>BTPG01000001.1:118044086-119301586 GCA_036245525.1 Semisulcospira habei | reverse complement strand
TTGGGAGTGAAAGTAATCAGCTCAGACTGACGCTGTAAACACAGCCGGCAAAAGAGAGCGCTGAGCAGCACAGCCATCTTGCTACGATGACACGAGATGGACTAAAATGGCTCGGATAAGTGTGCTAAGTTTTGTTGTTGTTGTTGTTGTTTTCTTTTAGCAACACCAATAACAAAACACTCACCCGGCTCTGCAGGCACAGATAGCTTCTGTGACCTGTGCTTGCTGATGCTCATTTCCACGCACAGTTTGTAGATCTGCGACCGGTGATACACGGATGCAACGTGAACGGCATCACTGCCAGTTGTGTGATAAATACGAACAGCATCAATGAAAATTGACGCAAACTTACTTTGCCTCGATCAGGGCCGTTTTTGACAAAGTTTTGTATCCTGGCAGAAAATGTAGGCTTGTAGAACTTGCAACGCATTGTCAAATCACGCGCGCTACCGTCCGCCATATTGTCCAAACGACAAGAAAGCTTGTGGGACCCAGCAACAATTACTAGGGGGCGTGGCTTGTGATGCACGCGCTCGGTGAGGTCTATATCAACAAGGTTAAAACTATTCGTCTCCCGGTCCGCGTGGGGTCAGACATTTTTTTCCGTGTAGGGACAAGTTGACAGACTTCAACAATTTTCGTTCCCTCCCAAGAAAGCAGACATTTACAAAAAAGATCAATCACCAACACAAAAGAGGCACAGATTCTTATCAGCCCCTGCAACTACAGGGGTTTATGAGATTCTGTGACTCGTGTGGACGATAAAAAATTTGACTGAACAGTGCACAACGCACTCAAAACATGCAATACCCACTCGACGTAATCCACAAAATGTGTTGGCTAAACTCCGACCCTTGACTTTTGAATTTAAGTACAAAACAGTACATCATACAAAACAATTCCCATCTGCAAGAGGCATAGATTCTCATGAGACCCTGCATTCGCAGGGGCTCATGAGAATCTACGCCTCTTGCTTAGACAGGTAGGCTCCGTTTGTGCCTAAAATTAAGGGTGTTGAGTACAGATGGGCGCATGGCGGAAAAAGCAACCCCCTGTCGCACTCAAATCAAAGCCTGAGCAAGGATTTGCACTTTACAACATTAGAATTCCGGGGCAGAGGGAATCGTATTACAACATGATGGAAAAGTAGGTTGAAAATGTCGTAGGGGGGAGGGAGGGAGAAAGAGAGAGAGAGCGAGAGAGCGTGCGTGCGTACGTGCGTGCGTGCATGCGAACGTACGATGTGTGTGTGTGTGTGTGTGTGTGTGTGTGTGTGTGTGTGTGTGTGTGTGTGTGTGTGTGTGTGTGTGTGTGTGTGTGAGAGAGAGAGAGATAGAGAGAGAGAGACAGACAGACAGACAGACAGACATTCAGACAGACAGACAGACAGACACACAGACAGACATACAGACAGAGGTAACAATTATGTAACAGAAACATAACAACGTAGTAATGACGTCATGACAAATACTACGGAATAAGTGAAAATGTTGTGTTTCTGTTAGAACGAAGACCGCAGATATTCATTCACAAATACCAGTACAGAGCAAAATCAAACTGACAGCACAGTAGCACAATAACAATGTAACAAATCACCTGACAGTGACTGAACAATGATGTAACAATGACATACACAATGACATGACCCAGACGAAAACAGTGACATAAACAATGACGAGACAATGACGAAACAAGAAAGGCAAAGCCATTATGGCTCACGTGTATGAACGATTTACATATATGTGTGACCTTCGTGACAAGGGCTGGCTTCTACAGCAGCAAAATCCATGTTTTCTGAAAATGTAAGCATTTTTCACACACCTGTCAACCCCCCCCCCCCCCCCTCCCGACCCTTGACCTTTGTGATGAGTCAACTAAATTAGTATGCATAGGAAGGTCTTATCATCAGCTATCTTTGTGCCAATTTGATTGAAAAGTTTGCAAAAATGTGGACAATACCTACAATTTTATCCAAAAATGGCATTTTACACACATTTGCCAGCCTCTTGTGACCCTTGACCTTTCAAAGGTCCTCATCCAAATTAGTATTCATTGATATGTCTTACCATCAGGTATCTCTGTACCAAATTTGGGTTTGAAGTTGTGAATAATATTTGAGAAAAAAAAAAAAAAATTTTTTTTGTTAAAATATGGCTATTTTTTACCTATTTCATGAGCTCTCATGACCCTTGACCTTTTTGAGGAATCAACCAAATTAGTGTGCATAGAAAGGTCTTACCATCAGGTATCTCTGTAGCAAGTTTGCATTTAAAGTTGTGAACAGTATTTGAGAAAAAACAATTTTTGTCAAAATATGACTATTTCAGAAATATTTCCTGAGCCCTTGTGACCCTTGACCTTTCCGATGGGTCATCCAAATTAGTATGCATATATAAGTCTTACCATCAGGTATCTCTGTAAGAAGTTCGGGTTTGAAGCTGTGAACAGTATTTACGAGAAAAAAAACATCTTTTGTCAAAATATGGCTATTTTTCACCTATTTCCTGAGCTCTTGTGACGCAGGACCATTCCCAGGGATCAACCAAATTAGTATGTATAGAAAGGTCTTACCATCAGGTACCTTTGCACCAAGTTTGGGTTTGAAGTTGTGAATAGTATTTGTGAAAAAAATAAATTATGTCAAAATATAGTTAATTTTGACATTATTTCCTGATCCCCTGTGACCTTCACCTTTGTGAGAGGTCACTCAAATTGGTATGTTTAGAAAGGTCTTGCCACAAAGTATCCTTGGGCCCAGTTTGAAGACTGTGGCTTAAATAGTGTCCAAGAAAATGACAAAGTTAAAGTTTACCACGGACGACGCGGAGAGCGGACAGACGACGGACGCCGGACGGACGACCACTGGCCCAAAACATAGACTCACTTTTGCTTCGCACGTGAGCCAAAAATGACATAAAGAATGACAAAACAGTGACGTAAACAAGGACGCCACAATGACGTAAACATGGCGTAAATGTGACGTAACAGCCATACATTTACAGTAGAACCTGTCTAGAGCAAACCACAGTTCCTGCACGAAAAACTGTGGTCTAAAAAGTCATGAGGGGAAACACTATGGTGTCACCTGTCATTAAAGACCATCATTTAGGTGGCTAAAGCCACCTAAATGATGGTCTTTAAAGACAGGTGACATCACAAAATGACGATCGCTCAAAACAGGCTCTGCTGTAGTAACAGTGATGTAAATTCTGACTTACCCCTGATGCTATATCAATGAGGGTCTGTGTAACAATGATGTTGAAGACGGCGTGAGAGCGGCTTGATTCGCTGTTCATGTTGGTGGCGGCCACAGTTCGGGACTTGTTTCCCTCAGTCATCAAGTTATCGATGTCCTAGGAACGGAAAGAGTTAACGTTGACGTTAAATACCTGAGCTTAACCCATTCGAGACGTGCCGCATCCGGATACGCGGCTTTTCAAGCCGCGTTTCCGGATGCGGCACGTCTCGAATGAGTTAATGCTATACGATACGGTACGACACCATACCATACGGTAAAGTACCATATCACACCACACCACACCACAACATACCATAGATATCATATCAAATGGTACAATACAAACTAATACAAGACTACGCAGGTCGGATGGTGCTGAACTGCAGCAACACGTCTTCCCCGAGGAATGCAGCCCAAATTTCAGTTTGTGGGATAATAAAGTTGTATTAAGTTATAATAAATTTGTGTTTGCTCGACCAGTCTCTATTTGTTTGTTTGACTGATCTCTGTGTGTGTGTGTGTGTGTGTGTGTGTGTGTGTGTGTGTGTGTGTGTGTGTGTGTGTGTGTGTGTGTATGTGTGTGTATGTGCGTGCGTGCGTGCGTGCGTGCGCGCGAGCGCGAGCGCTAAATTGTTATTTTTTGCTGTTGTTGTTTTCATTCTCTTGTTCACAGACATAGACATAATGTTCTTTCTTTCAATCATTGTTCTTACCTCAAATGAAGCCACGGCCAGTAAAGACAAGCCATCGACGTAAGGACCCAGTATATTGTGTTCTCGAACTTTCAGGTTCTGATGACTCCTGGAACAAGATAATAATGAGATATAAATAAAAACATAAATTATACTACTATAAGAAATAAATAGTGAAATTTTAAAATAGCATGAAATCCCCCCCCCCCTCACCCCCCCCCCCCCCTCACCCCCCCCCCCCCCCCCCATTCCCGTTTTTTTTTTGTGGAGGGGGTGGAAGGGGGGGGGGAAATCATTGTGGAAATGTCATTCACGCTGGGTTTTGTTAATTTTTTTGTATTTAAGACAGTGTAGAAATAATCAGGAAATCCATATAAAAGTGTATAGTGTACCTAAATTATGAAGTCACCATCCCCCACCCCCCAAAAAGTGAAAAAGAAATTAACAAAATTACATTACTAAATAAATTATGAATTATTCTCATGGCCGGTTCATGCCCTGGTCGTTACGTGTACGAGCATACAAAAAGGGAAACAACCAAGCATTCAAAATGATAGTCTCATTTTTAGGTCACAATAACAAAAGCTTGCCTCCCTTGAATCACTCTCTCTCTCTCTCTCTCTCTCTCTCTCTCTCTTTCTCTCTCTCTCTCTCTCTCTCTCTCTCTCTCTCTCTCTCTCTCTCTCTCTCTCTCTCTCTCTCTCTCTCTCTCTCTCTCTGAAAAATCCGTCCATTCGTTGCCCAAAGCACGCCAATCCGTCAAACGAACAAAAACAATATCCATCCTGTTTTATTCGTACAATATCACCATCCATCCGTAGTCATCTTCTAGCCACGTTTGACTGAAAGGTCCTCGGGCGGACGTTGGACCCAGTTGGCCCACGCAAAATCGTGCGCGGGCCAGCTGAGGACGATGTCAGCCCGAGGACCTCTGGCTTACTGGACTATCCTAATCACACGCCCCCCCCCCCCCCCCCCCCCCCTCCCAAAAAAAGAAAAAAAGAAAAAAGAAAGGTTGTTTAACAAACTCCTCCACTGCCGAGAAAATGTGAACATGATCCCACTGCAAGAGACATTGATCCTGCTGAGCCCCCGCAGTTGCGGGGGCTCATGAAGATCAATGTCTCTTGCTTAGACCTATGTGTGACCATGTTCTTTGGATGGTCGTTGAATAAGCAAAGATTTTAGAAACAAACTATGCGGCCAGTGGTAGGGAAGGGATTAATAACACGAAATCCTACGGACAAAGAGTGTTTTCCAATATACGCTACAACCAAAAGAAAAAATGTGGGGTCTGTAATCACAAAAATGACCGCCTGCCAGCAAAACTTTTTTAAAAAATGATAACCAAATCAAAAAAAATAATTATCCGGAGGGAAATTTAGTCGCACAAGCGACGAAAACATCCGACTTATTTTTAAGGAATGAAAACATCTTGGACGAAATTCAAGAATGCATGGCAGAAAGAAAAAAAAACACACATCATCAACTGAAAAATCACAGACTACTGCACTTTTACAAATTCATCCGTCAGATTATTCTTATTTTGAGGTTGATGTTCATTTTATTTTTACAGGGTTTTTTTTTCCAAACTTTTTACTTTGCAAACTATTTTTGTAACCAGTTTTTACACCAAACATGTTCAGCTATTTTTGTGCAAGAGGAAGAAATGAGTATTTCACACATGTTCACGTCACTTTATATGTCTCACAACAGTCTCAGATAAATTTCTGGTAGATGCTCAAATGCTTTTCCTCTTACAACGATCAGCTTTTTACGTCTGTTCCCTACCACCTAGGAAGGCAGCGGCACTTCGGCGTAACTTTTACCATCACTGCCAAGGGCTGTTTGCAAAATTACTATGCACTCTTCACCCAGACATCTTCTTAGTGAAACATTCTCCCAAAAGCATCCTAGAAACTCGTCTACTCTGTAAAGTCATAGTTTACAAGTTCTTACAATGTAAGCGCTTGATTTACATCTGTGTTTCTACAAATAGTAATGATATAGGGGTTTGAGCTAAACATCCCGAAAAGAAACCAAGACATACATTCACTTTGTAAAGTCACAGTTTAGAATTAGCCCTATTTGTGTCGGTAGCGGTTTTAGTCGTAGTGATTTCCTATAGGAAGCATCGCGACTAAAACCGCTACTGACACGCAAAGGGTTACGTTTGTACTCATAACGCTGCTGCCTGATTTACAACTGTGTTCTACAACGTCGTAAGGAAAGAGTGATTCATCTCCAGTCCTACCACAGCCGCCCAAAGCTGTTTACAAACTTGGCACTGTTCATGCTGGCATCTCTTTGGTCACTCTCACACAATTATACATAAACATACACATGAAGCCACCTATTATTTCATCCGTTTCAAGTGCACAGATATAAATGAGGTCAGCAAGAAGCATAGATCCTCATGAGCCCCCGCATATGCGGATGCTCATGAGGATCTATGCCTCTTGCAGATGTGTGGTCTTGTCATTTTCGCTGAACAAAAGCGTTGGTCGGTCGGTCTGTTGATCTATCTGCGAATCCGGATTGGCGCTAAGCATAGGCTACATGCTACTGACGGAAATTATTTTCTCCCCGTGCAGAATCACCATGCGAAACCAAACAGTAAAATGTTTTATACATTGACAAAATACGTAAGAATGTTCATTCGACTGTTCTAAAATTGTATCATTTCGTTGCAAAGCGTAACGACACATCGTTACGACATTATGCCACGTCATTGCGGCATTCTACGTCACTGCGGCATTCTGACTCTTTTGGGCGGCATTTTGAAAACTGCATTTTGCAGACTTTGTTCCAGCATTGAATACTTCCTAGGCACGTTCTGACACATCGTGCTGAAGTTTCACACTTCGTTTTGGTAATTAAAGCTGCGTAGAACATGTATTCACTTGCAATTGCATTTTAACACTTCGTTACAGCATTTTGACAGTTGGTTATTGCAAGCCGACACTAACAGCATTTTAACACTTCGTTACAGCATTTTGACAGTTGGTTATTGCATGCCGATACTAACAGCATTTTAACACTTCGTTACAACATTTTGACAGTTGGTAATTGCATGCTGACACTAACAGCATTTTAACATTTCGTACAGCATTTTGACAGTTGGTTATTGCATGCTGACACTAACAGCAATTTAACACTTCGTACATTTTAAAACTACGTTACGCAATTTTGACACTTCGTTAAGACATTTGAAACGTAGTACCGCGTTTTGACATAGCATAGCACGCTGACAAATCTTTTCTAATTCAGATGCTTGTGGTTACCGTACCGCATCGCATGCTAGACTGCCGATCGTGGAAGCAAACATACTAAGCGAGCTGGTATCCGCCTAGGGCGATGTCTGACAGAAAAAAATTGCACTAATCCTCTTTCTCTTGCGTCTAGAAATTATGTCTCGGCAAACGCCCCGATCTAAATGAAAGCAGCAAGAGGCGAAGACCCTCATGAGGGTCTATGTCTCTTGCAGTTGGGCGAAGTTCGCTGTGTCTAACAGAAACTACTGGATTAATACTTTTTCTGGTGCGTCTAGAATTTTGTCTGAGAAATTATCCCGATCTAAATGGGCGCAATAAGAGGCATAGACCCTCATGAGCCCCCCGCGACTGTATCTATGTCTCTTGCAGTTGGACAGTGCTCGCTGTGTCCGACAGTGAAAAAAAAAAAAAACTGGCCCTAATACTTTCTTTGAGGCGTCTAGAAATTGTGTTTCTGAAAACAGCTCCAACGAGAACCGCAAGATGTATAGATTCTCATGAGCCCCCGCGGTTGCGGGGGCTTATGAGTATCTATGCCTCTTGCAGTCGAGCGGTGTTCGCTGTGTCTGACAGGAAAGTACTGGACTAATGCGTGCATTTGTCACTTGTCCCATCCCGTCTAGTAAATCAGCATATGGTGAAAGGCAGACGGACTTCTCTCAAAACTATCTTTCTATTGTTCTTGTTGGTGCAGGCAATATTACTCCTTCTTCGTGTGGTTTCTTTGTAGGATTGGGTTTTCTTTGTTCGTTTAGTTTGGTTTGGTTTGCTTTGGTTTGCTCTGTTCTGCTTTGCTTTGCTTTGCTCTGCTCTGCTTTGCTGTGCTGCGCTGTATTTTTCTTTCATTTTCTTGCTAGTTTCTTGTGCTTACATTAGCGTGTGTGATAGTCTAATGGTTTTGGTAGGTTAGCTAGTTGGGTGGCTGGTTAGTTGGTTGGTTTTGCTTCCTGTTGTCGTTGTTGTTGTTTTGTTGTTGTTGCTTGGGTGGTTATTAGAGGTTTCCGGAGAGCGGGGTATGGGGATGAGTGGGGGGCGTAGTTTGTGTGTGCATGTGTGTAAGAGGGGTTGGGGGGGGGGGGGAGAGGTACTGCTTGCACTGAAGAAAAAGAAAAAGGAGCGGTGGGGGTTGGGGTAGGGAGGGGAGGGGGAGAATAGTAGCACTTTTGCACCGGTACCAATGCTACTTGTAATCAGTCTCATTACCCTTTTGGGTCCAGCAGGTCGTGCACTTTCTCGTTATAGATCTCCATGTAGGAGACCTCCACTTTGCACGTCAGTTCGTCGTGGGTGCGCTCGGCGATGTGCTCAAACAGCCGGTCACACAGGCGCGGGATGATGCCCTTCTGCCCACGCGTGCCCATCATTGAGTAAGACTTGCCAGAACCTGTCAAAATCAGACAAGGATGTAGAAACAAGCTGCGAAGCAAGTGTCGATTGTCAAACAGCTCATGGACGCTCCACGATAATATAAACGCACTTGGTGACAATTGTTACATTGTCACAAAAAGAGCGCTGCAGGAGTATAAGCTGTCGGCATTTCATATTAGAATCTAACACAACAACCCTTTGGCGGCCGGTCGTGCTTTTGGTCGGTCGTGCTTTTGGTCGGTAGTGCTTTTGGTCGCGATGATTCCTGTCGGAATCATCGCGACAAAAAAGCGCTACCGACAGCCAATGGGTTAACATTTAAAGAAAAACTGGCGATAGCTAGTCCATAATAGTAATGCAAGATAAATTCGACGAATGTCACGACCGTGCCATGTCTCACAGTACATCTGGCACTACACTTGATCTATCATAACAATACCATTGGGTATAATGTCTTCATAAAGATTAAAGACTTCACAACTGTGGATGGCGGCTATATACAGAGGCCATCCGAAGTTACGAAACTCTTTACTAGGAGTGAAAAGCTCCGCTGACAGCGGAGGATTAAACCATTCAATCCTGAGGCTGATTTTTTTTTTTTTTTTTTTAATTTGCCTATTGCCCTATGAAGGGGACATTACAGATTAGGAGATAGATCAACCATTTTAGTTCAAGGGTGGTGCCAGAATAGCTTGGCGCCTCAGGCGCCAAGCTATTCTGGCACCACCCTTGAACTATCATGGTCAAATTTATGTCAAGCAATAGTGTATCAGGAAGAACAGGGTTAAGTAACCAACCCTTTCTGCAAGTAGCCACGGGTACTGTAAACAGCACCACTGGATTTGCAGGTTTAAGGCGGCTAAACTGACGCACATCACCCCTCCCCGATCACAGTCGTGCCAGTGGGACGTTAAAATGAAATGAATGAAAATGCACATCACCCGCCCTCTAGTGCAGATGAAAAGCGGGTCAGAGGAAAGCTGCCGTTACTTGACAAGTCGGTCTGTCCACTTCTCACAGAAGCAAGATTTTCATTGTATAACAGGGACATACTGGTTTTTGCTGTTTAACGGCAGAAAGCGAGTCGTGCTTGACTTTTACCTGTCTGTCCGTACGCGAATATACAGCCGTTGTAGCCCTCAAATGCTCTCTCTAGTATATCGTGACCCAAACACTCAAACACGTGCTCTTGACCTGAAACAAACAAGAAATGCTTTTACCCCTTTGGCTGTCGGTAGCGGGTTTTGTCGCGATGATTCCGGCAGGAATAACAACATCCTGACATCCTGCAGGAATAACAACATCCTGACATCCTGCAGGAATAACAACATCCTGACATCCTGCAGGAATAACAACATCTTGACATCCTGCACGAATAACAACACCTGACATCCTGCAGGAATAACAACATCCTGACATCCTGCAGGAATAACATCCTGACATCCTGCAGGAATAACAACATCCTGACATCCTGCAAGAATAACAACATCCTGACATCCTGCAGGAATAGCATCCTGACATCCTGCAGGAATACATCCTGACATCCTGCAAAAAGAACAACATCCTGACAACCTGCAGGAATAATATCCTGACATCCTGCAGGAATAACATCATGACATCCTGCAAGAAGAACAACATCCTGACATCCTGCATGAATAACAACATCCTGACATCCGGCAGGAATCATCGCGACAAAACCCGCTACCGACAGCCGAATGGTTAACCAATTATTACTCTCTTTTCCCCACTGAAACAGTAGAAACACAAAATACGGCATCAAGATAATAAAAGTACTGATTACCTATTACCAATACAGGCGACTTCGCATATAACAAGGTCGGATATAACGAACGTCGGATAGAACAATATTTTTTCAGTGGTCTTTGTGCGTAAATTATTTCGCTTACGTCATAACATTTATTCGTTTAAACGTGCATTCACTGTTATAATTCTTTTTGTCAACATTTCGTTGTCAGTGAGAGTTGTCTAGTGAATCCTTGATTAGTCTTATGGTACACGCATATCTTTGTGTGTGTGTAAGAGCATTTTTGGTTAGTGTGTCCATTTTGTTACTTTTAATTGTTCTTGTGTATTTTGCTGGGTGAGTGTGTATGTTAAAATATATATATGCGTTGCAGAATGCAAGGTGTATGTATGTTAGTGTGTCACTTGTACGGCGCCTTGTGCATTTTATCGAAAGTATAAGTGCCTTAAAAATATACATTATCGTTGTTGTTATTATTATTATTATTATTATTATTATTATTATTATTATTATTATTATTATTATTATTATTATTATTATAACAAACACCAGATATAAGAACCTGGAAAAATTGTGTCCCCTGGCGATTTAACCCTGAGGACGAAATTATCAATAGTTTTAGATATCCTCTAATGTCTATATCACAGTTCTGGAGACTGATCGACGATGATATTTCAAGGTTGGTGTCAGAATAGCTTGGTGCCTAGAGGCGCCAAGCTATTCTGACACCAACCTTGAAATATCATGGCCGATCCACATCCTGTCGTAGTCTTTCAGGGCTTTATGGGTTAACTAAAAGTTTACTGTACTTGGAAACTTATACGCTGAGATATAATACACTCTGTCAGATTCAATCAAAAAACAAAATTTGACAGTTTACGTGAGACACATTTTCATACACTAATGAGAGAAGAAGAAAAAAAAACTGTTTTAAGCGAAAGTAAGATATACTGAAATGTCAGAAAGTTGATATGATAAGAGCACAAAAATGAGGACGAATGAGGCCAAGAGACCCAAGGCACTTCCAAAAGGTCGGACATCCGCCATCCTTGTTCGGTTATAAAATTATAAAAGTTAACAATTCATGAAACGTAACGTGTGAAGTCTGGTTGTCGCTGTTGTTTGAAACGTCCCTCGCGGGGCTTAATTTTTATGTCTTCACCGGAGACTAGAGGCATCAGACACATACTAGAGGGTTTGGTTGACTTCCCCACTCCGGGGGACATGCATACGTATAAGGCAAAACCATGCACGTTGGTTATTTGGGTTTAACGCCGAGCAGGCGACTAATGCCATCTCACGGCGGGGCAAAGCCCAGCAAAATGGTCATTTTCGAAGTGAACATTCGCAATCTATCCCCTTCCCTGCCAATGGACGTGTATTTCGTTTCCGAACTCTTTGCTCATACAACGACCAGCAGCCACAACCGCCCAAGAAACATGGATACAAATTTATCTCAGCAAGAGGCATAGATCCTCATGAGCCCCCGCATTCGCGGAGGCTCATGAGGATCTATGTCTCTTGCAGCTGGACCGTGTTTACCTTTTCTTGGCAGTGAAGGGGTTAACAGCACGTTGAGAGAAACATTCTTCAATTCGCCGCGTTAATACCGAGGTCGACAGTTTCACCAGACTAGCCCGCTCTCATTTTTTTTTAAGCCACCGTGACTGCCTTCATTGCCATACGCAGTTTTCATGAATGTCGCGAGATCGTTTTGCTCAGTACCAAAAGTCAAAAAGGTTGTATTGTAACAACTGTGTAATCAGGAAGCAATCGTCGACCGTTCTTCGCAAATCAGAGCTTAAATTTCCAGCAGGTTGCTTGTGATTCACAGCAAAAGAGATCGGCTAAGCGTAACAGCCAGCCGAGTTGCCCACATTTCGTGGCTAGCCAAGTCTTGTCTCGGCTCAAAGTCGTGTAATCTAGCAAGCGTTCTCGCGCTGCTCGGGAACTGGCAACCGGCCTACTGCCAGTAGATGTAGATCGCGTTTTTGAAATCATTGTCAATTGAACGTCAAAGATCCCCAACTGCAGATGGATCGCGTTTCCGTTTTCTCGGCATTCTAGGGGTTTGCAATTGCACGCCGAGAGAACCATTCTTCAATCAGTCAATATAACGAACACAAATATATGTCACTGTTCGTGATTTTAGACCACAGCACTTGCAGACACAAGGTGAAACTCGCACACCACCGTATAGTATAATAGAATATCGTACCGATTTTTTTTTTATTGCGCACATGACACAAGTATATCATTAGCGTTGAGAAGAGGAAGAAATGTTTCAAATTTTTAAGTGTCTTCTATTTACAGAAAATATTTTTTTTTTACAATCGGACGCGGTGGAGCGCTTTCACAAGAATGCACATGACGTCACAAGCGGGCAGGCCTCAAACTCTGACCGTGAAGTAGCAAGATAAAAATTACCTCATGGCTAGGTACGCTAACCTCTCTCTCTCTCTCTCTCTCTCTCTCTCTCTCTCTCTCTCTCTCTCTCTCTCTCTCTCTCTCTCTCTCTCTCTCTGTATTCTTATTATATTATTTTAATTAAACCTCACAGTAAAGTTGGTAATTCCTATGTCACTTCCCCCTTACATTTTTTTTCTTCTTCTTCATTCTTGGCTTGTGCTGTCATGTAATTTTTTTCCCTTTTCAGTAGTAGAAAACAATTAGTGCGATAGTAACTCTGTAATCAGTAGATTAGCAACGGCAAGTTCGAAAAATGGTTGTAATTACCAAAAATTTTATCGTTGCCAAATAAAGTATCATTGTCATTGTCATTGTCATTCTCTCTCTCTCTCTCTCTCTCTCTCTCTCTCTCTCTCTCTCTCTCTCTCTCTCTCTCTCTCTCTCACACACACACACACACACACACACACACACACACACACACACACACACACACACACACACACAATTTGATTTTGAAAGACATCTCTATATTTCTTACGACGAACACAAAAACCTCAAGATTCTGAAAAAGGAAACGAGCTTCGGACGAGCAGGGACAAAACAGTTCAAAGTAAGCGAAACGACAAACCTGCTCACAGAAAGCAAAAGGTTTATGGGCCAACGTCGGCCGCTGGGTATGCTCACGTTGGCCTCATAGTCCCTTGCTGGCTAGGAACTGTCACTGTTCTTCCCAAGCGCGTTTCGAAGCATGTTATTTCTGTATAATTGATATGCACTTTACATGCTGGTCAGTCCATTTTATTCTTCCTTTTTTGTGTTCTATTCGGATTTCTTATTCAGTCTTGCAAAAAATGTCTGAATGCCTAAAGCGAACGCGTGGCATTTCAAGCTACATTAGAAGGTTAACAAGCGTATAGTAGCCCACTTAATTCATCAGCATGCACAAATTTCAATATTCTTCGCGCCTAATTGACGTTCTTAGCACGCACGGACGCACACGTCTATTACGCAACTGACAAGGTTATTGAGACATGTCTTTCTCCGCGTTCCAATCGCTCAGTTTTAAGTTTGAAGCATTTGTATGGTATGGCATGGCATGGCATGGCATGAGTTGAGTTGAGTTGAGTTGAGTTGAGTTGAGTTGAGTTGGTTTGGTTTGGTTTGGTCTGGTTCGGTTTGGATTGGTTTGGTTTAGTTTGGTCTAGTTAGGTTTGTTCTGGTTTTGTCTGGTCTGGTTTGGTTTGGCTGTTCTTTTACAAAATAACAAACCAGCAAACATTTTATTTCGCTTAACCCCTTGATTGTTACTGACGATACCTCTCGGCGTAAACGGCGCGTACTTACGCGTCTTTTCCGCCGAGCAGTATCGTCAGTAGAAGACAAGGGGTTGAAAGATGACAGAAACGTAAAAGAAAACAATAAAATCAAATAACAAATCTGTTATTCAGAAGTGCACTTGTCTCTCCTCCTTATCATTTCAGTGCAAATAAACAAAGAAAGGAACTTTTCCCTGAAAATTAAAAAAGAAACCCTAGGCAACCAAATTATCATGGTGTCAAGAAGTGCACTGATATTTACAGATAAAAGTTCTCTTTTAATACAATGCAGCTTTAGAATATGGGTCCTGAAAAGTTTAAATCTGTGACCAGCAACAGAGTTACATCAACGTGCAGTATTGAAACATACAGAAGATAATTATGGCCCGAGGGAATTTAAATCTCTGACCAGCAACCGAGTTACGCCCACCTGCTGTGTGGAAACAGAAAGTAGCCTTATAATAAAATGGCCCCGAGGAATTTAACTCTGTGACCCATGAACCGTCTTAAATCCATTTAGATATGAAAACACACGTCAGCCTCCCAGCACGCAAAGGTCCTCGGGCCCAGAGCGGCTGCAGTGGGCCCGCGCACGACTGTGCGCGGGCCCACTTCGGCCGTCGTGGGGCTTGAGACGTTTTGCTTTGCTTATATGGTCCTAGAGAGATTTAAAACGATCTGTTTCATGGGGATGCGGGGGGGGGGGGAGGAGGGGGGCCTTTAATTCCTTAACATTTGCATCCACAACCGGTTCTCCATACCGCCATGTCTGAATTGAATCTTGTCCACCCTTCTTTTCACAACCCATGTGAATATGCGCACGTACAAGCGGGTTTCTACACCCCCTGTTACGTGTGGAAGACTCAAATGTACAAAGAAGAAAAAGAGCAGGAGAGTCTTTCCATTCACATCAAATTTCATCGGCAAAGTTAGCCGTTGTCCGGCATTATTTCATGACATATTAAGAAGATTTACAAAGGAGATTTTCCGACATATTAACTCTTTACTGTTTGGAATAGGTCGCTTTAAATCTGTGACTCAAGATCACCCTCAAATCCATTTATAGTTATGTGAAAACACACGGCAGCATGAGAGTCCGAAATACCTCAGGAGGTTAAGCGTCGAAGCAGGAGAGCGAAGGGAATCGGCGGGTCGTGGGTTCGAATCCCCGAACCGGCCCTGGTAGTTGGACTCGCAATCCAGGGGGAAAAGACGGGCTTGTTCAATAGCAAGTCCGTTGAAAGGTCCTGATAAATCAAAGTGGCACAGTTGGAGTGCTCCTGAGTTGACCAGTGTTCAGATCGTACTCCATAGGTAATAGATTTCCCCTGTCCCCCATAACCCGCCCGTCAGAGCCGTCCATCGGTGCCGTGGACGTTAAACCCGAAGTAACCAACACGGTAGCTTATAATAATTATGGCCCTCTAGGGACTGAATCTGTTACTACAACCGAGTTAAATCCATCTGATGTATGGAAACCCACGTCCGTTTTAAACTATGGACTCCAAGGATTTAAATCTGTGACCCACGAACCCTCTTCGCCGCCACTGAACGCAGATTGTGTTTTTGAAATCAATGTTAATTCGATGCCAGAGCCCCAGCCGTCCGAGGAACACAGACCCGAAGCAGCGTCAACAAGAGGCATAAATCTTCATGAGCCCCCGCAACTGCGGGGGCTCATGAAGATCTATGCCTCTTGCGGCTCAGTGGTGTTCAGTTTTTTTCTCGGCAGTGAAAATATGAAATGTGAAAATATGGACACACACGGCTGCCTCAAAAAATAGATGACCCAAAAGGGACTTAAATCTGTGACCCGCAATCGAGTTATAGCAATGTTCAATCTATGAAACGTCTTTTTCTTTTCACATAAGGCGATTTGAATCTATGACCAGCGACTAAAATACGCGCGTGTATCTCCATTTTCCATCAATGAAACTAGCAGCCGTGTTGGATGATCAATGTTCCAGCAAAGAAACGTGCTTCCCTCCCACTCACTGACCTATATTTACTTGACCTCTGACTTCAACAATTTTCGCTTTGAGTTCCTTCGCGCATCTTAGCCGCGCACTTTTGCATTGCCCTTTCCGGTACCAATGTGAAAAGACACGTCGAAGTACGAGTGCATACGAAGTTATTTGGACTGTTTTGACTATTTCGGCACGATGTCGAAGCGACAACACGGTGGGAGCCGTTGCAAAAACCATCTTTGTTACTATGTTTAATCAAAAGAAGTTAAAATAATGAGACAGCTGACTAAAAGAAGAGAAGAAATAGCTATCAAATTGAAAGAGAAGTGTATTTATTTGCATATGTGGCTTGAAGCATTCTCAGAAGATTATGAATTAAATTTTATAAAATAGTTTGCGCTTTCATTGATGCTTTAAAATTTATTTTTTAATGAAGGAAATTTTAAACAATTAGTTTAGCAGATAATATATTTTAATTTTCCATTGCACCATTTAGAAACTAATGCATGTATATTATATTTATTACTAATACTATTAAAAAAGAATATATTAATTTTTAAGTGGTGTAATGGAATGTTGAAATATATTACCTGCTAAAATAAATGCACGTAATTTCCTTCATTAAAAATGAAACATATTCTTTTTCAACACGCTCCATCAGATCTTAATAATAAAAAAAATGCATCAAGTTAGTGCCAATTTCTGATTACAGCTGTGCGGTATGTAATGTAGTCACAGTGACAGTGGTGACACTCTTTCTTGAATTTTAGATCTACGAACGTTGTTTGTATCGAATAATAACATGAAGAATATCCTTTTCCATTAAAAAAACATTTTTTTGACAGCCCAGGTTTTTTTGTGTGCAATTGGGAAACCCTCCATAATCTGCCCCTGACTGTATCTCAATAATGAATATTTTCCTGGATGGCGAATCTCCAAGGAAAAAACAAAATTAAGTGTTTGTTACAGCTATTATGTCAAGACAATTTTGGGTACTTGAATGTGTTTGTTTAGGGGTTTTGTTAATTTTTTTTCATTTTCATTCCTAATTTAAAGCTAAGGTTAGATGATTTGGCCCCAAAAAGCTTGTTTGAGGTTATTCAACCCACCATATTTTTTATTGTGGTCCCTACGCCTTTTTGTGCAGTGGGCTGGAAAGGTTTTTTTTTTCCCCCTTTTTTAAGCCCACATTTTTCCAGTTTCGGAGATGTACAAATATATTTTTATAAATTTCTGACCTGTACGTACATATTTTCCCAGATATCTGGAGATATACACATATAGCCCTCATATTTTCTTTTCAGCTCAGTGAACATTGTTTTTCTTACTATGTTCTAAGCGCTAACACTGTACCACATTAAAGTTTTTCGATATGAAAACTCTGTTAGATGTCAAACAAGTTCATTTAGCGTTGATATAAAAGAAAACCGAAGACCTTACCTCGACGATTGAATAAAAAAAATGCCCGTTTCAAACGGGATACACGCATTCCTTTCTCTGTCTTCCATGATAGTCGAAATGCAACCGGAAAAACCTAGGCAAAATCGCAAGCCGGCGCATGCGCACAAACCCGAAGCGAACTTCGCAATAGGCTTTGAGAAGGTACACGTGCTCAGTCAGACATCCAGTAATGTAGTATCCATGCTCCCACTTAAGACGATTTATGGACCAGCAGCCGAGTTATCCATTGTCCATCAATAAAATGTGTGGTTTGCTGTTCATTGTCGGTCTTCCTCCAATTAACCCTCTTGCGCACGCTGCCACCGGTAACTATAAATAATAGCTAGGTCTTGTTCGTTAATTAAAATTTCATGTCCCTATGGCATCAGAGATGATCAGGGACTAGCAGGTTTACTTTGATTTGAGCGATAGCAGTGTTACTATGGGGTTTCAATAACCGAAGGAGAAATTTATTTTCATAGATTATTAAGATTTTTGCCACTATATTTTAGTTCGAGGTCCAGGGCCTATAGTAGCTTCCGATCCGAGAAGTTGGGAAAGGCTGATCAGTCTAATATTGCGTTAGGCCAAGGCCTACCAGTCGCAGCGAGGTTAAAGATGGAGTAAAAGACAAGCTAGGTCTGCATGCACAAGAGGGTTAAATCTATGACCAGCAACCGAGTTAACCTCGTCTCTGAAAATGGAGGCAGCCTGTCATTTTGAACTCGTTATAAATTTAACTTCAAAGGAACAAGGATACGAATTGACCTCAGCCAAAGGTACAGACCGCCCCTCACACACCTCCGCAATTCAGTCGTTGACGCAACGTGGATAATAAAAGCGGATTCAGCAAAAGAGGCAAAGACCCTCATGAGCCCCCGCAATTGCGGGGGCTCATGAGGATCTATGCCTCTTGCAGTTGGGTAATTCAAATTTGAATTTCCTCTCGGCTGTGAAAGTGTTACCCGTTTCCCAATATTGAAATAAATGTATGTTTTCCTTTTCACGGTGTCCGCCTGATGCTGTTTAAATCGCTGACCCCGCGGCGATTTGTATCCAATCCCATGCGTCGAAATGTGTTTTCCTTCCACTTTTCGGGTTGCTGAAGCGCTTCTCTGTTTGTTTTCCACCCATTTTTGAAATGCTCAAGGCCTTGAACATTCACATCGTAGATTCATGCCAACAACGCCCTACTGTTGAGGGAAAACAGGCGTAAATTGTAAGCAAAGATGCATGCACCTTCATAATTATACGACCCTGCACGCTGCGACTGCCCATGAAGACCTGTTTCTCTTGCATGAATCGGTGACTAGGACTGACGCTAGGAAACCAAAGCTTTAAGCGTGAATCACACATTTAAACATTAGTGTAGATCATACATGTAAACAGAGTTGGCTAGACATAGATCTTCATGAGCCCCCGCATAAATGCGGGGGCCCATGAAGATCTATGACTCTAGTAGATAAACAGATCTATGCGTGAGGCAATTTAAAGAAATGAGTTCTTGTTGAAAGCCCTGAAGGCTTGAAAGTGTGGCTGTAATTCAATCTACGCCATATGTTATTTTATTCCACGCAGTTGCCACAAAAACTTTTTATCTGGAAAGTTCGATCCTGTTTGAACTTCTAATGAATACCAAACAACGGGGTGTTTTCCCTGATAAGGATTTATTCCATGTTCGCTTGACTTGCCCTACGATCACCAGCATGTTCAGTACTGATGCTTTCAACGAAGTACAATTGTCCATCATCAACATAACGTGTGTGGGTCATGATAGTGTGTGGTTCCTGTGATCTTGGCCTACAGGTCCAAAATGGCATAACAGCATAGAAGAATCCAGCGAAGAAAAAAAAAACACGCTTAGAAAACCCTTTACAACACAATTTATTAATATTTCAAAACGGACAAACAAACAAGTATACAATTCAGTCGCTACTAATGTAACTCTCTTTTCTAAGCGTGTAACTTTCTCCGTTGGCTTCTTCTCTGCAATTTACATGTTTGGCAGTCACATTGTTGGTCTGGATTTTGCATAACAGCATGCATTATTATTTCCAAAATTGTATCTCCACGGACAATTTTGTGGGGTCTTTCTTTTTCTTCATATCCTTTCTATCTATCAAATAAAAATTATCTCTTTTCTTTTTCTTTTCTTTGACTCTGTCAATTACGAATAATGTGCCTGCATCTCCGTGTGATTTTCAAAAGCAAAGTTTGGTGTTTAGGTGCATGTTCACTGAGACGTTAGTGCTTGTGCCCTGGGTTATTACAAGTACTGATTTAGTGCCAGGGAACTGGGATATTAATGCCTCCAAGCAGGGATTATCGGCCTGAGTAAACTGGGATGTCAGCGCATGGAAACATGCGAACAGGAATGCCCCTGCCTCCTAACCCCTTCGCTGTCGAGAAAAAGTGAACGCGACATAATTGCAAGAGGCATAGATCCTCATGAGCCCCCGCAGTCGCGGGGGCTCATGAGGATCTATGTCTCTTGCTGAAACCATTTCTGCGTCCATGTTCATAGGATCTTTGTGACTGTTGGTTTGTTGAGTGAACACAGATTTCAGAAACAAAATGTTCGTCCGCTGGCAGGGATGGGGTTAAACCCCTTGTGCATGCAGCCACGGGTACTGTAAACAGTACGTGCGACTAAATGCACAAATGAGTCAACTCATTCTACCCCAGACACACCACAGCAAGATAAGGACAATGGGCGCCAAGCTATTCTGGCATCACCCTTGAACTGTCATGGTCAATCTGTGTATTGCACTGCAATGCGGTCTTCAGAGGACAACGGCAAAATTTGGGGATTTTGGTGATGGGGCAAAATGAGTTAACTGAAATACTAGTTGGTCTGTTTGTCTATAGTTTACGGGCGTGTAATGGGGACTGGGTGCATGTGAACTGGAGATTTGGTGTATGTGCCCTGGAGACTTGGTGCTTGTGTCATGGTATATCGGTACTCTTGCACTCACTGGCAAACTTGGGATCATTCTCATCCATCGACCAGAAACAATGGTCAAAGGCAAACACCTTCTGCGCTTTCCGGCCCCCTCCCTCATGTCTGAAACACACAAAAGTACACAACTGTAAAATAAACAATACAATAAAATAATAATAATAATATTAATAATAAAATCGACTTCACTTAACTCTTAAACTCCCAGAACTTAACGACTTCCATTCTATCGAATGGAAGTCGTTAAGTTCTGGGAGTTTAAGAGTTAAAATCAAGATCGTCTAAAACAAAAGTCTGAAATAATAATTTTTTTCCACAGGTCCGGACTATACTTTTCTCCCCTTATGACAAACTTCTGGTATATCAACAAATTGTGCGTCCCGTGGCAACTTATTATACCGGATGTTTACTGTAATAATAAAATATTAAATGAATTACTGTCTTTATTTCAACTAACAGAACACGAGACCTTGTATTACACAATCAATCATTGGATAATACAGTTCTTTGGCGTCGACTAACATGATACAACACATTCTCACACCAACACTATACAACCACAGAACAGGGCCGACTACAACAAAACAGAAGCAGAACATGACAGAACAGAGTAAAAATCAGTCAGACAGGAAATAAGACACGACACAGACAGATTGATCCATAAGCAAAAGAAATGGCGTAGGTGTGGACCATCACAGACTGAACGACAGATCACCCTGAAAGACATCTACAAGGAACTAAATTTACCCACCAAGAGGGTAGATCCTCATGAGCCCTCGCAGCCTGCGGGGGCTCATGAGCATCTATGCCTCTTGAAGACAGACTATGTTTCGCTGAAGTACGTGTCAAGGGAATTGCAAGAAGCGATCACGATCCCTCTGCGCTACAGGGGACACACTGATCGATGTAAGGCCGACAACTCTCGCATTTCCGGCAAGGATGTCGCGCCCTTTCGTGGCCTCGCTTTGGGAGTCTCTCAACCAGACCCTTCTTTCTCCGAGAAACCAAGATTCTCATGTGCGTATGAAGCCATTTCAAACGCTTGTCTACAGATCAGATAGACACTCCTGTTTTCAACGTACAAAGTTGTTCAAGACCAACTCAAAGCCCACCTGTCATTTAGAACCTTCCTACTGGAAGGAGGCATATAATTATTCTCGTGAGCCTGTGCAGCTAGTTCGAACTTCCATCTATCAGTATACAGCCCCTTCAACCTTCAAAGGACACCGCTTGTCACGAATGCTTGTCTCAAGCGCTGTGCTACAGCCAGAACCGTCCTCCTGGAACCCGGCAAAGGGGCACAGAGTGTCATCAGCTCCTGCAGCTAGTTCAATCTCCATTTCTTAGCGAACCCTTCCGTGTACGGATTGCTATGGATTTTCATGAACCCCTGCTGAAGACACAAGGAACAATGATAGTCTATGCCACTTATTAAAACACGTATGCACCATTTGCCGCTTCTACTTTCTTCAAACCGCGGAGGTCGTCAGACTCATCGGAGTTCAAGCATGGGATTTCACCTAATAAAACCAAAGAAGCCTTTCAACTGCAAGAGACATAGATTTTCATGAGCCACTGCAAGAAGGGGCTCATGAAAGTCTATGTCTCTTGCGTGTAAAGATCTGTAGCAGCGAGAGACCATGGAAACTGATGCGTCTAATACCTGACGTCACCTTCTTGAAAAATGTGACAGGAGGCTGTCTCGACCGATTGGGATTCAGCATAGTCTCCTTAAACCGTCTCCTTAAACCGCCTCCCACCCCCACCCCCAACCCCACCACCCACCCGCCACCAACCCCTACCTCTTTTCAAAACTCTCTCTCTCTCTCTCTCTCTCTCTCTCTCTCTCTCTCTCTCTCTCTCTCTCTCTCTCTCTCTCTCTCTCTCTCTCTCTCTCTCTCTCTCAGGACAGCTTGCAAGACACGCATTGAGTTGCCTAATAGCTTTATCCTAAATGTAAAAAATAATCATCTCTCAGCAAGTCAGTTTCTAAGAAACGCATTATTATGTCGACGACTTTTGTCCTAAATAAAAACGTTTCATCACACACACACACACACACACACACACACACACACACACACACACACACACACACACACACACACACACACACACACACACAAACACACACACACAAACACACACACAAGGCCAAACAGACGACACAAAGCAGACCCCCCCAAAAAGGCAGCATATTTGGGAGTAATACCCCGCCCCCACACACCCGCAAGCTTTTATTGTTTTGTTTTGTTGTTGTTGTTTTTTTGTTGTTGTTTTTTGGTGTGTGTTTTTTTTTTTCAATATTAGGTGACTGAAAATTCATATTACCTATCAAGGCCTCCTGAGTAAACGGACGCATTACCCTGAAAGTGACTGTTTCAAATTCAAATGTCAGTCCCTTGTTGCACTTCACAACGTAAAATAGACAGATCGCTTTATCTCCCAGGCCAATCACACTATCAAAACACAGTTCTTTTCTTTTGTTACCCTGATAAAAGCACTAAAAAAAAATTGAGCCGACACCATCCCACCGGTACCTCTGTTTTCAATTAGTGGGCTAGTCTATGATTTTGGACCTTACGACTATAAGCCTTAAGAATCAAAATCACAGACCAACACACATTTTATCACGGTCAGAAAATATCGTTCGTCCCTTGGGAGTGCAAGTCAAAAGCACTTATGCTCACAAACCAGATAGGTGAGGCTAGCGCTGGCAGAATTGTCAGTACTCAAACCAAGGGGAATCACAGCGCTGGACAGACAACAGTTAGATCCCCTGCCCCCGCCTATCAGGCACCCAATCGCCAGCCCACAGAGAAATACGCAGGTATAGAATAAGACAATCATTTCCATTCCTAAATAGAATGGATCAGGTCTCTTATATAACCCATGTCTTTCTCCGGAACTTAGGAAGTAGGCAGGAGAAACATACATACACAAACATGAAGGTGCGCTACTATATGTGGTCGGGTAAATACCCTGATTTCCCACAGTAGATGCACAGAACATTACACAACAATGTAACGATACAAATTTTGCCTCGAGTTATACATGATACTCACAAACCAGATAGGTGAGGCTAGCGCTGGCAGAATTGTCAGTACTCAAACCAAGGGGAATCACAGCGCTGGACAGACAACAGTTAGATCCCCTGCCCCCGCCTATCAGGCACCCAATCGCCAGCCCACAGAGAAATACGCAGGTATAGAATAAGACAATCATTTCCATTCCTAAATAGAATGGATCAGGTCTCTTATATAACCCATGTCTTTCTCCGGAACTTAGGAAGTAGGCAGGAGAAACATACATACACAAACATGAAGGTGCGCTACTATATGTGGTCGGGTAAATACCCTGATTTCCCACAGTAGATGCACAGAACATTACACAACAATGTAACGATACAAATTTTGCCTCGAGTTATACATGATACTCACAAACCAGATAGGTGAGGCTAGCGCTGGCAGAATTGTCAGTACTCAAACCAAGGGGAATCACAGCGCTGGACAGACAACAGTTAGATCCCCTGCCCCCGCCTATCAGGCACCCAATCGCCAGCCCACAGAGAAATACGCAGGTATAGAATAAGACAATCATTTCCATTCCTAACTAGAATGGATCAGGTCTCTTATATAACCCATGTCTTTCTCCGGAACTTAGGAAGTAGGCAGGAGAAACATACATACACAAACATGAAGGTGCGCTACTATATGTGTTCGGGTAAATACCCTGATTTCCCACAGTAGATGCACAGAACATTACACAACAATGTAACGATACAAATTTTGCCTCGAGTTATACATGATACTCACAAACCAGATAGGTGAGGCTAGCGCTGGCAGAATTGTCAGTACTCAAACCAAGGGGAATCACAGCGCTGGACAGACAACAGTTAGATCCCCTGCCCCCGCCTATCAGGCACCCAATCGCCAGCCCACAGAGAAATACGCAGGTATAGAATAAGACAATCATTTCCATTCCTAAATAGAATGGATCAGGTCTCTTATATAACCCATGTCTTTCTCCGGAACTTAGGAAGTAGGCAGGAGAAACATACATACACAAACATGAAGGTGCGCTACTATATGTGGTCGGGTAAATACCCTGATTTCCCATAGTAGATGCACAGAACATTACACAACAATGTAACGATACAAATTTTGCCTCGAGTTATACATGATACTCACAAACCAGATAGGTGAGGCTAGCGCTGGCAGAATTGTCAGTACTCAAACCAAGGGGAATCACAGCGCTGGACAGACAACAGTTAGATCCCCTGCCCCCGCCTATCAGGCACCCAATCGCCAGCCCACAGAGAAATACGCAGGTATAGAATAAGACAATCATTTCCATTCCTAAATAGAATGGATCAGGTCTCTTATATAACCCATGTCTTTCTCCGGAACTTAGGAAGTAGGCAGGAGAAACATACATACACAAACATGAAGGTGCGCTACTATATGTGGTCGGGTAAATACCCTGATTTCCCACAGTAGATGCACAGAACATTACACAACAATGTAACGATACAAATTTTGCCTCGAGTTATACATGATACTCACAAACCAGATAGGTGAGGCTAGCGCTGGCAGAATTGTCAGTACTCAAACCAAGGGGAATCACAGCGCTGGACAGACAACAGTTAGATCCCCTGCCCCCGCCTATCAGGCACCCAATCGCCAGCCCACAGAGAAATACGCAGGTATAGAATAAGACAATCATTTCCATTCCTAAATAGAATGGATCAGGTCTCTTATATAACCCATGTCTTTCTCCGGAACTTAGGAAGTAGGCAGGAGAAACATACATACACAAACATGAAGGTGCGCTACTATATGTGGTCGGGTAAATACCCTGATTTCCCACAGTAGATGCACAGAACATTACACAACAATGTAACGATACAAATTTTGCCTCGAGTTATACATGATACTCACAAACCAGATAGGTGAGGCTAGCGCTGGCAGAATTGTCAGTACTCAAACCAAGGGGAATCACAGCGCTGGACAGACAACAGTTAGATCCCCTGCCCCCGCCTATCAGGCACCCAATCGCCAGCCCACAGAGAAATACGCAGGTATAGAATAAGACAATCATTTCCATTCCTAAATAGAATGGATCAGGTCTCTTATATAACCCATGTCTTTCTCCGGAACTTAGGAAGTAGGCAGGAGAAACATACATACACAAACATGAAAGTGCGCTACTATATGTGGTCGGGTAAATACCCTGATTTCCCACAGTAGATGCACAGAACATTACACAACAATGTAACGATACAAATTTTGCCTCGAGTTATACATGATACTCACAAACCAGATAGGTGAGGCTAGCGCTGGCAGAATTGTCAGTACTCAAACCAAGGGGAATCACAGCGCTGGACAGACAACAGTTAGATCCCCTGCCCCCGCCTATCAGGCACCCAATCGCCAGCCCACAGAGAAATACGCAGGTATAGAATAAGACAATCATTTCCATTCCTAAATAGAATGGATCAGGTCTCTTATATAACCCATGTCTTTCTCCGGAACTTAGGAAGTAGGCAGGAGAAACATACATACACAAACATGAAGGTGCGCTACTATATGTGGTCGGGTAAATACCCTGATTTCCCACAGTAGATGCACAGAACATTACACAACAATGTAACGATACAAATTTTGCCTCGAGTTATACATGATACTCACAAACCAGATAGGTGAGGCTAGCGCTGGCAGAATTGTCAGTACTCAAACCAAGGGGAATCACAGCGCTGGACAGACAACAGTTAGATCCCCTGCCCCCGCCTATCAGGCACCCAATCGCCAGCCCACAGAGAAATACGCAGGTATAGAATAAGACAATCATTTCCATTCCTAAATAGAATGGATCAGGTCTCTTATATAACCCATGTCTTTCTCCGGAACTTAGGAAGTAGGCAGGAGAAACATACATACACAAACATGAAGGTGCGCTACTATATGTGGTCGGGTAAATACCCTGATTTCCCACAGTAGATGCACAGAACATTACACAACAATGTAACGATACAAATTTTGCCACGAGTTATACATGATACTCACAAACCAGATAGGTGAGGCTAGCGCTGGCAGAATTGTCAGTACTCAAACCAAGGGGAATCACAGCGCTGGACAGACAACAGTTAGATCCCCTGCCCCCGCCTATCAGGCACCCAATCGCCAGCCCACAGAGAAATACGCAGGTATAGAATAAGACAATCATTTCCATTCCTAAATAGAATGGATCAGGTCTCTTATATAACCCATGTCTTTCTCCGGAACTTAGGAAGTAGGCAGGAGAAACATACATACACAAACATGAAGGTGCGCTACTATATGTGGTCGGGTAAATACCCTGATTTCCCACAGTAGATGCACAGAACATTACACAACAATGTAACGATACAAATTTTGCCTCGAGTTATACATGATACTCACAAACCAGATAGGTGAGGCTAGCGCTGGCAGAATTGTCAGTACTCAAACCAAGGGGAATCACAGCGCTGGACAGACAACAGTTAGATCCCCTGCCCCCGCCTATCAGGCACCCAATCGCCAGCCCACAGAGAAATACGCAGGTATAGAATAAGACAATCATTTCCATTCCTAAATAGAATGGATCAGGTCTCTTATATAACCCATGTCTTTCTCCGGAACTTAGGAAGTAGGCAGGAGAAACATACATACACAAACATGAAGGTGCGCTACTATATGTGGTCGGGTAAATACCCTGATTTCCCACAGTAGATGCACAGAACATTACACAACAATGTAACGATACAAATTTTGCCTCGAGTTATACATGATACTCACAAACCAGATAGGTGAGGCTAGCGCTGGCAGAATTGTCAGTACTCAAACCAAGGGGAATCACAGCGCTGGACAGACAACAGTTAGATCCCCTGCCCCCGCCTATCAGGCACCCAATCGCCAGCCCACAGAGAAATACGCAGGTATAGAATAAGACAATCATTTCCATTCCTAAATAGAATGGATCAGGTCTCTTATATAACCCATGTCTTTCTCCGGAACTTAGGAAGTAGGCAGGAGAAACATACATACACAAACATGAAGGTGCGCTACTATATGTGGTCGGGTAAATACCCTGATTTCCCACAGTAGATGCACAGAACATTACACAACAATGTAACGATACAAATTTTGCCTCGAGTTATACATGATACTCACAAACCAGATAGGTGAGGCTAGCGCTGGCAGAATTGTCAGTACTCAAACCAAGGGGAATCACAGCGCTGGACAGACAACAGTTAGATCCCCTGCCCCCGCCTATCAGGCACCCAATCGCCAGCCCACAGAGAAATACGCAGGTATAGAATAAGACAATCATTTCCATTCCTAAATAGAATGGATCAGGTCTCTTATATAACCCATGTCTTTCTCCGGAACTTAGGAAGTAGGCAGGAGAAACATACATACACAAACATGAAGGTGCGCTACTATATGTGGTCGGGTAAATACCCTGATTTCCCACAGTAGATGCACAGAACATTACACAACAATGTAACGATACAAATTTTGCCTCGAGTTATACATGATACTCACAAACCAGATAGGTGAGGCTAGCGCTGGCAGAATTGTCAGTACTCAAACCAAGGGGAATCACAGCGCTGGACAGACAACAGTTAGATCCCCTGCCCCCGCCTATCAGGCACCCAATCGCCAGCCCACAGAGAAATACGCAGGTATAGAATAAGACAATCATTTCCATTCCTAAATAGAATGGATCAGGTCTCTTATATAACCCATGTCTTTCTCCGGAACTTAGGAAGTAGGCAGGAGAAACATACATACACAAACATGAAGGTGCGCTACTATATGTGGTCGGGTAAATACCCTGATTTCCCACAGTAGATGCACAGAACATTACACAACAATGTAACGATACAAATTTTGCCTCGAGTTATACATGATACTCACAAACCAGATAGGTGAGGCTAGCGCTGGCAGAATTGTCAGTACTCAAACCAAGGGGAATCACAGCGCTGGACAGACAACAGTTAGATCCCCTGCCCCCGCCTATCAGGCACCCAATCGCCAGCCCACAGAGAAATACGCAGGTATAGAATAAGACAATCATTTCCATTCCTAAATAGAATGGATCAGGTCTCTTATATAACCCATGTCTTTCTCCGGAACTTAGGAAGTAGGCAGGAGAAACATACATACACAAACATGAAGGTGCGCTACTATATGTGGTCGGGTAAATACCCTGATTTCCCACAGTAGATGCACAGAACATTACACAACAATGTAACGATACAATGTCTGTCCAGCGCTGTGATTCCCCTTGGTTTGAGTACTGACAATTCTGCCAGCGCTAGCCTCACCTATCTGGTTTGTGAGTATCATGTATAACTCGAGGCAAAATTTGTATCGTTACATTGTTGTGTAATGTTCTGTGCATCTACTGTGGGAAATCAGGGTATTTACCCGACCACATATAGTAGCGCACCTTCATGTTTGTGTATGTATGTTTCTCCTGCCTACTTCCTAAGTTCCGGAGAAAGACATGGGTTATATAAGAGACCTGATCCATTCTATTTAGGAATGGAAATGATTGTCTTATTCTATACCTGCGTATTTCTCTGTGGGCTGGCGATTGGGTGCCTGATAGGCGGGGGCAGGGGATCTAACTGTTGTCTGTCCAGCGCTGTGATTCCCCTTGGTTTGAGTACTGACACTTCTGCCAGCGCTAGCCTCACCTATCTGGTTTGTGAGTATCATGTATAACTCGAGGCAAAATTTGTATCGTTACATTGTTGTGTAATGTTCTGTGCATCTACTGTGGGAAATCAGGGTATTTACCCGACCACATATAGTAGCGCACCTTCATGTTTGTGTATGTATGTTTCTCCTGCCTACTTCCTAAGTTCCGGAGAAAGACATGGGTTATATAAGAGACCTGATCCATTCTATTTAGGAATGGAAATGATTGTCTTATTCTATACCTGCGTATTTCTCTGTGGGCTGGCGATTGGGTGCCTGATAGGCGGGGGCAGGGGATCTAACTGTTGTCTGTCCAGCGCTGTGATTCCCCTTGGTTTGAGTACTGACAATTCTGCCAGCGCTAGCCTCACCTATCTGGTTTGTGAGTATCATGTATAACTCGTGGCAAAATTTGTATCGTTACATTGTTGTGTAATGTTCTGTGCATCTACTGTGGGAAATCAGGGTATTTACCCGACCACATATAGTAGCGCACCTTCATGTTTGTGTATGTATGTTTCTCCTGCCTACTTCCTAAGTTCCGGAGAAAGACATGGGTTATATAAGAGACCTGATCCATTCTATTTAGGAATGGAAATGATTGTCTTATTCTATACCTGCGTATTTCTCTGTGGGCTGGCGATTGGGTGCCTGATAGGCGGGGGCAGGGGATCTAACTGTTGTCTGTCCAGCGCTGTGATTCCCCTTGGTTTGAGTACTGACAATTCTGCCAGCGCTAGCCTCACCTATCTGGTTTGTGAGTATCATGTATAACTCGAGGCAAAATTTGTATCGTTACATTGTTGTGTAATGTTCTGTGCATCTACTGTGGGAAATCAGGGTATTTACCCGACCACATATAGTAGCGCACCTTCATGTTTGTGTATGTATGTTTCTCCTGCCTACTTCCTAAGTTCCGGAGAAAGACATGGGTTATATAAGAGACCTGATCCATTCTATTTAGGAATGGAAATGATTGTCTTATTCTATACCTGCGTATTTCTCTGTGGGCTGGCGATTGGGTGCCTGATAGGCGGGGGCAGGGGATCTAACTGTTGTCTGTCCAGCGCTGTGATTCCCCTTGGTTTGAGTACTGACAATTCTGCCAGCGCTAGCCTCACCTATCTGGTTTGTGAGTATCATGTATAACTCGAGGCAAAATTTGTATCGTTACATTGTTGTGTAATGTTCTGTGCATCTACTGTGGGAAATCAGGGTATTTACCCGACCACATATAGTAGCGCACCTTCATGTTTGTGTATGTATGTTTCTCCTGCCTACTTCCTAAGTTCCGGAGAAAGACATGGGTTATATAAGAGACCTGATCCATTCTATTTAGGAATGGAAATGATTGTCTTATTCTATACCTGCGTATTTCTCTGTGGGCTGGCGATTGGGTGCCTGATAGGCGGGGGCAGGGGATCTAACTGTTGTCTGTCCAGCGCTGTGATTCCCCTTGGTTTGAGTACTGACAATTCTGCCAGCGCTAGCCTCACCTATCTGGTTTGTGAGTATCATGTATAACTCGAGGCAAAATTTGTATCGTTACATTGTTGTGTAATGTTCTGTGCATCTACTGTGGGAAATCAGGGTATTTACCCGACCACATATAGTAGCGCACCTTCATGTTTGTGTATGTATGTTTCTCCTGCCTACTTCCTAAGTTCCGGAGAAAGACATGGGTTATATAAGAGACCTGATCCATTCTATTTAGGAATGGAAATGATTGTCTTATTCTATACCTGCGTATTTCTCTGTGGGCTGGCGATTGGGTGCCTGATAGGCGGGGGCAGGGGATCTAACTGTTGTCTGTCCAGCGCTGTGATTCCCCTTGGTTTGAGTACTGACAATTCTGCCAGCGCTAGCCTCACCTATCTGGTTTGTGAGTATCATGTATAACTCGAGGCAAAATTTGTATCGTTACATTGTTGTGTAATGTTCTGTGCATCTACTGTGGGAAATCAGGGTATTTACCCGACCACATATAGTAGCGCACCTTCATGTTTGTGTATGTATGTTTCTCCTGCCTACTTCCTAAGTTCCGGAGAAAGACATGGGTTATATAAGAGACCTGATCCATTCTATTTAGGAATGGAAATGATTGTCTTATTCTATACCTGCGTATTTCTCTGTGGGCTGGCGATTGGGTGCCTGATAGGCGGGGGCAGGGGATCTAACTGTTGTCTGTCCAGCGCTGTGATTCCCCTTGGTTTGAGTACTGTAAAAGCACTTATGGCATAATCAATGTGAAAATGGCTTACATTCCACACACTATATCGGATACGCATCGCGTACTGCTCGCGGGTGATGTATTGACTATTGTTCAAGGGTAGTGTCAATTTACTTGGCGTGTCTATATGAGTCGTGCTAATGCGACACTAAGCACGGGCAGTCACAGTCAATTTCGCTAATAGACGTTGGGGTTTTATTAACTCTGTTGTCGAACCTGTTTTTGATCAACGACGTTTCTGGCAAGAACGAAATGGTCTTTAAAGACAGGTGATCTTTCAAGAGAAGTCTTGAGTGGACAAACGTCTCATCTGTCATTAAAGACCATCAATTAGGTGGCTAAAGCCACCTAATTGATGGTCTTTAATGACAGGTCAATAAGGGTGGTCCTGCTGTACTCAAAAACGCTGAGCTATCATGGTCGATAAAACTACCGCAGTTAGCGCCTAAAACAACACCAAAATGGGCGCATGGATTAACAATTCACTGCAAATCCTTCATGGCTGATCCAACTCTGATGTTCACTCGTCCAAATTGAATTTTATTGTTGTCATTCCGCGCTCCATGTTTGCTGGTGTAAGATGGGGGAGGCTGTTCCCAAATGGAAATGGATGTGGCTAATTATCAAGGGGTTTCCCAAATTGAAGATCAACTTGGAAATGAAACACGCGAGCGCGCACAGAGGCACACTTGAGGAAAAATTATACGCGCTTGGGTATTTATTTCCAAGTGTGTGTGTGTGTGTGTGTGTGTGTGTGTGTGTGTGTGTGTGTGTGTGTGTGTGTGTGTGTGTGTGTGTGTGTGTGTGTGTTCAGACAGATGTATCGGTATTCTCACAGACATAACAAATTGTGTTTGCTTGGTTTTAACGTAGTTGCCGCTCTTTTTTTCTCATTTCTCGTTCGTACGTTGGTTGTGTTGCGTTTTGTTGCGTTGCCTTGCCTTGCCTTGCGTGGCGTGGCGTGGTGTTTTGCGTTGTGTTGTGTTGTTCCGTGTTGTTCCGTGTTGTCTTATCTTGCGTTGTCCTGTGTTGTTTTGTGTTGCTGTGTGCTGTCTTGTGTTGTCTCGTTGAGTTGGGTTGGATTGTGTTGAGTTGGGTTGCGGTGAGACCGAGTTGGAGCGGAGTGACATAAGACGTATCTGTCCATTCTCGCAAGTGACCAACGTTTGGCTGTGGAACGGCAACATGCTGACATCAATGCAGCATCATGCCTGATGGCCTGGGGTCGAGGACCTCAAGCCTCCGCCGCGGGTCGTGACCACCAGGTCACACAATCTTCAAGTGGCGGGGTTTGAATAATTTGTGCGGCTATCCGGATGCTCTCCCTTGGGGTTCCGCCGAATCACGCCTCGGATGATTGCAGACCTACGCAAATGGATAACTCCACGGGAGATGTCTATATCCTCAAGGTATATTGGCCGGATCTATCACATGCACATCACGGCATTTTCGCTGCCACTGGACAATTACTGTGTTTCTGAACTCTTTGTAAACTTTACGTCCGACCCGACCTAGGAAAAAAGTGGTGTCAGCAAGAGGCATAGATTCTCATCAGCCCCCGCAAATGCGGGGGCTGATGAGGATCTATGTCTCTTGCTGATGGATCGTGATCACTTTTTCGCCAGAGGGAGGGGATTATTAAAAAATACATTTCTTCGTGCTCTTTCGTAAAATTCAAATCAAACTTTGTCCTTCTGTCCTCAATTCGGTTTTTTCCTAAACTGTGTGTGTGTGTGTGTGTGTGTGTGTGTGTGTGTGTGTGTGTGTGTGTGTGTGTGTGTGTGTGTGTGTGTGTGTCTCTCTCTCTCTCTCTCTCTCTCTCTCTCTCTCTCTCTCTCTCTCTCTCTCTCTCTCTCTCTCTCTCTCTCTCTCTCTCTCTCGCGCGCGCGCGCGCGCGCGCGCCAGTTCGAACAGCAAAATGGACAAAAGAGCGACGCGTGACCTTTCATACCAATTTCTGTCTTAGGCGGTGTGAAAATGATGTAACTCTTTCGTTTTAATCGCCAACTTGGCAAAAGGATCGACCATGATGGGTCTGAGGCTGTTCCCGATTAGACTACTGGCGCCAAGAAAGGCGTCGACCAAATCGGGCACTTCCCTGGTGCCGTCATAAACGACGCAACTCCTTGTCATTGACGCAGACTGAAAATGTCTTGAAGGTACATGTGACACCGGAGGCAAATGGTGTGTAATATCTGGATCCCCTGAATAACGAATAAGTTGGCATAGGCCGAGCAGAAGGCACAGATCATAATGCGTCCATCAGGGCCGCAGGGGCTCATGAAGATTTATATCTCTTGCTAACTACTTGAAACTGAAAAGGTTTCTAACGTGTGACGCTGGGAGTGGAAGTAATCAGTGTGAGATTCGTCTTCTGTCTAACCCTCTTAGCCCTAGATCCCTACAGCAGGAGATGGCTTGGGCATGATAATTCAAGGGTAGTGCCAAATTAGCTTGGCGCCTTTCAGGCGCCAAGCTAATTTGGCACTACCCTTGAATTATCATGCCCAAGCCATCTCCTGCAACTGGTACACAGTCGTTAGGCAACACCTCCCAAATTTGGACATGGGACCTTGGGGCTAAAAGGGTTAAGAAATGAACAAACGTCTGCCGTCATTCGACAATGGCCAGTATGCATGTCCATTTCTGGAAAAAAAGCAAGATTTTCATTATATAACAGCAAAAATTTCGTTATTCTCAAAAATAGACATACTGGCCTTTGCCAAATAACTGTAGTCGCGTGCAGAGGCACAGCTCCTCGTAGCCCACTATATTAAGACATCATGGGCTCATGAACCAACTACGTTTCTTGCGAATTGAGGAGAGTGATCAAAGTCGACGCTAACATTTGTCTAGAGGAGAAAACGACCCATGCAGCCATGACATACAATAAGGAGACGGATTGACCATGATAATTCAAGGGTGGTGCCAAAACAGCGTACCGCCTAGACCGACCATGATAGTTCAAGGCTGATGCCAGAATAGCTTGGCGCCTAAAGGCGCCAAGCTATTCTTGCACCACCCTTGGACTATCATGGTCGATCCATCGCATGAACTAGTATGCTGTCGAGGTCAAATCGAGATTAGAAATTTCCTCTCTTATGCTAAAATCGGAAAATTGTCCGAACGAGAAACCCAAGCTGCTGGCATGACAAAATTTAATTCCTGATTTTTTTAATTATTATTTTTGTATTCTTTTTTTGGGGGGACAACTTTCTTTTTAATATGTTGATTTTCAAAAACTGTTCGAAATCATGAATGACAAAACAGCAACAACAAACACACAAACTCACTGGAAAAAATTCGAAATTGCTCTGTTGGCCTCCATATTTTTTCCTATTGATTTCAATATTTTTTTACGGAACATAAAAGTCAACTCCGAATTTCTCTCCCTGGTCTCTATTTTTTCCCATTGATTTTTATCATCGCGAACATTTTACAGTTTGCAGTCGATTAAATTCTTTCCTCGTAAAAACTAATCGTGTCTTCGATCTTTCGCGCTGAAATGACAGTCTATTCCAAAACACAATCAAAATCTGTCAACAGACCTTATAAATAAATACTGACATTTTAAAAAAAAAGGAAAATCAATAACTTTCAGAATCAGTCGCAGGATACGTCTGCAGTATCTGAAACATGTGCACTGCCCTTGAACTATCATGGTTGAATTATCAAGGTTGGTTCATCTCCAGCAACTGGTACATAATCGTTAGGTGACACTTCCTAATTGCAGCCTCGGGGTAAACTGGGTTAAAATATGACTAATTCTGGTCATTTTACCTCATTAAGTACAGTTTCCTATTACACGGGTGTACTCTAGTGACTAGATACCTCTTCATTTTACCTGATTAAGTACGGAAGAGACGCAGCAAAATGCAGCTAAATGATCACCCAATCCTTCCGTCTGGAGCAGGCAAGTGTGGGATACAAAATGGTCATGAGCCGATACAAAATGGTGCTAGCAAGAGGCACACATGGTCATGAGCCGATACAAAATGGTGCTAACAAGAGGCACACATGGTCATGAGCCGATACAAAATGGTGCTAACAAGAGGTACACATGGTCATGAGCCGATACAAAATGGTGCTAGCAAGAGGCACACATGGTCATGAGCCGATACAAAATGGTGCTAACAAGAGGCACACATGGTCATGAGCCGATACAAAATGGTGCTAACAAGAGGCACACATGGTCATGAGCCGATACAAAATGGTGCTAACAAGAGGCACACATGGTCATGAGCCGATACAAAATGGTGCTAACAAGAGGCACACATGGTCATGAGCCGATACAAAATGGTGCTAGCAAGAGGCACACATGGTCATGAGCCGATACAAAATGGTGCTAACAAGAGGAACACATGGTCATGAGCCGATACAAAATGGTGCTAACAAGAGGCACACATGGTCATGAGCCGATACAAAATGGTGCTAGCAAGAGGCACACATGGTCATGAGCCGATACAAAATGGTGCTAACAAGAGGAACACATGGTCATGAGCCGATACAAAATGGTGCTAACAAGAGGCACACATGGTCATGAGCCGATACAAAATGGTGCTAACAAGAGGCACACATGGTCATGAGCCGATACAAAATGGTGTTAGCAAGAGGCACACATGGTCATGAGCCGATACAAAATGGTGCTAGCAAGAGGCACACATGGTCATGAGCCGATACAAAATGGTGCTAACAAGAGGAACACATGGTCATGAGCCGATACAAAATGGTGCTAACAAGAGGCACACATGGTCATGAGCCGATACAAAATGGTGTTAGCAAGAAGCACACATGGTCATGAGCCGATACAAAATGGTGCTAGCAAGAGGCACACATGGTCATGAGCCGATACAAAATGGTGCTAGCAAGAGGCACACATGGTCATGAGCACTCGCAACTGAGGGGGCTCATGAGGATTTATTTCTCCCAAGTTCATTATTTTCTCGGCTGTCAAAGGGTTAATTTGTAGTGCCGATCTGCGATTCCAGACCTCACGACTTTCAGCTGTAAGGTCCAAAATCAAATACCAGTACACATACCGAAAATCGCAGAAAAACACGCACATTACGATTGTCCGATCAGACGTCATCAGATGACGCATGTGACGAAATTGTGCAGACTGCCAATGAGCAAGTCTCGGAGTTTGTGTTTTTCTCACAGCCGCTGAGAATATCCTGCTTGATATCTTTTTTTTTTTTACTTGTATAACTTCCTGCGTCAATCGCATTGTGAGGCGGGGGAGTAAGCCAAGTGCGCTACAATTTCTGAGACCGATGTCAGCCACTGACTGTCAACCCTTTGGCTGTCGGTAGCGCTTTTTGTGGCGATGATTCCTGCAGGAATAACTGCCACAGAAACCGCTACAGACAGCCAAATGGTTTTCTACCACTATCACCTGGTGAATGCGGGTAGTACTAGTAGGGTGATCCCAGTGAGCTAAACATCCTCAGCTGTAGTCTGACACTGGCCCGAGGACTAGTTGCTACTTTTGGGGGGCATGCAAAAACCTGCTATGCTGGAGATGGAGAGTGGGGGAAAGGTCGTCTTTTCTTTTTCAAGTCTTTGTCCCGGGTGTACATTTTCCTGTACAACTGTCTCTGCTAATTAATGAAATGGGGTTTCTTCAACTCTTTCGAGACGTACCGCATCCGGATTCGCGGCTTTACGCCGCGAATTCGGATGCGGCATGTCTCGAAAGAGTTAACCCTCTGCTGTCGGATCACAGTAAACTGCAAATGACGACGAGGGCTCGCGAGGATCTCTGCTTCTTGCTGACCTTCCTCATATCAGACACGATTATCAAGCAGGAAACTGATACGATCTTGGAGACGTCATATTTAACTGCAGCAGAAACAGACGTAAAATATGCCACAGATTCCAGGATAGGACACGGAAGACGCCACAAAATAAAGGGCAAGGGTCAACCCATCCCCACCCCGACCTCTATCCTACCCCATCCTCATCTCACCTCCCCACTCCACACCCATCCCCCTCCCCACCCATTCCCAACAACCCCTCTACCCCCAATTCCAGAGAGGAGACGAATTATCAGAAAATATAAGGATCTGATGTCTGAAGCTTCGATCTCGGGCGACGTGGTCCGGGGAAAATATTCCGCCAAAACAGATCCCTTGTCATCTCACTTGTGATGGTCACGACCACACGCCGTACGATACTGACGGCTCCCGTACCGTTTTACACCACAAGTGCACTTCTGTTCAAATGAGATGCGTAGCATCTCATTTGAACAGAAGTGCACTTGTGTTGTAAATACCGAGTGAGTCTATCTGGGGTTTACACCCGCAAACAATGCCGTCGGTTAGCAAACCCTTCACTGAGGGTGGCCACACAAACCTAAATTCGTCAAAGCTCAAGTATGATTTTTAAGTCATTCAGCTCGACGGTGGTATTTCCCAAATTTTGGATGCGTCATCTAATGACTATGCACCAGCTGAGGAGATGGATCGACCATGATAATTCAAGGGCAGTACCAGATTAGCTTGGCGCCGATAGCCGCCATGCTAATCTGGCACTAGTCTTGAGTTATCATGGTCGACCCATCTCCTGCTGTAGTGTGTCAGGGCTAAATGCGTTAAAACCGTCAAATAACCAAGCCTAAAAACAAGTCCGTGTCGCAAAAGGCATGGAACCTCGATAACGCCCAGAAATGTGTGAAACTGCTGTTCACGGGATACAAGGATTTCCACGCCTTCCAGTCGTGATATATTGAAATTCTCTCCCAACAAGGTGAGAAATGCGTTTGAAATTCTTTTTAAACTGGAGTAAAACGTTTTTTTCTTCAGAATGGAAATACAGACAAGAAGACAATGCACCATTAATCTGTCTTAAGTGAGACCTGTAACTCAGTGAATATTGTCCAAATTGAATAAATTGCGTTGTACTTGTCCGTCTTAAGCAGTGTATATTTCTTTGGGAATTTCTTCAGTAACACAGAAAACAACACTCATTCTTTTTAACTACGTTTGTCTCCGACCGATCTGTTGCGAATCCATCCAGAGTCAAGTAAAAGGTCCTTCTTCCCTCTTCCCGTCCCCAGTTGTACAGCGAACTCCATTCACCCCCTCTACCTAAAGTCCATTGGTATAAATGAAATCATTACACCACCCCTCTACCTAAAGTACACTGGTATAAATGAAGTCATTACAACACCCCTCTACCTAAGTCCACTGGCATAAATGAAGTCATTACAACCCTGTCTATTTATTATAAGCAAGAGATACTGGTCTTTATACTCTATAGATTAAAAAAACGCTGACAGGATTAGCAAGAAGATATGTGCAACTCAAGTATACATGAGCAAGAGGCATAGGTCCTCATGAGCCCCCGAAGAATGCGAGGGCTCATGAGGATCTATCCCTCTTCAACAACACGTGCGGATTTAAATCTCTTCCAGAAAAAAAATTACATTAAAAAAAAAGGAATTCAGCAGTTCAATTATCATTCAAGACTGCAGGGGTACACAATGATCTACACATCTTGCATATAGCGCCCCAGTCTTGGAGGCACACGAGGATCTATGTCTTCTCGCAGATGGATGGTCTGCTTCAAGGATTTATTAGAGAGCTCGTGAGGGTCTATGCCTCTTAAACGATCGACAGCGTTCGGTGAAAATCGCCCGTGCCTCTCTTTCTTACTGTCGAGTGTTTTTTTGTGGGATGGCTCAGGAAAATCAATGCCCTTCTTGGATTGGGGTGATAAATCACACCAGAGAGAAGCAAAATACTGCTTTCCTTGGTCTACAGACCTGCTTTTAGTAAAATTTATTGTCTTTTTCTTAGACACAGAAAGAGAGAATGCGAAAGGGAGGGAACAAAAAATACGACCTTACGTGGCCCGCAGGCTTTCACACTAATTTTTTTTTTTTTTTTTTTTTTTCTTTTTTTTTTGGTAAGATCGAAAGCCATAAGTCTGCTGGTGTCTCGAGTCGTGTCTTCAGTTTATTGTTGTCTCCCTTTTCGCCAATCATGTTAGAAACATGTTAACAGCTTATTGAAGGGGCCCTGCAACGATAGAAGCCCTGTCGTGCGACACTTCACAGCTACTGACGAAGGGCCCTTTGAATGCGTTAACTCCGTAAGCCCTGACGACGAAATTATCAAACTATTATCCTCTGAGGTCTATATGACAGTTCAGGAGACAGATCGACTATGATATTTCAAGGTGCCAAGCTATTCTGACACCAACCTTGGAATATCATGGTCGATCCACATCCTGTCGTAGTCTTTCAGGGCGTTATGGGTTCATCCCTAGATCTATGCCATGTGGAGTTAAGAAGACAGTCGGTCCATATTTTGTGACAAGAGAGATTTTCATTGTCACAGAATGTAAATCTCGCTTTTCAAAACAATATGAACTTCCTGTGTCTTACGCCGTCACGGGCAAATGTGCTTCTTTGATTTAAGGCCATAAGGCCTAAAATCCCAAACCGGCACACACTTATTCTGTAAATTATGTCCCGTTGCCGCAGCTCTCTGCCACCTACCGCTCGCTGCGGGGGGGGGGGGGGGGGGGGGGTGTGGACACCACTTTCTGAACATTTGTAGACGAATGCCTCAAAAAGTAAGACCATTAATTGATTTCAGACCCCCGCATCAATAGCTGCGGAAATGTCATACAGCGTTGCCGCCGGCAACAATATAGGACACTTCGGCAGCTATTGATGCTGGGCGACATCAAAGAGCTAACGCTGTTATGTTGTCTGTTCTACGTTTGTTTCCATGTCACCCGGAAGAAGGATCTTTGATCCGAAACGTCGTGTTCCTTGTATCCAATTTAAAGAGCTTTCAGCCTCTTTTTTTTTTTCTGTTTTCCTTTGCCGTTATCTAGTAGTCTGTCGCATTTCCTGTTTAGTCCCTTCCTGTCCAGCCCCAACCTCACTCAATACCCCCCCCCCCCCACCCCCCTTGCTTTCGCCCTACACCACATTTCCCACCACTCCTTGCCTTCTAACGGAGTCTCATGAGGATCTATGCCTCCTGCTAACTTCAACACCCATGCTTTCCTGTTCCCCGAGATAGCTACTGTTGGTCTTGCTCTCAGACGTAACCCTATTGCTGTCGTTAGCGATTTTTGTCGCAATAATTCCGGCAGGGTTAACTCATCCAAGACGAGCCCCATCCGGATACGCGACAACAAGCCGCGTATCTTATCGCAGCACGTCCCAACTGTGTTACAACTACAGTTAGGCCGCTTCTGGCTTGTCAACTGCGGCCCTTTTCAGAGGCAATTTGCGGCAAGCTGGTCCAAATCTGGAATCGAAAATGTCCAAATTTGACGACCTCCCTCTATCTACAAGAAGCATGACTATTATATCAAACACATCAGCCTGAGTCTACACAGGATTCTACCAAACACCAATGATATTTACATGTATGTTCAACAGACTGAGGAGGCCGTTGGGACTTTGACCTGAGACTTGATGGCCAATCAGCGGCCATTCGTATGCCGTTCTAGTCCTTTCCAGAAGGGACTCTCAAGCTACCAGCAAAAATCTCAGACGATTTTTTTTTCTTCTGCTTGACGTGAAGAGATGCCAGCGAATGCAGGCGATACCTTAACTCAATCGAGACGAGCCGCCTCCGGCACGTCTCGAATGAGTTAAAAAGCATGAGGGGACTGCAGGGGCTCATGAGAATATATGCCTCTTGCAAGCGGAATGAAGCAGGCCCATTCCAGAGAAAGAATCTTCACTTGCATGTTTAAATCTGGATGATTTTTTTTCTCGTTGAAGTGACGAGATGCACGCAAATGAGTGGTTTACCAAACAGCAGGAGGCAAAGATTTGCATGACCCCCTGCTGCTGCAGGGGTTCATAAGGATCTGCTTCTTGCGAAAGGAAGGGGGTGGGTTCTATCAGAGAGGTTCATCTGCTATGGACGGGTAAAATACGTGACAAGCAGATGGCGGCAGCTGTCTTCACGTTGTCTTCAAACGCGAATGGGCGCGCATGCGTAGGCTTGTGTGTGTGTGTGTGTGTGTGTGTGTGTGTGTGTGTGTGTGTGTGTGTGTGTGTGTGTGTGTGTGTGTGTGTGCGTGCGTGCGTGCGTGCGTGCGCGTGCGTGCGTGCGTGCGTGTGAGTGTGTGTGTTTGTGTGTGTGTCTGTGCATGCGTGTTTCCTCGCGAGCGTGCGTGCGTGTGTCGTTGGCGAAACAAATCGAGAGAGAAATGAAATGAAACTTTATTTTACAAGGATAAAAGAATAGGTGCGCAGACCTTTTTTTAATTCTTGTCCTTGCTACAAACTACATGAAAACACATACACACACACACACACACACACACACACACACACACACACACACACACACACACACACACACACACCGGCACGCGCTTGCACACACAACACACACACACACACACACACACACACACGTTGTCTTTGTGTGTGTGTGTGAGAGAGAGAGAGAGAGAGAGAGAGAGAGAGAGAGAGAGAGAGAGAGAGAGAGAGAGAGAGAGAGAGAGAGAGAGAATCAATGAAACTTTATTTTACAACGGTTAAGGCATTGACATCGTCATTGACACAGCCATTTTACAAACCTGCCGTTGTTAACAAGAGAGAGAGGGAGAGAGAGAGAGAGAGAGAGAGAGAGAGAGAGAGAGAGAGAGAGAGAGAGAGAGAGAGAGAGAGAGAGAGAGAGAGAGAGAGAGAGAGAGAGATGTAAGAGCGGACAAGCGTGCGAACATACGTGTGATAAAGAGTGCTGGAGAAAATCTACAATGTCCTCAAACAAATGAAAACACATCTTAATTCTTACTCAACATCTTTTGATCAATCGGGCATACTAACGCGCCACCTAACATTTTCACTCCCAGAACGAAATCACTATATCACTATTCTATAGAATGGAAGTCATTTAATACTAGGAGTCGAATGGTTAAAGTATAAATGTAAAAAACATAACGTGTTACAGAAACAAATTACTTCTCGGATTCTCATCACTCGCCATGAATATTCCTGCTTTGATGGCGGACTCATTTCCTGAACTTCCAAGCAACCACCAATGCACTGGGCCGGACTCGGCCGCAAATGGCCCGCGCACGGCCGTGCGCGGGCCATTTGCGCCCGAGTTCGGCCACACATACTTTCGCTCGCTGGGACGACCACAACAACCACAACTTCCCTCGCCTCAGTGACGCCATCATCATCACGGACAGCCCAGCGGTTCTTTTCATCCTGAGGCTCCGCCTCGTTGCACTACATTAGCTGAGGTCGTCTACTGTAAGGCTGTACACGGCTGAACTGCCCAAGATCTCCTCAACGTGAGAGTTACGGATATAGCAGTACAGAGTAATGCACTGAATGTGGCTTTACCGCGCTGTTTATTCCAGATAGCTGATCTTAATTATAAGCGAAAGCAGCAAACCGTTTGATAAAGTAATCCGTTTACAGAATATCATTTTCCAGCTACTGGTTCCGTGGACTGCGGAGTAGAAACAGAACGACCAATCTGGGAAAGCGACCAATCTGCAACAGGCACAGATCCTCATGAACACCCGCAAGCTACGGAGGCTCATGAGGATCTATGCCTCTCTGTGCCACGAATTTAGTTCCTGCGTGTAAACGATTAGTTTCAGCTTTAAATTTCTGACGAAGAAGGAAGCTGGGGGTTTAAAATGCGGTGGCTGGTTACCTTAAAAAATAAAAAAAAAATATCTAAAAAAAAACACTGAAGCACGCACGCCAGCACGTTCGCACGCACACACACACATCCACCCTCCAACCCCTAATCAATCACATATACACACGCACGCACGCACGCACGCACGCACGCACACACACACACACACACACACACACACACACACACACACACACACACACAGCGCCTCTTCATCTAATCCAATCCGATTCGATATGGAACAACTTGTATAATGTATGATCGCCTCTTCTGACAATAAAATCCCAAAATCGGATCACCGTGTCAGCCATATATTGGCCAAGCGAGAGAAAGCAATGCATCATTCCATAACAGCGCCCCCCACCCCCCTCCCCCACCTCCCCCAAATTGTAGCACCATGCACAGATTCACACTCATCCCCTTGCATAATCCAACTGCCCCTTGCTTATCCGTTATCGGGTGAATCTCTGTTCTTGTTTATCAAGATTTCTACCTCCACCCCCACCTTCATCTCCAAACCTCTTCCATCTGCAACAGACACAGATTCGTAAGTCCTTGCATCAGCAGGGGTTGATGAGAATCTATGCCTCTTGCTTACCACGATGTCGATGCCATTTTCTACGAAAATAAGTCCCTCATCCAAACCATTCCCACTGAAAGGAAACAAGAGTCTCATAAGCTCCTGCAGTCGCTGGACATAGTAAGAAAAACAGTGCCTCTTGCCTATCGAAGTCGACTGCAGCTGTTCTTTAAATTCAGAGTGTTGTTGGTTTGTTGTTGTTTTGTGTGTGTGTGTGTGTGTGTGTGTGTGTGTGTGTGTGTGTGTGTGTGTGTGTGTGTGTGTGTGTGTGTGTGTGTGTGTGTGTTGTTGTTGTTGTTGTTGTTGTTTTTGCTGTTTGTTTGTTTTGTTGTTTTTTGACTGTTTGTCTGTTTAATTGTTGTTGCGGTTTTTTGGGGGTTTTTTTTGTTTTTGTTTTGTTTTTGCTTGTTTTTTGTTTTGTTTTGGATGTTTGTTTGGTTTTTATTTATTTTTCTTTTCGGGGGGGTCATAAGATGATCATACTCATAGAGAAATTAACCACCAGTACAAAATAGGTAGTAGGAAATATGCCATTTCCTACTACCATTGTTATTGAAGTGATCGTGATCGATTTCACTCCCATGTCTGTGTGTATGTTGGGATGAAGGGGGGAGAGGGGGGGGGGCCGCGTGCAACATGAACAGCCTAATCTCCTTCTTCTTGGCTTGACTTCGCGAACGAAGATTTTATAGGAGTTGCCCACGACGTCTGCAGGCTTGTTCGTGGCTGCGGAGGCCAATCCGAGACAGGCAGGTTCGACCGCAGTGGCTGCAGGGGAAGGTATGGTCAGGGTTCTGAGCTGCGGCATCTCTGTTTTTTCTCCTGAGCCGCTTGTCCTTAAGGCTAGCTCTGTGAGAGTCCTCAAAGGAGACAGCTGCCTTGTAAATGGTGGAGCGCCAGGTGTCACGGTCCGCAGCAAGCGAAGACCACTGGTGATGGTCGATTTGGCAGGCACTAAGTGACTTCTTGAGACAGTCTTTGTATCTCTTTTTTGGTGCCCCTCTGTCACGGTGTCCAGTAGCAAGCTCGCCGAACAGGGTGATCTTTGGTAGGCGATGATCCTCCATCCTGGAGACATGCCCCGCCCAGCGGAGCTGTGTCCGCAGCAGCAAAGCCTCGATGCTCACAGTTTCAGCCTGTTCAAGGACCTCGACGTTGGTGACATAGTCACTCCAGTGAATGCCCAGGATGGTACGCAGGCAGCGCTGGTGGAAGCGTTCGAGGAGTCGTAGTTGGCTCCGGTAGAGTGCCCAGGACTCGGAACCATACAGCAGGGTGGTGATGACCACAGCTCTATACACGCTGATCTTGGTGCCTGTTTTCAGCTGTTGATTGTGCCACACCCGCTTGAAAAGTCGCCCGAAAGCGCTGTTCGCTTTTGCCAGCCTGCTGTCAAGCTCCTTGTCCAGCTTGGCGTCCGACGTGATAACGCAGCCAAGGTAAGTAAACTGGTGCACTGACTTTAGTTCAGACTCGCCAATGGTGATGTGAGGAGGGCGATACACTGTCTTGGGTACCGGCTGATGGAGGACCTCTGTCTTTTTCTTTCTAGGAGAAGGCCAAAAGCACTAAACCAATTTATGCCCTGCAATAATTGTAAAACATAAAATATTTTCGCATCACTTTCAAGTGACGAGCATCACTTCCATTGCCTCTCCAGTACACGATGCCAGAATCGCAGCAGACAGATCGCCCAGATAACTCACCGATCGCAACTGGAGTTGAGCCGTAAGGTCCCCAATGATGGACCAGCACACACTTTATGCGTTTGCGTCATACTGATTTACGTACTGCATTTTCTGCGCAATACAGCAAATCCTGTTTCGACCTACCGCTTATATCGCACAAAACAACCCCCAAAAAAATCTTAAAAGAGAAGTAGAGAGAGGAGACCTCGCGCTGGGACCATATGGCGTTGAGGCGCGTCCCCTGGGTGGTGGATAGGGGTCCCTCGTGAGAGGGGTGCACCGAATGAAATAAGGTGCCGTGAACCAACATGGTCTAAGGGAAGGTGATCCCGACAGAAAACCCCTGGTCCTCCTAGTAAGGGGGTTGAGCGTGGGGGTAGCTTCCCCACCCTGCAAAAAAGGAAATAGCTACAAAAACGCCGACGAAAAGACTAACAGTAATTGCTTTCCTGGAGGAGGAAGGTTCTTCTACCAGAAGACTTATGACGTCCTGTGGTGAAAGCCGGAAGTCTTCGGAAGCCACAGGACCGAGCCGCCTCTCTCTATCCAGGGATACAACCATGGGCACATGGAACGTCAAGACCATGTACCAGAGCGGCAAGGCCGCCCAAATAGCAGCGGAAATGCAAAAGTACAACCTTTCCATGCTAGGTATCAGTGAAGCCAGATAGACGCAGTCTGGCCAGAAAAGGCTGTTAAGTGGGGAGATGATTCTGTATTCAGGTCATGAAGAGGAGAATGCCCCCCATACAGAAGGTGTAGCATTCATGCTGTCACCAGTGGCACAGAGAGCGCTGATGGGCTGGGAACCTCTTGGGCCAAGAATTATCACAGCAGCCTTTAGAACCAAGAAAAAGCTCAAGCTGAACGTCATCCAGTGTTATGCGCCCACTAATGACAGTGACGAGGAAGAGAAACAAGAGTTCTACGACCGACTCCAGAGTGCCTTGGACAAATGTGCGGAGCGAGACATCACCATCGTCATGGGCGATTTTAATGCCAAAATAGGGGAGGACAACACCGGATACGAAGAGGTGATGGGGAGACAGGGACTAGGCTCAGAGATGAGTGAGAACGGGGAGAGGTTTGTAGACTTTTGTGCTCTAAACCGACTTGTCATTGGAGGCAGCATCTTCCCACACAGAATACACAAAGCAACTTGGGTCTCACCTGACCATACAACAGATAATAAAATATACCATATCTGTATTAGCAAGAAATTTAGAAGATCCCTTCAAGATGTTCGAGTGAGGAGGGGAGCAGATGTCGCCTCCGACCACCATCTGCTTACCTTAAGAATGAAGCTCAAGCTAAAGAAAAGCCGCACAGAGACAACAAGAAGACAGCGCTATAATGTGGGCCTCCTGAGAGAAACTGGAGTTAGAGAAGAGTTCAAACTGGTGCTGTCCAACCGGTTTCAAGCGCTACAGGAGCTAGTAAATGAAGAGGAGGCGGTCACCACAGAGCAGCAGTGGAAGGCAGTTAGAGAGGCGCTGGACTCAACCTGCAAAGACACTGTAGGGTTCAGGGGACTGATGTATGGACAGAGACTAGAGCCTAAGTCCGAAACTATCTTCATACGCCTGAGACTAACATGAACTAAGACATGCATGAACTGAGACTAGGCCAAGTCTGAAACTATCTCAGGGACTAAACAGCCCAAATTTAAGCCCACGATTTACTAGGTGTAAAGCGTCTAGTCTCTGACTAAAAGCAAACATGGCAGCCGCTGTCTACATGATGTTCCTATCTCGACGAAATCTACGCCGAAATCGAGTATTTAGAGACCGTCGACACACACTAGATGAGTTTGATGATACGAAGCTTCACAAAAAGTTTCGTTTCAAGCGCCGTGAAATTTATCTTTCTTGTACTTTTTGTTCTGTGATTTTTGATCTTGTAAAGCGCATAGAGCACCATTTATTTGGAGGTCAAGTGCTATATAAATGTACAATATTATTATTATTAATATTATTAAAACCAAAATCGATGAGTACAGTTTACAGGCAGAGTGAAGATGGAAGACAGTGGCTGTCAAAACACGTGCGGGGCGAAAACTGTTCCGGCCAGCGGCGCATGCTCAGTGGCATTTTGAACTCGATATTCCCAAGTTAAAAATAGCACTTGACACAAGTCGCGGACTAACCATATCTAGTCTCGGACTTGATAGTCTGACTGAAGTCTCAGTTCATGCATCGGAAATGTATGCCTCAGTTAGTCCCTACGTAACAAGTTTCTGACTAGGGCTACGTCGGGCACTTGTCTAGTCCATACATCAGACCCATGGAAACACCATCACAAGGACTGGCTGTCGGCACAGACCTTGAAGAAGATAGAAGTGAGGAAGCAGAAGAAAGCAGCTGTCAACAACAGTCGCACGAGAGCAGCCAAAGTAAGGGCACAGGGGGAATACTCGGAAGCCAACCGCGAGGTGAAGAGTAGTATCAGGGCAGACAAGAGATCCTACACAGACAGCCTGGCAGCAGAGGCAGAAAAGGCAGCAGGCAGCGGCAACATGAAACAGCTCTACGACATCACCAGAAGATTGTCAGGCAAGTATGGCCATACAGAAAGACCAGTAAAAGACAAAGAAGGCAAGCCTATTGCAGACAGAGCAGACCAACTCGACAGATGGGCCGAGTATTTTGAAGAGTTACTGAACAGACCTAGCCCACCCGACCCCCCAGACATCCAGCCGGCAGAGACCGACCTACCCATCAGCTGTGACAGACCCAGCCGGGAAGATTGATGGATTGATTGTACATTGCTTAACGTCCCGACAGCAACAAGGCTTTCTCAGGACGTGCCTGCACTGCTTGTGAAAAAATAAAAAAGAAACAGAACATTGAATGTATGTCGCCAACCGGTCAAATACGTTAAATAAACCTAACACATGGGCCTAAATAAAGCTAAGACCATTTAGCAACACACATCCAATATCAAGAGCTACAGGCAGTGCAGACAGTAGGGAGAGTTTGAAAAAGGCAAATACAGGTGAATGGACAAAGGGTAGACAGAAACACATGCCCCAGAATAGAGAGAAAAACCCACCCTGTGGGGCTGACCAGGGTGACCCTGGGAACTAAAAAATACCTAACCCCACCCAAGTCCCCCAGGGCAGACCCGGGTGGGGTCAGCCGGGAAGAGATCAGAAGAGCAGTGGCATTCTTGAAGAACGGCAAAGCAGCAGGCCCAGCGGAGTCTCTGAAAGCAGACCTAGAGACAACAGTGGAGATGCTGTACCCACTGTTTGGAAAGATCTGGGAAGAGGGGGTGATGCCGGCTGACTGGAAGGAGGGGTACCTAATCAAGCTTCCCAAGAAAGGCGACCTCAGCAAGTGTTCAAACTACAGAGGAATCACCTTGCTGTCAGTACCAGGAAAGGTCTTCAACAGGATCATACTGGAGAGAATGAAGAGCTCCGCTGACCCCCAGCTGAGAGACCAGCAAGCAAGATTCAGGAAGAACCGATCATGTACAGACCAGATCGCCACTCTCCGCATCATCGTGGAACAGTCTCTGGAATGGAGCTCCCCGCTGTACGTCAACTTTGTGGATTATGAGAAAGCATTTGACAGTGTGGACCGGGGGACTCTGTGGAAACTCCTACGACACTACGGTGTACCCACAAAGCTCGTCCGCCTGATCAAGAGCAGCTACGATGGCATGACATGTCGCGTGATCCACGAAGGGCAGTTCACCAGGGAGCTCCAGGTCAGAACCGGTGTCAGGCAGGAGTGTCTGCCGTCTCCGTTCCTCTTCCTACTGGCCATAGACTGGGTCATGGAGATGACCACAGAGCACAGACGAAGTGGAATACAGTGGACACTGTGGACACAGCTTGACGACCTCGATTTTGCAGACGACTTGGCATTACTGTCCCACACTCATCAACAAATGCAGGACAAGACCACGAGGCTTGCTGACATCTCGTCCCAAGTGGGCCTCTCCATTCACAAACAGAAAACAAAGACAATGAGGCTGAACGCAACCAGGGAAGAACCAGTCTTGCTTGCTGGCACCCCGTTGGAGGAGGTGGAGTCCTTCACCTCTCTCGGGAGCATCATAGACAAAAAAGGCGGCACTGATGCAGATGTCAGAGCACGAATCGGTAAAGCCAGAGCAGCCTTTCTCCAGTTGAAAAAAGTGTGGAGCTCCAGAGAGCTGTCACAACACACCAAAGTCCGGATTTTCAACTCCAATGTAAAAGCAGTTCTCTTATAAGGAGCAGAGACTTGGAAATTGACAAAAACCACAGTCAACAGAGTACAGACCTTCATGAACAGTTGCCTTAGAAGAATTTTGAAAATCCACTGGCCAGAGAAGATCAGCAACGTCAGACTCTGGGAGAGAACAGAACAGATAACGGCAGAGAATGAAATTGGGCGAAGAAGATGGGGATGGATCGGTCACAGTCTGAGAAAGCCAGCTTCCAGTATCACTAGGCAGGCATTGTCATGGAACCCCCAGGGAAAGAGGAAAAGAGGTAGGCCGAGAAACTCCTGGCGTCGAGACCTCTAAGCAGACATCAAGAGACTGGGAACCACCTGGAGTAGAGTCGAAGGAGAAGCACAGGACAGGAGTTGCTGGAGGTCTCTCGTCGACGGCCCATACCCGGGTAGGGGTGACAGGCGTAAGTAAGTAAGTAAGTTGGCATTACTGTCCCACACTCATCAACAAATGCAGGACTAGACCACGAGGCTTGCTGACATCTCGTCCCAAGTGGGCCTCACCATTCACAAACAGAAAACAAAGACAATGAGGCTGAACGCAACCAGGGAAGAACCAGTCTTGCTTGCTGACACCCCGTTGGAGGAGGTGGAGTCCTTCACCTATCTCGGGAGCATCATAGACAAAAAAGGCGGCACTGATGCAGATGTCAGAGCACGAATCGGTAAAGCCAGAGCAGCCTTTCTCCAGTTGAAAAAAGTGTGGAGTTCCAGAGAGCTGTCACAACACACCAAAGTCCGGATTTTCAACTCCAATGTAAAAGCAGTTCTCCTATATGGAGCAGAGACTTGGAGATTGACAAAAACCACAGTCAACAGAGTACAGACCTTCATGAACAGTTGCCTTAGAAAAATTTTGAAAATCCACTGGCCAGAGAAGATCAGCAACGTCAGACTCTGGGAGAGAACAGAGCAGATAACGGCAGAGAATGAAATTGGGCGAAGAAGATGGGGATGGATCGGTCACAGTCTGAGAAAGCCAGCTTCCAGTATCACTAGGCAGGCATTGTCGTGGAACCCCCAGGGAAAGAGGAAAAGAGGTAGGCCGAGGAACTCCTGGCGTCGAGACCTCCAAGCAGACATCAAGAGACTGGGAACCACCTGGAGTAGAATCGAAGGAGAAGCACAAGACAGGAGTTGCTGGAGGTCTCTCGTCGACGGCCTATACCCGGGTAGGGGTGACAGGCGTAAGTAAGTAAGTAAGAGAGAGGAGAGGAGTCTTCCAAGACAAACGGTGTCAGCTGTCATTAAAGACAATCATTCAGGTGGCTAAAGCCACAGTCACAGCTCAAGCCACAGTCACAGCTACAGCCACAGTCACAGCTAAAGACACAGTCACAGCTAAAGACACAGTCACAACTAAAGACACCTGAATGATTGTCTTTAATGACAGGGGAACTCACAGTGGCCGCTCAAAACAGGTTCTAATGTATTAAAATATGGGAGAGACCTAAAATGTGTGTCAATCTACTCAAAGTATATCATTTCCGTAACAGGTTTCTGAGATAGGATTATAACTCAATAACGCTGCGGCTCAATGTGGAGAAAAAGGGAATTCTGTAGTTCAGCACAACGGCAAAATGAATGAACGAATATCATCAACCTGAGAATCTGACCCGCATGACAATACAACATTTGAATGCAGAAGACGAGAAGACTGAACAGACGAACGGACGAACAAACGAGCGAACGAACGAACAAACGAACGAATGAATGACCGGATGATTGAACGGATGAATGAAGAAAACGAACAAACGAACGAATCAATCAATCCATTCGTCAATCCATCCATCCATCCCACCCCTCCATTTATACAACGCTAACTGTCAAAAAGTAATCTTGAAAATGTACGGAGACCCGAAAACACAATTTTCCCTCCACCCCACACAAATTATCTAAGAGGACGGCAACTCCTAGGCGTCTGGCGGGAATAATGTGCCCCTAATGGTCCAGAAGGTCCGCACTAGTCTCGGTCTGTCCACGCGTAAACACAGTGCTACATCGTCCCCCGAGGACCTTCATCGAACAAGGACTAGCAGCTGCTTTATCGACAACCTAGGTTCCATACGTGCCAGCAGAAAGTTTACATTCTCTTCAACCCCAGAAGCTACTGGAGGGGAGCTGTACAGACGATACCGCTTACAGGAAAAGACGCATAAACACTCGTCTTTTCCGCTGAACGGTATCGTCAGCACCATTCAATGGGTTAACTCTTCAACGCCCAGAACTAAATGACTTCTATTCTATCGAATGGAAGTCATTTAGTTCTGGGAGTTTAAGGGTTAATGTTCAAAATGTACGCCTGCGTCTACAGACTTCGAATGAGCAAACTGTCGAAGCTACAAACCAAGGCTGATCTGACAACTCCATGAAACTTCACTTAAAAAGTGACTTCCCATCGATTTTCTTCAGAAGTTCCACTAGTGTTCCTTAAACTAAGGAGATTGTCGGGGCTACGGCCAAGCACTGATCTACCAATTCCATAAAACGTTACTTACAGTGACTACTTATTGATTTTTTTTAAAGTTACACCTGTTTTCATCAACATGATGACATTATCACGGCTTACAACTACAAATTCTGGGAATCAAAGACAACTTTAGTTCCAGAATGGTACAAGAAGAAACCGAACTCCAACGAAATTATCCACCTATTTTTATTTTCAAAATCGGCACTTGTGTCCCTCAAACTGAGGAGGCTTTCGTGGCTTTAAACCGCAGACAGTCTGGGAATCCGATAAAACTTCACTCCTTCCAGTGACTACTCATTGATTTTCGTTCCTATCCACTTTTATGCTTCACAGCTTTAGAGTTAACTCACACAAATTTCTCAATCCAAGGAGGTAAATGGTGCTTATTACTGTCAGCAAGAGGTGTAGGTTCTCATGAGCCCCTGCGACTGCAGGGGCTCATGAGAATCTATGCCTCTTGCAGATGGCACAGGAAGAGGGTGTGTATTTAGTCTGCTTTAGTTCCCCAGCGGTACCGTACAATTCGCTTCTGCTTCAACGATTTTTTTTCGCAACTGTTGGTGTTACTGCAAGTCGAAGAACTCCATCCCCAACCAATGAACCATCAGTCCATGTCTCCCACCCCTCCACCCATTGATCCCCAGCCCCACCCCACTAACACCCCCAACCCACCACATGTTTTTCAATCTGTCGTCGGAAGGTTAGATTGGGGTGAAATCTGTTCCCACTTTCCACGTCTGACCTTAGTCAGTGATTTCTTTCCTCAAGTCACACTGATAGGGGGAAGGCTATCTCAAAACGCCGTCCTTTTTACTTAATCTCGTGAGCCATTTGTCTATTTTTAGGGTGGCACATGACAGAATGTAGCACAAAGTTTCATTGTTGCAAAGTGTTTTAAGCTGAGGAAGCTAATGGTTACTTTTACAACTCTAAAAAGTCACTGAAAGAGCGTTTTGCGGGGAGCGTTTTTTCGGAAGGATGCACGGTTCGGACGCGAGCTAGCCTCTGCTATTTGGAAGAAAAAAGTAGTCCTGATTCGTACGCTTAAATGGCAGCGTCCTGACGTGTGGCAGAGGTCTGACAGCGAGCCCGCGAGCGCAGTCAACATCTGCTCAGGAGAATGTCCTTTTACTATGCCGTAATCTCCGCAGCCGTAAATTAAACGCTTTCGATTTGAGGCACAGCAGCAGCCTATCATGGTCAGCTATCAACCCATACGCCTGCATCCGTATCATTGCCCATTTGCTGGAAGTGGACGCTGAGTGTATTTTGCTAAATCATAGTAATCCAACGTCAAAGATCCCCAGCCGTTCAATAAACATGGATACAAAGTAGTTTCAGCAAGAGACATAGATCCTCATGAGCCCCCGCAACTGCGGGGGCTCATGAGGATCTATGCCTCTTGCAGTTCAGTTTTACACGGCAGTGATGGTAATAACACGATTGTCAACAAGGCTGACAAAACTAAAAGCTTGTACTGTTGTCCTGTGATGAATGGTTCCTGGGAAATTGTTTAAAAAAAAAAAAAAAAAAAAAAAAAAAAAAACACGTCATATCAGCTTCCGCGTCATCAGTGATCCATGATGTCACTGTTCGACGCAACGACACAGTAGCAACATTGTCAACATTACACGTCACTGCACACAATTCTATGCATGCGTGAAAAGTGGTGGACAAACAATGACCAAAAGTGACGGCAACGCGACGTCAGACAATTCTCCCCGTAATCAGTGAGCCACGAACTGATAGTGTCGACACTGTTCGATACATGGATTGCACAATCAACAGACTACTCAGACTATTGAATGGTACAAACAATGTCGACGCGATGCATCAAACATCCACTGTGTACTGAAAGTAGGACAAACATGATGACAAGACAGAACCCTCTCTCACCAGTACAATAACCTATCCCCTTAGTCGCTCGCTCGGCATTAAACCCAAATAACTAACTCATAATCCACGAGCTGCCGAAGACAGCTGATTCAATAGACGTTGTTCGGATATCAATAGGCAGTCAAAATTGCAAGAGTCCAGAAAACAGTGGATAAATTGCCCAGACAAACATGCGTTATCGCATGCGTGTCCGGGCTTTTAATCCAATATACACATACCAAAGGGAATTACTCAGCGCTGGACAGACTAACAGTTAGATCCCCTGCCCCTGCCTATCAGGCAGCTAATGGCCAGCCCACAGAAAAAAACGCAGGTATAGAACAAGACGATCATATACATTCCTTAGAGATGTATATGATGGTCTTGTTCTATACCTTAGGGATGTATATGATCGTCTTGTTCTATACCTGCGTATTTTTCTGCAGGCTGGCTGGTTTGTGAGTATTTTAATCCACTATTTTCGTTAAAAGACGCGTGTGGGGTTTTTTTGTTTGTTTTTTTTTAAACTTACTACTACACTAATATACCGAAATCGTCTTATTTGTGGCCTGGTTTGTGATTCTGGACATTCCTGCGCCAAAACATTACCTAGAACCTTAATGCTTAGAGCAATACCGTCCAAAATAACAGACCAGCACACATGGTTATCAACGCGGACATTACAGACATACATAAATCAATCTACTAATTAACCCATTCAGCCCCGAGTCTCTACAGCAGGAGACTGAGTGACCATGATAATTCAAGGGTAGTGCCAGATTAGCTTGGCGCCTTCAGGCGCCAAGCTAATCTGGCACTACCCTTGAATTATTATGGTCAATCCACCTCCTGCAACTGGTACATAGTTGTTTAGTAACACTTCCAAAATTTGGGAAAAGCCCCCGTGGGACTAAAAGTGTTAACGAGATTGGAGCGTGTACTGTGCACTTATAATATTATAGATGCACAGCAGTAAGGTCCAAAATCACCACCCAAAACCAACAGGACCATATGGTCCAAAAATCCCAGACCAGAACACTTACATTATGACGAACAAAGCCGACATTACCGACACACACACAAATCAATCCACCAGTATGCGTAATTGGGACACTTGGTGCACATGTATGGATTCCCGGCAGAGACAAAATAGGTCAACGATTATGTAGTAAAACTATGATTATGTAGTAAAAGTATGATGTCACCTGAAGAAGGATCTTTGATACGAAACGTCGTTATTTGTTTCTATTTTAAAGGGTTTTCTACCACTATCTTCTGTTTTTCTTTAGGTCAACGGTTAATTTTCCGCGACGGAGTTCATAAATCGAAAGAACGCTTTCAAGCTGAGGGTCTACTGGAGTGGACCTCGGTGTGCAAGAGCTGTAGATTCTCATGAGCCCCTGCTGCTTCAGGGGCTCATGGAAATCTACAGCTCTTGAGGCTGGATGAGGTAACGAGAGGTGTTTCCAGGCGGATGAATGAACGAATGGCGGATGTTAGCTAAAGCTGATCATGGAGAGTGGAAGCCAGTTCCTCAGACATATTTGCAAGTGCCGGTGTTATAGATTGTGCCAGAGTTACAGATCCTCATGTGTCCCTGCAGCGCAGGAGCAAATAAGATGCTCCTGCCAGTAAACTGATGTCATGATTTACATATCTTCTTCTCAATAGGAGAAGTCATCAAGGTTTAAGTCTGGACATGCCATGAAAGGAGTCGAAGTGACCACGAATGTAAGTAACAGAAAATAGGGGTAATTAATGTACATAGTTTACCATTTATGCGCAGGTTGCGGGCCCTAAACCAAGCAAAACTGGACAACAAAACTGGTTGTTTTTTTTTCTTCAAATTTTACATTGTGTGAAACATGGGGCGTGTCAGCTGGCGATGTGTGAACCGAGACTTCTCCATTTTCCCACTTTAGTTGGCACCACTAATCTCTGAGAGAAACTGCTCTATAGGGCTTTCTTCCAAGTCCCAAATAACAAACCAGAACTCGAATTTTTTCTGTCTGTCCTTGCAAAACGGTGGCATAAAAGTAAACCTACTAGTAAACCTTCTCTTCTTGCAAACGGCACTGTTGCAAAAGAAAACTTCGATTAAACCTTTAATAATTCCACAAGTTTTCAATTGGAGATAGTTCAAGAACGATGCTCCCCTCTGAGTTATTCAATTTCCGATTCTAAATAGCACTTTTTTTCTAGTTGAACGAGTTCTTCCCCTTTCTGTATTTGAATGGTCTTGCTGTCCCTTGACCTCTGCTGGGTCAGTTATCCCCGAGGGCTGTAGTCAATGTAAATCTACTTCTCTTTGTTTCAGTGTTGTTGGATGGGACTTCTGTCTCTACTGAAGCCTGCTCGACCGTTTGGGTTGAGTGGCTTCCCTGGCGATGGCTTTCTTCCCTTCGGCTACCAAACTGGCCTCCCTTTGTGTTCAGTATTCCCTGTCGGACTCAGGACGCTTTCTCTCTTGGTGATGCCTCAGCGAAAGCCGTAGCTGTGCAAGAGGAACAGATCTTTATGAGCCCCCGCTGCAAGCGGGGGCTCATGAAGATCTAAAGCCTCCCGCTGGGTCCATTTTCATCCCTATCCAAAAGGCAGAAGGGCTCGGAGGCCGTTTACTAGATCTACGATGTTTTATGGTGTTCTTCATGACCTTTCGTCCCATAACAAAATCAATCCGCAGTTGGCATAGACCCTCATATGCCCCCCTGACCCCACATCCTTTATCAGAATGGACTCAATACGAGCTATGCTTCTTGCTGGCCCATTTTAATCCCTTCCCAAGGCAGACAGTGCGTTTACTAGATCCTACTATGCTCAAGTGGTGTTTGGTACGACTTCTGGTGTGATGCTCATTTGTGTGTCCAAGTCGTGGTCAGTTCTCCCTGGGGGAAAGCTGATGTCCAGTATCTCAACCATCCCCTTTCTTTGAACCACCGGCAGCCTAACCAAGCATGGGCTCATGAGGATCTTGGCTAAATCTGACGAACTCTCAACCACACCTTTAATCTAAATGAGGTTACAGATTCTCAAGCCCCTCGGCAGTCAAACAGGGATTTATGACATCCTGACTAAACTCCTACCAGCTAAACGGCATAAGCATGTGTACAATACTGTAATCAGCTATTTTTTCGGGTTATATTTAATAATTCTGTCGACAGTACAATCGGTATAATTATGTTTATCTTCACACCTAAAAAGTCGTCGACTTTGTCAGCAAGATGCATAGATCCTCATGAGTTCCCGCAGATGTGGGGGTTCATGAGGATCTATGCCTCTTGCAGTCGAATTCTGTTCCCTTTTTTCTGGCACCCAAAGGGTTAGAAGTCTCTGGAGTTCGTTATGATCATGACTGACCGTCTAGATGCTTAGTTTGATGTATAATAAATAAAAGTTCACGCTCAGTTTTGTGCCAGAACCGCTGCTCCCCAGTGGAATCGTCTCCTCAGTCAAACGATTGACTCCCAAAATGATACATCCTCTGACTGAGAGAGATGACCGTAAATGAAATATACCAAGGAATAGGCGTAGAACGTTTGGCGGGCTGGCCTGTGACACACACTGGTTGTCTCCCTCGATTCGCTACCGCTGACAAGCGGTAGCGAATGAAGGGTGACAACCAGTGAAGGTCTGTGATCCTGGAGCCTACGGCTTCAAAGACCTCCAGGCATCGTGTAGTTTCAAAGGGGTTAGCCACTCGACTAGGCATCGGCCACAAAAACATGACTCTGCCATGTTCTGTCTGCAGTGGTACGGGAAAGACATTCTGGCCTCAATGATAGGACTGTGAGAACAAACCGCAATTTCAAAACCCTACGACCTCACCAGCACATGTAAAAATCATGGTGAATAGGCAATAAGAGGCTTACAGATCTCAATAAATCTCACCACATTCTGCGAGGGTCATGAAGCTCTGTGCCTCTTTGAAAATGAAAGGAGTGACTGAGACATGACTGCGTCAATGAGTGAACACAAACGCTGAACATACGATGACTTTGTCGACCTGAGTAACATTAATACAAATTAGGTCGGCATGATTAATGCGGGGGTTCATGAGGATCTATGCTTCATGAAAAAGGGAGGATGGTTTTAAGGCAATCATCCAAATGCGTTCGTCCACGACGGCAAATGTTTTCACTTCCGTCTTATTGTGGGTGACCTTGCACCGCCAGTCCGCACGTGCTGTACGAAAGATGTCGATGAAGGATTTTATTCCATTCCATCAAGAGATAGTTGTCACTGAAATTGAACGCAAATCTAACCTTTAAACCCATCTCACGGCTTGACAGAGTCAAACTTCGGCCAACCTAACAAAAAAGAAGGGTGTTTTTTTTTTAAGTAAAAAGTAACTAAGAAAACACAAGAATAAAACTTGTGCAAATACGTAAGGGCCTTTAAAAGATGTAGAATTTGAACGACTTTCAAAGGAAGGTAGGAAAAATGCTTGCGAAAGTCGCTTTTTGTGTTTTCATATCTTTCTTTGTCTGAAAGCTGCGTGCTGCATCTTACATCACAAGTGCGGTTTTTGAAAGTGATACGTGAAGGTTCTTTTTTAGTAAAAGAGATACTTGTATTAAAAAACTTAAACTTTTTAAAATGTCTTATCAAATCCCCAACAGTGCAACGCTGCGCAGCATAATTGATACCTACAATATTTATACCCAAAAACAAAACAAGTTTTCAAAATAATCAATGCACTCTTGTCAACCCATGTAATCATCAGACAAGATCTCGCAAGCTGACATCATGATCAAAGCCAAGAACGCATCAAAAGGTCTTTGGCACAGATCCTTCATATCTGCAAGAGGCATAAATTCTCATGAGCTCCTGCAGATGCAGGGACTCAATAGAATCTAAGCCTCTTGCTTACAAAAAATTCAGTCCAATTTATATCAATTCTAAGCATAAGGAAGTCAACTGGGGCTAATGAATACGGCTACACAGAGGATGTTCCTTGTTTCATCTTATAGAAGATGAAAGGACAAATTACGCTGCCTATCTAATAAGACCACGTCACCTGCTCAAGCACATTGGTTGTCTCCCTCGATTGGCTGCCGAGGGGGTCAACCAAGCTCGACAGTGTCAGCTCTAGAGCAGTGCCTATACAGATCTTTAATCAGGCAGCACGTTTGGTGTTTATGGAGGGGGTCGAAGAGGAGCGCCGTATGACGCAAGAGTTTTGGAATAGAACCAAGTAAGAACGCAATCAAGACGTCACCATGATATGCTGAACCTCAACCGCTACCGACACGCAAAGGGTTACTATTTACAGTTATTTCTTGCCTCACTGAAAAAGAAAAGTACATGTACATGTACAGTTCATTTGTGTCTGTATGTCGACACGTATTTTGAAAAAGTATACTTGAAATACAATTTATTATATTTTCTGGCTCAAACCCGAAAAAAAGTTTAAACTGTGTAGAGTATGTGCAATTTTTAAGCGTGTTTCTTTCTTGGCTGTGAATTTTAATGCATTTTATGTTTTGCAGTAATTTTTTTCGCGTCTTATATAATTCATTAAGTCGAGACCGAAAAGGTGACTGCCAAGCGTCTAACCCGTACAGTGCCAGAAGACAAAGACTCTGTGCAATCCATCTTAATTCAAGACCAAATACGCCTAGATGTCCCAGGAATACGGATTCAAAGAGGTGTCAGCAAGAGGCATAGATCCTCATGAGCCCCCGCAACTGCGGGGGCTCATGAGGATCTATACCTCTTGCAGATGGATGGTGTTCAAATTTTATCGGCACTGAGAGAGTTAAAATCAAAAAAAAAAAAAACCCCACAAGGAAGAAACGTGCAAGGAAAGGACAAGGTACAGCATATAAGACAACACATGAGTGAATTCAATACGACTGACCGAGCAAGATCAGGCTGGACGGTAAAGAAACACCGGTTGCATGCCAGGTTGTTGTAAACACTAGTGAAACCCACAAGATTCAGCACCTGACGATATCCTTGTCTCGGCAAATCTGTATTACATCTAAATGGAGAGTACAAGGGGAATAGATCCACATGTGCCCCTTGCAATCTTGTGGGGGCTCATGAGGATCTACGCCTCTTGCAGATGGAATGAAAACTGATGTAGTTCGCACGCTTTCACTGGCATCTGACAAAGGAAGCGGATGAGACAAAATTATTTCAAATTCACTTTACCTCATACGGTACACCGCTGCCTTCATTTGGCAAAAAGCCAATATGTCCTCTTTGGGGGAAAAAAAGCGAGATATTCAAACGAATAGATGGCTTTCATCAAAAATAGATGCACTGCCCTCATTTGGAAAAAACCACCATGTCCATTTTTTTTTATATAGAAAGCAAGAGTTGCAATGCAAAACAATTTTTTTTTAAATCTCGCTTTTCTCTAAAAATATACAAACTAGCATTTGCCAGAAGAAGACAAACCTATATGGCTTCAACTGAATTTCAATTCAAATCACTCAAACTGCCTAGCCACAAGAGGACAATTTTTTATATGAACTGAATTTTGATTCAGATCAATCTTGTCTCAACCTTTGCCTGTGGTGTCAGACGATGGCGAATTAATCTACGATAAACCTGTGAGCAGCCGTTTTTGGAGATTTCAACGTGATCAAACGATGTCCACAGAAGCACAAAGCCCAGAGTTGGCAGCTGGCTGTTTTTGATCTGAATGGTAGGACGCAATGGAGACTTGTTTCGAAGTCTCAGTTTCCAGAAGATCAAACGGGCTTAACTCCCTTGTGCATGCAGCCACCGGTACTGTAAACAGTACAACACACACTGTAAACAGTACCGGTGGCTGCATGCACAAGGGGATTAATATGAAGACAGAATTATGCAAGTCAATTTTTATGGCAGCCAGACATAAACTGATGAAGAATGCATTACACTGTCAATCCTTTGGCTGTCGGTGGGTTTTGCTGTTGTTGTTGTTGTTGTTGTTGTTGTTGTTGTTGTTGTTTGTTTGTTTGTTTGTTTGTTTGTTTTGTTGTTGTTGTTGCTTTTGTTTTGTTTTTGTTTTTGTTTTTTGTTTGTTTTTTGTTGTTTTGTTGCGATGATTCCTGCATGCAGGATGTCAGGATGTCAGGATGTTGTTATTACTGCAGGAATCATGGAGACAAAAACCGCTACCGACAGCCAAATGGTAAATCTTAATACGTGGCCAAACGCTCCGTGCAAAGCTTTACGGCGTGATCATAAACACTCGGCAGAACTTAATTACGTGATCATACCGTTTGAGCAAATCTTTATGACGTGATCATACAAATCATCAATTATGACGAGTTTATACCCTTTAAAGCAGAATTTAACGACGTGATCACAGTCTTTTCAGCAGAATTATATGACGTGCTCATATTTTGTCAGCAGAAAATTATTACGTGACCATACCGTTTGCGCAGAACTTTATGACGTCATCAAACAATTGATCAGTGGCAAATACGTCATCACTGCCTTTGATTTTGAAGAGAACGTTACCACAGTGTGCCTCCACTAAAAGAAATGTTGCAAAGCCTGTTTGAGCGACCACCCTTACGAGAGATCACCTGTCATTATAGACTATCGTTTAGGTGGCTGTGGCCACGTAAATGCTGGTCTTTAATGACAGGTGAAGAGAACCTCCAAGACCGCGTTTTTCTTGCAACAAAAGGTGGTTGCTCGGAACAGGTTCCACTGAAGCAATACTCCTAAAAGTATATCGCTCAGTGAGTCGCACAAAATTATGTGTCGGGCGCGTGGTGGAACAAATATACGCATGATCTGAGACAATGACAGTAAACCACAGCGTAGAACCCTCGACAATAAAAGGGGTACATAGATTCTCACGAGCCCCTGCTGAAGCCTATACCTTTCATTTCCACAATTTCATCGCTTGAGGGGCACGCGCATGAGGATCTATGCTCTTGCACACAACTAAAGGAGCACTGCCCTATTGAAGCAAAAGTAAGCAAGTCAATTTTTTAAACAAAAAAAGAGAGAAAAAGAAAGGCAAAGCCATTATGGCTCACGTGTATCGACCGATCAACACATGCCTGACAATAAGTAACAAGATGTATTCTGCATTAACAAAATCCATGTTTTCTCAAAATCAGTTTTCACACATCTGTAAAACCCCCGTGATCTATGACCTTTGCGATGAGTCAACTAAATTAGGATACATAGGAAGGTCTTACCATCAGCTACCTTTGTGCCAAATTTGATTGAAAAGTTTGCAAAAATGTTGATAATAAGTACAATTATTGGCATTTTATACACAGTTGTCGACCCGCTTATGACCCTTGACCTTTCCGAGGGGTCATCCAAATTAGTATGCATAGATAGGTCTTACCATCAGGCATCTCCGTAGCAAGTTTGGGTTTGAAGTTGTGAAAAGTAATTGAGAAAAAAAGCTTTTTTTGTCAAAATATGGCTAATTTTTACCTATTTCCTGTGCTCTTGTGACCCTTGACCTTTCCAAGGGGTCATCCAATTTATGAGTATGCAGAGATAGGTCTTACCATCAGGTATCTCTGTAGCAAGTTTGGGTTTGGAGTTGTGAATAGTAATTGAGAAAAAAACATTTCTTGTCAATATATGGCTTTTTTTTTTTTACCTATTTCCTGAGCTCTTGTGGCCCTTGACTTTTCCGAAGGGTCATCCAAATTAGTATGCATAGATATGTCTTACCATCAGGTATCTCTAGAGCACGTTTGGGTTTGTAGTTGTGAATAGTATTTAAGAAAAAACATATTTTGTCAAAATATGGCTATTTTTCACCTATTTCCTGAGCTCTTATGACGACCTTTCCAAGGGATCAACCAAATTAGTATGCATAGAAAGGTCTTACCATCAGGTATTTTTGTACCAAGTTTGGGTTTGAAGTTGTGAATAGTATTTGAGAAAAAAAACATTTTTTTGTAAAAATATGGTGATTTTGGACTTATTTCTTGAGCTCTTGTGACACTTGACCCTTTCCGAGGGATCATCCAAATTAGTGTGTTTATAAAGATCTTACCATCAGGTATCTTTGTACCAAGTTTGGGTTTAAAGTTGTGAATAGTATTTGAGAAAAAATAAATTATGTCCAAAAATAGCTATTTTTGATATATTTCCTTATCCCTGTGACCTTGACCTTTGTGGAGGTCACTGAAATTGGTGTGTTTAGAAAGGTCTTGCCACAAAGTATCCTTGAGCTAAGTTTGAAGACTGTAGCTTGAATAGTCTCCGAGAAAATGCCAACGTTAAAGTTTACCACGGACGACGGCGGACGGCAGACGGCGGGGACGGACGCCGGACGCCGGATGGACGACTACTGGCCCAGAACATACTCACTTTTGCTTCGCACGTGCGCCAAAATAAGCGAGATTTTCATTGTGTTACAATGAAAATCTGGCTTTTCACAAAAATGGACTTACTGTCTTTTGACTTCACAGGGCAGACCGACAAAGCTGTCACCATTTCCCTATAATTTCCATCCTTTTCAGGAGCTAATAAGGATCTATGTGTCTAGCTCTTAAACAGGTCTGTCTGAAACACTGCGCAGAGACGCTCTCGACCAATGACAGTAAGGCTTAGATAATGACCCGAACCAATGACAGACGATGATCTAGCCTGAGATGTAGCCGCAGAAACGACCGTCCAATCAGGAATGAGAGAGCAATTTTATGGCTTCTGTCTTCGCGCCAATGAACCCGTTCATTCCGAAACGTTACCCGAGTGATAAATGGGTGTAGGGTACCATCGTAAGTGCGGGTGGGGGAGAATGTGGAGAAGGGCATCTGGTGAATGATCGGAAAGTACATGGGAGTGCACTTTAAAGGTTTTTACATGTTTTAAGAAGAAAAAAAAACTATTTATTTTCAAAACGTTTGTCCCCGATTAATGATTGCAGACAACTGCTTCCATCTGCAATAGGCACAGATTCTCATGGGCCGCTGCAGCTCTTTGGGCCTATTAGAATCTATACCTCTTGCTGCAGATGTTGGCCATTTTGCCTACGTCTCCTCACCTCAGGCTTGTCTCCTTGTTCGTGTGTCTGTTTGCCTCCCTCTGTGTGTGTGTGTGTGTGTGTGTGTAAATGAGTGAGTGAGTGAGTGAGTGAGTGTGTGTGTGTGTGTGTGTGTGTGTGTGTGTGTGTGTGTGTGTGTGTGTGTGTGTGTAAATGAGTGAGTGAGTGTGTGTGTGTGTGTGTGTCTCTCTCTCTCTCTCTCTCTCTCTCTCTCTCTCTCTCTCTCTCTCTCTCTCTCTCTCTCTCTCTCTCTCTCTCTCTCTCTCTCTCTCTCTCTCTCTCTGTCTGTATATGCCTGCCTTTTTGTTTGCCTTACTGCATTTATGTCTGTTTGCCAGACTTCCTACCCACATGTATGTCTGCTTTCTTTCCTTGTTTGCCTGCCTGCCTTCCTGTCTGTTTGCCTGTCTGTCCGCCTGTCTCCCTCAAGCCTCTGCCTGCCTTCCTGTTCGTGTGTCTGCCTATATATATGGTTACACCCTGAACTTATCCCACACAGATATATGCATGCCCATGTCTGTATGGATTGTCTACAAACTGAGCCTACATTCTGAGCATGAAAATAACTTAGTGGTAAGGTTACAGAGTGCAAGTTTCACCGCAAGCACCACCTTCTCACTCTCCAACGACAGCGACAACAATGCAGGCAACTGCGACAGACGGGCACGCAATGATAAACCAGTTCCATTCGCAATGGACAGATTCTCCTAAGATGCTGACGAATGCAGCCACAGAGGCCCAGCAGAGTCTATGTCTCCTGTAGATACATAGCTGCACCCTGCTACCGCGTAACTCCTTAACTGCCGGTGCAAGGCGAACTCAACCTATCTGTAAGAGACATAAATCCTCATGAGCCCCCGCAGTCGCGGGGGCTCATGAGAATTTATGTCTCTTGTTAGTCCTGTGTCTCTTGTCCCTATTACTGGTCCCATAACATTTGCATTGTTCGCTCGCATGTCGGTCATTTCAATCTCATAATTACTGGCAACAAAGGGGTTAATCAGCGGTAGCGAATCGAGAGAGACAAGCAATGTGTGCTGGGGGAGCTAGCTTGGTAACCGTCGAGAATCTGGTTTGAGAACAGTTGTCGCTTTTAGTATAACGAAGAGTGGCCGCCACGCAATCTGTCCAAAGTCAAGCAACAAATGAAAGACTGCACGAAATCCACAGATTAAGACTCCACCAAGTCCACAACAAGACAAAGTTTGACTTTGACCCCCTAGCGCATGCTGCAGTCGGTACTGTCAAGAGTACCGTTGGCTGCATGCACAACGGGGTTAAGAAACATAAAGTCAAACAACAAATGGAAAATTGCACGCATTTCACTGTACAAGAGCAAGTACATAAATCTACCACAGACTGATTTTCAAATCTCTTTTTTTTCAATTTAAACAAAAAATGAAATCAACGGACACATAATTACAAAGTTGAAAAATGTTTATGTCATAATTTCATATTTCGTATTTCAGCCAGAATAAGCAAACTCCAGCAGCAGAAAGTGATTTTCTTGTCTCTTTCGCTTTCTATATATTTATTTATTCTACTCGGTTTAGTTAACTCACTCGAGATAAGTGTGTGTGTGTGTGTGTGTGTGTGTGTGTGTGTGTGTGTGTGTGTGTGTGTGTGTGTGTGTGTGTGTGTGTGTGTGTGTGTGTGTGTGTGTGTGTGTGTGTGTGCATAAGCCTTGTATCCGGGAGCGGCACGTCTCGAATGAGTTAACCGGTTGTTGTATTTGATCATTAGTTGGTTCTTCACTTCGTTGTTTGCTTGGTCGACTGTTCGGTTGGTTAATAAATTCGACAATTGGACAAGGGGCACTATCAACAGAATTTTCTTCTTACTGAAATGTGGGCAGGTCTGTGATTTTGGACCTACGGTCAGAGGCCGTAAGATCCAAACTCACAGACCAGCACACATGTAACGAAAAGCTAGTTGTTTTCCCAGAGATGTCTACCGCACCTATTAACCCTTTGGCTGCCAGTAATGATGTTGTGACCGCGATGACTCCAGTAGGAAACAACGCGACACACACCGCTTACCCAAACACCCCTCTCCTTCCTGACGTTGGTACCACTGGTTTCGGGCATATTTTTACGGGGATGGGCCCACGAGGGCCCCAAGTGGCCCCGGTAACCATAACGACCTGCGTGCGCTTGGCTCCCAGGGCCCATCAGCTGCCCGACCAGACGGCGACGTGTTTCTTGAGAATTTGGATTTAATTTTGAACGTGGGCAATGAGACACTGGACTGTCGTTAAATTAAAGACCCCCAACCCCCACCCCAAAGGACTTCTCGGGCTCTGAAACACAGAAGTAAATCGGACAAATTTCTTTTTATTCAAGAGCAACAAATCAATCTGAGCCACCCCCCACCCCCCCTCCCCTGATCATTCTGAGCACAAACAACAAGCAGGATAATACTAACATAATATATTGATGTTTTTGTTAAATACAACCACAAAAAAATGTTTGCTGACAGACCAGACATATGTATGCTATCCTTAATGATTGCACCTTACAGCTCATGAGGATCTACGCCTCTTTCGTGTAAATTGGGAGAAAGCTCCAAAATGTTAATGTAAAGTGAAGTCAATAACAAATAACCACATACATCGAAAGAATAAAATTGGACAATGTATTGCAAGCAAGAGGCATATTTCTTCAGGAGTCCCTGCAGTCTGCAGGGACTGATGAAGAACTATGCCTCTTAAAGGTGGATGGTGTTGGCTAGAAGATTTACCACGAGGAAAATCACTGGATCGGTCTGTCAAGGCAGTCTGGGGCTACAATTTATTTCGTTCCCTGTCTGGACGAGAATTTTATTTCTTTGAACTCTTTGTAGTCTGGTCCCAAAAATGGAACTGTAATGTCCGGGACAAATTTATTTTAGGTTAGCGTGAAATCAGATGTAGCATAGAACAGTGTCAATGTCTGGCTGCAACAGCTTGAGTTTACAATTGTAACTTTTTAAACCACAAACGGCCATTGTACAGGATTAACGTGGTCTGCTCCTGGCAATACATGGTTAATAGTCTGCAATATCCTACATAACGTTCTTGCTATAGTGATGCATACAACACGTTTCATTCATTCTGAAGTTTTGAATTACGTTAAATGCAGGACTGTTCTGCTCTTCTTATTCTCCAAACCACCCGAGAGAGTTCCCCCGATGGACACAATGGGCAGTACCAAACATCTTTTGCGTGTGCCTCCTCACGTGGATTGTAAAAGGAAATTTAAAGGTAGAGAAGACCAAGCTGAGGCAGACAACATTCAGAACCAGTTGTATCCGCAAATAATTATTAGCAATCAAAGCCCGCGCTAACCCATTCAGCCCTGACGCACTACAGCAGGAGATGGGTCGACCGTGATAATTCAAGGGTAGTGCCAGATTAGCTTGGCGCCTGTCGGCGCCAAGCCAATCTGGCACTACCCTTGAATTATCGTGGTCGATCCATCTCCTGCAACAGGTGCATAGTCGTTAGATGACGCCTCCAAAATTTGAGAATAACGTGCGTCGGGCTGAAGGAGTTAGGTCTCTTTTTTTTAATCTAAACTACTAGACTAATAAATGGACATGTCAAATAGACTTGCCGCCTGTTTTGCTTTCACAGGGCAGAGCTATTCTAGCACCACCCATGAACTATCTTGGTCGGTCCGTTTCCTCATCTAGCCTTCTGGTGACATACTAACCGATGTACAGCGCGATGTGTTCAGATTCCAAAGAATACTATATAACAAGGTCGCATATCACAGGTCGGACTAACAACATTTCCTAGATGTTTGGATCCCAGTTTTTTTTTCGATTTAAATTACTTCGCTTATAAAAAAAACTTTGAATACAACAAGAAAAATTGGGTCCTCTGGTGATACACGAAGTTTACTGTATAGGCCGTTTGACATCGGAGAGCACTTTTTCCCAAATATCTCCGCACACGTTTGTGTACCACTTTAATAACAAATATCATTAAGTGCCAACTGACCTAATATGAAATATTGTTTACTGAACCCCTAAGATTTATCGATTTTGCTGTACAGTCGTAAAGATTTGATGAAAAGACTAGAACAAGCCATTTTCAATCCTGAATAGAGCCCCGGCAGATTTCAATATCGAGGTCAAGTAAGCAGACTTCAGGTATGCCTTCGCTGTTTCAGGTTTGAAAACTTGGCCAATTCACGTGAAAATTTAGGGATGTGAAATTAGTCATTTCATGAAAAAAAAATCCGATTTGTTACGAATGTACAGCAAAACTGACACATTGTTTGAGTTTTTAAAAAGTAAATCGAATTAGGTCAACTGGCACTCAATGATGCTTTTTGTAAGATTGGTGTAGAAAAGTGTTTCTTTGCGGAGATATTTGCCAAAAACGTTGTTCGCTCCGATGTCAAACCACCTACACCTACCATCAAATCGCAAAACACCAATGATGATGACAGCGGCATTTTGATTTTGAGGATGTTTTGGTGTGAAAAGACAGCCTCTAAAGACCAGCAATCATCAATCCAAACCCCACCCCCTCCACCCCCATCCCCTCCTCTCTTCTCGGAAAAAAATCTACAGAAGTTCGATCACGAAATTCATCCATATCTCACCCTACGCCAATATGTCCCTGAACTGTAACACTTAGGCTGTTGTGGGACACCGCCCGATAATCCAGTATGCAAATGTGACCTGAATGCGCATTGGCCGAATTCATCCAATAAGCCTTCAGCATGTCAGTTTTAGCCGACATGCAGATTCTGCCCTTACGGACACAGCGGGTTAGTTGCATGAGTGAGCTTAGTCCTGCGCAAGCCACTAATCAAGGTGCACTGCTATAGCGGAGCACCCTGATTAGTGGCTTGCGCAGGACTACGCTCACTCACTTATGCAACTGTCCCAGGAGGATGGGCTTATCCTAAGAATTTGTCCATCTGAGGAAGATGGTAGTACAATTAGGCCTCTGGAAACAAGAGGTATGGATTCTCGTGAGCCCCTTTCGGCTGCAGGGGCTCATGAGAATCTATACCTCTTGCATATACTGATGAGACTGCCTACATCATCTATCGTGGGCAGATTCCAGGCTGATATTGCAGTCAAGCTGTCACTAAGCATCCCAAATTACAGTTTTCGTCGAAGCCCCCGAGCACTTACTCAGAATTTTCATCAGACAAAATCAGGGAATAATTGTATTCGTATAGGCAGTAAGTCAAATGAAAACTCATCCCGGAACGCAAAGAAATTCCCAACAGAAAAAGAAACACACTTAGAAGACCGGGCACCGAAATCGGGTCTGAGCAAATTTTGACCCCAGATGGATTCGAACCCGGGACCTTTCGGACGAGAGTCGAACGCTCTACCACCGGGCCACCCTGCTCCTCAACAAGCTTAGAAAGGGCAACTACCACACAAAGTAAATTCCCAACGGAGAAACACACCTAGAAGGACCAAGTACAATATAATTTGTACTTATCCTTTCCCGGCGTGTTTCTTTCTTCGTTGGAAATTTCTTTTCATTTTCGTTGCTTTTTACACGATTTCGTACCGGAACGTTGGACAAATTTCACTTCTTTCGTTCTTGACAGCCCATTTAGAAGAAAGAACTAAACAAAAAAGTTTATTTGACAAAGAATCTGTAATCCGACATGCCGCTTTACTTGTCTAAGGACAGACTTTCACACAAGCTGCATTTTAACTTTTCTCTTTTCTTTTCTTTCGTCATATTTTCATTCCTTTTAACCCATGAAATCCTGAGGTCAAAATTTCGCCAATCCCATGAAGGCTATATGTCAGTTAAGGAGACAGACTGACAATAGTAGATCAAGGGTGGTGCCAGGACAGCTTGGCGCCTCTGGCGCCAAGCTGTCCTCGCACCACCCTTGAACTATTATTGTCAAATATATCTCACGTTTAGTGCATCAGAGCTAAAAGGGTTAAGAAGACTGCAGTGTGCAATCAGGCAGCGTGATGTCAATAATAAAAACGTCTTCAGCTCATAGAAAAAAAATATGCCGTCTCAGCGCGTTCTCCCAGTGGTGCAAAACAGACTGAGTATAAAAAATATGTGCAGTGCTAAAATCTGCTGGAGTAATGTTGTTATCTCCCATGACGCCTTTTCTAGGAACGCTGCCTGCCCGCGGTCAGAAAAGAAAGGGAAGAGAGAGACTGTGCCCTGTAAAAGCAAACGACAGTAAGACCACTTTTGTGAAAAACGAGATTTCCACTGTATTTCAGTGAAAATCTCGCTTTTCACAAAAATGGATTTACTTTCTTTTGCCTTCACAGAGCAGAGAGAAACTCGTCCTCTCTCCAGGTTTTAATGTCCAAAAACCAGCCTTTTTCATATACTAAAAGGCATAGATCTCAATCAGTCTCAAAGGCTGCTGGGACTCAAGAGAATCTACACCTATCGCTCCCTATTTTGTTAAGTTCAGTTCGTTCAGGATGGAATCTCTGCGCTCCATATACGCGCTACACACACCCACAGAAGGCTACAAATTGCATGTCACTTCGAACGCAACAACCATACAGACTCGTTGCATGCTTCTAGCTGCGCAAGATTCCAACCCACCAAGAACAGTAGATTTTCTCATGTCCCGATATTGTGGCTCTTATCAAAGACCTCACATTGTACTTAACTGGTTGTCTCCCTCGCTGATCAGCGGTAGCGAATCAAGGGAGGCAATATGCGTGAGTAGCACAGTGAACTTTACATTTATCCTATTACATCCTGAGGCTACATTAAAAATCAAGAGAGGTAAACCATTTCAGTTCAAGGGTGGTGCCAGAATAGCTTGGCGCCTGAGGCGCCAAGCTAATCTGGCACCACCCATGAACTATCAAAGTCAAATTTACTTCAAGCAATAGTGTATCAGGATGAAAAGAGATTAAAATGCGATGGGGCCCGTTCTTTAAATTCTCTACAGATGATCAGTACATTGCACTGAAAAAAATGTTTGCTAGGAACCTCTGAAAAAGGGCGGATAGATACCTAGTTTTTACTTTTGGACTTCGTTATGTAATGCGATGCCTACTCGAATTATTCTGTAAGTTCTGTGTTGTGAGTTTTCAACATATACAAAAGAAAAGTTTATATTTCTGCTGCTCACCCTGAGGAGGGCATAGGCCATTCAACTCCTGAGTGATTACGAACGCTCTTCCTAACGACGTGTCGAACAAGCAACCCCCGGAAGCCCCACGTCACTGTCATCCTGGTTGCCATAGATACCCACATACTCCCATCACTTTCTAGTGCCAAACTTCCAGGAGACGGGGTTGACCATGCTAGCTGACGGTTCGTGCCATACTATCTTGCCAAACTATAGACGAATCGTTCGTGCTGACTAAAATTAGATTAGCTTGCTAAACTGGAGAGCTGCATCTTCGTCGTAAGAATATACGCTGCAAACTGTGTATTTGTTTGTATATTAACCCGAAATATTAATAAACTGAATTGTAACTGTCTTTTTAAAGCGTTTATTTTTCTTCGTTGAGTTCTTCTCTGCACTGTATCGCTTTTCGGTCTGAAACTGAAGACGGACTGTCCATGCTGAGCAAAAATTAGTACTGATCAGATTTGCTTGTCAAACTGAACACAGACAGACCTTGTTAGCTGAAGGTTCGTGCCTGAATAGCTTGGTAGCTCCAAGCTATTCATGCACAAACTTTCAACTACCTTCATCAAATCTTTCTCCTTCAAATTGTAATATGTACTGTTTCCGTACACTTCAACACTGCCCACATAAATTCCTTATTTCACTGAATATTCTGAAATGAAAGCTGCTTGACTGTAGAGGAGAAAGGGTAGGTTCTCCTCCTCTGGCAAAACGCGCCTAATTACGGGCACTTTTGCCTTCTGGCTGGCCACTTTAAAACACGGAGGGAGAGGGAACATTTGGCTAATCTTTTCTTCGGCAGTTACAGGCGGATACGAAACCCAGAGTAGCTCTGTCTCAAAAAGACCATACGAAAAGCAAAGTAGCTCTGTCACAGGCGGCCGGATACGAAACAAACGGATGCGAAACACAGACTAGCTCTGTCTTCATTCCACAGCAGAGATACGAAATTCGAAGTCTTACGTCTATAATTAGTTTAGCGAATAAAACTTCGAGGGCATAACTCTGCTGTACACAGGCGTTTTCTGCAGCATGAAAATCTAGATCTACAAAAACTAATTACAGAGAGTCATAAAATGTGTACCGACTTGAGATTTTGAGCCTCACAGCCTGTGGCTGCAAATGTTTCAAAATCACAGACCAGCACGCATCCCTACATCCCTTGTCCAATCCCCTTGCAGCACCAAAAAATAAAAAAACAATTAAAATAAATAAATAAATAAAATCTGTGTTTGACAGAATCATTCCTTCAAAACAAAACAGGACAGGACGAAGGATCTGGACGCAATTCTTGGCCCTCAGCGATAATGGAAATAATGGAAACAATACTGGACTTACTGATGGAATCGGATGAAAACAGAAGCCTGGACTGGATGAAAAAGACGTTCTTTCACCCAAGTACTGGACAGGACGAAGGATTTGGACGCAATTTTGTGTCTCCACCAGCGATAATGTCAGTAATGAAAACAATACTGGACCTGATGATGGAATTGGATGCAGCATCATTGTAGCGTGATGATTAGAAGGGAACCCGATCCTTCCCCGACTCCTTGACCACACCCAGAGGCCCCTAGGGGTGTAGGGCGGTCACTGACCAAAACTTTAGACTGTTCTATGGGATGAAGGACGAAATAATATTAAGAGACTGCAGTCGCAATAAATTCTTTTTGTATAAAAAGCAGCACTATTTGTCTACAGCTACTCGACGCATGTTGACACATTCGAGACCTGCTGCATTCAGATACGCACCATAATGCCGCGTATCCGAATGCAGCACGTCTCGAATGAGTTACAAACGACCTAAAATCCAGCCCAAAAAATGGTTTGCGCTTGGAACCGCAGCATACCCCTCCCCGCCTCTTCCCTCCTACCGCCAACACCCCGACCCCTCCACACACACACCCGCCCAACCACCCACCTACACACACACACACACACACCATCACACACACACACACCATCACACACACACACACACACACACACACACACACACACACACACACACACACACACACACACACACACACACACACCGCATTGTCAACAACATGTTTCTCTACAAATATAAGTGTGTTTATAATTACTTAAGAACCGGTTCGATTACCTTATAAAAAGACGCACGCAAAAGAAAAGATTAAAAGATGGAATAATTCAGCTGCCGTCATTTATTTGGGAAATATCGTAAGAATACTAAATTGCTACATCAATACACCCAACAGGAGGGACCTAGATCTAATTTTCCATGCATCTGTGGGCTAGAAATTCAGTATTGGTGAGATACGCAACCACCCACCCACCCCACCCCCCTCCCACCCACCCCTCCCCGTCATGGGGCTTCCGCACTTAATGTTTTCTGTAACTTAATCTTTGATCATTAATCTATAATACACAGTTCTCTACCTTACCAGTGTTTTTCCTACTACTTCTTACTTTATACTCCGGCGTTATTTACTGAAGCTATTTCCATAATGCACTCAGAATGACACTACCAGCTTGGGAACAATCCAATAATTCTGTTTCTATATTCAAAAATACTGCAAGAACACTGAGTTACGAAATGTGGCACATAATGCACTCAGGACGGCACTCACACTTGCTACCTCACTCAATCCGATACGCCGCACTGGTTGTCTCCCTCGATTTGCTACCGAAGGTAGCGAATCGAGGGAGACAACCTGTGTGTGTAACAAATGGAAGGAGGTATCATGTGGATGGCACTAGGGGGTCGAAAACAATCCTTCACATCATATTAATATACCCAACTCCACACACACGATGACCCGGCCAGCTGACTCACATTCACACCTCCTCCTACAGAAATCGGTCATAAGTTTAATTCAAATGCCATTCAGCAAGAGGCAGTGATCCTCATGAGCCCCCGCAGTCTGCCGGGGGAGGGGGCTCATGAAGCTCTATGCCTCTTGCAGACTGGCTGGGTTCGAAATCGGGGTCAGATCACTGAACTTAGTCCCAGCACGTCGGAAGGGCGGGGAAGAGCGCCATTCATTTTCTACAGCAAATTCGCTTGATGAAATGGCACCATCCATCTGTATGCGTCCCAGGCTGAAGTAAGGTCCAATGTCCTCTATGTACGTATTGTGTATACAGTGCTGTATCACAGTCCCAATAGCGCGAATCCCAGTAGCGCGAAATCCCAATAGTGCGAATCACAGTAGCGCGAAATCCCAAAGGCGGGAAAAAAATAAAACTGTTAGTATGTGAGTTACCGGATTATTTTAGTGTGTGTTGATGTGTGCAAAGACATAGAGCATGTTTTTTCTCTAGCAATGTTATGAAATGTAGGCAACTGTGTATGACAAAACTTTAACGTCATGTTTGAGGTCATTAGACCAATCGCGCCTTTTTCAGAACCTTCCAGCTTAATCTAGGTCGGACTTTGCTACAAGTTAGCGAAATGTGCAACATTCTAGTCACACAAAAAAATCAGTTTTATTTCTCATGCAAAAACAAACGAATCATGCTAAAAAGGAACGTGGTTCTAAATCTAAAATAACTCAAATAAACACCTGATCTTTTCCTATGACCTATGCAACAGCGGGAGCTCATGAGGATCTATGCCTCTTGCTGAAATCACTGTGTATCCATGCCCTTTAGGCAGCCGGGATCTTTGCGCTTTGGCGTTGTATTCATAAAGATGTCGAAAACGCACCCGGCGCACACTGGAAACGAAGGGGATAACACAATAGAAACGTGCTGTATGCGAATACTGGCCCATTCCTGGATAAAGTGTGCGGTTTAAGCCGCCGTGTGTTTGTCCACTTTGTGGTCAGTGGTGGATTGATGACCGGGAGTTTGTTTGTCCTTGGTCCGGCAAGAAGCGGGGCACGGTCGTTAAAGACTCGTAGAAAATCGACCTGCTCGGATGGTCACTTAAAGATCTCGTCCGCAGATGCTAACCCTTTGGGTGTCAGTAGCGGCTTTAATCGCGATGATTCCTGCTGGAATCATCGCGACTAAAACCGCTACCGACACCCAAAGGGTTAAGATAGATTCTGGTTTTGTTCAACATTGCCGAGCATGTTTTGTCCATTTTTAGCGGTCAGTTTTATAAATATATAATAACATTTAATGTCAATAAACAAAACAGATCACACAGAAAATGTGTTACATTTGCAAATGATGATGATGATGATTACTATTAGATGATCATGATTAGGTGATGATAATGATGACCATGATCATCATTATCATTATTATTATTATTACATCATCATCACAGTATAGAACAGATGTAACAAATCACCCGGAGGCCCAATTTTTTTGTATTTTATTGTATTTTTTTGTATTGTTATAGATCTGCCGTTTGTTATTAGCGAGGTAACTGAGATATAAAAAAAAAACTGCCATCAGGACCTCTGCAAAAGTGTTGTTATAATTTATATATGATGTGTGTTATATGCCACTTTGTCAAAAGATAAATCAAATGTATTACTATGAATATTCAACTTCTTCTCTTTATCATTAACATCACAATCATCACTAAAGACCTTAATTATACTGTTATTTCAAAACGGAAAACGCATTCACTTTGCCACAAATAATGGAATTGGAACGACAGACAATGTCCCGCTACTTTTTCCTGTGGAAGCAGACCTTTAAGGCTTAGCCGGGAATCTAATGATGTAGAACTGGGGGTGGAAAGGCAACCGATTGGCAGCCAATGAAGATCGATGCGCGTGGGTAACAGAGTTAGAGCGGAAGGAACAGAGTAAGATTGCGAACAGACCACGGCGGTCACGAGAGGCTTGAAAAGCGCAAGCAGTGAAACCCAGTGAGCAAAGGTCCTCCGGCCGACGTCGGCCGCAGTGAGCCCGCCCTCTGCGGCCAACTTCGGCCCGATGGTCCTTCGCTTACTAGGAAAAGAAGAGAAAAATTAGGGGAAGGGGGTGGAATAAAACAGCCATAGTTTCACGTTCAACTGAATGAGATGGATCGACCATTCTAGCTCAAGGGTGGTAGACCAGCTTTAGCCCTTCAGTGTCGTGAAAATCTGAACACCAACCGACTGCAAGAGGTATAGATCCCCATGAGCCCCCGCAGGTGCGGGGGCTCATGGGGATCTATGCCTCTTGCTGACGCCACTTTGAATCCGCGTTCCTGGGAAAGAGAGGGCATTCTGGCGTTGAATTAACAAAGAACGCAGAAACACACAACCTGTGTCAACTGGAACTGAGCGGGTTAACTCTTTCGAGACGTGCCGCATCCGGATTCGCGGCGTAAAGCCGCGAATCCAGATGCGGCACGTCTCGAAAGAGTTAAAGGTAATCGCGGGAGACTCTTAGGGGCATTTAAAAAGGGTTTACACGCAATGTTGGTCTGGCAGTGAAAGGGTTAAACAGTTGAAAGAAAAGGCTTGAAGCAAAGTGGGAGTTATAATTTCTCACGTCAAAAAAATCCTTTGAGGACTTAAACCACTCTCGAAGGTCCTTTGAGGACTTGGTGTCGGAAGCAGAAACTTGCACAAATAAGAGAAGGTGAGAGTTTAATGATCCTCTCCCTCTCCAGTAATCTGCGGAATACTTGACAAAGTCAGCCGCCGATTGGCATTATCGGGTGTGTGAGTGTGTTTGCGAGTGTGTGCGTGCGTGCGTGCGTGCGTGCGTGTGTGTGTGTGTGTGTGTGTGTGTTTGCGCGCGCGCGCGCGCGCGTTATCAGAGAGGAGGGGAGGAAAGGATGGGAATGTATGAGGCAGACAGAAAAAGAAAGGTGCGCGCCGAGCTATTCTGGAACCACCACTCTTGAACTAGTATTGCCGATCAACATCCTCTTGCATTTTGATAGAGATAAATAAGACAAACCAGTGGAGAAAAAAAGAACTGAGCTCACGACAGTACCGCTTGAGGAAAGCTACGAGTCCGAGATGGAGCCGAAAACTCGCATCAGCGATTCTACAGGTTCTTCCTAACATATTCGCGAGGTGCTGCTTTTAGGCCGCGTATCCCAATGTTGCTCGTCTCGAATTGGTTTGTTAATGTACAATGGCAGATTCCGAAACATTTCAATATTCATGCTTCTAATCAAATAAAATAAAACATTTTTAGATACGATCCAGTGGGTTCTTTTTTAGTTGACGGACTTACTCCAATATTCTGTCAGTCACAAAGTGAACTCAGCTTAGAGAACCGCAAAGTATTACCGGATTTGCGGAGCCATCGACATGAAACTTTTTTTAACTAGAACACCAACGGCACCGCAAAGACCACCTTTTGGAGAAGTGATACATGGTGTTTGACAAATCTTTAAAGTGCAGACGGTTCTGGCGCCAGTCCTGGGCCCTCTACCGCAGCCAACTACGACTCCTCGAACGCTTCCACCAGCGCTGCCTGCGTACCATCCTGGGCATTCACTGGAGTGACTATGTCACCAACGTCGAGGTCCTTGAACAGGCTGAAACTGTGAGCATCGAGGCTTTGCTGCTGCGGACACAGCTCCGCTGGGCGGGGCATGTCTCCAGGATGGAGGATCATCGCCTACCAAAGATCACCCTGTTCGGCGAGCTTGCTACTGGACACCGTGACAGAGGGGCACCAAAGAAGAGATACAAAGACTGTCTCAAGAAGTCACTTAGTGCCTGCCAAATCGACCACCACCAGTGGTCTTCGCTTGCTGCGGACCGTGACACCTGGCGCTCCAGCTGTCTCCTTTGAGGACTCTCACAGAGCTAGCCTTAAGGACAAGCGGCTCAGGAGAAAAAACAGAGATGCCGCAGCTCAGAACCCTGTCTATACCTTCCCCTGCAGCCACTGCGGTCGAACCTGCCTGTCTCGGATTGGCCTCCGCAGCCACGAACAAGCCTGCAGACGTCGTGGGCAACTCCTATAAAATCTTCGTTCGCGAAGTCAAGCCAAGAGAGAGAGAGTACATGGTGTTTGACAAATCTTTAAAGTGCAGACGGTTCTGGCGCCAAACGCAGCGAGCAGACAACGAACCTCCATTTACACGTTATTCATCACGCACCACATTAACCTATGATCCAGATCTTCCAACTGACGCTAGAAGTCAAACAGCTGACACCATACACCGTATTGACTACAGATGTTGACGCCTCCAGAATTGCTGACCGGAAGGTCAAAAGCTAAGAATGACTTTCCATGATCACTGGGAGGCGTCTAAACGGATCTGTGAAGACAAAAGATAGTAAACTGTCCATGGTTGTGAAAAGCAAGATTTTCATTAACCCATTAAGCCCCGAGTCCCTACAGCAGGAGATAGATTGACCATCATAATTCAAGGGTAGTGCCAGATTAGCTTGGCGCCTAATCTGGCACTACCTTTGAATAATCATGGTCAAGCCATCTCCTGCAACTGGTACATAGTCATTAGGCAACACCTCCAAAATTTGAGAAATGGGACCTTGGGGCTAAAAGGGTTTGTTAAAACACAATGAAAATCTCCCTTTTCACAAAAATGGACTTTTGCCTCTACAGGGTAGTGACTGCTGCGTACCAGCTGAGGAGTGGATGGGCTATGACTTTCTTCCAGTACATAACTGTAGAACTAAAAGATGGATAGGCAGTGACAGTACTTCATGGGTAGTCCCAGACTAGCTTGGCGCCTTCCAAGGCGCCAAGCTAATCTGTCGCTACCTTTGAACTGTCATGGCTGCGGTGTTTTAACTAAAGGACGTAGGTCCTGGGACAACCTGCACGGTAAAGCATCTTAGTCACTTGTGGAAAATTTCAAGCGCTGTCCGTTGGAACTGTGTTGTACTTGCAAAGCGCGTTCCCTTCTTTTTCTGGACTATCTTTGCATTTTACACGCTTGGCAAATACCTTTTTTCTAGATTTAAGAATCGTCTCGACAAAAGCGCTGCGAAAAGAAAATAGGTTAGCCCTCGAAATATTCTTCACACTCATGATTTTCATAAGTTCAACACGTGATCATTTTACACATGTGGTCGTGTTAGGCAGGTTCAGATGTATAGAGTTAAAGGGATGAAGGTGCATACTTCATAACACGTGTATCCAATCCAGTTAACTCATTCTACCCCAACACCGAAATTCCCAAATGTTGCCGTTGTCCTCTGAAGACTGCTTTGCAGTGCAGGGCACAGATCGACCATGATAGTTCAAGGGTGATGCCAGAATAGTTTGGCGCCTATGGGCGCCAAGCTATTCTGGCATCACCCTTGAACTATCATGGTCGATCCTTATCTTGCTGTGGTGTGTCTGGGGTAGAATGAGTTAACGCACCCCGCGGCATCTTTGAAGGGAAAAGATCACGGCGATACACCTGAGTACTAACAGGTGTAAGAAAACTATTTGACGATGTGTGCTGCGCAGGTAAAGCATGTTTTTAGCAAAAGGCATATATATTCTCATGAGCCCCTGCGGTTGCAGGGGCTCATGAAAATCTATGCCTTTTTACCTGCAGATATCCCCCCCCCCCCAACCTCCCTCCCAAACCGCTCCAAACTGAAGCAGTCATTTCATGATGCGTTCCTAAGGGTCTGTCTGGTTTTGCCATTGTGACTAATTCCTGGGCCAACTTCCGCAACATTGCGGGCATGACATACGCACGTTTGCGCACTGCGCCCAAATTGTGACTTGATTCATGGGGAGTTCATTGGACTGCTCTGCCAACTTTACGCAACATTGTGTCCATAATATACGTACTTTCGTGCACTTTGCTCAAACGCAAAGAGGAACTAAAATCAATAATGCGTTCATAAGGATAAATTAGATTCTAGATCCCTTTTCGCAATCAGGGTCGATAAACCTCCTCTACGCAAACGTCGCAATTTCTCTCTCTCTCTCTCTCTCTCTCTCTCTCTCTCTCTCTCTCTCTCTCTCTCTCTCTCTCTCTCTCTCTGTCTGTCTCTCTCTTTTCCCTCTCCCCCCCGCTCCCCTTCCGTCCCGTTTACTGACTAATCAATGTATTTTATTGTTTGTACGTCATATGTGTTATAATTACGCCTTGCAGGTCACTGGCCTTTTTGACACAATAAGAATTAATAATCGGTTCTGTCTGTCTGTCTGTCTGTCTGTCTGTCTGTCTGTCTGTCTGTCTGTCTCTCTCTCTCTCTCTCTCTCTCTCTCTCTCTCTCTCTCTCTCTCTCTCTCTCTCTCTCTCTCTCTCTCTCTCTCTCTCTCTCTCTGTGTGTGTGTGTGTGTGTGTGTAAGTAGCAGGACAGTTTGGAAGATAGGCATTGATATGCCTAAAACTTTTTATCCTGAATAAAAACGTTTCATCATCATCATATCTCTCTCTCTCTCTCTCTCTCTCTCTCTCTCTCTCTCTCTCTCTCTCTCTCTCTCTCTCTCTCTCTCTCTCTCTCTCTCTCTCTATCTATCTACCCACAAAAATCTCAACCCGCTTCCTCTTCTCTCCAATTTTCTCCTTCCTGTTTCATTGTGTCTAACCACAGAAAATCCCAAGAAAAACAGCCATGGTTTTAGAAAAAGAAATTAAAGTGACCCAGGCCTTCATTTAGCTTAACTCATTCAGCCCGACGGTCGCATTTCCCAAATTTTGGAAGCGTCATCTAATGACTATGCACCAGTTGCAGAGATGGATCGACCAAAATAATTCAAGGGCAGTGCCAGATTAGCTTGGCGCCAAGCTAATCTAGCACTACCCTTGAATTATCATGGACGACCCATCTCCTGCTGTAGTGCGTCAAGGCTAAATGGGTTAAAAATTCGATCGAAAACAGCTCTCAGGTCAAAATTCTCAACGCTGGGAGTAGTCCCCTGAAGACAACATAATATGGATGTGATCAACCAATACCATGATAGTTCAAGGGTGGTGCCAGAATAGATTGGCAAGCTATTCTGGCACCACTCTTGAACTATCATGGTCAATGGTGGGGGCGGGGGGGGGGGGGGGGGCAGCTAGTCGAACCACCCTTAAACTATGGTTGACGGGCGCCAGTCTTGAACTATCCTGATCGACGTCCAGCTATTCTGATACTGTCCTCGAACCATCACAGTCGACCGGTACCAAGCAATTCTGGCACCTTTGTTGAGCTATCATGGTCCACGAGGCCAAAGCTATTCTGTAACCACCCTTGAACTATCATGGTCGATAAAGAGGGCATTCAGCTAGTCCTGCACCACCCTTGAACTATCATGGTCGATAGTGAGGGCATTCAGCGAGTCTGGCACTACCCTTTAACTATCTAAGTCGACGGGCGTCAAGCTAGTCTGGCACCATCCTTGAACTGTCACGACGACGGTCGAAAGGCCATTCTGGCACCACCCTTGAACTATCATGATCAGCGAGACCCGACGAACTCTGCGCCACCTTTGAACTATCATGATCCACGATGAGGGCGCCAAGCATGCCCCCACCTTAGCACTATCATGGTTTACGAGGCCCAAGCTATTCTGGCACTACCCTTGAACTATCATGATCGATATTTGTCCTGTTGTGTATCGAGAGGCTGAGAGCGTTAGGAACACAATGGAAAAGCGCTCTGCGGATACAATGACGTATTGGATTCAGCATCAGGGGGGTGTACGAAACGGAAGCCAAGTTCGACCTCATTCACGCAAGTTTTTCCATCTCCTTTGCGTGCTGGTCTGTGATGTGGAACCTTAGGGCCACAGGCCGTAAGGGCCAAATTCACAGACCAATACATACTTCTTCTTTGTGATTTGCGAAGTTTGAAAGTTCTTTTAATTATTTATTGGATTTGGATTTTTGTTTGTTTGTTTGTTTGTTTGTTTTTTGTTGTTGTTTTCCCAATGTTTTCTAAATGTGCTGGTTGGATTTCAGAAAAAGCTGTTTTCTGTAACGAAGTGCATCATGTATGACAATACCATATTACATAACCTACATCACATATGATAATTTTCAGCGTCAAAACTCTGGGGGAAAGATATAAAAGAAATAATTAAATTCAAACTGCACTCGAAAATCCACGCAAGGCCTTCACATACCCCACCCCCTCCTTTTCCTCTTTCTCCTCTCGTCATCCCTTTACACACACACACACCCCACCCCACCCAAACTCTCCTCTTCCCATCCCTTCATTTTTCCAAATGGAGACCGTAAGTTGTATAAAACTCCACATCAAAAAGTCAACAAGAGCGCAGACTGTAAATAACTTAATAACTCGTTATATAGCCATGGATCAGGAGCGAAACCAATATCTTGAAATTTAAGCCCGCGAGATCGTTTTGGGAAAAGAAAAAAAATATTAAAAAAAAGATAGTGTTTGCTCAGAATTTATGGCGACCGTAACCGCTTCCTCGATAAATAAAATCTCCCCCACTTGGCAAATCCTTGCTAATCGACTGGGGGAAAAAAATCAAACACGAGGCGGGGAAGGCATTCAAAGATTTAACCCCTTTGCGCATGCAGCCACCGGTATTGTTTAAAGTACCAGTGATCGCGTGCACAAGGGGGTTAATTTCCGTCCAAGATTCAACTGGCAATACCTCATGCGCTAGGCATGTTACGTCATGAATGAAATATGTCAGGCACGAGATTTATTTTCTAAAAAGATGGAAAAACTATCCTTTCATTCGACTGACAGGTCAGAGCTGATGATAACGGAATAATCTCTTTGCAATTTTTTTTTTCTTTTTTTTTTTTTTTCTTTTTTTTTTTTTTTTTTTTTGGGGGGGGGGCAAGATATGTCGCGTCATAAACGAGATTCATTACGTCACGCACGAGATTTTGATGGGAAAACTATTCAGTACATAGGTCAACACTATAATGTCTACGGAAGGATCATTAAGCAATAAGTTAAGTGCGAACAGTGTTTCGTCATTAACGAGATTCCGTAACTCACTCACAGATTTGTTACGTCCCGTGAGAGCGTCAAATCATCATGGAGTGTTACGCTATGAACGAAATTTCGCGCGAGATTTATTACGTCACGTAAAAGCGTCAAAACATCATGGCGTTTTACGTCATGAAAGATATTACATACGCCACCCGTCAGTTTTCTTACGTCACAAGAGAACATCCAGCATTGAAATTAGTGTGGATTTCTGACAAACGAATGCAAAAGACACTAAATCCATTTTTGTGGAAAGCGAGATTGTCATTGTATTAGAATGAAAATCTCGCTTTGCACAAAAATGGGCTTATTGTCTTTTGCCATTCGCAGGGCAGATTTCGCCCGTTTGCATAGCGTGAGAGATGTGGGCTGCCTGCTTCTTAATGAGAGAGATGTGCAAATACTTTTAAGTTATTTTCGCTTTTTGTCATTCCTGCATCGCATGCACCGGCCGAGTGGCCAAAAGGAAATAAATTTGGTTTGACTCATTCGAGACGTGCTGCATTCGGATACGCGGCTTTAGCCGCGTATCCGAATGCAGCACGTCTCGAATGTGTTAAACTGTTCTTCAACGCCGGTGTCGCATCCCTCTTTGTCACTCGTACTGAAAGAGTCAGCTTCATAATACTGATTAAATAGATGTTACAAATTATTTCAACAAAAGGCACAGATTGTCATAAGCGCACGCGGACCTCCTGCTGATCTGAAAGAACGAGCTGTCGGCGGCGGCGGAGGCTCATACAAATCCATGGATGATGCAGATGGAGCGGACTGGGCTAAGGCTGTGAAAAACCTTCTGCATGTAATATGCATCACTATGAAAATTGCTGCAACACTGCCCTTTGCCCTTTGAAGGCAAAAGACAGTAGGTCCAGTGTTGGTTTTTTTTTTTTTCAAAAGCGAAATTTTCATTGTATTACGATGAAAATCTCGCTTTTCACAAAAATGGATTTACTGTCTTTTGCTTTCACAAGGCAGAACACGTCCAGTTCCTTGCCCCATTCCAATCGATGTGAAATCCTTCAAACGTGATCTGCGAATATGTCCGTAATTTACAGCAAATGCAATACAGCACACACCCATGCACACGTACACGCGAGCAGGCGCTGAAGCAGGTGCAATCTCACGCATACACGTAATCACACACACACACACACACACACACACACACACACACACACACACACACACACACATGCAATAACACACACACACACACACACACACACACACACACACACACACTAATCACGCACACACACACAGAGAGAACCTCAATTTTAAAGTGCATACACTCCCATCCCAAACTCAACCACCAGCCGTTTGTTCTTTACAATGTATCATGCAACACACAACCCTCCATGAGGGGTCCTCGACTCTAATTTCACATCCAATCTAAATGTCGGTTTTTTTTATCAGATCATCTCTCTCTCTCTCTCTCTCTCTCTCTCTCTCTCTCTCTCTCTCTCTCTCTCTCTCTCTCTCTCCTCTCTCTCTCTCTCTCTCTCTCTCTCCCCCCCCCCCCCCCCCACCACCCCAAGCTACCAACATCCAGGGCATGGCCACAGTTCCACCCCGACCTTCCTTTTTAAACTGGCAAAGGTCGTCGCGCCCTAGACAATCAATCATTAACATCTCATCTAAGTGTTGCGGTCAAACCGACCTAAAGGTCCCATTCCGGTTGACGTCATCAATTTAACGCATTCAGCCTTGACAAACTGCGACGCGGCGTTGATCGACTATGATAGTTCATGGATGGTTGCTAGAATATCAGTCCAAGGCGGGTAGCAGAATTGCTTGGCGCCTGGAGGCGCCGAGCTATTCTGGCACCACCCTTGAACTATTAGGGTCGATACGACTCATGAACTGTGTTGGAGTACAGCGACAGGACAACTTCCAAACTTTGCCAAGTCGTGTGTTAATTATTAAAGAACTGAATAATTTTAGAACAAACCCGACAACCACCATTCTTCATCAGGCAAGCGCAAGTATGCAAGGAAGCAAGCACACACACACACACACACAAACACACACACAGCCACGCGCGCGCGCGCACGCACACACACACACACACACAACACATGGACTAGCCCGCACGCACACACACGCACGCACGCACGCACATACGCGCACACACACACACACACACACACACACACACACAAAACATCCCCTGAGGCCGCACGCTTGGAATGTTTCGACCAACATCAAAATGGGTCTCACAAACACATACACACACACACACACACACACACACACACACACACACACACACACACACACACACACACACACACACACACACATCCCATGTGGCTTCAAGCCTGAGGCGTTTCGATTTTTAACCATGACGGATGGTCAAGCAAAACAAAACAAAATTCCAGATTTTATCCCCAGAAAACGAATTTGTCTGGTCGAATTTAACAGTGCGATAAATCTCACTCTTTTTTCTCTATTTTGCGCTGCATGCATATAAATTATAAAAAGCTTTCGCGAAGTATTGGCACTCAAAGTATACCCTTAACTGCCAGAAGGAAACTCACGCCCCAATGCATGAGACTTGGATTCTCATGAGCCCACGATTCTGCGTCGAAAGTGTTATCTAAACATTTGCACTAAATCTAGTGATCTTAAGCTCATTCAAGGCGCCCCGGAATAAATTGCTGCGAAAGTTGTTTTTCTGCAGTCAGAGGACTGACTCATTCAAGAAGCGCCACATCAATAGCTGCGAAAGTGTCGAATAGCGTTGCCGAAAACCCGAATGCATGAGAGGCATATGTCCTCAGACCGGTCATCAGGGGGGAGACACAGTCTTAAATCCATCAGTGATTTACTACGGTTTAAAACATTCAATGCCACCGCATAAAAGTGATCACCATCCAACTGCAAAAGACACAGAACATTATGGTTCTAGGAATTTTGCTGACTGAATTTATATTCGTGTTCCTTGGGGTGGGGGGGGGGTGGGGGGGGGGGGTCTTTGGCGTTATCCGAGAGGAAAACATACGGTCAATGACAGTAAAAATGTTAAGATATCACTTCCAGCTACTGCAAGTAAAGGGTGTTGACTCCATGGCCTTCGGTAGTGTTCTTTGTCGAGGTAATTCCTGCAGGAATCGCCTCGCCAGAAAGTGCTACAGACAGCCAAAGTGTTAAGAGACATATTATTGCTGCTGGCATTGAAATGGTTAAATCCGCCTCCTTCATCACAAAAAAATGCTCGCGTAGTGCGGAGATCCACCCCCGCCTACAAACAATTCTTTTTTCCTGAGAAATACGCGACGCAAACATAATCAAGCGCAGAGGATCCCAGTACGCAAAGGTCCTCGGGCCAAGGCGGTCGCAGTGGGCCCGCGCACGGATGTGCGCGGGCCCACTGCGGCCGTCGTGAGCCCGAAAACGTTTTGCTACTGGCGATGGGGAAAAAGGCATCCTGAAATGGGTATCTCTCTCGCACTGGTTGTCTGGTCAGTTCGATCCCCTTGCCCCTTATCAGCAGCAGCGAATCGAGGGAGACAACCAGTGATCACTTCTCTCTCTCTCTCTCCCTCTCTCTCTCTCTCTCTCTCTCTCTCTCTCTCTCTCTCTCTCTCTCTCTCTCTCTCTCTCTCTCTCTCTCTCTCTCTCTCTCTCTCCTCTCTCTCTCTCTCTCTCTCTCTCGCTTATTCCCCACCCCCCATCCCCACTCGAAAAAAAAAAAAACCACTCTCTAATCCATTTACTTATTACGGTCCATCAACTCGTGCAAGAAATCGTCCATCTTCGCGCCTACGCGTGCAGACATATTTCCAATAGGCAATACATATTTGTGAACATTAAAACAGCCTGCAAAAAGCAAATCACGTTGGCCTCCAGGGCAATGATCGAGCGGACACCCTCGCTGGCAAGGCAGAAATCACATGCAGGGCCTACGGATGGGCAATCAGACGTGGTGAGAAACCTCAGAAAGCATTTGCAGGAACAGAGCCAAGGGCACCACAAAGCTGACTGCCTACCTAGCAGCAGTGTGGAGAAAGGCAGCGGACGTTAGCAAGACCCGAACGGGCCAGGAGAGATCCACAGTGGACCAGACCAGTATTGGCACGATATCGTAAAGAACTTCGGGAGGACTTCTGACGGGTCGGGCGGAGCGCGCACGGGCCTTCACGAGCGCACAGCTCCCACCTAAACCAAACTGAACGGAGCTGAACTGGGGCTGGCCTCCCAAAACAAACTGAATCCATCATACCCTACGTTGGATCCACTTCGTCCGTTTGTTTTTAGCGGCAAAAAGTAGTTTGTCTCTATTGGCTGAAAGGGCTTGGGGTGCGGGGGATGGGAGGATGGGGTTCAAAATCAAATTGTACTTCCCATGCTCACAGCAGCAAACCGTCCGTGCTGTGACCACACTTATGCCTCTGGCTGTCGGTAGCGCTTTTTGTCGAGATGATTCCTGTCGGAATCATCTCGACAAAAAGCGCTACCGACAGCCAGAGGGTTAACCTCTCGACTACTACTGACGATGATACCGTTCGGCGGAAAAGGCGCAGTTTCGCGTCATTTCCCCCGAGCAGCAGCCGTGGGGTTAAAATCAGCCAACAGCAGTAAACCGTCCGTGCTGTGATCGCGTTTAACGGCTCCTGACCCGAAAACAACCCCCGACTCTTTTTGCGGTGTGTAGGTTATGAAGCCGCCGTCCATCACAGCTCAATATGAGGTATAAACGTTGTGAGGACACACTTCCCATAAAGGCGTCCACAGGACTGTATTTAACTGCGGGTGGGTAAAGGCAATGTAGACAAGCTATGAATGATGGCCTGAGCTCACTAGATTATGGCAGACTGGGGATTATAAGGAAACATTAACAAATGTAGAACTGGGCTGGAATTGTATTTCCGGCTCACACTGCAAACTTTCCTCCTATGAACAATATCAGATTTTGTTGTAAAACTTTGAGAAGTGTTTATCACATACATACTCGTTCATGTGTTAGCTAAAAATATTTTAAATAAAAATCACAACTCACCTATGTTGACCCATTCAGCCACAAAGCACTGCTGCAGGAGAAGGGTCGACCGTGATAATTCAAGGGTAGTGCCAGATTAGCTTGGCGCCTGATGGCGCCAAGCCATCAGGCACCACCCTTGAATTATCCTGGTGGATCAATTTCCTGCAGTTGGTACATAGTCGTTAGGACACAGATCCCAACTTTGGGAAACGGGGCCATGGGGTTATATGGTGTAAATAAATCAACCAGTTGTTTTAAAATAATTCAGATTTGGAAAATGCGGACTTCCGGTTATTTGGGTTAAATAAATCTGTATTTAGTGCAGAACTGCAGGTGGTTCTGCTGGTACTCAGGCATGCTTACAGGTCTAGGGAAAGGAACTTCCTGATTCTGTCTGACTCTCTTTCTGCCTTGCAGGCCCTTCAGGGCGCAGGAACAGACCACCCATTGCTGGTGCAGATTAGAGAGCACTACGCAGACTTGATGAAGGAATATTATGATATCATTTTTATTTGGCTCTCAGGGCATGTGGGCATCGAAGGCAACAGAATCGCAGATACTGCTGCCAACGATGCCCCCAACGACACTGTCCCTGACGCACAGACTGTTCATAGTGATTTTAAACCTGTGATTAGTGCGTGCATACCCGTGAGTGGCAGTCCGAGTGGGATAAAGAGGAAGGTAATTAGCTGCATGAAGCTCTTCCTAAGATGTCTGACAGTCTACCTTACCGCTGCGGCAGCCGCCGTGAGGAGACTGTCCTTGCTCGGCTCCACATCGGGCACACGTATGTTACGCACTCTTATTATTAATACTAAAACAGGAGGAGCGTCCATGGTGCTATGCCTGCGACGAACAGTATTCTGTTAAACAATTTTTGCTGTCTTGTGCTGATCTAATTGACACAAGATATAAACACTTCACAGCAGACTCACCGAAAATGTTGTTCCGGGATGTACTCCCGGACAATATCTTCATTTTTCTGAGAGAGTGCAATATTTGTAATAATATTTTGAGCATTCCTAGACTAAGATAATTGTATTATTTTGACCTTTTTGAGAGTCTGTAGACATTTTTTTTAAAAGACATGTGCGACATTTTAGCATGAAATATTTTAAAGCTTTTACATCTTGTCTTAAGACCTTTCTTTTAGTCTGGCTGGCCAGATTTTTACCCATCCCGCCGTGAGATGGCCTTAGTTGCCTGCTCGGCGTTAAACCCAAATAACTAACAAATAACTAAGCTTTGAACGTCCCTTACCATTAGTCCCCAACGCTCACCTACACTTTCTACCCCCACCCCCCACCCCTCCACACACACCTCCACTTTTTACCCACCACCAACCCCTAACCCCCCCCCCCAACCCTCCCCATCCCCATTCCTATCACAATTTCACGCGGTTGTCTATCACGGTGCATGCTCACATGAGTTTCCTCCCTTCCCGTGTGGGATCGAGTTTTCCGGTCTCTAACTGTCAGAGTTCGAACATCTAAAAAAAAAAACACCTCTATTGAAAGACAAAAGGTCAGGCTCTATGGCAGGAAGAGGTATAGATTCTCAAGAGCCCCGCAATGTGGAGAGGACTCATGGGGTTCTGCAAATGTGTATATATATATATATATATATATATATATATATATATATATATATATATATATATATATATATATATATATATATATATATATATATAAAATCATGTGTGGTTTGTATTATTTAAAAGTCTTTGTTTCTTTCAGAGTTTTAGCATAGATCTCCAAAAACACCTTAAGCAGCATTGTGACAAAGAGTCAAAGTCTGAATTGCAGCAAGAGGCACAGATCCTCATGAGCCCCCGTGTGAAGCGGGGGCTAATGAGGACCTATGCCTCTTGCAGATGTACGCTGGAAAGGGATCTATGAGGATCTATGCCGTGTTCGATTGAATTTCCCTGTCTCTGTCAGAATTCGAAGACTGATATCAAAAACAGTTCGACCTCAAGACACTGGGGTCAAACATTGGCCGGCAGCAACAGGCAAAGATCCTCGTGAGCCCACGGGTCTCATGAGGATCTATGCCTCTTGCTTCTGGCCCGAAATTAACCGCATTTGCGGGCGCTCATGAGGATCTGTGCCTCTTGCAGACATTAGCTGTTTGTAGCATTGAGTGCACTACGTCTCTGTCACTCCAGAATTCGAACACAGTTCTTAAAAACCCCTCGGACTGAAGACAAAGAGTCAAACTCTCACCGGAAACAAGAGACACAGATCCTCATGAGCCCCCGCGTGAAGCGGGGGCTCGTGAGGATCTATGCCTCTTGTAGAAGTATGTAGTATGGGTTAACACGCATGATGGAGTGTGGGTGTTGCTGTCGAATCTTGATATGCCAACCTCGAGAGAACCCTTTCCACAAGTCAACAGAGAGGACATGATTTCAACTCGTAGACTGACACGACAATGAGGACACCCGCCCACGTACAGCCAGTAGGACTGTGAGGCTCCCGTTTATGTGCGTCTGTGCGTCTCTGACGCGCTACGATTTAAAATCACGTACTGAAAATATGACGAAGGGGTAAGCAGACGAACTGAAATTCAGCGCACCTGCGTCCGAGACGCATTATTTTTTACTTATTTCATTAACCTTTATCATACTGAGGCTAAAAGCTTCGAATTTGTACACCGCCATATGCAGCCTATATTATAGTACTTACAGATAAGGATATAGACTAATGGCTTTAGTTCAAGGGTAGTGCCAGAATAGCTTGGCGGCGCCAAGCTATTCTGGCACTACCCTTTAACTATTTTAGTCAAACATATTTCACACACTGGTGTATTTCGAATGATAAGGGTTAACATGCCAATGATTCAGTATTATTGATCCAATTCCTTTACCCTTTAATGTTCAGATGAGGTCTGTGTACCCTCCTTTTCAGTCTTGATGTATACATGTACACTTTAAGCTGCTGTTGAAAACGGGAGCCCTGTCGAAGCATTCAATCCTAGCAAACAACAGAATATGGACGGAACGTGACAGTTTACGGGTGGTGCCTAAATAGCCCGGATATGACACTCGCCCACGTACAACTAACTAGTAGGTCTGTCAAACCAGTCAGCACTTAAAAAAAAAAAAAAAAAAAAAAAAAAAACAGGAACGACCATGAGAGTTCATGAGTGGTGTCGAAACGGCTTGTCGAACAGAGATGACTAAATAAAAATGTATAAAATCACATCATTTTCAACATCATTCGTTATTTTGTTTTATTTTCGTACGTTCTTCTTCCTTTGCTTGGGTGGTTGGGTGGGGTGGGATGTGGTGGGAGGGGGGGGGAGGGTCATCCGGAACCCTTGGGACCACCCTTTCCCGAAGATCCGCTCAGGTTATAAGTAAACTGCAAACTAATGAGGACCTAAGCTTCGTATGACCACCCTATGAAGGATTGATCGTACATTGCTTAACGTCCCGACAGCAACAAGGCTTTCTCAGGATGTGTCTGCACTGTTTGTGAAAAAAAAAATAAACAGAATATTGAATGTATGTCGCCAGCCGGTCCAATACGTTAAATAAACCTACGCCATGGGGCCTAAATAAAGCTAAGACCATTTAGCAACACACATCTAATATCAAGAGCTACAGGCAGTGCAGACAGTTGGGAGAGTTTTAAAAAGACAAATACAGGTGAATGGACCACGGGTAGACAAACACATGCCCCAGAATAGAGGGGAAAACCCACCCTGTGGGGCTGACCAGGGTGACCCTGGGAACTAAAAAGTAGTTAACCCCACCCAAGTCCCCCAACCCTATGAAGGAAAAAGACACTAACTCCATTTTTTGTAAAGAGCGAGATTTTCGTTGTAATACAATGAAAATCTCGCTTTTCACAAAAATGGACTTGCTGTCTTTAGCATTCCCACAGCAGGACACTCCTTCAAGTTCTTGCTGCCAAATTTCACAGAGCTCGCAACTGTGTGCAGACCCGTGATTTTGGAACTTACGGCCCTCGCTCCACAAGCACAAATCAGTTCAATAATTTTTCTGCCACAGAGGAAGCTGTCGGATTTCAGCCCACGAGTGATACGACATGCCACGGAATAACGCCCCGCTGTCAACAGTTGCCATAGAAACGGAAGCTTCCGACGGAACTGTGAGAAAATTTCAAAGTGGGATGTGTCTCGCACACACTCCATTAACCCTTATCATACTGAGGCTAAAAGCTTCAAATTTGTTCACTGCCATACGCAAGCTACATTACAGTACTTACAGATAAGGATATAGACCAATGGCTTTAGTTCAAGGGTGGTGCCAGAATAGCTTGGCGCCTAGAGGCGCCAAGCTATTCTGGCACCACCCTTGAACTATTTTAGTCAAACTTATTTCACACACTGGTGTATTCCGAATGGTAAGGGTTAAACGTTCCGTAACACGGCTCCTTTTTTCAACAATTATAAATGTTAGGAGACAAAAAGCATACACGAAGAAAGAAAATGCACTTAAACACTATAAAGAGAACGGTATCCAACTGCAAGATGCATAGCTCCTCATGAGCCCCCGCAGTCGCGGGGGCTCATGAGGAACTATGCCTCTTGCTGAAGCCACTTTGTATCATTGTTTCTCTGTCGGCTTTTGATTTTTTACTTTGAATTTACGATGATCTCAAAAACACAAAGCCTGCGTTCTCGGACAGTGAAGGCGTTACAATATAGCTTGGAAGATTTTTCTTTTTCTTTTCCAAAGACATAAAGCCGTAGTGTCCTAAAAGAAGCCATGGAACATCGTCTGCAACCAGCATGCCCAAATACCTCCCGCTACCCACCCCCACCCCCCCACCCCCCCAAAAAAAAAAAATAATAATAATGATAATAATAAAAAATAATAATAATAATAATTAATAATAATAATAATAATAATAATAATAATAATAATAATAAAATAATAAAAAATAAAAAAATAAATAATTTTTTTTAAAATCTAAAATAGCAAAAGAAGGAGATATATCGACCATGAGAGTTCAAGAGTAGTGCAAGCAGCACAGTACCTACGCGCCAAGCTATTTTGTCATTCTTCAATACTGATGATCAGTCCATCGTTTTCAAAGTGTATATTGACTTCTTGCCTCACAGATCATTATAAAATATAGTCCATATCTGCCTGTAAGTCTTTTTTTTAACCGAAAATTGTATAAACTGTTTATATTTGACCTTTTAAAGCGTGTTTCTTTTGGGATTTTTTAGTGATTGGATTGGTTAAAAAGTGCCAGAAAAAAAAAAGCGTCCCTGGAATCGAAAACGTTTTTAAAAACGTTTCACTTTCAGCCAATGGCTGACTGCCGCAGACGGTAATGCACGCGTCCGAATAAAAGTAACATTGATGACGATTGGTTCGTCTGCGGCCAATAAGTAACTGACATGAAGTGATACTTCACGGGAAGCAAGCTGTCTGTTAAGAGTCTGGAAGCTTCCAACGAAAGAAAGTTTTACGCTCGGTCTTCTACTGTGTGCTGGTCTGTGATTTTGGACATTACGCGTGCAGCCATAAGGTCCAAAATCACAGACCTGCACACACACACCTCTGGAAAACGACCCCAAAAACGCAGTGTTCTATCTCACAGACACTTAACGAATCAAGAAAATGTTTTAGTCAGGGTTTTTTTCGTTGTCGTTTCGGGTTTGTTTTTTTTTTTCATTTCGATGACTCACCGATTTTAATGCCTTTCGCGATTTTTAACCTTTTGGCTGTCGCGATAGCGGTTTTTTGTCGCGATGATTTCTGCGGAGCAATAATCGACAGGCAAAGAGTATTTGTTTCTTTTTTCGAAAAAAAAAAAACACATATCGATTGCTTCACCAAAGCAGCCTTGACAGTTACGACAAAGGATCGACAAAGATAATGATGGTTGAAGAGTGGTACCAGAATACCTTGGCTACACTATGCACGGAAAAGGAATTACATGTCTAAATCGCATGAATGAATCCGTGGAAATTTTAGATTAAAACAGAACTGTCAATTCCTAAAAGCGGTCAGAGATCACGTAAAATTTAGTTTTTGGAACACCCAGCCCCCCCCCCCCCCTTTCTTCCATCTCTCACTCCCTACTACAAACACACACACATACACACACACACACACACACACACACACACACACACACACAGTTTTAACCGGCATTACGTGACAATCAGAAATAAGGGATAAATTCTTGCGGAGCATGCTTGAAAGGGATCAATTTTGTTATTAGCAAAATCCTTCGATTTTCCGACTGTCGGCTCTTGTTAAAATCCTTTACCTGGGAAAGTCTTTTCAAAACCCATGATCCGCATTCGTCCACTCTCTCATTAGCCATATTGTCTAGGGCGAAAGACTGCAAAAGATAGCAAATCCATTTTTGTGAAAAGCTAGATTTTCATTTAATACAATGAAAATCTTGCTTTTCGCGAAAATAGACTTACTGTCTTTTTTCCCCATGGGAAAGCTTTCTATTCTAAGGGGAAGGGAGAAGTAGATTGCAATTTCCGCGATAGAAATCTGGCAAAATATTTCTAACTCTAATCGGCAATATCTAGAGTGATACTTGCAGCTGAGCTCTAGCAACACAAATTCAACGCACATAATCAGTTATTTAAAATGTGAAACAATTTGTTCAGCTTTTTTTTCTCTCTAAGGTTCGGTTTTTCATGGGATAATTTTGAGAAAATGTAATGAAAAGTGGCGAACAAAATCGATGCAAACGAATTGATGAACAATGGTCACAAATTTGCGTCAAACCGTATTACTTCGTAGGGCAAATTTCATCAGAAAGTCGAAGGTGATGACAACATCACAGTCAGACGTGAATGGTCCCAACCTTGCATCAATTTGTCAAATACTATAACGGTTTGGGCAAAATTGAACAAGAAAGGGGAGACAACTGTCTAGGCACTGACGCGTTTATTTCTCATTTGACGTAATTTTACAGACAGACCGTACTGTCTGCAAGCGGCACAGATCCTCTTCAGTCCCTGCGACAGCAGGGACTCAAGAGGATCTATGCCGCTTGCTGGCATCGGTCAGCTCTGTTTCCATCCTCAAAAGTATGAAGAATTATTCCGGGCTGTCTCTAAATATTGATCAATGCCTTGTATTGTTGTGAAGGGCCTAGATAAGTGTACGCGATCATAAGTCTGACGCAATATAACAGGAAGCTGAAGAAATATTCCCATCTCCATCCCACCCGACCTACACTTCACACAAATGCGCCCGAGCGCACGCACGCACACACACACACACACACTAACACACACACACACACTAACACACACGCAGACACACACACACACACACTAACACACACACACACACACTAGAATGCACTAACACTAACATACTAACACCACTACTGATACACTTTAAAAAAATAGAAACAACTTGATCCTATCTTGTGCACCAGGATACACGGATTCTCATGAATCCCTGCGACATTAAAATCTATGCCTCTTGCAGATGTCTAAAGACGTCTGGAGCTGTTCTAACGACTTCGTGAGGGAACCACAATCTACGCAGGGAGGGGCGCAACTCTACGTAGGGGACGCAAATCCTTGTCACAGTCGCGGTCAGTGGGCTTGACATGTGACGATAATGCAGAGATATTGTTGTGTCTGGCTTGTCCTTTGATCTTGTCAAACCTTGTCTGGAGCGGATTTTATGATCATAGACTGATGTCTGTTCGGAGGGGCAGAAGGGGGGGGGGGGCGGAGGAACGAGAGGGTGAAGGGGAGGGAGGGGGGAATGAAGGAAGCGGGAAAGGGTCAGAAAGAGATCATACATTATAGCACACTGTCGCTGGTCATAACACGTTGTCGGGCACATCACGGATAAATAAAATGTCCGAAAGTTTTAACCCCAGTAGAAAAATGTCTTTGGGCCCGCGACGGCCGCAGTGGGCCCGCGCACGACAGTGCGCGGGCCCACTGCGGCCGTCGTGGGCCCGAGGACCTTTGCTTACAGTTGAAAGCTTTAATTAAAAGTTTTAATCCCCTGACTGTCGGTAGCGGCTTTTCTTACAGGAATCATCGTGATAAAAACGCCAAAGGGTTATGATTATATTTAAACAATACTCAGCAATATAACCGTAGGGTCCAAACGAAAAAGAGCTTATTCATAAATCAGATCAAGTCGAAGACAGCAGGTTGAGCCTCTTTATAGTGAAGAACGACAGTAGGATGCCCGTCTTTATCGTGAGGACGTCCATGCAGCAATGCAAGGTCAGTATCGCTGGATCGCGAAGATCACTGCGGCATGCGTCCCCGTAGCAGTCGTACCTCAAACTGGGAATGACAATGAGACATATTCTCAGGAGCCCCTGCGCCTCTTGCAGATGGATGAATCCACGAAATGTTTGAAGTCCGTGCAGTGCCTGGACCTACGTCTGATTTATGGATAACCGCCATTGATCCTAAGCAAAACAGACCATCAGGTGCTGCTAGTCTAATGCTCCTCTGGGCTTCTGAACCCGCGAAGCAGAAGAAAGAAAAAAAAAAACGTTTAGATAAATCACGCAAAGCAACCGATTGCTTTCCAAGCGGGCATGTGTGGTGGTCTTTCCTCGGATTCAATACTCCACGGGGGGTTTTCGTTTCAGGGCTGTTGTTTTGCGCGTTACTTTTAATCATTGTGTCTGCGCTCATGGGTAGTGCCTAATAAGGCTTACAGAAGGCAGTAAACAGTTCAGATAGCTAAGAAAAATTGAGAGAAAAAGAAGGTGTTACTTTCTATGATTAAAAAACCGTTCAGTGACAATTGACGCAGACTGAGTTCCTGCAATCTTCTTTAATTCAACACCAGAAAAACTCTAGCTGTACCAGAGACGTGGATTCAAAGTGGTGTGAGCAAGAGGCATAGATCCTCATGAGCCCCCGCGACTGCGGGGGCTCATGAGGCTCTATACCTCTTGCAGTTGGGTGGTGTTCAATTTTGCTCGGCACTGGCCGGACCTGCCAAGCGCCACTCTTCTCAAACTCAACGCTCTACGGGGGCCATCATTTTAAGGTTGATGTTTTGCGTTTTATTTTCCAATATGTTGATTGCTCGCGCGGAGTGCCTGGTGAGCCTGCATCCTGTCTCGGAAGACAATGGAGTATATGCGCTTGCTGGGTCAGTCACTGGAGTGGCCTCTCCAGTGCGCAAGCCTGGGCGAAGTGTATGGAGATCCTGGGATGCCCAGTCGTCAAGATCCCCCTCTCGGCCTCGCTGATGTATCCAAAGGAATGCAAAGCAGTACGTTTGGCACCAGTTTGGCTGCAGGAGCTGCCAGAACAGTGCGTGAATACAGGCAGCTGTCTGCCTTCGGGGCTCCACTCCTGATTTGAAGGGTTTACTCCCCCACATTTGGCCGTTGGATCCAACCTGATCTCCTCCGTCCTCTAGCCGTTGGCTGTCAGAAACAGCTCAGCCGCCTAGTGGTGCAATGTGAACACCACCCCCTCACATGGTTTAGCCCACCAGCTGAGGTGGTTTGCCAGGGTGTGGCGCTTGGAGCCAGCACGTGAGAGATTAAGGAGATGGATGAGGATCAGTGATGCCCGTCCGTCCTATGTACATTCCCATAGGCACCTGTCTTCCTACAGATGGTGCTCGCACACTGGTTGTCTCCCTCAATTCGCTACCGCCGTTAAGCGGTAACGAATCGAGAATGACAGCCAGTCATAGCAGTGAAATACAATGAATATGTGACCGTCGTCCTATGTTTGGCATACTTATGATTAAGAAAAGTTTGTCCATTTCTACTGCCACTGCGACATGATGGGTACGACTAACAAGAACATACGATGCATCTACATCATATGCAAAACGAAACATAGATGTAACTCAGGCCAGCAAGAGACACGTGAATGCATACTCATAAGTCCCTCACACACTGTGTGTGTGGGGGGGGGGGGGAGGATGACGGTTGGGGGGGGGGGGGAGGGGGCTCATGTCAATCTATGCCTCTATCCAGTTCTGAAAGATTGAAAAATATGCCGACCATACACACGCTGACACTTTTGGTTGTAGAACGACGGGAAACACAGCAGCCGCACTAACTCTTGTCACCTCGCCACTCCTTCATAATTGTGTTTTAGTCTTGTTACACCCCAACCATCCTAGCTTCGGAACAAAATAGTTCCGGTGTGTAAAACCTGCTTGTTATTTGAATCGATTACACACTGTTGTTTTCTGTACGCATTAAAAACTCGGTTGGACTATCGTTTTCATTTTTACAAAGAGGAATTCTGTGTGCTGACTAACGATTCACGCAATCAAACAGCTCACAGCTGCGGCCATTTGCAATCGGATAAGACACTTCCGGTTTTTACGACGAAGCTTGGGGCGAGGAGCTCTAATGTAACGGGTCTGTTTTTCTTGAACATTAACTCATTGCGCCCTAGGTACGAAATACCCACATTTTGGAGTTATCCTCTGATGACTGCATTACAATTCAAGAGACAGACAGACCATGATAGTTCAAGGGTGGTGGCGGAATAGCTTGGCGCCTATAGGGCTCGGGAAGTTTCCCGCGTTGCCTAGCAGCGTCGGATCGTCAGCCGCCATCTTAAGAGGATAGAATATATTCTTCAGATAGTAGCGAAGTAGTTTTTCAACGCGTTTTTCTTCATGTTTCTTCCTCTTTGGAAACAAACAAAAACAGATTCTGTTTAGCGGTTTCCTACGGCGATGGCAAGAGTTGCTGTTATTGCCTATAGCACGTCAGGACTTACCTGACATTGTCCTGACAGCGATTTCCCTATGAGGGCCTTATCGCGAATCCTCTCAAGATGGCCGCCACGACTAGCGTGATGACGTCAGCTTCCCGAGCCCTATAGGCGCCAAGCTATTCCGCCACCACCCTTTAACTATCATGGTCGAGCCATATCTTGCTGTGGTGTGCCGCGGGCAGAATGAGTTAATGCCCAGGAACTCATGAGAATCATGACTGTTCAATATTACAAAAGGGACTGAACACGGACTCGTAAAAACATACGGCTGCAGGGCCTCATGTATGCTTCTTGAAGATCTACGTCAGAAATGCTTACTTTGGGATGCCAACAACAACAATGGGGGGAAAAGCGAATGATTATCATGAGAACAGTTGGGCACAAGAGGCGTAGATTCTCATGAGCCCCTGCAGCCGCAGGGGCTCATGAGAATCTATACCTCTTGCAAATTTATCCTGGACACGGGCCACACTGGTTGTCTCCCTCGGTAGCGAGAGACAACCAGTATGAACACAAGCCTACCAGACCAAGTCCCCGGCAATAATCCGATTTGCAAGTTATTGAAAAATTCATTAACCCAGGGGGACAGAAGCCTGGCGCGGGGAGATAACTCCTGCAATTCCAGCATTGCGCCACGGGCAGTAATTAGAGTCAACTTGCGCATCACGTGATCATGGTGGCGGAAAGAGAGAATGGAATTACCCCCCCCCCCCCCCCCCCCACCCCAAAAAAAAACAACCTCCAGCTTCCCACTCCCACGAAACCCCTCATCCCGCTTCCAATCACCCACTTTTCGCATCCCCCGTCGCAATCTATCGTCTGTCTAGTTCCGTTACAGAAACAGACATTTATCGACGCCCCTCCCCATCCCCCAACCACCCTCTGCCTTTACCTCACCCCCAAACCTCAATCCCCACAACCCACCCATACACCCCAACCCACACCATCCACCCCGTCCTCTAGTTCGGCTGGGGAAATAAACATCAAACCCTTTCCATCCTGATACACTATTGCACGCAATACATTAGAATATGTTCGTTCAAAGACAGTGCCAGAATAGCTTGGAGCCCACAGGCGCCAAGCAATTCTGGCACCACCCTTGAATTAAAATGGTTTAAATCTATCGTTTAATCTGTAGTGGAGCCTTTAACTGAAAGGACAATACTAAAATTTTGCAAAATTTGACTTTTCAGCCTCAGAATTTAATGGGTTAAATACGCCCTCCCCTCTCTATCTCCCCCTTCCCCATTATCTGTCATCTCCCCCCCCCCCCCCCCCACTCCAAACGCAACCACTCCCCCTCCCACCCACCCCCTCCCTGCCTCTGTTGGAGAACATAATTTCAACGGTGATTCGAACAAGAGTAGCCGGTCATTCCTCGAGCCAAATTTAATACCCCTTTGTGAATAATCACGTTTACTGGTCTGTGATTTTGGACCTTACGGTCCAAAGTTGCACAGCATCACACTTCTATAGAAACAGGTCGACCATGACAGTTAGAGGGTGGTGCCAAAACACTATGGCGCCTGGAACTCAAAAGCTAAAAAATCCAGACGGCGGAAAATGTCCTCTGAAGACTATGTTAAACTACAGTCCATCAGACAGACCGACGATGATAGTTCAAGGGTGGTGCCAGAATAGTTTCCATTAAAGTTCAAGGGTGATGCGCATCTGATATTAGTGTACAAAGACTCCAAAGATTAAAACATTCCGGGCAACAAAGTACCCAACGGAGAAAGAAACACGCTTAGAAAAGACGGGTACAACACAATTTATTAATAGTTCGGGTAAATACCCTTTGTCAAAATAGACAAACAAACAGAGAGATTAGCCGCTACTTATCTTCATTGGCAGAAGGAATGTGGCAACTCAATCCGGGCAACAAAATCCGGCTTAAATTGCTAACGTTCTTGGAGGCGCAAGGTTATTCTGGCACAACCCTTAAACAATCATAGTCGATTCCCATATCGATGCAGTGCTCTAGTCTGAAAACACACTGCCAACAGAATCCGGACTTACATCGCAGACGATCTGCTGTATGACTGAGAGATCGACAGCACGACATGGCATTATTCTGGTTAAATTTCCCTAGAGAAAGGACGGTTGATTTTTTTCCCCTATACTGCGCGCCAACTTTTCCAAGAGACACAGAACCTCATGGGCCCCACAAACTGCAGGGGCTCATGAGCATCTGCGTGTCTTGAGGAGGTGAGATCTACATAATTAATTTTACAATGTGTAGTGTTTTCTCGGAGAAGATTTTTCACTACTGTTGTCGGACAAAGGGAATGGTTCTACAGCGTGAATAACCCACAGAATGAAAGCGTGGTTCAAAGTCGTTTCTTAATTCAACCTACAGCAGGGGCGGATCTGGAGGGGGGTAGGTTTCAGACCTTCCTCCCCCCCCCCCCCAAATTTTTTTTAATGCTATTTTGGGGGTTTTGAGGATCACCCCCCCCCCCCTCCTTTCCTTGATATTTTGGCGAATGATGGGTCTTAAAGTACCCTCTCTCTCTCTCTCTCTCTCTCTCTCTCTCTCTCTCTCTCTCTCTCTCTCTCTCTACCCGCCACTCCCCCCCCCCCCCGCCCCTTCCTTCGATTTTTTTGGCCCCTGGAATCAAGGTCTAGCGTCGGGGAGGCTAGCATGAGGTTTGAGGTTGAAGGTCCCAAACAAAAAGTTTATACCTCCCCCCCCCCCCCCGCCCTCGAGGTAACTGATCCGCCCCTGTACAGCTACGTCTGCTCACTACCCTTGGGCTAACTTGGAGAGAGGCACTATCAAATTGATCTATCGCATTCGATCAATCTTACTTAGTTAGCACTTTGTTAGTGAAAATGATAAAAATGACAATTCAAGAAATAATCAGATGTGGTATAATATAGGATCTAATTTATATGAGGTCCTGTTTTGGACGCCTTATTGCAGACCTGATGTGGTGGGTCTTCCCTGCGGCCCTTTCACGCTTTTCTGAACCATATTTAGTGCCAAAGGAATCTATGCTCTTTGCAATATAGGGTCGGACTTTCATCCCTTTAAGAGACAAAAGACGCATATTGTGTGTTTGAAATCATTGTAAACTGAACTTCAAAGATTTCCAGACGTCAAAGGAACACTCATACAATTTACAAACTGGTTTCAGCAAAAGCGGGGGCTCATGAGGATCCATACCTCTTGCAGTTGGGTAGTGCTGAATTTTTTCTCGGGAGTGAACGGCGTCGAATTACATCACGGCTCTATTTCTCACTTGTATTTCTGGCTCTACTTCTCGATCGCGTTTAATCTGGATCTCACTTCCTCAAGCGTACTTTCATCTCTGTTACTCTTTTGGAGGGAGTTATAGGGGTTGTTTTTTAGAGCAGATTACAAGCCGTACTCACGTCCGATTAATCTTCTACAGATCGAGGCGGCCGTCACTGGAATGACAGACGCACAATGCACTTTTTACACGGTTCAATGAGTCAGAGCTGAGAATGACAGGCATCGCAATACTGTCTGCATTCCGGGCGCTGCACGATCACGTCAACCCTCTCCCTGCCTCAATGCAACCAAAAAACATCCAAATGCAAGAGGCACAGATCCTCACAAGCCTCCGCAGTCGCGGGGGCTCGTGAGGATCTATGCCTCTTGCTGACCCCGATTTGGGTCCATGTTCCTTGAACGAATGAGGGTCTCTGACGTTGAATTAATGAAGATTTCAGAAACACAATATACCCCCAGTGGCAGGGAATGGCTAAAATGTGCGCGCAAACGAGCACAAGCGCGCACGCACGCACACACACACACACACACACACACACACACACACACACACACACACACACACACACACACACACACACACACACAGAATTTTCCTTCTCATTCTGAATTTCCAAATGTTCAAAATTGTCCACTGAAGACTGCATTAAATCGACTTAGAGACGCAAGGCTGTTCTGGCACCACCCTTAAACTAATCATGGTCTGTCCACATCTGGCTGTAGTAATAGAGCTGAACAGGGAGAGAGTCGGAACTTGCGGAGCAGATGGAGAAATGGAGTGGGGGGAAAAGGTAGTACAATAATTGCAACAGGCTTTTGGAACCAGATCAAGAGTGCCAATACCCCTCAGTATCTCTTCAATCACTCCCGCCGTATTGTTCCTGTCTGACGGCATTTGATGTTGAAATTTAAAGGCCGTAGAAGGTGACATTCAGGCGACAGCAGGGGCTCCTGAGAATCTGTGCCTGTGGAGTACTCTAATTAGTTCTAACCGACCACGAAAAGTTTTGGGTTTTTTTTTCTGATATCACAGAAAATGAGACAAAGCACCCAAGCTGCCCACTCCAAGGACCGTGGTTGCAAAGCGCGATCAGCAAGAGGCAAAGATCCTCAAGAGCCGCCGCAAAGCGGCGGCTCTTGAGGATCTATGCCTCTTGCAGTTGGGTAGCGGTGTTCCACCTTCCTCGGCGTTTAAAAGGTTAAGGAGCTGCCGACGCTGCTCGCCCACAACCTGCGACAGAGTGTTATCAAATTAAAGGCGGGGCAACATCCGGGAAAAGGAACTTTTAAAATGTTTTTCACTTCCGTAATGTCACTTCCACACCACCAATTCTTTTCACTAAAGGCTGACAGCCATTGGTACTAAGAGAGGAAGGGAGGGAGGATGTGTGTGTGTGTGTGTGTGTGTGTGTGTGTGTGTGTGTGTGTGTGTGTGTGTGTGTGTGTGTGTGTGTGTGTGTCCCGGGGGAGGAGAGGGATGGTATGGAGGTCAGAAGGGGCTGCGGGGAGGGGGGGGGGAGGCGAAGAGGGGTGAGGGAAGCGGTGAGAAAGAAGAAAGAACTATTTCAGTGACATTTCAGTAAAACAGTAATTCACCTGTCACGGAGATCACATGGATAAGGCGACCACCTGTCAAATCAGACCATCCATTTTTTATTCCTTTTCTGATACTTAAATGACACTATGCAAGGACTCCACCTGTCTAAAACGACCACTTTCTCACAGTCCTTTGAGTGGTCGCCTTTAACATTTTTAGTTGTAGCTTGGATGTTGCTCATGCAGAATTTAGACACAGACGTCCATAAAATTATCTGTCTCATATAATCCGTAATTTAAAATGTCGTATCCCACGTAGTGCTGATTCTCATGAACCCCGATTTTGCAGGGAATCATCGAACTCTACGCCTCTGATGCGGTTCGTGAGGATCTGTACCCTCCTGCTAGCAGGGATGGGCCAAGTTTCTTGTTTCTTATCCTTGTCCTTAACTCATTCGAGACGTGCTGTATCCGGATACGCGGCTTTACGCCGCGTATCCGGATGCAGCACGTCTCGAATGGAGAAGTTATCGGGCTGAGGACTGTAAATCTCAAGTTTCATCGCGAGTTCTCTTGGCCGCTGGAGAAGGGAGGTATCGCCATCTGGTGTTGACACAGCACAACCAGGGACGATAACCTCGGTGACGAGCGGGGTCGCCTCGTACACTGCGTTTTAATCTTACCGTGCACGCACTATAGCAGACTGCCCTGGAAGGGGTTGGGAACGCCGTCGGTGCCGATCGAAGCACTCTTCAAACCGCAAATCTGATGGCGCAATCAACCGATTTTTTTCTGTTTTGGCTGGAGGGGGGGGGGGGGAGTAGAAGGATTGGAGTGGAGGAGGTTTGAATAAGTGGTTTGTGAGAGTGTGTGAGGGGAGGGGGGGGGAGGAGAGAGAGACTAGGAGTGGCCGGATGGGGTAGATGTTTATGTGTTGCAGGTTTATCTATCAGTATCTACTCCCGCCAATCTCTCGCCTGAACTAAAGCGTAGTCTTCCTACTCTAAAAAAAAAATAAAAGAAAATAAATAAATTTAAAAAAGGGATTCCCACCATAGAGATCAATATGTTTAACCCATTCGATGCCAGTAGATGCAGACTGTGTTTCTGAAATATTTTTTTTAATTCGTTGCCAAAGAGCCCCAGCGGCCAAAGTGGTGTCACCAAGAGGCATAGATCATCACTTCACCCGCAACTGCGGGGACTCTTGATGCTCTATGCCCCTTGCCCTTGGATAGTGTTTCCTTTATCTCGGCGGTCCATGCCAGGGTTACATGGTCAGAAGGGGGGGGGGGGGGAGTGGCAGACCTTTACATGGAAAGATGACCATGACCAGTACTACTGCCAGTATCTCAGGAGAAGGAATGCCGTTTTACGTATATATAAATAAACCAGTCACTCATTACGGCTGCGTTGCTATGTGAGTGCTGGTCTGTGATTGTGGACCTTACAGCTGAAAGCCGTAAGGTCCAAAATCACAGAGCTGCACACATGCAGCAGGCCCTTCGTTTTTCATTCCCGCTCCCGCGTCCCGTTGCTCGTTCACAACAATTCATCACAATCAAAATGGTCCTATCCACTCGCAAAAATGTTCAGTTACAGCAACTCTTTCGATAATAGCACCTAAAAGCTATCTGCTCAAGAGCGGGCTTCGATTTCCAGTAGTAGAAGTAAGCAGAGGGAGGGGGAGGGGGGAGGGGAGGAGGAGGGAGTAGGAGGAAGAGAAGGAGTTGTAAAATTTATAGACTTAGTAGTTATAGTAGTAGTGGTTGTTGTTGTAAGAGTAGTAGGAGGAGGAGCAGTTAGTAGTAGCTGTAGTAGTACAGTAAATGTCAGATATAATTTAACAAATCGCCAGGAGGACCCACGCTTTATTATTGTTATCCAAAGCCTGTTATAAGCGTCGGAATTTACACAGAGAAACTGCGATGCGGACCTCTGAAACAGAATGTTGTTACATAATCACTTCTGTTGTGTCCAACCCTGTTATTAGCCAGATTTGCTGTACCACCCTGTTTCCTTGGGACATCAGCTGGACGAATTGCACCAGGGACACCCGAGCCTGTGATTAAAAAAATGTTTGTGGAGTGGGCAGGATCGAGTCTGCGATTCTGGTCATTCCGGCCGGCACTTCTCCATCACCTCCTTAACCCCGTCAATGCCGAGAAAAAGCGAACAAGATCCGACTGCAAGAGGCATCGATCCTCATGAGCGACTGCGGGGGCTCATGAGGATCTATGCCTCTTGCTGAACCGCGGGGGTTCATGAGGATCTATGCCTCTTGCTGAGACCACATCCCGTCCGTGTTCCTTGGGTGGCTGGGTCTCCCTGGCGTGGACTTACCACAGATAACAGAAGTACAATCTGCGAAAAATGGCCGTGAAGGGGTCATGTACATTTAACGTTGGAAGCAGGCCAGCCAGGCGTGTACTGGGAGCTTTTAAAATGCAGCGGCAATCATCACGCTCAAACCCCAAACCCGCCCTCAATTTGAGGGACAGGCGGAAGTTATCTCGCGTCTGCAAGAGAGACAGATTCTCACGAGCCCCTCTGCGAGCTGCAGGGGGTCGTGTGAAACTATGTCTCTTGCAGATGGAAGGCCCGACGTCCGGACGGTAAGTGCAGTGTCATGCTGAATGGAAGAGGACAAAGATTGAGAGTTAGCATCTGGGAAGCGTACAAAATGCATGTTTCGGTGGAAAACTAACACGCGGCAATGACCCCTGTGCCGGCATCTCCATTTTCAATGTATAACAACGCAAATTTCCCTTTTCTCAAATATGGACATGCATTCCATTTTTTGATAAAAGGAGATTTTCACTGCATAACAATGTAAACCCCGCTTTTCTCAAATACAGACATACTGGCTTTTGCCAAATAACAACAACATAATATCACCAGAATGACTTCTGAACTAGATCGACCCGGGGTCGCTTCGGATCCCCTGTGTACAGTCACAGCGCTGGTTTAAAATTTTTTTAAAAATTGAGAAGTAAAAAAAATGAAAGAGGGGGCGGGGGGGGGGACCCCGTGGTCACGTTGCCGTACGACTCTGGGTCATATTAACCCTTTTAACCACAAGGCCGCATTTTCAACATTTTGAAGGCGGGCCTACTGCGGCCGTCGTGGGCCCGGGGACCTTTGCTTATTGGGACAAGTACAACACAATTTATTCTAAGCTAATTCTTCCTTTTCGGTTGGGATTTTCCTTGCTTTGCCATGCCTTGCTAACTTACCTTCCCTTCACTTCTCCAATCATTTAGACTCAGAAAAATCAGTTACCCACTTACCATTGGACAACAAACCTCCTTGGAGGGGTGTAATCCCGGTAAGAGGGTGTCAAAATACACTGTATCATCGCAAGGACAAACTCAGGAAATCAAGCTCGCGCGCAAATCAAATGCGCGTGCACGTGTGCGCTCCCAAGTTGCTCAAACAAACCTTAGCAAACAACGTCTCCGACACGCTCTTTCATAGCACTTTATCAGCGAATGCTCTTGGATTCCGTATGAGAAGTTCACTTCAGTGCATTGCAGTTCAGTTCAGTTCGGTCAAAATAGGATCTCTGCCCTCGAAAAGGCCCATACGTACTCCAACCCACTCGTCTATAAGCCGACTAGAATTAGTGTGCGCTGGACTGTGATTTTGGACCTGAAAGCTTCAACCCGTAAGGTCCAATGTTAAAGACCAGAAGACTTACGCAGATATGTATCCTCTCTAAATTCACACTTGTTTGTATCTGTTGCTTGAAAACGAGGAGAGTCATTAGAATGATCTACTCTAGCTTCCAAGACAGCAAAATTCCACAGGGCCACTTTACCTAGGCTAGACACGGGACTTCTTCGGTGGAGAAACACAGAGGTAAAACAGGTCATGACGCAACTGGGATTTTAATGAAAACCCGCTTCCTGCAGGAGCTCATGAGGATCAATGTTTGTTACAAATGGTTCACGACCGCTGATAGAAAGTGCTCCGTCCAAAATCACTCCAAACTGTTGCCCAAACTACAACCTCCTGTAACAGTTTCTAATGTCAGACCTTTCTGTAAGCAAGAGGCGTAGATTCTCATGAGCCCCTGCGATGCAGGGGCTCATGAGAACTTACGCCTCTTGCTGAAACATCTGCTCATTTACATCGTCAATTTGCGGAAGCAAGCAGTATTTAAACAAACGGCTGATACCCCCAATCAAAGTGCGCAAACAAATTTCGGATGAAGGTGATTAGGTCTACGCGAAAGCGGCGAGCAAACATTAGGGGCGATAATTTAGATGGAGTGCGCGCCCCTTAGAAGGGGAAGAAGATTGCCGTGCGAAATTGCCCCGAGCCTTCGAAGACACACATAGTAGCAGCAGTAGCTGCAGTAATGGTAGCAAAAATATAATAAAGTGGCTCATTGTACCAGACGGTAATGGACCAATCACACAGTATGAGACACCATTAAGGACCAATCGCATACGAGACAAAATGACATACCAATCAAATTCTATGCGACAAAATGAAGTACCAATTGCATTCTACAAGACAAAATGACGTACATGTGCAATACCAATCAAATTTTATGAGAAGAAATAGAGTTAGTTAGTTAGTTATTTGGGTTTAACGCCGAGCAGGCAACTAAGAAGAAATAGAGGACCAATCACACTGTACGAGAGTCACTGATGAACCAATCACTGCGTAAATGACAAAACGACTGGCGCCCTGGACCGCATGTTGATGGACCAATCACATGTAATGGCTCTGAAGACAACCAATTACAGCCTTGTTTTCTTACTTAATCCCTTGATTGATCCCGTCCGCCCATGCCGAGTTCTCGCGGCCTTGAGGGCTGAAAAATGTTTAAATGCAAACACTTTACTTTCAACAAAAACCAAGGGAGCACATATCTAAATCGAAGCAAAGACTGTTTCCCTAAGGGGTGATATCACTCTGTGAAGCGTGTTTGCCCATCATTCCGTCCTTGAACGCATTAAATAACGCGGAAGTGAAAAATAGCCGTGACAATTGAGAACTCAACCTAGGGTTAGAGGATGACAGAAACTGTGTGCTGATCTGTGATTTTGGACTTACGGCTCTAGAGCCGCAAGTCCAAAATCACAGAGCAGCAGACACAGAGTGGGTTCTGAAAAGCACAAGAAAAGGTTGCGATAATTTTCATGTCACTGTCAAAAAAATCTTCCTACGTGTTCCAGCATTTATGATTATTCTGAATGTGCAAGGCAAAAGCGGTCTTCCTACGCCACCAAACAAGCAGCGTTTATAAAATGAAAATTAGTTATTACTGCTTATTACATGCTTATACACGCACAAAAATCACCACAAAAATTTAAATAAAATAAGCCACCCTCCCCTCTTCGCGACCCCCCCCCCCCCACACACACACACACACACACACACACACACACACACATACACACACACACAAACCTTCAGCGCAACGTACGCAAAATTTCATATATTTCGTTTTAGTTTCACATTAGTTGCAACCTACGCAAGCAAAAAACAAATGTTTAAAGAAAACAAACTCGACACAACATGTGTGCATGTCAATGATTTTTTTTACAAAATCACATCCCAACACCCACTGTAAATTTCAAGTTTCGTGACCGTTAAAAAGTCCCCAAAAAATGCCGTCAGAAAGAATTTAAAATCCAGTAGTCAGTTCCAATCGCAGCAGTAACTTGATAGCCCCAATGCGCATACACTGGAACGGAACCCATTGTATGACAGAAACGCGGTATAATTAAAATTTAACTCCAGTACCTCAAATGCGTGCGTAACGCAACCAATTTCGCATAGTCACACTATTAACCAAAAAATAGATATTGAGCAAAATGATAATTCAAGTCTGGTGTATGAACAGCTTTGCGTCTTTAGGCGCCAAGCTGTTCTGGCACCCTTGAACTATAGTATTAGGGTTTGTTTCCTGAACTTGAATGAAATCTCTAACCAAATTAGGGTTTTCAACTGTATCATATATTAGGTGCATTTGCAGAAAAAAATAAATACAAATAAAAATAAAAATCGATGCCAAAACGAGTACTGTACGAGTGTAGACCAATTTACACAATGCTCTAAACAAATTTCCTATCTTGGGACAATAAAGGTATTCGTATTCTAGATGTAATGTTATAATGAGCGGCTGCTTCTCGCGATTGATTGATTGATTGTACATTGCTTAACGTCCCGACAGCAACAAGGCTTTCTCAGGACGTGCCTGCACTGCTTGTGAAAAAAAAATAAATAAACAGAACATTGAATGTATGTCGCCAGCCGGTCCAATACGTTAAATAAACCTAACACATGGGGCCGAAATAAAGCTAAGACCATTTAGCAACACACATCCAATATCAAGAGCTACAGGCAGTGCAGACAGTAGGGAGAGTTTTAAAAAGGCAAATACAGGTGAATGGACAAAGGGTAGACAGAAATGCATGCCCCAGAATAGAGAGAAAAACCCACCCTGTGGGGCTGACCAGGGTGACCCTGGGAACTAAAAAATACCTAACCCCACCCAAGTCCCCCAGGGCAGACCCGGGTGGGGACTGCTTCTCGCGAGAGCTACAATAACTCATGAAAAATGTCGTGATAGGAGCAAGATCTCGTTAGATAAGTTAAATCTCGTGAGATTTGAAACGAAGTGTGAGAGCTGCCAAGTCTCGCGAGAGCTGCGAGATCTCGTGAGAGCTACAGGGTCTAACGAGAGCCTCAGGATCTCGCAAGAGCCTCAGGATCTCCCGAGAGTCGCAGGATCTCGTGAGAGCTGAAAGTCGGTGATTTTAAAACCGCAAACTAACTTTCGCTGCTCTGTCTGGATGCATCACTATTTGAGCGCAAAATCAGACATGTAAATTGGTCCATCGTCTACAAACTTGAAGCCCAAACCCTTGTCACTTCCTAAGTCTGAGAAGCAAAGACTGAAGTAAATGGAGTGATCCACAACAGAAAGCGGTATAGCTTATCCTAAGGCCCTGCTGCTGCAGGGACTCATTAAAATCTATGCCTCTTGAAAATAGTTGGGAATAAGTGTCATGCTTCTCGAACAAACTTGAAGGCACGCCCTTAAACCTTTCCTCCGTTAAAGAAGAAGGAATGGATATAAATGGCAAAGTCCCTTACAGCAAGAGGCATATATTCTCATAACAATCTACGCCTCTTGCAGAAATGAAAGAGACTGATCTAGAACGTTCTCGGGACAGGACTACACGATCCTCCCAAGCACGCTTCTATGTAATGGCGGACGACTTTAACGGGGATTTTACATACGCCTAGTCTAAAAGCTTGCGTGAGCCGTCAAAAAAAATTTCGCGGCTAACTTCGGATAAGTGGTCTGGGACTGAAGACCTAACACGGTGTAGGTCGAGGTTACAGAAAGAAGCCAGAAAGGGACTCTTAAATCACGGTCATTTTTAGACTATGGTCCTTCACTTCTGTGGCCCAAATTTTCGCAAGCTGTGTGTGTTTATCTAACTTTTCTTTTCAATAAGAATCTACCTTTTCACTTCTATACACAATTGTTCATATTTGCTGTTCTGATAGATTGAGGTCACAGTCATTTTAATTTAAGCCTATGATCCCCTTCACATTCAAAACCACCCAGTTGATTTTTTTATTATTATCAACAACAGTGATCAAATTCTATCCGTTCAGTTTTATATTTCTCTTCATTTATTTACTTATTTCAACGGCAAAATAGCATACAAACTCATACTTCTAGTCTTTCACTTCTGCAGTCTTGAGAATGTTTAAGTTTAAATAGCCAAATGTGTCCCACAACTCAAGATTACCACGACCTAAACCACACACACCGTCGACACAGACGCCAAGATGAACAGCAGAGAAAGTGGAACTTCATAAATAAATCTCTCTCTCTCTCTCTCTCTCTCTCTCTCTCTCTCTCTCTCTCTCTCTCTCTCTCTCTCTCTCTCTCTCTCTCTCTCTCTCTCTCTCTCTCTCTCTCTTAGTCCATCGCACCATTAGCCAAACGACCATCAGACGGCCGTCCAACGACCCCAAAACGGAGAACCACTCTTGGACAACTATTTTAATCTCCTCCGTCTGAGAAAATTTGCTCTCCAATATGAGCTGACCCTTCGCAGAAAAGAGGCACAGATCCTCATAAGCCCCTGGAACCTACAAGCGGCTCGTAAAGATACTGATCTGTTTCTTTGATAGAAAGCGTTTGCACGTGGACGCCGAACCAAGCGTCCGGTGACCCTGCAACGATAGGAGACCCTCACAACTCTGAGCTAAACGCCTGCGATGATTCCACGTCTGAATGAAACGATCATAATACAGTGACCAGCAAGAGTCATAGATCCTCATGAGCCCCCGCCACTACGGGGGCTCATGAGGATCTATGACTTGCAGATGGCCCGATCGTGGTGAGGGAATAGCTCCTGCCCAGAATGACGTGCAAAATGGTCCCAGTTGGTTTGTCGCTCGCGGGAGATTGGTCGGTGAGGTCACGTGCTCACATCGTTCAAGTCATGTGCTGAAATGCTTTCCGACCGTCTTTGTCGTCGTAGATGATTATGTTCACTTCAAGAATTTGATTTAGCATCCCCTCTTTTCTCCCTCCCTCAATCAAGAGGTTGCAAAGCTATTCCTTGGTACAAAAAAAGACGAGAGGTAAACTGACTCAGGGTCCCAAAGTACTGACAAACACACGCTATGTATAGACATTCGTTATATACTAATGGTCAAAGCTTAAGGGCCACCCTACTTTTTTGTGTCATTGTTTATCGTCGCAAGTGCGCTATTAAAATACAATGTTCTTTCGATCCAAATGGGTTAAAAGTTGACCTTAGACAGTCCACTGTACAGGGAACAATAGACAACAATTCATCAATTTCTACGAACGTGTCAAATGCACGTAAAACATCGTCAGTTTCTGTGAAAGGCTGTGCGATATTGGCAAGCGTACCAAAGGAAGGCAGGTGGAAAAACTCGGAAAAGTCGTGATGCACGTGATAAAGAGGTCAGTCGTGAACACTGAGTACTTCTGTTTCGCTACAAATACCGGTACAGTAGGGGCATAATTGTCACTTTTCTAACCATGCCACCACGACGAAGCCTAACGCCAGTAGATCAAGGCCGGGCGCTAGCATGGCTGCAGGATAGAATTTCCTTACGAGAAGTTGGGCGACGTCTTGGGGTGTCCCATTCAGTGATTCAGGGGCTGCTGGCACGATTCCAAGAAACTAGGACGGCAAAACTACGACCCTGCTCAGGACGCCCGCGCTGCACCAGCAGAAAGGAGGACAGATACCTCTGTGTGGCGGCTCTGCGCGACCGAACCGTCACGTCAACCACTCTGCGACGTCAACTGATGCAAGCTGCAAACGTTAACGTCAGCAGAAGCAGTCTGCCGACGTCTGCGCGAAATTAGCCTAGCTTCATGCAGAGCAGCAGTGAGAATACCCATCACTCCAGCTCATCGCAGAGTCCGGGTTGCCTGGTGTCGTCAAAATGTGAGGTGGAACAGACTCCAGTGGACTCAGGTTCTGTTTACTGATGAGTCACGGTTCACTGTGTCCTTCAACGACGGCAGGTGAGGGTCATCCGAGGCACCTTGACTGGACTGCGCTATCGGGACGCTATAGTGCAGCCCCTCATCTAGCCAGCTCTCCAAGCCATAGGCGACACTGCTGTTCTGCACGACGACAACGCTCGACCTCATCGCGCCCGTGTGGTGGATGAGTACCTTGAGCAACGGGGCATCATGAGCATAGAGTGGCCAGCTCGTTCACCTGATCTGGCGCCCATCGAGCACCTCTGGGACGTGCTAGGGCAACGTATAGTCAGCAACCACCCCCCACCTCAAGGCGTCCCCCAGCTGACTCATTTCCTGCATCAAGAGTGGGAAGCGATCCCACATGTTCTCCGAACCCTGGTGAACTCCATGCGTCAAAGATGAGTTGAATGTTTGGCTGCAAACTGTGGGTACACTCGCAACTGACTGGACCAGTCTTATGTGACTTTTCAAATGAAGGGTGGGTGAACATTCTAACGTACCGCTGTTGTTACAATTGCTTGATTTACTCAAAACTTAAATGAAATTGTTACTGAATAAATTAGCAAAGTACTGACTTCTTGTTCAAGTATTGTTAGATTATTTGTGTGGTGTTATCGGTGCGTCTGCGATAAAAAGTGGCCCTTAAGTTTTGACCATTAGTATTTATTTCAAGTATCCTTGCGGCTTTCAAAAGTTTCTATTATAATTCTACACAGACAGGGATATGGGTCTGATATGGTACAACATCTCCCAGGGGTACGCATCCCTCTTTTTCAAGATGCTCCAATTGCCGCTGGGCTGCAAGCTGGGAACTTGTCAGCCTGCTGATATGCGGCAACTACAGTGGGCTAACCTCCACCCCGCTGTTATTGTCGATTTCAGAACTATGTTTTTAAAAAGAAAATTAAAAAAATAAATTAAAAAAAAAATAAAAACGCGTCTTTTGACGAAACAGTGGATTAAAAGCACAGACAAACCTGCGATATTTGTCTGGGGTTTTAATCCACGATTTCCGTCAAAGCATATGCACGTCTGACCTAATTCTAATTTGCGAGCAATGTCTATTCAGTATTTGTGTGCATGCCACATATTTCTCTTTTCTCCCCACTTCCCTGTAGGACTGATCCGCGCGATGTCCTGTCAGTGACCAAGTCCCTCAGGGTCTTGCGGTGAACAGCGAATGGCCAACTTTACACGATGTCGTGAGCTTCCGAGGAACTTAACGGTCCTCTGGTGAATTAGATTGGTGTTATGCCTCCTGGGGCTGAGAGAATTGGTAAGCAATGGCCACCGTTTTTCACAGCTGAAAGTGCAGCAGTACTTGTAGTGGGTGTTGAAGTGTGCAGTACTTCTCATACTGTTTAACCTGTTGATGTTGCATGTAGGTGTGCCGAATATTACCTAGCTTTTTTGTTGTTGTTTTCTTCTTGTTGTTGTTGCTGCTGCTGCTACCGCTACTACTGTTGTTCTTCTTCTTCTTCTTGTTTAGCTCGGGGTTTAACGTCCATGGCACAGGAGTAACGAGTAACAGACGGCCTTAAAGAGCGGGTTTTGGGGAGCAAGGATAGCAAATACTTATAAATACGACCTCAGCACTAATCAATGCAGGTGCACTGTAACTGTTCCACTATGACTTACCAAGACCTTTGAACAGACATGCTATAGAACGAGTCCGTCTTTTTACCTGATCGTGTTGTTGTTGTTGTTGTTGTTGTTGTTGTTGTTGTTGTTGTTGTTGTTGTTGTGTTGGTTATTTGTGCTGCTCACTACTGTCGCTGTGTGTGTTTGAGTGAATGTCAACCTCAAAGCGTGTGGCAGTTCAAAGAACAGGAGGAGGTTTTCGTTCGAAAAGCTGGCATAGCTGGATGATCGGTTAGCTTTATCAGTAAAGAGATTCTATGGACTTTCTGAACAGCCCGCGTATTAGTGCTGCCATTGGCTCTGTCGTGATGCTGCTGCTAGACTACTCAGGGTTATACTACCAAGTGAAGAAGAGAGGTCTGAGTCAATGGACTGTTCTTGTCTGTGTACAGTGCCCATGGCTTAACACGTCATGACCTACGGTGGAAATTCCCAAATTTACTAGTCCAAGACTACAAACCATCCAGGGAAATAAACGAACATGATAGTCCACGGGTGGTGCCAGAATATCTTGGCGCACTAAGGCTCCAGGCTATTCTGGCAGCACCCTTGAACTATCATGGTCGTTCTGTCTTTTCGTTGGATTGTACCAAGGCTGAATGTGTTTAAAGAGCAGAGATCCCCGGCGGACTGGACATTATCTCTGAGCTAGCGTGCTCAATTTATTCCTAGCAGTTCTTGAAGACAGCAAGGGCAGCTATAAAAAAAAAAATAACAAAAAAAAAGAGGGGTGCGGGTTAGGGGGTAAATGCAGAAAAAGACAGACTCTGCTGCACTATAAGACAGCTCCAACTATTTTCGACACCTGGGGCTGTCAGCGTTTATCTCTCCCTGGTGCAGATCTATGAACAGTTATCCCCCTTTGGCGAGGGCGGTCCGTGCCTTGCAGTGATGAAATTGTTTCCCTCCAGGGGCAGTTTCGTTCATGACTTAGTACGATTTCTTTAGATTCATTCTTCTCCCTTGAGCAAAATTCCAGCCTACATAACTGCAGTCTCATTGAGAACCCCCTTTCCCTCTGAAGAAAATGAAACCCCCGGTCCCTCGAGAGAAAGAAAAAGTCTGCGTGTCTTCCCAAAAAAGTGCAAAATGAGACACTCGCGTGCTTAAACAAAACACAGAGAGGAAGGGAAAAAAATTCGTACTAATTCTGAAACAATGTAAACAATGTCACTCCAACCAAAACAAAACAAAAACGCGAAAGCAAGACAAAATATTAAGCAATAGTTTAGGACCAAAAATAATAATAATAAATTCCGTGTTTTGAAAGTGCGCAAATATCTACGCACTCAAGAATTAAATTACCACCGACAAAAAGCTGAATTATTTCCAATTATCAGATAACCATATGTGCTGGTCTGTGACTTTGGACCTTACGGCTGCAAGCCGTAAGGTCCAAAATCACAGACCAGCACACACGCTTACGAGAAGGAACGGACAATAGAACGCATTTCGGATCGAAAAGGAAAAAAAAACAGGTTTCTTCCGCGCGTGCAAAGTGCGACACTCCCGCAGTGTGAGAAATGTGAAAAACAGAAATAAAAGAAAAGGGGTAATTTTGAAACAATGCACATGTCCTAAGAAAAAGACAATGGAGACAGAAAGGCAAATAGCAAGGCACAATTTCTGCTCCCCCAAAAAGTGGTAATTTGTGTATCTTCCACCGGCACAAATTGCGATGCACTCGTGATATGAAGCAAAAAAAATGTGTTTGCATATTTCCAGAAAGCTTGGTTGTTCCAACGCGTCATCCATACTGAAAAAAGACAAAATTGCCAAAACACATGACAGAAGATGCTTCAGTTAAAGGAACAAAGCAAAACCCGACACTCACACTGTAAAAGGGTACATATTAAATTTTCGTCACACAAGAAACTGTCATAATCCACCAGTTCATAAACTGTCCAACAGTAAAACTAAGCATTTGACCCAAGGCATGAATAAAATACAAATAAATGTGTTTTTATCCCTACGTCACACGACTAATCACTTTGGCGCAAACAGTACCATGTGACCTCCCTACAAAAAATACTTGTAGCGACTAATGGCGGTCTTTTTAAAGCCCTCTTTTTGACGCATCTTTGATGCTAGTTTTGTTCTATAAAAGATCACCAAAACGTTCTAAAGTACAAAGTTACTTAGTTTTGCTCGAAACAGCAGGCACACTACTCGAGACAGCAGGGTCATGAAAGATTTTAAAATTACGTCATTTAAATTATGTCATACGTCTATTATGTATACATACAGTATATTCCTTTGACGTCATTCATGTCTGGCGTGATCCAGGTCGGAAGATTTCTTCTTGATTTCTTTTACGAAAATAATGGAGGAATGAAAACAAATACGTTATTGATAGCAGGGGTTTGCTGCACGGACCCTTGTTGGTGTTCGTGAGGTCAAATGAACCACTGTACCCATCAGGCCTTCGGGGTACAACGGTTCCTTTGGCCTCCATCAGGCCTACAAGGGTCCGTTTAGCAAACCCTTGCGACCAATAACTTATAATATATAACCTATATGCAAAAGCGTCACTGGCGCTGTTTCCAAGGAGACGGAAGCAGTGATGTACGTCATGGTTACCGTCACACGCAGTGCACTGCGAGTGAGGTCAAACTATGACGTATAGCAGGTGTCTGCATTCGAGACCCCTATTTCAGTGCAAAAGCTATACAGTGCCAGTACCTCGAAATAAAAACTGATTGAATCCAGTGCAATCAAGCCAGTCTATCTTACCATAAAGATTCTCTATTCTTGTCAAATATCCTCGCGCTGCTAAATTTACTTCATATGGACTTCAACACGAGCTTTCTTTTCCTGTTAGTATTAACTCCTTCCCTGCCAAGAAAACATGAACAGCACCCAACTACAAGAGGTACAGATCCGCATGAGCCCCCGCAGTTGCGGGGGCTCATGCGGATCTGTACCTCTTGTAGTTCTAGTAGATCTGCGGCTCTATGCCTCTTGCTGAAAAAAAACCCGCTTTGTTTTGATGTTCCTTTGACAGCTGGTGGATCTTTGACGTTGAACCCTCGATGATTTCAGAAAGTGAAAGACAATCTGCATCCACGGGCCAGTGAAGAGGTTAACATTTTATGTGCATGCAGCGACTGGTACTGTGAACAATACGCATAACTGCAAGCACAACTGAAAGGGGGGGGGGAGGAAAGGGGAGGAGGGGGCGGGGTGGGTTACGACAATAGGACTGGTAGTCCATTGGATGAAGCATCTAGAAAGGCGTCCACCATTTTCAGTAATCACTCCCCAGAAAACCATTTCGTTTCCCCAATAAACCCTAGTTACCCTTAACTGCTTCCTTAAAGGAACAAACCATCCCGAAGTTGTAGTCATTCACTCTTTACTCCTTCACTGCCGAGAAAACGACTACACCGCCCAACTGCAAGAGACATAGAACCTCATGAGCCCCCCGCATCTGCGGAGGGCCCATGAGGTTCTATGCCTCATGCTGACGTCACTTCGCATCCGCATCCCTTGAACGAATTAGGTTCGCTGGAAAGAAATGAGAAAGAGTTCCAAAGCGCAATCTGCGACGACTAGCAACGAAAGAGCTAAACAGCTTCCGGGGTCTTTTTGTGCTCATTTTCCCCTGCTTCTTTTCTATTTGTGTGGGAGGGGGGAAAGAGGGGAAGCTCCTCCTGCTCACGTTTTTCTGTCATTTTTTGTCTTTCAGCAATCGTTCCCAAGGCAACCATTTCGTGGCCTCCTTCTGGTCAACTCATTCCTGTTACAGAATTCCGTTCGTCCAAAAACGCTCCATCAGTCTTCGTTTCAAAGCCATACGACATTTTTTCGCCCGGGTCGCCAACTGCGGGTAGACGGATTTTTTTGCCACTGGTCATGGGTAGAGCCTGATTAGCTTGACACGTGGACAGGCGCCAAGCTATTTAGGCACTACCGTGAACTAATACGGTCAACCCATCCACCATAATAATTAATGGATGAACGCACTTATGGTCAAAAGATGAGCTGCATTTTTTTTTTTTTTTTTTTACTTACTCATCATCATCATCATCATCATCATCATCATCATCATCATTGTTATTATTATCGAAACTCAAAAAAAAGGCCCTCTGAAGACGTCACATAGATAAATTAGATAAATCGACCATGATAGCTCAAGGGTGGCGCAGCAATTCTGACAACGCCCTTGCCAGTTGAAAGAAAAGCGCTTAGAAAAGACAAGTACAACAAGGTTGTCAAAACGGACACGAGAAGAATAAGTAGTACATTGTATTCTTGTGTCTATGCCCATTCTGAAAAACCGAAATGTACCAAACCGTGCTGTATTTATCATATCTAAGCAGATTTCTTTCTTTCGTTGACATTTTCTTTGCGACAGTTGCAGTCCGTAACCGAAGACTACATATATAGTTACTCGTATGCAATATTTGTGAGGAGCTTGTCTCTGAGAAGGAAACAGCCAAGGACATCCCTGGTTAAACCAACGTACTCTTCTATAACCATTACTAGATAATGACTGTGTCCTCGGTGACCTTTTAAAGGCCAAATGGCGACGCGGAAGGACATTAACCCTTCTGAAGGAGATTTTTACAGTGGATTTACGACTTTCTAGCTGGAAGCGAATTCCGCAGGGGGACGCATATGAAAAGCGCAGGACTCAAAATGGGATGAACTGTTACCCGCTTCACTGCAGGGATAAAGCAAACAACCAACTGCAAGAGACATAGATCCTCATGAGCCCCCGCATATGCGGGGGCTCATGAGGATCTATGCCTCTTGCTAACACCACTCTGTATCCACGTTCCTTGGACAGCTGGAGCTCTCTGGCGTAACATTAACGACGATTTCAGGTAGGCGTTTGTGTAAACACACTAAGCTCTACAGCCGACATTTCGAACTTCGGCAATTCAGTTTTCTGATGGCCATACACCAGTTAGGAAGACGGACACACCATGACAGCGCAAAGGTGGTGCCTCGACGTCCTTCAAAGACCACACACCGGTTCACCTATAAATGGAAGTGCTTGTCTCACTTCTTAGTCATGCTGTTGACAGAAGACTTCGGACGGTAGTACACATAAAGATAATATTTTCAAATTCTTGCTATCAAGATGCATAGCCCGCTAAAAAAAAGTTTGTAGAGGCTCCTAAAACACTTACTCCAACGCCCTACAGCAGGAGATGGATCGACCATGATAATTCATGGGTAGTGCCACATTAGCTTGGCGCCTGATATGGAGCTAGCTACCCTTGAATTAGCATGGTCGATCCATCTCCTGCAACTGGTACACAGTTATTTCATGACACTTCTAAAATCTTGGGAAGTGTGGCCTTGGGTTTAAATGGGCTAAGACTACGTGATCTTGAGCAGATTTAGAATTTGAAAAAGAAATGTAGCCTGTGAATAACAATGTTGTGTGTATATATATATATATATATATATATATATATATATATATATATATATATATATATATATATATATATATATATATATATATATATATATATATATATATATATATATATATATTCTCCAATTCTTACCATTAATTCATACCACCTTTCTGATCGCTGCACATTTCGAATGAGCTCTCGAAAATCTATGTCTTGCGCAGACATGTGGCCACGACGGGTGAGTTATGGGATCCGAAAAATGCCGGTCACGTCCAGAGTGTACATTTACTGGGATTACGACTCCCGTCCTCTGTTGCGATTCTTCAGAGATTCTTCACATAATGACATTTACTGCAGTCTAAGCCCGCATCATCGTTACTAAATCTTTCACACTGTAAACGTCACCGCAGATCTTGTAATTTCGTTTACGTTGTCTCAAGTGGTGGTTGGCCTTTGTGACCCAAAATGTGAGTCGGTCTGTGATTTTGGGCCTTACGGCTTTTAGCCGTAAGGTCCAAAATCACAGACCAACACACAGTATCATCCATCCTAAATAACGCCACTGCTGAAACGACAAAATCTTCCGAACGTCGCTGAAATCTTCTTAGCTTTGTCAAATTTTCTTAAGTGCTACTGCAGGAGGCAAAGTTAACACTTTTCCAATCGTGTTTGTATAAAACCTTTCCAAATACTACTGCTTTCCTGGCTGTCATCTTTCCCCTAGAGGGATGATGTCCACTTTTCACTTCTACATGGATGACACTTTCTGCATCACGGGACAAAAGTAATTTCCACACCCTTCCACTGCAAAGAGACATGGATTCTCATAGCCCCCGCAGTTGCAAAACAGGTTCTGCCTAGAAAAAATAACCAGGACCCAGCTGCAAGAGGCATAGATCTTCATGAGCCCCCGCAGTTGCGGGGGCTCATGAAGATCTATGCCTCTTGCTGACACCACTTTGTATGCATGTTCCTTCAACGGCTGGGGCTCTTTTGGCGTTGAATTAACGACGATTTCTCTCTTTTTTTTTTTATCTGCGACCACCGGCAGTGAAGGGGTTAAAAGTTTATATAAACTTTACCATTCCGGAATCTGTGTTTATATAAACTTTACCATTCCGGAATCTGTGTTTATATAAACTTTACCATTCCGGAATCTGTGTTTATATAAACTTTACCATTCCGGAATCTGTGTTTATAGAAACTTTTTAAATTCTATTGCATTTCACACGATTTACGTCGGACTACAGACAATGGCATGACATAAATCTACCGAACGCTGATCGGATTTATGCTCCCCGAGGTGATAACTGCGACTTGACGAGGGCAAGTTAAATCCTGTTTTATTCAATTTTCGGAAATGTACAGGACTTCCATTGGGTTTGTGTTCCCAGACTTGTGTGAATTGCTGTACTTTCTCCGGGATACTGCAGTCACCCCTTTTCGTTTCGTTTTGTACTTTCTCCGTTTTCCTAGTCCGATGCGCAGTGGTTTTACTTTCTTTTCAATTTTCTCTATGTGAAATGTTTCTCAAGTTTTTAACTCTACAGTAACTATATTCTCTAGACAAAGCAAACTTGCCACTTGTCAATTTGGCGTCTCGTTAGGTTTAAACTCCAGGCAACGACGTTAAGAGTGAGTTAAACCATTTTCAAAGTTTGCTGCGCTTTATTTTCATTCGTATCTGGGCAATCACTTGAGTACACATGGGTTGCGCATTTTAACCCGATCTCAGCCGAAAAAAATGCAAACGCCACCCAACTGCAAGAGGCATAGATCCTCGTGAACCCCCGCAGATGCCGGGGCTCACGAGGATCTATGCCTCTAGCTGAAACCATTTTGTATCTATGTTTCTTGAACTGCTGGGACTCTTTGGCGCTGCAAAAAAACACCAGCGTCCACTGGTAATGAAGGGGGTTACACTAACGTTGCTTCAGTATAAGTTGGAAGACCGAGAAAATAAGCTGGACTTTGCCCGGTACCGTCCCTAACCCTCCCACTTCCAACTCGCCCCATTTGACAAGGGAAACGTTTCAGGCCCGAATTACTGACCGCTGATTTGATTGCGTCCCTTCTCCGCAAAATTGAATTTCGCGGGTCCACTCTCTGTCCACCCACTGACCCTACGGCATTACACCTGCAAGAGGCCATGATTCTGGTGAGCCTCTGCCGCTGTAGGGTCTCTACAAAATGTGCACTTCTTAGAGGAACACATGAGGGTCTACGCCTCTTACTGATATGACGGCATCGGTCCTGTCGGCTCTGCCCACCAGCCGACCCTTCCACCTGTACAATCGGCGTAGATCCTCATGAACCCTGGACCGAACCTTACTAGTTAGAAAGATTTCTAGAGTATCACCAGCAAAATGTGTAGATTTTCATGAGCCAACACGACTGATTTCTACACAATCTATACTTAACCCTTGGGCTGTCGGTAGCGCTTTTTGTCGCGATGATTCCTGAAGGAATCATCGCGACAAAAAAAGCGCTATCGACAGCCAAAGGGTTAACTTAACGTTCCCTGCTGCGTGGAACAGGTCTGCAATCTCATCAAGAAGGTGCACGGATTTTCTTGAGTCCAGGGCCGATACTTCCTAATTAGCAAGAGGTCGCCGTCTGCGGTCTCATCTCCAAGAAGTAAAGTGTAGATTGTCACTGTCAGGTCCCCAGGCAGAGCTCTGCAGGGACTCATGACCATGTGCACCTCTTGCAGGAGCTCATGAGACTATGTACATCTACTGCTGATCAGGCTCAAGACTTCTTGTTAACTAGCTTGTTGTCTCCACATGTCGAATCTTTGGACTGCAAGAGGCGTAGATTCTCATGAGCCCCTGCAGTTGCAGGGGCTCATGTGAACCTGCGCCTATTGCTGAGGAGACTCTACACCTGTTGCTGGCACAAACTGGTTCTATATATGTACCCTCCCTCTGACAGAGGGAGTCCAGATTATTTCAGGCTGTGACTGCACTCTTGGAGAATAAGCCAGCGACTTAGTGGCCGGGATCTCGCGCTGACCAACTAACTAAAAGGTCGGTTCTAGTAGAAATCTTGTCAATCTGCTCAAGTTGCTATTTCCCTGTACAATCACACAAATTTATAAAATAAACGGTGATATTTTAAGGTTGTAACAAAAACCGACTTAGAAAAGAGTAAAGCTCTTTTACCTTACACCAGAAACAAACTGACCAAAATAGGCGAAGGGCAGTGCTTTGATCGGTGCTGCACCGATCCGCCTCGCGCAACGTGTAGGTAGGGTTTAGCCAATATGATTGTTATTATATTATAAAAGGGCAGACGTCGTTGTGTGTATATAAATGAAAGGGCACGATTTTGTGCGGTAAACAAAACACATAATGACGTATGTACGCATTCTCTCACTGTCAGTAACATGCATGTGCAGGTTCATAGACAGCACTTGTTTAGGCGACCGCTTGTGTAAGAGGACCATCTTCTTAGGAGACCACCCATTTCTGGTTCCACGATCTTCTTACTGCTACTTACAGGACCCTGTACAAGGTGACGCCCTGTCGAGGTGACCACTTTTATCTAGTGCCTTGGGTGGTCGATTTCTACTGTAACAGGTTTGACTACCAGCAAATGCCCTTTTCTTGTAAAGTTATACTGTATCACTACGCACACCACAATTACACTTTTATTCAAATGAGAGGCTTCGCATCTCATTTCAATAGAAGTGTACTTGTGGTGTACTCCCCCGAGCGGGTCTGTCTGTGCAGTACACCCGCAAACGGCGCAGGTATCTTATAATGTTACGCCTTCCATGTCGTCAGCAAAGAGTCAGCCAGAGACACTAATGCGATTCGGCAACATCAAGCCGGTCGTGTCCTCCCAGGGCTAGCCGTTATTTCCTACTGAACACCCGTGCAGACGGCTGCTAATGCGCTTGTGGTCTCTCAAAACAGATCAGTCTTCGAACAAAGCTCAGCCTGCCTCCTCGGTTAGGAGGATTAAATGGAGCATGCATATACGGCAACAAGAGGCATAGATTGTCATGAGTCCCTGTATTCGCAGGGGCTCATGACAGTCTATGCCTCTTGAAGACAAAGAGGAGCTGCTGTCAGGATCCGGTTTGCCCTTTAAGTGCTACTTTTTTCTGGATTTATCTCAGACTGGATATCCGCTGACCTTTTCAGAGACAGGAACACAGTATACAAACAGCCGACCAGACGACTAAGTCACCATTAGTTCCCATAGACTTGCGTTGGCTGATAAAGATCTGTGCGCATTAGGAAGACAGGTGACGTTTGCTGTAAGATTCGGGCGACGCCGCGTCACAACGGAATGATGAAAGCGCAATGTAACGCCACACACCTTCTGGAATGTTCAAAACTCATAGATCCCCAGGATTCCATACAGTTCCATTGCAGTTTTGCAAGTAATACTAAGGAGAACCACTCAGGCAAAGACGAACCATATTATATCTGTTCTTCGTCACTCGAAGGAGGCAACAGACGTGTCCATCTTAAAGAAAGACGCATAGACCATCATGAGCCCGTACATCTGCAGGTTTCCTAGCAAAAGGCGTACGTTTTAGTCACAATCAACCACTTTACATCTGTGGTGGTCAGTGGACGAAGACAAAAAAGGTTGCTGTCTGAGACTGGTTTGGGAGGCTGAGAACTTCGCGAGGGCGCGAAAACATCTTTATCTGAGGCCTGAAAGCGTTGCCATGCCAAACAGTTCGCATTACATTCTAAAGAAACGGTGACAGAGAAGAACGTGGAATCCAATCCAAAATGCTGACTGTCAAGCGTCTAAAATGCTAAGGAATTATCAAGAAGTGAACTATGTCTATTTTGAGAAAAAACAAATTAACCTGAAAATGTGAATACATTGTATTGGTTTAGACCTTTCTATGCGTACAATGTATTCACATTTTCAGGTTAATTTGTTTTTCTCAAAATAGACATACCGTCAGAAATGGAATTCATGTACAAGTGTCCTTTTCAGCGAGACAAGAAGTTACTGAAGAGACGAGGCGGCACGAGACTTACATGCCCTTTACACAGTACCGGTGGCTGCATGCACAAGGGGATAACCCCTTTACAGCCGAAAAAAGTGAATACGACCCAGCTGCAAGAGGCACAGATCCTCATGAGCTCCCGCGACTGCGGGGGCTCATGAGGATCTATGCCTCTTGCTGAGACCAATTTGTATCCATGTTTCTTGGACGGTTTTGACTTTTGTTAGTTGAATGAATAAAGATTTACGAAACCAAAATGTACGTATAGGGGGTTATTAGTATGGTTTACTTTTCTCTTCACGTAAAGTTCTCAGAGAGTTACAGCTTCTAGTTCTAGCCAACATACATAGGGAGTACAAGAGTACTAGTAGGTTTATCTTATTTCCCAAATAAAGCAGCTCTCAAAAGGAGGGGGGGGGGGGGGGGGGGCATTTTCACAACACCGAAACAGCAGAACTTGAGCGACCACCCTGGTGACAGATCACCTGTCCTAAATGATTGATTGATTGATTGTACATTGTTTAACGTCCCGACAGCAACAAGGCTTTCTCAGGACGTGCCTGCACTGCTTGTGATGACCATCATTTAGGTGGCTGTAGAAAAGTGACAGAAAAGGATGGGAGTGCGGGGTGAGGGGGGGTGGGGGGTGGGTAGCTTTAGCCCTACGGTTATGTCTGAACTCTGATGGCTTACTTACAAAATCAAAACTAACACTCGATCAACCATGACAAAATCTACCTCCAAGCTATGATTTAGTCACTCTCATAATTTGTTGCGCCTGAGCTAACAAGCAGTCCTCTAAGTACACATTAACCCTGCAGGAATCACCTAGACAAAAAAGCGCTATGGAGAGCCAAAGGGATCAAACGACCTCCCTGTCTGAAAAGCTACTTGATTGACTGCGGCTACATGGACTTTTTGAAGATGGAAGGAGTTGTTCATAGACTACATGCCAACGTCTAGCCAGTTCATTATTGCACAAATTGACACTTTCATCAGTCTGGAAGCGCCCAAAGCAAAGTCCACCAGTCCTGTGCACTCATTTACGAAAAAAAAATAGAAAGAAATCGGGAATACCCGATGGCAATGTGCCCAGACAACTACTCTGGAAAATTGTTCACAAAAACGGTAATTCCCGCTGGCTATGTGGCCAGACGAACGCTTTGGAAAATTACTCACAAAAAAAGAATATTCCGGCTGGCTACTAAAGTAAACGATTGCATTGGAAATTTGTTCACAAAAATGGAAATTCCCTCTAGCTACTTGATGAGGTAAAAAAAAAAAATAATAATATTAAAAAATTGAAGTCAAAAGTTTAAAGATCAATTTTAATCTTACAAAATTTAAGAGGCAATAAAAATGGTCGATATCAACATTTGCGACACATCAGCATTTCTGAACGGAGTACGTGGAGTTCCCATGGCAACGAATTACAACAAAGTGGTCTTGCTTGTAAGTACTACTGAATGTCTATGCAGAAGTGAAGGGGAAAAAACTTCAACACGTTACGCTCACACAAAATAAAGTAATTTTTAAGTTTAAACCCTTTATTGCTGAGAAAAATTGAACATACCTGACTGCAAGATGTATGGATCCTCATGAGCCCCCGCAGTTGCAAAGGCTCATGAGGATCTATGCCCCTTGGTGAATCACTTTGTATCCATGTTCATTTGACTGCTGGGGACCTTCGCATTTGAATGTATGCACGATTTAACCCATATCATACTGAGGCTAAAAGCTTCAAATTTGTACACTGCCATATGCCAGCTACATTACAGTACTTACAGATAAGGATATAGACCATTGGCTTTAGTTCAAGGGTGGAGGCAGAATAGCTTGGCGCCTAGAGGTGTCAAGCTATTCTGGCACTACCCTTGAACTATTTTAGATTGTACATTATACATTGCTTAACGTCCCGACAGCAACAAGGCTTTCTCAGGACGTGCCTGCATTGCTTGTGAAAAAGAACTAAACAGAATATTGAATGTATGTCGCCAGCCGGTCCAATACGTTAAATAAACCTACGACATGGGGCCTAGATCAAGCTAAGAAGAACATTTAGCAACACACATCCAATATCAAGAGCTACAGGCAGCGCAGACAGTAGGGAGAGTTTTAAAAAGGCAAATACAGGTGAATGGACCAAGGGTAGACAGAAACACACGCCCCAGAATAGAAAGGAAACCCACCCTGTGGGGCTGACCAGAGTGACCCCGGGAACTAAAAAGTAGTTAACACCACCCAAGTCCCCCAAGGCAGACCCGGGTGGTGGGACTATTTTAGTCAAACTTATTTCACACATTGGTGTATTCCGAATGATAAGGGTTAAGAAACACAATCTGCGGTCCATTGGCAGCGAGGTTTACAGTGGCATGTTATGTTTGATCTTGACTGAAGTCAGTTAAACTGAAGTCAGTTGAACTAACTATCCGTCCGCGGTGATCGTATTAACCTGTTACGTTGATTTCCTGGCATAAATGCATGTTTCACTCACGGCCAGATTAATTAGGACACTTGACTGTGATATAGCCCCACAACAGCCTTCAACAGCCTGTGTGATCAGTCATTTGAGGGTCATAGTCCCACCTCCAGTGCCTATGCTTACCATAGTGCGCAATGTTCGTGCCATTGACAGACTAGCCTTCAAGGCTGACCTCGTTCAGTCACTGTCTCACCATCCTAGTCCTAGTGCCGAGGAGTTTGATTCATGTTTACGCACTGTCTTAGACAATCATGCACCATCTTCAAAGCGTAAAAAGTCAGCTCATAGAATCAGCCCGTGGTATAGGTTTGTGAGCAAAGAGCTGCGTTCGGCTAAGCAGATGCGGCGCCAAGCTGAGAGAATGTGGTGCTCAACTAGGTTGACTGTTCACAAGCAGATATACACATGTTCTAAGAAGCATGTAAATGAGATTGTTCATGGAGCAAAATCTTCGTTTTACAACAGGAAGATCAGTGAGTGCACAACAAGCAAAGAATTGTATAATGTGACCAATAAGCTTATGGTGAAGAAGACTCCATCACCTCTTCCCACTACATTTCCCCCGTGCCAGCTGCCTCAGCTTTTTGCAGATTACTTCGTTGATAAGGTCCGCGAAATTCGTGATTCTCTGGATCGCATGCCCACTTCAGTTTTGTTCACCGAAAAACGCTTTAGTGGAGAACCTCTCTCAGCCTTCGAACCTGTGCTAGAGGATGAGGTCAGAAAAGTGATCACAAACACTGCCCCCAAAACTTGTGAGTTAGACCCCATACCCACTCCCTTGTTGTACGAGTGCCTGGATGAAGTGTTGCCTGCCATTACACAAGTCATCAACAACTCTCTCTCCACTGGTATTTTTCCTGAAAGCTTCAAGACTGCACTTGTAAAGCCCCTATTGAAGAAACCATCTTTAGACCCAAATGTACTGAAAAACTATCGCCCAGTTTCCAATCTTACATTTCTATCAAAGATTCTTGAGAAAATTGTCCTTGTTCAAACTTTAAAGCATGTCAACTCTAATAGTCTGTTCAGTGTATTCCAGTCTGCATATCGTCCCCATCGTAGCACTGAAACAGCTTTGCTGAAGATATTCAATGACCTGCTTTGTGCTTTGGACGAGCGTAAGATCACAGTCCTTGCTTTGCTGGACCTGTCCAGTGCATTCGACACTATTGACCATGAAATTTTGCTGTGCCGTCTTCAATCTGTATTTGGCATTGAAGGCACAGTCTTGGCATGGTTTAGTTCATACCTGACTGAACGATCCCAGATTGTTTCTGTCGACGGCTGTCGTTCTGAGCCATCACCTCTTCGGTTTGGTGTACCCCAGGGCTCGGTCCTAGGACCTGTATTGTTCTTACTGTATGTTCAGCCCCTGTCCGACCTGATTTGTAGTCGCTCCATTTCCCATCATGCATTTGCAGATGATACGCAGATGTACAAAAGTGATACTGTCGAGCGAGCTGTGAATGCCGTCCAAAGTATAAGCCAGTGCATTGACCATGTCAAATCATGGATGACCACCAACAAACTGATGTTAAATGATGGCAAAACTGAAGCAATGTTGGTAGCTAATCCAAGATTATCTTCGTCCCTGCCTTTACCGTCATCATTGTCTGTGGATGGAACACTCATTGGCTTCTCTGCGAGTGTGAGAAACCTGGGTGTTACACTTGACAGCGAGTTATCTATGTCACAGCATGTCAGTGCAGTGTGTAGATCCGCTTATCTGGAACTTCGTCGTATTAGTTCAGTTCGTCACCTGCTGACCGTGGAAGCCACTAAAACACTAGTTTGTGCATTTGTGCTGTCCAAGCTAGATTATTGTAACTCTTTGCTTTGTGGCTGCCCTCAGTATCTCATTGATCGCCTCCAAAAAATTCAGAATAATGCAGCCCGGCTTGTTGTGAGAGTCCGTAAGACTGAGCATGTCACACCCATCTTGAAGTCCCTTCACTGGCTACCTGTGTCCTCACGTATTCAATACAAAGTTATGTCAATCTGTTTTAACTGCCTTTCAGGCACCAGCCCAGAATACTTGTCCTCTTTGCTGCATGTGTATACACCCTCTCGTGAGCTCCGCTCCTCTTCTGATAAACGGAAGTTGTGTGTACCTTCTGTCCAAACTAAATCATTTGGTCAGCGCACTTTTGTTTATCAAGCCCCAGTGTTATGGAATACACTTCCTCTTGAGGTCAGAAACAGTGAGTCTGTCTCTGACTTCAAGAGGTCGTTGAAAACTCACCTCTTCAAGCTTTACTTTGAATAACTGCCAGTGTTTGATGCCTTAGTTGTAGTTCTGCAATCCTCCTTGTTTAGACTGAATGTTAATTAGAATATAAATTATTATGTATGTATTGTTATTTAGTTTATTGTAAAAGTGGTGTGTTCGGGCATTGTGCTTTGTTTGTTATGTGCATATGTCATTGTATTTTTATTTTTGTGTACAGATTGTAAAGCGCTTAGAGCTTTTGAGTAAGATTAAGCGCTATATAAATACTCATTATTATTATTATTATTATTATATCAGATCGCCAGCTGCTTTCTAATTTGCTCGAGGGACTGGAGTTTGGAGCTATAAATAGCTCTTACCTCGGTTGACGCTTGGTGGAGCTGAGCGGCGCATATGAAACGGAGTGTTGTAACCACGCAGTTATGAACGAAATAACAACCGTAGCCATTCGATAGGAGGCATTATAACACTATATGATAGGTGTTAATATTCGTTAAACAGTTTTATGCAATGTTGAGAATGCTCCGGGTGCGCTTAACTCATTCAACCCCACGGCGGTATTTTGGGAGGCGTCATCAAACGACTATGCACCAGTTGCAGGTGATGGATCGAGCATGATAATTCAAGGGCAGTGCCAGACTAGCTTGGCGCCTGTCGGCGCCAAGCTAATCTGGCACTACCCTTGAATTATCATGGTCGATCCATCTCCTGCTGTTGTGCGTCGGGGCAGAATGGGTTGAGGCCTTTACATAGTACGCAATAATCACTGGTCAGCCGCAGTAGTGCGCCCAACACAATTTCGCGAAATCAGATTTAACACGCCCAGGTCTGTGGCTCCGAAACCGACACCCAATGAGCCGATAGTCTTCTGGTCGACGTCAGTCTTAACTGGCCCGCGCACAGCCGTGCTCGGGCCAACCATGACTCACGTCGGCCCAATGCCCTTTCGCTGTGTTTTAATTTTTAGTACCGCATTAAGCTGAACGCCCTTAATGTGGTCTGACTTCATAGCTCCACGTATCTCTATATAATGAGGCTGACCTGTATAACTCAAGAGCTCCATTTAATTGCCTGCATGCCATGAATATAAATACAAATGGGAATTCCCGATGGGGCATTGCAAGCCATCTGGTTGAGACATTTGGTGGCTATTCCCGGTGGTGGATGTAGTCATATGAGCAGAACATTGTTGGTGTTATAACCTACTAGCATTTTCTGCCCTCCCAAAATGTCTATCATTTAATTCCTCGGTGTCCCTCTTAATTCTATTTACGATTAATCTACCTAATCGATGCGCCAAGATAATGATCATAGATTCATTTGTCCTTCTCATTTCTCTCTCTCTCTCTCTCTCTCTCTCTCTCTCTCTCTCTCTCTCTCTCTCTCTCTCTCTCTCTCTCTCTCTCTCTCTCTCTCTCTCTCTCTCTCTCTCTCTCACACACACACACACTCAAATTTAATTCGTTTTTCTTTCTTTCTTTCTTTCCTTATTTCATGCATTCATTATATCTTTCTGTGTTGTTGTTTTTTTCGATTCCTTCTTTTTTCCTCTCCTTCTTTCTTGTAGCTTTCTTCATTTTCGTTTAAAATTGACGGTTTTCTTCTCATTACGGTCAGAATAATTGATCCAACTCTAAGCTTTCATTCATCACTGCATTTCATTTTCCCCGCTTTCAATATTTTCCTGCCTTAATCACTCGTACCATCACGGACATCCAATAATTTCAACAGAAAAAGGATTAAACATGCAAGCAAGAGGCACAGATCCTCATCAGACCCCGCAGCTGCAGCGGCCCATGAGCATCTATGCCTCTTAGAGGTCGACTGTTTTGTTCCTGTTTTCACCATTTTTTCCTTCTGCCTTAATCATGCCCGTTGCCATCCTGCACATGGCTTCCAATAATTTCAACAGCGATAGCAATTAAGACTTATGCAAGAGCCACAGACACTCACAAGCCCAAGCAGACTGCGAGAGCCACAGACACTCACAAGCCCAAGCAGACTGCGAGAGCCACAGACACTCACAAGCCCAAGCAGACTGCGAGAGCCACAGACACTCACAAGCCCAAGCAGACTGCGAGAGCCACAGACACTCACAAGCCCAAGCAGACTGCGAGAGCCACAGACACTCACAAGCCCAAGCAGACTGCGAGAGAGCATGCGGATCTATGCCTCCTGCAGCTGGATCGCTCGTGTGCGCGTAAGACTGGAGCACCGGACGGGCGCGTGCGTATTACTTTTATCAAGACGACGGACCGCTAGAAATAATCAGCCAGAGATTCTAATAAAGAATCAATATCTTGATGAATGGGTCCGCTAGATTACTGCTGGCAGCCTGTTTATGGATCTAAATGTACGGTCCGGATGTGATTAAGACAAGACACAGGCTTGGGCAGAGACAGAAATGCGTTTTCATATCTGTATCAATGCACAGTGTCTAATTCTTCTAGTCATTGTAAAACAAGAATTCGTCTTATTTTACTGTGACTACAAGAAATTAATACTGTGCATCAAGGTCTTGTTCGACAGTACCCAGAAGATATACATATAGTACATTGATACATATCGTGAAAACGGATTTCTCCACCCCAGCCTGTGCGGCAAGGATAGAAAACTGTCCATTGAGCTCAGAAAGAAAAATCAATGAGATCAAGTAATTTGGTAAACTTTGGATATAACAAAATCGGCAATGGCAAGGGACCCAATTTTTCTTGTTATCTAAGTTTGTTATAAGCGAAGCAATTTTTAATAGAAAAAAAAATGTAGTCGAGACCTCTCAAAAAGTGTTGTTATAACCGACTATGTTACATACGCGAAGTTGACTGCATAAGAAAATAATATTGTCCGTCAGGATTCTGTACCATTTTAACCCATTGGAGACGTGCCGACTGCGGATACGCGGCTTATGCCGCGTATCCGGAGGCGGCACGTCTCCAATGAGTTAAAGATCCACTGAGAAATGTGTACAACACAGAGCAGTACAGTCTACTAAGGCCATCTGACGGATGGAAGGGTATGAGTCTGGCCAGCCAAACTAAACCTGAGCATCAGATTTTTTTAAAAAAAAAACATTAGAGGCGTTCCTTAAAATTCTTACAGATCATCGCGTGTTCTGGGGTTCTATCAGTAAGTAACACAAGAACCGTATCAATGTGATGGAGAGATTTCTTTTGTTAAATATCCACCACTTCAGTGGCATTCCGTCGGCTTTACGAACCCTCTCATTGGAAGAAAAAAAACTACCAAAACTAGTTCACTATAAGGCATTTACTGTGAAAATTAATATAAGATTTACTAAAGACATTTCAAAGTAAAATCCAGCCGTAAGGTCCACATTCACAAACCAGCACACAATTACACACAGAGTTGCATTGACGTTGTAATCTGCTCCAGGGTTTTCTCATCCATTACCATTTCTTTCTTCCCGTGTCAGATACAAAAACTGTGCAATTTTCTTTCTTTTCCTCCCGGGAACAAAAATGCTAGTTTAATGGCCTCCCCGGTGTATCCATGGACACAAAATGCATGCTGCGAATTCCCAATCGACACCAAGGTATTATATTATTAACCGGTTTTGTGTCGAGGAAAAAAAGAGAACAAGATCCACCTGCAAGAGACATAGACCCGGATGAGCCGGAAACAAGGGTATTACATACCGGAAACAAGGGTATTACATACCGGAAACAAGGGTATTACATACCGGAAACAAGGCTATTACATACCGAGAAAAAAAAAGTGTATATGACCCAACTGCAAGAGACAGATTTGCCTGAGGCGGACACTAGAGTGTTACACAATTCATCCTTTCACTGCCGGCAACAATGAACACGAACCAACTGCAAGAGACACAGATCCTCATGCTCCGGAAATTAGTAACACCTGTGCAGACAAAAAGTGAACACCGTCCAACTGCAATAGCTGGGGCCCATGAGGATCTATGTATCTTGCTGACCAACAGAACATCACTTGGTATCCATGTTCCTTAATTACGGCCGGGGCTCTGAAACGAAGGATCTATACCTCTTGCGGACACGACGTTGGTATGGATCTACGTTCCCAGGAGTGGATGTGGCGCTGATTTAACTCATCGTGTCCCAGGTACTAAATCCCCGCATTTTGGAGTTGTCCACAGAGGACTGCATTACAATTCAGGAGACAGAATGACCATGATAGTTCAAGGGTGGTGCCAGAATAGCTTGGCGCCTATAGGCGCCAAGCTATTCTGGCACCACCCTTGAACTATCATGGTCGAGCCACATCTTGCTGTGGCGTGTCGGGACTGAATGAGTTAACAACTTCAGAATTCCGAAACGACATCAGGGGATTGCATTATTAGAGGCTCAGTATTGAAGAATGCTCCTTCTTTGTGTGTTGCAAACAAAACGCGTGGCATTGACGCTGCAGAGAATAATTGCAACCTGTACAATGCGGTGAAAAATCTACGGTTTGAAATTACAAGCTGCACAATGCAGAGAAAAAAATCTATAGTCTGAGAGTCTGCAACTCTCTCTCTCTCTCTCTCTCTCTCTCTCTCTCTCTCTCTCTCTCTCTCTCTCTCTCTCTCTCTCTCTCTCTCTCTCTCTCTCTCAAGAAACAACTGGGTGTCAACATCCAATGCACCACACACACGCACAAACACACACATACCATCACACACACACACACACACACAGAGTAAGTTTACGTTATCTTTCGATTGTAACTGTCCAAGACAGCACACGCCAAAACACCATAACTCCTTTATGAATGGCCTTGAAGTCTTACGCCTTTCTCCCAAAATACCCCATCTAATCCACAAAAAGCAATCAAACACCTAGCTATATCCTCACGTGTAAACTTCCCAGTTTAGTTGAACATTTGTCTTCTAGAAAATAATATCGTCTCACAACTTTTAATCATCAAGTTTTCTCACGTTAAGCCATCGTCTAGTTTGCGGGTAACAAAACAAATTTCTGTCTAAGTGATGAAGACCAGAACTCGCTGTCTCCGGGACGAATAACAGAACCAATTGTCTCCAGGATAAATTCATTTTTCTTGGACAAATTCCGCAAATTCGTGTGACGAACGTCAATTTCTCTGTCTGAGGCTTGTTCTGAAGCAGCTTGCACCAATATTGTCATGAAACCCCACGCCTTCATTCGCATTGAAATACATGAGCAAAGACCTTCCCGCAAACGGCAAAGAGTCTCATGAGCCCCTGCGATTGCAGGGGCTCATGAGAATCTATGCCGCTTCCAGATGGAAGACTCACACTGTACCAACACTCCAAAGTCTCATTAACTCTCGTCCCCAGATCTCGTCAGGGCCCTCAACTCTCCGCACGTTTCTGCTGGGAGAAGTGTCCTGTTACTGAATTACGTCCTCCAGTCGGCCATTACAACTAATGCCGGTTAGAGGTGGCCGTGACCAGTTCGAACAGGTCAGACTCCATGGAACAGAGGAACAATTTATCTCTTTCTTTTCTTTCCTTTTTTTTTTTTTAATCTTAGCCAGTTAAACCTTTTAAAAACAGCTCCTGAACCAGAAGCTACACCTCCCGAGGCTTTTTCAGATCAGAGGCCGCCTAAAACATTTTTTGTCTGTGGTACAAAGGCCCCAATACCCGATCGACGTTCCAGTAAACAGTGTGTGTGTGTGTGTGTGTGTGTGTGTGTGTGTGTGTGTGTGTGTGTGTGTGTGTGTGTGTGTGTGTGTGTGTGTGTGTGTGTGTGTGTGTGTGTGTGTGTGTTTCGACTCTGTGCGACGGAAAAAAAATTTATGAAAGCCGACATCACTAAACTCGAGGTTCAGTTCAAGCTTGCCCCCGTTAAATTTCAATATTAATCGAATTATTTATTAACTCATTTAGCCCGACCGGCCGTATTTCCCAAATTTTGGAGGTGTCATCTAGTGACTATGCACCAGCTACAGGAGATGGATCGACCATGATAATTCAAGGGCAGTGCCAGATTAGCTTGGCGCCGACAGGCGCCAAGCTAATCTGGCACTACCCTTGAATTATCATGGTCGACCAATCTCCTGCTGTAGGCGTCAGGGCTGAATGGGTTAATAATTATAGCCCTAAGTACATGAGAGACTCCAACACGACCTACGCCGAAATCTCCCAACAAACTACTTCTTCGAACAACAAAGAGTCCAACGTTTAGAGCTGAACTATTTTGTCCATCATGAGGACGCTTTCAACGACGGGGCACCGAATTGCGTTTCAACAAATGTTGACCCCCGCTAGATTCAATCAAACCCGCGACCTCTCGGAAGAAAGTCGAACGCTCTATCGCCTGAGCCAACCAGCTCTACATAAACCAAGAAAGAAACTAAAATACGCCAAGCACTAGACGCGTTAATTTGACGTTAAATGACAATGTCCGTCCCATCCTTAACACCATCTATAACGTCCAGTCTAATCCACCATCTCGTCCCAATGTGATTTAACCCTTTGGCTGTCGGTAGCGGTTTTGTCGCGACGATTCCTGCAGGAATCGTCGCGAGAAAACAGATAACCAACAGCCAAAGGGTTAAAAGAATCTCGTCTAGACAATATGGGAGGATAAAAGGTGTCCATCTGGTTAATGCTGCGGGGATTAACAGCCGTTCCGGAGATGGTCCCGCCTCACGCACACAAGTAGTCCGATCCGGAAGCGTGATGGTCTGTGACTTTGGACCTTAAAGCTGCAGGCCGTAAGGTCCATAATCACAAGCCAACACAGACATTTACAAATGACAACATCTGTCCTCCATTATTTTTTAGGTTGTTTGGTTGTACGCTGCTTGAACGTGTTCCAAAATGTGAAACCAGAACGGGAAAAAAAAAAAACACTCTGATATGACAATTATAATACACTTTATTAATTTTTCTGCTTAACTCATTCAGCCCGACGGCTGCATTGCCCAAATTTTGGAGGCGTCATCTAATGACTATGCACCAGTTGCAGGAGATGGATCGACCATGATAATTCACGGGCAGTGTCAGATTAGCTTGGCGCCGACAGGCGCCAAGCTAATCTGGCACTACCCTTGAATTATCATAGTCGACCCATCTCCTGCTGTAGTGCGTCAGGACTGAATGGGTTAAAGACCTTTCAAAATGGACATGCAAACAAAAAAAAACTAGGACTATCACTTCTGTATGCGTGCTTCAAATTCGCCACACAGGGTGGCAAAGTAAGAAAAAGTCATTGGTCTATCAACTGTGAATAGTCATCGGTCTATCATGTGCGAACGTGCTTCCATCCTCCTTCGCAATGGCGGCAAAACTAGGGATTGTTGTACGTCCATCATTTCTGTAGACTACCAGGCACCAATATCGGTACAGCGAACACTCATCAATATACTGGTACCATCAAAATGGGCAGCAGAATGCGCTGGGACACAAAGTATCCTCGTCCAAGCCTCCCGACACACACCTAATTTCCTTTGGAAAGCAACTTGCAGGACGGTACCCAGACCTCTCGATGGCCTCACTGAATGAGTCTGTCGAATCAATCTCACACCAGTTGTGCAGAACCGATCCTGTCTTGTGAACACAGACGTAAATGATACAATGAGTAATAGCGTTTAACGCCGAGAAGGCGAGTAAGAAGCCGAGTAGGCGACTAAGGCTATTTTACGGCGGTATATCGTACCACCAATTTCCTCCAACACATTGTGCTCCAGGACCGAAATCTGCAAATTTTGAAGTTGCCCCCTGAAGACTGTATTACAGTTCAAGGGTTGTGCCAGAATAGCTAAGGTATTGTGGCACAACCCTAGAACTATCACGCTCGATCCATGTCTTGCCGTGGCGTGTCGGAGTTGAATCAGTCAAGAGCAGCAAAATCTAGACCAAAGGTGTGACCGTAAAGCACGTAAATACAAAGAAAATATTTATTTTTAAAACATTATCTGTTGTGCTTGTCTTTTCCAAGCGTGTTTCTTTCTTGTGATTTTCCAGAAAAAAAATAGTACCCAGCCTCACCAAATAGTCAACACTGTATTAGTTAACGTCCTTGCGCATGCAACTACCGGTACCGTTTACGGTACCGGTGGCTGCACGTATAAGGGAGTTAAAGACATAGCATCAACTACAGCCCACCATCCCCCACCCCCACCCCACCCCACTCCCCCCCCCCCCCTCACACCCAATCGCTTGCCTCCTCCCCTCCTCCCACCATACGCTCCGAAACAATCAATTCTTCCCTGTTCACAGTGGACCTCAGATGGAACGTCAGTTGGAGACCAATCGTGCAGCACGTCTGGTGGCAGCAAAAATCATCAGCCAAAACCCCGTTCTTCACTACCTCCTTCTGAGGTCCAGAGATGCAATACAGGTTAACCGTAAATCCGGAGTAAGTCAAACATTGCACGGTCCTTAACCCGTTCAGTGCTAAATTGTGTTTCTGCAATCTCTGTTAATTCATCACCAAAATACCCTTGCTGGCCCATGAAAATTGATTCAAGTTGGTGCCAACAAGAGGCATAGACCCTCATGAGCCCCCTGCGAATGCGGGGGCTCATGAGGAGCTATACCTCGTGCAGTTGGGTGGTGTTCAAATTTTCTCAGCACTGAACGGGCTAAATATTTCGTGTATTCATCCAGCCCCGTCCATCTGGAAGAGTCCAATGCAGCCGCATGAAAATCTCAGGCGTTATATGGCAAAATCCAGTATGTCCATTTTGTAGAAAAGGCATATTTTCATTGTTATGCAATGCAATCTCGCTTTTCTCCAAAACGGACATACTTGCTTTAGCCATATAACGGCAGATCTGTGCCTCTTCCAGGTGGAAAAAATGTCTGACAGAAGCGTCCTGGACGAAAAATTAGCAGGAAGTGTCTGATTGCTCGTCGACAACAGACCGAGGCTCCCTGGGTTCAAATGACCGTAACTCATTCTGCGACTACGGGCGTTCATCGTGCTACACAGCGTGATATACCACGGGCATCTCAGGATAACAATATTGATCAGATGAACTATCTGCACATTATATCGTAATTATGAACTCCCTGCACACTACAATGCAATAAAGCGTGATGTACCACGGGTATCTCAGGATAACAAAATGGATCACAAGAACTAACTGAACATGCTATTATTTGAACTATCTGCACAATACGATGCAATACGGCGTGATATACCTCGGGTATCTCAAGATAACAATACTGATCACAAAAGCTACCTGCACATCATTTGAACATCTGCACATTACGATGGAATACGGCGCGCTATACCAAGGGTATCTCAGAATAACAAAATGGATCACAAGAACTAACTGAACAAGATATCATTTGAACTATCTGCACATTACGATGCAATACGGTGTCATATACCACGGGTATCTCAGGATAACAATATTGATCGCATGAACTAAATGCACACTGATCGCATGAACTAAATGCACAACGCACCAAGTGAACTAATGACACGTTATTTCAAATGAGCTATCTGTATGGCGTGATATGCCACGGGTATCTCAGGATAACAATATTGATCGCATGAACTAAATGCACACTGATCGCATGAACTAAATGCACAATGTACCAAGTGAACTAATGACACGTTATTTCAAATGAGCTATCTGTATGGCGTGATATGCCACGGGTATCTCAGGACAACATTAACAAAGTCATATTACGGGCAGATATCTGCATATCGTTGGTTAAACAGCGAGTTTTCCTGGTTGATTAGAAAATGGGCTAAAAGTGCAATTTCATGATTTCAGGGAAATTGTTTCCTTGTGCGGCATGCCTCCTGAACGTATAGAGTTCGAAGAATTGCAGGTGTCACGGTAAATGCCAGGCTTTGTGGCAAGTTAGCCAATGAATTTTTAATTTCACATGGCGCGTTGCTTGACGTCACCTGATTAAAAAAAAAAAAAAAACTATGTCTGGAATTATGAAAAAATTTAATTATTCACTGGAAGAACAAACTGGTTGTAGACACACAATCTGCAGTTATCTGAATTTTGTCATACGGTTTTTAGTGGATTTTTTTTTTTTTTTACAAAGAGAAGATGCCTAAAAGCAGTAAGCCTAGCGTCAATGTTTTGTGGGAAATTCTTCTTTGCGTCATCACCTAATGACGTCAGACATATCGATTCGTTCCATGTTTGGAGCTTATTATCTGTCAGTGACAAATTGCATTCGTATTAGGAGGGCGAAAACACAGTATAAGATGCTTTTATACCAAAATGACAAATAGACCACTGAACGATTGAGTTTTGATCAGGAGGATCAGTATCTATATCCGTACCAAAAGACTAACCTTTTCCCTGCCAGTGGGCGCAGATTGTGATTCTGAGGTCTTCGTTAATTCAAAGTCCAACACGAAGCATCAAGGAACAAAGATAGTGGGGGATGTCAACAAGAGATACATAGAGATCTATGTCTCTTGTAGTTAGATCATGTCCACATTTTGTCGATAGTGAAGGGGTTAAGCCTTTGACCTACTTAAACCCAAGTATTGATTGATTGATTGATTGATTGTACATTGCTTAACGTCCCGACAGCAACAAGGCTTTCTCAGAACGTGCCTGCACTGCTTGTGAAAAAAAAAAATAAACAGAACATTGAATGTATGTCGCCAGCCGGTCAAATACGTTAAATAAACCTAACACATGGGGCTAAATAAAGCTAAGACCATTTAGCAACACACATCCAATATCAAGAGCTACAGGCAGTGCAGACAGTAGGGAGAGTTTTAAAAAGGCAAATACAGGTGAATGGACCTCGGGTAGACAGAAACACATGCCCCAGAATAGAGAGAAAAACCCACCCTGTGGGGCTGACCAGGGTGACCCTGGGAACTAAAAAATACCTAACCCCACCCAAGTCCCCCAGGGCAGACCCGGGTGGGGTTTAAACCCAAGTAATCGCGAGTCGATCTTTCCTGATATCAAAGAGGAAACTGGCTTCTTAACCGACATTTTGTATTGCCATCAGTCACAAAACGCATCGCACGTTCCACGTCTGAATCCCGATCCCCGTTCCATCTCGCAGTGTGCATATCGGTTAATAGATCAAAGCCTCGCTCTGCGAGTACATGTTTAAAAATCTCGCATAGCCCGAGCAATGTCTCGACGCGTCGTCAAACCCTAGCCACAGGCATATGATGATATCGACCCCAAATCAGTCTATGATCACATCTACAACAGGTACTCGGAATAGTCTGTCTTAGCATTGTTTTTGTCAGGGAGGTTCGGGTCGGGATGAGGCCACTGGCGCCGGCCATTAGATGCCTTGGCGACGGGCTGCACCCGTCCCGAGTCGTCCATTTTGTAGCTCTGTTTTCGTAATTTGTGGAAAGAGCGAGTGAGTGAATGTGCGCAGCAAGCACCTGCGGAGGCAAGACAATTTTTGCTATGTATGTTTATTTTCTAGCACAGCAACAATAAAGTCATCTTGAATCTTGAATCCTGCTAACTACTGTTGAGGTGAGAGGAGAGTATGGCCAGTTGTATTCATGACTGAGCTTAGTCTTGCGCCAGCCACTAAGCAAGGTGCTCCGCTATAGCAGAGCACCTTGTTTAGTGGCTGGCACAATACTAAACTCCCTCATCTCATTCTATACTCGATATTACAATAACGCAACGGCCATCTCATGCCTGTGACCCTAGCAGTCTGCGTGCCCACTGTCTCTGCGTGGGGAATTGGCGATTCATGAATGATGGGTCCAACAATCTGCCCACAAACCAATCCCGTTACAACGTCGGACAGCTTTCCTTGGCTTTTCTATTGCAGTTCTTGGACAAACGGCTCAAATCTCCCAAAGACATAGCTCCATATGAGCCCCTGACGAAGTGAGACATCTGAGGTGTAGTCAGCTCTAAACGCATTGTACGTATGAAAGACTTTGATTTACTATGTTACCACTATGAAAGTGACAGCAAACACGAGAGGCCAAAACTTCACTACGACGTACATCGAATTCGAAAGAAAACACTACCCTGTGAAACGCAGTAAGTCCATTTTTGTAAATAGCAAGATTTTCATTGTATTACAATGAAAATCTCGCTTTTCACCAAAATCACCTTACGGTCTTTTGCCTTCACAATCCAAACAAAAGCCAAAGCAAACAAAAGGCAACAAAAGACATAGATCTTCAAAGATCCCCCCCCCTCCCCCAACCGCAGACACTCACGAGGATGTATGTCTCTTGCCAGCCTGAACCAAGTTGGTGATTTTGGAGATTCGCGTACTTCTCTTGGAGATTCGCGTACTTCTCTTGGAGATTCGCGTACTTCTCTTGGAGATTCGCGTACTTCTCTATCTTGCAACATCTCCAATTCAGCCAAAATGCCGGGAAGGTCACCCACACTTAAAAACACGACCCTAAGACACGCCAGCAAGTGCATTCTGCTTTAACCTTATTACATTTTCACCGTTTCACTGATCAGGAGAGCGGCAGAAATGCTCCCTCCAAGGCAGGAAAGTGCTAGTCAACTGGAAAAGAAAAAGATAGGATAGGACACGAGAGAGAGAGAGAGAGAGAGAGAGAGAGAGAGAGAGAGAGAGAGAGAGAGAGAGAGAGAGAGAGAGAGAGAGAGAGAGAGAGAGAGAGAGAGAGAGAGAGAGAGAGAGAAATGAAATAAAATGAAAAATGAAATGAAACTTTATTTTTCAACGATAAATGATTAGGTACCTTTAATGACCTTTTTTTCAATCATGTCCTTGCTAAGCTATAGCATGCACGTCAACACACATACACATAATTTTATATATAAAAGTATACATAATAGTGAAAAGTACAGGCAACAATAATTCCATTTCAAATAATCAATGCTCACATTACACCACACACACACACACACAAACACACACACACACACTGATATATATCAGTCCGCACACACACACACACACACGTACTGATTTCTACCAGTCACACACACACACACACACACTGACACCAAGCAAAACATCGAACATTAAACATTTTTAAAAATATGAGAGAGAGAGAGAGAGAGAGAGAGAGAGAGAGAGAGAGAGAGAGAGAGAGAGAGAGAGAGAGAGAGAGAGAGAGAGAGAGAGAGAGAGAGTAATCTAAACTATACATACCAGATCAAACTAGAGTTTCTGAAGTTCAAAACTTAATCAATTTCCTTTCCATTTTAACTCATTCGAGACGTGTCGCATCTGGATACGCTGCGTAAAAGCCGCGTATCCGGAAGCAGCACGTCTCGAATGTATTAATTCTGTGCGTATGAAGCTTCTTTCGTACCATTTATCGCAATGAAGATAACAAATTTGTGTACATTTTACAAGTGTGCGCAATATGTGATATCTTATCATCATCGCTCCTAATGTTTATTTCTTATGCTCTCTCTCTCTCTCTCTCTCTCTCTCTCTCTCTCTCTCTCTCTCTCTCTCTCTCTCTCTCTCTCTCTCTCTCACACACACACACACACACACACACACACACACACACACACACACAAACACACACACATAACGGCACAGAGAGAGAGAGGGAGGGAGAGTGGGTCTAACCAAGAAAAGATTGCGCGAGCGACACTAGATCTCTCCCTCCACTCCGATCTGATCTCGGGATGTTTGCAGTAAGAAGATAGGCCGATCGATTTCATTACACAGACTTTCGCGCAAGAGGCACAGGTCCCCATGAGCAACGGCAACCGCAGGGGCTCATGAGAATCTATGCCTCTTGCTGGAACGTTCCCAGATATCTACCTCCGTTCCACAAACGGAGTAAGCCCATGGGATTCGATACTGTGGCTGCCAACGCATGTTGGCCCTATTCCGGAGTGGCACCGTTTCCCCATTTTGCTGCACAGCATTATCTCCACCGCTTTCAGCGACACAAACAAACAGCGGGAGACGGATCGACCCTGATGCTCACAAACGTCACTCTGATTAGACACGACCCCGGAGACGTCCAAAAAAAAATGAAGTGCAGACGGATATATCAAAAAGCGACCGAAAGTTGCGGGCGCAGCTTGGAAGATAAACCGTGCAGAAAGTCCGTGACTTGACTGGCGGAAAGTGAACGGCTTGTCTCGCGTATTTTTCCCCAAGTGCACACAACATGCGGGGCAGTCCTTGAGAGCTGTGATATGCTCTAGTTTTCATATCTTGCCCGCAAAACTGGTTGCCTCCCTCTATTCGCTACCGCCGATAAAATCGAGGGAAACAAGCAGCGTGTCCGGTCAGTTCTAGGTAGAGTTTTCTTGAAATACATGTAAGAAAAGACTAGTGATCACTGGTGAGCTGACCTCTTATTTTGGATATTAATGATTAGCTGACTGTTCGTTTTTTGTGTGTGTTATCTGTTTGTCTTTTGTCTTTTGTTTGTTTGCTTGTTCTTTGTTTGTTTCAAGTTTGTTTGCTGGTTGGTTGGTTGGTTTGTTGGTTGGTTGGTTCGTTGATTGGGTTATATGTTGGGCTGATTGGTTGCTTTGTTGACTGGCTGGTCGGTTCGTTAGTTAAACAGAGAGTTTTCCTGGTTGATTAGAAAATGGGCTACAAGTGCAATTTCATGATTTCAGGGAAATTGTTTCCCTGTGCGGCACGCCTCCTGAACGTATACAGTTCGAAGAATTGCAGACGTCACGGTAAATGCCAGGCTTTGTGGCAAGTTAGCCAAATGAATTTTTAATTTCACATGGCGCGTTGCTTAACGTCACCTGATAAAAAAAAAAAAAAAAAAAAAAAAACACTGCAGGATTGATGATAACACGTCTGACGCGCGTCTGACGTCTGAGGCATGTGTGTAGCTCCATTTGTTATGAATGTATACATTTGTTCATGGCATCCAAGTGTCAAATAGCGGCTTTTCATGCGGAATTTGTATCGGAGCTTTGGATCTGCAGACGAAAACTACAGTAATCTGTTTATCTCCGTGTTCCTCAGCTAGACTATGTCTCTTGTATACGGCCTTGTTAATAAAACTAGCCCTTGTTATTATGTGATAAAACTAAGATTTTAACACATTCAGTACTGACACTCTACAGCAAGAGATGTACCGACCACGATAGGTCAAGGGTGGTGCCGGAATAGCTGGGCGCCTGAAGGCGCCCAGCTATTCCGGCACCACCCTTCAAACAATATGGTCGATCTATCTTTGACAGTCTTTAAAGGACAACTCACAACTTTGCGGACCGTAGTGTCGAATGTGTTAAATGAAATTCAGACGAGAAAGGTGACTGCCAAACGGGTAAAATACGATGAAAATCCCAACAATAGATTTTATTCAAATGAACTGCGTTGTACTTTCAATTCCAAGCGTGTTTCATTCTTTGCTGGGATTTTCTTTAGAATTAAAACGGCATAGAGTTCAATGTGTGTAGTGTGTGATTATAGTTCGCTCAGTGTTGCTAAGGATATAGTCGAACCTGTTTTCAGCGACCACCCTCATGAGAGGTTGTCTGTCATTAATGACCATCATTTAGCTGGCTGTAGCCACTTAAAGTTAAACAATGGGCTTTATTGACATGACATAGTCTGCCTTTCAAGACTTCTGCGGATACAACAGACCCTGTTGAGCGACGACCCTCTGATCACCTATCATTAACTCATTCTACCCCAGACACACCACAGCAAAATAAGGATCGACCTTCATAGTTCAAGGGTGATGCCAGAATAGCTTGGCGCCTATGGGCGCCAAGCTATTCTGGCATCACCCTTGAACTATGACGGTCGATGTGTGTCCTACACTGCAACGCAGTCTTCAGAGGACGACTTCAAAATGTGGGGATTTCGGTCTTGGGGTAGAATGAGTTTTAAAGAGCATTATTTATGTTGGCTATAGCCACCTAAATGATGGTCTTTCACGACAGGCGACACTTTCCGACCCACAATACTTCTCTTCAGAGAACACCTGTCTTTTAGGACCACTTCTTCCTTTAAAAATAAAGGAGGGATGTGAACAAAGGTTCAGCTGTACTGCAAAAAATAAAGGAGGGATGTGAACAAAGGTTCAGCTGTACTGCAAAAACTTTTTTTTTTTAACCTACCGCAATGCTTTCCTGCAAAAACTGAGTGCCGAGTTCGATCTTGTCGGGCGGGCCATGAAAACAACCCAGCCGCGAATAATTTGATGGGGCAGTATAGTTTGTCGGAGGCCGGGAGCATTAACTTTGTGTGCTGGTCTGTGATTTTGGACCTTACGGCCGAAAGGCCGTAAGGTCCAAAATCACAGACCAGCACTCGGGATCTCTAGACCGAACGGCCCAAAAACTACAGACCAACACATTCGTAGTTTATGATCACAATGCGTCAGAGCTGTTCGGTTTATTAATTGTGTGACGCTGCCTCCTCGCGCTACAAAAACTGTCTTGCCTGAGTTTTCTGCCGTTTATAACATCAACATGAGAAGTATTCTTAGAAAGAACAAGCACACACACACAACACACACACACACACACACACACACACACACACACACACACACACACACACACACACACACACACACACACTTAGAAAAACAAGAACAACACAACAAATCCAGGAGCGGATCAGTTCCTTCCCGGGGAGGGGTGGTTCCAACTGCTTCATTGGAACCCTTTCATCTGAGATAAAGTGCCGCGAGGCTAAACCATTCTTACTGCTGGCCAAAAAATCGATCAGCAAGAGCGAGGTGGGGTGGTCAACCGCTGGGCAGCCCCCCTCCCCCCCCCCTGAAACCCCTGTACACTACTGGCCAAAACATCTAAAAGGGTTGTCGCTGGAAAGCCCCCCCACCCCCAGCGACAATTTTCAAGGAGGGAGGGGGGGATGGGTTGGTGGTTTCCAAACTTCCAAAAAGGAAACACTGATAAAGCAATTGTATTTTGCAACTGTTTTCGGAGACCCTGCACCCACCCACCCACCAACCCCCACCCACCCGGCGACAATTTTCAAGGGGGGGGGGGGGGAGGGGGCTTTCCAAACTTCAAAAAAAAAAAAAGAACACTGATAAAGCGATTGTATTTTGCGGCTGACTGAGTGTTTCCGGAGGCCCTGGACCCCCCTCCCCAACCCCACTCCCCCCCCCACCCACCCTCCCACCCACCCGATCCGCCCCTCAAATCTAGGCATGTTTCGTTCCTTGTTGGGATTTCCTCTGCATTTTTTCGATACGCTTGTACGTCACCCGTGGCAGTCACTATCTGGTCTGGATGTCTGCCTTCAAGTACGAAACACAAAAAAAACATTTTCCTTGTTCGCTGGTCTGCGAGCTCGAGTCGTACGGTTCGGGCCGGCAAGGCCCAAATCATTGATCAGCATACCAGCACATTTTGTTTACACAGCGCGTGTTAACCCCTTCTCTGCCTCTGTACGCACACTAATTTTTGTTTCTGAAATCTTTGTTCATTCTGCGACCAAATTCCACAGCCGTCCAAGAAACATAGATACAAATTGGTCCCAGCAAGAGACATAGATTCTCATGAGCCCCCGCAGTCGCGGGGGCTCATGAGAATCTATGTCTCTTGCAGCTTGATCGTGTTCACTTTTTCTCGGCAGTGAAGGGGTTACAATGGGTAGGCCTACATCGAATTTTCGATCGGTGCCACGGTCCTGACTAGTCATGCTAACTGGCCGAACTAATCAAAGCCCGTACAGTTATTTCTCTTGTACTGATTGAGTAGCCAATTTACTGGATTGTATTGTTTAAATATGCCTACCGCAGAAAACGTTCTGTTCAGTGTTCTGCGATGTTTGGCTCAACATGCTGCGCTGTTGTAATGCTTACGAGTCAACACGCAAAGTGATTTCTCTGTTTTCCATTCATTATGCTGCGCTATTCTGGGCTCCTCTTGTTTCTTATCCAAGACGCAAAATGTTCTGCTATACATATATTTCAATGCAACGCGTCAAAGCTCAAAACGTGCAGAAAATCTGTACAGTAATTGTTGGCTTGTATGCCAATTCTGGGCCGTGCTTGCCTATAGACTGTAACGTCCAAAACTACAGACCAGCATACGTATGAAATCTTCAGCAAACGTACAGAAACTTCAAACTTCAAGTTAACTTCTTAACTCCCAGACCAAAATGACTTCTATTCTTTAGAATGGAAGTCATTTAGTTCTGGGAGTTAAAGCGTTTTTTTTTTTTATTTAAACTTTATTCATCCAAATTAATGTGGTCCGGTAACGTGAACACGGCCCTAGCAGTTAAAGAGTAGAGCATCAAATGTGATTGTTATTTACTAAAGACTACATTGAAGCTGAAGAGACCATGATAGTTCACGGGTGATGCCAGAATAACTTGGTGCTAGAGGCGGTAAAGCGTAGAACCAAATTTCAAAAGTTCTCAAAGAAGGGAGATATTCGCTATAGGCTATACTGACGTTGAGGAGACAAATCGACCATGATAGTTTAAGGGTGGTGCCAGAATAAGGCATTCAGGAACCACCCTTGAATTATCATGTCCGATGCACATCCTTCTAGGCGCTAAGTTGTGCTGGCAACACCCTTAAACTATCATGGTCGATGCGCGTCTTTCTAGGCGCCAAGTTACTCTGACATCACCCTTGAACTATCATGGCCGATGCACATCTTTCTAGGCGCCAAGTTATTTTGGCACCACACTTGAACTATCATGGTCGATGCATATCTTCCTAAGCGCCACATTATTCTGGAACCACCCCTGAACTATCATGCTCAAAGCACACGCATCTTGTTGTGCAGTGTATCACTCACAGAGTTTAACTCATTCGAGACGTGCCGCCTCCGGATATGCGGCATAAGCCGCGTATCCGGAGGCGGCACGTCTCGAATGAGTTACGGGTGGTGCCAGAATAAGTCATTCTGGAACCACCCTTGAAATATAATGGTCGGTGTACATCCTTCTAGGCGCTAAGTTATGCTTGCAACACCCTTGAACTAACAAGGTCCATGCGCGTCTTTCCAGGCGCTAAGTTACTGGAGTAATAGAAGCAGGGCATCTGTGAAAGTGAGATACAGTAAATTTCCCGTAATAATCGCTGGCATCTCTTCCCTCTACTGTGTGCCCGCGCTGTGTGCATACTGCCTATAATAATGTATCCTGTGTATTCCGATCAGCCTTCGGCCGAGGTGTAACTAGCTACCACAGCACATTTTCTGCTGTTGCTATTTCGTGCCTCAACGACGTCAGAACTGACTGACATGTTGAGGTGATGCGTGCACGTCTATGTTGTGATGGGGCGGGCTGGCATTTATAATGTTCTGTGCTCTCTCTCTCTCTCTCTCTCTCTCTGTGTATGTATGTATGTATGTATGTGCGTGCGTGGGTGCGTGCGTGCGGGTACTGACGTGTTGTAACATCTTTATGTTCGCATACAGGTATTAGATTAGAGATTACAAAGATCAAAGTTTTCCCATTTCAAATTTACCATTTTGTTTGTAATTTTCTGTGGATGAATGAAATGTCTTTCATCAAAAGTGTACTGAGGGCGGGGGGAGGGGGGAGGAGGGAGGGGGGGGTCTACTGGGTGGGTTCACTCAGGTCTCTTTTGGATGTCAGCAGCGCTTTCTGTCGCGATGATTCCCAGTAGAAATCATCCCGACCAACAGCGCTACCGACAGCCAAAGGGTTAACCCTTGTAGCCCCAAGGCCCCATTTCTCATGTTTTTCGGAGGTGTTGCCTAATGACTATGTACCAGTTGCAGGAGATGGATTGACCATGATAATTCAAGGTAGTGCCAGATTAGCTGGGCGCCGACAGGCGCCCAGCTAATCTGGCACTACCCTTCAATTATTATGGTCAATCCTTCTCCTGCTGTAGGGACTCGGGGCTAAATGGGTTAAACAAAAGGTGCATGCAGCCACTGTTACTGTTAATAGGATAAGGGGGTTAAAATTATCTTAAACTATGGCTTCAATTTGGTTACAATTTGGCTTCAATTTGGTTACATTTTGCCTTCAATTTGGTTACACTTTGGCTTCAATTTGGTTACACTTTGGCTTCAATTCAGTTGCGAAGTATAATTTGCTAACGTTGCTCGGTAGATCACACGCCATTATCTGGTGAACACATTGCGAAACAACATGCAAGTGGCATTAAAAAAAACAAATTGCTCCTGTTGATATTTTACGCCACACAAATGTCACGACAGACATGTCCGGGAAATGTGCATTTTATCTGCAATAGTTAAGGGCCAGCATTTGATGTTTATGATGATTTGTTCATTTACAGAGTGTGTTTATTCGTCCAGAACTAAATACTCAAAGCGCTTCTTTGGGAGAACATAGCAAACAGAGATATCAAAGCACCAATCCAACCAGAAGGTTGTTGTTGTTGTTGTTGCTGTTGTGTTGTTGTTGTCCTGTTAGTTTTCCCATGGTATTATCCCTACAAAACATTCGTACACAGGCAACAGATCTTCATCAACAAAATCAACGCGTGTGTACTTTGTACATTGTACAGTCAGTCGTGTGCTGATCTGTGATTTTGGACCTTAACTCATTGGAGATGTGCCGCGGATCGGTAGGCGGCACGTCTCGAATGATTTATTTATTTACTTTAGGCACACCAGCACACAAAATCATTGGACTGTTTCTGTCAGCGGCCAATGAAAGGGAAGGAATGGAAAATAATCTTATTTTTGTACTCCAATTTAAGTACAAGACTGGATACAATCTTTAAAAAAAAATTTTTTTTTTTTTTGCGTGCAGCCGTAATTACATAATTACAGACCAGCAAACACGTATTCAGGAATCAGAAACCTGTTTGTGAGTTCGAGAAATGAAAGGAATTAAAAACTTGATCTAGGTTGGTATGCCAATGATCCTTATGAAAGAATGGATGCCTGAGAATGGGAGATCCGCCATACAGTGTGTGTGTGTGTGTGTGTGTGTGTGTGTGTGTGTGTGTGTGTGTGTGTGTGTGTGTGTGTGTGTGAGAGAGAGAGAGAGAGTGTGTGTGTGTGTGTGTGTGTGTGTGTGTGTGTGTGTGTGTGTGTGTGTGTGTGTGTGTGTGTGTGTGTGTGTGTGTGTGTGTGTGTGCGTGCTTGCGCGCACGTTTGCATTTACGCGTGCGTGTTTGTTTTGCTGAGCTAAGCTCGAGCTATTTTCGTCCCATTGTCATGCCAAATCTCTCGCTCAACTGCAGGCGATTTTTCCTATTCTCACTCATCACTGCCGGCATTTCTAAACGAGAATGCCAGGCCATGCTCTAGATAGTGTACCTGCAGTTGCAAATAAAAAACAAATTCAGTCTTGGCGGCTGCTTGGCAGTTAAAACACTAAGCGTGCACTGTGTACTGGTTGCGCTATAACGCACTGATCACGGTCGCCTTATCTCTGCAGCTGGTGCTGTGAGTTATTGGTCACTATGATAGATCTACCGAGGCAGTTCAATGGTGGTGCCAGGATAGCTTGGCGCCTACAGGCGCCAAGCTATCCTGGCACTACCATTAAACTAAAAATAGCATAGGAAGTCGCTCTATCTCTCTCTAAGTGTAACGTATCCCTCAGAGCAGGCACAAAGTTCCCCCAACTTGTGACTTTGGGAAATTCGACATTTGGGTTAACAACAGTCTTAAGTGTGTGTGTGTGTGTGTGTGTTTTGTTTGTTCGTTTGTTGTGGGGATACGCCTTGTTTTGGGTATTTTTGCTTGTTTTGTTTGGGTTTTGTTGTTGCTGTTGTTGACGTCGTCGTTGTCGTTATTTGGTTAAGAGAGGGGGAATCAGTCAATGCATGATGGCGACAACCGCTGAGTAGACAGATTTTGTTATGTCACATTCTTTCCTTCCTTTTTTGTGTTTGTTGATTACTATTTGATTTGGCTAAGTGGATTCATTGTGATACCGCAAGCAATACAATTCACAGTAAAATTTAAAAAAAATAAAGAGGAGGGGGCATTTTCTACTTTCCCATCCTCTCTACCGACACCTCCTCCCCCCGCCCCCTCCCTCCGCCAAAAAAAAAAAAAAAAAAAAAAAAAAAAAAATCACTAGTAGAGTTGTAAGCAGGAAGACAGAGAACGTGCTTCTGTGCTCTGGGAGATGCAGTTGCAGCGTTATTTACTTCCTTCGGCAGGTGCTTGCCGCCAGATGCGTCTCTCACACAAACAAAACACCCTAGGCTAGACAATGAACTGAACAGAGTAGTCTCTTTTTTACACTGCTGTTCCATCGGCAAGAGGCATGAATTCTCATGAGCCCCTGCAATCGAAGGGCCTCATGAGAATCTATGCTTCTTGCTGAAAGAGACCGGAATCATTTAAATAAATCACCAGATGCGTCTCTCACAAAACAACACCTCCGGCTATACAATGAGCTGAAAAACACAACGCCTCAGCCTCTCCTCTCTGCAAGCCTGCAAGAGGCATAGATTCTCATGAGCCCCTGCAGTCGCAGGGGCTCATGAGAGTCTATGCCTCCTGCTGGAGGCGACCGGTTCCATTTTAATTCTGTCTTTTTCTCCAACAAAGGAAGCCAAGAGGAGACATGATGAGAATTAATGTAGGTTACAGAAATACAGAACAATGACCTAGCAGAGCGAAATTATCCGTGAAATTGTAGAATTGTAGTTCTAATGATACTGTTACGACTCGGGGGAAATGTCCAAGTGTAATTGTGAAATGTGATGTTGTGATAGGACACGTGCAGTGAAACCCCAACGCAATCAAACAACAAAAGTTTGTATTGTTTAAAAGTTTAGAACCACTTCTATACTAATTAATACGTGTCTATAGGTGAAAACGTCGACAGTTAATCTCGACAGTTATTCTGTCCTCGCCCCGCCCCCCCCCCCCCCCCTCCACCAGCTAGCGCCCCATCTCCCTCCACAGCACTACTGTCTAAAGCAAACTACTAAACTAGAACAAAACGCATGCCATATTGACTTCCCTATCTCGTTTCGTTATCGCATCTCTTCTTTGCTTGCCGTAAGCCTGTCTCTGACTTTTCTGTTCTTTCCTTCCACGTCTAAAAGGTCTCTCGGGGACTAGGGCGCTTTGAGTAACTGGTGCCGACATCCTGCTGTCCTCTAAGTCCTCTTCTTGCTCCTTCTAAGTAGGAAAGGTATAGATTTTCATGGGCCCCTGTAGGAGCTAATGAGAATCTATGCCTCTTGATGAAATCGACCCTCATTAATACTATCCACTACTAAGATCGGAAAAAGTCATCCGAGGTTAGTATGCGACTGTCCATGGAAGAAAGTAAATCATCCACCGCCCTAGTCCTTAAAAGTTCAAGATGCATAGATTCTCATGAGCCCCTGCAACCGCAGAGCTCGTGAGAATCTATGCCTCTTGGCGAAAACGGATCTCCTTTATTATTAGCTCCTTCGGGATGGGAAAAAGTCATCCGAGGTTAGTTTGCGACAGTAAATCATCCACCACCCTAATCCTCAAACGTTCATGATCCACAGATTCACATGTGCACCCGCAGCCGCATTTTTGCTTATTACATCGCCTTGTACTTAAATGGGTACAATCACCAAAGTTTAGTCTATGGCTTTCGTGAGAAAATATTAAACATCCACCGACCTTCGTCCCTCAACGCTGATTAGATGCGCAGATTCTCATGAGCCCCTGCAGCCGCACGGGTTCGTGAGAATCTAAGCCTCTTGCAGAAATCGGTCTTCATTTGCTTATTACATCACGTTCGACTCAGACGGATAAAATCATCAAAGAACAGTCTGTGACTGACTGTCTACAGAAAACACTAAAACATCCACATCCACCGGCCCTAGGCCATCAAATGTAAAACTCATTTGAGACGTGCCGTCTCCGGATAGGCGGATCGAATGCGTTAAGATGCACAAATCCTCATGAGCCCCACAATCCGCAGGGGCTAATGAGAATCTATGCCTCTTGCTGGCAGAGATCCTGCTCATTTGCTTCATTGTTACATATCTGGTATTCGGATGGGTAAAGACAAACGAGGTTAGTGTGTGAATGTCCAGGGACAATACATCACCACAACTGCATCAATTCTAAATTGCTGGACTGATTGCTGGGCTCATGAGAATCTATGCTTCTTGCCCCAGGCTTGTGGTATATATATATATATATATATATATATATATATATATATATATATATATATATATATATATATATATATATATATATATATATATATATATATATATATATATATATATATATATCCTATATATATAATTTTTCAATAAATTCTGAGAATGCTGTGCTAATGCCATGGAAATCCAGGCTGGTAAGCTTGCATTGTGTCATCAGGACATCAGCTGTCCTTTTGTGACTGCATCGCTTATTTATTATGTCCCTTGGAGCTACTTTGATTGAGTGCATTTTTTGGCTTGGGCGACGCCTTTGTTATAAGTAATGAATATATATATATATATATATATATATATATATATATATATATATATATATATATATATATATATATATATATATATATATATATATATATACACACACACACACACGTTTTCACGATGTGTATCAATGTAAATGATTTTACCAGTAATTACATGTATCTCTAATAGTTTTGAAAACACGACTTGCATCACAGTGACTACAATAATTACATACCGTGCATTGATACACATAGTCAAAGCGCATTTGTCTACTAGCCTCTGCTCTCTTCCTGACAGGCACCCGACCACATTTGCTTCGCATGCATCTCTGCTAACTCAGTTGGATAAGTCACGCGTGCTGAGTCTGTGACTGGGGTAAAATACTAAATCACCAACCGCCCCAGTCCTTCGCATCGATTCCTGTGCTTGACTTCACAAGCACCCTGACTCTTTATTCGATACAGTAATTTCTTCATTCCGGCAAGTCTGTTTGTGCTCTCTGCAAAAGGCATAGATTCTCATGAGCGCCTGCAGCCGCTGGGAAAATTACGCCTCTTGCAGGATTGTATACAGTCGCATTAATGTCTCTTCCAAACTTGGTGGCGAAAGCTATCTCACGTCTGGGTTCTTAGCAAAGAAGACATCATAAGGACCTAGACTATTTTCATCTCAGTCGCTTCTTCAAAGAAATCTGTCCGTGATTTGCTGGAGGAATAGAGACTTGTGAACCCCCACACTGGTTCTCTCCCTGGATTCGCTACCGCTGTAGCGGTAGCGAATCGAGCGAGACAACCAGTGTCCCGCAAGACTTTCTTTGCCTCCTTAGACCCCTGTTGGCTGCATGAGAATCGCTTTTTTCTCAAAGGTCCCTGTACAGAAGAGATTTGTGTCATTCGTAAGGACATCAAAATCTAATGTTGTCTGACGACGGTGTGCAGTGTACCGTCTGCAAGCAGCATAGATTCTCATGAGCCCCTGCTTTGCAGGGGCTCATGAGAATCTACGCCGCTTGCGGCGTGCGTCCGGCCACATTTAATTCTGTTCTGTACCATCGAACCAAGCTTTTTCCATTACAGTAATTAGTAATCGCCTCGAGACTGAAAACCTTTCAACCTGCAAGAGGTCTTTTTACAATACTGTCGGCTTAGATCATAAGACTACCATCAGACTGTAGCTCCTAAAAGATTAAAACTCGTCAGCCTGCCCTTTTGTCTACTCTGGCAGGCTCTATCAGCTAAAACGTGTGTACGTATTTCCCAAGACTGAAAACGTAGAAAAAGTTAATGAGATCCAACGGAAATAAGCCCTTAGCCCACACTGGCTCTCTCCGCCGAATCGCTACAGCGTGAAGCGTTAGCCAATCAAAGGAAGACAACCAGTGTGCCCGTCGTCTTGTCTTCTCTTCATTCACACAGTACTGCTGCGATCCATCAGCGTGTAAAAGAACATATTCTACCACAATAACCCAGAAAAGTCAACGAGATGCGACTCCACTCAATCGAAGTCGTGTCCTCAACGTTGTCTGTCTTTGACTGGAGAGCTGCGAGGCTCAGGTGGTAGAACGTTCGACTCCCGTCCGTAAAGGTTCTAACCCTAAGCCTTTTCTAAAAGTCTCATATATTGGGTTGGTTGTTGTTCGTTTTCTTTCCTTGGGTTTTTGTTGTTCTTGTTGTTGTTGTTGTTGTGGCTTTTTTGGGGGGGTTGTTTGTTTGTTTGTTTTTTTAGTTGGTCTTTTTTTGGGTTTGTTTTTGTTTTGTTCTTTTGGGTTTTTGTTTGTTTGTTTGTTTGTTTTGTTTGTTGTTTTGGGAGGTGGTTTGTTTGTTGTTGGTTGGTTTTTTGTTGTTGTTTTTGTTTTGTTTTGTTTTGTTTTTTGTTTTTTGTTTTTTTTGGGGGTTGTTGTTGATATTGTTGTTGTTGTTGTTTTTGGGGGGTTGCCTTTGAGAAGATGACCAAGACGGAGAAACACCATTGGAAACTAAAATCTATCGGCTGGAGCACGTATTCCCCATGACTGATCCAGAAGAAAATGTCAATGAGTTACGGCTTTACAACACCTTTAGTCGTGTCTTCTCTTAAATTCATTCTCTCTGGGCTACAATAGGTCTGTGAGATGATGGCCCAGCCGGGTGAGAGCGCTCGAAACAATATAAGCGGCCCTTTGAAGTAGAGACGACAAAGAAAAAGGATGAAAGCTGTTGCTCATCCCTTCTTCTTCTTCGTTCATGTTTAACGTCCCATGACACTGCGAGTGAAAAGGGACTTAATAGGTTAATGTTTAATATAATAATTTTACTTTAGTTTTTCGGGAAGTGAAATGGGGGGAGGGAGAAGGAGTGACCTGTACTGGTTTATATCATTTATATAATTATTGGGGGTTTTTCCCCTTCATCAGTGGAGCTGATCTCCCTGACGACCAGCTCCACTGATAAAGGAAAAAGTCTGAACAAGCCCGTAACACGCTCTCACTTTGAGGAAAACCCTGACCATATCTTGGTCACCAAGAAGCATAGATTCACATGGGCCCCTGCGGTGCAGGGGTTCATGTGAATCTATGCCTCTTGCTGATGATACACAGATGGTAGCAGAACCATCCGAAAGTCGTATTCGAAACCAAGAAAACCACGGTCTCAATCTGAAAACACTTGAAACAGATCTTGGTCACCAAGAGGCACAGACTCGCATGAGCCCCTGCGACTGAAGGGGCTCGTGTGAATCTGTGCCTCTTGCAGATGACAGGACAGCGAAGCTGAGGCTGAAAGAAGACGACTGAATCAATGAGGTACGGCGGACGAGGATCAATTATGTATCGTGCACTGTCCTGCACGCCGCCCGCTCAAGGTGGACGCGCTAGTGTTTCCCTCTCAGTCTCACCTGGGCAGGCTCTGGCTCATGCGCTGAAGACCTCCTTGAACTGAGTAACGCAAACTAGGAAAGTGACTGATGCCCAGTCTAGGAGGGACAACTATCAACCCCTGCCCTGCCACTTTACAAACATTTTTGTTTCTGAAATCTTGGTGCATTCAAAGACCAAAAAGTCAACACCGAAACATGGATACAAATTGGTCTCAGCAAGAGGCATAGATCCTCATGAGCCCCCGCAGTCGCGGGGGCACATGAGGATCTATGTCTCTTGCAGTTGGGTCGTGTTCACTTTTTCTCGGCAGGGAAGGGGTTAACTGTTATTACACCTTCTGGTGATCTCCATCTAAACTTTAAAGGACACGAGAGATCCATAGTAAACCAGATCATTCTTGGCATGATATCAACAGGAACTCTTGGGAAGACTTCTGTTGTGTGGGGTGCAGCACGTATGGATCTTTCCGGTCGCAGACATCCTATCTTGTCCGAACTGAACCATCCGGCGAAAAAAAAAACAACATTACAAATCTAGACCGATTTGGTGACTGACATGCGTGTAAGAATGCGGAACGAAATTCCAAGAGAGAAACACGCTTAGAAAGGACAAGCACAACACATTCAGACAAAGGGAGATTATGATCTTCGCATGCCCGGGCTGCCCTTTGCTGCACAAGACCGTGTAAAGATCAATACGCCCGGTAGTCCTACGAAAGCACAGTGCACAGTCGGACGGCATAGTTGCACAGGTGACCTTTCCCTGAAGAGAATCTGAGGGAGGACAAGATGGAGGCATCGCGGTGAAGAAACAACACCTTCTTGACGCCAAGAGGCTTCCGTAGAGGGGCAAAAGACTGCAAGTCCGTTTTTGAAAAAAAGCGACCTTTTCATTGCAATACAATTAAATTCTCGCTTTCCACACAAATGAGACAGGACAGAAGTGCTTGAGAGCTTGGCGAAGTTGGCCCGCGCAAAGCTGCCCTGTGAATGGCAAAAACAGTGAAAAGCAAGATTTTCATTGTATCACAATGACAATCTCGCTTTTCACCAAAAAATGGACTTGCTGTCTTTGCCTCCACAGGGTAGAAAGACATTTACCTTCTGTTCGCTCGCTAACTGCGCTCGATTGTGAATATTTACCTTCTGTTCGCTCGCTAACTGCGCTCGATTGTGAATATTTTGTTCGCTCTACGGCACACTAATTCGTAAAAGTTGAGTAGCTGGGGTCAGTTGCGTGAGTGAGCTTAGCCCTGCACCAGCCATGAAGCAAGTTGCACCTTGCTGAGTGTCTGGCGCATAATTAAGCTCACACAGACAACTTACCCCTTCCGTACGGAGAGAAGGTGGGGGAACGAATCGTACTTAGATACCAAAAGGTGTGTGTGTGTGTGTGTGTGTGTGTGTGACGTGTTACGTGGTGTGTGTGTGACGTGTGTGTGTGTGCGCGCGCGCGTGTGCGTGTGCGTGCGTGTGGTTGCGTACGCAAATGCCCATGCAACGGTGTTTGTTTGCCTACTGAAGCCAATTTCATTACAAAAACTTTATACTTGGTACTCCTGTCCTCTGTGTCCCTACCTTGTCAGCCTTAATATTTTCAACTAAATAAATATTTTCAACTAATAAAACTAATTATAACCTGAGCCTGTTTCCGTTACACTACCCCCGCCTTTCTATTTTAATTGACTCGCCTCACCAGGTCAATCAGTTCTAGTCCCTGGCTTAGGTGTGACTCTCTCGACCCCATCGCTAACTGCAAAGACAAATCGACCATGAGAGTTCAAGGGTAGGGCCTGATTGGCTTGGCGCCTATGGCGCCAACCCAATCAGGCACTACCCTTGAGCTCTCACGGTCGATGCGTTGTGATCTGTAATTAAAATCCACTAAAATAAAATAAAATAATAATTTAAAAAAAATTAAATAAATAATTTAAAATAATGTTAAGCACGCGCTAGAATATTCTAAAAAAATTTTAATCATTAATCATTTGACACGGGAAGTGGAATGGGGGTGGGTGGAGGGGGGATTATCGATTAAAGATCAGCTTTCCAGGCTTTCGGCTAATTGGGTTTCAGCCGAGGGCCTTTGTGCTTCGAACAGTTAACTTTACTGTGTAGTGTTGGAATTTTTTTTCATCATACTTCTTTTTTTCCTGATTACGCGTGTGACATTGTAGATTTATCAGGGCGGTTTGTTAATTCAACCCCTTCACTGCCGAGTATAACTGAACACAACCCTTCTGGGGGTTCATGAGGATCTATGTCTCTTGCTGAAACCACTTGTATTCACGTTTCTGTGACCACTGGGGTCGTTGACGTTGAATTTACAATGATTTCAAAAACACAATCTGCATCCACAGGAAGTGAAGGGGTTGGACAGGCAATTACGAGACGCCTAATTACTTTATCCTGAAATAAAACTCTCTCTCTCTCTCTCTCTCTCTCTCTCTCTCTCTCTCTCTCTCTCTCTCTCTCTCTCTCTCTCTCTCTCTCTCTCTCCCTCCCCCCCCTCCCCCCCCCCCCCTTTCTGTGCAATTGCTCAAAACTAGTGACATGTTTTGGGCCGTTGTCGTGTTTGTGATTATGCGTGTGAGTAATTTGTAGTTTAGTTGTAGCAACGTCAAGTTTGAAAATTCCCTTTGTAACCAAATGCTTTTAGCGTTGCAAAATAAAGGTTCGTTGTTCTCTCAATAAGTCAATCCATATCTCTCTCTCTCTCTCTCTCTCTCTCTCTCTCTCTCTCTCTCTCTCTCTCTCTCTCTCTCTCTCTCTCTCTCTCTCTTTCTATTTCTCTTACTTTTGTGTTGGTGGCAGTTACTACTTCTCCAATACGATTTTTTTTTCCCCCCTTTCATTGATTCACCTATTGTGTTTGTTTTTTTCCGTAGTTTTTCTTATTATTATTGTTATTATTGTTATTATTTGCATGCTATGTTTATTTTCCTGTTATGTTGTTTGTTTACAGGACAGCTTGTATGACAGGCATTGAGTTGCCTAATAGCTTTATCCTGAATAAATAAAGATTTCATCTCTCTCTCTCTCTCTCTCTCTCTCTCTCTCTCTCTCTCTCTCTCTCTCTCTCTCTCTCTCTCTCTCTCTCTCTCTCATATATTCAACCTCTCTTGCGATGCTTGTCCCTGGGCTCTGTTTCTTTGATCTCATTTGGGATCTTTTATTGTCCAATTTTCCCTCAACCTCCACAGGATTGTCTTTTTACAGTTCCGCCTTGAAGTATTTTTCAATTTTCCAACCTTAACTCCTTCACTGCCAAAACACAACAGCAAACGCCTCCGAAATTTGCAAGAGTAAAGTGGCATAGATTATCATGCGTCCCCACAGTCCCTGGGAAAAGTCTTTTTGCACTTCCGGTCTTTGAGTAAATTTCAATCCATCCTCTTAGACCAGGGCCATCACCAGTAAACAAAGGACCTCGGGCCAACGTCGGCCGCAGTGGGCCCGCGCACGGCCGTGCGCGGGCCCACTGCGACCGAAGTCGGCCCGAGGACCTTTTGCTGAGTCACTCATTCGTCGACGAAGGCGTGATGGCTCTTTTCTGAACAGGATGGTTTCAATCTTGACTCCTGCACAGCAGACACACACAGGACATGTCTCCCACAGCTGCGTGGATCATAAATTCTTATTGTCCTCGCAACTATTCTGTCTGATATTTTCAATTGTAACCCTACCGTTGCTGAGACAAAGGTTAAGCCTTCCCCAAAGCTCAAGAAACATAGCCCCTCATCATGTGTCTTCGCAACTGAATTCAGCCTAGATGTACACAACAATGCAAGCCTCCCAAAAGCGAAAGACTTCCATGCGCCCTCGCAACTCAATTCCCCCTTTGAATAAAATTCAAATTTAACTCTATTGTCTAGAGGCAGGTCTAGCTTCCCATAAGCGCAAGAGAATTAGACTCTCATGCGCCCTCGCAGCTCCATTCCCCCTTGGAATAAAATTCTAATTTAACTCTGTCGTTGTACGCGGGACTAGCCTCCCGAAAGAGTTGGACTTAAGAGGCATAGTCAAGTTTCGCATGAGTCCCCGCGGTCGCGGGGACTCATGAAAATCTATGCCTCCTGTAAGCCTCTTTTACATCTGCGACACGACTGTCGCAACTCAATTCTCCCTTGGAATAAAATTCAAATTTAACTCTATTGTTGTCGAGACAGGAAAAGCCTTCCGAAAGTGCTAGACCGTCCAGCGGCATAGATTCCCACGAGTCCCCGCGAATCATGGGCATCTATGCCCCTTGAAAATCTATGTCTCTTCTAGGCTCCATTTACATCTGTGTACCTGAAGCAGAGAGAGAACTGTTACTGCTAGTTGAGCTGGGGATCAGTTTTCAACGGCATCAGACACTAACAGCGCGGCCGCCAGCAGAGAACGGGTTAGCTCGCAGGCAAATCCTATTTAATTTCTGTTTTTACAGCAGCTGACATAAGGACATTCTAAAGTTACCGCTTCATAATGGCCAATGTTCTGTTGCTCCAAAAACACGCTGTAATTCTGTTGTCGGTTTTTGTTCCATTCCAGCACTGGCTATTCCGCGCGGAATTAAAATGGAAACAGCACAGTTTTTTTTTTTTTTTTTTTTATTTTATCTGCTTGTGTCTGCCATTTAGTTTTAAATGCATGAGCACAATGGTCAAATTCCCCGTTCGAGAGACGCCATCCGAAGATTGCTAGTTAAGGAAAAACTATGCTGTTTCAACGGTGGTGCCAAAATACCTTCTGGCGCCAATCTTGAAATATCAAGTTCGTTCTGTACCATGTGTACAAGTCTTATAAACGCAAAAACAAAGTTGACGGTTCTCGCAGGAAAAAAACACAGATATAATTGACGCTTATTTTAACCCATATCATACTGAGGCAGAGATAGATAAAGTGAGACTTCATAACCACCCCTCTCATAATCTATAGATTTATTATAATCAACTACCTATTCAGACAAACCAACTCCAACAAATACAATCAATACCTTTATTACCTAACTACTTAGGGTAAGTACTTGTAAGAACTTAGGGTAAGTACTTGTAAGAACTTACCCTAAGTTCTTACAAGTACTTACCCTAAGTAGTTAGGTAATAAAGGTATTGATTGTATTTGTTGGAGTTGGTTTGTCTGAATAGGTAGTTGATTATAATAAATCTATAGATTATGAGAGGAGTGGTTATGAAGTCTCACTTTATCTATCTCTGGAAACCGCTAACTATAATCTGTTTTTGTTTGTTTACAAAGAGGAAAAAACATGAAGAAAAACGTGTTGAAACACTACTTCGCTACTATTTTAAGCCTATTCTATCCTCCTAAGATGGTGGTTGACGCGCCGACGCTGCTAGGCAACGCGGGGAACTTCCCGAGCCCTATACAATGGTTTCCCCCATGACTTCCTCTTCCTGTGTCTCAAGTCGGTTACGGGGAATCTGACTAGGCATGGTAACCCGGAAGTGAAAGTTCAAAATTGTTTCCCAAAGAATATTCGTTAATAAATTTATTTCAACTGATCATATATTACAATAACAATAAAGAATATCATGCACAAAATAATGTATTAACCCTTTGTCTGTCGTCAGCGCTTTTTGTCGCAATGATTCCTGCATGAATCATCGCGCAAAAAACCGCTACCGACAGCCAAAAGAGTTAAATAGTTTGTAAAGAGGTACATTTTTACTCAGAATTCCCTCTACCGCTGAGGAGAATTTCAATACATTTCTGCTACGTATTCAAGTAACACGGGTGTCTAGTTAGAGATGTTTTGCCTTCAGGAAATCTAATTCAATATAGTGCTAGCTTCCGGATTGAAAGTGTTTTTGCCTTGTTTAAGGTTTAAGTTGTTGGCCATTGAGAAAATGTGTGTGTGTGTGTGTGTGTGTGTGTGTGTGTGTGTGTGTGTGTGTGTGTGTGTGTGTGTGTGTGTGTGTGTGTGTGTGTATCTGAGCGTGCATGCACGCGTAGCTGCAAGACCATCTCACGGCGGGTACGGCAAAAGACTGCCCAACAGACTAAAAATATTTAATGAGAGAGGGGGGGGGGGGGGGAGGGGACGAGAGAGAGAGAGAGAGAGAGAGAGAAAGAGTGAGAGAGAGAGTGTGTGTATAAATGTACAGTCACACACACAAAGTAACATCCGCACACAAAAATGAGAAAGGAACTTCAGAAAGACAAAAACATGTAGAGACACACAGAGATAGTGCTGACGTGCGTTCATGCGATGTTGATTGATTGATTGATTGTACATTGCTTAACGTCCCGACAGCAACAAGGCTTTCTCAGGACGTGCCTGCACTGCTTGTCAAAAAAAAAAAAACTAAACAGAAAATTGAATAAATCCAGACCAAAAAGGTGACTGCCAATTGAAAATTGAATGTATGTCGCCAGCCGGTCAAATACGTTAAATAAACCTACAACATGGGGCCTAAATAAAGCTAAGACCATTTAGCAACACACATCCAATATCAAGAGCTACAGGCAGTGCAGACAGTTGGGAGAGTTTTAAAAAGACAAATACAGGTGAATGGACCAAGGCTAGACAGAAACACATGCCCCAGAATAGAAAGGAAACCCACCCTGTGGGGCTGACCAGGGTGACCCTGGGAACTAAAAAGTACCTAACCCCACCCAAGTCCCCCAGGGCAGACCCGGGTGGGGCGTTCATGCGATGTAATCAAAGGATCCAAGAGACGGAAAAAAAACAATTTATCTATTTATCGTCGGACAAAAAAAAAAGAAGCTTTTAACAGAAAACACATTACAGTTTGCAACTTCTCACAATAACATTACAATTTTCAGTCCTGTAAAAAACAGATAGCGTAAAATCGACACTTTTCGAACATCTCCTCTAATGGACAAAGGAAACCGCACACTGGTTGTCTCCCTCGATTCGCTACCGCTGGTAGCGAATCGAGGGAGACAACCAGTGTGAGAAAACCGGTCAAAAACAACACACTGCCAGAGCGCCTCCATACAAATGACCAAGTTGCATGCGAAATCGGGGAGAAAAAAACAGAGAGGTTGTTTAGAACGGAATCGCCGCAGCATTTTTCAAAGTCAGACGTACGCCGGCTATACTGATTGATCTGTTTGGGTTTGCCCTCAATCACCCGTAACCCTTTGGCTGTCGGAGAGCTCTGAAAGCGCTACCGACAGCCAGAGGGTTAAGCCCGTCACTGACAGCTGAAGGGTTAAACCCCTCGACGGTTTGAAGCCCGCTAAACCAGCTACCGGGGCCGGGACGGGATTCGAACCCACGACCCGGCGATTTCCTTCGCTCTCCTGCTCCGACGTTAAACCGCCTGAGCTATTTCGGACTCTCTATCCAGGGGGGAAAAAAAACGGATTTGTTCACTAGCACTGTCCGTTGAAAGGTCCTGGAAAATCAAAGTGGCACAGTTGGAGTGCGCCTGAGTTGATCAGTGTTCAGGTCGTACTCCATAGGCAATAGATTTCCCTGTCCCCCATAACCCGCCCGTCAGGGCAGTCCATAATCACCTCGGTGCTGTGGACGTTAAACCCGAACTAACCAACCAAGCCCGCTAAACCATTAACTCACTGGAGACGTGCCGTATACCGATACGCGGCGATTCGCCGCGTATCGGTATACGGCACGTCTCCAGTGAGTATACGGCACGTCTCCAATGAGTTACGTATGAAATACGCATAAATCGAACAGCAAGCATGAGGGTGTAACTCTAAACATAAGGTTCTTGCAGAGTTGCGTTGTATTCTTCACTTGTTTCCCGGCAATAAAGAGGTTAACTAAGGTACGTGAACGTACATGTACTTCTAGACATATCCGGATAGTTCAAGTGTAGTGCCTGGGACTGAGAAACTTGACACCAATTTCGACCACGATACAAGTTCCAAAGGTGTTGCCAGAATAGCTTGGCGCCTGCAGGCGCCAAGCTATTCTGACACCACCCTTCAACTGTAGTTTCACACTGCCCTTGTATCGTACTACCCTCGACGTTATTCTAGCATCACCCCTGAACTATCACAGACGATCGGTCTCCTGTTGTATTGATTATCTGGACCGACTGTGTCGACACAACGCGAATGTCCTAGGCCAAGCATTCATTGTGAGTCTTTTGTCTCTGTCCAAAGTCCAGAGAAGTCTGAAGGACTGGTACGATGATTCAGTGCTGTACAGACTAGATAGTCCGTTTCACCTTTGTATTCGCCCTTCTCCACCTAAAATTGACATCGACCGACCCGCCCCCACCTCATCAATTCGTTTCCGTCCACCCTTCTACTGCTAGTTTTCGTTCCACTACAAACAAACAAAAAGTATTAAGTAGCCACGGTCTGTCTGTTCTATTTTTACTATGGCAGATTTGACCGTGTTCGCTCTATAGTAGGGACTACATCACGCAAGCTCATCCAACACTCAACGAGAAAAACGCCAACAGAAATGGCTAGTGAGAGGTTAGCCTCTTCACGGATTGGACTCAACATCTTCCGAGTGCAAGAGGCATAGAACCTCATGAGCCCCCGCAATTGCGGGGACATGAGGTTCTACGCCTCTTGTTGGACTTATTTAGATCTGTATACCTCATAAGGGTCTATGCTATGTGGCGACAATATTTTTTTTTAACAACTTTAAATTGTACAGGAAAGGTATCTGAGCTGCTTTCCCCGGGGAAAACGCGTCACCGCAGTGCAGTGCCACCCGACCAACATGTATTTATTATTATTATTATATTATCATCATCATCAGACATGTATTATTGTTTTTATTATTAGTATTCCACCAAATTATTTATTATTATTATTAATCCACCAAATTATCTATTCTATGTACCTCAGACATACAGAGTTAACCAGCAGTCAATCTGTGATGGCGTCAGGGGCCTAATTTCAAGCAACTGGCAGAAAATGGGTTAAAGGGGTCAGTAATGACCCTACAATTTACGTCCCCACACAGTGTCCACAGCCCATCATTTCCTCTTCACACTGACAATTTGACCACATCCACCAAGCGGTCATTTTCCACTCCCTTCTCCACTCAGGTGGAGTGGACAAGAATTATCTCACACTGGCTGCCTCCCTCGATCCTCTGCGCTGATCAGTGCAGTAAATAGAAGGAGACAACCAGTTGTGCATGGTCTTTAGACGGGAGGGTAGTTTGACCGCAAACCATCCCAGAAAATGTCCTCAAGTGACTAAGAGGTCTGTAATAAGCTTTCGATTCCGTTCCTGCCGTGTGAACGCACTCCCCCCCCCCCACCCCCCTTCCCCTCCACCCACCCCCCTACACCTCTCTCTCTCTCTCTCTCTCTCTCTCTCTCTCTCTCTCTCTCTCTCTCTCTCTCTCTCTCTCTCTCTCTCCATCACTGAATTTTATCTTTCAAACCACGACGTATTCAACTTAAATAACCTGCCCATCATTCCAAAATAACTCGGATGCAGAGGTCAACAAGAGGTGGCCTAGTGGGAAAGACAGCCACGGGCCGACGTCGGTCGCAGTGGGCCCGCGCACGACCGTGCGCGGGCCCACTGCGGCCGACATCGGCCCGAGAACCTTTGCTTGCTAGTGAAGTAAAAGTCTCTCGCTTCTTTGGTGGTGTTTCCTTCGCAGTTTCTCGACAGTGAAGACGCTAAAAGTGCCCAGAGGGAGGAAAAGACAAGCTATGAAGACCGTAATGACCAAACAATTTTACGTCTGTCCGCCGCGTCCACTGCCCCCCTAAGCCGCTTCCCAAGTTCCGTTCTCCACCATCGCGAGTTTGACCACGTCTTCACGGACGGCAGCATAGATCTACCCATCCAGGGTAAAAAGACGGGCTTGTGCATGACGGTTGAAAGGTCCTGGTCAATCAAAGTGGCACGGTTGCAGTAAATTGATCAGTGTTCAGGTCATAATCCACAGGCAATAGATGTCCCTGTCCCCCATAACCCACCCGTTAGGGCCGTCTATTATCATTCCGGTACCGTGAACTGACCAACCAACCAACAGATCTCACCACAGCAAGCTTTTTCTTCTTCCTATATCGCTTTCTCTAGACATTCGAATACGCCTGTGGACCTCGTGAATGCTCAAGCAAACGATTGTTTTTGCTTACACCCCTGTATGTGATACTTCATCTTATTGTAAGTAGTGCTTAACGCTTTGGCTGTCGGTAGCGACGATTCCTGCAGGAATCATCACAACTAAAGTCGCTACCGACAGTAAGGGTTAAAAGGCTAGTAGATAAAATAAAGTTCTCAGCATCGTTTGACTGTGGAGAGGAAACAGTTTACTATACACAGCTTAGCACGCCATTACTCCAAAATCGTGTTACCAACATTTCTGGTTCCTCCCCATCCCACCCACATCCTCTTTAAACTGCAGTCTAGACTAACTCCTCGTGTGAACCGAAGACAGACGTAAATGACAGCAACCTGAGGCATGAATCTTCATAAGCTCCAGCAACCTGCGAGGGCACGCAAAGGTCTATGCCTCTAGCAGTATTATGGGTGGTTATCACTGGTGGAGCGAGAATACGTGAAGACAAACTACATAATGCAGTTTTTGTAATGCAGTTTTGTTTACGCACAGTAATGTATGGATGGGCAGCGGCGCTCTCGGCCAAAGCGTGCGTGTGTGTGCCGTGTGTGTGTGTGTGTGTGTGCGTGTGCGTGTGCGTGTGTGTGTGTGTGTGTGTGTGTGTGAGTGGGTGGGGAGTCTTGAGGATCTCTGCGCCCTGAATGACGTCACGTTAGCCGTCCCGTTAGCCCCCAGTGTGTGTGTGTGTGTGTGTGTGTGTGTGTGTGTGTGTGTGTGTGTGTGTGTGCATGTGAGTGGGTGGGGAGTCTTGAGGATCTCTGCGCCCTGAATGACGTCACGTTAGCCCCCAGAAGCATCACGTACTAACGTCCTGTCAAGAGGATGGACAGCTAAAGCTCCCGGAGAGGACAAAGGACGCGAGAGCCCACCAGCCATTTTTACACTCGCAGGACTTTTGAGAAGTGATGGTTGCACACCTCGAGCTCAAAATGGTTGTCGTGATAAGCCACACACTGGCTTTCGCTACGAATCCCACACTGGTTGTCTCCCTCGATTCGCGGCCGCTTTAGCGGTAGCGAATCGAGGGAGACAACCAGTGCTTCCGAACTACGAACGGACCGTAGAACTTTAGAAGGAAAGCAGTGGTGGTCACTGTGTTAGTCCTGTTGAGGCGACAGACAATGCGCATGCATGACTGTAGGCGGGCTATCAAATATTATCTGTCATCTTAACTGCCAACCCCGGGTGACGGATCGACTAGGACTGAGTTGGTAGACTTGGTTTAATAATGCACTGTGAAGGATAAAGGCAGTGCGTGTTTTGTATTTTAACGCGAAATTTTCATTGTAATTTCATTACATTTCATTGTTATTTCATTACGCATTCGTTACACACACCCTCGACCTCTCATTCCTTCCGCCAAACAACCGACCTCCACAACCGGCCTTGTTTACTCACACATACCCCATTCCCTTCTCCTCCCTCATTTAACCCATTACATCCTGAGGCTGACTTTTTTAAAAATTCGCTTAATGTCATATGACGTCTTTACAAATTACAAATTAAGAGATAGATCAAGCAATTTAGTTCAAGGGTGGTGCCAGAATAGCTTGGCGCCTCAGGCGCCAAGCTATTCTGGCATCAACCTTGAACTATCATAGTCAAGTTTATTTCAAGCAATGGGTGTATCAGGATGAAAAGGGGTAACCACCTCCGAGTCCAACAAACCCCACCCCTCCATTTCGGACCCACCCGCACTGTTTAATTAGGCCGTTTAATTCCGTTAGACACCACATGGTCTACTCACACGCGGCGGTCAGCCAGACAAGCGGTGACCACAGAAACATAAATTTGACTGCCCTTCCAAACTTAAACCCGATGACCATCTCCCTCCGAGGAACAAAGATACCTACAGGGGTAGATGAGAATCTATGCCTCTTGCACACAGAGAGAGAGAGCACATGTATGCACATTTTGGCGTCTCGGTGCGGAGGGTTGACTGTCACTGTAATGTCAGTGAGCAAGCAACGTCTGACTCTAAGACACTCAAAGTAAATGGGACTAAAACATGCATGCAAGAGGCATGAATTGTCATGACCCCCTACGGCTGAAGGGGCTCATGTGAATCTACGCCTCTTGAAGATGGTCACTGGACTAAAGGGCTGTTAAACTAAAAGAAGCGCGGACCACGCAGACCTATAATTAGGTGCGTATGGACCATACATTTCCGCGGCTGCAGAAAGTGGCGACTGCCATCTATACACTGAACCTCCCATCCCTGACCTCCTTTCAATTGGGACGCAGAGATAGATGAACCCGGCTTTATGCGTTGCTCCTCTTCAGCCCCACGTGAAAAGCGACACACTCATTAAGCTCTATTCCTATTTGTTTTATAGATCATATACGTTATGCACATAACTGCGCACTTATCAAAAAGGGAGGTATAAATTAGCCTTCGAGGGTCATATAGACTCGTGGATATCCACAACCTGCGATGGTCCATGAGGTGCTGTGGCTCTGCGGCAGAACGTTTCACACTATACACACTCGTCTATCGCAAAATTTGCAAGCATCATCGTCATCTTTGGTCACAAACACGCGACAACCAACGGACACAGCCATACATCGGCCTCACACAAGAAAAACAGCTTCGAATGAGACTCCTTCACCTGAAGCAGCGCATGAGGATCTGTGCGTCACGACGATGAAAGGCGCTCATTGCTCAACGTCCCCGCCTTGTCTGGCCACCAGTCGATGATGGTGGTGGAACTTTTATTGGCCCACGCTTAGGGGCAGTCAAAAATCATCGCTCAAACCAATCTCCTTACGAGGAACATAAAAAAGCGTAGATATACTTTCTCACGAGCCCCTGCAGCCTGCAATGTTGCAGGGGCTTGTGAGAATCTGCGCTTCTTGCAAGATCTGTTGATGGACCTTGATGAAGGACAGTTTAGTTTTGTAGCTATACCCATTCCGATGAAATTCTGCGCATAAGGATTCGATTGGACAAGGGTCGACTCGACCTACAAGCAAGAGGCATAGATTCACCCGAACCTTGAAGCCTGCGGCTGCATGGGCTCATGAGAACTTATGCCTGACAAATGAATAGATTTTCAGTGCTGAGGGACAGTTTTGTGGCTTTGACCATTTCGTCATGAGGGCCCCGACCAGATGGCCGCATGTGGACTTTGTCAAACTCAGAATTGGAAGAGCATTGTAAAATCGAGTGCTGAGCAGCACTACCACGGAAGGCTAAAATATCATAACTCAAGGGTAGTGTCTGAAATACGATGAACAAAATGCCGGATTCAATGTAGATTACTCACGGGCAGACATCAATGTATGAGATGGATGAAAAAAGAAAAACCTTCAATCGGAGACTAAAATCTTCCACAGTTACCTGTTTTTAAATCATCTGTTTGTTGCAATTCAATTTCAAAATACACTTTATTAACCACTACTCTTTGACTGTTACCGATGGTACCGCTCAGCAGTATCGTCAGTGGCAGTCAAGGGGTAAACAATAACCTATATAATACGGAAATGCATGCCATAAACATAATCGCTAACATGCGTATCCGCGAATCGAATATTTTCCCCAGTTCTGCATGAAGTGTTCAAATCACCGGGAAAAGAAACAGCTTCTTGGATAATCATACCACGTACTATGTAACCCTATGGTTCTCATTCATCCACAGTTCAACGACATAGGCTGTGTAAGCCAGGTGAAAACTGCACCTGCCCCCGTGTCGGAAACTGAAGACAAAGGGAAGGGGGGGGGTGGGGGGGGGGGGGGGGGAAGCGCCATGCCTTGAATTATTATCATAGTCGATGTGTCGCCCGCGACTCTACTTGTGTAACACTGTCATCGATGTCGAGTGTGCGACACCACATTCATTATCGCCGACGCCTGATAAGTACTCGCTACTGTCCTGTAAAACTGTGAGTGTGACACTGTGATACAGTTCTTGAAGAAACCCCGATAATGCATCACTACCCCTCCTCCCCCCCCCCCTACCCCCTCCACCAAGCATTTAGCGCACCGGCAGCTGCGGACGATGGATCGATCATGACAGTTCAAGGGTAGTGCCACATTGGGTGAAACAATCTTGTCCAATGAAGCCAAATTTTCTCCCTACATTTCTACCTTAACGCGGCCAATTGCCATTCGTCACGCGTTTATATCGTGAATAAATCAACCTTTTGGCTGTCGGTAGCGCTTTTTCTCGCGGTGGTTCCTGCTGCAACGTGTAACGCCTCGACAAAAGCGCTACCGACAGCCAAAATTTTAAGTTTGACACGATGGGATACGTCGAAATGCGGAAGAGTGCTAAGAAGAGTGAACGTGTTAACCCTTTGGTTGTCAGTAGCACCTTTTGTCGCGATGATTCCTGCAGGAATCATCGCGACAAAAAACGCTACCGACAGCCAGAGAGCTAACGAACACGCACGGTACACTCGTATCACTATCAGCTGACATACACAGTCTGCACCAATATTTCCGGGAGGAAGTTGTTTTGTATTTTCATCATAACAACTAGCCGTACGACCACCTTGTTATCTCCCTCGATTTTCTACCGCTGTTAAGCGGTAGCGAATCGAGGGAGATAGCCAGTGTGACATACGATTATTTAAGGCTGGTGAGAATGGAGATGGCGTGGGGGTTTATATTATCAGGAGGGAGAGATAGACAGCCAGAGGCGGCCTCCCACAAAAGCCTCTCAAATATCGCCGCTGCTCCCTGCTCGTCAATATTTGTCATGCAGTATGAATAGAATGCATCTACAGGCCTATTCTAGGCCTACTCGTCAGAGTAGCGGAATGCATGACCAGAATGTAATACTAATTAGTGAATACGCCTACTAGCTAGTATAGAGAGTGTAAGAGTATGCCTGAACTAGTAACTCATTAGTATCAACTGTCCTGCGCGTGCCCTCACACTGTGAACTGAATGTCACCCCCAGTAGGTGCAAGAGTATCTGGCCGACGTCGGCCGCGGTTGGCCCGCGCACGGCTGTGCGCGGGCCGACTGCGGCCGACGTCCGCCCTGTCATCTTCTGCGTACTGAGATGGCGCGTCTGCAGCCTCAGGTGAAAAAATATTCTCAGCAAACGTTAGGCTAGACGGCAATGGGCGGCTGGTCAATACATCCCACATCTGGATCGACCAGGCAAGATGAAAATGGGTACGTGTGTGTACCCACAATGACAGCTGAAGCTGTTTTGCGGGACCACACCTATGAAAGTGTGTTCCCATAATAACAACAAAACCCGTTTTAAGGTTTCATCTGTCATTAAAAAAAACCTTCATGTAGGCGGTTGTATCCACCTAAGTGACAGGTGACAATTTTTGTCCTTCAACTGGCAACAAAACAAAAAAAGATTGTAACTCTAAATGTAAACCAGATGTTTCGGCTACTACAGATCAAGGGTAGTGCCAGATATGTATGGCCGATCAATCCCCCGCTCTCACGAATGTGTTAAAAATATATATTAAATAAGACGAAACAAATCAACTCAGAGAACAGAAGCAAAACCCACAGTATGCAAAAATCAAACGTAATGTTGAATGTCTTTATGACGGAGAGAAAAAAAAAATTCAACTCCAGAACAGTGGCACACTGGTTGTCTCCCTCGATTCGCTGCGAATCGAGGGCGACAACCAGTGTGTAACTGTGGTAGTCCGTCGGCTTTGCTAGTACCAGCCGTCGGACTAACACAGTATACTTACTGATTCTGGTCAATTGCTGTGGCGCAGCTGTATCGACCGGCATCAGCGCGTACGCGGTTCTAAAGAATCAAGCATCAAGTGTCGCAATGACTGACTAAATGGGCGGGCCTCTGGCCTCATTAAAAAGACAGTCGCCTTAGCGTGGTCCCCTCCTCCGGCACCTAAGGTCTTTGAAAAAACAGACGCCGAGTCTAGACGCCGGCTTTGGCTCTAATGCTGAGTAAGCTAACTTTAATTGGAATTGAAGAATTATCCGTCTCACTCAGAGAAAGAGTAAACCGATTCTCATTTCCTTGCTGTTTGACCCCCTTCAATGCCGAGAAAACCCGAACGTGATCCGAATGCAAGAGACATAGATCCTCATGAGCCCCCGCAGTTGCGGGGGCTCATGAGGATCTATGTCTCTTGCTCACATCAATTAATGCCCATGTTCTTCAGGCATCTGGTGCTTCTAGGCGTTGAACTTAAATTGTCCTCTAACCCTTTCTGCTATTTTAACGCCTTCTTTGCCGACAAAAAAAAATCTAAACACGATCCGAATGCTAGGGACGTTGAGATCATGAGGACCTACGGAGTGACACCACCCTGTGTCCAAGTTCCTTGGAAGGTTGGGGCTCTTTGGCACTGAATTCATATACATTTCAGAACCTCAACCTGCCATCACAAGTACTAGTAGAGAAGACCCGACCCCACTTTGTATTATCCAAGTTCTGTGGACGGCCGGGGCTTTTGGCGTTGAATTAACCCATATCATCCTGAGGCTAAGAGCTTCAAATTTGTACACTGACTTATATATAATATGCAAGCTACATTAAATAGTACTTAAGACAAGGATATAGACCAATGGCTTTAGTTCAAGGGTGGTGCCAGAATAGCTTGGCGCCTAGAGGCGCCAAGCTATTCTGGCACTACCCTTGAACTATTTCAGTCAAACTTATTTCACACACTGGTGTATTCCGAATGATAAGGGTTAAAAATGGTTTATGAGACACAACCTGCTACCACTGGCAGTGTTGGGGTTAATAGCGAGCCTCATAGCTAATGCTAATCAAGGGCAGTGCCTGATCCGCATGACGGCAAGCTAATGAGGCTCTACCCATGACCTACTCCGATCACTGGTCTAACTTTTTTCCCCACGCATGGACGTACTGCAAAAATGAAAAGCTCAAAAACTGGCGTCTGAATTCTTAAACACAGTACACCTAATAACGTCCTCAGAAGAAACAGGCCACAGGCGCTCATACACCCCGCTAGCCAACATCATTAATACTACACAAGTAAATCTATGTTCCTCACACTGTGGAGCTCAAAGATTCCGCCAACAACAGCCAAGACCAACGGTGCCTGCGTTCTTCCTAATAAAAGTGAAAATTCCTCTAGAATGGCCGACTGAATGTCCAAATAGTGGTCATGTGTCTCAGAGTTATTCTCATCCAGTATGCTCTTGAGACAAGAGACAGATTCTCATGAGCCCCTGCATTGCAGGGGCTCTTGAGAATCTACGCCTCTTGCTGGCAGAGCTTGACTTGCTTTGCATCCTCAAATTGAGGGTGCCACCTGGGACTTACTGTTCGACTCAAAGTGTTAAATATTTATAGACATCAAAGGTCCCTGGAGTCACCAGAGGAAAATAATGTGACTGCAATTAAACAGTAGGGCTGCTGGTAGGTGTAGAAAACGGCCCAGCAGCACCAAGCTAATAAACTTGTAGTCGGAAATTCGCATTTTTAAGGCCCCTTGACGCCCCCTTGTAATGAAACGCCGACTGAACTTAACCCCTTCGCTACCAGCGATCACGAAGTTCGCCGGCGTCTGAAACGACTGCACACTGACCGACATTCCGCCTGTAAAATGGGACCCAAACAGACCTTAAAGCCTAACAAGAGACATAAATCCTCATGAGCCCCCGCGACTGCGGGGGCTCATGAGGGTTTATGTCTCTTGCAGATGGGTGGCGTTCGCCTTGCCCCTGCAGTTAGGGGGTTAAACACATGCTGACTGTGCATCATGATCGGTAACGTATCAAGTGAGGTGGTTGTTCACAAGTAAACCCGGAAAAAGATATTGTGCACTTGTAGGCAATAATTCACGCGTCGCATTTACCATGAAGGTTTGTACATTGACAAATCGGGTAGAGTGTCACTATTATGCTCACATTAACTCTTAAATTCCCAGAACTAAATGACTTCCATAGAATGGAAGTCATTTAGTTCTGGGAGTTTGAGAGTTAATGAAATCAGCGTCACATTCACACCTATCAGAGTTGTTCTTGAACCAGAATATGCGCAGAGAAACGACAGGGTACATGTACAATAGTGACCTTTCATACTGTACAGTCATTCCACTGTCAAAATGAAAACAATATAATGAACGCACTGTATAGTAACCGGTTAGCTACGTACGCGCCGCAATACTGACGAGCAAAATAAATGCGACATTTTTGGAAGCACAAAAATGTCGCATTTATTTTGCTCGTAAGTATAGGCATCGAAACGCCTTCCGGTTTGTTTCTGGTCCCGTAACAGTCTTAAGTTACCTCAAGCATTAAGGCCAATGACAGACTACGAGTAGCTTATTACCCCCAGTAATTACATTTTCACAATCTACACGTAACACCTGCTGCTAAATTGCTCGGACATACCCCACAATTTCATTACATCAGTAGATTATGCGGAGCGCTTCGCTTGTTCACAATCGCAATGTTTCATCTAAACAATCCCATATAAGCGTACACTCAGGTATTAGTGAACGACTCACACTAACTCCCCCTTCGCACCAGACTCCCCTAAAGTCCCGGCAGTCCATTACTGTAATTACATCACCACTACTTACCAAGCACACCACACATTGACATAGATAGACCAATCTATCTACCACTAGTACCAACAGGGACTATATTGTCTCTGGTACCAGGAAACTAAGCAACAACGTGTCCTCTTGAAGGCCCACTACCGCCGTAACTGTTCAAAGATACACTTCTGTAACAGATGGTTACGAAACGCTACACACAGGTCTAGTTATGGTTCATTTAGACACAGGAGAATCCAGTTCAGCACACGTCGTCTTTATATCAAGTAACCTGACAATGACTCCACTCTGTTATACAACGCTATCAGTACGAGAAACAGCTAAAGATAGATTGAGCCGCTAACGGCTGCACAGAATAAATAAGTGCGATTACGCGTGTGCCGTTGCTGCGTGTCCAAACTGCTGTTTAAATTTCAGTAGGTGTGTCGACAAGGCATAACAAACACAAATGGTGCTGAAATGTGTCTACAGATTTATGCCTAATGTACTTTAAATTATCAGTTTTACACCTTACGTGGGTGCCAAGATGCACCCATTATCATGTAATTCCTTCACCGCCGAAGCACAGAGAACTAACCCCAAGTGCAAGAGGCGTAGATCCTCATGAGCCCCCGCATTTGCGGGGGCTCATGAGGATCTATGCCTCTTGCGGGACTCAGTCATGTTCGTGTGTATAAAGTAGAACACTTCTTTGGCAGAAAATCTCTGATGGTCTCAGAAACATAATTTTTCAGCTGCTGTCAGCGAAGGAGGTTTTAACCATTTGGCTGTCAGTAGCGCTTTTTGTCGAGACGATTCTTGCAGGAATCACCTTGACAAAAAGCGCTACCGTCAGCCAAAATAAAATCACCTCGACAAAAAAGGGATACCGACGGCCAAAAGGTGTCAGAATCAACTCCACCGACGGCCAAAAGGTGTCAGAATCAACTCCACCGACAGCCAAAAGGTGTCAGAATCAACTCTACCGACGGCCAAAAGGTGTCAGAATCAACTCCACCGACGGCCAAAAGGTGTCAGAATCAACTCCACCGACGGCCAAAAGGTGTCAGAATCAACTCCACCGACGGCCAAAAGGTGTCAGAATCAACTCCACCGACGGCCAAAGGGTTAATGACAACTCTACGCGTAGCACAACGTCTGCGACTACTAAACTATCCGGGTCGGATTCCTACAGCACATGATTGTATGGTAGTTCCGTCACAATGCATGTGGTGTGACTGAGCATTTTATTGTAATCTCATTTGCTCATACTACAGGTGTACCGGTAAATATGTATGTTATGTAATAATGTCGTTCATAGAAAGTTATGGGCGACGCCTATAATGACAATTCATACCGGTCGTGGGAGTCAATCATGACTTTTCAATGACCTGCTAGATCAGCTGGGCAGTCTTCAAAGACTGTAAAGACACTAGTATCAGGTGTGGGCGATGGATAGGACATGATAGTTCAAGGATAGTGCCAGATTAGCTTGGCACCTTCCCAGTCGCCAGGCTAATCTGGCACTACCCTTGAACTATCATGGTCAAAGGCAAAGGTACTAATACAAACCACCTTCACGCTAATCTGGCAGTACCTTTGAACTATCATACTCATTGCCCATGCTAAAGGCACTAGGATACACCACACATCAAGCTAATCTCAATCTGGCACTACCCTAGAACTATCATGGCTAAAGGCACCAAGCTAAACGGTACTAAAAGATAACATCTTATCACAGCTTATCTCCAGCTGTGATACATAATCAGATTCAGACATAACCTAAACAGGTTTTGCCCCATCATTGTTGATTTGTATTACATCATACCACCACCACTTCAAAGGCTCCTGCTGCTGCTGCTGCACCTGCTGATGCTAAACTATTATCCCATCGATCACCCTACAGCTGCATCACAATGTAAGGTTATGAATGATGCAAACACTGGCATTGCTATTAGCGAGAGAGAATATTAAGGTCACTAGTAGGCTTGTGATACAAGTGCCAGTGTACTCCTCCATCTCCTGATCCTCAAGCGGTATAGATTTTCATGGGCCCATGCATCTGCAGGGGCTCATGAGAATCTATGCCTCTTGTTAATCAGGGCTGTCTAGTTGGGCCAAACAAAGATGAACTTTCCGATTCATGAAAGAAAATTAATATGTTGTTATCATCCAAGAATAACAACGAACATATTCTCTATAATGTATACATGTGTATTATAACTCGCAAGTCAAACTATTCCCAGCACTATACTAGTATTCAAGAATACATGCACCGGTATGTGTCGATGTATGCAAGTCTCCTAACCCACATCACACTGAGGCTAAAAGCTTCAAATTTGTACACTGCCATATATGCAAGCTACATTATAGTACTTACAAAGGATATAGACCAATGGCTTTTTAGTTCAAGGGTGGTGCCAGAATAGCTTGGCGCCTAGAGGCGCCAAGCTATTCTGGCACTACCCTTGAACTATTTCTGTGAAACTTATTTCACACACTGGTGTATTCCGAATGATATGGGCTAAGAGATATAACAGGAAAAGAACAAGGCTAGATGTTGGATCATTATCTACCAAGTTTCAAAAGCCAGTTAGCTAAAGCATCAAAGATGGCTGACAGCTGTTAGGTAAACAGGCAGGCCTAGCAGGTGATGTTTACATGCTGACAGTATGTCACCAAATGGCCTGCTAGGTTCATTCATTATTTCCGATTTACTGTCCCCACGACCTACAAGGGTATGGGGGACTAACAAGTTTTAACATGGTGGGGAAAAAAAATGTGGGGGGGGGGGGGTTGCTAGGTTGGCGCACTGTTATAATTTATACGCATGTTGTGATTTTAACCCATATACTGCATGCATTCACCAGCACTGTTTACACATAACGGGTGGCTGCAGGCACAAGGGGTTAACCCATTCAACCCCATGGTGGCATTAACCAAATGACTATGTACCAGTTGCTGGAGCTGGACGGACCATGACAATTCAAGGGTAGTGTCATTTAGCTTGGCGCCTGATGGCGCCAAGCTAATATGACACTACCCTAGAATTATCATGGTACAGCGCGTAAGGGTTAAATGGGTTACTGCACCATAACTCAGCACTACATCTCAATAATTATTCATAATACGTGGCAGCTGATGCTGTGCCGATGATACGCGAGACTGATTGCAAAGTGCTCTGTCAACACCTGAGCCCAACGTGTGACAAAACTTGACAGATTGCACCGAGCTGTAAACATCTCCAGCAAACATGACAGTTGACACCAACATGCAGCATTTGATGAATTGATAGTGACGCACCCACACGCACTTTCTCTTTCAAAACACCAATATACAGTCAAACCTGTCAAGGCTACTGCCTGTATAAGGCAGCCAGCCACCTGTCCAAACAGACCACCAATTTGAACTCTCAGTCTTCTACTACTTCAATGACCCTGTGTAAGGAGACAGCCCATCTAACTTCTAAGTTACAAAATTTCTAAGGTGACCGTTTTTTATGGTCCTTGGGGTGGGTGCCTTAACCATCTTAGCCCCACGGCCGCATTTCCAAACATTTGGAGGCGTCGTCTAACGATTATGTACCAGTTGTAGGAGATGGATTGATCATGATAATTCATGGGTAGTGCCAGATGAGCTTGGCGCCTTCAGGCGCCAAGCTCATCTGGCACTACCCTTGAATTATCAAGATCAATCCATCTCCTGCTGCATGGTCCTGGGGTTAAATGGGTTAAACAGTTTTGACTGTACATGTGTGCATGCACAAAAACACAGACTTTGTATAATTAAATCATAAACTTAAAATTAAGAGCAGGAAATTATGTATGACAGACTGTCTAAAGAAAAGGGCACACAGACAACATAGTCTTTGTAGACACAACATAAAAACGCAAAGACCTGACTAAAGTCACCAGTTACAGGTACATAAAAACACACATAGTGGCATACACAGCAGTTGCAGTAACACACACACACACACACACACACACACACACACACACACACACACACACACACACACACACAAATTATATACATACAGTGACACACACTGTACAGGAACAAAAGACAAGGCATGAACAATGCAACTTTAACCCTCTGGCTGTCGCTAGCTGCTTTTGTCAAGATGATTTCGACAAAAAGCACTAACGACGGCTATAGGGTTAAACAATTTTGCATACAGCCAGACACAGGAACTGTTTACACTTTTCACTTTACTTGTGGTTACATACACTTGACCAGGGAGTGAGATGGGGGGTGGGGGTGGGGGGGGGGGGCTGTGGTGGTGGTGTAGGGATCAACAAACCCACACACCTCCTACCTCACTGTACCCCTTGTGCATGATGCAGCCGCTGTTACTGGTCACAATACTTATGGATGTATGCACAAAGGGGTTAACTCTATCCAGAGGAGCCGCATCCAGACTCACGGCGTAAAGCCGCGAATCTGGATGTGGCACGCCTCGAAAGTGTTAAACTAGGCACAGGCACAGAATTGTACAATTTTAGCATCAAACAAACTGCTGTCTCTTACCTCTCATGCAAAGGCTTCAGGATGGTTTGATTGCCCTCCATATCCACAACACATTTTGTGCTCAATTCAATTTCTGCACAGACAAAGGCAAATCAATAAAAAATGTAATCCATAGAACCATGCTCATCTTGCGACTAATCGACCATGACAGTTCAACTTCAAGGTTGGTGCCAGGAAGGCTTGGCTCTCCTAATCACATTCACAAAGCTCTTTTGGCACCACCCTTGGTTTATCATGGCTAGACAAAGGAAACCAGTGAAAATGTAATAAATGAACCATGATCATAGTGACAGAAGACTGATCGACCATGACAGCTCGAGGGTGGCCCCAGGATGGGTTGGCATCTCCAGGCGCCAAGACATTCTGGCACCACCCTTGTCCTATCATGTTAGAACAGTCGACTGAACAGTAACTTGTAGTTTACAAACTACAGCTTCTTGATAACTCGGGGATTTCCACTAAAAGTCTGTGTGGTACAAAATGGAATGAAAGAATTTCACTACAACAGAACCTGTTTTGAGAACCCACCATTCTGCAGGAAAAAAATTGGTCTTCAAAGACAGGTGTTCTCACGAAGGGCAAAACGTGTCACCAGTCATTAAAAAACATCATTTCGGTGGCTGCAACCACCTAAATGATGGTCTTTAATGACAGGTGATCTCTCATAAAAGTGTTTGCTCATAACAGGTTCTGCCGTTGCAAGAAAGTAGTCCTTGTCTACTGTCATGGTTTCTGGTGTACAGATGAATACAAGCATGCATGCCTGAACAAACATTGGTCATGACTCAAACATGACTCAATTTACTATCAATTTCTGCACAGGGAGTAGAACAAAGTATGTCACACTGTGCTGAGACTGATAATTATCCCTTATCATTCAGAATACACCACTACCAGTGTGTGAAATAAGTTGGACTAAAATAGTTCAAGGGTAGTGCCAGAATAGCTTGGCACCTCTAGGTGCCAAGCTATTCTGGCACCACCCTTGAACTAAAGCCATTGGTAAGTACTATAATGTAGCTTGCATATGGCAGTGTACAAATTTGAAGCTTTTAGCATCAGTATGATATGGGTTATGGGTACTACTGACCTCAAGCTCATTGAATAACCTATAACTTTGGTTATGTCATTTGCTCAGTAATGAATGAATGTTACTACATGTGTATGTATAGATCATATTTGCCTGATTATTTCACACATAACTTTGTATAACTCTTATCATTCGGAATACACCAGCGTGTGAAATAAATTTGACTGAAATAGTTTAAAGGTAGTGCCAGAATAGCTTGGCGCCTCTAAAGCCATTGGTCTATAACCTTATCTGTATGTACTATAATGTAGCTTGCATATGGCAGTATACAAATTTGAAGCTTTTAGCCTCAGTATGATATGGGATAATACATGTAGAAAACAGAAAAAAAAAATAAAGTTATGGGTCATGTGCTAAGGATAACTAGATGCATGATAAAACAGTGCTGAAAAAAAAACACACATGTTGACATTATCTGCTATGTTGACCTGTGTGTAAATTATCATGCATAACACACATTGGTAAAAATTGATGGCTGTTTCTGTGTGCCAATTCCTGCTAATGCTATCAAGCCTGATTTCTGTATATAATATGATTATTAACTTTGAAGAGCATTTTAAGTAGGAAATGTCTACTAGTGTAACAGTGTGAGTGTGTGTGTGTGTGTGTACGTGCGCATACACACACACACACACACACACACACACTAACACAGGAAACCCTTTCTTCCTAACAGTAACGGTAACAGTGACAAATCATTTGTCAATTTCTGCACTGCCCCAGATGGTGAATATAAATTCGTATGGGGTATGTTCTTACAAAATAGTCTAGTACCATTACATGTTTACTAGTGCAGCACTGAATGCGTGTACACACTGACAAACGCTGTTGACATTTTCATCAATTGACAGTTGACAAATTACGTAATTATCAATAAACAATTTTAGGGATCAATTGATAAGAAAATAATCGAGCTTTACTGAGTACAAAACATGTTTAATATTAGAATCACTGAGTGTGACGCACTGACAAACACTGGAGATAACATTTTCATACATGATAAGTGATGCTCACGCGCGGTCATTGACAGTCATAAACAACGTGCCAATAACCTCCTTACCTCTCCTGTTCGTGGGTCGCACTCGCACTGCGACTTTCACTTTGTCGCTCGCCATTTTGGCTTACTAGATCAATTCACTGAAAAACGAAGACGAGAAAACGGTATCCTTTGCTCCAGGAATCAAGGTAGACACATAATGTACTCCCAGTCACTTTGAAACACAACACAGAGTAGCTCACACACTGCTCGTTTCAGCAGAGGTCGCCATCTTTGCTGTTTTAGCTATCCACGATCCGGGCCCCAGCGTGAATCATCTTCCGGTAGTGAGTCCCTGGTTGCGAGTCGCTGCAGCAAGCGTCGCGAAGACAACTTTGCATTTTAATGTCCCCCGTCCTCCGATTTGCTGGCTTGCCTTTGACGTCGAGTTTAAATTATGTATGAAGATTTCTTATTTCTCTACGTTTCAGTTGTTTGGACATAAGGACGGCGAGAGTTTTAGTGTGCGAAGCCAATGCCGCTACTATTGTGTGGTCAGCCAGAAAAATGTCGTCTGCTGTAGCGTTAGCGGCGTCTGCCGACTTGAAAGCGGTTGACTGTCGGAATTATTGATCGTGGACGTTAGATAAGCTCTGGAATAATTTGTGGATGCTGGAGAGTGAGGGTGCTGCTGTAACTCTTCTCCGCCTGTTCATATCGTAATCTGATAATCTTCTGAGATCATGGACAGTCCTAAATAGCGAGCGGTAGTTTATCATGCTCGATCACTGTTATTGTTTACACGCGGACTCGTGGCCGGGGCGAAATCAAGTTCATGTCGTCTGCACGCGACAGTTTTGGCTCATCAGTCTGCAAGTGACCTCGACGAACCCTCGGTGGGGAAAAAATACTCTAAATAATTCTATTACGTTTCGTTACGAAAGTTACTGTGACCACTTTGTAGGTCCGCTGAACCGCAGGCCGCCGGTAGGGCCGGATAGACGATCTCAGTCAGTGCGGCTCGACGGATCTCTCTCCGGCTCAGTCTCTCTCTCTCTCTCTCTGACTCTCTCTCTCTCGTGCGTGTCAGGCTGTGCGTTACCGTTAGAGGATATTGTCGGCCGGTCTCCAAAAAAAAAAAAAAAAAATCAAAGACAACACGTGAATGATAAGGGGGGGGGGGGGGTGTCATATTCAAGGTGTGTGTGGGGGGGGGGGGGGTAGGGGCAAGCCGGCCATAGACCAGCGGCATTTCTCGTGGAAACCAGACGACTCGTACGGACCCATAGCCTGGTTTGGGAGTGTATGTGTGGTGGGGGGGGGGGGGGAAGGGGGGGGGGTAACAGAATGATACCCTTCCACTGCCCCCAAGCCCCGAAAAAAAAAGCCACTGCCACACAGGCACTCACTGTGACACACACACTGCCGTTACACACACTCGCGCGCGCGCGACACGAAACACTGAAATAAATGTCATGCCATCGGCCGCTATTAGACCCCAGTAGTATACCTTTGTCAAACCCGATTTCAGAATCAAATTGATAATAATCAGTGGCTTAATCTGTTCCGCAGTGGCAGCTGACGCAGGCTGTGTAATCTAAACACACCTGACCAACAAACTTTAGCTGCCCCACTGGAACATGAAATAACTCATTCTACCCCGGACACACCACAGCAAGATAAGGATCGACCATGATAGTTCAAGGGTGATGCCAGAATAGCTTGGCGCCTATGGGCGCCAAGCTATTCTGGCATCACCCTTGAACTACTCATGGTCGATCTGTGTCCTGCACTGCAATGCAGTCTTCAGAGGACGGGCAACGGCAAAATTTTGGGATTTCGGTCTTGGGGTAGAACTCAGAACTCAGAACACTTTATTCGGTAGGTCAACGACCCATTCGAATTGGGGTGAGATTACATAACTGGAAAAACCAATGACAACACGAGAAAGGAAACAGACAAGATATGAATAAAAAGAAACAACAATTTCTTCTTGGAATTGGTACTCATAATATAATGATCACACACACACACACACACACACACACACACACACACACACACACACGCACATACTCACACGCCGCACAGCGCACAGACGCGCTGCATCAGGGGGTCTACCCCACTTTGAGGCAGACTGAACAGATGTTTTGCGGCCATCGGCCCATAGGTAATGTCCTATTACACAGATAGTTGTTCATTGCGTAATTTAAGTGCATAGAATATGAACATTGCAACTTTTCTGATAGAGTCACAGTCCAGGTTTGCAAGCAACAAACTTATGTCCTCATTCTTTGTGTCATTCAAAAGGCTAGCCAAGTACTTATTCCTCAGTGCTGAGTATCTATTACAATACAAGAGGAAGTGTTCTTCATTCTCCACAGTCCCAATACAGAATGGACAGTTCTTTACATGTGTATTTGAATACCTATTATTCACATTCAGTTCTACTGTTCCCAGTCTGAAACGTATAAGGCTGTCCCCGGCCTGAATTTCTTTATCGTAATCTGGAATAGATATCTTTCTGGTTCGAATACCGTTTTGAACTGCTTGTAAGTTGCAAACCTGTCGCTTGACCGCTGAACCTTCGTTTCCCATGACTGTACAAATGACTCTTTCAGTCTTTGCCTGTACAACAACAAAAAAGCCCTTTCATCACCCACACCACCGTTTTGCCAAACGTGGCCAAAGCCATACTTGTGTAGGGTGCTTTCAATTTGGTTCGCCCAAAAACAACTTGCTACGGTACAGTTCAACTGCATCTTGTACGCCTGCTTAGGAAGTCTTGTATCAGACATCTTAATCAGTTTCATCCAATACTTTGTAGCTCTTATTATGCTATTTATGTGCAGTGGATGCCTACCCGTTTCACCATAAGCTGTCTGATTTGGGGTTCTGACATCCACACTCAGTAGTCTCTTGCAGGCGAAAGTGTGCACCTTTTCTATTGTTTCGAACTGCTTCAACCCCCAGGTCTTGGGGTAGAGTGAATGAGTTTTAAAGTAGTGTCAGCAAGAGGCATAGATCCTCATGAGCCGGCCCCGCAACTGCGGGGGCTCATGGGGATCTGTACCTCTTGCAGCTGGGTGGTGTTCAGATTTTCTCGACACTGAACGGGTTAATGTGTTTAACCCATTGGCTGCTACTGACAATACCGCCGGTTTGGCGGCCGAAAGACGCGTTCGGATACGCGTCTTTCAAGTTTCGCCGAACAGAATCGTCAGTAGCAGTCAGGTTAGAGGGGGGAGTGGGGGGGAGGGAGGAAAAGGGGGAGAGCATGTTTGACATGTTACATTCCTGCCTCCATAATATCAACCAACAGGGGAGGGGGGGGGGGAGTTGGAGCGGGGCGATAATCATCACTGAAGCTTCAAAATCAAACATGAAAATCAAATCTGATCAGTATGATTTTTGTCATCCACAAAATAGTTTTCCTCCCTAACATTTAATTTTACTCTCTTACTTTCCCTACATTTTTGGGGGGAGGTTGGGGGCGGGGGGGGGGGGGGGTGCAGCTTGGGCCCCGGTTCCTGCGACACTGCATTGTACAAGTACTACACTACACTCAAAGTGGCAGGTGACTTTGCCTGTACTCTTTGCATTTGGCAAAATGACGCAGTTGTGTCGTGACTATACAAACAGCAATGCACCAGAAAATGAATAAGCCTATATAAATAAGACTAGTTTACTTCGGCATTTGATATACACCAGGGCAGATTTTACTAGTTTGTACCGGCATGGGACGGAATGTTTGTCGTTACACATTTACGCCTACTTGGCTACACTGACACTCAGCGTGCAGCAGATTCTATTTATTTAATGCACTGGGACATGAATAGCCGTGCATATGGCCTAAATAAAGGGACATACCTCAGTAATCGCTTCTCTAGACTTTTCCTTCTGCAAGAGCCATTGATTCTCATGAGCCCCTGTATCGCAGAGGCTCATGGGAATCTACGCCTCTTGCAGAATATAATCACTCTCCAACTGTGCTTTAAACTGCGGATATTTCGGGTTATTTTGGACAGTGAAACGATTCTTTAATTATCACTGACACAACTGCTTCGTTTCAAGTGCAACTCGTTTGTCCAGTTTGTGTTTTTGTTACAAGCATTTGACAATACATTGTAAGAGGCCCGCTTATAACAACTTCACTGTGAAGAAAAGAACATAATTTAACTGCAAGAGGTCTAGATCTTCGCAATTGCGGGGGCTCATGAAGATCTATGCCTCTTGCTGAAATGACGTTGTATGCATGTTTCTTTGACGGCGTGGGCCGGCCTTTGACGCTGAATTTACAATGATTTCAACAGCGTTTACTGGCAGTCAAGGGCAGCGCCGGATCAATCAGTTTTCAAAGGGGGGGGGGGTGCTCAGCGACAATGTAAAAACTGTACACTGTTGTAATTGTGACGGTACAGTGAAAAGAGGGGAGGGGGACGGGGGGGGGGGGGGGGGGTTAGGGGGTGCTGCAATAACATTAAAGCACCCACCCACCCACCCACCCCTCCTTCTCGGACCATGTTGTGAACTGGCAGTGAAAGATTTTTTTTAACTCATTCTACCCCAGACACGCCACAGCAGGATAAGGATCGACCATGATAGTTCAAGGGTGATGCCAGAATAGCTTGGCGCCTATGGGCGCCAAGCTATTCTGGCATCACCCTTGAACTATCATGGTCGATCTGTGTCCTGCGCTGCAATGCAGTCTTCAGAGAACAACGGCAACATTTGGGGATTTCGGTGATGGGGTAGAAGGAGTTAAGCCGAGAGGATGGGGGGGGGGGGGGTGCTGTAGTACCAAAGCACCCGCCCCTGGATCCGGCCCAGAAGGGGTTGAATAACATGCGTTTGCCACCAATGGCAATTCAGTAGTAATAGAGGTCATGCATCCCTAAATCAGAGTTAGAGCAAACGTAGAACGGACTGAAAACATTCCGTAGTGGTTTCTGTTTCAGACAGGTAGCAGTTTTGTCGTATCAGTTGTCCACTTCGACACGTCGAAAATGAAGTAAAATAAAAAATGTACTACGGATGTCTGAAGCGTGTTCCGATTTCTGTTCTGGTTGTTTTAATAAAGTTGATGACATGGGACATGCGTCTTTTTTTTTTTTTTTTTTTTTGTCTTTTTATTATTTTTTTTTTTTACGGAGGTGGGTATGAAGTCATTTGGAATTCATCGAGAATGTTTCTTCGTTTTTTTCTGCCAAGTAAAACAATACTTAACCTCATAAATAACAGTTTTCTGCCTATGATCGTAAGCGGTAAATGAGTTTCTTTTTGAAAATATGCTGTACATTATCTGGCCCACCAATGTTTTAATTTCAGCGCTACGTATAGAAAATAGATGAAACGCCGTAAAAACAAATGAAACTCATTACCCCTCCCCCTCCCCCCCCCCCCCTCCATGCCCTCCCACTCCCGCCCGTCTCCCACCACAGTTTGATTTTTCAGAGGTTGGAAGATCGCTTGTTTTTGCCCTCCTCCCCCCTTGTTGGATTTTTTTCTTTAATATTTTTTGGGGAAGCATGAAAGTAATAATATCAATAACTTCCTGCACTACTGTAGTGAACAATCTACCTCTGCGTTTTATCGTCTTTACAATCGTAATCCGATCTCCCAAAAGCAAGTGACCTCATTCGCTGCGCGCCTAATGTATGCTTCATAAAGAAAACAATGCGCGTCGATTTTGTTCTTTGGACCGCCAGTTGGCATTGTCAACATACTGCGGAATTCTTGTGGACAGTGACTCTTTTTCTTTCAAACCCATTTCATCTTGAGGCTGATTTTTGGCTCACGTGCAAAGCAAACGTGAGCCTATTTTTGTGGTCGTCCGTCCGTCGTCTGTCGTCCGTCCGCCGTCGTCCGCACGCGTCGTCCGTGGTAAACTTTACCGTTGGCATTTTCTCGGAGACTGTTCAAGCCACAATCTTCAAACTTGGCCCAAGGATACTTTGTTGCAAGACCTTTCTAAACATACCAATTTAAGTGACCTCTCTCAAAGGTTAAGTTCACAGGGGATCAGGATTTCTTTTTTTAATTGCCATAGTTTGACCAACACTTTTTTTTTTCTCAAATACTATTCACAACATCAAACCCAAACTTGATACAAAGATACCTGATGTTAAGACCTTTTCAGTCTACGCATACTATGTTGGTTGATCCCTCGGAAATGTAAAGGGTCACAAGAGATCAGGAAATAGTGGAAAATAGCCACATTCAATTTGACAACATATGTTTTCAAGTCCCTTCTGTTTATAGAAGAGGCTTTTTAGGATGGGTCGCGGTGGGGCGAATTTAATAGCATGTACATGATGTCAAAGGCGAGCAGGCAACCTCTGACAACTGAAGTACTTACTTACTTACGCCTGTCACCCCTACCCGGGTATAGGCCGTCGACGAGAGACCTCCAGCAACTCCTGTCCTGTGCTTCTTCTTCGATTCTACTCCAGGTGGTTCCCAGTCTCTTGATGTCTGCTTGGAGGTCTCGACGCCAGGAGTTTCTCGGCCTACCTCTTTTCCTCTTTCCCTGGGGGTTCCATGACAATGCCTGGCTAGTGATACTGGAAGCTGGCTTTCTCAGACTGTGACCGATCCATCCCCATCTTCTTCGCCCAATTTCATTCTCTGCTGTTATCTGCTCTGTTCTCTCCCAGAGTCTGACGTTGCTGATCTTCTCTGGCCAGTGGATTTTCAAAATTCTTCTAAGGCAACTGTTCATAAAGGTCTGTACTCTGTTGACTGTAGTTTTTGTCAATCTCCAAGTCTCTGCTCCATATAGGAGAACTGCTTTTACATTGGAGTTGAAAATCCGGACTTTGGTGTGTTGTAACAGCTCTCTGGAACTCCACACTTTTTTCAACTGGAGAAAGGCTGCTCTGGCTTTACCGATTCGTGTTCTGACATCTGCTTCAGTGCCGCCTTTTTTGTCTATGGTGCTCCCGAGATAGGTGAAGGACTCCACCTCCTCCAACGGGGTGCCAGCAAGCAAGACTGGTTCTTCCCTGGTTGCGTTCAGCCTCATTGTCTTTGTTTTCTGTTTGTGAATGGTGAGGCCCACTTGGGACGAGATGTCAGCAAGCCTCGTGGTCTTGTCCTGCATTTGTTGATGAGTGTGGGACAGTAATGCCAAGTCGTCTGCAAAATCGAGGTCGTCAAGCTGTGTCCACAGTGTCCACTGTATTCCACTTCGTCTGTGCTCTGTGGTCATCTTCATGACCCAGTCTATGGCCAGTAGGAAGAGGAACGGAGACAGCAGACACCCCTGCCTGACACCAGTTCTGACCTGGAGCTCCCTGGTGAACTGCCCTTCGTGGATCACGCGACATGTCATGCCATCGTAGCTGCTCTTGATCAGGCGGACGAGCTTTATGGGTACACCGTAGTGTCGTAGGAGTTTCCACAGAGTCTCTCGGTCCACACTGTCAAATGCTTTCTCATAATCCACAAAGTTGACGTACAGCGGGGAGCTCCACTCCAGAGACTGTTCCACGATGATGCGGATAGTGGCGATCTGGTCTGTACATGATCGGTTCTTCCTGAATCCTGCTTGCTGGTCTCTCAGCTGGGGGTCAACGGAGCTCTTCATTCTCTCCAGGATGATCCTGTTGAAGACCTTTCCTGGTACTGACAGCAAGGTGATTCCTCTGTAGTTGGAACACTTGCTGAGGTCGCCTTTCTTGGGAAGCTTGATTAGGTACCCCTCCTTCCAGTCAGCCGGCATCACCTCCTCTTCCCAGATCTTTCCGAACAGTGGGTACAACATCTCCACTGTTGTCTCTAGGTCTGCTTTCAGAGACTCCGCTGGGATGCCATCTGGGCCTGCTGCTTTGCCGTTCTTCAAAAATGCCACTGCTCTTCTGATCTCTTCCCGGCTGGGTCTGTCACAGCTGATGGGTAGGTCGGTCTCTGCCGGCTGGATGTCTGGGGGGTCGGGTGGTCTAGTTCTGTTCAGTAACTCTTCAAAATACTCGGCCCATCTGTCGAGTTGGTCTGCTCTGTCTGCAATAGGCTTGCCTTCTTTGTCTTTTACTGGTCTTTCTGTATGGCCATACTTGCCTGACAATCTTCTGGTAATGTCGTAGAGCTGTTTCATGTTGCCCCTGCCTGCTGCCTTTTCTGCCTCTGCTGCCAGGCTGTCTGTGTAGGCCCTCTTGTCTGCCCTGATACTCCTCTTCACCTCGCGGTTGGCTTCCCAGTATTCCCCCTGTGCCCTTACTTTGGCTGCTCTCGTGCGACTGTTGTTGACAACTGCTTTCTTCTGCTTCCTCACTTCTATCTTCTTCAAGGTCTGTGCCGACAGCCAGTCCTTGTGATGGTGTTTCCTGAACCCTACAGTGTCTTTGCAGGTTGAGTTCAGAGCCTCTCTAACTGCCTTCCACTGCTGCTCTGTGGTGACCGCCTCCTCTTCATTTACTAGCTCCTGTAGCGCTTGAAACCGGTTGGACAGCGCCAGTTTGAACTCTTCTCTAACTCCAGTTTCTCTCAGGAGGCCTACATTATAGCGCTGTCTTCTTGTTGTCTCTGTGCGGCTTTTCTTTAGCTTGAGCTTCATTCTTAAGGTAAGCAGATGGTGGTCTGAGGCGACATCTGCTCCCCTCCTCACTCGAACATCTTGAAGGGATCTTCTAAATTTCTTGCTAATGCAGATATGGTCTATTTGGTTCTCTGTTGTATGGTCAGGTGAGACCCAAGTTGCTTTGTGTATTCTTCTGTGTGGGAAGATGCTGCCTCCAATGACAAGTCGGTTTAGAGCACAAAAGTCTACAAACCTCTCCCCGTTCTCACTCATCTCCAAGCCTAGTCCCTGTCTCCCCATCACCTCTTCGTATCCGGTGTTGTCCTCCCCTATTTTGGCATTAAAATCGCCCATGACGATGGTGATGTCTCGCTCCGCACATTTGTCCAAGGCACTCTGGAGTTGGTCGTAGAACTTTTGTTTCTCTTCCTCGTCACTGTCATTAGTGGGCGCATAACACTGGATGACGTTCAGCTTGAGCTTTTTCTTGGTTCTAAAGGCTGCTGTGATAATTCTTGGCCCAAGAGGTTCCCAGCCCATCAGCGCTCTCTGTGCCACTGGTGACAGCATGAATGCTACACCTTCTGTATGGGGGGCATTCTCCTCTTCATGACCTGAATACAGAATCATCTCCCCACTTAACAGCCTTTTCTGGCCAGACTGCGTCCATCTGGCTTCACTGATACCTAGCAGGGAAAGGTTGTACTTTTGCATTTCCGCTGTTATCTGGGCGGCCTTGCCGCTCTGGTACATGGTCTTGACGTTCCATGTGCCCATGGTTGTATCCCTGGATAGAGAGAGGCGGCTCGGTCCTGTGGCTTCCGAAGACTTCCGGCTTTCACCACAGGACGTCATAAGTCTTTTGGTAGAAGAACCTTCCTCCTCCAGGAAAGGAATTACTGTTAGTCTTTTCGTCGGCGTTTTTGTAGCTATTTCCTTTTTTGCAGGGTGGGGAAGCTACCCTCACGCCCAACCCTCTTACTAGGAGGACCAGGGGTTTTCTGTCGGGGTCACCTTCCCTTAGACCATGTTGGTTCACGGCACCTTATTTCATTCGGTGCACCCCTCTCACGAGGGACCCCCTATCCACCACCCAGGGGACGCGCCTCAACGCCATATGGTCCCAGCGCGAGGGACAACTGAAGTAAAAAGATAAAAATTACGTCATGTCTAGTTACGCTAACCTCGCTAATAAACGTACATTTGGCGCGAACGGCCGAGCTTTGTGCATATGTGTGTGTGTGCGTATGTATGTAGACACGAGAATCTCAGATATTACTGTACGTACAAGCTTGAAACTTGGCGAAATTCTTTATTTAAAGGGTGGCTAAGAGAGCCTCCGAGCATGTTGTAACTGGATGTCTCATTAAAGATTTGGTTATTTGGGTTTAACGCCGAGCAGGCGACTAAGGCCATCTCACGGCGGATCTCATTAAAGACATAAAAGACCGTTTCAGTATAGAAAGTCGGTTGATCCAGATTACAGTCCGTAATTTGTGTCACATTTACTTGAAATTTTGGATATAGCTAGTTTGGAGAAAGACATTGGATGAGTTCGTTAGCCAGCGGTGTACCTCTTCAACTTTTTGAATAATAATTGATTCATTTTTTCAAGTTTTGGATCCACTTTATACTCGCATCAAACAGTTAGCCCTGGAAGAGACTGTGTGGAACAAAACAGTCAGCCCTGGAAGAGGTTGCGTGCCTTTCCGATGAGTGACGTGAAACATAAATTTCGTCACTGTGTATACGGCGTCGTGAGATTTCGCGATGCCATGACGTCAAGCTTATAGTGACATCATTTTGCTGCTTTTGCTATTCTTCTTCAGAATTCCTTTTGCTACTCCAGCCCACAGAGCGTACTAATGGCAGGAAGCGCCATGTGTCCGTCTTTATTTGTGTGTGCCGGCGTGTGTGATGATCAGAGGTTGGCTTAGAGAGGAAGGAAATGGATCAGAAGGATACGCTTAAAAATGTGAACTGTAAATCAGTGTTCCTAAAAGAAAAACGCATGTGAGCTCCAAACAATAAAGTATACTTTGGGATGAAATCCTCATCTTGTTCAATAGGAGATATTTCAACATCAGAATCAGGTCAACGACAAAAAAGGTAGAGACCCTTGACAGCGAGGACAGCTCTCATATAGAAGGGCTTTGTGGGTTATGGTTTATCCTATCAAATACTATTCACAGCTTCGAACCCAAACGCTGGCATTTTCTCGGAGACTATTCAAGTCACAATCTGTAAACTTGGCCCAATGATACGTTTTGACAAGACCTTTCTAGACATAACAATCTGAGTGACCTCTCCCAAAGGTCAAGGTCACAGTGGATAATGAAATTAAAATAAATTGCCATATTTTTACAAAATTATTTTTTTCTCAAAATAATACTATTCACAACATCAAACCCAAACTTTGTACAGTGATACCTGACGATAAGCCCTAGCGATGCATACTAATTTGAATGGCCCCTCAGAAAGGTCAAGGGTCAAAGAGGTCGGCAAATGTGTGTAAAATCCCAATGTTTCATAGAATTGTAGTTTTTATCAACCTTTTGAAAGTTTTCAATCAAATTTGGCTCAAAGGTAGCTCATGCTAAGACCTTTTTATAAATAATAATTTCATTGACCCATCACAAAGGTCGTCATGGGATGATCCCAAAATATGTTTTTTTTTAAATAACCATATTAATGTGTGTAAAATGCCAATTTTCCACAGAATTGTAGTTTTTATCAACATCTTTTAAACGTTTTCAATCAAGTTTGGCTCGAAGGTAGCTAATGATAAGATAAGGCATCCGTGTGGAAAGCCCTGAACGTTATAACAAAGGGTAAATCAGCCCCTGAAATACCACCCCATTTGTCAGCTGATATATTAAATAACCACTTCCTATCGACAGCTGAAACACTTGCTCAGTCAGCTGCAAGTAGTAACGCAGAGTACCAAGTTCCTAGTGTACTGGAAAAATACTGTGAGGCCAAAAATATACTGCAGACATTCATCATTCCTGATATTACCGTCGCTGAAGTCGGCAAATTCATCTCTAGCATGCCGAACAAAAAGTCCACCGGGATGGATGGTATAGACAACAAAATTCTGAAAATGTCACTACCATATACGGTAGAGGCACTCACTTATATCTTTAACCTCTGTATAAAACACAGCACGTTTCCAACTATTTTCAAAGAGGCCAAGGTAATTCCAATCCCTAAATCAAAAGATCTTGAAGATGTCAATAACTACCGTCCTATCTCACTTTTGTCGGCCCTGTCAAAGCCCCTTGAAAAGCACATACATAAACACCTCCTCGATTTTCTAGAAAAGGGCAATTTCATAAATATTCATCAGTCCGGCTTTAGACCGAAACACTCATGTCAGTCAGCACTGGCACACATTGTAGACAGCTGGCTGGAATCAATAAATAAAAACCTGATGTTTGGAGTTGTTTTCTTAGACCTACAAAAAGCATTTGATCTTGTCGACCATGACATTCTCTTAAAGAAGCTAGCAGCATACCATATAAGTGAAACTGCCATAGCATTTTTTAGATCATACCTAAAAGACAGAAAACAAAAGGTATATACTCATGGAAAATACTCTAAACAAGGACAAGTTAACTACGGTGTCCCCCAGGGGTCGATCTTGGGACCTCTTCTATTTATAATATTCATTAATGATTTGCCTTTGCATATTACTAACACTGATGTTAATTGCAACCTGTTTGCGGACGATACGAGCCTCCATGTTTCGGGTAAAAAAAACAGCTGACATTAACATTAGCTTACAAAGTAGTCTCAGCGAGCTTTCCGACTGGTGTAGAGAGAATCATATGGTTCTTCATCCAGGAAAAACAAAGAGTATTTTAATCACTACACGACAAAAACACCAACGCCGACCACAGCCGTTACATTTACAACTGAACGCTAAACCGATAGAACAAGTCACAGAGCGTAAATTCTTGGGAATACACGTTGACGAACAATTATGTTGGGAGACGCATATAAATACAGTCTGTAAAACCATTGCTAAAAACACTTTCCTGTTGTCCCAGCTTAGACAAGTAACGGATACACATACTCGTAAACTGTTTTTTCATGCCCATATCAAGTCTCACGTTGATTATGTCTCCACAGTGTGGGACGGTTGTAGTGATGTTCACATGAACAGGTTAAACTCTATAATATAAAAGAACTGTCAAAATGATAGATACGCGGCCCATTCCTACCATAGACAAATTTAGACATCTAAACATTCTCGGCCTGCGTCAACAACTTAATTTCAACAAATGCATTCTCATGCACAAGATATTAAATAACATGACACCGCAGTATCTAACCACCAAATTTGTGCCACAGCAAGAACGCGAACGGTCCTCAAGGAACAATACTTTACCCCTACCTCTGCCTAGAATTGACCTCTTTAAAACTAGTTTATCCTTTTCTGGACCGTTTGTATGGAACACTATTCCTGCACATTTGAAGACTATAGCCTCACTTGGAATCTTTAAAACGAAACTTTTCGATTACCTGATGAGCCAAACATAACAACACTGGGCATTTAACAAACCCTGATGGTTAATGCTTTTATGTAATATAATTATGCATTTATCTATATTGTTGGTATGTGTGTGTGTGTGTGTGTGTGTGTGTGTGTGTGTGTGTGTGTGTGTGTGTGTGTGTGTGTGTGTGTGTGTATGGTATAAGATGAATGTTAAGTGTTATTATTATTTTGTGTCATTTTTTTTAATTTTTTTTGTATTGTTGCATGAAATAATATGTGTAAATATAATTCTTTATTATTATTATTATCTTTTAATCTATTTTATGTTGTAGATGTTAGCAACGGCAAGTTTGTAAAATGACGATTTGTTTCTGTCAAAACTTTTTACCGTTGATAAATAAAGTTTCATCATCATCATCATCACCTTCCTATTCACACTAATTTTGTTGACACATCAGAGAGGTCAAGGGTCATGGGGATGATCCCAATATACGTTTTTAAAAAAATAGCCATATTTTGACCCCGCCCCAAAAGTTTTTTCTTAAATTCTATTTTTAACTTCAAACCCAAACTTGGTACAGAGATACCTGATGGTAAGAGCCATATATGCATGCTAATTTGGATGAGCCCTCGGAAGGGTCAAGGGTCACAAGAGGTCAGTAAATTTGTGAAAAATGCCAATTTGTGTTACAATTGTAGTTTTTATCAAAGTTTTTGCAAACTTTTCAATCAAATTTGGCGTGAAGATTGCTGATGGCAAGACATTTCAATGCATGCTAAAATTAGTCGACTCATCGAAAAGGTCAAGGGTCACGTGGGTTTGACAGATGTGTGAAAAGTGCACACACTTTTGCATCGGTCATACACGTGAGCCGTAAGGGCTTTGCCTTTCATATTTAAAATTGACTTATTGTCCTATGAAAGCTACATTACAGATTAGGAGAAAGATTAACCATTTCAGTTCTAGGGTGCTGAAAGAATAGCTTGGCGCCTCAGGCGCCAAGCTATTCTGGCACCACCTTAAAACTGTCATTGTCAAATTTCTTTCAAGCAGTAGCGTATCGGGATGAAAAGGATAAAATGCTCCCTTCCTCAGACTACCAGAGGACGCACAATTATGTCTTTTATTTGAAAGCAGGATAAATTCAACACCGAATAATCCCACCAATCCTCGGAACACGTATATGGACAGGGCAGTAGCGTGTAGCGTTGGAAGATTTTTTGGGTGGAAGAGGGGGGGGGGGGGGAGAGGCGGGGGGGGGGGGGGTGTGGGGAGGTGGGGGGCGTGTCTGACATGTTACCTCTAGCCTCAAAAATCAAACGGCGGGGTGGGGGGTGGGGGGGGGGGACGAGCTGAATAGGGGTAGAGAAAGGGATGGGGACAGGCTACCTGATGGTACCTGGGTGAGTGTGCCGCCTAGATAAATTCAGTGATTGGGGGATTGGGGGTAGGGGTGGGGGTGGAGGAGTGAAGGGCAAGGGATACTTTGTCTCTCCACCCCCCCCCCACCCCCACCCCCATAATTACAAAAAGTAATATATTGAAGGGTAATGCAAAGGCTCCGAAAAATTCAAACAAAATATCAAAATCAATAAGATTTGTTTTTGTTTAATATTATTCGGGGGGGGGGGGGGGGGGGCGGGAACGGGATACTCAGGCCCTCTATATTTTCTTAAGGGGTGGGGTGGGAGGGGGGTGGTGTTAGAGGGCCAGGGACCGCCCGGTTCTCAAAGGGGTGGTGCTGAGAGATGTTGACAGCAACCGAAATGATAACATGTTCTATGCATGAAAACGGGGGTTTTTTTTTGTTTGTTTGTTTTTGTTGTTGTTGTTGTTTTTGGTTTTTTTTTTTGGGGGGGTGCTAATTCTGTTCATTTATTTCGACATTATTTCTATTAGATGCTGCCTTATACTAAGCTTTTCAGAGCGGTCATACCTTGGGGGAAGGGGGGAGGGAGGGGGGCTTGGCTGTACTTTCCTGCCTACAAAAGTCAAAGAGGGCGGGATGGGGCAACCGCAACCTCCGAAATATCAATCATAAAAAAAATCTTTTATTTTTTTCATCTCTTCCCAGTGAAAAATACATGTATGTACTCTAAGCATTAGCTCATCAGACACTACCGTCGAACCTGCTAGGGTCGATCCGTCCAAACTGTCTGTCAGGGCGAAATGAAATAATTAAATATGTTCCGATCATTGCATACACTGGTTATCTCCCTCGATTCGCTACCGCGGTAGCAAATCGACGGAGACAGCCAGTGTGGTATAATGAGTGCAAGCTGCGGCCGATGCCACGTCTCAGTGCGCTGGCGTTTATTTACGAAAGGAGCGGGCGTCCAATATCTATGGTATACACAGTTTATACTTCCAGTCTTGTAGTGAAATAAATCAATATATACAACGGTGAATACCCGGAACATGTATTTGTAAGTCTAGGCTACGATCTTGATTAGAAACGATGAGTTTATTATATACAGCAACGCCAGATGTCTCGCAGAAACGCGTTTTATTAGTAGTAGTTTGAGATACATCAGCGTTGTATTGTAATTTGTCTACCGAGGAAGCGATAATTATTGTGTGCTGGTCTGTGATTTTGAACATTAGAGCCGTAAGGTTCAAAATCACAGACCAGCACATACTTGTATCACCGCTGATAGGCGAAATCAGGTCATTGCAGACCGGATTGGAACGTTTCTTATTTGAGAGTAATTCAGTTTCTATTGTACTTTTTTTCCCCCCGACCGGCACAAGAGTGAAAACGTTTTCTTCATAAAGTGACTGATCCGCCTCTGAACGTTGAACTTTTTTTATTTTTTATTTTTTATACAATGAAAATCTTTTTTTTTTTAACTAACAAAATGGCTTTCGTCAAATAACGGCAGAACTGATACACTACAGTGTTTAAATCACCCTCTTTCAGTGATGTAAGTCACTCAGTCACTGGCTTATTCATATAACCCACACTCAAAGTATAGGACTCTGCATCGCATTGTTCCCGACTTCGTCAGCGATCGAGTATGCGGGGTTCACTCATGCATGTGCGGTTCTGTGATTTGGAGACATGCGGCGGGGAAACGTAAGGTCCTAAATCACAGACCCGCACACACGGCTGTATGCAGCGCTAAACAGAGAATATCTCGAGAGCGATTGCACCCATAAGCCCTGGATGGAGCTCGATGGCGGAAGCCGCTCTTTCGAGAGCAATATGTTACGCGATGCCGAAATCCGGCCCTCTATCAAATATGGGCCGAGATAAAACTGAGGTTGCTCAGAATGCAAAAGTAGGTCCAAATTGAACGTGTTTCGACGAAAACGGTGGATTAAAAGCCCGGACAAACATGCGATATCGCGTGTTTGCCCGGCGTACATCGCTCGTGTGACGACCCTCTATGACTGACGAGTAACTGCCCAGCTGCTTGTGTTCGAATAATTCTTGTTTAGAAGACTGTCTCTTTCTGTTGGCCGAAAATAGTGCAGCTGACCGACTCTCTTATCCCGTACTTGCTTAACCCGTTCACTGCCGGGAAAATGTGAACACCACCCAACTGCAAGAGGTATAGATCCTCATGAGCCCCCGCAGATGCGGAGGCTCATGAGGATCTATACCTCTTGCTGAAAACACTTTGTTATCCCACGTTCTTTTGACGGCTGCGGATCATCGACGGTGAAGTAACGGGCAAAGATGTCAGAAACACGATACGCGTCCACTGGTGTCGATGGGGTTAGCGACAGACAGCCGGCCATCAGAGATGCATACAGTAATGCGCCGCAGTTAGCGCAGCGAATGGAGGAAGACAATCAGTGTGTCATGGGCTGGTCAGTGATTAGTGATTGGCACCGAGGAGAACCGGTGAGGCTGAGGTCCAAAATCCCAGTCGTGCACGCCACATTAGCCCCCAGTCGGCAGCCTTCCTCAGTTACGTGAAAGCATAGGGGCCTGACGATGCCGGGTGCTTTGACTATATGCAAATCCGCTGTGCCACCGCGTCAGTGAGCGCTACCGCATCTAGCTCAATTCAGAATATTTAGAGCGGGGAGTATCATATTCATAAGCGACTGCTCTCAAAACTGTCAAAGCGCGCGTTTCCCGTTGTTTCTTGGCCGCGCGAGCTATGGACACTCTCAAAACGTTTGTCCATAGCAGAATATTCTGAATTGAGCTAGATGCGGTAGCTGGCACGCGGTGGCGCAACGGATTTGAATTTACTACTTCAGTAGTCAGGCCCCTTGGAAGCTGTTGTCTTCGTTGTTGTTTTTGTTGTTGATGTGTACAGTTGTATTGCGTTGCGCTGCGTTGCGTTTTTGTTTTGTGTTATGTTGTGTCAGTTGTGTTGTATTGTGTCAAGTTGTGTCACGTTGTGTTGTGTCATTGTGTTGCGTTCCGTTGCGCTGCGTTGCGTGTTGCGTAGTGTTGCGTTGCGTCAGACTGAGCAGAAAAGTCTTGCCCTTTACAACATTCAGACGTCATAATTTAAGATAGCGACTTTGTTCAAAGTTATTGTAAGCCATACTAAAAACAGGCAGAAAGGAGATAATGCGATAAAATAATCCTTTGCTGTCTTAAGTAGACTGCTTTCAACACATTTTGTGGTTTCTGCATCGGAATGTGTATTTTACACCGTAGGAGAAATTGTTGGCTGTCTTGGCGACGGACTTTAGTATTGCGCATTAAGACTGAAAATAACTGGCCGCGCCGAGTTCAACACAAAAGCGAGTATGCGGTTATGAAACTAAACTAGCCACGCAAAACAATTTATAATTGTCGCCTATTTCACATTTGCAGCCTAGCTGCCAAATACCGTATAATTATCCACCGGGTCCATTGATGAAGACACGGAATAACAGTCCAGACTAATAATAAACAGTTTAGTGACAGTTCTTTAACCCATTCAGTTCCGAGAAAATTGAAACACCACCCAACTGCAAGAGGTATAGATCCTCATGAGCCCCCGCAGTTGCGGGGGCTCATGTGGATCTATGCCTCTTGCTGAGACCACTTCAAATTTGTGTTCCTTAGACAGCTAAGTCCATTTGGTGTTGAATTAACGAAGATTGTAGAAACACTCTCCGCGTCAAGTGGCCTTAAACGGGTTAACCCGCTGAACTTTGAACAGTACGGTTCTGAAACATGCATATGCACGGTACTGATATAATTTTTTTTCTCGCGCGTAATAGTCTTGGTGATCTTGTTGTAAAACGCACAAGTTGTTTATGTTATTCTCTTCAACTCGTACAGTCTGGCATGCTTCACGCCTATGGAAAAGTGAGAGACACAATTTGCGATTATTTCACCGTCTCTCTCCAGTCAACGTAAAACACACAAAGCCTCATCAAGAAGGTCATTCATTATTCAAGGAAGGCTCAGCTGGTGTTACTGTCAGGATAACCTATTTCCTGAAATGGATGCTGCACAGTAACAATCACCTCTGCAGTTTCACCACCCTGCAAAAGGGATAGATCCTCATGGCCCCGCAACCGCGGGGGCTCATGAGGATCCATGCCTCTTGCTGAATCCTTGTCATGCATGTATGTTCGTATTCAGGCGAAAGGAGTAATTTAATTGTTGTATAGTTACGAGCATTTCTCAGGGATGGTGTCAAACCCGTGCGCAAGCTTCAAGAGGCACATATCCTCATGAGCCCCCCCGGAGACTGCGGAGTTCTCATTAGGATCCATGCCGCTTGCCGCTTCATTTTCATCTAAGTTTGCTCATAGGTAGTCGGTGTGTAGTCATTCATACGTTTATCTTACGATTGATCTGGGTTGCGACCAAGACTGACAGAAAAACGACGACATTGTCCAAGACTAAGACTAAGACAATGAACGCCTTAGCTGCTTCCGGCAGCAGCTGTGGCAGAGGGCTCGACCACGATAGATCAAGGGTAGTGTCTGTCTTGTTTGGTCATTAGAGAGACCTAGCGTGCCTTCTCTAGCGGCAAAGTTGACAATTCTAACCCATTTCATCCTGAGGCTGATTTTGTAACATTGCGTCTTGTTCTAAGAAGGCTGCATTACTTATTACTATATAGATCAACTGTTTCAGTTCAAGGGTGGTGCCAGCATAGCTTGGCGCCTGAGGCGCCAAGCTATGCTGGCATCACCCTTGAACTATCAGTCAAATTTATTTCAAGCAATCAGGATGAAAATGGTTAACTCACACATAATAATGACAAACTCATGAAACGAATGTTGCTGTGTATCGACTGTGTGCACCAGCTGTGAGAGACGAATCGCCAATGAATGATACGTCATTCGAGGGTAGTGCCAGATTAGGTTATAATATCAATACATATTTCACGAATCACAAACCACAGTCGGCAGAAGTGAGGACTGATGCATCACGGTTTGTAAATTTCGAATTTCGTTCTTGCTTCGTCACAAACTGAAAACAAAATTCGGAAATCACGTACATTTATTACGAAACTGTCTAGCCTGTGTTGCCTCCTCTACCATCGCTTTCCTACATCACCACCCTCCCTCACCCCTACCCTACCCATTCTACCCCTCCCCTGCTACCCCCCGCGCTCCCAACCCACCCCACCCCAGCCCAGTCAAGAACGACACATTATATTATACACGTAAAAAAAATAATATAAATAATATATATTGGCAGTCACATCTTGCGAATATATAGCAACGTATCCACCCCTGGTCTCCTACCCTACCCTACCCACACTGGTTGTCTTCCTCGATTCATTACCGCTGCTCAGCGGTAGCGAGTCGAAGGAGACAACCACCACCACCACTAATACTAAGTACCAGCACCACCCACGTACACCTACACCCCCATCCATACAAGAACTGTCCACTGTCCTCCGCAGGCTAATTGTTATTCATTGCATCCAAGACACTGTCCACTTTCTCTCCTGACCGCAAGCCCACTGATTTATGGAGAGAAGACCGAAAAGGTTTTTCGATCACGAGTGTGCTGGCTAGATTATCCGGCATACAATAGTATATTGTGATTTCTTTTTATTAGGAGGAGACCCCAACAGCTACCTGTTTAGTCTGAATTTATTTATATAAGCAATCACAACAATGAATGTCTTGAATTCATTTTTTATTTCATTCGTTTGTGAAGAAAAGATGTAATATCTTGAGAATCGCATCTCAAACCAAAAATAATGGTCATAGAGGAAGGGTTTAGTTGAGAATGACTGGGTTGGGTGATTGGGGCCGTGTGAATATCGGGTGGAGGGAAGAGGAGCTCCATCCCCTCCCCCCAGCCCCCTTCCCCCACTAAAATCTTCTAGAGAACGATCGAACGTAGGTCAGCTCGCGGGACATCACTCAAGTCAACCGCTCTCTCCTTGTCAGGCGTACCTCAGTCAGCCGCAGCGGTAGCCGTTGACTGCCTTCTTCTGCGCACTTACGTAATTTAATATTAATAATAAGACGTGGTAATCTAAAAATATTGCTTATATTAGATGTAGGTCAGTAAAACCATAGGGGCTCGATGGCAGTAGCTTTGACTAATGCAAATCCACTGCGCCACCGGGTGCGCGCCACCGCCGCCTACTAATGCTCAAGACAAAATACAAGGGAAAAAACGAAGACGCCCGCGAATCGACGAAGCACTGTGATTCCAGAGCAGTTTTCAACCCTCAAAGCAACCATCCGCCTAAAACCTCGAACTGAACAGACTCGGTAGATATTTTGCCACAAATCTATACCAGCCTTGTCCTCCGATCAAAACTGATAGTTTAGTATCAAGGCTTTTTGCACAGTCAAGCATGATCCATAGCAGACATCCGAGTCAGGGTTTTAGATGTGGCCGGAAATACGCCGCAAGCTCATTTTTCATTGGTTTATGTAAATTAGCATATCCAATGAAATTAAAACAAGAGTGCGTCTTACTGTCTAAATGAACTTGTGACCCGGGCTGCACACAGCAGTCGCTTTAGTAGTCCAAGAGCTAGCCAGATCTACCGTGCACTCACCTTCCCCCCTCTCCCAGTACTCAATAAGATGGGTTTCAAAGTGTACCTTAGTATGTCCTGAGATGTTTAAGCGATGTTCCCCTAAAATCCTTATGAACACACCAGAGATATAGCCGATGACGCAAGGATGCTAAAATGAGCTTGAGAAACATTTTCCTCTAAATAAATCAGAATTCATTCCAGAAGCCCAAACCAGGCATTATTATGTTAAGGCACACCTTCTGCGTCCTCTGCAACAAAAAAAAAAAAAAAAAAAAAAAAAAAAAAAAAAAAAACAGAATAAAAAAATATATGGAATCTATGGCTCACAGAGAAGGTATTGTACACCCAGTAAATGGCCATTTCCTCAAAATCGCAACAAACAAAAAAAAAGACAAAAAATTAATGTGTCAGATGCCTTCAGACATTTTCTATAGCACTTGCAGTCCATTTTCAGGTTTACATCATTAAAACAGGATGTCACAATTATAATAAACTTGACTAGGTGATGTTGTGATCACTATGAGTGCCACATTGATTGATTTTGTATCCCTACCCGCAAGTTGTAAAAATATGCAATATTAATTAGAAAAAAAAATACTAAAGTTATTCCATTTCATTTTGACCTCTCTTTACCTATTAAGTTTCAATACTTTGAGCATAAAGTGCAAGAAAATGAGGAAAGTCGGCATCCTTTATGATACGTTTGTGGTGAATAATAGCTTTTTCCAATTTAAAATTGCCAAATTGGGAAACGTACGTTGTATCCGATGCCCTCAGAAATTTTGTATACAATAGGTCTTTTTTTTTTTTAAAGGTTTTAATGGTTAGGATAGAGTACCGCAGTTACTCCCAACCTGATTTTATGATGCTGTGATTCATTTAGGGGCCACAGTGGATGAATCTGCTGCCCTACCCTTATTTTACCAGTACGCAAAGAAACGCAAAATGATCATAAAAATTGATTATGTCATACTCCTTTGTTTAAATATTTTTGTTGCCAGTTTTCTTAACAAAAGTATGCACATTGAGCATAAAATTTGTGATCATTTCATACTTTGGTACTCTATCCTAAACAATAAAACCTTTTTTTTAAAAAAAATACCTATCAGTTGCATACAAAATTTCAGAGGGCATCGGAAACATTATTTTATTTTTTCGATTTCGCGGAAATGGCCATTTACTGGGTGCACAAATACCATCAGTGTGAGCCACTGATTCAATATTTTTTCATTCTGTTTTTGCTGATGACGCAGAAAGTATGCCTTAACATAGTATTGCCTGATTTGGGCTCCTGTAATAAATTCTGATTTATTTAGAGGAAAATGTTTCTCAAGCTGACTTTAGCGGATCTGCGAAGAGCGTGAATGGGGGTACCCTTGCGCCATCGGCTATATCTCTGGTGTGTTCCTAAAGATTTTAGGGGAAACATAGCTTAAACATTTCAGGACATTATAAGGTACATTTTGAAACCCATCTTATTGAGTATTGTGGGGGAGGGGGGTGGGGGGGGGGGGTGCAAGGTAGCCAAGACTGGCATATGGAGTATAGGTACGTATTTCCCCCAGCCCCAAAAGGTCTAATTTAATGGAGTCTGGTTTAAACACTGCTCAGTTGTCAATATCTTTTCGAGTAATTCTCTACGACTTTAGAGTAAACACGGCAGAAAACAATGGATGCACTGCAGTGCATAGAGGCCTTTTTCACGGCTCTCTACTAAAGGGTTTAACGTTCAACTGTAGATGTTGAGAAAGAGGCCTGTGCACGCTGGGATACTTCCGGCCACATCTATAATTTCGCGGGCGTCTTCGTTTCTTCCCTTGTATTTTGTCTTGAGCATTAGTAGGCGGCGGTGGCGCGCACGCGGTGGCGCAGTGGATTTGCATTAGTCAAAGCTACTGTCATCGAGCCCCTATGAGTAAAACACACTGAGTTCAGCAGATTTGGCCAGCACTGATCCCATCTGCATGAATCCGTAAGTAATACTGACCGTGTAATCTGTAATCTTGCGTGTTCTTCAGTTAGAGAAGTCATTAAAGTTGCAGCATGCGCGGGAAAAGAAAGAAACACTCGTTGCATCCACCGTTACTAATGAAGATGAAATACATTCGCGGCGGAGTATAGGGCTCCGGAAGCAGTGACGTCATCACGCTAGTCGTGGCGGCCATCTTGAGAGGATACGCGACTCATGCGCTCATCGGGAAATCGCCGTCAGGACAATGTCAGGGAAGTCCTGACGTGCTATAGGCAATAACAGCAAGTCTTGCCATCAGGCCGTAGGAAACCGCTAACCAGAATCTGTTTTTGTTGGTTTCCAAATAGTAAGAAACATAAAGAAAAACGTGTTGAAACATTACTTCGCTACTATCTAAAGACTATCGCTAGGCTAGCGTCTCCGACGTTGGCGGCTAGGCAGCCGACGTTTCTAGGCAACGCGGGTAACTTCCCGAGCCCTATAGCCATTTTTCATACGGCTTTATGGTTGCCGGTCACCAGGGGAGTGAATCCTTGTAGTCCAAGTGACACGGGGACAGAATCCTTCGTGTGAAAGTGATGCCGGTCCTCCACTCAGTGAATCTTCTACGCTCCACTCCTCATAATTATCTGCAAGAGGCATAGATTCTCATGAGCCCATGCGAATGCAGGAGCTTATGAGAATCTGTGCCTCTTGCTGGCAGTGACAAGCGTCAATTACATCCTAAAATCGTGGAGTTTAGCGGCTGGGTTTAAGTCTGAAAAATGTATAGTGTTTCCCCGTTGGTACTGTAAGCGTAAGCCCAAAGGCACAACCCAGCGGTCCATTTTCTGCTAGGGAAAGAAGTACCATACATTTTGATGGAGAGTAAATAGCTGTAGTCTTTTTTAGTCTCTGGAGGCTAATTTGTATAAGTCTAGCGCTTCTTTTTGAACTGTCATGGCCGATATATCACGTGAACTGCTTTGCAGTCATTAGATAACAGCTCCCAAATCTGGGAATGTTTCAAGCTATAAAAAAAAAAAAAAAGATTTTGAATGTTTTCTTTACAAAAGAAAATTGGTGCTGCACTGGGATGAAAATCTACTCAATAGCAGGTCCAGTGTCTATTGTGAGTATATTCATACCCTCCCCGGGAGTGGGGAGGCCTGGGTATAAGTAGACGGCGGGGCGACTGCTATTGCATTTTGCAATGGGTGTTTAACGACATCAAACTGACAAACAGAATAAGTCAAACGATAACAAGAAACACGCACAGGCAAACAAAACAAGCACATTAGACTTAATTTGTATGCTATCTGAACTCATTGTCAATGGACTCATTTTAACTCATTCGAGACGAAAGGCATCCGGATAAGCGGCTTAAGCCGCGTATCCGGATGCAGTTCGTCTCGAATGAGACGTGATTAAACCCTTGATCAGACCCAGGACTACTAATGCTCTGAGGCTTTCTCTTGTCACTTTATGAAACTCAGCTCGTCAGTCATTCGTGAAAGTGTGGTACTGTATGGTCCCTAATGGTTATGGCTTCGACACGAATGACTACATGGCTGCTCATACACACGCATATGCTTTGGCATGTGATTTTGAGCCTTAAGAGTTTCTCAAGTAAAGTCCTAAATCACAGGCCAGCACACGCCATACTTTTTACACCCGTGTAGTGTACTGCTTACAGAACACTAAGTCAAAAACATTCCCCGCGATAGACGGGCGTCATAGACTTGACAGTGCACGATATTTTAAAGTTGATTCACACAGAAAACGCCTACCAAAAAACAACAAACAAACAAACAAAACCAAACAAGCAAACAAAAACAAAAACAAAACAAAAAGCTTAGGTAGGACTGACAAGTACAACAATTTTGTTAACCCTTCGGGTGTCGGTAGCACAGGAATCATCGCGACAAAAAACTCTACCGACAGCCAAACGGTTAAATATTCAGGTTAAACACCATTTTTGTCCAAAATGGACACGTATACAAACAACAAAACAGTTCACTACTTGTGACAGACATTTTTTCTGAAGTTCTTTGCAATTTACAAGCCTGACAGGCATTTTTTTCCGGATCATCTGGATTAAGTTGACTTGGAAATGTAAATCTCATATATCAGTGTGAGCCAACTACGGCCGAAGTCGGCCGGAGGCCGTTTTGCTTGCTGTGAGGAACAATGAACCCGCTTCCTGCCAACGTACACGTGCACATTTTGTTTCTGAAATCTGTGTTCACTGAAAGACCAAATGCCACAACTGTCCAAAGAACATGGACATAAAGTGGTCTCGCCAAGAGGCATAGATCCTCATGAGCCCCCGCAGTCGCAGGGGCTCATGAGGATCTTTGGCTCTTGCAGTTAAACAGCGTTCACAAAACCCGTCCACAACTGAAGAACACCATTCATTCGACCTGTGACCCATGACCACTGTACCGTTCGACTGATGTCCAAGCAAACTCATCACGGAGATATGTATCTCTAGATCCATTCTCTCGTCTTGTCCGTCTTGGTAAAAAAAGACATCCATCGTTGTTTCATCGAACAACGGGGTCTTGACCATCGATCAGCGTCTCTATTCCGGCAGTGTCCATTAGCCACGTGCGAGCAGCGTAGCAACTTTATGTCCATGTTCTTTGGACAGTTGTGGCATTTGGTCTTTCAGTGAACACAGATTTCAGAAACAAAATGTGCACGTGTACGTTGGCAGGAAGCGGGTTCATTGTTCCTCACAGCAAGCAAAACGTGCTTCCTTTATAGGCTGAGGCTTCTTATTGGTACCGCATTGAACCTGACGGAGAATCCGACCCCATTTATATCCGTTCCTGAGGCAGAGATCGACGAGCCGACGTCGGCCGCGGTTGGCCCGCGCACAGCGCGGTCCAACTGCGGCCGACATCCGCCCGAGGAGTTTTTGCCCAGTGCGGCAGTCAAGAGGTGCGGCTGGGGGGGACAGGGCATCATCGTGCTTTTATTCTGACTGACCACTGTCTGAATGCAGAAAAGCCCGCGGAGCCCGCTGGGATTTCGTGGTAGATATATGGCACTACAAAGCGCAGTCGCCTGATACAGTGAATCGTTTGATAGAGTGCCGTTACTTTTCTGGTCAAAGCCAACAAAGTATGTGTTCCCTTAGCCGATTTCTCTTGGCTTTGTTCATATAGTGCATTTATGGTTGGTCTGTATATAACCATCACATCCACGACGCAGACATAACTTATTAGACTCAGAGTAGCGGAACTCACAGAATTAGGCCAGGAAATTAAGTTCATTTGGGTTCCCTCCCATGTCAGGGATCCCAGGTAACGAGAAAGCAGATCAAATAGCGAAGAAAGGCCTCGACCAAGAATCGACCTTCTTCAACCTAACCCTGTCGGCAGCCGAAAGATCAAACGTCCTCCGGCCAGCCTTTCAAAATCTATGGGAAAAGGAATTCCATCACTCAAAAAGAGGTAGATGTAAAGGCCTCACGAGGGTCCTAAATAACGTACCCATCCTACTTTCAGGCAAAAGGAAAGACCAAACCCGACTAACAAGAATCAGATTAGGGGGTGAGAGATACCTGGCCCACCCCAACCCAGTCATATGTACATGCGGCCACACACTCACAACAGAACATGTACTCCTAGACTGCCCAACCATAAACCACGCCAGAGCTAGACTAGAAGACATATTAAACTCACCCCTTACACTGGAAGGTCTCATAAACCCCACCCCAGACACCTAGCACACCACCACAAACCACACAATACAACTACTTAACAAACACCCCTTGATCCAACACATCTAAACAAACGACCCGTCATGACAAAAACGAAGGAGACCCAACTCTCCACAACCCCCCCCCCCCCCACCCCACCCCCACGACTCGACCCCCCCTAGCGGGGTGCGGGCGGCCATGACACTAGATTATAAAACTAGCGATGCGCTGGCATCAGCAGCGACAGACAGCCAGAGCGCCCCCCCCCCCTCACCCCCGGACGAAATCAGCGCCAGCTGGAAGTCCTTGTCCCTTCAATAATAGCATCTAGCATATATAACTGAACTTAACTGAATATAAAAATCAAGTTAAAAAAAACAAAAACAAATTACTTGTGGATTCTACTTAAGGCATACAACTATGAAAAGCATACAAAGGCATTTGAGGTGGCTAAAATTGAATCCAAGAATTGTTTCTATTATTATTTATTTTATATGGAGATGATATTAACATCAGCTGCGCTTTTTTTTTTTTTTTTTAAATGACCAGTTAAAATGTAGGAAAACTTCAGTCCCTTGAAAAAGGAATTTGAAAGGTTTGGGGACAATGTGATGTCAAACCTTACCTTATATACGAGGCTCGTAAAGACTGTGTGAATGTGTTACAATTAAATAATGATATAGCCCATGACACGGTCTTTATTGGCTGACTTTGTAGTGCCATTTATGTACCCATCTCTACTTTAGTACGAGAATAATTATTGGTGTCGTTATGAAGTGGCGAGTGTTGTGAATATCCACACGTTGGTGTGTCAGTCCCTTTGCCGCCCTTTCTTATATCTACAAGAAACATAGATTCTCATGAGCCCCTGCAGTCGCAGGGGCTCATGAGAATATATGCCTCTTTCTGTCAGGTTGGTTGCCTCCTCCACAGGCACAACTGACGTTTCTCCAACTCTGATAACGAAGAAAGACTTCGGTTCGAAAAATCACACGTAGGTTGATGAAGAGGCTGTGAAGGCATCCCTCAGTCAGACCTTTCCCATCAGGAAGAGAAGAGATTCTCATCAGCCCTGCCCAGGGAAGATAACAGACGGTAAGTTCAGTGTTTTGTGGAAAGGCGAGATTTTCATAGTACTATAATGAAAATCTTGCTTTTCACAAAAATGGACTTGGCGCCGTTTGCTTGAGTGAGCTTAGTCCTGCGCCAGCCACTAAGCAAGGTGCTCCGCTATAGCGGAGCACCTTGCTTAGTGGTTGGCGCAGGACTAAGCTCACTCATGCATCTGACCCCTGCTTGACTTTTGCAGTCCAAGGATAGAATTAGTGCCTGCACAGTACAGCCGATCTATTTTGCATTTCTCTTATCGAGACGGAGATAAGAATAAGAATTATTGATTATCCGGGACGGGGGGGAGGGAGGGGGGGGGGAGGGAGGGGGGGGGGGGGAGGGGGGGGGGGGGTAGGCGAGGGAAGGGGAGGGGGGAGGAGGGGGGGAATTGAAAATTTGCGCTGCGGGTTACTCTACACATATATCCTAAAAGCAACAATGAAACTAAAATCCACCGCATATATATAATCATACTGAAAGGCATAAGTGCTGCACAAGCTTTCGTATGATTTAATTCGTAATCTATCAAACGTGGAGACAAACAAACCAGAGGCAGTACTTTCGCTGGGAGTTTGCTTGATTATTGATGCTTGTTATAAAACAGTGTGTAAAACTAAATATAAAAGAATAATTCAGCAATTATTGTCCTATTTTTCATTTGCAAAAAGATAAATTTATATTTCCTTCAGACGTAGAACGCCTGCCGTTTGCGGGTGTACTCCCCAGACAGACCCACTCGGGGAGTACACCACACGTACACTTCTATTCAAATGAGACGCTTCTCATTTGAATAGAAGTGTACCTGTGGCGTACTCCCCGAGTGGGTCTATCTGGTGATCACATTGCGCGCAGCTGGTTCAGGAATAGACTGACATGCATTCTGCTTAGTTCATTGTATGCTATTTTCATCTGTGCGCCTGAAACAGAGGAGGCAAGCGGGGTGTCACCATAGCACTGAGAAGAAGAGTATCCTCTGAGACTGATGTGGAACGCAATCATCATGGCGCGACTAGTCGCCGCAGGCATCGCTCTTCATACGCACTGACAAGTCAAGCCAGAATGATCTCTGCGCCAGATCGACCTGGGCTCAACTTAGTGCGCAAAAACTGCTACGCCAGATCGACCTGGGCTCAATTTAGCGTGGAAAAAAACTGGTACGACAGATGGACCTGAGGTCACTTCAGCGTGAAAACTGCTAGGCCAGGTCGACTTGGGGTCACTTTAGTGTGAAAAACCTGCTACGCCGCCAGATCGGCCCGGGGTGACTGGCGTTGCCACGCCAAAGTGACCCCGAGTCGATCTGGCGTAGGGGCCGATTACGCCGGGATATCCAGCAAGGCTTGTGAGGTCAATGAATGGCTTAGTGGCTCCTACTGTGATAGGTATGTAGCTCGAAACCATCCCGACAAAAACAAGATGAGGATTTAATTCAAAGTCTACCGTATTGTTCTGGGCTCACGTGCGTTTTTCTTTTAGAAACATTCTGAGTTGTTCCTCTTTTTAAGCTTATGCTTCTGATTCATCTCTCTCCACCTTAACTCCACCCCCACCCCCCACCCCCCATCCCCCAACCGGCCCACACAGTCCGCACGGCAATGGCACACACAAACAGACGGCAGACATACGGCGCTTCCTACCAGTTATACGTTATGTGGGCTGTAGCCACATCCATTTTGATGGCCCATGCTCGCAAAGCCTCTTCTGTATGAGCTTGCATGCGTTTTCCACAATACGTTCGCAAACATCATAACAAAAATACTTTAATAGAGAGAATGTCTTCCTAAATCAAAGAGAGCATTACGTCAGCTCATACACATGTAAAACACTTACGTGCTGGTATTTTGCGTCAATTAGGAACATTGTATAAAACACTGACGCGTTTGCTGCTTTTACATTATCGTCACAGGTTTTTCTGATGAAATCGAGGAGCCTAACCTTTTACATTTTTTCCCCCGTATTCAGTGAATTTTTATTTTCGAAAAAATTGAAGAGGTATAAAGCTGGCTAACTGCGAACTCATCCAATGTCTTTTTACAAACTAGCTATATTCAAAATTCCAAGTGCATATAATCAAAATTACAGACTCCAATGTGGGTCAACCGACTTTCTGTTAAACGGCCATTTAACTCTTCAAAGAGACATCCATATTCAACATGCTTGGATAGGCACCTAGACACCCTTTGAATGAAGCATTTCTTCTATGTTCAATCTTGTACGTAAGCCAACTTCGTAGATTTTAGTGATTACATACATACGCAGATACGCGCGCGCGCGCGCACACACACACAAACTCTCACACACACACACACGGCCTTTCGCGCCGAAAGTACGTTCAACAGCAAGGTTAGAGTAGTTAGACATTACGTCATTTTGGGTTTGTTACTTCTTTACCTCAATCTGAGGCCCGCCCGCCTGTTATGTCCTTTGCATTCTACAGAACGGGCTCCGACCAGCCAAATCCTAAAGTCTACCGTATTTTCAATACGGTAGACAACAAAAAGCGGCAGCTGGACGCCAGGCTATTCTGGCACTACTCTTGAACTATCAAGCATGACGTTGAACTGTCTCCTGACTTGTATGCAGTCTTCCCGACGTTTGGCACGTCAACACTTTGGCTCGCCTTAACTCATTCAACCCCACGCACGCATTTCCCAAATTTTGGAGGCGTCCTCTTAACGACTATGCACCAGTTGCAGGAGATGGATCGACCGTGATAATTCAAGGATAGTGCCAGATTAGCTTGGCGCCTGTCGGCGCCAAGCTAATCTGGCACTACCCTTGAATTATATCATGGTCGATCCATCTCCTGCTGTAGTGCGTCAGGGCTGAATGGGTTAAACTCACGGTCGATTAGAGCCGACCTCACCCTTCTCACGCTACGCCGAGATTTCTTTTTCTAGTTCGTCGCCGGTGCTCGAACCACGGCCTCTCTGAATTAAACGTCAAGTACCAGCCAACCATCCAGCTTAAACCCTTGATTGCCGAAAAAAAATGAACACCGTAAAACTGCCAGAGGTATAGATCCTCATGAGTCCCCCCCCCCCCCACCCAACTGCGGGGGCTCATGAGGATCTATGCCTCTTGCTGCAAGCACTTAATATTTATGTTCCTTGGACGGCAGGGCACTTTGACCTTCAGTCGACAATGACTTCGGATACACAATGTACGTCCACTGGCAGTGAAGGGGTTAAACCAAGCCAAACTAACTCAACCCATTCCAACCCAGCACACAATCCATCATCCATCCATCCATGCAACAGTGGGGTTTGCAGGTCTGATAAATCCGCCTTTGGATATTTCATGTTATGTGCATGGCCATTTCTATTCCAATTTACAATATCTACAAAATGTTTTACTTTGCCGGTCAGACGACGTAACCTCAAACTTACTGTGGACGACTTTGCATCCCATCAAAGACAGTATATTATATTATAATATACTGTCTTTGATCCCACGCATTGAAATGATGTCCCTTCGCTCTGACCTAAATTTCACGCGAGTAATTTGACGCGATTTGTGACACAAGCAGAAATGACGTAATGTTGACCCAGTGATCTACTAAAGAACACCGTGTATTCATTCGCAAGTCGTTTTCTTCCAAAAACAGCTGATTGTTGCGCAAGTAGTTCCACAATATCATGACGTCACTTTTCAATGAAGATTATTTACATTAATACAACTATAAATTCAAATTTATAATCAAAACACTTATTACAAACACCACTGAATATGCATTGCATAAACCCCGAATATAGAATTAGATGAAATACCTTTATTGTTTAGCACTACTTCTGGTCACGGAGGTTACACAAATTTGCGAGTGGGAACGGTTCAAACTGTTGTAAATGTTTGTCGCCATTTTGTAGAGCAACGCTGGGTAGGTTGCCGTCACTAATCGTCATTTTTCATGGCAGATCTACTTTCCGACACGGCGTTTTGAAAATAGATCGCTCAGCGGTTTCCAAAACACCACCAAAACTTCAAAAAAGTACAAAAAAATCGGAAAAGTTGCTTGAAACTTTCCAAAAATTTGCGGACAAACCAACTGTCCTTTTTGGAAGACAGTGCTCAAGATCTAAAGAGAAATCCTTGACAAAGTCAACGCCGGTTGCTCGGAAAGATATTAAGAACAAAGAAAACTGAGAATTCTAAAGATGAATCCAGCTGCTCCTAGTTATCCTATGGCGTCTCTTTACGTGGGAGATCTCCATCCCGATGTTACGGAAGCGATGCTGTTTGAGAAATTCTCCACCGCTGGCCCCGTCCTGTCCATCCGAGTTTGCCGTGACATGATCTCCCGGCGATCGCTTGGATATGCTTACGTCAATTTTCAGCAGCCTGCTGACGGTATTGTTGATTTGAATCGATGGGGGCAAGGATGAATGGGTGGCCTGTTTGAATGCTTGACTGATTGATTGCTGGGTTGGCTGATTCAGTCATTAGGCTGCTAGCTGTGTTGATTTATTCATGAACTGGCTGATTTCATTTATTCAGTCAGTCAGTCGTTTGCTCACATCGCAGGGCCTTCACTCGATGATTTCTGTCATCTTTTTCGGATTATGTGTAGCGCATTTATATACTGTACAGGGACGGATCAGTGGCTTCCTCGGGAGAAAGGGATGGGGGTCCAACTTTTTGCTTGGGACCTTCAACCTGAGACAGATAATGCTCAAGGGGCACACGTTGCCACAGGCCGAAAAATAAAAAAAAAAATGTAAGAAAAAAAAAGGGGGGGGGGGGGGGGACGTGAATGGACCGATACTTCCGTGCACGTTCTCACCGCCGGTCCAAATACCGAAAAGCAGGAGGGGAGGAAGAGAGGCGCGCGCGCTTGTGTGTTTCAAATTATAGGAGTAGGCAACTTTAATAATAAATAATAATAAAGGAGATTTGTTAAGCGCTTATTCTAAAAGTAGCTCTAAGCGCTGATACAATGAAAAGGCTAACAGCTAACACGCACACACACACAACACACACACACACACACACACACACACACACACACACACACACACACACACGTGATAATGGTGATGAATTGTGCATGGCTAGAGAAATGAACTAGTAAAAGGCAGCGTTGTAGAGGTGGGGTTTGAGAAGTGCTTTGAATGAGGAGAGCGTCTGACAGATATAGAACTGATATAGAACTCTTTTTTCCCCCCATTTTCCCCCTTTATTTTCTTGAAGGGGGAGGGGGGGCACAACACCTGCCCCCCCCCTCCGCCCCTGTTCTTCCAAGAAAGTTTCTTTTCTAAAATTGGGTTTATTTTTTCCCTTCTATTCACGTGCATCTGAAAGAGCGTGTCAGTTTTATTATTTGCCGCGGTTTTATTTGTGCCTTTCAAATGCAGCCGAAAGGGCGCTGGATACCATGAATTTCGACTGTATCAAGGGGAGACCGATACGCATCATGTGGTCTCAGCGCGACCCTTCCCTGCGCAAGTCCGGCGTTGGCAACGTGTTCATTAAAAACCTGGACAAGACGATCGACAACAAGGCCCTGTACGATACCTTCTCTGCCTTTGGAAACATTTTGTCCTGCAAGGTAAGGAAACACCTGTCATTAACCCCCTTACTGTCGAGAAAACGTGATCACGATGCAACTGTAAGAGACGCTGAGTTGGTATACCTCGCCCTGTACCTAGGTTAAACGCACCAGAGGCGCCATTGTTGCTATTTTCGCACCAGACCGGTCGCTCTGACCGGTCATGTGCACCAGAACTGCGTTGGCAGGTAGGCGGCTTCTGCACTTGTAGTGTGTTCTCGTACGTTCACGCGGAACTTGGGATTGTGATCGCAGTGGAAAAACGGTTTGTTTCCGGTTTTACTTTTAGCGCCTTTCTTACCTCCCCGGCCCTAACACGCCAGTGTTGTGTAGAGATGGCGGAGGCTTGTGTCATGCCCCACGCCCCTGAACATGATCAAGTCAGTTGTACTTTAGTGCGCTCATCTCTCAAACTTCAACTCCGACGGTGCTTTCTGCCTCAAACGACGCAGATGTCGCAAAATCACCACCATTGAGGAAAAGAGCTATTTTTCAAATCTGCCAAAGTCGCGTAATGTTTCGTGGTGCTAGCATAAGGATGCATTATTGCCGGATTGCATATGGGAAAGGGTTTATTCTTTATTCATCTTATTTTACAGCAATGAAACGACGGTCACGTGATTCTTTCTCCGAGATTGCGGCTCATTACAGATGCAGAGAGCACACGCTCTAAACCGATCTGGTGCACTTGACTGGTGCGAAAATAGCAACAATGGCGCCGCTGGTGCGTTTAAGAGACATAGATGCTCATGGGACCCCCCCCCCCCCTCCCCCGCTTAATATTTTAGGGAGTGGTGAGAGTCTAACCCCCCTCCCCCCCACCCCCCCCACCGGCCCCCGCGCCTTAATATTTTAAGGAGTGGTGAGTCTTGACCCCCCTCACACCACCCCCCCCCCCCCCCTTTTGACGGATGAAAGCGTTTGATGTTGAATGTACAATGATTTCCAAAACGCAATAAGCAAAAAGTGAACACAATGAAACTGCAAAGAGAAGCCATAGCACAAAAGCAGATTGCCCTAGAATTGAAAATGTATGCCATGCGGACCTGTGATTTTGGATCATGCGGCTTGGGGCGGTAAATGGCCACAATCACAGATTGGTACACCAGTCCGCTGTTGGACAATCGACACGGTACTGTATATCTTCTCTGCCTATGGAAACGTCTGGTCCTGCAAGCTATAAGCAGTCACCTGTGCCAGGGATATATTACTATACTATTATATCTAGAATCCCTGCCTGTGCGTACTGTGTAAAATTTATCTAAAACTAAGTGTGTGCTGGTCTGTGATTTTGGGCCTCACGGCTTCTAGCCGTAAGCTCTAAACTCACAGACCAACACACCAATTTACCTGGAGTGTAAACTTTGTTTTTCGAACTGGGCGCACACACGTCTCGTTTCCTCTGAAAGAAAAGAATCCCCGTACTTTAGCCCTCTTAGGCCCACGGGTGTACTACTTAACGACTATGTACCAGTTGCAGGAGGTGGATTGACCATGATAATTCAAGGATAGTGCCAGATTAGCTTGGCGCCTTCAGGCGCCAAGCTATTCTGGCACTACCCTTGAATTATCATGGTCAATCAATCTCCTGCTGTACGGACTCGGGGCTAAATGGGTTAATTCGAATACATTTCAGTGCTGTTTGGTTTCAGGCTATTATGAACTAGTGTCTTATTTCTCACGAAAAAAAGACTTAATTCAAAATACTAATGGGTCTGTTGTCGGTTTCAGAATATTATGAATTACGGTCAAACAGAAGAAAGGTGGCTTTAAGTTTTAAAAGTTTAGGTCTAGAGCTGGTGGTTTCAGATTGCCTGTGATGAGAACGGCTCGAAGGGTTACGGGTTTGTGCACTTTGAGACGGAGGAGGCTGCCCGCCAGTCCATTGAGAGAGTCAACGGCATGCTGCTCAACGGCAAGAAAGTGTACGGTTTTCTTTCTTAACCTGATCAGATTTTACGTGGTAGTCGTAGTCGTAGTATGATACAATCACACTAGACGCACGCACGTAGGGTTCTTGTAAAGAAACTTCACTCAGCTGCAACTCGTCACACGTGGCACAAGGTTGTAGACCTCACTGGAGTAACAGTTCCAACAATATTTATTTGCAGCGATGAAATCTCAGCACGATGCGGGCATCCACAAATACATCCACTCACTGATACACTGTCTCCTCTACAACGCATCAACACTTTTGACACACTGCGTCTCTCATACAATGTCAGTACACACATATTTCCTATCACCGTCTTTTATACTAAAACAATCCAGCAAATTCACACGACTCAACCAATCAGAAAAGAAAACGTAACAAAACTTATTAATATTCTAAAAGAACGCCCTAGAATGGAGTGCAGCTTTCGACTAACATCTAGGCGCATTCGATACAAAGTTACCAAATGTAGCCAAACACTTTGACGTCATATCTGAGGTCACTAGAATATTCGCGCCTTTTCCAGAACGTTTTAGGTCAAACGAGGTCGGACTACAGCAACAATGTAACGAAAAGACGCGGCATTTTAGCTACACAACAGAAGTCGATCGCAATTCTCCAAGCAGAAGAAAATGAATCCTACTAAAAAAGGCACGTAATTCTTATCCAAAATAACTCAAATAAATATCGGATCTTTCCTATGATCAACACACACATACTTTTAAAAGAATAACACAACCACAAACGTAACATAAGACAATCCGTGTTGCCATCATTCGCTTGCGACTGCCCCTCCTCCTTCTACCCTCATGTTTGATGTTCCGAGGTCTGACCCCCCCCCCCCCCCTCCCCGCATGAGGTAGTAATCAGGCACAACGTATGACACACTGGTTGTCTCCCTCGACTCGCTACCGCTGTAGCGGTAACGAGTCGAGGGAGACAACCGCTGTCGGTTATTGGTATATCCTGATTGCCCCTTATACACTGGCCCAAGACCTCAGGTAATTCGATTGTGCACTACCCTTTATTAGTCACGATGAAACCTTTTCTGACATTTGGCGATGGGAGGCGAAAAGGTAGTGGTATTCATCTCGGATAGGAATAAATATGGCCGCACATCCCGTGAGGCATTCAGTAGTGAATATAAATGATATCCACCGCTCCGGTTGGAATAGCAAGTATGCGATCTTGGAAGTAATGAACATGTCAGGGCAGCCTTGCACTCCAAGCGCTCGGCGGCTAGTCGCATGATGGAGGTCGCGGGAGTCCGGAGACTCTGGAAATATTCAGTTATAAGGGAGAGACTGAGAATTAAGAGATTATGCATCAGCAATGCAATTGTTTTTTTCATATTAAGATTTGCTACTTTTGTATTCAGTGTCAGCTTTTCATATTGATTTTTTTTTTCGCAGGGAAAGGAAAGGGGTGGGGAGGAGGGGGTGGGGGATTAACATGCGATATTTATACCGAGTCATTCGTCGTCCCTGGTACAGGATTGGCATTTTCTTGGAGACTACACAAACCACTTTTTTTTTTTTTAAATCTTGTCCCTCATTTACTGGCCCAAGACGCCTCAAACCAGGAGTGTCACAATCCGACACGATGGCTGCCTGAGACGGGTGATTGACTCCTGCAAAGTGGCCACCTAGACAGGCGTGGCTGTACTACCACGACGTACTCCAGGTTCGACACGCACTTGTGTAGTAGCTGGCCCAAGATAATCATCTGACTAGAAATGTGTGACCGCTTGAGGCAGGCGGCCGCCTTCTCCGAGGTGGTCAGCCACCTGGACAGACTTGACTGTATTCCCATTTCAGGTTCGTGGGACGGTTTATCCCTCGCAAGGAGCGGCTGCTGCTGATGGGAGACAAGATGCGCAAGTTCAACAACGTCTACATCAAGAACTTCAGCGAGGACTTGGATGACGAGAAACTCCGCAACCTCTTTGAGCCCTTCGGCAAGATCATCAGCGCCAAGGTACAGTCATTGATCCGCCCCTCGCGACTGATTGGTACATGTGTGTGCTGGTCTGTGATTTTGGACCTTGCGGCCATAGGCCGCAAGGTCCAAAATCACAGACCAGCACACGCGACGTCATCTCAGTGGTGATGACGAAAACGACTTTTGACGTAAGATCATCAGTGACAAGGTCCCGTGAAGCGTTAAAATTTGATCTCTTCGTCGCAAGCTGGTACGTTGTCATCTGTTTGGTGGTCTTTCATTTTGTACCTTTAAGGCCCCAGGTCCAAAGGTTTAAAATCACAGCACCAGCACTCTTCGAACTATGACGAAACGTTTGCAGACGACCTCTTGGGGCTCTTCGGCAAGATGATCGGCGCCAAGATACCGATGGTCCACCCCTTGGTATATATGTGTGTGTTGGTCTGTCATTTCGGACCTTGCGATTTCGCAACGTGAGCCAATGATCGTCGGCTACCGTCTGGCCCATAGCTAGGGCTGCAAGGTTAACAATCACAGCCCAGCCAACCAGCTGCGAGGAAGTGGTCACCTCGTCCGGCGCGGTTCACCGTACCTCAGCGCTGATGATCGACTTGCCCAGAAAACATAACCCTTTTAACCCCAACACCCTACAGCAGGAGATGGATCGACCATGATAATTCAAGGGTAGTGCGCCAAGCTATTCTGGCACTACCCTTGAACTATCATGGTCGATCCAACCGGCTTCCGCAGCTAGTTGTTAGATGACACCTCCAAAACGGGAAAGGTGGCCATGGGGTTAAATGGGTTAAATAGGTCGCAGCCGAGTGTTGGTCTATGGCTGCCGGTAGCTCAGTAGAACAAAGGTCGGACTTTGAGCGATGTCGACTGATCGCGCCATTTTGTATTTTCTCGTCTGCAACGCCAGGTGATGACTGACGCGTACGGAAAGTCCAGAGGCTTTGGTTTCGTCAGTTTCGAGGAGACCGAATCCGCCGAGAAGGTACACTTTTCTTCATCAAAATGAGGTCACACAGAGCGCAAATGTTGTCTTTTCAGAAGCTTGATGCAGAGGAATACAAGGAAACAAGATGCATTCACTGAAACTTGAAACTCCTTGTGCATGCGGCAGTCACCGGTACTGTGAACAGCCTGGGTACCGGTGGATGCTTGCACACGGGGGTCCCGTTTGAACTAAATCAGAGGCATTACATGGTAACTGTTAGTTTCCATTGCAGTCACCTTCTTTTCTGTTAAGTTAGTCCGCTCAAATATTACAAATTTTGTTTACGACTGCTTGTGAAAAGTACCTCAGAGGAAGTACGGGCTGGTATACTCGAAATCAAACGGGTATTTTGTCAAAGTGAACAGCAGTCTTATCTCATTCCAGAGGTAAGGCCTACGGATACGCGGCTATTGCCGCGTATCCGTTTGCCATACGTCTAGAATGAAGTAATTGCCCAGTCTGTAATAAAGAAAACAAAACGCGTTTTGAACGGACGAGCACCGCCAAAAGAGTGAACTGTTTTGTGCATGTCATTCCAAGCGTGTTTCTTTTTTGGGTGGATATTTGGCGCTCACTTGGTCTGGGTTTCGTTAACTCATTCGAGACGTGCCGCCTCCGGATACGCGGCATAAGCCGCGTATCCGGAGGCGGCACGTCTCGAATGAGTTAATCGTTAGTACTGTAACTTGAAGTAAAATCATTCGTCTTTGTACAAATCGTCTTTGTCTCTTCAGGCTGTGATGGCTATCAACGGTATGGAACTAAACGGGAAGATTATTTTCGCCGGCCGCGCCCAAAAGAAGTCTGAGCGTCAAGCAGAACTGAAGGAGCGATTTGAGAAGATCAAGACGGAGAGGGTTAACCGCTTCCAAGGGGTTAACCTGTACGTGAAAAACCTGGATGAAGGAATTGATGACGAACGCCTGCAGAAAGAGTTCTCCCAGTTTGGAACCATCACTAGTGCTAAGGTATTCCCAGAGCACACAGTAATCTGGGGGTGGGGGGGGGGGGGGGTGGGGGGGGGGTGGCAAGACTGGTAAATACAAGCCCGGCGTCACCCCATCTGAAACAGGTACATCAAAATGTTATCATAGAAGGGATATTCCTGCATAAACCTGAAATGGTCGAGTCAGTGGCTCAGCTGACAACGTGACGATCTCGTTATTCACCAGCGTTTTATTTTCTGGACTGGAAAACAACTTGAATTATATCAGTCAGTTGCGGACCCATTTAGCCTACCCCAACACCCTACAGCAGGAGATTGATTGACCATGATAATTCAAGGGTAGTGCCAGCTAGGTTGGCGCCTTCATACGCCAAGTGGGCGTTAAGTAACAATTCCAAAACTTCGGAAATGCACCCGTGGGGCTAAAAGGGTTAAGCAGATGAAGGAAGAGTAAATCTGATGGCTCGTGTTACTGTGGCGTCATTTTGTTTTGCGGTCCGCGAGGGTGCACTACGAGGGAGGAGGGGTGGGGGGGTTGTCAGTGCAGCCGAGTGCCGGCAGTGTCAGTGCTCAGTCGAAACACTTTCCGACAGTGACTTTCAAACCTTATAGAGTTTCTCTTTCCGCTTTAATTAGTTTTTCTATTTGCTGTTCATGTTGACCACTTTCGCTAGAATATCAGACTTACTCTCAAATGTCGCCCCCAGGTCATGACGGAAGACGGGCGCTCCAAGGGGTTTGGGTTCGTCTGCTTCAGCTCGCCAGGGGAGGCTACTCGTGCGGTGACGGAGATGAATGGGCGGATAATCGTGTCCAAGCCGCTCTATGTCGCGCTGGCTCAGCGGAAAGAGGACCGCCGGGCATACTTGGCTTCACGGGTCAATGTCACCAGACAGGTAATGAATGGGGGTGGGGTTAGGAGTTGAATAATGTCCCTTCACTGAACTGCAAAGATATATAGTCTCAGCGAGCAAAAGGTCGTCAGGCCAAAATGAGTCACTAGCCACAGCAAACGGTCAGTCACTCACACTGAGATGCTGGACAACCTGAGGTCCTCAGTTTTACTCACTAGGGTACTAAGCTGCTGAGTGAAGCAACATTCTGGGATATCCTGTAAAGGTGACATCTACATTTTCAAGTGAACAACCATTCCACAAAATTTCAAATGGAAAATGCCAACACAATATTTGTTGTCCACCTTCATCATTATATTTTTTTATTTTTCACTCTAGGCACCAAGCTATTCTGACACCAACATTCAAATATCATGGTCGATTTGTCTCCAGAACTGTGACCTAGACCTCAGAGGACATCTCCAGAATTTGATTTCTCCATCAGGGCTTTAAGAGTTAATACAAAAAATGTAGGGTTTCTTAGCCCTGAAAGACTATGACAGGATGTGGATCAACAATGATATTTTAAGGTTGATGTTGTCAGAATAGCTTGGTGCCTCTAAACGCCAAGCCATTCTGACACCAACCTTGAAATTTCATAGTCGATCTGTCTCCAGATCTCAGAGCTGTGATGTAGACCTCAGAGGATGTCTACAAAAATGTGATATGTCATCCTCAGGGCGTAAGGAGTTAAGGAACAAAAAAGAGAATCTTGACAGGCGTTTCATTTTTTAACCCACCCACCCACCCCCCGCCCCCCCTCCCCAACCCCCACCCACCCACCCCCCTCCACAGCCCCCCCCCCCCCAGCCTCCCCCCCCCCCGCCCCCTCCACCGCCCCCCCCCCCCCCCCCCCGCCCCCTCCACCGCCCCCCCCCTTCCCACCGCCCCCCAAATTTCTTTCCAATCCTGGACTAAATCATTTTAGGTCAGCAGGAGGCATAGATTCTAATGTGCTCCTTCAAGTTCAAGGCCTCGGATAAATCTATGGCCTTTGCTACTGTCAGTGTCCGTTTGGCCCACAGCTTGTGTGCTGCAGCCAAGCCTCACAAGGGCTGGTTGAGGAAGAGGGTCTACGGGAAGCAACTCTTTCTTGGATTCAGTTAATCAGTTCTCACACAGTTATGGGACAAGCGTTAGCAACAGTGCAGGCCTCAGGTGTATGAAGAAGATTATTATTAAAAGCTTCGTTTTGTATGATAATTAGTGCACCCCAATTTGAAGAGTTAAGTACGACAACCAAAAGAACAAGAAAGGCAAAGCCCTGATGGCTCATGTGTATGACCAATTTACATGTGTGACCTTTGTGACAATAACATGAGTACAGGACTGGCTGCAGCACCAACAGAATCCATGTTTTCTCAAAATTTAAGCATTTTTAACACATCTGTCAACCCCCGTGACTCTTGACCTTTGCGATGAGTCAACGAAATTAGTTAGCATACAAATACATCAGGGACCTTTGTGCCAAATTTGATTGAAAATTCCATCATTTTACACATTTGCTGACCTTATGTGACCCTTGACATTTCTGAGGGGTCATCCAAATTAGTATGCATAGATAGGTCTTACCATCAGGTATCTCTGTACCAAGTTTCGGTTTGAAGTTGTGAATAGTATTTGAGAAAAAACATCTTTTGTCAAAATATGGCTATTTTTGACCTATTTCCTGATCTCTTGTGACCCTTGACCTTTCTGAGGGGTCAGCCAAATTAGTATGAATAGAAAGGTCTTACCATCAGGTATCTTTGTACCATGTTTGGGTTTGAAGTTGGGCCAAGTTTGAAGACTGGCTTAAATAGTTGGCGAGAAAATGCCAACTTTAAAGATTACGATGGATGATGGCAGACGGATGACAGACGACAGACAGACCACTGGCCCAGAACATAAACTCACTTTTGCTTCGCATGTGAGCCAAAATTTACAGGTCAGCCACAATCAGAAGTTACAAAACTTTAATAAGATGAGCTGAACCTTCGCACTACACGAATGTCTTTGTTTTTCTTTCACTATGTATGTCTTCAGAGTAAATGTGTGCGTTTCACGCTAACATGCATGTTGCGATCAGTTCGTGGCACGTTAGGTCAATTTACGTAAGTGCCTATATAATGACCAGTATTATTATTATCAAATATTTTAATTATTATTACATCACGATATCTAGAGCCATAATGTCAGATTGTGTTATTACTGTTTGTATTACTCTGGTGCATAACCTTTAATATTTAAGCTTGTAAAGAAAAAACAACTAAGCAAACAGTCCTCTAGCCGATGCCAGCCTTAGCTGGCCTGCGCACAGCTGTATGCGGGCCCGTGAAGGCTGCTATCGTCTGCCAGAGGACATTTTTTGCTCATTGTTCTGTAATGACTTTGGAACCATGGACATGACTGACTTTGCGATATCCTGTTCTGTAATGACTTGGGAACCATGGACATGACTGACTTTGCGATATCCTGGTGAGCAAAATACTGCAGCTGACCGTTATCGTACTCAAGTCTTTTGAACTGGCATTTGGGAATGACTGGAATTGGTAGACTGAACTGTTTCACAGAGTCTGTCTGCGGACATCTTGCAGCCCCAACAGCCGTATAGCAACCAGATGTTTCAGCCGAGCGGAGCCGGCTACTTCATTCCCACCGTGCCCCAGGCCCAGCGAGGATTCTTCGCCCCGGCCCAGATGCCGCAAGTTCGAGGTGGGCAGTGCTGGCAGAACCAGACCCGCACCAGTCAGCAAACCCAGCAGAGTGAGTGTAGTGCCAATAGGAGAATCAGGTGAAAGACAGAAAGTTGAACCCCTTTGTAGGAAATAAAGACAGTAGGCTGTCCTCTTTATCGTCAGGAAAGACAGTAGGTTGCTAGCCTTTAACCCATTACATCCTGAGGCTGATTTTGTAAAATGTGCTTATTGTCCTATGAAAGCTACATTACAGATTAGGCGATAGATCAACTGTTTTAGTTCAAGGGTGGTGCCATAATAGCTTTGCGCCTCCGGCGCCAAGCTATTCTGGGACCACCCTTGAACTATCATTCAAATTCATTGCAAGCAAAATTCATTGCAAGCAAAATTCATTGTAAGCAAAGGATGTATCAGGATGATAAGGGTTAAAGTTAAGACTAAAGAGACCCCCAATCACAGCCGCATGTTCCTGCCTAGCAGTCGTTCTGTTAATGTCAGATAAGTACCTCAAAGTCAAACTGTGGATGTGAATGAGGCAACTCCTTACACATCAAGAGGTGTACATTTTCATGAGCCCAAGCGTCAATGCTGGCTGACTGGCAACACTGTGATGTGTCCTAGGGTGATGACCCTGCAACATATGTCACAAGGGGCAAAATCTGTACACTTGTAAAGGAACACTGTAATTTAACCAGGTATGAGAGAACAAGTAAAAGACATTTTCAATAAAATTACTGACAGTTTTAGTCTCTAACCCGTTCAGCCATAAATAACAAACTACAACTGGAGACAGACGAACGGTGGCAGTTTAAGGGTGGCATCAAAATAGCTTGGCACCAGACTATTCTGATGCCACCCTTGAGGTATCACGGTTGCTTTGTCTCCTGACCTGGTATGTATAGTCCTCAGAAGGCAACTGTAAAATCTCGGTACTGGTATTTCCACTTTGGGCACTTTTATGTTAAGCAGAGTAGTATGCTGAACTTTGAACGTAAAAGTATACTTTTATAAAAAAAAAGAAAAAAAGAATTCAAAGTGCTTTGGTCTTGGATCTTGATTAACCCTTTGTCTGTCGGTAGTGCTCTTTTCCAGGTGATTCCTGCAGGAATCGCCTCGACAAAGTGCCATCAACCGTCAACCATTCATTCAAATATATTGCATTTAGTGAATTAGCAAGCTTGTTGAACCCTTTAAGCCCCACGCGTGCATTTCCCACATTTTGGAAGTGTTACTTAACAATTACGTACCAGTTGCAGGAGGTGGATTGACCATGATAATTCAAGGGTAGTGCCAGATTAGCTTGGCGCCTTTAGGCGCCAAGCTAATCTGGCACTACCCTTGAATTATCATGGTCAATCTCCTGCTCTAGCATGTTGGGGCTAAAAGGGTTAACGGTATGCTGAGGTTGTGATTTATAAAAAAAAAAGAATACACATGTAATGAGACTTTTTATTTCTTCAAACTCAGCATACCAGACTGTGCAGAGCCAGGCGACTGTACCTAGGTCCCACGCTCCACCCAGCAGCCAGCCACCTGTCCCCCGCTACTCCAATGCCCGGGCCATCATGGGTCAGACCACGCCCTCCGCTCCCATGGTACCCCCGCAGCATCGGGCTGTTACCACCTCTGCCCCCCAGGCCACAGTGATGGCCAGTCAGCCCATCCCGCCACCGAGGACCACGTACAAGCTTGCTCCGCACATCCGCAACCCGTCGGCCCAGACCATGCAGTATGCCTCTCAGCAGGTGAGGGTACACTCTGAAATCAGTCCGCTTTTCTTTTGGTGAAAACAGTCCATGGCAGCAGTTTTCATGTGTGTGTGTGTGTGTGTGTGCACGCAAAACGGCAGGATTGGGAAGGGGTGTGTGGGGAATCACTAGCGGCCTTTGCGTGTCCATATCAGGAATCATTGCGACTAAAACCACTACGGACACGCAAAGTGCTAAAAGCAGAACTGTGACATTGTCATTTACTGAACCTGGTGTTGTCGTACTTGGACGGTTTAATCCGCCTTTGGCTGTCAGTAGCACATTTTATCAAAGTGATTCCTGCAGGAAACACCTTGACAAAAAATGTTAACGACAACCAAAGGGTTAACCCTTCACTGCCAGCACACACAAAGTATTTCATTTAGAAAGGGTGAAACTATTAAATATTTAATGCTGGACATTCGGACAACACATCGTCTGCATGCCCGAGTTGCACAGACATATACATGAGGCCAGCAAGAAAGAGAGATCCTCATGAGCACCCACAAATGCGACTTACGAAGATCTGTGCCTCTTGCATTTGCCCATTGTGCTTTAGCAGCCAATGGTCTTACCTACAAACGTAAACAGCAACACTGGCTGTACTGCCGGTACAAATACACGTCACGCAAAAAACAGATAGGTTGTGTCCCTTACACTGGCAAGGTTTAATTACGAGACAGTTGGCCTTAGGTGGCATTTGTGTTGTTGTTGTTGTTATTGTTGTTTTGTGTGTGTGTGTGTGTGTGTGTGTGTGTGCGCGCGCGCGCGCACGCTTGCAAACTGATATTTGAAGAATTTGTGTGAATATTAAATCTGAAAGGCTTCAAAGAAACATTTAACGTTAAAAGCTTTAGCTCAATGCTCAAACAAGATGAGGATTTCATTCCAAAGTCTACCGTATTGTTTGGAGCTCAGATGCGTTTATCTTTTAGAAACATATTCAGGGTTGTTCATGTTTTTAGGCTTATTATGCTGATCCTTTTCTCTCCTCTCTAAGCCAATCCCTGATCAACACACACGGCGCACACAAATAAAGACGGACACACGGCGCTTCCCGCCATTAGTACGCTCTGTGGGCTCGTGTAGCGACAGGAATCCATCTCTTTCTACTCTAACCCACCCTCTGATCTACACACACAGGCACACAAAAATAAAGACGGACACACGGCGATTCCCGCCATTTATAAGCTCCGTGGTGTGGCCGTAGCACAGCTATTCTAAAGAAGAATAATAACACCGACGAGCAGCAAAATGACGTTACTTCAAGCTTCACATCATGGCATCATTAGTCCCACGACGCTGTGTTCATATGATAGTGACGACTCGATGTTACACGTCACTCATTGCAGTACTAACATTTGACATATCAGAGAATCAACTTTGCAATTTTTTGGCTGATTTTCATGACTAGGGCCTACAGGTCACAATTTGACCTAATCCTACCCCAGGGCCGGACAAACAGCAGGCTTATGCAAGCACTGTTTATGAAAAATCATGCGAGTATTAATGAGAAAATAGTTTTTTTCGTAAAAGAAAAATTAAAGTTATCTTAGCTGTTTTACACATGACTCCTAAAAAGTGGTGCAGGACATTGTCTGATTTTCACACCTAGGGCATACAGGTCACAATGGACCTAATCGTACCTGACAACCGAGACAAACCGTAGGCTTATGTAAATACCGTATTCGAAAAACCATGCGATTATTAATGAGAAGATTGTTTTTTTCATTAAAAAAATTCAATTGTTTTAAGATTAACTGATATAATTTGTCCTCGCGCTGGGACCATATGGCGTTGAGGCGCGTCCCCTGGGTGGTGGATAGGGGGTCCCTCTGGAGAGGGGTGCACCGAATGAAATAAGGTGCCGTGAAGAGACCCCGACAGAAAACCCCTGGTCCTCCTAGTAAGGGGGTTGGGCGTGGGGGTAGCTTCCCCACCCTGCAAATAAAGAAATAGCTACAAAAACGCCGACGAATAGACAAACAGCAATTTCTTTCCTGGAGGAGGAAGGTTCTTCTACCAGAAGATTTATGACGTAGTGTGGTGAAAGCCGGAAGTCTTGGGAAGCCACAGGACCGAGCCGCCTCTCTCTATCCAGGGACACAATCATGGGCACATGGAATGTCAAGACCATGTACCAGAGCGGGAAGTCCTCCCAGATAGCAACGGAAATGCAAAAGTACAATCTTTCCCTGCTAGGTATCAGTGAAGCCAGATGGACGCAGTCTGGCCAGAAAAGGCTGTTATGTGGGGAGATGATTCTGTATTCAGGTCATGAAGAGGAGAATGCCCCCCATACAGAAGGTGTAGCATTCATGCTGTCACCAGTGGCACAGAGAGCGCTGATGGGCTGGGAACATATGGGGCCAAGAATTATGACAGCAACCTTTAGAACCAGGAAAAAGATCAAGCTGAACGTCATCCAGTGTTATGCGCCCACTAATGACAGTGACGAGGAAGAGAAACAAGAGTTCTACGACCGACTCCAGAGTGCTGTGGACAAATGTGCGGAGCGAGACATCACCATCATCATGGTCGATTTTAATGCCAAAATAGGGGAGGACAACACCGGATACGAAGAGGTGATGGGGAGACAGGGACTAGGGGAGATGAGTGAGAACGGGGAGAGGTTCGTAGACTTTTGTGCTCTAAACAGACTTGTCATTGGAGGCAGCATCTTCCCACACAGAAGAATACACAAAGGAACGTGGGTCTCACCTGACCATACTACAGAGAACCAAATAGACCATATCTGCATTAGCAAGAAATTTAGAAGATCCCTTCAAGATGTTCGAGCGAGAAGGGGAGCAGATGTCGCCTCAGACCATCATCTGCTTATCTTAAGAATAAAGCTCAAGTTAAAGAAAAGCAGCACAGGGACAACAAGAAGACAGCGCTATAATGTAGGCCTGGAGTGAGAGAAGAGTTCAAACTGGTGCTGTCCAACCGGTTTCAAGCGCTACAGGAGCTAGTAAATGAAGAGGAGGCGGTCACCACAGAGCAGCAGTGGAAGGCAGTTAGAGAGGCGCTGAACTCAAACTGCAAAGACACTGTGGGGATCAAGAAACACCATCACAAGGACTGACTGTCAGCACAGACCTTGAAGAAGATAGACGGGAGGAAGCAGAAGAAAGCAGTTGTTAACAACAGTCGCACGAGAGGAGACAAAGCAAGGGCACATGAGGAATACTCGGAAGCCAACCGCAAGGTGAAGAGGAGTATCAGGGCAGACAAGAAACTGAACGACGACAAAACGGAAGCCATGCTGGTAGGTACTCGCCAGAAACTCTCCCAGCTCCCTCCCTCTCTCCACCTTCAACTCGATAGCACCCCCATCTCCCTCTCTGACTCGGCCAAGAACCTCGGCGTTATCCTCGATTCCTCTCTGTCCATGACCAGCTTCGTCTCTGCCACGGCCCAGGCATGTTATTTCCACCTCCGCCACATCAGTCAGATCAGAAAATACCTCACTACCGAAGCTGCCACCAAACTTGCTGTCTCTCTCATCTTATCTCGCATCGACTACTGCAACTCTCTCCTTTCCGGCCTCCCTCACTCCACCATTCTCACTCTCCAACGCGTTCAGAACAATGCTGCCCGCCTCGTCCTCAGAAAAAAAAAATCCGACCACGTCACACCCCTGCTCAAACTCCTTCACTGGCTCCCCATCCCCCAACGCATCCAATACAAAATTCTGTCTCTCTGCTACAAATCCCTGAACAACTGCGTTCCTGCCTATCTCTCCAACTTACTTCACCCCTACACATCTTCCCGCTCCCTCTGCTCTGCCTCTGACCCTCTCCGCCTCCACATCCCTTGCACCAAACTTAACACTTTCGGCCCCCGCTCCTTCTCTGTCTACGGTCCATCCACCTGGAACACTCTCCCACTCTCTCTCCGTCAGAAACACTCTCTCTCCTCCTTCCAGTCCGCCCTCAAAATCACCTCTTTCAACAGTTTTAGCACTATATCACCACACTCCCCACCCCAAGCTGACCGTCGTAATGTATTCCACTGTTTGTGGTACGCAAGTCATTGTCTAAAGCGTGCGCATGCGTGCGCAAGTTGTGAGTGCGCGCTTAGACAAAGAAGGCAAGCCTATTGCAGACAGAGCAGACCAACTCGACAGATGGGCCGAGTATTTTGAAGAGTTACTGAACAGACCCACCCCACCCGACCCCCCAGACATCCAGCCAGCAGAGACTGACCTACCCATCAGCTGTGACAGACCCAGCCGGGAAGAGATCAGAAGAGCAGTGGCATTTTTTAAGAACGGCAAAGCAGCAGGGCCAGATGGCATCCCAGCGAAGCCTCTAAAAGCAGACCTAGAAACAACAGTAGAGATGCTGTACCCACTGTTTGGAAAGATCTGGGAAGAGGAGGTGATGCCGGCTGACTGGAAGAAGGTGTACCTAATCAAGCTTCCCAAGAAAGGCGATTTACAGAGGAATCACCTTGCTGTCAGTACCAGGAAAGGTCTTCAACAGGATCATCCTGGAGAGAATGAAGAGCTCTGTCGACCCCCAGCTGAGAGACCAGCAAGCAGGAATAGGGAAAAACCGATCATGTACAGACCAGATTGCCACTCTCCGCATCATCGTGGAGCAGTCTCTGGAGTGGAGCTCCCCGCTGTACGTCAACTTTGTGGATTACGAGAAAGCATTTGACAATGTGGACCGAGAGACTTTGTGGAAACTCCTATGACACTACGGTGTACCCACAAAGCTCGTCTGCCTGATCAAGAGCACCTACGATGGCATGAATGTCGCTTGATCCATGAAGGGCAGTTCACCAGGGAGCTCCAGGTCAGAACCGGCGTCAGGCAGGGGTGTTTGCTGTCTCCGTTTCTCTTCCTACTGGCTATAGACTGGGTCATAAAGAGGACCACAGAGGAGAGAAGAAGCGGAATACAGTGGACCCTGTGGACACAGCTTGACGACCTCGATTTTGCAGACGACTTGGCTTTACTGCCCCACACTCATCAACAAATGCAGGACAATACCACGAGGCTTGCTGACATCTCGTCCCAAGTGGGCCTCACCATCCACAAACAGAAAACAAAGACAATGAGGCTGAACGCAACCGGGAAGAACCAGTCTTGCTTGCTGGCAACCTGTTGGAGGAGGTGGAGTCCTTCACCTATCTCAGGAGCATCATAGACAAAAGAGGCGGCACTGATGCAGATGTCAGAGCACGAATCGGTAAAGCCAGAGCAGACTTTCTCCAGCTGAAAAAAGTGTGGAGTTACAGAGAGCTGTCACAACATACCAAAGTCCAGATTTTCAACTCCAACGTAAAAGCAGTTCTCCTATATGGAGCAGAGACTTGGAGGCCTGACAAAAACCACAGTCAACATAGTACAGATCTTCATAAACAGTTGCCTTAGAAGAATTTTGAAAATCCACTGGCCAGAGAAGATCAGCAACGTCAGACTCTGGGAGAGAACAGAGCAGATAACAGCAGAGAATGAAAATTGGACGAAGAAGATGGGGATGGATTGGTCACAGTCTGAGAAAGCCAGTTTCCAGTATCACTAGGCAGGCATTGTCATGGAACCCCCAGGGAAAGAGGAAATGAGGCAGGCCCAGAAACACCTGGCGTCGAGAACTCCAAGCAGACATCAAGAGACTGGGAACCATGTGGAGTAAAACCGAAGGAGAAGCACAGGACAGGAATCGCTGGAGGTCTCTCGTCGATGGCCTATACCCTGGGACGGGTGACAGGCGTAAGTAAGTAAGATATAATTTGTGAAATTAATCCCAAAAACGTGAAAATATTTTTTTTTAAAATATTTAATTATCACTCAAAATGTTCTAGAGGTACAATACTGGTTAATGAACTCATTCAATATCTCCCTTTTATCTAGCTATACGCAAAATATCTAGTAAAAATAGGAAAAATTACAGACTCTAGTGTGGATCAACCGGTTTTTGTAAAACGGCCATTTTCTCGCCAATAAGCATCTTAAATAAAATTGAAAAAAAGGTCCCGAGATAATTCTTTTAGGGACAATATCCTAAAATTTAAAGGTTGTCCGTCCTCAAACAGAGGCTCTAGTCGCTGTCACACACACACACACACACACACACACACACACACACACACACACACACACACAACGGCGCTTGGTGCCAAAAACGAAGTCATTCCTCACAAACACTTTGTACCATTCCCTTACAGCAAAGAGAGTGTTTATCAGCAGCCAGGAAAGTTTAACCCCTTTAGCCCCAAAGTCCCATTTCTCAAATTTTGGAGGTGTTATCTGACTATGTACCAGTTGCAGGAGATGGCTTGACCATGATAATTTAAGGGTAGTGCCAGATTAGCTTGGCGCCTAAAGGCGTCAAGCTAATCTGGCACTACCCTTGAACTATCATGGTCAAACCATCTCCTGCTGTAGGGATCTGGCCGGGGCTAAAAGAGTTAACATGTACATAGACTAGTGCAATGCCTACACAACTGAAATGGAATTATTACAAGTACACTGTCTGACGTGATTATTCCAGCAGAAATCATTGCAAAAAAAAGCGCTACTGAGAGCCACAGGGCTAGCATAAATTGATTGCCTTTCATTCCTTACGGCAGGGCACTGTGTCAGTTAGCAGCCAGGAACCGCTGACAGCCGCTCTGCTGGCCTCAGCCCCACCCCAGGAGCAGAAACAGATGCTGGGAGAGCGGCTGTTCCCTCTCATCCGTCGGCTGGCCCCCGCCCTGGCTGGAAAGGTCACAGGAATGCTACTGGAGATTGACAACTCTGAACTGCTGCACATGCTTGAATCCCACGAATCCCTGAAAGCCAAGGTGAGATGGCTAGGCTAGTTGAGAAAATTAACTCCCTTTGTGCATGCAGCCACTGTTACTGTTGACAGTATTGGTGGCTGCACACACAAGGGGTTAACAAGAGATTTCCATTTTTTACAAGAGTCCAAAGTCCCATAATCCTAAAAGAAACAACTTCCACCACCCACCTGTCCCGTGCTGTTAGCCCATAAAGCTTTGACATGCTGCGGCAGGATACGAGGTGGACCATGGTAGTCCAAGGGTGGTGTCAGAAAAGCTTGGCTCCTAAGCTATGTCGACACCACCCATAAACTGTCATGGTCGTTATGTCTCAAAAACTGATGTAGACCTCAAAGGATATCAGCAGAAAACAAAAAAATTATAATTTCATCCTCAGCATGTATGAGTTAACTGTTAACAATTACATGTAATGCATCATGCATGGATCAGCAAAAGGTTTGATTTTCTATTCTCGTAAATGTTAGATGTAAGAAGGGAATTAAAATGCTATGCATGTAGTATAAATGCCTGTTATATGGTACACAGTGGGATTCATGTAAAGTACTAATATACAAGACTTTGTTATAAATTTCAGCCCACTTTAATCAAATTTCAAATATAAACGATTGATTTGAATTTCCAAAACTTCAGTAGCTCGCTTGAGCTTGTTCTTAGCACCACGTGAATGTTCTGTGTTTATGTACAGTGTGTGAGTGATTCACGTGAGCGTGCTTGTTTGGTTCAGTTCGCTGCGGCGCTTTGAGCCAATTTTCAATTGGGATAAAGCACCCATTTAATGCGCTGATTTATTATTATTTATACAAAAAAAACTCAGTGGTCAGTATCTTAATGAACTCATACACGTAAATTTGAATTTTCTCCTTAGGTGGAGGAGGCGGTGGCAGTTCTGCATGCCCACCAGGCCAAAGAGGCGGCTGCTGCCACAACCAATGGTGGGGTGGGCACGCAGGAGTGAGAGTGGGGCATGATGTGACGCCGCACTTGTGACTGCACCAGGCCAGCCACCATTTTACAACACGTCAGCATATCACCAAAAATGATCAACGTTTCATGAGCAATAGTTCTGCCTGTGGCTGTATAACCCTTTGGCTGTCAGTAGCCCTTTTGGTTGCGGTGATTCCTGTAGAGGGTTAAAAGAAAGGTTTTTGGCCATTAGGACTGATTGGGATTGAAGTGTATCACACAATTAATGATCAACAGGCTACTAGTAGTGATGGGAGGTTCAGGTGCATCCTGCCAATAATCATGAGGAAAAAGCACAAAGTAGGTAGGAAAACAGCACTGGTAAGGGAGAGAACTGTGTATAATAGTCCAAAGATCATAGACATAGTTGGCCTAAGCACACAAAATAATGATAAGACTGAGCATCGAAAGGGTTCATTCTGTGGCTACATATATAAAGGGAAGGATCTGTAACCACATAAAAGCAAAGTTCTGGGCCACTAGTGTTGTAAGAGTCAGAAATACCTCGGTGTCGGATCGAAGGGAACAGCTGGGTTGTATGTGGGTTGGAGCCCCCGTCTCTGTCCCACTTGCTGGGCAAACAATGCAGGGAAAAAAGATGGGCATGTTCACTAGCATGTCCGTTGAAATGTCACGGTAAATCACAGTGGCAGTGCACCTAAATTGATCAGTGTTCAGGTCATACTCCTTAGGTAAAAGTTGTTGCTGTCCCCAATAACCCGTCCAATATTACTCTGATGATAAACCTCAGACTAATCATTAGGGTGATTGTGATCGAGTCGCCTCTTGCCAATAATGCTCAGCATTTCAGCAGTACAAGTCCATTAACACAGTGACCACTGAGGTCTGTGTACTTGCTTTTTTACAAAACTTAAAGCTAGGGCCATTGAACATTATGTGTTGACTAAAGATACATCTTACTACATGGGCTGCACATGTGGTGCATACTTATAGTAATAGACTTATGCCCCAACTCATTTAGCCCCGACACACTACAGCAGACTTGGATGAACATCATAGTTTAACCCTCTTAACCCCATGGGCGCATTTCCAAACTTTTGGAGGCGTTGTCTAAAGACTATATGTACCAGTTGTAGGAGATGGATTGATCATAATTCAAGGGTAGTGCCAGATGAGCTTGGCGCCTGAAGGCGCCAAGCTCATCTAGCACTACCCTTGAACTATTATGATCAGTTCATCCTCTGCTGCAGGGCCCTGGGGCTAAATGGGTTAAGGGTGGTGCCAGAATAGCTTGGCACCTTTAGGCACCTGAACTAGTATGGTCCATTACCTGAACTGTCATGTATGGCTCAGCATCTTAACCAGTGTATGCTTTATAATTTTTTTTAAAAGAGAACAGTACAAGACAGTACAATTCATGCACAGATGAAACCGCAATCACAAAAGAGCAATGGTCATCTGCAAAACAAAGAAACGCCGCTCCAGTGGCATATATCATGTGCAAAATACTTAGTCGGCATCATAACACCACCTCAAAACGTTGATTTTTACTCAGGGTGAAAAAGCTGGACCCAAAGCACTGGCTTTCAGTTCAGATCTATTTTACCTGATATTTTTTTTTGGGGTTTTAAACTCCCAGAACTAAATGACTTCCATTCTATAGAATGGAAGTCATTTAGTTCTGCGAGTTTAAGAGTTAAACTGTGCTGGTTTGTGATTTTTGTCCTAATGTTTTCAGGCATAAGATTAAAAAATAGTAGACCAGTATACATATATATTACGCACAATATAATTTAGATTCAGATGAACATTTTATTTGAAACCTAGATCTAAACACTGTGTTGTAGAGTGGTGAGCTGGCCCCCAGTCGTGTGCTTCTTTGTTTGTTTCTTTTCACATGTTTAGCCGACTTTAGGTGTTCAGTCTTTCTATGTCGGTATGTTTTCTCTGTGTTCGATGTTAGCCTTCACAGCTTTTACCAAAGTTGACATTTAGGATAGTGCTGAATTTTATAGAGGGATGAACAAGTTGGGTGATTTTCTTTTTCTGGGATGAGTGGGAAAGTTCATGGATTTTATTTCTGAACAATCTGGGACTTTTTTTTAAACAGTCTGGGAAAAAGTGGAAATTAATAATTTTAGAAATTATAATTTTTTTAGTCACAAGTTTTTGATGGGCCTAAATTTCACAATAATGGTCTTTTGTATTTAGGGTTTCACAACCGATAGATAGGTGAGCTGCTTTCCATTATAATTAACATGAAAACTACATCAGGGTCCTTAGCTGAGCTTATCAGAGAATTGTAAGAGTACCTTAAATCAAGGCATTTTACATACACATACTTGCAATATTGGTCTTGATTTGTGAAATACGCCTGGTCATTTTGCTCTTAGCAACAAAGAAGCAAAAAGCCAACAAGTACATATGGAAGTTGAAAAAAGTACACTGGATGGAAACAAGATAGAAGGCAAGTTTTCAGAACAAAACAAAAATATCATCAAGAATGTCGCTTTCTCTTGTGAGAAACACTTTTAATTTGTGAGTGCGAGTGAAAATATTGGGGCAGCATGACATGTTTAGCCTACTGACCCTAAAATGCTTTGTCCGCAACAACTTGGAAAGTAAAGGACTCTAGGGCTGATGTTGGCTGCAGTTGATCCATACACAGCTTTGCAGAGGCCAACTGCAGCCCATGTCTGTTCGATGTCTGTTTTCTTACTGAGAAGTGATTATGAATTTTAGTTTCGTCAATTATAACCCCAAAGTGACTACACACAATTCACAAAGAAATTATGCTTTGCCAATAGTGCCATATGAATTTCTAGTTTCATTAACATATAACCCTGAAGTGCCAAACACAGAAATTATTTTCTTTTTTATGATGCAAGTATATGATGGCTAAATGGTCCCAGCCGGCCAATTTCCTTGTGAAGCAAAGGTTTAAATTAAAAAGACATGACCTGCCAGCATTATGAATGCCAAGGTATCTGTGATATAATTTATCCTGTGGTGCTTTTACACTGGAAAGGAGGAAGAGCCATGCAATATGACACTTATTTGTCAGACCATGTGTTGATCACATGCTGTGTTTGTTTCTTCTTTGTTACGTCACCAGCTATTTGCCATGTAAATTGTTTGGTTTAAGCTGTTTCCTGGTTTGAAACTGCCTAAATCAGCTGTATCATAATGTGATCTGGTTGTTGGTCAATAAAGTTTGTGCAATCTGATTGCAGTGTTATCAATTTTGTGCATTTGTCATTGAGTGTGCTGATCCATTTTCACTTTGACATGCAAACCTAGCCTCTCTCTTTGTTTCTTCTCTTTCTTGCGATCGTGCATGTGTTTGTGTGTATGCATGCGTGGATGTGTAGTAATAAATTGATTATTTTGTTTTCATAGCGCTGCATCGACTCTGCACTGTGAGCAATGTCAAATTCTCTCTGAAATTGGCTGTAAAACATTTCAGTACAGAAATGGTCACTCCTGCAAACTGGAGTGCAATAATGATGACCGTATACACATTAAACAGCTAAATCTTAAGAAAGACTTTCACCACATCACATGACCTTGCCAATAATAGCAAGCTGAAACAGAAAGTGAAAGAATGTCGAAGGATCGCGTTTATCTCGTTCAAGGGAGCATACTCCAGTGTTCAGTGCTGATTGGTCATGTCATGTTGAGCCCCCAAATCAATGACGTAGTTCACAATTGGCTACTTCACTCTCGCGATCAAGTCCACTTACCAACAGCTGTGTACACGGACTTCGTGCTCTAGTGCCTGCTTACTGACAAAAAATCCATCCAACGCAAAGCGCGCATGATCTTCGTGTGTGTCACTTTCATGAGCATGGAATTATAGCAAGCCTGCATTTCCTGCAACAAAATTTAATATAAATCTATTCGTCACACCTCCGGAACGCAGTTCAGTGTGAAACTGTGATACGCATCAATGACCTGTGGGACCATGTTTTGCTTCGTATCTCAATGGGATACATGATTTTGGGGAAAATATGCTCTTTTATGAGTCGGTGGTAAGTACAAAGATTCTGATCTGTCAACAATGCTCACTGACTCGTGATGTGTTGTCAGATCCGTTATATAACAATCCTGTTTATAGCGTTTTGTAAACATCATGAGCACGTGACAATTCGTGTAAATGATGTGGTACCTTCCGTCAAGTTATAAAATTTATTTATTATTCTTGATTCGACTTCAACTGATTAAGGGAAAATGACAGTTTGATAAATACAGAGATGCATTGTGTGGGTGAAAATGCTGGGGAGATGGCGGTGTCAAGGATTCTAATTTCTCACTGTTTCTTATTCCTAGGCTTTGGTTTGAGCTATTATGATACATTACTTGATCAAGATACACTTTAGATTTTATTTCACATTTTTACTCAAATGCTGATGAAATCAATGTAACCTTTACTCATTAAATGAAACCCATATCCCGGTCTTACCAAAGCATCCTGAAAGTGAAACACAGAAAGCTATTGTATGACAAATGTAGTCTAAACATCTGAATCTGAATTTTAAACTGTTGAGGCCACTTTGATCTGGCTTATATAATGCAGTGGGTATGGGGAGTGCACAGAGGCACATGCTTGTGTCCATGTGTTCAGTGGTTTCACCAAACTCAGTAACTGTTGACATTGTCCCCCAACCGTCTGTGGACACCATTCGCTTAAATTTGATCATTGCCAACATAAAAGGCACACTGGTTGTCTCTTTTGATTTGCTGCCAATGCGGCAGTCAATTGAGGGAGACAACCAGTGTGCATTTTATGTTTGCACAGCTTTGAGCAAAAGGTGCCCGCAGATGGTTAGTGGACATATGTTCAATGTTGTCTGTTAGTTACATTGATTACACCACTCTAAAACAGTCTGAATAAAAAGTTAATGTCAGATTAACCCATAAAGCCCCGACATGCTAAATGAAAGGATGTGGATCAGCCATGGTAGTTCAAGGGTGGTGTCAAAATAGCTTGGCGCCTGTAGGCACCAAGCTGTTCTGACACCACCCTTGAACTATCATGGTCGATCTGTCTCCACAACTGTGATGTGAACCTCATATAATATACAAAAACTGATAATGTAACTTTCAGGATGTTACGAGTTATTCAGTTTATAAGCACTGGGCACTACAAAGCCTCTGATGTTCTTGATCACTGATCTGCCAGCAATGTTCTCTTGTTATAAAATCACCCTTCACTGTACAGAGAACAACTAAGAGATACTTCAATTGTATGGGTGTCAACAAGGGACATGAGTAAAAGTCATGACAGGTGAATGGCATATTTCATGGTGAATGCATGGTGACCAATTGTCATAAAGTCAGTCAATAGCAGACACATGACATTGTTGTGATCTGTGATTCTTGACAACTATTTCTCCTCCCTCAAGGACCCCCTCCCTTCTTGATACACACACTCCCAAATCAACACCCACACAAATAAAGAAAACAAATTTTTTTTTTACAATTTGCTTATCATCCTATTAAGGCTACATTACAGACTAGGTGATAGATCAACCATTTTAGTTCAAATGTAGTGCCAGAATATCTTGGTGCCTGAGGCGCCAAGCTATTCTGACATCACCCTTGAATTATCATAATTAAATTTATTTCAAGCAATAGTTATCAGGATGAAAAGGGTTTTGATTGAGAAAATGGTGTCGTGTAGCTGTGACAGTGAGTAGGGGTCTTTCATCTCCAAACCAATGCCCACCCCCAGCCTTACATGTACATATGTATCTACACATGATCATACACCACACTTATGCTGTACATTGCTATGTCTCAGGCATTGTGTGGTGAACCCATTTAACCCTGGGACCCTGCAGCAGGAGATGGACTGATCATGATAATTCAAGGGTAGTGCCAGATGAGCTTGGCGCCTTCGATAATTCAAGGGTAGTGCCAGATGAGCTGGGCGCCTGAAGGCGCCAAGCTCATCTGGCACTACCCTTAAATTATCATGATCGACAGTCCATCTCACACAACTGGTGCATAGTCATTAGACAACACCTCCAGCAGTTTGGAAATGCGGCCATGGGGTTAAGAGGGTTAAGTCATTTTTTGTGCATGATATCTGCACGTTTGTGCTTGCTTGCAACAGACCACCCACAAACTCAAATGTTAATTAACTCCTTGATTGATACAGAAAACATGATCCCGCTGCAAGAGGTGTAATTCCTCATAGGCTCACAAGGATCTGTTCCTCTTGCTGAGACCAATATTTGCATATAGATCTGTGTTCCTTGGACAGTTGCAGCTTTTGGTCATGGTGTGAACAAAGGTTTCAGAAACCATATAAATGGTCAAGAGTACGACTGGGTGTCCAAATGGTGTGACAAGCACCATGCATTTTCAAAAGCAAAATGATTTTAATATTTCATATAAATCTGATGTACCTTTGCATACATAAACATTGACACTAAGTAACATTTTTATGTTATTTGCCGTTTGGTTGTTATTGAAGTTTAAAGTTTGAACATAACATTTACAATGTCACACATTGAACAATTCACAACAAGCACAAGCTGTAAGCAATTTTTTGCATTTGTATGTTTCGAAGTATGTTCCCCGACCAGAATAAATGGTATGTCTATAAATAAAGTGTGTTAGTGGAAAATGCAACCTTTTACGCCATGCGCCATAAAAACTGTTTGAACATAACTTTACACCATAATTTCCAAAAGCCACTAATTTTTAATTCTACTTTGAGAACTAATTTTAAAATATTATGCTAAATGCACAGAAACAAGTCTATAATTTAATTTAAGTGCAAAAGCCAATTGAAAAAATAATGTTTACATAGTTCTAAATACTGACAAAGTTGTTCAATACACTTTAACTGCAATGTTATTCTCATTTTTTATCTCATGCAAACAACTACAGCTTCTGTAAGCTAAAAATGACTACACTAGATGACTTTTATCTGCTGTTAACTATTCCAATAGAAAATAAGTAAATTTTTACAAACTGAGCCGAGATTTGGCACAAATTCAATTACATTCACAAGATTGAACATAACCTTTACACCTTCACCAAATATAATTTTGGCCTCACAAGGGCAAATCACAAACTCTTGGGAAAAAAATAAGTATGCATACCAATCCCAATAACAAGCACAGCAATTATATAAAACTAGTGATGTTTATGTGATTTTCAAAGAGGGCTGTTGCAACTTTTCAAGTGTTTGTACATAACTTTACACCTTCTGACTTGCACACAGGAAAAATCTTAAGATTATTCAAGAGAAGTCTCTGAAGAAGACACTATCATCGAGCCTGCTTTCAGCTATAAGCAGTGTGCATACTGTTCTGGTAAAATTTCATTTGTTAGTCCATCATAATTACATAAACAGTAGCAAAATGACAGAAAACAGGATGCATGAACATAAATTTACATGGTCACATTCACACATTTGCCTTGTAACTTGACAAGTAAAATTATTTAGAAATTTGTTGATCGCCTGTAGTGTACAAAAGAAGAATGACGTTTGCACTAACATGATTTCATGACAAAAACATGAAATAGAAAGGTAAAAAATAATGACATGGCGTGTTTGAACATAACATGACGACAAAGGATCATTTTCTAAAGCACAAAAGTAAAGGTGCAGTTATGAAATGCAGATTTGAAAGCTGTTTGTGATGATAAATATTAAGATAGTGCATGCATAAAGGTTAATGCACAAATTTCAATGCACAACGGGAAATGTAATCATCATTGCATGAACGTAACATGACACGACGTAGAGTTATGTTCATGAGCAATAGCTGTGACATTATCTTGTTTTACAGTCACTAAAATTTTATAGATCTTGAAATTCATATTTTATAGATTTATCTGGTTATCTTACCTACTTTATTGCAGGACAGCCAAAGAAATGAAATTGGTGTTTGTTCATAACTTTACACAGTGCATGTGATGTACTGATGGTGTAAAGTTATGTACAAACAAAAACAAAGAAATGTTTATCCTAGAAGGTATCACATGCTTTATTATTATAAAAAAAGTAAACAGAATCTTTTCAGCTATCGGTAGTTTTTTATATAAAGTGATTTTTGTGATTTTAGGTGATAAATGTTTGAACATAACTTTACATCCCACAAAGTTGTGTCAAGTTATGTTCATGAGGAAAATTTGAAAAGAGTTTCAAATGTGTTGTGTACCAGCATGTGCATAACTATTTTTATGTGTTGGCATCATCTACTATATGATTTGCAACAAAATTTACCCTTCAACCAAAAAAATGTGCATACTGGTTTGAACATAACATTTACACGCCAGCACGCAGAAAAAAATACAATAAAATTATTTCAACTGAACAAAATTAGATATTTTTAGGCCTACCAAGGTCTTGTCTAAATAAGTATAGTGCTACTATAGAATTATTGCAGAATAAGTGAAAAGAAAATAATATATATCTATAAAGTTTGCTGGACTGCTTGAACATAACAATTTACACCCAAAATTTGGATGCATACTGTAAACCTCGTAAAGGGTTTCTTTCATCTATCACCCATGCATCCTCTTCAAAACCTTGACATAAATCACTACACCAGTTGTCTTCAGCAAAAACAACAGATTAGTAGAGATAAGTGCCTAAACTGTTTGAACATAACTCAACATTTACACCATTCTGAGTACAAATCTTCAAAACTGGATCATTTGATTTTCCATGTAAGAACCACAAACCTTTCATCATAAAAACAAAGCACATACTCTACTCTACAAAATAACACATAAGTTTTAATAATTAACCATTTGTCAAAATGTGTTATAGTAGTATGATTTCTGCTGACAAAATTTACAACACGCGTTATGTTCAAGCAGGCTCGTATATTATGGTGAATTATGCAAAAGCAACTTGCTCTAGAAAATCATCAACTCAATGGTAATTTAGGCCAACATTGCAAACATCTTGTGACAGTAACAGTGATTTTTCATAGTGCAGCATGCCTTTGAAAATCTGAGTTCCATGGATTTTGTGTAAAATGTGTCACGTTTTGTTCTCAAGCTATAATTCGGATTTGGTCAAAAAAACTGTGATAATGTCCCAAATTCTTCTGTGGTCACCCAAAGATTAGTATCACTGGAAACCTTATCCATTTCCCTACAAAATGATGTATGCCTTAGTTTGATCTGACCACTTCTGATAATTTTATAGCAGGTTTCGTGAGGGAGGGTGTAGATTTTACCATTAGACACCCAGTCGTACTCTTGACCATATATATATATATATATATATATATATATATATATTATATATATATATATATATATATATATATATATATATATATATATATATATATATATATATATAATGCCTCCAGTGGTAGCGAAGGGGTTACCCCTTTGGCTATTGGTAGCCCTTTTTTGTCTGGGTGATTTCACCATGAGAGAAAGCACAACTGACAAGCAAGGGGTTAAATCACATTCTAAAATTGGTTGTCCTCTCTCCAAAACATTGCAGTCTGATTCAGAGTGTTAAAAATTACCACTACATTGTACTGTAACTATTTAGTTTTAACCTGTTGAGTCGATATGTGCTTACACTGTCACAGTTGATCTGTCTCCTGAACTATAATGTAGTTTTCAGATAACAGTTCTTAACCCTTTGGCTGTTGGTAGTGACTTTTGTCAATGAATGCTACTTTTTAAAAATTTGCGACAGGAATCATCATAACCAAAAATCGCTATGAACAGAGAAAGAGTTAATCCTATTATGGGAATTTTGACTTCTAGTTATAGCTCTAATGTTGATTCTGTACTAATGGCTGCATGTAATAGGCCACAGTCACTGTAGTAATGTTGTATTATAAATTAACACCTGGCTCGTGATTACAATGCATGATAGTACATGTATACCAACATGGCTTCACCTGAGGTTTAACCCATATCATTTGGAATACACCAGTGTGTAAAATAAGTTTTGACTAAAATGGTTCAAGGGTGGTGTCTGGCGCCACCCTGGAGCTAAAGCCATTGGTCTATATCCTTATCTGTAAGTACTATAATGTAGCTTGCATATATGGCAGTGTACAAATTTGAAGCTTTTAGCCTCAGTATGATATGGGTTAATCAGGGCAGGTGTATAATATAGGTTACTGGAGGCTTCAGTGAAAGTAATAATAGTTTTGTGTTGTACAGATTCAAGTCTGAGTATTTACATGAAAGAATGAAATCCTTGGCTGTCAGCAGCTCTTTTTGTCAAGATGATTCAAGGAATCACATCACAATATGGGCTGCCCACAACCAACGGGTTGATGGACAAGTGGCACTGGCCGGGCTAGGTCAGTCAAAAAATCTGCAGCTGTTGAACTATTCTGGCAAGTGCTATTCTTGAAGTTGACTGTCATGGTGAATGGTTGATCTATCTCCTGTTACTGTGTGTCATGGCTGAATCATTCTGCCGATGTGCAGCTTATGCATTTAGTGAATGGGATAAGCTGGAAATAGTGTGATGCACACACACGCTTTGCATTGCCATGATGTTATGCATTTGCAGGACAAGGGGATGTCACAGCTGTTTTTCTATTGATCAAATATATAATGTATAAATATAAAGAATATCCATATTTTTTTTGTGCACACATGTACTGTGATTTATATTATATATGAACATTGCACATGTTGTCTACAATAATATGGGAATTTTATATAATAATGAGCATAGTATGGAAAGATCGTTTGTAAATCTGTAGATTACAATTACATGTTCCCATGATTTATTCAGCATAAACTTGTCACAAATTTGCTTTACCCCTTCTTTGAGGATGAGGGGCAGTAGAGATCGACAACCCATTGCAGCAACGCATTTTAGCAGTCAAAGCCTGCCATGGAGCATCTTTTGTGCAAAAGACCTGCATGTTTGTGTGTGTTTCAGCAGACCACCAAATCCAATGCCAAGTAACTCCTTAACCCATTTTGGCCCCATGGCCCCATTTCTCAAATTTTGTAGGTGTCTCCTCACGACTGTATACCACTTGCAGGAGATGGATTGACCATGAAAATTCATTTTCAAGGGTAGTGCTAGATTAGCTTGGCACCTGAAGGCGCCAAGCAAATCAGGAACTCCTTTAAATTATCATGGTCAATCTATCTGCTGCTTTAGGGTGTCGGGGCTAAATGGGTGAACTCCATAATTTATTTTTTAAAAGTGTTGTGTTGCTTTACAACTGTGAGACCAGCACACATTTATTTGATTTATGGTTTTCAATTAAAGCTTATTTTACCTGCAAGAGCTCTTTCAAAAAGTATGTTTCAAAACTAGAATCAATAGTCAGTGTGTACACTACCGTTACATATTTATACAGTAGCAGTGAACATGTGCATTTTGATTTTGCTTGTGTGCAGCAAGGGTTAGGCCCGAAGAATAACATCCGTGACTGCGATGATCAGTCAGTAAAAACAGAACGACACCTGTTAACACAGAGGGAAAATGAGGGTGCCAAAAAGGCGAGGACGTCATTCCGGGGAGTTTGGAAAGATGCTAGCGTCCACTCTTCTGCTGCTGTGGACAGTAGCCCTGTTTTCTGAAGGTGAGATTCGATGTGCAGAGGGTCATCGGGCCGAGATCAGTCTGTGCAGAGCTGTGTACGGGCTGATGTCGGCCTGAAGATTGTTTTTATACTTGGTTTTATTGAAACTCGTGTAGTGCTAGGTCGCTGATACAGTGGGAGATGAGTACAGTGTTTATGTAGTTCAAGGGTAGTGCCAGATTATCTTGGTGCCTGTCAAGGCACCAAGATAATCAGGCACTACCAATTAAGCTGCCAGAGTCCATCATTCTCCAGCCATGGGTGTGTTCACATAGTTGTGATTAGGCATCATAATAATCTGGCACTACATTTGAACTCTCACAGGGCATCCATCTCCAGCCATGGGTGAGCACATGTAATAGTCGGTTGGCACCAACCAAGGAAATCTAGTACTACTCCTGAAGTTGAACTTTCATGGTCCTTCCATATGTAGCTCTGGTAGAAATGTTGGGAAGTGAGTTTTGGTAGTACTAGTAGATTTTTTTTAAAAAAAGGACACAGATGCTGTCTTTTATTGATTTATCAACAAAGTAACATACAATAATGATTAAAGTTGGGTAACAGCTGTGTGTGCAATATCATCAAGCAACAAGCAATAGGAATATTTTTAATTAATACCGAAAGGCATGTTGTCATGGCTAGAAAGAAGAGATACACAGTATCTGTCTGTTCTTTCAACGCGTTGTCATGAGCAGCTGCATTTCACCAATGTAATTTTGATTCTAGCCTGTGAATTGACTTTCGAAGAAAACATGTTTTCAATTTCATTGTTAGTATTTATTGATGGGGCCTTAGCTGAACTTGAACAAACATCTGAACAACAACATTCTGGTACAATAATCCTTTTTTCAGTGCTAAAAATCCAACTTTGCATTCTTGCAACATACATGACAGACAACATACAGGAGAACCAGTTTGAACAACCACCTGTTTTTCAAGAAAAGAAGTGGCCTTTGCTTTTAGTCCTAGAAGCAAAAAGTGTCACATGTTATTAAATAACATCATTTAGGTGTCCACAATGATGGTCTTTAATGACAGGTGGTCTCCCATAAGGGTGATCGCTCAAAGCAGTTCTGCTGTACCAGCTTTATGGATCCCCGTAGCGGTTTATGCGAATTAAGTGGTCGGCCATGACGCAAGTGACGTGTCTTTAGCTGGAATCAAAGACAGCCTGGCACCAGTCGCTAGAAACGATCTCTGTAACCGTCACGGACTCGCCGCTGCATCCATTTACATAACTGACAGTCTGCATTGTGTGCAGACGTCATGTATGAGGCCAAGCAAGAGACATAGATCCTCATGAGACCCCGCGACTGCGAGGGCTCATGAGGGTCTATGTCTCTTGCGGTTGAGTGATGTGCATTGTGCTCTCACTTTATGTCCAGAAATCATGTATGAGACCAGCAAGAGACATAGATACTCATGAGCCCCCGCGACTGCAGGGGCTCATGATAGTTTATGTCTCTTGCGGTGTGCATTGTGCTCCTACTTCATGTCCAGAAATCATGTATGAGACCAGCAAGAGACATAGATCCTCATGAGCCCCCCCTCCCGCAACTGTGGGGGCTCTTGAGGATCTATGTCACTAGCGGTTGAGCGATGTTCATTGTGCTCTCACAGGCATGATGTCCAGAAGTCATGTATGTATGTATGAGACCAGCAAGAGACATGAGCCCCGCGACTGCGGGAGATCATGAGGATCTATGCATATTGCTGTTGAGTAGCGTTCACTGTGCTCTGGTATTATGTCCAGAAGTCATGAATGAGGCCAGCAAGAGGCACAGGTCTTCGTGAGCCCCCCACCCCCCCACGCGACTCCGGAGGGGGGTGGGGGGGGGGGAGCACATGGGGATCTGTGTCTTTTGCACAAGACTTGCATGTTGGTGCTACGCGTTGTACCCTGGCAGTGAATGGGCTAGCCAAAATCGAAGACTGTCTAGCACCGCCAGCCTGATGCTGTGGCCAGGTGACTGAGCATGAAGGCTAATCGGCTTGAATGCGATAGCACTGGCGCGATACAGTCAGACCTGTCTGCAACAGTCACCCAGACCTTTGGTCGGGATCACTGAAAAAAGCATTGTTATTCGACCTTTATTAGTGATATGCTCAGTGTAACAGGACGACGCAAGAGGGGGCGACGTTGACAGCGTATCATTTTTGGAATTATTTTAACCCTATGTTGTTCGTGCAGCCACCGGTGGTACTGTGTGCGTTTGGTACACAGCCATTGAAGACACGTCAGTTAGGACCGTTACGCTGTTAACCCTTTTAGCCCTGGATCACTACAGCAGGAGATGCCTTGACCATGATAATTCAAGGGTAGTGCCAGATTAGCTTGGCGCCTTCAGGCACCAAGCTAATCTGGCACTACCCTTGAATTATCTTGGTCAAGTCATCTCCTGCAACTGGTGCATAGACGTTAGGCAACACCTCCAAAATTTGAGAAATGGGACCTTGGGGCTAAAAGGGTTAAAGGCTTTGTAGGTTGGGTGTTTAGTTGGCAAGTGTTTAAGAGGAGCAGGACAATTTATGCATTTTCGTGGGTGACAGTCTTCAGTCCTTATAAAGTTCATTCAGCTTTTACAAAATCCCAGAAAGCCTGAATTTCAACCTTTTTCTGCTGGCCGAACAGCCTTTCAGCCATCCTGTTCCATTTGCAAGAGACATAAATGCTCATGAGCCCCTGCGTCCGCAGGGGCTCATGAGAATTTATGTCTCTTGCTGCTCATGGATTACTGGATGTAGTTAGTCCGTGGACCGTTTTCAGCCATTTCAACTTTTTCCTTCTGTCACCTATGTATTGTATTCATTCGCTTTTATTATTTATGTATTTATTGGTCTGTTTTGTTCATTTATTTATGTATCCATTTGGTTATTTTTGTATTCACTCATTTATTGTTTATATTTTGTGTCCAGTGACAGGCCAAGACATCTGCAGTTTGGGAACCTCGGACGATGTCAACAGCCTCGACTTTGAGAGGATCATCTTCGCGAACAGTGTGCCGAAGGGCGCGAAAGCTGCGGGCCGTTTTAATAAGGCTCGCGACGTAACTCATTGGGAGGATTGTGTGGTGGTGTGCTGCGCAGAGGGGGAGTGTAATTTGGTGTACTTCTTCAACGGCACATGTTACCTGATACAGTGCAATACGAGTGTAGTGGATGGGTGCGAACCGGTCTCAAGTCAGTATGTGAACTCCACGTTGGTGGTGGTGCGGAAACCAGGTAGGTGCATGCTTTAGATCTGGTTAAAATGTTAATCTTTCAACCCATTACATCCTGAGGCTGATTTTTTTAACCCTTATCATTCGGAATATAGCAGTGTGTGAAATAAGTTTGACCAAAATAGTTCAAGGGTAGTGTCAGAATAGCTTGGCGCCTCTAGGCGCCAAGCTGTTCTCGCACCACCCTTGAACTAAAGCCATTGGTGTATATCCTTATCTGTAAGTACCATAATGTAGCTTGAATATGGCAGTGTACAAATTTGAAGCTTTTAGCCTCAGGATGATATGGGTTAAAATTTGCTTATTGTCCTATAAAGGCTGCATTACACATTAGGAGATCGATCAACTGTTATAGCTCAAAGGTGGTGCCGGAATAGCTTGGTGCCGCAGACAAGATACAAGATAGCTTTATTAATCCCCCTAAATCGGGAAATTGCACTGTCTGCTCCATCAAATTAACAAGGAAACAAATGAATTTAAGAAAAATAAAAGTTTATAAATTATACACATACTATCAACTCAAGTGTCTCTAGCAACAGAGTCATTGTATAGGTTGACAGCCCTGGGGATGAAAGATTTTCTGTACCTTTCCGTACGCATTATGGGCAGTCTCAGTCTACCACGCCTGTCAGTCCGTCTGCTGTCAGACTCAGATGCCAAGCTATTCTGGCACCACCCTTGAACTATTGTAGTCATTTATTTCAAGCAATGAAAGAGTCAAAACATTTATTTTAACCACTTTCTTGCCAGTGGGTGCAAACGTTTATTTTCGGACGTGGGGAAAATTCAACATTGAATAATCCAGACAATCCAAGAAACATAGGTACGACTCTTTTTGCCTAGATCAGTGGGGGAGGGGTGTATGCTTTTAATCCTTGGCACTGGGCATGTATGTGTTGAATCCCTTCCGGGTAAAGAGCAGAGGTTAGTTAGGTTAACTCCTTCCCTTCCATGTGGACATGGTATGCATATATAATTTGTAAAGACTTGGTTCATTTAAAGCCAAAGGGCTCAAGCCGTCCATAGAACATTGATACAAACTGGTTTCAGCAAGTGACATAGATCCTGATGAGCCCCCGCAACTGCGGGGGCTCATCAGGATCTGTGTCTCATGTAGATGAATCCTGTTCAGTTTTGCTGTCAGCAGTGAATGGGATAATTGACTCTGCACCCTAACAGCAGGGGTGATGGATTATCATAAGATGATTCATCTTCCTCTAGAAATGACTCGGCTCCCCCCCCCCCCCCCCCCCCCCCTCCCTCCCAGAAAATGATTCGTCTCTGTCTTGAAATGATTGTCTGCTTACTTACTTACGCCTCTCACCCCTACTCGGGTATAGGCCGTCCACGAGAGACCTCCAGCAACTCCTGTCCTGTGCTTCTCCTTCGATTCTACTCCAGGTGGTTCTCAGTCTCTTGATGTCTGCTTGGAGGTCTCGACGCCAGGAGTTTCTCGGCCTACCTCTTTTCCTCTTTCCCTGGGGGTTCCATGACAATGCCTGCCTAGTGATACTGGAAGCTGGCTTTCTCAGACTGTGACCGACCCATCCCCATCTTCTTCACCCAATTTCATTCTCTGCTGTTATCTGCTCTGTTCTCTCCCAGAGTTTGACGTTGCTGATCTTCTGTGGCCAGTGGATTTTCAAAATTCTTCTAAGGCAACTGTTCATGAAGGTCTGTACTCTGTTGACTGTGGTTTTTGTCAATCTCCAAGTCTCTGCTCCATATAGGAGAACTGCTTTTACTTTACATTGGAGTTGAAAATCCGGACTTTGGTGTGTTGTGACAGCTCTCTGGAACTCCACACTTTTTTCAACTGGAGAAAGGCTGCTCTGGCTTTACCGATTCGTGCTCTGACATCTGCATCAGTGCCGCATTTTTTTGTCTATGATGCTCCCGAGATAGGTGAAGGACTCCACCTCCTCCAATGGGGTGCCAGCAAGCAAGACTGGTTCTTCCCTGGTTGCGTTCAGCCTCATTGTCTTTGTTTTCTGTTTGTGAATGGTGAGGCCCACTTGGGACGAGATGTCAGCAAGCCTCGTGGTCTTGTCCTGCATTTGTTGATGAGTGTGAGACAGTAATGTCAAGTCGTCTGCAAAATCGAGGTCGTCAAGCTGTGTCCACAGTGTCCACTGTATTCCACTTCGTCTGTGCTCTGTGGTCATCTTCATGATCCAGTCTATGGCCAGTAGGAAGAGCGATTTTCTGCTGCTAGGAATTATATGTCTCTGACTAGAAATTAGTTGTCTCAGACTACAATGAATAATTTTGTCTCCAGCTATGGCAGACTCACTGTGTGGTTGACATTGTCTGCCTGAGGCATCCATTATAGGCCTTTTGCCCTCCATAGACCCCCCACCCCCCTTTTCGGGATCGGAGACTATGTTTTTCTGAAGTCTATCCAAAAACACGTAGGTTCCTAGGTTTGCCAAAAATAAACACTGTATCAATGATACCACAGAGTTTGACCAAACCCACACCCCAAAGGGGTCATAATTTTTGGGGATAGGGGTACTAGATGGACAATAAAGCTACGATATATACTTATTACTTGGTATCAGTGTGTTCGTCCTTTATCAGGCATTCGGAAAATAATAAACTTTATTATATTCTTCTTTTTATACATGATGACATCACAACATTCCGTATTTGGACCATATGAATATGGCACCATTTTTTAGGTGCGGTGTTCTGATGCACTTCTTCCATGATTAATGGAATTACACGCACACACAAGACTTTTTATATGTGCTAAAATAATTCCAGTAATATTTGTGCACTCCATACACAGTTTGTAAAATCTGGTGACGTCATAATATAATAGGTAAGCTTAAAGTGGATTGATTTTCATTACTTTTCCAGAATATGAATTTTTACAGCTAAAGTTTATGTAATTTTCAGACTTTGAAGTGTGGTGGAAATTAGTAATTTTATGTTAAGAGTGTTAGTACTAGGGAATAAATTTAAAAAAATGGAGGCAGGTGGGTGAGAATGTGTGTGTGTGTGTGGTGGGGGGGGGGGGGGGCAATAAACACACACGCACACAGAGCTTACAGTATGTTTCTAATTAGTGTAAGACTGAGACTACAATTATGTATACCTACAGTTGTGCTGCCCCAATTGGAATAGAATGAAAGAATACTCATATAGACTAGTACTAGTAGGGCGCCTCTAATACAAGCTGCACATCTATTTACCTTACGTCGGTGACAAACCGGCGTATGAGTGAGGGGATTCTAATAGTATACTAGTTCCAATGCAATAGCAGTTCTACTTCTAATGTCGGGCAGTGTGTGTGTGTGCCACGGTGCGTGCGTACATGTGTGTATGTCACTGCATGCTTTTAAAAAATGGCTGGTAGAGGTCAGGGTTTGCGATTAAAATGTGGGCATGTGGAATTGAAACAGCAGTTCAGCGATGCGTCTTTTCTGTTACGATCATGAGGGGCAACACATAAAATACCCACCTTGCCTAAATGTATTCCGAAGTTTACTTCTAGACTATGTCAGTAGTGAACTGAGCTATCTACAGTGGAGTCCAGTTAACACGAACTCGCTTAACACAAATTTCCGGTTAACACGAACCGTTTTTGCATTCCCGGCCAACGGCCTTCTTATTCTGTATTAAAATTTCACTGATAACAGGAAATGCTTAACACGAAATTTCGCTTAACACGAAGCTGTTTTCGGTTCCCAATCAGAGCAGTTTCACTATTATCCACCTGTTTAACACGAACACAGATTATAGTCTCAAACACCGAAAACCAATTCATGAAAGGGGCACTGCACGTGTCACTCTCGTGCTGTAGTACACATGATACAGATCAGAACGAACTCTAGCCTGTGATTGGCTGAATAGCCTTCAGTTGTTGTAATCCGTCTTCTCATTGGCTAGAGTTTCTGAACTGTATTCATGCATCATTCGTGTACCAATACAACCCAACACTCCCTCATTTCAATTAACCACCGATCGTGGCTACCCCAAGGTAGAACAGAAGTCGATTACGCTTGAAGTGAAAAAACAAGATTAATGAGATCCACGATTGTCTCTCTACACGGGCTGTCAATAATGCAAGACAGACTTCAATCATCGCGTTTATTAAATGACTTTGACCGTGTTGCTTTTACCGATGCGAGATCGTACTTCAGCCCGTGTTGCTTTTACTTTACTATGGATTTTACCTGATGGATTTTACATTAAATACGTGAGCTGTACATGTCTCCTTCCTCGCGCTGGGACCATATGGCGTTGAGGCGCGTCCCCTGGGTGGTGGATAGGGGGTCCCTCGTGAGAGGGGTGCACCGAATGAAATAAGGTGCCGTGAACCAACATGGTCTAAGGGAAGGAGACCCCGACAGAAAACCCCTGGTCCTCCTAGTAAGGGGGTTGGGCGTGGGGGTAGCTTCCCCACCCTGCAAAAAAGGAAATAGCTACAAAAACGCCGACGAAAAGACTAACAGTAATTCCTTTCCTGGAGGAGGAAGGTTCTTCTACCAGAAGACTTATGACGTCCTGTGGTGAAAGCCGGAAGTCTTGGGAAGCCACAGGACCGAGCCGCCTCTCTCTATCCAGGGATACAACCATGGGCACATGGAACGTCAAGGCCATGTACCAGCGGAAATGCAAAAGTACAACCTTTCCCTGCTAGGTATCAGTGAAGCCAGATGGACGCAGTCTGGCCAGAAAAGGCTGTTAAGTGGGGAGATGATTCTGTATTCAGGTCATGAAGAGGAGAATGCCCCCCATACAGAAGGTGTAGCATTCATGCTGTCACCAGTGGCACAGAGAGCGCTGATGGGCTGGGTACCTCTTGGGACAAGAATTATCACAGCAGCCTTTAGAACCAAGAAAAAGCTCAAGCTGAATGTCATCCAGTGTTATGCGCCCACTAATGACAGTGACGAGGAAGAGAAACAGGAGTTCTACGACCGACTCCAGAGTGCCTTGGACAAATGTGCGGAGCGAGACATCACCATCGTCATGGGCGATTTTAATGCCAAAATAGGGGAGGACAACACTGGATACGAAGAGGTGATGGGGAGACAGGGACTAGGCTTGGAGATGAGTGAGAACGGGGAGAAGTTTGTAGACTTTTGTGCTCTAAACCGACTTGTCATTGGAGGCAGCATCTTCCCACACAGAAGAATACACAAAGCAACTTGGGTCTCACCCGACCATACAACAGAGAACCAAATAGACCATATCTGCATTAGCAAGAAATTTAGAAGATCCCTTCAAGATGTTCGAGTGAGGAGGGGAGCAGATGTCGCCTCCGACCACCGTCTGCTTACCTTAAGAATGAAGCTCAAGCTAAAGAAAAGCTGCACAGAGACAACAAGAAGACAGCGCTATAATGTAGGCCTCCTGAGAGAAACTGGAGTTAGAGAAGAGTTCAAACTGGTGCTGTCCAACCGGTTTCAAGCGCTACAGGAGCTAGTAAATGAAGAGGAGGAGGTCACCACAGAGCAGCAGTGGAAGGCAGTTATAGAGGCGCTGAACTCAACCTGCAAAGACACTGTAGGGTTCAGGAAACACCATCACAAGGACTGGCTGTCGGCACAGACCTTGAAGAAGATAGAAGTGAGGAAGCAGAAGAAAGCAGTTGTCAACAACAGTCGCACCAAAGCAGCCAAAGTAAGGGCACAGGGGGAATACTGTGAAGCCAACCGCGAGGTGAAGAGGAGTATCAGGGCAGACAAGAGGGCCTACACAGACAGCCTGGCAGCAGAGGCAGAAAAGGCAGCAGGCAACATGAAACAGCTCTACGACATTACCAGAAGATTGTCAGGCAAGTATGGCCATACAAAAAGACCAGTAAAAGACAAAGAAGGCAAGCCTATTGCAGACAGAGCAGACCAACTCGGCAGATGGGCCGAGTATTTTGAAGAGTTACTGAACAGACCTAGCCCACCCGACCCCCCAGACATCCAGCCGGCAGAGACCGACCTACCCATCAGCTGTGACAGACCCAGCCGGGAAGAGATCAGAAGAGCAGTGGCATTTTTGAAAAACGGCAAAGCAGCAGGCCCAGATGGCATCCCAGCGGAGTCTCTGAAAGCAGACCTAGAGACAACAGTGGAGATGCTGTACACACTGTTTGGAAAGATCTGGGAAGAGGAGGTGATGCCGGCTGACTGGAAGGAGGGGTACCTAATCAAGCTTCCCAAGAAAGGCGACCTCAGCAAGTGTTCCAACTACAGAGGAATCACCTTGCTGTCAGTACCAGGAAAGGTCTTCAACAGGATCATCCTGGAGAGAATGAAGAGCTCCGTTGACCCCCAGCTGAGAGACCAGCAAGCAGGATTTAGGAAGAACCGATCATGTACAGACCAGATCGCCACTCTCCGCATCATCGTGGAACAGTCTCTGCAGTGGAGCTCCCCGCTGTACGTCAACTTTGTGGATTATGAGAAAGCATTTGACAGTGTGGACCGAGAGACTCTGTGGGAACTCCTACGACACTACGGTGTACCCACAAAGCTCGTCCGCCTGATCAAGAGCAGCTACGATGGCATGACATGTCGCGTGATCCACGAAGGGCAGTTCACCAGGGAGCTCCAGGTCAGAACTGGCAGGCAGGGGTGTCTGCTGTCTCCGTTCCTCTTCCTACTGGCCATAGACTGGGTCATGAAGATGACCACAGAGCACGGACGAAGTGGAATACAGTGGACACTGTGGACACAGCTTGACGACCTCGATTTTGCAGACAACTTGGCATTACTGTCCCACACTCGTCAACAAATGCAGGACAAGACCACGAGGCTTGCTGACACCTCGTCCCAAGTGGGCCTCACCATTCACAAACAGAAAACAAAGACAATGAGGTTGAACGCAACCAGGGAAGAACCAGTCTTGCTTGCTGGCACCCCGTTGGAGGAGTTTGAGTCCTTCACCTATCTCGGGAGCATCATAGACAAAAAAGGCGGCACTGATGCAGATGTCAGAGCATGAATCGGTAAAGCCAGAGCAGCCTTTCTCCAGTTGAAAAAAGTGTGGAGTTCCAGAGAGCTGTCACAACACACCAAAGTCCAGATTTTCAACTCCAATGTAAAAGCAGTTCTCCTATATGGAGCAGAGACTTGGAGATTGACAAAAACCACAGTCAACAGAGTACAGACCTTCATGAACAGTTGCCTTAGAAGAATTTTGAAAATCCACTGGCCAGAGAAGATCAGCAACGTCAGACTCTGGGAGAGAGCAGAGCAGATAACAGCAGAGAATGAAATTGGGCGAAGAAGATGGGGATGGATCGGTCACAGTCTGAGAAAGCCAGCTTCCAGTATCACTAGGCAGGCATTGTCATGGAACCCCCAGGGAAAGAGGAAAAGAGGTAGGCCGAGAAACTCCTGGCGTCAAAACCTCCAAGCAGACATCAAGAGACTGGGAACCACCTGGAGTAGAATCGAAGGAGAAGCACAGGACAGGAGTCGCTGGAGGTCTCTCGTCGACGGCCTATACCCGGGTAGGGGTGACATGCGTAAGTAAGTAAGTAAGTAACATGTCTCCTTGTGTTTTCCTAGCGAGCTGAAGGTAAGGTATGCATATTTAGTACGAGAATGTGCACTTTTAACCTCGTACTCATTCATCCACGCATCTCTTACACACTTTTTCCTTGCCGGGAGGGCCGTGATCAATTTTGAGGCCATATTGGTTAACATGAAATACGTTTAACATGAAGTGATTTTCCGTGTCCCCAGAAATTCGTGTTAAGCGGACTCCACTGTATGATCCTAATAAAAATATACCACTATGACAGATCATAGCAGCGTATAACATACTGATAGATGGCACAATCCAAGAGTCAGACACAAAATGAACTAACCACACCCGGGTCTGCCCTGGGGGACTTGGGTGGGGTTAGGTACTTTTTAGTTCCCAGGGTCACCCTGGTCAGCCCCACAGGGTGAGTTTTTCTCTCTATTCTGGGGCATGTGTTTCTGTCTACCCTTTGTCCATTTACCTGTATTTGCCTTTTTAAAACTCTCCCTACTGTCTGCACTGCCTGTAGCTCTTGATATTGGATGTGTGTTGCTAAATGGTCTTAGCTTTATTTAGGCCCCATGTGTTAGGTTTATTTAATGTATTTGACCGGCTGGCGACATACATTCAATGTTCTGTTTAGTTGGGTTTTTTTTCACAAGCAGTGCAGGCACGTCCTGAGAAAGCCTTGTTGCTGTCGGGACGTTAAGCAATGTACAATCAATCAATCCTTTTTCAAATATCGCAAGTGGTGGGCCAACGGCCGGGCAGACCGTCTAGTAAGTCCAAACAGCCATATGCATGAGACAAAGTTCGTGACGATCTAAGTCAGGAGCACATTAAACTATGGCGCGTTTGATATTCGGTGTGTACGGTATCATAGATTGTTAACATTTTCCCATCAAATCAGCCGTCTGCGCTTTATGGGTGTTTGAAAACACACACACACACACACACACACACACACACACACACACACACACACACACACACACACACACACACACACACCAGGGGCAGAACAGTTACCTCAGGGGTGGTTCCAACTATTTGTTTGGGACCTTCAACCTGGCACAAAAGGCCTCCCGACGCTACACCTTGCTTCCAATGGCCGAAAACTTTCACCAGTCGCCGAAATACCAAATAACAAAGGGGAGGGGGGGGGGGAAGGGTTGGTTGGATGGTTGTACATTGCTTAACGTCCCGACAGCAACAAGACTGCACTGCACTGCACTGCACTGCTTGTGAAAAAAAACAACTAAACAGAATATTGAATGTATGTCGCCAGCCAGCCTAATACACTAAATAAATCGAAGACCATTTAGCAACACATATCCAATATCAAGAGCTACAGGCAGCACAGACAGTAGGAAGAGTTTAAAAAAGGAAAATACAGGTGAATGGACCAAGGGTAGACAGAAACACATGCCCCAGAATAGAGGGAAAAACCCACCCTGTGGGGCTGACCAGGGTGACCCTGGGAACTAAAAAGTAGTTAACCCCACCCAAGTCCCCCAGGGCAGACCCGGGGAGGGGGGGGGGGGAGGGATCCAACCTTTTGTTTGGGACCTTCAACCTGCCACAAAAGGCCTCCCGACGCTACAGCTTGCTTCCAGTGTCCGAAAATTTCACCAGTTGCCGAAATATCAAACAACAAAAGAGTGGGGGGGGGGGGGGGGGGGGGGGGGAGGAGACGTGTCGGGACTTTCACTGCTCCTCAAAATATACCCGGTGCGGGGGGAGGGGGGGGGGGGGGTGTTTAAAAAATATTTAACAACAACAGCAAATTAACTTTGGATTGCTTTCCTGTGGTCTGAGAAACGTCTTTTCTCTCAGTGTTACTACTCACATGACCAATAAACCCCAATCTGCTTGCAGGCGCCATGTTTCAAACTAACACATACATTCCTTGCGAACACTTGTAACATGCTTGAACATTGTTTTGTGTCATCAGCCCATGCACTGACACTGATGGTAGTGTGAACAATCCAGATAGCTTAATGTTTCAATGTTATTTCCAGTTTAAGCGTTTCCTACGAAAGGGTTGGTGTGGTGTGAGGAAGGGGAGAAACCACATTACTACCGTCTTATAGCTGGTTTAAGCAACTGTGAGTGAGAGAGAATTTCAGGACCATGGAACAGTTAACTTATCAGATTGAGTGCACAGTTGTACATATTGTGACCTTGACCTTAATTATAAAGGGTAGTAGTTATATTATAATGTTCCTGATAATCTCAACTCAACAAAATATGGTTCAATAGTAAGAGATCATATATATAGGTGGTGTGAGCAAATATTCCTAAAAATCAGTGCAAATGTTTGGCCCCTATTGTAATATTCTTACTGAATGACTGAATATTCTTACTTTGACCTTCGTGAAGGTCATGTCTAATCATTTATCAACTATTCATAGCAATTTCTTCCATGTTATCACTTTTTGTAAGATTTTTTTTTAATCACATTTTCAAAAATATGTGCAACTTTAGGTGACCTTGACCTTTAAATAACACCTTTCAATGTCACCAGTGGAAATAATTGAATAGTTTACGTTTCCACTGATGATATATTATACCATTGGTGTATATGTTTTCATCATTGTATTCAAAGATTGGACACCTATTCTTCTGGCAAGAAGGCTATTTTGCGGATAATGAAAGGTAAAAAGGATGGCTCCGCGATGACGTCACCATTTTGCTTTTTAGACATTGAATCATTGTAAATGGTAGGTAAATGAATTCTGTTTCCAAAGATACCAGTCATTTTGTTCTGTCTGCTTTTTTACGGGAACTCCATCGTTAACACCAACCCTACCCTCAAAAGCAAAATATAGGGCCCAAAGAAAGAAAATATGACCATAGTACATGCCCTCCTATATTCAATACAGTATTTACTTTTGGCAAACACCTACGGTTCGTGTTCATAGGTGATAGGCTTCCGAAAAAAATGTGGTCTCCGATCCCCCGCAAAATCATATCTCCACATGTACTATAAACTATATAGTTATACCCATTTTTACACTTCATTGTTATCACTAGGCTGTTGTTCACAGCAACATTGCTGCAAACATTTGATGATAACTCACGAGTTGCTGGCACGGTTTGAACAACAATAATGATAAACACATGGTATGGTAATTTAACTGCAGTGGACAAAAAGGTCAATAATAACAAAACGGTCAATAATAATTAAGACACGTTTAGTACAATATCGTAGGTGGGCTTCTCATTTATTTTGCGCACAGTCAAGGAAAGGGGGGATAAAAAGGAAAGGGACTATTGCTCAACTGTCCGATGTAATGTAATATAAACAATTCGGTGGGCTTGGAGAGAACTGAATGGAAGATGGATGGGCGGTGATAGTTAAAGGGTCGTGCTAGCTTAGCCTTGGTGCTTGGGAAGGCACTCCTGGGCGCCACATATTGAGGTGGATCAGCCACGATAGGTCAAGGGCTGGTGCTGGGTTAGCCAATCTGGCACTACTCTTGAACAGATGTGGTTGTTGCAATATCTCCTTTTGACGCCTCATAACCCCTTCATTGTCAGCTGTCGCGGATTGTGTTTCTGCAATCTTTGCTAATTCCACGCCAAAGAACCTCAGCCGTGCAACAACTGTGGTGCCGAATCAATGTGGTGCCCACAAGAGGCATAGATCCTCATGAACCCCCGCTACTGCGGGGGTTCATGAGGATCTATGCCTCTTGCATTGGATCATGTTTACTTTTTCTTGGCAGTAAAGGGGTTACAGGTGAACCCCATCCAAACCACCCCCGCCCACACACACACACACACACGTACAACACACAGAAGCCACCCCAGGAAATGACACTAATTAAAACAGAACGGCTCTGCACTTGAGTTGTTGGTTTAGTCTCTGAAGCAGCCCGCTTTTACGTGCAAAAGCACAGACGCTTATGAGCCCGTAGAGCCGCATGGGGCTCCACAGAATCTGTGCCTCTTGCTCGCAAGACATCATGCCACCCCGTAGTCATTCTCACCTCATATTGAGGGCTTCCGCTGGTTTCCACCCAACTCATCAGTTCAGGGGAGGGGGGGGGGGGGGGGGTGGCTGAAGAAGAAAAGGATTTTTGTTTGTTTGTTAAAAAGTTGGAGAGGCGACGGATGTAGCCAGAGCAGCTCCGCGAAAGGTCCTCGGGGACCCGGCGTGTCCGTCCGCCCACGACCAGGGGCGGCAGACACCAGCCCGAGCACCTTCTGCGCACCGGGAAGCAATTTCCTGCGGCTGTCTGACTACCAGGAGGACTCAAAGGCGGCAAGTCCATTTTTGTGATTAGCGACATTTTCATTGTATTACAGTGATAATCTCGCTTTTCACAAAAAATGGGCCTCTGCCTTTTCAGCCTATCCCAGGGCCAGGGCTGCACTCATGACGACGAAAGTCCATCTCGGTAGAGATGCCTGGCGGTCCATGATTATGGACCGTAGTGCGCAAGACAATAAGGTCGATAATCAGACGCCAGATCACGCGCTGCACTCTGACGAGTCCCCTGTACGCTGGGCTGTGATTTTTGATGTTCTGCCTATACCGGCAGCGGTACTAATAGCTGTTGTCAACTGTTTGCTTCCGCGTTTGACATTGAGCTTTCCTTGAAACCCACCCCGTCTACCTTATAACTAATTACATCCTGAGGAAATACAAGTTCAAGAGGCAGATCGACCATGATAGTTAAAGGGTGGTGTCAGAAGAGCTTGGCGCCTGCAGGCGCCAAGCTACTCTGTCACCACCCTTGAACGACCTTGATAGTTAAAGGGTGGTGTCGGAATAGCTTGGCGCCTAAAGGCGCCAAGCTATTCCGACACCAACCTTGAACTGAACTATCATGGTCCATCCACATCCTGTCGCAGCATGTCAGCTTGGCTATTGCATTTACATACCATCAATAGGCACAGCATTTGTGTCTCTTGCAGTTTTGGGAGAGGAGAGGCTGGTTGATTGGTTGACTCAGGTTTAACCTCTACGGTACGGGAGCGATAGTAGAAAAGGCGGGGGGGGGGGGGGGGGGGTGTACCATTGCCAATGCAGTACGACGGGAACACTGTGATTCAGGCGCACTGCAGCTGTGCCGCTTTGATTTACCAGGACCTTTCAATACCAAACATGCTGTTTAGTGAGGGGGGGGGGGGGGGGGGCGAGGGACATGCTTTTTATCCTTGACATTGAGGATGCATGGTGTATTCGATGCCCTTCTTAAAGAGCAGAGGTTAGATTAGGTTACCCTTCCCTGCCAGTCAATATATTCCTAAAGTCTTTGTCAATCCAACGCCAACGAACTCCAGCCGTCCAAAGCCTGTGGATACAAACTGCTGTAGCACGAGACATAGATCCTCACCTTATGAACCCCCGCGGGGCTCATGAGAATCTATGTCTCTTGCAGATGGATCCTGTCCAGGTTTTCTCACGACAGTGAAGGGGTCAATTGACGCCTCACCCTACCCCTTCCAGGGGCATAGATACTCATGAGGTCCTGCGGCTGCCGCCACAGGGGCTCATGAGAATCTGTGCCTCTTGTAAATTATGTCAGTCGCTGGAGGGTTCAGACTGTCTTTGACATTTGGCGCCCTGTTGTTCCAACCTTTTAACATCGACGTTCAGTACGCTTTGTCGGCTAAACACACAGATCAGAAGTGTCATGCGTAGTCATTGGGCCCCACGTCCTGAGAAAGCCTTGTTGCTGTCGGGACGTTAAGCAATGTACAATCAATCATTGGGCCCCCCGGAGACATCTTACTGTGTTCATTGATGGGAGTCTCTCTCTCTCTCTCATTCATTTATTGACCAGCGGCGGATTTTGGCGAATGGTGAAAGTCTTCACATGCACGCACCTTCCTTCGGCTTCAACATCAAAACACGCATAAGAACGTATGAAAATAATAAACGTACGTGCAAATATGATAACCGTGTACTTCACATGCGCACACGCTCGAACGCACATACAGACACACGCACGCAAACACTGTCATCCATGGACAATTATGTCGCATATTTCACTGCGATGAAACTATACAATTTAGCACATTTTATAGTTGTGCGTTTCACATCCACTGACTGGTACTGGCTGCAGCTGCACTTGGAACTATTCCGTGCTGGCCTGCAATTTTGGACCTGTGACTGAAGGCTGTCAGGCCCCAAATGACAGAGCAGCACACATTTTCAGAATAAGTCTTTCCACGTTCATTAACTCGTTGTGCCCGAGGTACACAATTCCCACATTTTGAAGTTATCCTCAGAGGAGTGCATTACAATCCAGGAGATAGATCGACCATGATAGTCAAGAATGGTGGCAGAATAGCTTGGCGCCTATAGCCCTTGAACTATCATGGTCGAGCAATATCTTGCTGTGGTGTGTTGCGGGCGGAATGAGTTAATTCTGTTGAATGTAGAATTGTTTGTCAAGTTGGGCTAGACGTGTTAACACTGGTTGTTGCCCTCAATTCGCAGCGAAAGGAAGGGAGTCGGCCAGTGTGGCACACACATTGAAAGAAATACTGCAAAAAGACTTAACCTTTTGTTTCTGATCCATGTACCATTCAAATGACAATGCAAACTGAAGGACCAACCCCCACATTAACTTCCTGTTTATACTGGGCATCCTCGGTATAACACCACGGTGGCAATAATAATTTGAGCATCTGTTCTCGTTATTTTTTATGCTAAATTTTACATATGTTCATAAAGATAAATGTGTTATATATACATCGGAGCTGGGTGTCACTTGCAGGAGTGAGTTTAACCCATATATATCATACTGAGTCTAAAAGCTTCAAATTTGTATACTGCCGATATGCAAGCTACATTACATCACTTACAGATAAGAATATGGACCAATGGCTTTAGTTCAAGGGTGGTGCCAGAATAGCTTGGTGCCTAGAGGCACCAAGCTATTCTGGCACTACCCTTGAACTATTTTAGTCAAACTTATCTCTCCCACTGGTGTATTCCGAATGATAAGGGTTAAAACGGTGGCAAGCCCCTTTTAGCAAGATGCTCTATCTACAGGAGTTCCTCAGTTGCCTGTGGCTTGTGCTGGATTTAAAGCGGTCTGCTCCTTGGTGGGTTTGGGTTGCCAAAATTTGCTTATACAACAGGTTAAGGATGTTTTCGTTCATAAACGAAGATTTTTTTCCCTCCATTTCATAATTCTTTGTTTGTACTCTAAACTCTATGTACTCTGAGGCTGATTTAAAAAAAAAAATGGTTCATTGTCCTGTGAAAGCTACATTACAGATAAGAAGTTAGATCAACCATTTTAGTAAAATGGTGGTGCCAGAATAGCTTGGCGCCCCAGGCACCAAGCTATTTTGGCACCACCCTTGAACTAGCATTGTCAAATTTGTTCAAGCAATAGGTGTATCAGGATGAAAAGGGTTAACAGAGGTTGTATACTGCCCCTTGTGAGTGACCGAACAACTCTTCTAGGAGCAAAAGAGAAGAGCCAGAAATTTTATTTGCGACATTAAAACTTGATACGTTAAAGATAGCTTTTTCTTTTAGCTAATCTGGCACTACCCTTGAATTATCGTGGTCAATCAATCCCCTGCTGTCGGGTGTTGGCGCTAAAAGGGTTAAAGAAGATTTTGGAAACTATTAACCCATTATTGCCTAGAGCAGGTCCCTTTAACCTGTTCGCACTTCAGTGCTAAAGAAATCTGAACACACCGTACGGCAAGAGGTATAGATGAGGATCTATGCCTCTTGCTGGCACCACTTTAACTCATTCTACCCCATCACCGAAATCCCCAACTTTCGCCGTTGCCCTCTGAAGACTGCTTTGCAGTGCAGGACACAGATCGACCATGATAGTTGAAGGGTGATGCCAGAATAGCTTGGCGCCCATAGGCGCCAAGCTATTCTGGCATCACCCTTGAACTATCATGGTCGACCCATATCTTGCTGTGGTATGTCTGGGGTAGAATGAGTTAAATCCATGTTCCTGTGGCATCTAGGGTTTTGGGCGTTGAGTTCAAAGGAAGATTGCAGAAGCACAGCCAGCTTCAGCTGGCACTGAAGGGGTTAAGCTGACTGGTGCAACTGAGGACAGATATATATATACTAGAGCCATGACCGATCCGGTGGTACACTTGAGGCTTACCCGTAGTACTGTCGTGCATACTATTAGCATTCCTGAGTCAAATCATACTAATACCGGATATGATAGTATGGTCCTGGAACTAATCCATTCATGCCTGCAGCCAGAGTTATCTAAGCCTGAGAATGAACCCACAGTGACCTCCTTTTGTGAAACAGTTGTCCTCTGATGTATATTGCACTGCTTATTAGAGCGAGCAAGGGACATAATGCTTATACGCCCCTGCTATCAGCAGGCATGTATGGTTCTACTCCTCGTGCAAAATGGGGAGGATTAGTTTCCGGCACACAACACGGTACGGTACCAGGTCGCAGACATTACGCAAAGGGCCGTCGGACCGAAGTCAGCCGCTGTTTGCCCGCGCGGGGGCCAGAGGACTCAGTGCGCGCTGGGTAATTCATTGTTCCCGTGGGCCGGCCTCAATCGTTATGTCATTATTGATTGCTGAATCAATGTCGGCATGATCGGGTTACTGTGCCGGTTGGCTTTACGGCTATAAAATTTTAAGTGCGCTGGCGGCCGTTGTCTGTGATTTTGTACCTCGCGGCGTGTGGCTGTAAGATCCAGACGCACAGACCAACCGCACAAGGCCGTAAATATTCAAAATCACAGACCAGCGTACTGGAGTCGTGCCGTGCTAACTCGGACTACAGACCAAAATTTACAAATGGCGTCAACTAAAGCCACGGACCACAGTGCTGTTTCCGTACTGTCCAGTCTCTTAGCCTTAGTCAGTCTCAGTCATCCCCTAATTGTTCAGTTCCCTAAAAAGCATTACCGCCCACCAGCTGCACATTTGCCATGCACAAAATACCAATAATAAAAAAAAAAATAACCAGCACATGACCCGTCTCATTTCTTGGCTATGAAACTGGTTCCTTACCAACCCCACACCCAAGCACAGCTGAAATCAGCGTGCCCCTCAAATCACTACGTCAAAGGCAACTCAACATAGGCCCACAAATGTCCACTGGATAAGCTCAAGATGGTATGAATCAAAGCACCAAACATGTCTCCTCTCAGCTAACTACAAATTTCCAGCAAATTCCAACATTCAGCCCAACTGCAAATTTTTAAACAAGGCAAAAATTATTTTTAAAAACACGGGGCCTTGCACTGCCTCAACTTCCAAATTTAAATGTATAACGTGACCTGTCAGGAAGGTCACTGGGTCTACCGCGATGGCTCAAGGGTAGTGACTGATTAGCTTGGCGCCTGTCCGGGCGCCCCCAAAGTCAGACGCTACCCATGCGCTACGTTACCCGCTACATCCTTAAGTTGAGTTTTGTTTAATTTGCGTATTGTCTTATGTAGGCTATATCATACAACCTACATAAGACAGCGGTACGCAAGTTTACAGATTACGGGAGATAGATCAACCATTTTCGTTGAAGGGTAGTGTCAGAATAGCTTGGCGCCTGAAGCGCCAAGCTAATCTGGCACCACCCTTGAACTATCATAGTCAAATTAATTTCAAGTAGTGGTGTATCAGGATGAAAAGGGTTAATCAGTCATCCGAGTTCCACTTCAAGTTCAGTACTGCTGAATGCTTAAAGCGCTTTTTGGGGAGAGATTCGTCATTAAATGACAAATTTTGTAAAGAAGACAGAGCACCAATTCAGCGAGATGAAGAGAAAGAAAAAATGAAACCACAGCGAAAGTTGACCACGTTTCTTTGCCCATCCATTGTCACAGCCAGTTGGCTTCGACAGTGAATGGGCTGATTCCGTTCACCATATGGCATTATTTTGAGTCGTGCGGAAATCGGCCGGCACACGATGTTCACAGAACTATATTGCTTATCCTGTCCTTGAGGAGATGAGACAATTTAGCTTTGTGTTCTCGCTTAGTAGAAATGAGGCAAACTACGGGAGAGGTATTATGTTTTCGTAGGAATATGTTGATCATCACGCCAGTCTAACAAGAGTTGTTTGTAGCTCTGTGCTTCTTAATTCATTCGAGACGTGCCGCCTCCGGTACGCGGCTTAGAGCCGCATATCCGGAGGCGGCACGTCTCGAGTGCGTTAACTTGAGGAAGGTAAAACTAAAAGACGCTGTTTTCAACGGATTATATTGATTATCTCGACACCGCAGCAATAGCTGTATATAGCTCTGTGCCCCCTAAGGCGATAGAGCCTCTTTTCACAGGATTATACTGACAGACCGTAAGTTGTATTGTAGCTCTGGGATCCTTACGGTGGTAGACCCTCGTTTCACAGGATTATATTGATCACCTCGTCGGCGTGGTGAAAGTCAGACCGGTTTAGTTCTGTGTTCCTTCATCATTGCGTGTCATTTGTAAAAGGCTTATCAGGGAAATGCAAAAAGCGTTTGAGCCAAAACCGTTAAGCTCTGTGAAGTCAGGGGACTCACTGGTTGTCTCTCTCAGTCGATTCACTGCGCTGATCAGCGCAGCGAATCGAGGGAGACAACCAGTGTGATCAGCGGAAAGGTCTCGATTTTTTTCTTACATATTGATTGTGTGCTGGTCTGTCATTACGGACCTTACGACTGATGAAAAACCTCTGTCTTCATCTCCTTAATATCCCCCACCCGGGTCTGCCCTGGGGGACTTGGGTGGGGTTAGGTACTTTTTAGTTCCCAGGGTCACCCTGGTCAGCCCCACAGGGTGAGTTTTTCTCTCTATTCTGGGGCATGTGTTTCTGTCTACCCGAGGTCCATTCACCTGTATTTGCCTTTTTAAAACTCTCCCTTCTGTCTGCACTGCCTGTAGCTCTTGATATTGGATGTGTGTTGCTAAATGGTCTTAGCTTTATTTAGGCCCCATGTGTTAGGTTTATTTAACGTATTTGACCGCCTGGCGACATACATTCAATGTTCTGTTTAGTTGGGGTTTTTTTCACAAGCAGTGCAGGCACGTCCTGAGAAAGCCTTGTTGCTGTCGGGACGTTAAGCAATGTACAATCAATCTCCTTAATACATAGGAAAGTTTCGCCGTGAGATGGTCATTGTTGCCTGCTCAGCGTTAAACCCTGATACTAACTCATTGCGCACAAAGTGCAGTAGCACACCTCTATTTCGTGTGCCTACTCACATTATTTGTTGTGAAAAGTTAGTTAGTTATTTGGGTTTAATGCTGCGCAGGCAACTAAGGCCATCTCACGGCAGTGTTGTGAAAAGAAGGGTAGAAAAGTTTTAGTGGAGGCAAGACAACATTGAGAACCCATCGTATTAGCAGATTTTAGCAATGGCTGCCTGCCCCGGATAAGGCAACGTTAAAGTCAGACTCTGTGCCTTAGTGTGTGTGTGAGTGTACGTTAAACAAGTGTGTGTGTGTATGTGAATAAGAGAGACGGCTCAGCAGAAAAGCCACCAAATCCCTCGCTCGTATCCCAAACTCAAGAAAACAATCAGGTGCCACTCAGTGAACTCTGTCTTTTCCCTGCGCAAATAACAGAAAACAAAAATCAATGGCTAGTGTCAGTGGTGTCGCCACACAAGGGAAAAACATTTTTCGGCAAACCAAGACTGGCTAGAGTGATCCTGTAAAGCCAAACTTAACATTCCTGGGCAAAACAAAGACTGGCAAGACTGATCCCAGACTTCATGCATGGGAATGAGGCGCAGACAGTTTGGGTCATTATTGTCTCCGGGTGTCTTACTTTAGTTTGTCATCCACGCCAGTGACTCAGCAGAGGGCCCAACTGGTGGTCCTTAGCGGTTTAAATTTTCCAAGCACAGCACATTTTGGGACACTTTCTTATGGGGGATTCAGGTTGAGTAAAAAGAGTTACATTTAACTCATTCAGCCTCAACAGACCACAGCAACACATAGATCAAGCATGACAGTTCAAGGGTGGTGCCAGAAACTATTCTGGCACCACCCTTGAACTGTCATGCGCTATCTGTCTCTAAGAAGTATAAATACAGTCCTTCAGGGGGCAACTTGAAAATTTGGGGATTTGGGTCCTGGGGCAGAATGTGCTAATGTGTTGAATTTGATAGCAGTTTTATACTCCTGTCTTGACGCCTTCTCTGCAGGAACACGAACGGCAGACACACTAAGGCAATAGGTATAGATCCTCATGAGCCTCTGCAGTTGCTGTGCCTCTTGCTGTCCTTATTGTGTAACCAGGGTGGACTTGCATGTAATATTCAGCAGCCAGTACCTGGCTTTCTTTGTTTTAACTGTTATGTTTTGAGCTGTTTTAACCCAGACTTTGGAGTTGTCCTCTGAAGACTGTATTACAATTCAGGAGATAGATCCAGCATGATAGTTCAAGGGTGGTGCCAGAATAGCTTGGCGCCTGTGGGCGCCAAGCTAATCTGGCACCACCCTTGAACTATCATGGTCGATCTTTATCTTGCTGTTGTTTGTCAGGGGAGGGGGGGGGGGGGGGGGCGCTGAATGAATTGGCCCAATGCAAAAATCTTATAGCAGATGGCTGAGGGGTACTTGGTTGGCATTTGCTGGCTTGGACAAATGTCCTGCATCTGGCGCCCTTAAAGCACGGGGCTCTTTGACGTTGAGTAAAGACAATTTGCTACCGCTGGAAGGTATAATGTGACATGACCATGTGCGAGATTCTCCGTTGAGCAGAACCTTTGGGTCTGCGATGGAGACTGCAGTTCCAGACGCCTCAATCTTTATTTAGACAAAAACGATTCGCGACGGTCAGCTTACACACTGTATTATCCATATCACTGTATCAGAGCGGAGCAGGACGACAACATGTAAGAAAATCTTTTTCCTGACCCTCTTTTGACTAAGTGCCAAAAGGTGAGCAAAAAGTGAGTGATCTCTTTTGCGTGAAACTAAAATCTGTTTAAAAAGACACGTGTTGACTTTAACAAGTGCAATGTGTGTGTGAATGATTGAAGATATACTGGCAATAATTTCTGCACCTAAGGTAAAGCCGTTTGGTGAGTATACTGTAAAACGCCAGAATTCACCAATAAAAATCGGCCCGGAAAAGCGGACAATGACATGCCGTCGGTCTGTTTTGATCTCGCGTGTAAAAGCAACAATAACAAACCTGGTGCCAACCATGCCCATATGTTCAGGGAAGATTGATCTTATAATCCGTGTATTTCCCAGATTTGAAGGCAAGCCATGCTTTTGTTTATTGCTCTTGAAAGTAGCCACTGTCGGACGTCAGATTTGTCGCAACAGCAGCATCTTAATTTCCGCAAACTTGTGCTAGCGAAAGGCACGCTGACCCAAACCGGAAATGGCGTCATTGCGTTGTTTCACTTTCGTTGAATATTTTATATGCTTTAAATTTACTTTTCCGTCACAGTTTTCTAAGCTGGCAAAAAAAATTGTGAGCGGCCAGTTTTTGTCGCAAGATCTGACGTTCAACTATTTGACAAGTTTAACAAAGTTGTTTTGGGTTTTTTTGGTCTACGATCGTCCGGTTATGATAGATGCATTATGGGCCACATTCCAGCGTGGTTGTTTTGAATGTCCGGTTTGTCAATGGAGAGCTACAACTCGTGACATTTTGTCGCAACTGTTTTCATAAATCTGACGTTCGATCACTTCTGACGTTCGAGTGTAATCATAGACAAAATAAAGAGCCAAATGTTTATTGTAAGGGACCATTTTTAAGAGTTTGAATCGCCCGAGACTCCAGCACCGATTTTAGGCAGTAGGTTGGAGAATGAAGATGATTTCTTGTGATAACAAATTTTATGGCTGTAGCAACCTGACGTTCGATCGCGAACACGTGTCGCAAATCTGACCTCCAATCGATGCAAGTTGGTAAATGAGTTATTTGAATGAACACGGGTCACCGATGTATTTTTGTCGTTTGATGGAGACGTGCAGTTGTTGTGACGCAAACGTAAGATAATGAGATCAAGAAACAGGTGAATTTCATAACATAATAATGCAATGATAAAAAATGTATCGGACGTCAGGCTTGTGCCAACATTTGCTGCTGCAATCCTGACGTTCAACACATATGGATTGTAGAACTTTTGGGGGCAAAGGCACTGTTAAAATGAGCCATTTTGGACAACCAGTTGCATAGCCATTAGGACCTTCTAAATCTGAGGGTCAGAGTTAAAATAGTGCATTAGCCTGTACACAGATAAAACTTATTTGAATATTTGTTTTATTTTTTCGGGCGCAGACTGTTTAGCACGTCATGTTTCATCATGTATATTACATCAGAAAGCTGTATGCAGTTTGTTCTTCATATCTGTTTTGTTTGTTAAGTATTGTAGCTTGAAACTGGGGGAAAGGCTTTGTGTTTGTGGCTTCTGATAACTATTCTGGGGATATCTGCTGCTGCAATCCTGATGTTCGACATAAGTTACAAATTCTGGCCCTGACTGCCAATAAATATATTTGGGCAGCAAAGATAGACTCCCATTGTGCTCTAATGTGTGCATGTATTCCTGTGAGTGGTATATAACATGACAAAGTGTGTTTTTCTTGGTTGTAGGATGTTTTAAAAATGTTTTAAAAATTGAATATGGTCGGATGTCAGGTATTGCAACACAAATCATGTTCGGGGATTAGAACATTCTAAGCCAAAAAGCAGTAATTGTTTGGATAGGTCAATTGTGACCACTACTTATTATTTTAACTGTTTAGAAACTGATTTGTGTTTTTTTATCCCACTAATTTAAAGGCACTATGTCACAATACCTGATGTCCGACATATCCAGCTTACAAATCTTAACAGCCATTTTCTCAAAAACCATTTCAGATATTATCTTTTTTTTTTTACAAACACATTGCCAATACAGTGTACATCACTTGATACATTTTCTGGTACTTTATGTCACACTTTGATTTTCAACCCAGTTGTCCTCTTTGTGAGAGCACCTTTTGGCACTTAGTCATGTAATATTCAGCAGCCAGTACCTGGCTTTCTTTGTTTTAACTGTTATGTTTTGAGCTGTTTTAACCCAGACTTTGGAGTTGTCCTCTGAAGACTGTATTACAATTCAGGAGATAGATCCAGCATGATAGTTCAAGGGTGGTGCCAGAATAGCTTGGCGCCTGTGGGCGCCAAGCTAATCTGGCACCACCCTTGAACTATCATGGTCGATCTTTATCTTGCTGTTGTTTGTCAGGGGAGGGGGGGGGGGGGGGGCGCTGAATGAATTGGCCCAATGCAAAAATCTTATAGCAGATGGCTGAGGGGTACTTGGTTGGCATTTGCTGGCTTGGACAAATGTCCTGCATCTGGCGCCCTTAAAGCACGGGGCTCTTTGACGTTGAGTAAAGACAATTTGCTACCGCTGGAAGGTATAATGTGACATGACCATGTGCGAGATTTTCCGTTGAGCAGAACCTTTGGGTCTGCGATGGAGACTGCAGTTCCAGACGCCTCAATCTTTATTTAGACAAAAACGATTCGCGACGGTCAGCTTACACACTGTATTATCCATATCACTGTATCAGAGCGGAGCACGACGACAACATGTAAGAAAATCTTTTTCCTGACCCTCTTTTCCTGGTCGGGTCTTGACCCAGCTTTAACCCCGTAACTGCCGAGAGAGGACAAAAGTGAACACGATCCACGTGCAAAAGGCATAGATCCTCATGGGCCCCCGCATTTGCAGGGGCTCGTGAGGATCTATGTCTTTTGGTGACACCACCCGTGTCTCCATGCTTCATGGACGGCCGAGGCTCTCTGTCGTTGAATTTACAATGAGTTGATTCAACAACACAGTCTAGCCACTGGCAGTGAAGGCCATGAGGATCTACCCCTCTTGCTGACACCTTTGTGTGTGCATGCTGCTTGGACGGTTGGGGCTCTCTGACGTTGAATTTACAATGAGTTGATTCAACAACACAGTCTGCGGCCATTGGCAGTGAAGGCGTTGAATGCCTTCACTGCCGGGACAAGCAAACAGCACCCAACTGCAAGAGGGACAGATCCTCAAGAGCCCCCCCTTCGGGGGCTCTTGAGAATCTGTTCCTCTTGTTCAGCTCCATTTACATCATCTGGCTGATGTGCGTTTTGGAACAGGATAATCAGTCAGCGAAAGTATCCGAGACGTCGTATCATTTTTTGGCAGCTGTGGCCATGAAGGTGTTAATATCAGTTATCAGTATTAATATAATGATACAATTAGCCCCAGGCATATATTGTAAGAGTGAATCTAATTTGGTTATCATGGTACAGTTAACCCCCCTCTCTCTCTCTCTCCTCTCTCTCTCTCTCTCTCTCTCTCTCTCTCTCTCTCTCTCTCTCTCACAGAGTATCATGACTGAGAAAGAGTGTACATCAGACCAGATTACTAGTGATGATATTCTAAGAAATCATCCGCCAGTTGCAGCAAACTTTTCCAAGCTAGTAACTGCCAACCAACTGTCCATCTGCATTGCCACCAGACTTCTGCGTGAAGCTAAACACAGCTCGAAACACAGCTGTTAACTCATTGTGCCCGAGGTGGAAATACCCACATTTTGGAGTTATCCTCTGAGGACTGCATTACAATTCAGAAGACAGATTGACCATGATAGTTCAAGGGTGGTGGCAGAATAGCTCGGCACCTATAGACGCCAAGCTATTCTGCCACCACCCTTAAACTATCAAGGTCGAGCCATATCTTCAGATTCAGACAACTTTATTATCCATAATAGGAAATTGTTGCATGGTGGTCATTCGAAGTACCTCAATAAAATAAATAATAATTACTAGCTCTCTCTAACTATAACATAAACACATGCACGAGCAATCACACGCACACACACACACACACACACACACACACACACACACACACACACACACACACAAACATACACGCAAACAATTGCCCTAACTGCAGGTTATAAATAAACATACAACGAACATATCACACACACAAACACATACACACGCTCACACACGAAGCGCACACACACACACACTCACAGCTGACGATAGATAAACTTGTACCGCATGCAGAATTCATACACATAATTATTTGCTGTGGTGTGTCGTGGGCAGAATGAGTTAAGGCTATGACAAGCAGGAAAAAGTATGTGCAGTTCACCCCATACTTTCAGTGTGCACAATTTATCTGTCTGAACTTTTATATAGTTGTTGGGGTTTTTTTTGGTGCCTGTCAACAGTTTGGTTCTAGCATTGTTTAAAGTTACAGTGCACACTAATTATTATTGTATCAGTAATTGCTTGTTGATGTCGGGCTTATGGGTATTACATAAGTCGTTCATATGCCACGGCATTTAAATGTTGTCTGTCTTTCACCCAGCTTCTTGGCTTTTTGTCAGCGTATGTCAAACATTGTATCAGGAATTCATATGTTTGGAATAGCTGAATTAAAACTAACTTCAGCAAGTCAACAAACGCTTTCATGTTAGAATCTTACCAGCTATTTAGTTTTAACCCATTTAACCCCAGGGTCACATTTCCCAAAGTTTGGAGGTGTTTCCTAACAAATATGTACCAGTTACAGGAGATTGATTGACCATGATAACTCAAGGGTAGTGCCAGATTAGCTTGGTGCCTGAAGGCGCCAAGCTAATCTGGCACTACCCTTGAGTTATCATGGTCAATCCATCTTCTGCTGCAGGGCGTCGGGGCTAGATGGGTTAAGAATCAGATTGTATCTGCATGGCAAAAGCCTGTATGTCCATTTGTGACAAAAGTGCGATTTTCATTGTTATACATTGAAAATTTTGTTTTTCTGAAGGCAAATCACTATAACATACACATTCATGTATCATCTCATCATCCACAGTTGCTCTTGTCAGAAGGCTTAAAGGACCATTAGGCATAAAGCTGACGACACACTTCAGCACCAGTTGTGTTTGTTATGCCTTTTTCACACACCTGAACTTAACAGCAGTTTGGACACACAGCAAAAGCCATTAAGCGTGTCAATCTATTTTTAGCTGTTTCTCAAACTGGATGCATTGTATTTTTAGAACATAGTGGAATCATTGTCAGGTTACTTGATATAAAGACAACTTGTGCTGAACTGAATTGTCTTCTGTAGAATTGCACCGTAGCTAGACCTGTGTGCCGCGTTTTGTAACATTCTGTTACAGAAGTGTATTTTTGAACAGTTACAGCGTTAGTGGACCTTTAAGGCTGGAGACAAACTCTTGTTGTTATCCTACTCCCTTGTCTCCTTGCATGCAGTGTACCCAGTATCGCATATCAGCCCCATCGGTCACTCAGGGCTGCCTCGAGCCGTTTGCTTTGCTAATCAGTTTAGGGACAATATCTATTTTGCCGCTCACTGTTGTAGACTGCATGTCTGACGCTGCAGTACACCCACTGTGGGTGACCGACCAGGCCACTGGGTGTGTGCTGTCCCCTTCCAGGTTGCATATATATATATATATATATATATATATATATATATATATATATATATATATATATATATATATATATATATATATATATATATATATATATATAAAAATTAAAATTGATGGTGCATGTAGCGGTCGGTTCAAAGCCCTGGGGTTTATTGCGTGCGTGAGCTTAGTCCTGCGCCAGCCACTAAGCAAGGTGCTCCGCTACAGATCTAAGCTCATTGATGCAAATGGCCCCTGGGGCTGATGTTGGCCACGGACGGCCTGCGGCCAGCTTCGGTCACTTTGTTGCTCACTAGGACATGACAGATATTTATATGCACTATGAACATTTGAGCAGAAACATAACATTTTGCCATGTGTCAGGCTCTGCAGGCTGATTGACTCTTCAGTCAGCATCTTTGACCTTTCCTGCAGTTTGCAGGCTATTTCTGACACTTGATGCTTGATAATGGATGCTGTACTTAGAATCCATACCGTAAAATACTTGTCTCACTCTAAAAGTCAGTACATGTAGTCCATTTCTGTCCGTATTTCTATTTTGAAAAAGGATTTGTATCCTACAGTGTATTAAATTGTGTTGTGCTTGTGCTTCTTTCTTTCTTGGGACGTTTTTAATGCTTACAAATGACCTGATTTTTTAATTTTAAATCTGGACTGCAAAACATGAAATACGGTTTATATGTATGGGCACTCGAACTGAGTCAGTACCGGTATCTGTGTGTGTGTGAATGTTATATTGCATTGAAAATGCGTCAGAATCGATATGTGATAGTACTGATACTTTTTACACCGCTTATTGCTTCCGTTGACCGTTGTAAAACGTTGACCAGCATGTTTGAAGCGCAACCAGAATAACGCGCACTAGAAGCAGAGATGTGTCCAAAACTAGATCATTTGTTCACGTACTGCGACAGTGAAATAAAGACTCAAGCAAACAGGGCTGCCGTGGCCCAGCCAGCAAGAGGCATAGATTCTCATGATGGGCATCTATTCCTCCTGCATTTGACGGCTTCGTTCAAAGGCAGATCGTGCGGCATGTTTAAGTAGGGTAACATCATCTGCCGGTTTCTTGCACTCAATCGTGTAAACCTTAATTGTAACTCTGTGAACGTAAACTGGCGAGTGCTCTTCAACAAGAGGCATAGATTCTCATGAGCCCCTGCATCGCAGGGGCTCATGAGAATCTATGCCTCTTGCAGATGGATGTGGCTACGTGCTGAGAGTGGATTTTGGCGGTTCCTGCAATTTGCAACGGCGATACTCTCACGGGATTTAAATCTTTTGTGAGATCATTAATTTTGCCAGCCGAGACAGCATAGCCTCTGGCTTGGAATATATGCGGCATTGTTTCATTTTAATTGTGTGCCATTCTGTTCTTATCTGGTTGAAATTTAAATTTTAATTATCCTCTCTTTCTCTGAAATTCCTTGTGTTCTGTGAAGTGATCTGCCCCAGGGCCAGATTTTGATTGCTGAAATTTCGCTGATACAACTGTTTCTCAATGTTTTGTGTCTAAACTAAGGCTTTTCCACCCACGCTTTCACATTTAATGTGAGTAGGCACACCTGACGGAGGTTTTGTACATTGAGCCTGTGATGGCCCGGCATCGTATTCTGCCATGTACAAAGTAGAAGAGCGCAAAAGTCTTTCATTTTACGACATTCAAACTTACAGCATTATTTAAAAACATACTAGGTAGGGTCCACACTGGTGTGTCTCCCTCGATTGCTGCGCTGAGTAGCGAATCAAGGGAAATAACGAGTGCATTTAGCCCTGGACCCCCACCCGGGTCTGTGCTGGGGGACTTAGGTGGGGCCAACTAATTTTTAGTTCCCAGGGTCACCCTGGTCCCGCCACAGGGTGGGTTTTCCCCTCTATTCTGGGGCATGTGTTTCTGTCTACCCTTGGTCCATTCACCTGTATTTTCGTTTTTTAAACTCTCCCTACTGTCTGCGCTGCCTGTAGCTCTTGATATTGGATGTGTGTTGCTAAATGGTCTTAGGTTTATTTAGCGTATTAGACCGGCTGGCGACATACAGTCAATATTCTGTTTAGGTTTATTTTTCACAAGCAGTGCAGGCACATCCTTAGAAAGTCTTGTTGCTGTCCGGACGTTAAGCAATGTACAACCAACCTTTTAGCCCCGGATACTTACAGCAGCCATCTCCAGCAACCGGTACTAGGCAACACCTCCAAAATTTGAGAAATGGGACCTTGGGGCTAAAGGGTTAAATTGATTTGCTCCATGGCGAGCTTTCGTTCCTAAAATTCTCTGATGCAGCGGCAGGGTTCTCAATGTTGTCTGCCTCAACTAAGACTTCTCTAACCTTCTTTTCACAATCTATGTGTGTATGCAAACGTACCAGAGTTTTTCCTCTGCTTTTTTTGAGTGCAATGGAAGGAACTTTCCTGCATGCAAAGGAAAAAAAAATGAGCAGGAAAGTCTTTCATGTACAACACTCAAGACTTCATAATTTAACCCATATCATACTGAGGCTAAAAGCTTCAAGTGTGTACACTGCTATATGCAAGCTACATTATTTTACTTACAGATAAGGATATAGACCAATGGCTTTAGTTCAAAGGTGGTGCCAGAATAGCTTGGCGCCTAGAGGCGCCAAGCTATTCTGGCACTACCCTTGAACTATTTTAGATAAACTTATTTCACACACTGGTGTACTCCAACTGATACAGGTTAAGTTCGCCCTTTGATCCAGTTATGTTGTAAGACACACTAAGAACATTCATGGAGAAGATATTTCAGACTATTTACCTTTACTGCCTGCAGCCAGCCCCTTTAATTACAGCAAGTGAGTGACATGTATATATACATTTATGGAGAAGATATTTCAAACTATTAATCTTTACTGCCTGGAGCAGGACCCTTTAATTGCAGCTAGTGGGTGAGGTATACATAAATTTAGGGAGAAGATATTTCAAACTATTAAATCATTCGAGACGTGCCGCCTCTGGATACGCGGCTTATGTCGCGTATCCGGAGGAGGCACATCTCGAATGAGTTAAGCGTTACTGCCTGGAGCAGGTCCATTTAATTACAGCTAGTGGGTGACAGGTATAAATGAGACATTGCGGTCTGTTTCCCCGTTTATGCCAGGGGTAGGCCTTTTTGACGGGTAATAATGTCTGTCACTGCTTGTGCCTGCATTTGCAAAAGGTCAACCTGAAGGCGACCTTAACCCATTACATCCTGAGGCTGGTCTTTTAACATTTACTTATTGTCCTATGAAGGCTACATTACAGATTAGGCGATGGATCAACTGTTTTAGTTCAAGGGTGGTGCCAGAATAGCTTGGCGCCTGAGGCGCCAAGCTATTCTGGCACCACCCTTGAACTATCAGTAAAATTTATTTCAAGCAATGGGTGTATCAGGATGATAAGGGTTAACTGGCCCGCAATGACCATTCTGAGGCTGATTTTTTTTTTTTAATTGCTTATTTTCCTATGAAGGCTACATTACAGGTTAGGAGATAGATCAACCATTTTAGTTCCAAGCTATTTTGGCACCATCCTTGAACGATCATAGTCAAATTTATTTTAAGCAATAGTGTATCAAGATGAAGAGGGTAAATAATGTCTGTTCTTGGTTGTGGCAGCAGTTAGTGAGCAAAAGGTTGTCGGGCCGTTGCCGGCCTTTTAACAGGCCCACACACAGCTGTGCACGGGGACGTGAAAGGCCGACGTTGGCACCAGGACCTTTTCTCCCTTAGCTGTCATTAAATCAGCATGTCGGGTGTATCAGGCCAGATGGTGTTGCCGTAATCATTGGGTTATCTTCGCAGCACAAGATGCACATTACCGGTATTAACTACTATTAATAGTTATTATCTGCGTAGCAACCGTCAGAATCACGAATCATTGTTTTAGGAATACGAACAATGAACAGGAGGGGATCAGTTACCTCGAATGGGGGGGGGGGGGGGGGGGGCAACTTTTTGTTTGGGACCTTCAACCTGACACAAAAGGCCTCCCCGACACCAGACCTTGCTTTCAGGGGTCGAAAAGTGAGGGGGTGGGGTGGGGGGTGGTAGAGGGATTCCAAACACCCCCAAAAGGGACTTTGTTATAACATTTTAAAGAATTTTGTGTCGGGGGGGGGGGGGGGGGGGGAGTGTTCCTGAACCCCTGTAACCCTCCCCCCCCACCCCACCCACCCCCACCCCAGATCCACCCATGAATGAATGAATATGTTTAAAGTTTAGGGCTTAACAGCTTTTGTCCACCACTAAGGTGATTTCAAAGACTAAGAGCTCTCAACTGTTTTGACCCAAGATTGGTTTGAACCCATTACCATGCAGATGAGAGTCAAGCTCTCTGCCACATGAGCTGTTCGATGAATGAATGAGCCATTGGGAAATGGCTTGTTCATTCATTCCTTCATTTATTCATTCATTCATTCGCTCACTTTCTGGCTCGCTCACTCACCAACTCTTTAATTCATTCATTCACATGGGTGACAATCATCAGTCCTGATGGGTGATTCAGTTGTTGTTTTTTTAAAAATCCAAGAAAGCTGAATTTTAGACAGAACAGCCCTCCCGCAGTGGTGGTGGGGGGGGGGGGGGGGGCCTCATAAGGATCTATGCCTCCTGCTGACGCCAGTAGGTATCATAAGGTTGACTTTACAGTGATTTGAGAAACACCTGTGACCACTGGCAGGGAAGGGGTTTACCCATTTAACGCCAAGGCCCGCATTTCCAAAATTTTGAGCTGTCACCTAACAACTTTTTACCAGTGGCAGGCAATGGATGGACCATGATAATTCAAGGGTAGGGCCAGATTAGCTTGGCACCATCAGGCCCCAAGCTAATCTAGCACTATCCTTGAATTATCATGTTCCATCCATCTCCTACTGTAGTGCCCCAGGGCTAAATGAGATAGTAAAAATGTATGTGATTTTATTTTCTGTCGCAGTATATCGCTCCAGCACCCCTGATGATCCAGGTGCCCACTCCACATCCGGACAGCCGAGTTCGCCAGGATCTGATGGACATTTCGTCGTTCAGACGTGTGAATATGGCATGGAGCAGTGCCCTGAACACGAGGAGTGCTCGCTGGGAGGGGCCACGCGATCGCGGCACGGGAAATGCCAGTGTGTGGAGGGGTACGAACGCGACTTGGATGGAGTATGCCAGCAAGTTACAGGACTGGTCACCACGACGCCGACACCTAAAGGTTGATTTGACGATCCACAATAACATTGCAACATCGTTTCAAGTCATTTCAGATCAAATGAAAACAAATGAGAAGAAAACAAAGTGAAACAAATTCGGTCGTGCAGTTTCAAAGTTGTGCGAACTTCTGTGCAAAGTCTCGTTTGTCTGTTACCATAGTCTGAACCTTTACACTGTAAAACATAAATTTAAAGGTCGGGACTAACTTTTGGTGGTTCTAAGGGAAGTAAGCTCAGCAAAGCAGCCAAGCAAATAATGATGTAGCAGGTGGTGTTCTTGTTATTTCCCTTTGCATAAACACGTGTGTAGCAACTGGGCTGCGCATATTGAAACAGAATGATTTGAACATATGATAATTACATTGGATCACATTGGAACATAATACATGCGCAATGTGTAAGGTGGGCTTGGATAAACTGTGTGTGCACCAGTCTGTGATATTGGACTTTGGGGCCTGCATAAGTCCAAAATCACAGAGCAGCACACACACACTGTGCATTTTCTTCATCAGCCATACATAACATGAATACTGTTATGTATGTCTGTGTCCACATCAACAACATATATTGCATATTTTGTACACAGTATGTGGCTTTGGTATTTACGTTAACATTTTTAAAACACTTTTCATCTTGATACGAAATAAATTTGACTATGATAGTTCCAGGGTGGTGCCAGAATAGCTTGGCCCCTCAGGCACCAAGCTATTCTGGCACCACCCTGGAACTGAAATGCTTGATCTGTCTCCTAATCTGTAACGTGTAGCCTTCATAGGACAATAAACAATTTTTTTAAAAATCAGCCTCAGGATGTAATGGGTTAATATGTAAATTTCAGGTGACAAGTCCAATGTGCAGGAAGATGTAAGTTATCTTTATCTTCACATTCCTTTGCTTGTTAGTTTGTCTATTCCTTCTTTTTTTTTTTTTTTTGACAGTATCTTACTTACTTACTTACGCCTGTCACCCCTACCCGGGTATAGGCCGTCGACGAGAGACCTCCAGCAACTCCTGTCCTGTGCTTCTCCTTCGATTCTACTCCAGGTGGTTCCCAGTCTCTTGATGTCTGCTTGGAGGTCTTGACGCCAGGAGTTTCTCGGCCTACCTCTTTTCCTCTTTCCCTGGGGGTTCCATGACAATGCCTGTCTAGTGATACTGGAAGCTGGCTTTCTCAGACTGTGACCGATCCATCCCCATCTTCTTCGCCCAATTTCATTCTCTGCTGTTATCTGCTCTGTTCTCTCCCAGAGTCTGACGTTGCTGATCTTCTCTGGCCAGTGGATTTTCAAAATTCTTCTAAGGCAACTGTTCATGAAGGTCTGTACTCTGTTGACTGTGGTTTTTGTCAATCTCCATGTCTCTGCTCCATATAGGAGAACTGCTTTTACATTGGAGTTGAAAATCCGGACTTTGGTGTGTTGTGACAGCTCTCTGGAACTCCACACTTTTTTCAACTGGAGAAAGGCTGCTCTGGCTTTACCGATTCGTGCTCTGACATCTGCATCAGTGCCACCTTTTTTGTCTATGATGCTCCCGAGATAGGTGAAGGACTCCACCTCCTCCAACGGGGTGCCAGCAAGCAAGACTGGTTCTTCCCTGGTTGCGTTCAGCCTCATTGTCTTTGTTTTCTGTTTGTGAATGGTGAGGCCCACTTGGGACGAGATGTCAGCAAGCCTCGTGGTCTTGTCCTGCATTTGTTGATGAGTGTGGGACAGTAATGCCAAGTCGTCTGCAAAATCGAGGTCGTCAAGCTGTGTCCACAGTGTCCACTGTATTCCACTTCATCTGTGCTCTGTGGTCATCTTCATGACCCAGTCTATGGCCAGTAGGAAGAGGAACGGAGACAGCAGACACCCCTGCCTGACACCAGTTCTGACCTGGAGCTCTCTGGTGAACTGCCCTTCGTGGATCACGCGACATGTCATGCCATCATAGCTGCTCTTGATCAGGCGGACGAGCTTTGTGGGTACACCGTAGTGTCGTAGGAGTTTCCACAGAGTCTCTCGGTCCACGCTGTCAAATGCTTTCTCATAATCCACAAAGTTGACGTACAGCGGGGAGCTCCACTCCAGAGACTGTTCCACGATGATGCGGAGAGTGGCGATCTGGTCTGTACATGATCGGTTCTTCCTGAATCCTGCTTGCTGGTCTCTCAGCTGGGGGTCAACGGAGCTCTTCATTCTCTCTAGGGTGATCCTGTTGAAGACCTTTCCTGGTACTGACAGCAAGGTGATTCCTCTGTAGTTGGAACACTTGCTGAGGTCGCCTTTCTTGGGAAGCTTGATTAGGTACCCCTCCTTCCAGTCAGCTGGCATCACCTCCTCTTCCCAGATCTTTCCAAACAGTGGGTACAGCATCTCAACTGTTGTCTCTAGGTCTGCTTTCAGAGACTCCGCTGGGATGCCATCTGGCCCTGCTGCTTTGCCATTCTTCAAAAATGCCACTGCTTTTCTGATCTCTTTCCGGCTGGGTCTGTCACAGCTGATGGGTAGGTCGGTCTCTGCCGGCTGGATGTCGGGGGGGTCGGGTGGGCTAGGTCTGTTCAGTAACTCTTCAAAATACTCGGCCCATCTGTCGAGTTGGTCTGCTCTGTCTGCAATAGGCTTGCCTTCTTTGTCTTTTACTGGTCTTTCTGTATGGCCATACTTACCCGACAATCTTCTGGTAATGTCGTAGAGCTGTTTCATGTTGCCGCTGCCTGCTGCCTTTTCTGCCTCTGCTGCCAGGCTGTCTGTGTAGGCCCTCTTGTCTGCCCTGATACTCCTCTTCACCTCGCGGTTGGCTTCCGAGTATTCCCCCTGTGCCCTTACTTTGGCTGCTCTCGTGCGACTGTTGTTGACCGCTGCTTTCTTCTGCTTCCTCGCTTCTATCTTCTTCAAGGTCTGTGCCGACAGCCAGTCCTTGTGGTGGTGTTTCCTGAACCCTACAGTGTCTTTGCAGGTTGAGTTCAGCGCCTCTCTAACTGCCTTCCACTGCTGCTCTGTGGTGACCGCCTCCTCTTCATTTACTAGCTCCTGTAGCGCTTGAAACCGGTTGGACAGCACCAGTTTGAACTCTTCTCTAACTCCAGTTTCTCTCAGGAGGCCTACATTATAGCGCTGTCTTCTTGTTGTCTCTGTGCGGCTTTTCTTTAGCTTGAGCTTCATTCTTAAGGTAAGCAGATGGTGGTCTGAGGCGACATCTGCTCCCCTCCTCACTCGAACATCTTGAAGGGATCTTCTAAATTTCTTGCTAATGCAGATATGGTCTATTTGGTTCTCTGTTGTATGGTCAGGTGAGACCCAAGTTGCTTTGTGTATTCTTCTGTGTGGGAAGATGCTGCCTCCAATGACAAGTCGGTTTAGAGCACAAAAGTCTACAAACCTCTCCCCGTTCTCACTCATCTCCGAGCCTAGTCCCTGTCTCCCCATCACCTCTTCATATCCGGTGTTGTCCTCCCCTATTTTGGCATTAAAATCGCCCATGACGATGGTGATGTCTCGCTCCGCACATTTGTCCACGGCACTCTGGAGTCGGTCGTAGAACTCTTGTTTCTCTTTCTCGTCACTGTCATTGGTGGGCGCATAACACTGGATGACGTTCAGCTTGAGCTTTTTCTTGGTTCTACTTCTAAAGGCTGCTGTTATAATTCTTGGCCCAAGAGGTTCCCAGCCCATCAGCGCTCTCTGTGCCACTGGTGACAGCATGAGTGCTACTCCTTCTGTATGGGGGGCATTCTCCTCTTCATGACCTGAATACAGAATCATCTCCCCACTTAACAGCCTTTTCTGGCCAGACTGCGTCCATCTGGCTTCACTGATGCCTAGCAGGGAAAGGTTGTACTTTTGCATTTCCGCTGCTATCTGGGCGGCCTTGCCGCTCTGGTACATGGTCTTGACGTTCCATGTGCCCATGGTTGTATCCCTGGATAGAGAGAGGCGGCTCGGTCCTGTGGCTTCCGAAGACTTCCGGCTTTCACCACAGGACGTCATAAGTCTTCTAGTAGAAGAACCTTCCTCCTCCAGGAAAGGAATTACTGTTAGTCTTTTCGTCGGCGTTTTTGTAGCTATTTCCTTTTTTGCAGGGTGGGGAAGCTACCCCCACGCCCAACCCCCTTACTAGGAGGACCAGGGGTTTTCTGTCGGGGTCACCTTCCCTTAGACCCTGTTGGTTCACGGCACCTTATTTCATTCGGTGCACCCCTCTCACGAGGGACCCCCTATCCACCACCCAGGGGACGCGCCTCAACGCCGTATGGTCCCAGCGCGAGGTTGACAGTATCTTGTTATTTATTTATTTATTTATTTTTTATTGGTTCATTCATTCATTCATTCATTCATTCGTTACGCACATGAACATTTATAAAAAACCAGAACATGTGGCACACCCATAAATATGTTTAACTTGTTTAAAACGATGAAGTGTTATGTACACAATTTGAGAATGTACATTTAAGTACAATGCACTGTATGGATCTATAACAGCATGTTCCTTTGACATTTTTTTATGTGCAACTCTTACCGTAAGCCGTAATGCTTGTTGGCATTAATGTTCTACATCACGTCATCTGTGTCAGTCTTTCCAGCATCAAATGCGGTAGATGGATTGACCATGACAGGTCCAGGGCAGGGTTTGGACTAGCTGCGCGTGTGATTTCAGCTATGCTAACCCTTTTAGCTGTGTGTAGTGCTTTTTTGTGGTGATGATTCCTACAGGAATCATCACAACAAAAAGTGCTACCGACAGCCAGAAGGGCTTGTTGCAACAACAAAAAGTGCTGCTGACTGCAAGAGGGTTAATTAATACGTGTGTCTTTCTTTGTTTTGTTTTGCAGCAGTCAGGGCAGACAACACCCAAGCCAGATACACCAACAGGTTGGACACTTTCACTGTCCCCTCTCTGTCGCCATTTGTCCTTTACCTTTTTAACCCATATAGCCCCGAGTCCCTACAGCAGGAGATGGCTTGACCATGATAATTCAAGGATAGTGCCAGATTAGCTTGGCGCCTGAAGGCGCCAAGCTAATCTGGCACTACCCTTGAATTATCATGGTCAATCCATCTCCTGCAACTGGTGCATAGTCATTAACACCTCCAAAATTTGAGAAATGGGACCTTGGGGATAAAAGGGTTAACCCTAATGCTATTATTTTGGAGGCGTCACCTAACCACTCTGCATCAGTTGCAGGAGATGGATCAACCATGTTAATTCAAGAGTAGTGCCAGATTAGCTTGGCACCGAATGGCGCCAAGCTAATTTGGCACTACCTTTGAATCATCATGGTTGATCCATCTCCTGCTGTAGTGTGTCCGGGCTAAATGGGTTGAAGGGTCCTGCTCCAGTGGAATTAAAGTTTTGATATCAATTTCAGCCCACTTAATCAAATTTCAAATATAAACGATTTGAATTTCCTAAACTTCAGTAGCTTGCTTGAGCTTGTCCTTAGCACCACGTGAATGTTCTGTGTTTATGTACAGTGAATGCGCGTGATTCACGTCGGTGAGCGTGCTTGTTGGGTTCAGTTCACGGCGGCGCTTTGAGCCAATTTTCATTTGGGATAAAGCACCTATTTAATGCGCTGATTTATTATTTATTTATTATTAAAGGTTAACACTTCACAATATTCTTAGTATATATCTTACAATACAGGACTAAAGAAATAATTTACTCACAAATTTTGAGTGTCGTAAAATGAAAAGCTTTTCTGCTCATCTCTTTTATATGCAGAATAGTTCTTCCCTTACACACAAGGTGCAGGAGAAAACCTCTGTTATCTGTACCCACACAGATGGATTGTGAAAAGAAGGGCCCAAAAAGTTTTTATTTATGCAAGACGAGGCTGATACAATACAATACAATACAATAATACTTTATTAATCCCTCACGGGGAAATTCACTGTCTGCCCATACAACACATGGCCTCATCAATCACTCATTTAAAAAACAAAACAAAAAAAAAAAAATATATATATCACACTCAATTACCCCATTGTATCAGCAAATCCAGGCTCACCGTGTAGCAGCTCCCTTTGATTGTCTCTATTTAACTCCTATATTGAAAGACTTTACTGCATGCTTCCAATCCAATCCCGCATACAGTTTAAAATAGCGACCCTTGCACACCGCCACTTTGATAGCAGTCTTCCCTCATACCTTTCCTCCAGTCTAATTACTTATCAGCCCTCTTGCTTGCGGCATTCATCAGAAGAGAAACTTCTCAAAGCCCCAAAGTTCCATCTCAAATCTGGTGGTGAACGCTCTTTCAGATATTTCAAATTCCTTACCGACTGAGCTCAGAAATGCCTCCCCCCTTATGCAGTTCAAAGCAAAGTTAAAAACTTACTTTTACTCTCAGACTTTTGGGTAATTTCTACAGTATTTCTGTACATATCCTCTGCAGACTCTGTGTGTGTGTGTGTGTGTGTGTGTGTGTGTGTGTGTGTGTGTGTGTGTGTGTGTGTGTGTGTGTGTTTGAGAGAGAGTGCATTGAATTATATTATAAATAATTATGAGAAATGCATTATTATTATTATTATTATTATTATTATTATTATGTGCCTATCTCGTTATTATGTGCTTCACATCCAAGTCAGCAGTTAAACTTGATTTGCACAAAGCAAGGAGTTTCAAAGAAAAAATTCAAACAGCTGTGCTGGATGCATGATCAGTTTTGATATTTTTGTTTTCATCCAGCCCAATAATTAATGTACTGTACTGGTTTTGCACACACGTCATGTTGTGTATGCCCTAAGGGTAAGGAGCTGAAATCAGTCTTAGTTTTTCCTACACACACGAAACGTTTTTATGCAAGAGCTTTCGTCAGAATTTCGTAATCTGATTAGGCTAAGAGATGATGTGGCCACTCTTGTTAATCTGTGATTTTGGACCTTACAGCTTGAGCCATAAGGGCCACAATGACAGACTAGCGCATGCTGATGCTTTGTGTTTGAGGGGAAGTACTATCTATTCACCCCTAAATCTGTTTTAACCCATTTAAACCCATGGCTGCCTTTCCCAAATGTTGCAAGTGTCACTCAATGACTATCTACCAGTTGCAGGAGGTGGATCGACCATGATAATTCAAGGGTAGTGCCACGCTAATCTAGCATTACCCTTGAATTATCGTGGCCGATCCATATCCTAGTGCTGTATGGTGTCAAGGCTAAATGGGTTAAAGTTTTTTATACAGTGTGTCAGCACTTTTTTGCATTCTTGGTCAAATCATGACCAAAATGTAAACTTTTTATCTCTCAACGACACAAAACTGACTGCGTGCTAACACTGTCAACATATTGAATTATTAATGTTTTTAATATTTGTAGTGTGGCCGTTGAGTGATATATCAAAGTGAACAAAGGAAAAAGAATGTGTATGTATGTAAATGAGGAAGAACCCTGGATGAGCGGAAATATATAGATTCACATATGAGGATATTTTCATTGTTAGGCCTTTTTGCGGCTTTTAAAAAAAAAATTAAGGACGGAGAACATGGGAAATGGACTATATTACAGACGAGCACAGCTGTCAAACAAAATTGAATGGGTCCTCATGCATAATTACATTTACTGTTCATGTTATGCGTGTGCCTCTCTATTTTGTAATGAACACATATTCAAAATGTAGTAAAACATATTCAGCTTGAATATGTTAATGTTTAATACAGACAGTTGTTGCCAAACCGCCAACACGTGTCCACTTGACTGAATTTTGTATGTGATGTAATGTGGGCAGACCAGATGTATAGAGAAAGAACACAAACAGTGATCAATCATGAATGAACCAGTTATAATGGTAGGTTCAACTCATAACAGGGCCTGAGTTGGAGTAGAAAGGAATCAGCAAGAGGCATAGATTCTCATGAGCCCCTGCCCTGCAGGGGCTCATGAGAATCTGTGCCTCTTGCAGTTGGAAGGGGTTAAAATAGGGACTTGACATGGCAACAGGTGTTGAAGAGATGCGGAGTTGATGGCTGTATTTAATAGCCAGACAGGGCTATACTATATATATAACAACTTAAAGAGCATGAGGAACTGCGAGTGTCCTTGTGTTGCAAGACCTGCAAACTAGGAAAAAAGTCTATTTTGTGACGGTTTGGCTTCACATCATGCAAGCGACCGTGTGTTCTTCTTCTTCTTTAGTGTCCCGTGGGATCCACGTTTCTTTGAGGAGTTGAACTTTAGTTAACTGGAGAGAGAAGTACTTAGGAACACATTGATTTAATTAACCCTTTGGCTGTCGGTAGCACTTTTTGTCACGATGATTCCTGCAGGAATCATCGTGACAAAAAAGTGCTACCAATAGCCAAAGGATTAAAAAATGTAAAAAAAAGCATGTTACCAAACATTATTTTTAAACGGTTTGGGCTAAACACTTTGCAAGCGATGGTGTCTCACGAATATATTTGACTTTGGACAGAAGTACAGCGCATATGTATGATGGGATGTTCAGTTGTCAATTTGTCCATATTTTATTGGTGGTTTGCAAGTGTTATCTTTCAGATAACTATGTGACAAGATGTGCTATCAAAGCTGTGAAAAATCTCAGCGACCAACTTCTGAATCTCCTGCTGCAGGGTTCCAGGGCTAAAAGGGTTAAGCATCGCTTTGAAATACTTTGTCACAATACATGCTCATCTCCTCCTTGTTCAAAGCAGCTCGTAACACTGGGCAGCTGTTGATCATCATTTTAGTATGGCTGCTTAGTTACATTTTGATCAATAATTATGCTCAGCTTGGATGTTAAATCTGCAGTTTTGACCAAATGTCTACCCTGACACTTTGCGCTTTGTCCACGTACTTTTCTCTAAAAGTAAAAACCATGAGATATCACCGCCCACATCACGTAAAATCTAAACAACCAGAATATACAAAAGTCTGTTGTATATTCTGGTTGTTTAGATTTTACAAGATGTGGGCGGTGATATCTCATGGTTTTTACTTTTAGAGAAAAGTACGTGTCAGGGTAGACATTTGGTCAAAACTGTAAAGATTTTAACATCCAAGCTGAGCATATTGATCAAAATGTAACTAAGCAGCCATACTAAAATGATAATCAATAGCTGCCCAGTGTTACGAGCTGCTTTGAACAAGGAGGACATGAGCATGTATTGTGACAAAGTATTTCAAAGCGATGCTTAACCCTTTTAGCCCTGGAACCCTGCAGCAGGAGATGATTGATCATGATATTTCAAGGGTAGTGCCAGATGAGCTTGGCACCTGAAAGATCAATCCATCTCCTACAACTGGTACATAGTCGTACCAGTCAAAAAATGTGTAGTCAAAAAAGTCAAAATTTGAGAAATGAAACCTTGGGGCTAAGCAGGTGAATGCTTTGCGTGTCGGTAGCGGTTTTTATCATGATGATTCCTACAGGAATTATCATGACGAAAGTTGCTACCAGCATGTAAAGGGTTAACTCATTCAGCCCGGCGCATGTATTTGCCATATTTTGGAAGGATCATCTAACGACCATGCACCTGTTGCAGGAGATGGATCGACCATGATAATTCAAGGGCGGTACCAGATTAGCTTGGCACCGACAGGCGCCAAGCTAATCTGGCACTGCCCTTGAATTATTATGGTCGACCCATCTCCTGCTGTAGTGCGTCAGGGCTGAATGAGTTAAAGAGACTAAAACTCGTACCGACATGCAAAGGGTTAAAGGGAACCCGAAGTGAATTCACAGTAACATAGAACGTTTTTGTATGGTGTAACACAACAAATCAGCTAGCAGAAACTTATTCGCAGCAGTAATTCAGCCGCAATACAGTGTATTGGCAAAGCTATTCACGGTGTCATTCATTTTCTGTGCTATATCTTAGTTAGTGGTGATAACAAAATTACTGCCGTCACAAATGTATTTTCAATGTTAATACTGCTGCTCCCATAAAAGAAACATTTTCCCTTCTGGTCCCGTGGTGTTGGGCAACAAAATAAGTCTGCGCGTTGTGTTGACTTTGAGTGCCGTGTAGGTGAAAGTAATGCTGTCTCTGGAACATAAATTAACCCTCTTCTGCATGCATCCACCAGTACTTTTAACCCTTTTAGCCCCAAGGTCCCATTTCTCAAATTTTAGAGATGTTGCCTAACGACTATGTACCAGTTGCAGGAGATGGCTTGACCATGATATTTCAAGGGTAGAGCTAGATTAGCTTGGCGCCTGAAGGCGCCAAGCTAATCTAGCACTACCCTTGAATTATTATGGTCAGGCCATCTCCTGCTGTAGGGATCCTGGGCTAAAAGGGTTAACAGTGCTGGTGGCAACATGCACGGTAAGGTTAAACATACACTACAGTAAAAGTTAACCCTTTGGCTGTCAAGGTAGTGGCTTTTGTCAAAATGATTATTGGCAAGAATCATTGTGAGGAAAACCCATTAACGCTCTCCAACCCCACACCCCCACAGACAAAAGTGTTGGAGAGCTACCGGTGCATAAATTATCAGGTCGCTCACATACTTATAACTACAAGCCCTTAACCGTTTTTCATTCTGATACACCCGTTGCTTGAAATGAATTGACTCTGAAAGTTCAAGGATTGTGCCAGAATAGCTTGGCGCCAGAGGCGCCAAGCTATTCTGGCACCACCCTTGAACAAAAATGGTTTATCTTCCAATCTGTAATGTAGTCCTGATAAGACAATCAGGAAATGTTTTAAAAAATCAGCCTCTTGATGTAATGGTTTAACAACAGCATGCAGCATTGTCACAGAGGTATATATAACACAAGTGTACAGGAAGTGCGATGTTTACCCGGTGAGCAAATGTTCCTCGGGTGAATGTCTGATAAAATCTAGCTCATTAGTGCGATGTTACCTGTATTCATGGACACGCACAGGTGAATTCTGGACGTGTGAGTGGGCATTGTTTCATAATTATGTCCATAGCAGCGCTGAGTTATTTATTTGTTCACAATTTTAACCCCTCCCTCCCCCCATCCCACCCCCTCTCCCCGTGCATGTGGCCACAGGTACTGTTTACAGAATGGGTGGCTGAGTGTGTAAGAGGGTTACATAAGTTTGTGGACAGGAATGCTGAGAGAAAAAGTGAATACGACCCAACTGTCAGAGGCATAGATCCTCATGTGCCCCCGCAGTTGTGGGGGCTCATGAGGATCTATACCTCTTGCTGACACCACTTCGAATCTATTTTTCCTGGGATGGTTGCAGAAACACAGTCTATACAGGTGTCAGCTGGCAATGAAGGGGTTCAGTACATCCACAGTTTCACCTTTGTGGGTGCAATATGTAGTCTCATCTGGCATTGAAGATGAACTGCAGAAATATTTGTTGCTGTTCTGCACACAGCATTACAAATAAGGGGTGATCAGAAGTTCGCCCGGTCGCGCATGTCAACTTGAAAAGCTTCCCGCGACGTGAAACTCCATAAATGCTGGCCACCTGGAAATTTGGAGCTCAGAGGAACGATTTAATTTGATGGGTGACGGAATTTAGTCTCTGGCTAATTACTTTCAAATCTTGGTTGCGCGGGTGAATACTAGTCTTTCATTTCTAATTTTTCATCATCCCTACAAGGCCATCTGTGGAACCTTCTCTTCTTAACCCTTTTAGCCCCAAGGTCCCATTTCTCAAATGTGGGAGGTGTTGCTTGATGACTGTACCAGTTGCAGGAGATGGCTTGACCATGATAATTCACGGGTAGTGTGGCAGGCAAGCTAATCTGGCACTACCATTGAATTATCGTGGTCAGTCCATCTCCTGCTGTAGAGACTCAGGGCTAAAAGGGTTAAAACTTAGTGGACCCAGAATTGCAAATTGATTTTTGGACAGTTTCCTGAAAATTACAAATCAACTACTGTTTTCTTCAGAAATACTACGTGACTGATCGACTTGTACCATCTTCTGGTAATTCAACGGTCAGGAAAGTGCCAGCTTTGACAGCTCAAAGGTTGTGCCAGCTTAGCTTGGCGCCTTTTTAGCCGGCAAGCAAATCTGGCACTACCCTTGTACTCTTAAATGCATGAGTTCAAAACTACCTATGTGCCTCTACATAAAATTATGTGATTGATTCATCAGTGTTTTTATCTAAGGGTGGATATCACTGCTAGATAGTCCTGAGATGATGCTTGCACAGCGTTAAGCTCAAATAATCAATCATTAACCACTTTACTGCCAATGGTTGCAGATTTTGTTTCTTTGTTAATTTGACGCAAAAAGAACCAAGGAACATGGATACAGGGTGGTGTCAACAAGAGACATAGATCCTCATGTGCTCCCACAACAGCGGGGGCACATAAGGATATATGACTCTTGCAGCTGGATTGTGTTCAGGTTTGCTAAGCAGTGAAAGGGTTAATTTGTGGGCGGTTCAGCTAACAACCCAAATAAATAAGGGTGTAGGTGGCTGCATGCTGGTGTGGATTTAAAATTTGCAACGTGTGGACACAACTTATTGTGTGATCAGCTGTGAGAGACAAGGCCTGCAACTTGATATGTGATCTACCATGAGAGATGAAAGTTGCATGAAAGGTGCATTTTTTTAAATCTTGAGAACAGAAATTTCCATTTTTTTTTTCTTCCTGTGAATTTTCATCGGAATTTTCATGTCTAGATTGCAGAGGAAACCACAAAATTAATTACTTGGAAAATGTGGAGACCCGACCGGCCTCTGTCATTTTGTCATTGTTAACTTCCACATACTTGTAGGTTTCTGTTACATGTGAGGAGAGTGCTACTTCATTTGTGATCAACCATGAGAGAGGAGGGATGCTATTTAGTGTGTGATCTACCATGATACTTCTACAGATGTGTGTGATGAGCTGTGAGAACTAGGACAATGTTTAGTGTGTGACCTATCCACGAGAGATTAGGGATTCGACTTGAGTGTCATCTACCACAAGAAATTGGGTATGCCACAAAGTTTGTGATCTACCGCGAGGAAAGAAGGATTCTGCTTAGTTTGTGATGTACCATGGAATGTTAAGGATGCTACCGAGTGTGTGATGAATTTTGAGACATGAGGCATGGAGGCAGCATGCAGCTGCTATATTTCGGCTTGTTGTCTATAACGTTTCTGCCGTGCATGACTGATGCTGGTAAGCTATTTAAATTTTCCACTAAAAATTGGTTTTATGTTTCATTCATTCCACATAAATCCTTGAAAGTGGGGCACCTGGTACCTGCAATTGGTCTGCAGTCAGCATTCTCATTCATTTTGTGGCATAAATCACCTTTATTTTGTTATGACTGTGCTGGTCTGATTTTTTCCTGTAAGGTTCAAAATGACTGACCAGCACGTTTTTACTTTCTGTCATGAACCTGTTTCAATAGATCTGTGTCACATGACCCCTTGACTGCGGACAATACTTTTTGACAGACAAGACGCGTTATGACTAAGTGTCTTTTCAGCCGAAGGCTGAAAAGACACTTAGTTAAAACACGTCTTGTCTGTCAACAGTATTGTCTATTGTGATCAAGTTGTTAACCACTTCACTGTCTATAGATGAAGTTTTTGTTTTGGAAATCTGTGAAGTCGATGTCCAAGACCCTTAGCTGTCAGAGGAGAATGGTTATAAAGTGATTTTAGCATGAGGAAAGCTCCTCATTAGTCCCTTTGTTTATGATGGTCTATGTCTCTATGTACAATCATTTCAATTTTCTCAACAGTGAGGAGTTAGTTAAGCGAATATAACCAAAAATGGTAAGCATCAACATAAAATGGTGGTTATTATGTCCGCAGAATTACAGTAATGCGGTGTAAATTGTATATGTAAATAAGGTGACAAGTTTGAAGTATACATCTGTTTGTATTAGGCAATGGATAAAAGTAGATTATTGTGATAGGCAAAATGTATAAAGGCACATTCATAAACCGTAAGAACTATCTGTCTGTTGGTGTATAATAGTTGGCAACATATTATAATTAATGATGTGATATTTTATAAAACTGTAATATAAACTATATATTGCTGTTTCACAATTGCTTGTCAATACAATTTTTGTCAGTTCAGAACTGTTAACAGCATTCTTGTGTAGTGTACATGTACATCGTACAAAAGGTCTTTCAGTAGGTATGTCACATGTGTTTACAACCCCATGTCACAGGTGTGGTAATTAGCAGGGAACAGGTAATCACAATAGAATCAGCTGCAGGCTCAACCCGTTCAGTGTCGAGAAAATGTGAACACCCCCCCCCCCCCCCACTGCAAGAGGTATAGATCCTCAAGAGCCCCCGCAGTTGCGGGGGCTCATGAGGATCTATACCTCTTGCTGACACCCCTTTGAATCCATGTACCTGGGAAAGCTAGGACGTTTTGATGTTGAACTAACAAAGACTGCAGAAACACAGTCTGCGTCAGCTGACACTGAAGGGGTTAAAATCTTAGCTTTGTTTTTGTGTGCTGAAGCAAGCTGTCACCTGTTTGTTTGTATACCCTTTCAGCTTTGATACTATTGCTCAGAGATACTCAGTTTGTTCAAGATGTGGTCTCCAATATAAACTTCAATAGCCGAGCTGGCCCTTCGTTCCATCCTGTGACTTCTTTTAACTCTTGAACTCCTAGAACTAAACGACTTCCATTCTACAGAATGGAAGTTATTTAGTTCTGGGAGTTTAACCCCTATCATTCAGAATACACCTATGTGTGAAATAAGTTTGACTAAAATAGTTTAAGAGTGGTGCCAGAATAGCTTGGCGCCTCTAGGTGCCAAGCTATTCTGGCACCACCCTTGAACTAAAGCCATTGGTCTATATCCTTATCTGTAAGTACTATAATGTAGCTTGCATATGGCAGTGTACAAATCTGATGCTTTTGGCCTCAGTATGATATGGGTTAAGAGTTAAAGTTGTTTGAGTTAGAGCTGCTGTCCTTTCTGTTTCATGCCTTCTAACGGTGTCCAAAGACCGAGTTTGCAGCCATTGATGCTGGTATTTTGTGCTGGTCTCTTTTATGCTATATTAGAGATATGTAACCAAACAAAGCAAATTACTTTTTGGGATTTAACATGTGAAGGATTGCAGACAAGTTGAGGCCAGTGTTTCTGTGGCCCATTAATTAAAAAAAAAAAAAATCTGTGCTTATTCCATTTGTTTACATTACATATACCAAGGGGAATTACTCAGTGTTTGACATACAGTTAGATCAGTGGGCTTGCTGCCTGATAGGTATGGGCAGGGGATCTAACTGTTTGTATGTCCAGCGCTGAGTAATTCCTCTTGGTATGTGCACTGTTCTACCAGTGCTAGCCTCACCTATCTGGTTTGTCAGCATTTTTTACATGTCGCGAACCTTTACCAGGGACAAAACATATTTTGACTGGTGCAGGAGTTGGGTTATACAGCAGATACAGGTGCATTCCTCGTTTTTCTTTTCCCCCCATTTTGTTTTCTCCAAAAGGTGTGTGTGACGGCTGCCTTTTCCATAAGGGAATTGTGTTGCCACAGAGAAGCACGATACAGCCATTCAAACTAAATTTGCGCAGATGTTTGCAATAGGGCGTTCCATTACGACATCCACATGTTGCGTTCTCATGAAGCAACAGATGTGAGTGCTCAGACAGGCGTGAAGGGTTCTTCAATACATTTATCTCAAGATCGCTTGATTTACACGTTTGTTTATAGCCTTAGCTTGGGCAAATTTAACCATGTCCGTTCAATAAGTTGTTCAAGCTGTTGTGGGTAAATCCTGACAAAGTCTTTGTTGCTGTTTGGACATTAATCCCTTCCCTGCCATTTGCCGCAGATTGTGCTTCTTCGTCACATGGTTGGGACTTTTCCGGCTACAGCCGGATATCCGGATTTTAATAATTTTTTTTTTTGGTTTTTTTTTTTTGTGTTTTTTTTTTTCACTTAAAAATTGCCCCCAGACCCCTGCTTCAGGATTCAACTTTTTTTTTTCAGGATTCAACTTTTTTTTTCAGGATTCAACTTTTTTTCCTGTCCCACCCATGACATCATGTTAACCCATTACATCCTGAAGCTGATTTTGTCAAATTTGCTTATTGTCCTATGAAGGCTATATTACAGATTAGGAGATAGATCAACTGTTTTAGTTCAAGGGTGGTGCCAGAATAGCTTGGCGCCAGAGAAGGGTGGTGCCAGAATAGCTTGGTGCCAGAGGCGCCAAGCTATTCTGGCACCACCCATGAACTATCAGTCAAATTCATTTCAGGCAATGGTTGTATCAGGATGATAAGGGTTAATTCAATGCCAGAAAATCCTAACCACCCTAGGAACATGGATATGAGACGATGTCAGCAAGAGGCAATGATCTTCATGAGCCCCTGCAGTTCATGAGCCCCTGCAACTGCAGGGGCCCATGAAGATCTATGCCTCTATCACTTGGATAGTGTTCACCCTTTCTGGGCAGGGGAGAGATTAACCCGTTCAGTGCCAGTTAATGCAGACTGCGTTTCTGCAATCTTCATTAATTCAACGCCAAAACGCCATAGCTGTCCCAGAAACATGGATTCTAAGTGGTGTCAGCAAGAGGCATAGATCCTCATGAGCCCCTGCAACTGCGGGGGCTCATGAGGATCTATGCCTCTTGCAGTGGGATCGTGTTGACTTTGCCTCGGCAGGGAAGGGGTCAAGCAAAACACAAACAATCGATCTGTTGTGTTGTAGCATTTTCCTGGCAAGTCGGAAAAGGGGAACATAATTATATTTATGTCGTATGTCATTTATCATTATGGTTCAAGGGCACAATTTGTTTGTCAAACTTTTGAAAATTCTATCCCTTTGTTGTAAGTGGCCGTAATTTATGTCTCTGAAACCTGTCTGCCACAAGAATACAGATACACATGGGGCCAGCAAGGGTTCATTACTGCCCTGTTGTCTGTAATTGTGCAGCTTACACAGTGTGTGTGTGTGTGTGTGTGTGTGTGTGTGTGTGTGTGTGTGTGTGTGTGTGTGTGTGTGTGTGTTTGAATTCTTTTCACACATATGCTCACACCTGATACCGGTACATTATTTTGAAAGCAATCACTTTAGTCGGATATGTAACTACTAGAAATAAATGCACCAGTATTATGCAGTATTTCCCGCCGTTTTGTGCATTTGACCTCCTTGTGCATGCAGTCACAGGACTGTAATCAGTACCGATGGCTACAGTGGGGTTTAGTATTCAAACAGAAATTAATAAATTTCCCCCATTACAACACTGGTGTTTGCATGCACAAAAATGTTTAGTATTTATTAGAGGACTAATGCACCAAATATTACACTTTTTCCTGTTTCTGTGTTTCAGCTATGCAACCGCATTGCTGAAACACAGAAACGGGGGAAAATTGTGACATTGACTGTTTCAGTTTAAAGCGTGCCAGATATGTTTAAGAATTTTGCCTGGGAAAACTTTCAGTAAACCTTTTCGTGCCATGTAGAAGCAAAATCAGCCATGGCAAAGAAATAATGTGAACATTTGCAGTAATGATCAAGTTTTGTCTCTTCTGAAAATGGATTGTAATTGTATTTTTGAAATTTGTAAGGCGCCTAGAGCTCTACCTGAGGTTAGGCGCCATAGAAATCATCATCATTATTATTATTATTATTATTATTATTATTATTGGGTTTATTGAAAGTTCAGTTTTCCCAGTTTACCATTTGTAGTATACTTAGTGTGTTTTAACCACCCTTTTGCATGCAGTTGACTGTAGTGTAAACAGTACATATGGCTGCATGCTCAAGAGGGTTAAGTATTTAACCCCTTCAGCCCCAAGGTCCAATTCCTCAAATTTTGGAGGTGTTGCCTAATGACTGTACCAGTTGTAGGAGATGGATTGATCATGATAATTCAAGGGTAGTGCCAGAAGAGCTTGGCACCTTCAGGCGCCAAGCTCATCTGGCACTACCCTTGAATTATCATGATCAATCCATCTGCTGCAGGGTCCCAGGGCTAAAAGGGTTAAATAAGTAATTAATGCAGCAGATCTATCAGTTTTCCCCCATTTCTGTGTTGCAGCGACTCGACTGACAGTGTCAGCGGGAGACAACAGAGTTTTGCAGCTTCCAGAGAATTCTGTCACATTGTCGGCGTTCGTTCTTCCTAAGGCGGAGGGGGGTATGTTGGCTTGAGCTCTTTCACTGTCGAAAAATGTGAACACGATTCAACTGCATGAGACATAGGTCCTTATGAGCCCCCGCAGTTGTGGGGGCTCATGAGGATCTATCACAGAGGCAGATCTGTGATGTTGAAGTAATAATAATAATAATGATGATTTCTATGGCGCCAAACCTCAGGTACAAATTTCAAAAATACAATTACAAAAACTGTATTACACACACGTATACACAAACACACATATTGCAGGCACCACAGCAAAACTACAACAGATTGATTGATTGATTGTACATTGCTTAACGTCCCGACAGCAACAAGGCTTTCTCAGGACGTGCCTGCACTGCTTGTGAAAAAAAAAAATAAACAGAACATTGAATGTATGTCGCCAGCCGGTCAAATACGTTAAATAAACCTAACACAAGGGGCTAAATAAAGCTAAGACCATTTAGCAACACACATCCAATATCAAGAGCTACAGGCAGTGCAGACAGTAGGGAGAGTTTTAAAAAGGCAAATACAGGTGAATGGACAAAGGGTAGACAGAAACACATGCCCCAGAATAGAGAGAAAAACCCACCCTGTGGGGCTGACCAGGGTGACCCTGGGAACTAAAAAATACCTAACCCCACCCAAGTCCCCCAGGGCAGACCCGGGTGGGGGAAAAACTACAACAGAATCCCCAGCAGTCGATGTTAATCGGTGGGGTAATGGAGTTGGAAAAGGTGTGTTTTTAGCAGATTTAAAAACATCTTTTGAAACACTGGCGGACATAGAAGGGGAGTTTGTTCCAGTACAGCGGCCCAAGATATGAAAAAGACCGCTGGCCAAAAGACTTAGTACAGACAATAGGTACACACAAAATGTGGCTGTCGGCAGATGATAATGGTTTCAGAAATACAGTCTGTAAACAGTAGGGATGAAGGAGTTAACAGTATTATCAAGGCCTGTTGTGAACACATGCTCGCAACCCTTCAACAAAAATAAATAATTATACAGTATAATCGGTCACAACACTAAGAAAACCTACAATTTTTTTTATTAGCTCTTAAACCCTTATCATTCTGTTACACTCACTTCTTGAAGTCAATTTCACTGATAGTTCAAGGGTGGTGCCAGAATAGCTTGGCGCTTGAGGCGCCAAGCTATTCTGGCACCACCCTTGAACTAAAACAGTTGATCCATCTCCTAATCTGTAATGTAGCCTTCATAGGGCTATACACATATTTTACAAGATCAGCCTCAGAATGTAATGGATTAAAGCCTGAGGGGGAAATTCACAAATTATCAAAATCTGGTGATGTCCTCTGAGGTCTAGGTCACAGTTCTGGAGAACGATTGGTCATAATAGTTCAAGGGTGGTGTCAGAATAGCTTGGTGCCTGGAGGTGCCAAGCTATTCTCACACCACCCTTGTACTACCATGGTTGATCCACATCCTGTCGTATTTTTTCAGGTCTTTATGGGTTAATTAAGGAAGTAATTAAGATAACTTCCTAGAGAGAAGGTAACTGACAAAAAACATTAGAAAAAAAATAACCCTTTTGGCCCTACGGGTGCTTTTCCCACATTGTGGAAGTGTTACTGAACAACTATGTACCAGTTGCAGGAGGTGGATTGACCATGATAATTCACTGGTATTGCCAGATAACCTTAACGCCTGCAGGCGCCAAGCTAATCTGGCACTACCCTTGAATTATCATGGTTAATCAATCTCCTGCTGTAGGGCCTCGGGGCTAAATGGGTTAATGTAAAGCACAGTTGCTGACTTTAAACATATGCACACATTTGAACATGCATATTCACCCATATGCAAGTATGCACACGCTTACTCACCCATATCTACACATACTCTGTCAGCACCTTAACCTTTTAGCCTCGAGTCCCTACAGCAGGAGATGGATTGACCATGATAATTCAAGGGTAGTGCCAGATTATCCTGGCGCCTGAAGGCGCCAGGCTAATCTGGCACTACCCTTGAATTATGATAGTCAAGCCATCTCCTGCAACTGGTACATAGTCATTGGGCAAAACCTCCAAAATTTGAGAAATGGGACCTTGGGGCTAAAAGTGTTAATTGAGCTTGTTTTGTGGGATACTGTGCTGTATTGTTTATATTATATTATTATTAGTATTATTTTATTTTTTATTATATAAAACCATTATTATTATTATTATTGAAATAATACTTTATTAAACCCGCAAGGTGGAGTTCTCTGTCTGCCCATACAACACAAGGTGAAGCATTAAAATCCACAACTGCAATCCAACACTCAAACATTCCACCACTCGACTGAATTAAAAACAATAATCTGTAGCGAACTTGTTGGTACCTTATTTATTTTCCTGATTCAGAGATGCACAGGGCTTATGCCCCATGTATTTCTGAAGCCAGGAGTATTTGTTGGTCAAGCAAGATCTATCGACTGACATCGTAGAGTTTGTAATCATGGCTTGTTGAATTTTGTGCAGGCGAGGAGTACAGATATGAATGGTCACTGGTGACGTTACCACCGGGAGCTGAGACGGCCATGATGGAAGGAAAAAACTCGGAAAACTTCAAACTGTCCAATGTATGACTTGTGTGTGTAATACGGAGTGCAGTACTCATGTGTGAAAGTTGGCTGCCAGTCAATAAATTCACAAATTTAATCTGGCAAATATAAAATTTCTGTATTTTCAAAATTGAACCTTTCCTTAACCCTCTTAAACCTCATGTTCGCATTTCCACACTTTTGGAGGTGTTGTCTAAAGACTATCTACCAGTTGTAGGAGATGGATTGATCATGATAATTCAAGGGGAGTGCCAGATGAGCTTGGCGCCTTCAGGCGCCAAGCTCATCTGGCACTCCCCTTGAATTATCATGATCAATCCATCTCCTGCTGCAGGGTCCTGGGGATAAGTGGGTTCAACAAATAGAAATTATAGAAATGACGAATACTGAAATTTCTGTATTGTAAAAATCGTGACATTCTTTACTCATACAGCAACAAGAGATTGCAGGACCCGCTACAAAAATATTTTGAAATTATTTCACCTCTGAATTTTCACGATTGCCAGTTTTGTCCATGAGTACTGGAAAACTTGTAATATTCAGTGAGACTTTTCAGTTTGCAAGCTGCATAGATCCTCATGAGCCCCCACATTTTGTGGGGGCTCATGAAAAACTATGCAGGTTGCTGGTCCCCCTTCACAAAAAGTGCTGAAATCCATCTGTTAATGGGCTCCTTCAAGGCCCTTTTTATTTATATAATATTATGTTGAGGTTATTTCACGAGGCTGTAGTTGTCTCCCTTTCCTCTGACTTCTGAATCGTGTTATTCGCTCATCAGAAAAGTCTGCTGTGCAGGTGTAGTAATTATATCAAGACAATGATTGCAATAAATGTTTTAACTAGGGCACATGAAAGCAGATCCCATTTTTTTACATTTAGAGCAAGTAACGTACCTTACTTTATGGGTGCGTGTAGACAGCTTAAGATATGTGGAAAACAAGATTTACACTCCATTCCTTCATATTTTAATTTGTTAAGACATAAGCATATGTATCTTGGCTAAGTTTAGCCCATTTTATGTCACTTCAGTACATATTTGCTGAGGTAAGCAATCTATGTGTGTCGACTCTACTCAAGTATACAGAAGGAAGATTGTGCGTTCACTGACGCAGTGCTGGACTGGTGTCTTTGGAAAAAAAAAAAACAAGATGAGGATTTCTTTCCAAAATCTACGTAATGTTTCAGATCACGTGCGTTTTCTTTTAGGAACATTCAGAGTTGTTCATACTTTTAAGCATATCCTTCTGATCCATTTCCCTCCTCTCTAAGCCAACCTCTGATCAACACACGCCAGCGCACACAATTAAGACGGACACACGGCGCTTCCCGCCATTAGTAGCTCTGTGGGCTGGAGTAGCGACAGGCATTCTGAAGAAGAATAGCACGAGCAGCAAAATTATGTCACTATAAGCTTCACGTCATGGCATCACTGGTCTCACAACGCTGTGTACACTGTGACAAATTTGATGTTTTACGTCACTCATCCGAAACGCACGCTCTTCCAGAGCTGACTGTTTTGTTCCACACAGCCTCTTCCAGGGCTGACTGTGTGATGGAAGTAAATAATGGTTCCAAAACTTGCAAAATTAATTAATTATTATTGAAATGCTGGTACAATGCTGGATTACGAACTCATTCAGTATCTCCCTAGAAACTGTCTATGTCTTCAATGAGACATCCAATTACAGTATGCTCGGAGGCTCTCTTAGCCACCCACTTAATAAAGTATTTTGCCATACATACGCACATACGGCGCTTCGCGCCAAAACGACGTTTAACAGCAAGGTTAGAATGGCTAGATGTGACGACATTTTTATCTTGTTACTTCTTTGCCAGACCATGAGCCCCACCTGCCTGTTATATCCTTTGCATTCTACGGAACACACTCTGATCAGCCCCATCCTAAAGTATACCGTATTTTCAATACAGTAGACAACAACACACATCAGTAATCATGACATGATCAGCCACTGAGGTGTGTCAAAGTAACAAGAGTCGCCCATCTGTGGCACTGCACAACTTCGAAGAGAATAACAAGATGAGGATTTCATCCCAAAGTCTACCGTATTGTTTGGAGCTCAGATGCGTTTATCTTTTAGGAACATTCAGGGTTGTTCATATTTTTAGGCTTATTATGCTCATCCATTTCCCTCCTCTCTAAGCCAACCTCTGATCAACACACACATCGGCGCACACAAATAAAGACGGACACACGGCTCTTTCCGCCATTAGTATGCTCTGTGGGCTCGTGTAGCGACAGGAATCCATCTCCTACTCTAACCCACCCTCTGATCCACACACACTGGCACACAGAAATAAAGACGGACACATGGTGATTCCTGCCATTCGTGAGGTCCGTGGTCTGGCGTAGCATAGCTATTATGAAGAAGAATAATAGCACGAGCAGCGAAATGACATCACATCAAGCTTCACGTCATGGCATCATTAGTCCCACGATGCTGTGTTCATAGTGACGACTCGATGTTATACGTCACTCATCGCAGTACTAACTTTTGACGTATCAGGGAATCAATTTTGCAATTTTCTTGCTGATTTTCATGCCTAGGGCTTACAGGTCACAACTTGACCTAATCCTACCCCATGGCCGGGACAAACAGCAGGCTTATGCAAACACTGTTAATTGAAAAATCATGCGGGTATTAATGAGAAGATAGTTTTTTTCGTAAAAGAAAAATTAAAGTTATGTCAGCTGTTTTACAAATGACTCCTAAAATGTGGTGCAGAACATTTTCTGATTTTCAAATATTTGTCAAATAATGTTTTTACCTGTCTCTCTGTTATTAAATCATATCTTTGTTTATTTGTGTACAGTTAATAGCCGGGCTATATCGTCTGAAAGTGGTGGTCACTGGTACAGACAAGTTTGGAGAAGCTTATGTCAATGTCACCGTCTTGTCTCGTGAGTTGAAAGTGTTATGATATTGACATTTACCTTTTCGCGCCATGTTTGCCGTGTGAATTTGAGACCATTTTCTGTGTGGGGTGCATATTCTGATGAGCACCTACAGTTGCCGAAGGAGCACACTGGCAGAATCCTCAAAGCCACAAGTTCCATGCATTTTTCTCACTCACTTGTATTGCTGATGTACACTCATGTTGGAAAAAAACATATATATATATATGTGTTATATATATATATATATATATATATATATATATATATATATATATATATATATATATATATATATATATATATATATATATATATATATATATATATATATCATATATATATATATATATATATATATATATATATATATATATATATATATATATATATATATATTATTGTTTTAACCCTTTTTATCCTGATACACTACTGCATGAATTAATTTGACTGCATGAATTAATTTGACTATGATAGTTCAAAGGTGGTGCCAGAATAGCTTGGCACCTGAGGCGCCAAGCTATTCTGTCACCACCTTTGAACTAAAATGGTTGATTTATCTCCTAATCTGTAATGTGACCTTCATAGGACAATAAGCTTTTCTTTTTTTTTAAATCAGCCTCAGGATCTTATGGGTTAAGAGAGATTTGACCTCTGAGAAAGTTTGAACATCTCCCCTCCCAACTGCAAAGAGGTATAGATCCTCATGAGGCCCCACAATTTGCAGGGGGCTCATGAGGATCTATGACTCTTTGCTGTAACCACTTGGCTGGGGATCTCTTGACAATAAAGTTTCAATGCTTAAAAAAAAAACAGTCTGTGCCTATTGTCATTGAAACACCCATTCCCCCTCCCCCTTTGTACTTTTTTTTTTCTTGGAAAATTACCGGCAATATGATGTTAGTGCACTTATTTGCAGCATAGTACGCAGTATTGCCATTTCTTTTTAAATGAAAAACAGAGCCCTGGAAAATGTCAGACATGCTGTCGTCACTTTGAGCTCTGAGGCCAGCAAAATTGGGAGTTGTCCTTATTACTAATATTACAATTCAGGTGACAGACTGACTGCGTACTGTGGCAGTTTAACCCTTTTAGCCTTGGATCCCAGAAGGAAATGGCTTAACCATGATAATTCAAGGGTAGTGCCTGATTAGATTGGCGCCTTCAGGTTCCAATCTAATCTGGCACCACCCTTGGATTTTCATGGCCAATCCATCCCCTGCAACTGGTTCATAGTTGTTAGGCAACACCTCCAAAATTTGATAAATGGGACCCTGGGGCCAAAAGGGTTAAGGGTATTTCCAGAAGAGCTTGGTGACTGGAGGCATCAAGCTCTTGAACTGTCACGGTCATTCCCTATCTGGATGTAGTGTGTCAGAGATGGGGTACGAGTCAACATAACCCCATTTTGCACGCAGCCATCGGTACTGTAAACGGTTCCAGTGACTGCATGCACAAGGGGTTAATCACACTGGTTGTGTCCATCGATTCGCTGCGCTGATCATGCACAGCGTTTCGAGGGATGCAACCAGTGTTGGGGATTAATGTAAAATGAATAACCTTACTATTTTACGTTTTGCAGCCAAACGGCAAAATCAAGCACCTGTGGCCGTCATCAAACCAGCCACCCAGCAAGTGAAGAGTGAAAATGCTTTTATTCTGGATGGTTCTGGTAAGTGACATTTACTACTCCATTAGAGAAAATATCTCTGGACTGAAAATCCTACATTGTATTTGTAGGTCCAGAAATGGCCAAATGTGGTCAGTGGAGGACTAAATCCAGACCAAAAAGGTGAATATCAGGCATGTAAAATGCAGAAAACATCCTAACCAAGACAGAAACATGCTTACAAAAGACGGTTACAACAATAAAACACGTTGTACAGTAACTATCTTTTATAACCCCTTTAGCCCCACGCGTGCATTTCGCAAATTTTGAAAGTGTTACTTAACCCATATCATTCGGAATACACCAGTGTGTGAAATAAGTTTGACTAAAATAGTTCAAGGGTAGTGCCAGAATAGCTTGGCGCCTCCAGGCGCCAAGCTATTCTGGCACCACCCTTGAACTAAATCCATTGGTCTATATCCTTATCTGTAAGTACTATATTGTAGCTTGCATATGGCAGTGTACAAATTTGAAGCTTTTAGCCTCAGTATGATATGGATTAATAATAATAATAATAATACATAGTTCTTGTATAGCGCTGTTCTCCAGGAAAACACTGGACTCACTGCGCATGCACAACAGCACACCCTTTCTCTCTCGGACACACACGCACAATTATGCACTACTTTAAACCACCCCATCCCTTCCCCACACCTTACATTCACTTCCTCTGGGATCAGAATAGGTGGCAGTCAGTCAACAGTTAGCTAAATATGAGCTAAGTGTTAAATGCCCGACAAAAAAGAAAAGTCTTTAAGTGAGCCTTGAACTGTGACAATGTGGGCAGATTCCGTATTTCCGTTGGCAGCAAGTTCCACACACTTGGGGCGAAAAAGGTGAAAGAACGCTCCCCGACAGTTTTCATGTTGAGCTTCGGGATTTTTAACAGCTTTTCACTGGAGGAATGACTATGTACCAGTTGTATGAGGTGGATCGACCATGATAATTCAAGGGTAGTGCCAGATTAGCTTGGCGCCTACAGATGCCAAGCTAATCTGGCACTACCCTTGAATTATCATGGTCAATCCACCTCCTGCTGTAGTAGGGTGTTGGGCTTAAAGGGTTAAGCATGTTTCTTCATTGCGTGGGGAACTAGATGCAATGCATGATGACTCAGAAATCAAAGCAAAGTTGTTTTTTCCCACGTAACTTGTGAATAAAGTTATTATGACTAAATGTGTTTACATTGTACTTGGTGGTTTTTGGTTTTTTTTTCCTGTTCCAAGCATTCTCTGCATCTGGCATTCTTTGTCGTGCACTATCTCGAGGAAATGAAATATTTTGTTGATTTGGGAAACCTCTTATATTCTAGCTAATCATTGAGGGGCAGATACAGTGCAACTTGGTCACATGAACTGTTGGTGTGCAGCCCCCAGTTCCAGACTTTTATTTTATTATTTTTTCTTTCTTTCTTTTTTTTTTCTTCCTCTCACTGGCCCTTCCAACGAAAGGGATATAACTCAGCATTGTCATCGTTGATTCTAAGTTGTCACTTGACAGAAGTATTCCAATATTTTATTTTTGTGTGAATAAAGAAAACAGTAGGACAAACTCTTGTCTGTTTAGCACATTATATATCGGAGAAAGTTGCAGGTACACAAAGTTTGTTTTTTTTCACACCATGTGTTTGCAATTTTTATTTTTATATAAAGACAGCTTTTATTTTCAATTTACCTTAAAAAATAAGTTTGTCTTTTTCTTATTTCTCTGAAGACTATCTTGTGCATGTGTGATCAAAACGATATATGAGAAATTTATGTCTGATACTTCCAGTGAAGTGTCGCCCTTCTGGCCTTGACACACCATTCCGCATAAATCTGAAGACACATTTCAGCACCATTTGTGTGTGACGCCTTTACACACCTAATAAACTTTAACAGCATTTGGGACACGCAGCAAAAGCACACAAGTAATCGCACTTATTTATTCTGAGCTGCCTTTAGCATCAATCTATTTTTAGCCCTGTCGCGTGCTGAAAGCATTGTATTTCTAGAACGGAGTGGAGTCATTGTCAGGTTACTTGATGTACAGACGACGTGTGCTGAACTGGATTCTTCTGTGTCTAAATGAACCATAACTAGACCTGTGTGTAACGTTTCGTAACCATCAGTTACAGAAGTGTATCTTTGAACCATTACGGTGGTAGTGGGCCTTTAACCAATATGAGGCTCATGTGTGACATCACTCCTTCATAAGGCTTACTTAAAAAAGTGAGGTCAAAGTCAGAGTTCAGTCCCTTGGCGTATGCTCGTGACGTTGCTAAGCTTTATGAAGGGGAACTCAGCATATACATGTGCTATTTGTGTGCATTGCAAGGAACCTGTTCTTTTTCAATTTAATTTTTTTTTAAATTTTTTTTTGTAAAGAGCTTTTATTCTACAGACACCAAGCTATTCTGACACCAACCTTGGAATATCATGATCGATCCACATCCGTTGTAGTCTTTTAGGGCGTTATGGGTTAAAGAAAATGATTTTTTTCCCTGTTTGCTAAAAGTTAATAGCATGGGGAAGCCATTTGCCAATTAATCGTTGAGTGGGATGCAACTTGGTCCCGTGCATTGACATTGCACAGACCTGCATCTGCGTAAAGCGCTAATACACACGCAGGGACAAATTTGAGTGTCGGGAAACACTTGCACAGGTTCATCTCTATTACTCACTCTTTTCAATTAGCCTCTTGCAACACAATGCTATGAACGAAGAACCTTTCTGCCCACACAAAAATTCCACGTGAAGTATATCTGAGGAGAAACATTTCCAACAATTCTTAAACTAACAAATTGTCTGTCTGTTTTCTGCAACACATTAACGCACTAAGTACCCCATGACAAAACTGTTGTATGCAAGCCCGCATACAACTGTGCACGTGCCCCATCTAAGGCTCCCATGAACAGACTAGGTTGACTACAATTACTATAATTTTGCTCTTTTTCACACCACCTGTCATGCCTTTTGCTGCTTAAAACGCACAAAAAGGCCAAAAAATTAAAGTTTACACCCTAAAACAATTGCAAAAAGGGAGGACATTTTTGTTAACTATTTCTTGTGGAAAAGTTACAACATGCACCAGAAGCAATATGCTTGTCAGACCACAGTTGCTCAAAATCAGCTGGTTCTGAACGTGGTGATCCAAGTACCACACAGGCACTGTGATCTCCATATATGGACTCAATCTCACAAGATGAGTGTGTACAAGCTGTTCACACTGAAGGCGGTGACACAAGTCGGTCATTAACTCATTGTGCCCGAGGCATGAAATGCCCATATTTTGGAATTATCCTCTGAGGACTGCATTACAATTCAGGAGACAGATCGACCATGATAGTTCAAGGGTGGTGGCAGAATTGTTTGGCACCTATATAGGCGCCAAACTATTCTGCCACCACCCTTGAACTGTCATGGTCAAGCCATATCTGGTGTGTCACGGGCAGAATGATTAACAAGAGGGAATGAAATACTTACAACCAAGAAATACAGAACAACACAGGCCGGGAAGTGTACAGAATGTAAAAATCACAAAGTTAAAATTTACATACTTTCACAAAGTGAAGGTGTGGACGGAATTGGAGGAGAAAGAGATACACAGTGCTTTGTGCACACTAGAAACAACAAAGAGAGAGAAAGAGTGCTATGCGGTTTTAATTCAGGAGGAAATCCTTGATGCATCTGAACAAGCTCTGTGCTTCAACTGCATGGCACTACAAACTTATATAGCACAAAGTGTGATCAGAGAACACTGCGAACTAGCCAGCCTCCCACGCCAAAGCTGTTTGCTAACTCCTTGCTTCACTGAACACTGGACATGCGCAGTACACTGATTGTCTGCAACATGCAAGTTGAATGAACTGTGCAACTGAAAATAGACCCCGTTTCTATTCTGCACAACCCGGTCGCAGAGGGGACCGGGTCTTGCGAAATGTTGAAGTGGCTGAGCACCCGTCTGCAACCCATGCGACAAAGCGATTTTGCAAAATATCCCTTGGCATAGAAGCCTGCTTTAGAGACATTTACCTGCGTGTTTTTAACTGAAAGGATATAATTCTGCATGGTCATGGTGGATTTTACGTTTTGTCCCTTGACAAAAATGTTCAATTTTGTTGGTTTTGCTTTAAAGGAGAAAGTGACCATACTTACTTACTTACTTACGCCTGTCACCCCTCCCTGGGTATAGGCCATCGACGAGAGACCTCCAGCGACTCCTGTCCTGTGCTTCTTCTTCGATTTTACTCCAGGTGGTTCCCAGTCTCTTGATGTCTGCTTGGAGGTCTCGACGCCAGGTGTTTCTGGGCCTGCCTCTTTTCCTCTTTCCCTGGGGGTTCCATGACAGTGCCTGCCTAGTGATACTGGAAGCTGGCTTTCTCAGACTGTGACCAATCCATCCCCATCTTCTTCGCCCAATTTCATTCTCTGCTGTTATCTGCTCTGTTCTCTCCCAGAGTCTGACGTTGCTGATCTTCTCTGGCCAGTGGATTTTCAAAATTCTTCTAAGGCAACTGTTTATGAAGATCTGTACTCTGTTGACTGTGGTTTTTGTCAATCTCCAAGTCTCTGCTCCATATAGGAGAACTGCTTTTACATTGGAGTTGAAAATCCGGACTTTGGTGTGTTGTGACAGCTCTCTGAAACTCCACACTTTTTTCAGCTGGAGAAAGGCAGCTCTGGCTTTACCGATTCGTGCTCTGACATCTGCATCAGTGCCGCCTTTTTTGTCTATGATGCTCCCAAGATAGGTGAAGGACTCAACCTCCTCCAACGGGGTGCCAGCAAGCAAGACTGGTTCTTCCCTGGTTGCGTTCAGCCGCATTGTCTTTGTTTTCTGTTTGTGGGTGGTGAGGCCCACTTGGGACGAGATGTCAGTAAGCCTCGTGGTCTTGTCCTGCATTTGTTGATGAGTGTGGGACAGTAAAGCCAAGGAAAGTGACCATACAACTTTGAAATATTTAGCACATTTTGTATCTGATAACGTTGCAGTTAGATACAAGGAGCAAAGTTCCTTAACCCTTTCAGCCCCAAAGTCCCATTTCTCAAATTTTGGAGGTGTTGCCTAACGACTATGTACCAGTTGCAGCAGATGGCTTGACCATGGTAATTTAAGGGTAGTGCCAGATTAGCTTCTGAGCTGCCTTTAGCATCAATTAGGTTAAGGGATTGTTTTTGTAGCGTCATGTGTGCCATTTAAGGTGTGGAAGGATGGTCTCCTTGTGAAACTCCTTCGCAGTGGCATCCAAGGGAATATGTACCGGTGGACCAAGTCATACCTGCACATTCGCAGAGCCCGTGTGACAGTGGATGGGTACTGTGGCCAAAAAGTGCTGTTGCGTCAGGGGGTGCCACAGGGGGGAGTCCTGTCACCGACACTGTTCATACTTTTCATCAACGACCTTGTGCCAGAGCTACCAAAAGGAGTACACGCAGCCCTGTACGCAGACGACCTGGTACTCTGGTGCACAGAAGAGTATGCAACAACTGCTACATACAGGATGCAGCTAGCCCTGGACAGGCTGACAGACTGGACCAACAACTGGTGTGTGACCATCAACACAGAAAAATCATCAGCCACACTCTTCTCTCTCTCCAACAAGGCAAAGGCTGGCAACATAACACTGGGCAACACCCCGCTGCGGTATGAAGACCAACAGACATACCTGGGAGTCACCCTTGACAAGAGGCTGACGTGGAAGCCGCACATTTGGAATGCAGAAGCGAAAGCTAGAAGAAAACTGAACATCATGAGAAAACTGGCTGGAACACAATGGGGAGCCAATGAAAAGATCCTCAAAAATGTATATCAAGGCACAGTGAGACCACACCTTGAGTACGGATCTAATGCATGGTTGACGGCAGCCCAGTCACACCAGCAGACCATTGACAGAGTTCAGAACCAGGCACTGCGTATCATCACCGGCGCAATGAGATCCACACCAATTGAAAAGATGGAAGAGACAACGGGCATCCCACCCCTGCGCATGAGAAGAGATTGCAAAGCCTTGATACAGTCCACAAAGGTCAAGTCTTCCAAAGACCATCCTATGAACGCTAGGATGAAACAACCAACCTCAGGGAGACTGAAAAGATCAAGCTTTGTGAAGGAGACGAGAGCACTGCAGAGAAAACACCAGGCAAAGCTGCCTGCGCAGGTAGAGGCTCTGAATCCTGCTAGCGACCTTCCACCTTGGGAAAGTAAGCCAGAAAACATCACCATCTCTTCCACGGTACCCTACATCACCACCAGAGATGAGCACAGCACTGTGAGCAAGAAAGCCCTGACACTGGCCATGCTCGAAGAAAAGTATCCCCAGGAAGCATGGATACGGGCATACACCGATGGATCAGCCACAGATGCAGTTCAGGATGGAGGGGCTGGGGTGTACATTCAGTACCCAAACGGAAAATGGCAGGCAGAGGCAGTACCAACAGGCCTTCACTGCACAAATTACAGAGCTGAGGTGGAAGCCCTAGTCCGCGCAGCTAACACCCTTAGTGGCACTGCAGACCCTGATGCCCAGATTGTCTTCCTTACTGATGCCATGTCTGTCCTTGAGGCAGCAACAGCAAGCAAACTGCCACGTCTACAAGAGGCACTGCAAAACATCAAGTGCACCAGACTGGTGCTGCAGTGGATCCCTTCACACTGTGGCATCTACGGCAATGAAGAAGCTGACAGAATGGCAAAAGTGGGCGCAGAGAAAGAACAAGATGAAAATGGAGTCAGCTTCACAGAGATGAAGACCATCATTAAGTCTGTGTACAGACCACCACAACGGCCCCTAGACAGTTACCATCAGCTGTCCAGACAAGAGCAGGTGACCATCTTTTGTCTGAGGACCGGGCACAACCGACTCAATTTCCACCTGCACAGACGCTTCCACCTCGTGCCATCTCCCCTGTGCCCTTGTGGAGAAGCAGAGCAGACCGCAGAGCACATCCTCCAGGACTGTGGGAACCACCAGCCGCTGAGGGAGGAGATATGGCCGAAGCCCGCCACTCTACAAGAGAAACTGTACGGGCCTGTGGAGGCGCTACAGAAGACCACAGATTTCATTTTGAGAGCCAAACTCCAAGTGTGACGGCATTCGAGAAGAAGAAGAAGATGTGTGCCATTTTTTATTTTTATATAGTGACTTTTCTTAGCTACAATTTCTTGAAAAGAATAGGTTTGTTTCCTTCCTGATTTAACATTAGAACCAATCTAACTTAATGGTTAAAATGTTAACATCTTTTGGCACACGATATAACCCATATCATACTGAGGCTAAAAGCTTCACATTTGTACACTGCGATATGCAAGCTACATTACAGTACTTTACAGATAAGGATATAGATCAATGGCTTTAGTTCAAGGGTGGTGCCAGAATAGCTTGGCGCCTAGAGGCGTCAAGCTATTCTGGCACTACCCTTGTACTATTTTAGTCAAACTTATCTCACACACTGGTGTATTCCGAATGATAAGGTTTAATGTTGAAGTGTCTTCATTACTCACTTTAAAACGTGGGGAGAGCAGACAAGTGTTTTTCCCTCCCTTGGTTGGGAATTTCTTTGCATTTTACATGTGTGGCATTCACTGTTAGGTCTGGATTCTTCATTTACTATTTTTGTGATTTTAGACCTAAAATCTCAACTCTGCATGTTGCCACTGTTTAAGGGGATGTAACTGTGACTGGTCAAACATTGTGATACAGTCATCTCCCTTTTGTAGAGTACTTAGCCTGCCTTATTGTCAGTTTGTAAAAAAGAAGATTGTCCGCTCACAAAATATTTTGAAAATATTATTTCATCATGGAAGTACAAACGTCTAAGTTCGAAAATTTGACATCATGTGGAACAGTTGCAGCTTTGAATTTATAAAATACATTTGGAAATCAATAGCAGCCAATCATTTGACACATGAAATAAAGTATTCTATAAAAAGAGTGGTAGATGCAACGTCTGAAAAAATGTGAATTCTAGTTGAATAATTTTTACACCCCTGTGTGGGGGACGTTTAAACATTAACGCATTCTACCCCAGGACTGTGAAGTCGCCCTCTGAAGGACTGTATTACAATACTAGAGACAGATCGAGCATGACAGTTCAAGGGTGGTGCCAGAATAGCTTGGCGCCTATGGGCGCCAAGCTATTCTGGCACCACCCTTGAACTGTCATGCTCGATCCATCTCTTGCTGTGGTGTGTCGGGGCTAAATGAGTTAAAATCTGTAGACGTGATGCACCACAACATGAGGTGGATAAACCTTGATAATTCAAGGGTAGTACTACAATAGCACTACCCTTGAATTACCATAGTTGTTCCTTCTCCTGCGAATGGCACACAGTCATTAGGGGACACCTCAAAATTTGCAGCCATGAGGTCAAATGGATGAGGTCTGAAAGAGATGTATGTTTTTAACCCCTTTGCATACACATACAGTTGTGGTACTGTGATAGCACTGGTGGCATCAGGTGCAGACGGGAGGTTAACACTATTCAGGTCAGCTCCAATACCACCTGCATCAGTTTATTGCGGAAACTAGAAATTAACTACTCTAACCCAGTTAGCCCCGACGCACTATGGCAGGAGATGGATCGACCATGATAATTCAAGGGTAGTGCCAGATTAGCTTGGCGCCTGCTGGCACCAAGCTAATCTGTCACTACCCTTGAATTACCATGGTTGATCCATCTCCTGCAGCTGGAACATAGTCATCAGGAGGCACCTAAAAGAAATTCGGAAATGCAGCCATGGGATTAATCGGTTAAATTGAAGGCCCACTACCGCCGAAACTGTTCAAAGATACACTTCTGTAAAGGCCCCGCCACACATGCCCGATTTTGAGGCCGATTCTTGAGCAGTTTCGAATCGGAGTGTGATAGGACCGGACAACAAAAACGTGTGCACTGCCACACATTCCCCGACTTTTTATTAGCCGACCGGTTTGAATCGAAGATCAAGGTCGTACCTGTTCAGCGAAATGGCTGCTAGTTTTGACAGTGATGATGATGTGCTTGCATTATCAGCAGTTTTGCATCATAATCGGGAAGAGGCGGGCGAAACATCGGCAACGAAGGTGGTACTGGTCTTCTGCCATTTTCAAACTGAAACGACATGTTTTGCGAGACGCGCTCTGATTGGTAATAACGCAGTCTGACTACATACTGCATTGCACACGTACATGCATGGGTGAAGACTTCAGTCCTAGAGTCCTAAATGATGGTGTTTAACCCTAAAGGCCGCATTTTGGAGGTGTCACCTAACACCTTTGTTCCAGTCGCAGGAGATGGATTGACCGTGATAATTCAAGGGTAGCGCCAGATTGGCTTGGCGCCTGTAAGGCGCCAAGCTAATCTGGCACTACCCTTGAATTATCATGGTCGATCCACCTTCTGCTGCAGTGTGTCAAGGCTGAATGGATTAACTCTTGGAATGGAAGTCATTTAGTTCTAGGAGTTGAAGGGTTAAATGATAGGTGATCTCGCATGAGGGTAGTGGCTCCAAACAGGGTCTGCTGTGGATAGTCAGATGTCTGTAGAGAGATGGTTCAAGCTTCATTGTTGAATATTTCTCTCGTCTTATGGTGTGCAGACAGTAAGGACGATGATGGAATCAAAGCGTACCACTGGGAAGAGGTCAGTGGACCGCTGTCGGACCGCACGATCGACGACAACTCGCAGATGCTGAAACTCAAAGACATGCCGCCAGGGGTGTACGTTTTCAGGTGAGTGCTGCCAAGTAGGCACTGGTCGGTGACCTCGCAGCTGTGGCTGCAAGGTAAACAAAATCACAGACCAGCTCGCAAATACGCATTAATCCACAATGCAGCAGTGATGTAACAGACCATCACGCATTGATACAGTCGAGCTAGTTTTCTTTTGAGCTACCACCGCTTTTTTGCGAGAAAAAAGTGGGCTTAACCCTTTCAGCCCCAAGGTCCCATTTCTCAGATTTTGGAGGTGTTGCCTAACAACTAGGTACAAATTGTAGGAGATGGATTGATCCTGATAATTTAAGGGTAGTGCCATATGAGCTTGGCGCCTGAAGGCGCCAAGCTCATCAGGCACTACCCTTGAATTATCAGGATCAATCCATGTCCTGCTGCAGGGTCCCAGGGCTAAATGGGTTAAGCTGGGTCAGATTCTCCTGACAGTAGTAGGCAACGGTTAACCCCCTTGTGCATGCATCCTTCAAGAATATTGACAGTACCGGTGAGTGTGTGCAAGTAAGGTTAAGAGCTGTTCTTAATTGGACGAACTTCTGATCAGCAAACCTAGATTGGAGAAGATCGGCGATTTTTTGGTTTGTTTCTTAATTGAGGTTGCACGAACCTAGGCGAACTTCAGCAAACCAGGTTTGCCATGGTTTTCTTTCTTAACTGAAGTGCTTGATTCGGCGTACTTACTGGTTCAAAATGGCTGCCGCTATGCCGCTTCGCGATTTGAACGATGTTTGTTTTTGTACTCCTTGCAGTAGCGACCCCACAAACAGCGTTGCGCCTCCCACAAATCAATAAAAATAGGTCTTGTTCTTCGCATGAGTGAAATATCGCCGTCCGCCATATTTGTTTGTATCAGTGACTGTCTTCTTATCTCCAACGCAGAAGAAGGTAAAAGTTTTGACCAATCAGAGAAAAGGTTCGCCTTGGTTTGCTCAACACGTTCAGCGAACCTTTTCCGACAGCGAACTATGGTTTGCCGAGGTTCGTGAACTACTTCGAACTAGGTTCGCCGTATCTTTAGATCATCCAATTAAGAACCAACCTGGTTTGTCCGAGATCGTGAACTGTAGTTCATCAGAGTTCGCGAATTAAAGTTCGTTTAATTAAGAACATGCTTAAGCATGCAGTTGTGCTCAGTGATGTCAATCGCATTGTGAGAGGATGCATGCTTTTGGGCCCCGCCCCCACAATCCCACCCTCTATGCCCCTCCCCCCTCCCTGCCCCCCCTCAAATGTGTATTTAGGCTATGATTGTTTATTTTCTATATGCATGCGATATTTTTGCAGACTGACTGTAACAGATACAGACGGTGAAACAAACTCTACCACAGCCAATGTTACTGTTATCAAAGGTAGGTTTGTTTGTTTGTTCCGTTATTTGTTTGTTTTGCAGTTGTTTTTCTATTTTAAATTTTGTGTAACCTTGTGTATGCAGCAACTGGCACTCTGAGCAGTACTAGTGGCTGCATGCACAGGGAGGTTACAAAGTTTGAAGTAAGGTAGATTAAGTACTGTAACCCCCTTGTGCCACTGTAATACAGCATGGCAGTAGAGTGTTCGTATACAATCATTTCTATACAGACCTCGCGACTCCCATTCTCAAACTGTTTGAATCAGTCACTGAGAGCTTTGCTCTCAGTGACTATGATTCAAACAGTTTGAGAATGGGAGTTGTGAGGTCTGTCTAGAAATGATAGTATACAAAAGGAAAACATGATGCTACCGTTGATACTTGATGCTAGTGTTGCACTGATAAATGTTTTGTGTGTGTGTCTATGTGTATGCATATATGTGAGTGGCAGCAGGCACGAGTAAATGCGAATGCGTGCTGTGACGTGAATGTATGTAGACGTAAGTTTGTGCTACGTGTTTTGTGCGTGTGTATTTGCATCATCATGTATCTTCTGTTCTCGCTTTCTCGTGAATTTAAAAAAAAAATGTCATTCTAAATTTTCTCTAAAGAGGATGACATCTTTTCTTTCTATCGTGTTTTTTTTTCTTCTGTTCTACGTTGTTTTCAAATCACCGAGAAGAAAGATCTTTGATCTGAAACGTAGTGTTTCATGTTTCCAACTTTAAGGTCTCTATTTTCTGTTTTCCTTTCACATGAAACCCCAGCGGGAACATTTTTACTACACTTTGATAGTATACAAACACTCCACTTCTATGTTTTATAGAACCTTTTCACGACAACAATCCAGTCACTAAAAATTAAGCAATGCTGACGACAGTTTCACATTAGCCTGTTTGTCGGCTGCACCACTCTGAGCCGCTAGTCCCGGATTCTGTTGAGTTTCGCTGCTTTGTAGAGCAAACAATTTAAACACTGGATATCTTCAGCATTGACGATGACTCGTAAAGGTTTGTCTGTTTCACTTTCAGATGTTTTTTTATCGCTTTCTTGAGGAGTGTGATGCCGTTAATTCTAGTGTAGAGTAAGCCATAGAATATAGTTGTTTTGCCACCTAGAGGGGTACAATGGGTCCCAGAAATCACTGTGCGGTAAGACTAGGACATATGGTGTGGGGTTAGTCGCTATGTAAAAACGGTCCTGAAAGGTTCTGTACAGTGCTGGCGGCAGGATGCACAATGGGGCTAACCCCTTCGCTGCCAAGAAAAAGTGAACATGATCCAACCATACAGGAGAGACCTAGATCCTTATGAGCCCCCGTAATTAATGTGGCTCATGAGGATCTATGACTCTTGCTGACACCCCTTGGTAGCCATGTTCCTAATATGACTGGTTTTCTTTGTTGAGGTTGATTTTTATTTGGATTAGTGGATTGTCCTATGAAGGCTACTTCACAGTTCAGAAGACAGATTGACCATGATAGTTCAAGGGTGGTGGTGCCAGGACAGCTTGGCGCCCATGGGCATCAAGCTGTCCTGGCACCACCACCCTTGAACTATCATGGTCAAGATTTCAGAAACACACCTTGTGTCTACTGGCAGTGAATGTTTTTTTTTTCCTTGCTTAACAGAGACGGATTACCCGCCCAAAGCCAATGCCGGGTCTCCAGCTGTGATACACATGCCACAAAAGTCAGTCACATTGTGTGGAAACGCAAGTACAGATGACAAAGGCATTGTCAGTTATGAGTGGATTAAAAAATCGGACTCTTTGACGGCTGATATGACAGTGAGTGATCTGTTTGTTTGATTGTTTGTTTGCAAAAACAGACTCCTTGACAGTCACCATGGCTGTCAGTGTTTTGAGAATGAACCCGTAAAGCCGTGACATGATATGACAAAATGTGCACTGTTTGTTCAAGGGTGTTGTCAGAATGGTTACATAATAGATCAACTTTTTTTGCCCAAGGGTGGTGCCAGAATAACGTGGCGCCTCAGGTGACAAGCTATTCTGACACCACCCTTGAACTATCATAGTTGATCTATCTCCAAAACAATCAGGTAGACTTTAGAGCAGGCTTTCCACTAGGATTATAATTGTCTGTCATCGGGATGGACAGCATGACAAAAAAATCTGTCCCAGGCGCTCTACAGTCTGCCATGTATGGTGACAGATCAGACGGCCTTCCATTTTTTCCGTCCCTTTCAAAATTTGTCAGTCAGATATGGAGAATTTTCTTTAATGGAAAGCCTGCCTTGGAGGATATCTCAAATATTTGATAATGTTGTCCCCAGGGCTTAATAGGTTAAGATATGATCAGATAATTAAGTTTTGGTGAATTTGATTGTCTCCAATGGTGAATTTGATTGTCTCCAATGGTGAATTTGATTGTCTCCAATGGTGAATTTGATTGTCTCCAAAGAAGAGAAATTTGGTGGTGGGAGCTGGGCGAAGTGCTGCTGTGCAGTAAATAATTTGTAAAAACAATACATACTACACAAAAATCACAATCAGGACACAAAATAAATGTCACATCACATTAACTCATTCTACCCCAACACCGAAATCCCCAAATTTTGCTGTTGTCCTCTGAAGACTGCACTCTAGTGCAGGACACAGATCGACCATGATAGTTCAAGGGTGATGCCAGAATAGCTTGGCGCCCATAGGCGCCAAGCTATTCTGGCATCACCCTTGAACTATCGTGGTCGATCCTTATCTTGCTGTGGTGCGTTTGGGGTAGAATGAGTTAACCCATCCAGCCCCAACACACTACAGCAAGGGATGGATTGACCATGATCATTCAAGGCTAGTGCCAGATTAGCTTGGCAGCATCAGGTGCCAAGCTAATCTGGCACTGCCCTTGAATGATCATGGTTGATCCAACTCCTGCAGCAGTTGTTAGGTGACACTTCTCAAATTTGAGAAATGCGGCCATGGGTTTAGATGGGTTAATATGTTTGTGCGTTTGCTTTGTTTCTTTCTTTGCTTCTTTGTTTGTTTCTGAATCATACTGTACGTTTTACAGGGCGTGCGCACAGTGTGTCTGGAGCTGAACAACTTGGAAGTAGGAGACTACACGTTCACACTCAAAGTCACCGACACAGGGGGAAATACCGCGGAGTCTGATGTCCATGTCTACGTCAAACCAGGTGTGCGCATGTGTTGTGTGTGTGTGCGTGCGTTTGTGCTTGCATGAGAGTGTGTGTGCGTGCATGCATAAAAGGATCTGCATGCGTCTATTTATTAAGTGCCTCTTTGAGTGTCAATGTAGACAAAGTAAGTGTGGGCTTTGCCTGATAGCTTTACAGAACTCAGATCAGTGCAGAACCCCAACAACCACAAAAATACTGCCAAGTGCATTAAACCATTCAGCCCAGGTGCACAAAAAGCAGGAAATAGCTTGGCCATGATTCAGTATATTGACAGTGTTTGCACGCAGCCAGTTTTGTGTTGCTGAGGGAAAAAGTTTACATTTTGGTCATGATTTGACAAAGAATTATGCAAAATATTAAGAAAGTGCTGACACAATGTATAAAAAACTTTAACCCATTTAGTCCCGACGTCTTGCAGCAGGATATGGCACCAAGCTAATCTGGTACTACCAGATCATCATGGTCAATCCATCTCCTGCAACTGGTACATAGTTGATACATGGGACCTCCAAGTTTTGGGAAATGCAGCCTTGGGTTTAAATAGGTTAAATGCAAGGAAATTCTCAAGAAAAAAAGAAACATGCTTAGGAATGACAATTACAACACTATTTCTTTTATAAATTGTGTTGTACTTTTTCTCTTTCTAAGCGTATTTCTTTGTGGGAAATTTTTTGATTGGGGGAGGGAGGGGGGGGGGGGGGCAGCTAATACCGTTCTTTGCCTTCTTGCAGGTGGGCGGTGTGCACGTTTGTGATCCATATGTTTTGCTTACATCTTCAGAAACGAATCATCCGCCAGAGGCCAAAACAGCAGGGGAAATAAATTTGACACTGCCTGTGGAAGGAATTGTATTGGACGGCCACAATAGCACTGATGACAAAGGAGTCATGCACTATGAGTGGAAGCAGTCAGGGTAAGAATCATTATCACCATCAATATCATCATATCAATTGCTAATATTACAAGTATTAATATTGCTGGTTGAAGTACTGGTGTTATTACATTTGTTGGTAACATTTGTGATGAAACGGATGAAAGCAATTTTTTCTTTTCTTTATTAATATTCTACCCATGACAAACTTATGCCAAAATTGATTGAGGCACAACTTGTAGGGTGTACAATTTTAATTCTATTAATTTTAGCCACTTCACTGTTGAGGAAAAGTGAACACTAACTGCAAGAGTCATAGATCCTCATGAGCCCCCGCAGTTGTGGGGGTCCATTAGGATCTATGCCTCTTGCTGACACCACTTTGTATATTCCATTTTCTTTGCACAGCTGGGCTCTTATGCATTGCATAAACTGATGTTTCAGAAACATTATCTGTGTCCACTGCTAGTGAAGTGCTTAATGTATATTTTGTCTGTCGCTGTCGTTGAAGGTCCGCAGTCTATAGGCCGATGCCAGTTGCTAGTTCCGGTCATAGCGTTTCTGTCTCGTCAAATTTCATTTCGATCAGTAATTGCCTCTCAAAGCTACCGGTACCTTATATTTCTCATTTGCAGAGGACCCACCTCACTGACCCTTTCCAGCGGTGATCAGGCTATTGCCATGGCAACAGGTGACATCACAGCTGGTGAATATCAGTTCACATTGACGGTGACTGATGAGGAAGACCAAACTTCATCAGGGAAACTGAAGGTCACCGTGAAAAAGAGTGAGTGAGAAAGATCGAGTAGCAGTTTTTGAAACAGTGATAGCCCTGGTAAATATCGATTGATTAACTCGTTCGAGACTTGCCGACTGCGGTTATGTGGCGAACCGCCGCGTGTCAATAGGTGACACGTCTCGAATGAGTTAATTGATTGACTGCTTGATTGATCTATCGATCTTTCACTGTTAATGATCCATCTTCGTAAGTGATCCATCGTCTGCAGATATAGTGTTTTTCTTGGTTATGGCAAAAATACCGTCCACGGCCAAAACTGGTCCTGACAAAGCACAGTTTGTACAGTCAGGCCTCAACCCAACCCAGGCAGAAAACCCAGCAACAGCAAGCTAGAGGGGAGGGGGAGAGAGAAATGGCACACAAAAACCGCAACATCTTTTTATACTTTTCATATCCCTCCTTCCACCACTGGTATTTCTGAAGTCTAATCGATTTTGTCCACTGGCTGTTACTTTCCTTTTAGGTATTTGCTTAACCCCTAAACTGCTGGGGCAAGGCAGACGCTACCCATCTGCAAGAGGCATAAATCCTCATGAGCCCCCGCAGTTGCGGGGGCTCATGAGGATTTTTGTCTCTTGTTAGTCCTGCGTTCTTTGGGCCCATTTTGGGTCTCGTTTTATTTGCGTTCCCCACACGAGTGTCGGTCAGCGTGCAGTGGTTTCAAATGCGAAATCCATGATCGCTGGCAGCGCAGAGGTTAAAAACCGATACAATTCTGAGCATTACCGGTTAATGTTAGCAGCCTTTACAGTTGAGGCGACCACCCAAGGGACTGTCAGAAAGTGGTTGCCTTAGAGAGGTGGTCACCTTACACAGAAAGAAAGTCATGGGACCAGAAAGGGGTTGTCTGCTTAGACAGGTGGGTTGCTTTGACAGGTTTGATAGTATATTAACCCTTTTAGCCCTGGGACCCTGCAGCAGGAGATGGATTGATCATGATGATTCAAGGGTAGTGCCAGATGAGCTTGGCGCCTTCAGGCGCCAAGCTCATCTGGCACTACCCTTGAATTATCATGGACAATCCATATCATGGACAATCCATCTCCTACAATTGGTACAGAGTTGTTAGGCAACACCTCCAAAATTTGAGAAATGGGACCTTGGGGCTAAAAGGGTTTAGTGTAAATGAAGGTAGGAAATGTTTTGTTTCATTTTTGAGTCGTAAAAGGTATCTTTATTTGATGAACAATGACTTTTTTCCCCCAGACGAAAACCATCCTCCAGTGGCCCATGCAGGTGGCGAGCGAATCATCCTGCTTCCTGTATCCATGGTGATGCTCGATGGTTCCGCGTCATCGGACGACCGTGGTATCGCCTCTTACCTCTGGGAGCGAGACGCTAATAGTTTGGCTGCTGGGGTGAGGGAATACTATTTTTCGCACCACACTTTCACTTTTGGAGCACAGTGAACAACAGCCAAAAAATTGCAAGAAGCATAGATTCTCAAGAGCCCCCTCAAGTGCGGGGGCTCATGAGGATCTGTGCCTCTTGCCAGTCCCATTAATATCCCTGTGCAGAAACTGTAATTGTGTAAAGGAACACATGTCGAAGTGTGATTGGTTAGTTCTTATTTCACTTTACGTATTCCCTGTGAACTTGCTTAACCAGTACCAAATTTACACTATTTGTTTGGTTTTTTAAAAAAAATAAATAATGAATTATTTGTTATTCTTATTTCTTGTTTTTCTTATTTCTGTTTGGTGTATTATTTTTCATTTTCTTGTAATAGGAGGTGGTGAACAGCTCCGATCATCACGCCGTTCTGCAGCTGACCAACCTTGTTGCTGGTCGTTACGTGTTCTCACTCACTGTCACCGATGATCAGGGACTCAGCAGCAAGGATGCGGCATCGCTGGTGGTGAAAAACGGTGAGAACATTGTCTTACTCATGATAAATCCGAGGGCTTTTCCATTCTCATTCTATGCTGTATTATATGTGTTGTGACAGAGGTTTGATTACTGGTCTGTGGTGCTTTGCAGATGTAAGTTACAAAATCACACACCAGCACACAATCAGTTTTCTTCCTATAGGCTTTTTTTTTTTTTTTACCTGTTACATGGTAGTGGTCATAGTAGCGTGAAATCACACCAGACACACTCCCGTAGGTTCTTGTAGAAAAACCTCACTCAGCAACTCGTCACACATGGCACAAGGTTGTAGACCACACTGGAGTAACAGTTCCAGCAGTACTTTATTCTCATGATGCACTCTCAGCACAATGCATCCACACTTTGATACACTGTCTCTTATGATGCATGTCTCTCTCTCTTGGCTGGACTTCGCGAACGAAGATTTTATAGGAGTTGCCCACGACGTCTGCAGGCTTGTTCGTGGCTGCGGAGGCCAATCCGGGACAGGCAGGTTCGACCGCAGTGGCTGCAGGGGAAGGTATGGCCAGAGTTCTGAGTTGCGGCATCTCTGTTCTTTCTCCTGAGCCGCTTGTCCTTAAGGCTAGCTCTGCGAGAGTCCTCAAAGGAGACAGCTGCCTTGTAAATAGTGGAGCGCCAGGTGTCACGGTCCACAGCAAGCGAAGACCACTGGTGGTGGTCGATTTGGCAGGCACTAAGTGACTTCTTGAGACAGTCTTTGTATCTCTTCTTTGGTGCCCCTCTGTCACGGTGTCCAGTAGCAAGCTCGCCGAACAGGGTGATCTTTGGTAGGCGATGATCCTCCATCCTGGAGACATGCCCCGCCCAGCGGAGCTGTGTCCGCAGCAGCAAAGCCTCGATGCTCACGGTTTTAGCCTGTTCAAGGACCTCGACATTGGTGACATAGTCACTCCAGTGAATGCCCAGGATGGTACGCAGGCAGCGCTGGTGGAAGCGTTCGAGGAGTCGTAGTTGGCTGCGGTAGAGGGCCCAGGACTCGGAACCATACAGCAGGGTGGTGAGGACCACAGCTCTGTACACGCTGATCTTGGTGCCTGTTTTCAGCTGTTGATTGTGCCACACCCGCTTGAAAAGTCGCCCGAAAGCGCTGTTCGCTTTTGCCAGCCTGCTGTCAAGCTCCTTGTCCAGCTTGGCGTCCGACGTGATATGATGCATGTACATACATCCTAACACTCTCTTTTATACTATCACAGATTTCCAGAACAATCCCGCAAATTACACAACTCGGCCAATCAGAAAAGAAAACATAAGCAAAATCATTAATATTCATTAAAAAGAACACTAGATTTTTCTACAATCTTCCTCTAAAATCTAGATGTATTCTCATGAAATGTAACCAACGTGTACTACAAAACTTTGAGGTCATGTTTTGAGGTCACTAGAACAATTCCAGAACCTTCCAGCTTAATCTAGGTCGGACTTTCTCAGTGTTTCCCAAAACGCACATGTGTGCGTCAGAGACGCACAAAAACTGAAAAAGGACGCATGAAAAAAAAAATGGTGCGTCACAAGGGACGCAACGGTTTTTTTTTTACTGCCGTTATGTATCCTGGCACCTCTGAGCTATCGTGCGCCCGACGAGCCAAGTAAGCGCGGTGATCTCCCCTACCCACTGACCGCGCTGACATGCATGCGCAGCCTTTTTGTTTGCTTCCGAAAAGCTGAAACATGTCGCTCGACACATGGCTACGGAAAACGATAACCCGCAGAAATGCGGAAGACGATGCAATCGTTGAACTTGAAAGCCAAACTCCGACATCATCGGCCCCGAAGGCGGATGGGAAGAAAGACAAACAAACCCGACCGAGAGACACGGAGCCGGAGCAAGAGGAATCGACCAAAGCTGAGCCTAACTCAACCGGCACTGCTAAATCGGCTGCGAAGAAACGTCGCATTAACGACTCGTGGCTGCATGACTTCCCGTGGTTAAACTTTGAAGATGGAAAAATGTTCTGCAAGGTTTGCACCGAGGCGGCAGAGGGCCGCAAGCAGTCCAAGTCGGGAAACAATTTTGTTGAAGGCGCTTCGAATTTTCAAAGGTGAGTTTTTTAATTTTCGAAGAAGAAGAAGAGTGCAGTCCAAGTGTCAGTGATTGTGATTTTGTAGTCTTGATGTTTAGTCCTTTTAGTTTTAGTTACACATTGACAAACGAGTTCATTTGAGTGGAAGCTTTTTAGTATCTAGCCCCCCCCCCCCCCCACCCCCTCCCGTCTCTCTCTCGACTCTCTCTCTCTCAACTCTCTCTCTCTCCCTCCCTCCCTCTCTCTCTCTCTCTGTCTAATGTAAAGTGTTGGGGTTTTATTCTTCAGAACTGCTCTCACTCGCCACTTGGGTAGTGATTGCCACAAAGCATCATGTACCGTGATCCAGCAGCGGAAGGCAATGGCATGCTATCAAGAGAAGCAACTTCAACAAGAAATGTCTACGATGAGCAGCGACTCTATGACTGCGCAGATGTCCACTGCAGTGATGATGGCACTAGAAGACATTCCTGACAGAAAGTTTCCTGCTCTCCTGAAACTTCAGGTGATTTTCCATTTGCATAAAATTAAGTTTGTATTTGTTTTGTTAAAATACTTGGCAAAGAAACTAGCAATGTTAGTAATAATGCATCTGTTCTCTCACATTCTGAATGTGGTGTAAAACTAAAAGTTATTTGCTTTCATTCATTTTATTTTTATCAATACAGTGAATTTTGTATTCTGTTATGTGTTGCAGAAAAAGAATGGGGTGGAATTTGCTTTAATTTATTTTATTTTTACCCATGCAGTGAATTTTGTATTCTGTTATGTGTTGCAGAAAAAGAATGGGGTGGAATCTCTTCAAGATGAAAAGAAGTGGTACAGAAGGAATGAATCCTGTAAGGAATTGCAAGCGTCAGCTGCTGCGGTGTGTGAAGACAAAATGCGCCAACGTTTGATGGATTCACCTTTCTTGGGCATAATGCTAGACGAGAGCCTGGACATCGCCGTACAGAAGAAGCTTGTCATTTACTTTAAACTGCTCATTCATGGGAAGCCGCATGTCATGTTTGGCACAAACTGTGAAGTTCTAGATGGCAAGGCTGTCACTATTGTTACAGCTGTTCGTCAGTATCTGGCTGACATGCAGATCCCCTTGGACAAAGTGGTTGGCATTGGCACCGATGGTGCAAACGTCATGATTGGTTGTAACAATGGGGTGACGACAGTGCTGAAGCGGTTGCAGCCAAGCATGGTGAGTGTGTGGTGTTGTGCACACAGACTGTCGTTGATGTCACACTGGGCAGCATCTCAAGTGGCTGCTTTGAAGAAAGTGCAGGATACGCTTGTGGCCATCTTCAATTACTTCAAATACTCCGCTGTACGCTACAACAAGCTTAAGACATTGAAGCAGATCATGGATGAGAAAGTCAAGCGTTTCAAGAAGCCAACATCAGTCAGGTGGCTCTCTCTTCAGGATGCAGTGATCGCTGCAGAGGATTCCTGGGGTTGCCTGGTTCTCACTCTGGAGAATGCTGCCACAGAAAAAGATGTCACTGCACGGTCTCTTCTGAAGGAAGTGAAGACGTACAAGTTCATTTCACTGCTGTGCATCTTGAGGGACATTCTTGATCCCCTCATGAAATGCAGCCTGTCCTTCCAGAGGGACAACACTGATGTGGAGGAGGCTATGAACAGCTTGGAGTCAACCCTGGAGCACATCTCCTCCCTTCCTGACTTCCCCGGGCCCAATCTTACCCATCTACACACCAGCCTGGACCAGCAAGGACAGTATCAAAACATTGTGTTTCAGGCTGGGGAGGGGCAGAGGCAGACAACACAGAACACATGCAAGACCTTTTCACAAAAGATCAAAGTTGAAGCCAAAAGAAGATTTCCGGAGGGAGACATGGGTATCCTCAAAACACTTGACAAAGTTCTCAACCCCAAACATCTCCCCCTTCAGATGGCCGAGATGGTCCAGTACGGAAATGACTGCCTAGAAGAACTCTGTGAGGCATTTCCGCAAGTGGATGCCCAGCGCTGCAAGGACGACTATCGGCAGTTCAAGACCCTTCTGAACAACAACAGGGGGGAATCCTTGGAGACCATGTCTATCAAGGTCTTGGGGAAATCGGACCAGTTTCCTGACTTTGCGACTCTTGCCAGCATTTCACTTGTTGTCCCCATCACTTCAGTGCCCTGTGAGAGGGCCTTCTCGCTGCAGAATGCTATTATGAACCCAAACAGGAACAGGCTGAGTATCAAGCATGTGAAAAACAAGATGCTCATAACAAATGAGAGGAGGCTGCTGTGCACGGTGCATGCTCAAGCCTTGAAGGCAACAGGGAGCAAGAAGCAGGACATTGAGCAGGAGCTTGAAAATCTGGTGCCCTACCCCATGTCAGAGGAATTCACTGAAGCTTCTGTGGCACACTACAGGAGCACTGCTCAGCGCAAGAAATGAACTTCATTTACTTTTGGCCACTACAGAAAGTGTGCATGATGTTGAATCATCATTTTCAGTTCTCCCTAGACTAGGCAATGATGATCTTGTCTGTAATACGCAGTTGAACAGATTTTTTTGTCTCTTTTTTTTTTTCTTCTGGTCATCGACTTAGTCCCCTCTAACACTAACTGCTTTTACAGAGACAATTTGTCAGTACACGCAGGTGATGTGTGTAAATTGTCGTATGACCATTTCATGTTTGTTCTATGGTCATTTTATGTGATTTTAAGGTTCCTCTAGTCAATGATGGATTCCTTTGTAACATTTATCAGAACAGTATTCCTTTTGTTGTGTTGCTTGTTTTATGGCTATTCATAATTTTCAATAAAGTTGCATTGAAAACTAAGCTTTGTTTGCCTTTGAGGCGTATTTGTGTGTCCGTGATGTTGGTAATCAAAATCAAGGTAAATGTAGGAATTGTAAGGGGACTCTCAAATTTTGTAAGGGGACTCTTGAAATTTTGCACCAGAGAGTCCCAAGGACTCTCTGAAAAAAAAGCTGTGGGAAACACTGCTTTCTACAAGTTAGCGAAATGTGGAACATTGTAGTCACACACAAAAAAACGATTGCAGTTCTCTATGCAAAAGGAAATGAATCATGCTAAAAAGGTACGTGATTCTTATCTAAAATAACTCAACTGAACACTGGATCTTTTCCTGTGATCAACACACACATGCCCTAAAAAGAATAACACAACCACAAATGTAACATTACTCCATGATTGCTACTGATGATACAGTTTGGCGGAAGACACATTGCTACATGTCTTTTCTGCCAAACGGTATGGCATTGTACAAATTTGAAGCTTTAAGCTTCAGTTTGATATGGGTTAAGAGAGCACCCATCATTTAAGACCACTTTATTCTTGCAAAATAGTTGGTTGATCAGCACAGCTTCTACCATAAGAAATATTCAATTTCTTGAGAGAATGCAATTTTTTTTAACAAGATCTGAGCATTCATAGACTATGTGAATTTTTTTATTTGCCCTTTTTGAGAATCTGTAGATGTTTCTTTTAAAGACGTGCAACATTTTAGCCTGAGATTTTTAAGCTATATTTACATCTTGACTTAAGACCTTGCTTTTAGTCTGGCTGACCAGATTTTTACCCATCCCGCTGTGAGATGGCCTTAGTCGCCTGCTCGGCGTTAAACCCAAATAAATAAATAAATAAATACATCCAACGTTCACTGCAGATGCATATTGCGTGTATATCTTCTCTGCTGGTACAGTAAAACCTGCTTTGAGAAGCCACTTGTTTTTTCAAAATACATTACCGATGGCATTACTATATGGAATACACTCAATTGCCTGTAGATTTCAGCCCAACGTTGTGTCCCCTACACAACTGGGGAGGAGACACCAGGGATCCAAGTATAGGCGCCCGGGTGTCCTCCCCTACCAACCTATCCCGCCATGCGTGTGGAGAACTCACCTCAGTTTCACTCTTAGCTCGACCGGGGACGGTCGGGCTTTTGCCTTGCTACGGTTTTTTTACCGTTTCTTCTGTGGTTTCTACTACTTGGTTTTTTGCCTTGTTTTTGACTTCTCCTTGGACTCAGTGTACTTCGTTAGTATGTTCTACACTTCGACGTTTTTACTGTGTGTGGACTTGGCGCCGACCGGTTCCGACCGGTTTGACTTTCAGTGAACTTCGTCCTTGGCTGCAGCCTTGGGGTTTCAGCTTGTGACTTTCTCACGTGGCTTTTGCCTCGCGGTGTGAGTTCGGCGCTTGAGTGTGTTCCTTCCTGTGAACAGTGTACAACAAACGCTATGGCGGCTTCTGTTGAAGTTTGCCCCCCTTTGCGAGGATTTCTGGGGCCCTCGTTCGCCCTCGTCGCCTGCCGGCCGTGCTCTACTGCTCTTCCGACAGGATGTGTGACGTGTGTGCTGATGGGAGTGAGGACCGGCGGTCTCAGGTGGGGATCCTCCAGACGTGTCCTTCTTCCTGGTCTCAACGTTCTCCCTGGACTGCTCCACAGGAGGGCGTCGCTAGGTCGGCTTCTCGGGCCCCGCTTCACTACGGCTTCCGGGCCTGCCAGCCCGCAGGTAAGTCCCCTTCTTTTACCTTAGCCGCGCAAAAACTCCCTCCCCTCTCCGAGTCTTCTGAGCAGGGCAGGCGAGTATCAGGGTCGTGCTTCCCACATGGGTGGACATATATATTTACTCAGGTGCGGATTCGTGCGCACCATTTGTCCCCTCCCCGCTTCGCTTTTCCTGAGCGGGCTTGGCGTGACACCTTTCTGTCCACCCCCCCGCCCCGAACTTTCCTGGCGGGCCCGGTGTGACTCAGACTTTTACTCACAGGTGCGGATTCGTGCGCACCTTTTGTCCCCTCCCCGCTTCGCTTTTCCTGAGCGGGCTTGGCGTGACACCTTTCGGTCCACCCCCCCCCCCCCCCCCCCCCCCCCCCCCCCCGCCCCGAACTTTCCAGGCGGGCCCGGTGTGACTCAGACTTTTACTCACAGGTGCGGATTCGTGCGCACCAGTTGTCCCCTCCCCGCTTCGCTTTTCCTGAGCGGGCTTGGCGTGACACCTTTCTGTCCCCCCCCCCCCCCCCCCCCTCTCCCCGCCCCGAAGTTTCCAGGCGGGCCCGGTGTGACTTAGACTTTTATTCACAGGTGCGGTTTCGTTCGCCCCTTCGGTCCCCTCCCCGCTTCGCTTTCTGCTGAGCGGGCTTGGCGTGACTTCAGACTGTCCCCTCCCCGCTTTGCTCTTCGCTGAGCGGGCTTGGAGTGACTTTTAGACTGTCCCCTCCCTGCTTCGCTTTTGCTGAGAAGGCTTGGCGTGTTTTTAGACTGTCCCCTCCCCGCTTCGCTTTTTGCTGAGCGGGCTTGGCGTGACTACTGACTGTCCCCTCCCCGCTTCGCTCTTTGCTGAGCGGGCTTGGCGTGACTTTTTCGACTGTCCCCTCCCTGCTTCGCTTTTGCTGAGCAGGCTTGGCGTGATTATAGACTGTCTCCTCCCCGCTTAGCTTTTGCTGAGCGGGCTTGGCGTGACTACAGAATGTCCCCTCCCCGCTTCGCTCTTCGCTGAGCGGGTTTGGCGTGACGTTAAGACTGTCCCCTCCCTGCGTCGCTTTGGCTGAGCAGGCTTGGCGTCATTATAGACTGTCCCCTCCCCGCTTCGCTTTTTGCTGAGCGGGCTTGGCGTGACTACAGACTGTCCCCTCCCCGCTTCGCTCTTTGCTGAGCGGGCTTGGCGTGACTTTAAGACTGTCCCCTCCCTGCTTCGCTTTTGCTGAGCAGGCTTGGCGTGATTATAGACTGCCCCCTCCCCGCTTCGCTTTTTGCTGAACGGGCTTGGCGTGACTTTGACTGTCCCCTCCCCGCTTCGCCTTCGCCGAGCGGGTTTGGCGTGACTTTAGACGCTTCGCCTTCGCTGAGCGGTCTAGGCGCTGAGCGGTCTTGGCGTGACTTTAGTCTGTCCCCTCACCGCTTTGCTGAGCGGTCTTGGCGTGACTTTGGACTGTTCCCTCCCCGCCTTGCCTTGCTGAGCGGTCTTGGGCGACTATGGTGGGTCCCCCCCCCCCCCCCCCCCCCCCCCCCAAGCGGGCCCGGCGGGACCCGGACTCTTGTCCCTAGACCGGTTCCGCTAGGGGAGCAGTCTTCGGCACCCGCATTCGGATCTCAGTTTTCTGCTGTCCATCCATCTTTCGCGGTCCCTCCGCCGTATGACGAGCCGCCTGCGGGCTTCGCGGGCGGGTTGCGTCTTCCTCTCGCGTGGCGTTTCGGCGCTTGCCCCTCCTTGCGCCTTGAGGGATGGACTGCCTCGATTCTTCGAACCAGATATTCTCAGCCGTCTTCCTACGGATTCGGCTGTCGTCTTCTGCTTTCGAGACTCGACGACTGGTTCTTTCCCCCGGCTGTTAGCGGTCACGTCGGTCTCCTCTTCGGACGACGTCGGCTCTTCGCTCAGCTCGCCGACTTCTCGCTTGGGTTTTGGCGTAGTTCCTCCCTCTCTTCTTCGGTCCTCCTTCATTTATGGAGAGACAGGCTTCCGCGGGGATCTACGCGCAGAGGCGGGCCTAGCGTCGCTAGTCCCTCCGTCAGCCAGCCGGCTTCCGGGACTTCACCGGTGCGTTCTTCGCCCTGTTACGACACGCCTTCGTCGGCTTGTGCCCTCTGGCGTCGCCTGGGCTAGTTGTGGACTTGCGTAGGCCCTGGTTGTTACCTTTGCCTCGCGGTGCTGTTCCATCTTCACCGACCAGTTGTGATGGGCGTCTCTGCTTCCTGCGCCTTTCGCAGCCCTTGGCCGGACGAGTATCGGTTTCGTTGCCATCTTGGTGGGACGGCACCTGGCTACACTTTTTGTTACGTTCCTTCTTGCCTTTTCCTTGCATTCTGGCAAGGTTATCTCGGTCTCGGCTTCTGTCCGGCGCTCTTGGGACGGGGTATGGCGTCTTGTGTCAGCTTACGCCGTGTTCGTCTCGTGCGGTTCCACTGTTCTGGTGTACCTGCGGGGACGCTTGCGCTTGGTCCCTTGGTTCGCTATGTTGCAGCTGACAAGTCCAGCTTGGATCTAGGTCCAACTCTGGTAGACCCTCAGACCCGACTTGTGGTTTTTCACCTGGTGAGACTACAGTCTACGCTGCAGCTTAGGCCGCGAGCCCGTCCTCCTGCACCGGCAGCTAACAGACCCATCTAGTGCACCCTTCCGGCTGCTGCTTCTAGAGCCAAGCTTCAGATACAGACTCTCCTTTCAAGTACAAGTCTAACATGCTGGTAATCCCTTCAGTCCCGGTTTGGGGATCTACCAGGCGTTGGCACAGTCGGCGCTGCAACTTCGGTCGTGCGTCCGTTCTTACTCCGGCAGCGAAACTCAGACCCGGCTAGCGCGCTGGCTGGCTTCCTGCGACTTGGCGACACAGGATGATCTACAGTTACGCTGACGGTTAGTGGTTTTTGCAGGCGACAGAACAGTCAACGCCGCGACTTCGGTCACGGGCCCGTTCTCCTGCTCCGGCTGCTACCACAGTCCTCCTTTGGACTCTGTCCGGTTCCGCCGACTTCGGCGACTCGGATTCTTACAGGAAACAGTGGGCAGCTCCCACACGACTAGTGGACTCTACCCGGTTCCGCCGACTGCTTCGGCTTGATTTGGACGCGGGAACAGGTTTCAGCACCTTAGCTGGTGGGCCCTACGTTGCTGCTTCCAAGAAGGTGGGGCCTTGCCCTCTTTGCCCTACGCAGGAGGTCAGCGCTCCATTTAGGACCTTCCCGAGTGGTTCCTGCCCTGGGACGGTGGGTCGGTGAGAGTTAGCTACGAGAGCGAGCTTCTTCGCCGGTTGCAGGTACAGACGCGAGAGGACGGCTCTGACCACGCTCCTAGGGCTAGATCGCAGCACTTCAGTCAGGATTTCTGGGACCGCGCTCAGTGGAGCGCGCTGACCGGACGCTGTAGTCGACGCGCAGCTTGTCTTCGGTACTATGAGTCCCGTCTTCTTTCAGGGCGGATCTGCGCTGCCGCCTCCAAACAAGTCCGCAGCAGTATGCTTGTGGGGACTTCCTTGACCAGGCTGGAGACAGTTACCCTCGTAAGGACGACACTTCGATACCTGTCGGCTGCCTCTCTCCTTTTCGGGGAGTCAGGCGAACCCGACTTTGAGCGAGCTTGACCCGCCTTCTTCTGTGGACTTAGGCGCGGCTAGGGCTACGCCACTCTCTACCAGCCCTCCCAGGCGTACGGTTACAGCCTAGAGTCCTGCCCGTTACCCTGGGCCGGTTGGGTTATGGGGCCCTTGGCCTCTGACTAGGCACTGAGAGAACCACGGGCTCTGCCTCTCGCCCGGGCTGCAGACGCGCTGCTCTTCTTGGGATGGTCTGTTCCCTGTGGCCTACGCCCTTTCGGTGTGGTGCCGAAGATTCGGCAGTATCTTCTTCCTGCTCCACGTTTCTCTTCCTGGTGGCCCCCCTGCCTTGGATTCTCGGAGGGGGCGGGACGGCTATGGCAGCAGCCCGCGGACTGTTACCAGTGTTGTGTGCGACGGCTAGGGGAGTTTCTACCAGTCGGGGCGCGCCTCTCGGCGGTTCCGCCCCATGATCTCACTATCCCTACGGGCGGAGTTCCCCTTAGGGCTCTTCTACGACCAAGGTTAAGCTCCTTTTTCCGTCAAGAGTTACCGCTCCGTAATCGTACTCGCTTCCCTCAGCCGGGGCCTTTAGGATCCGGCCCTGGTGAGTTTTGGGTCCTTGGGACCTTGAATTCAGATGTCCTCTCTCCGGTTCTCTCTTACCTCGGTGGGACCTCGTCTGGACCCGGACGTGGCTATTTACAGACTGCTTCGAACCCCTGCCTTGGCACGGTTCTCCGTCCTTGCCCGGAAACATGTTCATCCTGGCGCTCGCCACGGCTCCCGCGGGTGCGAGCCGCATGCTCTCTCGGTCCGCCCCGCAGGTTGGCAGTCCGAGCCTTCACTCGTTGCAACTTCTCATCGACCCGGCCTTCAGGTCTTGAGCCGGCCTCTCTCGGCTGCACCCCAGTGGCTGACCTTACCCCCGTTCAGGGGACGACCGACCCACGGGGCGCGTCGTCAGGACCTAGTCCAGGCACTGCAGTTCCTGCACTGCCATTGGCCACACCGTCTTGCCTGCCCGCCTCTTCCTACCCTTCGTCAGGCAGGCCGAGTAGCTCGACCCAGACAGTTCGCCGTGGCTTCGGTGGGTGACTCGTTGGCCTACCCAACCTCTCCCTTTTCGGGATAGAAGGTTACAGTTCCGGGCGCATGACGTACGAGCAGTAGCCCCTGATCGGCTTCGACCGCTTTCTGCTCGGTTATGACTTTGGGACGGGCGGTAGGCAGGTGTGCTGTTCCACTTGCTCCCTCTTCTACCTCCGCAACCTATCTGGCCAGCATGACTCCCTGGTCTTGATGGGCGGCCTCTCTGCGGCCCAGCACTCCCTCCGCGCGCCACAGCGCCATAGACACTTCTTAGCTGAAATCGTCGGGAGTGCTCCTTACGGGCAAGCGGAGGGCTCTACGTTAGGGTTTGGGTGTCGGCACCCTCCTCCTCTTTGGTATTCTTCCATATAGTAATGCCATCGGTAATGTATTTTGAAAAAACAAACGAATTTTTTTTCTAAAATGTATTTTTTTGAAAAATACTTACCGATGGCATTACTCGGATGGCCCTCCCACCTGCCCCGCTTGCCTCCTTGGCTAAGCGTGAAACTGAGGTGAGTTCTCCACACGCATGGCGGGATAGGTTGGTAGGGGAGGACACCCGGGCACCTATACTTGGATCCCCGGTGTCTCCTCCCCAGTTGTGTAGGGGACACAACTTTGGGCTGAAATCTACAGGCAATTGTGTGTATTCCATATAGTAATGCCATCGGTAAGTATTTTTCAAAAAAATACATTTTAGAAAAAAAAATTCATTTTTTGCTGCAAGAAAAGTGTTCTGAAAGTTGGAGAGGTCTTGAAGTGCCAAAGTGTCACCTGTAATTAAAGACCATCATTTAGGTGGCTACCGCCACCTACATGATGGTCTTTAATGACAGGTGATCTGTCATAAGGGTTTTTGCTTAACACAGGTTCTGCTGTATGTGAATGCTTGCTGCTTGAGACGCCTGCAATAAATGTCAGATGTTTTTGTCATGTTCTACATTTTTGGTTGCAGGAGACGATTACAAAAATTTGATGGAGTTGATTCTGGATACGGACATCCACCATTTTATGGAGGAAGACCGTGTACGTATTTGTCACAAAGATTGCAAGAGTTGATGCTAGGTTTTCATACTTAGCCCATGAGGCCCTGATATTCTGCAACACGATTATGATAGTTCAAGGGTGGTGTCAGAGTACTTGGAGCCTGTAGGCCCCAAGCTGTTCCGACACCACCCTTGAACTGTCATGGTCAATCTATCTCCAGAACTTGGACATAGACCTCAAAGGATAATTTAATTGCTCATTTCATCCTCAGTATGTAATGATTTAAGTGCATGTGCATCTTGTATGCAATTTCCTGAAGGGAATCAAAATAACCATTTCTGGTTTCTCACCAAACGCTTAATTAACCCTTATCACTTGGAATACACCAGTGTGTGAAATAAGGGTGACTAAAATAGTTCAAGGGTAGTGCCAGAATAGCTTGATGCCTCTAGGCGCCAAGCTGTTCTGGCACCACCCTTCCACTAAAGCCATTGGTCTACATCCTTATCTGTACGTACTATAATGTAGCTTGCATATGTACAAATTTGAAGCTTTTAGCTCCATTATGATATGGGTTAAGTGACCAGAGTACTCTCCATATTTGTAAAGTGGAGGTTATCGGTGAAGCAGAAATAAGTGAAATATTGAATGGACTTCAAACATTCTGTTGGTTAATCCTGCCTACTCCATCTGCAAGAGGCATGCATTCTCTTGAGCCCCTGCAGCTAAAGTCTTCTGCATTCTAGATGCGTGTGCATGCGTGTTTGTGTGCATATGCATGCAAGGATAAAGGGTGAAGCATTGAACAGACAGTATTAGGGTGACGAAATACAGTGAAACCTATGTAAGAAGACCATCCAAGGGTCTATGAAAAGTGATCACCTTCAACAGGTGGTCTCCTGCACATGGTCATGTAAGTAATATAAAAAAGATCATGGGACTAAAAATGGGTGGTCAGCTTAGCTGGTTGCCTTGTAAGGTGTCCGTACACTTTGCGGTAATACACCCCAGACAGTTCCACTTGTAGAGTACTCAATCCACAAGTACTCCCTGAGTGGGTCTGTCTGGGGAGCACTCCCGCAAACAACACAGGAGCTTGGGGTTACACCCATGCATCTCCTCAACCCCCCCCCCCCCACCACCTCCCCTCTTAACCCATTACATCCTGAGGCTGATTTTCCAAAATTTCCCCCCACCCGGGTCTGCCCTGGGGGACTTGGGTGGGGTTAGGTATTTTTTAGTTCCCAGGGTCACCCTGGTCAGCCCCACAGGGTGGGTTTTTCTCTCTCTATTCTGGGGCATGTGTTTCTGTCTACCCTTTGTCCATTCACCTGTATTTGCCTTTTTAAAACTCTCCCTACTGTCTGCGCTGCCTGTAGCTCTTGATATTGGATGTGTGTTGCTAAATGGTCTTAGCTTTATTTAGGCCCCATGTGTTAGGTTTATTTAACGCATTTGACCGGCTGGCGACATACATTCAATGTTCTGTTTATTTATTTTTTTTCACAAGCAGTGCAGGCACGTCCTGAGAAAGCCTTGTTGCTGTCGGGACGTTAAGCAATGTACAATCAATCAATCAATCCAAAATTTGTTTATTGCCCTATGAAAACAACATTAAAGATTAGGAGATAGATCAACCATGTTAGTTCAAGGTTGGTGCCAGGATCGCACCAACCTTGAACTATCATAGTTACATTGATTTCAAGCAGTAGTGTATCAGGATGAAAAGGGTTAAGTTAAACAGTATCAGTGGCTGCATGCCCCAATGATCTGTGTTTCTGTTTAAAGTACCATTACGCGTAAATCTGAAGACATATTTCAGCACCATTTGTGTTTGTTATGCCTTGTCGACACACCTAAAGAACTTTAACAGCAGTTGGGACACGCAGAAAAAGCACACATGTAATTGCACTTATTTATTCTGCTCAGCCATTAGCGTGTTGATCTATTTTTAGCTGTTTCTCGTACTGAAAGCATTGTATTTATAAAACAGAGTAGAGTCATTGTCATTGTCAAATTATTTGATATCAAGACAACCCGTGCTGAATTGGATTGTCAGCTAGGCCTGTGTGTAGCGTTTCGTAACCATCTGTTTCAGAAGTGTATCTTTGAACGGTTACGGCGGTAGTGGGCCTTTAAGACCCGTTTAATTCCATTGTGCATGCTGTCACTGGTACAGCAGAACCTGTTTTGAGTGCCCATCCTTGTGAGAGATCACCTGTCATTAAAGACCATTATTTAGATCGCTGTAGCCACCTAAATAGTGGTCTTCAATGACAGCTGACACTGTGCCCTTCATGACCTCTCTTGTAGCGACTACAATGATGGTCTTCAATGACAGCTGACACTGTGCCCTTCATGACCTCTCTTGTAGCGACTACAATGATGGTCTTTAATGACAGGTGACTGTTTTTGCCCGTCAAGACTTTTCTTCTTGGGCCTTAAAAACTGCTTGAGAGAGTACCTTTAACCCATTTAGCCCCAGGACCCTGCAGCAGGAGATGGATTGATCATGATAATTCAATTTCAAGGGTAGTGCCAGATGAGCTTGGCGCCTGAAGGTGCCAGCTCATCTGGCACTACCCTTGAATTATCATGATCAATCCATCTCATACAACTGGTACATAGTTGTGAGGTGACACCTCCAAACTTTGAGAAATGGGACCTTGGGGCGAAAAGGGTTAAGATCAATTTTTTTAAAGAAAAAAAGTGTTTGCCTCAAATCAGGTTCAACTGTACTGTAAATGGTACTGGTGGCTGCATACACAAGGGAGTTAATTTTCGTTCTTGTTTTGTACTCGTTTCAGCTGAATGTTATAAAGCAGCTGGAATTGTTGGTCCATCAGTCGCCCAAGCTGAGTGGAACAACAGTCACCATTCAGACGACAGAAGAGGAGATATCCACAGGATAGTACGTAGATTTTTTGTGTCATTTTGAATTTTACTTCGCGTAATTCATTCAAGTTTTGATGCATAATTATTAGTTTCTTAACTCTTAAAATCCCAGAACTAAACGACTTTTATTCTTTAGAATAAAAATCATTTAGTTCTGGGAGTTTAAGAGTTACACTGTAATTTATTTGACTTTTTTAACCCCCTTGTGTGTGCAACCACCGGTACTGTACACAGTACCAGTAGCTGCACGCACAAGGGGGTTAATTTCATTTCATTAACCCTTTGACTCCTAGAACTATATGACTTCCATTCTTTAGAATGGAAGTCATTTAGTTCTAGGAGTCAAAGGGTTAACAAAATTATTTTGTGTTTATTTGTTGAGTTCAGAGTAAGTATTTTTAATTTGTTTATTTCACTTTAAACAACCCAAAAAAGTGTCTTTAAAGTCAAACGTCATGGGCAAGGCTTTTAGTTTTGCAAGACAGACAAAAAATATGTGCTATTCTGATTATGATGTGAGGTGTGACTTGATACAACCCAATGTGGCCGGTCAGTCAGTTGCTTAAAGGCACAACAACCAACAGTTGAATGTCAGGTAAAATATGTGCTATTCTGATTATGATGTGAGGTGTGACTTGATACAACCCAAAAAGTTGCTTAAAGGCACAAGAACCAACAGTTGAGTGTCAGGTAAACATGCAGCACTGGCAGCGTGATTGCTTACACACTTACATCCAGGCCCAAATGCTGCACTAGGCCTGTGTACTGTTTATATATATGCTGGTTGTGCCTTAGCGCCGATATGCAGCTGATACACTTGGGTATTTTATTGCTGCTTCCCATAAAGGGATATAACTCTGCATGGTCTTTGCTGCACCAAAGTTGTGTCACTTGACAAAACTTTTCCAGTCTTTTATTTTGGTATGAACAAAAAATAATATTGTGCAACTCTGATCAATTTAGTAAATTATGCACCTTGTATAGTTGCACATTGATGTGTAATGTGATCTACTACACAGGATTTTCCTTACCATGGATTTGCAAAGTTATATATATAGTCTTTTGTTTTATTTTTTGACAAAACGATAACTGTCATCATCAGCCATTGTAAGCAAGCATGTTTTTCTCGAACAAAATGATATACGAGACGTTTTTGGCTAGCACTTCAACATGGAAGTGTTACAATACCAATAGAGGAGGACCAAGTTTACTGATGAGAGAGAGATTGTAGCCCAGTACAATTGATTGGCAGGTTTAACATCCAGGGCACAGAAGTGATAATGGACGGCCCTGACCGGTGGGTTTATAGGGGACAGGGAAATCTATTGCCTATGGAGTTTGACCTGAACACTGTTCAACTCAAGCGCACTCCAACTGTGCCACTTTGATTTACCAGGACCTTTCAATGGACATGCTATTGAACAAATCCGTCTTTTCCCCTGGATTGCGAGTCTAGCTACCAGAGCTGGGACGGGGATTCGAACCCACGACCCAGCGATTTCCTTTGCTCTCTTGCTCCGACATTTAACCACCTGAGCTATTTCGGACTCATAAGCCCGTTACCGACCTGTGCTCCAATAATTATGCACCTGTATCTACACTTAGCAGATATAGATGGGAAAACTGACCTTACATGGTCACCTGGAAATCAAAGCAAAGCATTTTTTTGTTCAAACATTTCTCATGAATGGAATTATTCGCACTAAGGGTGTCTTTCAATATGGTTACGTGACAGCGGTGTTGTAGGTGACACGGCAAAAAAATGTAGCTGAGTGGCAGGCAAGTGCTTTGTGTGTTTCCATATTATAGCATAGAAGTGTGGTATATGAACACTCCACTTCTGTGCTATACTGTACTCCTAGTTTGGCTGAGATACTGTACAGTTGTGGTGAGATATCAGAAATGGCAGCAACGGCATGTGATTTTGTGTCGCCTTTTCAGCGTTTGCTGCTAATTTCTTGATTTTATTGGTATGTGGTGGCTTTTGTCTCAAACATTCGTGCTGCTTCACTCTATTCAACTGTGCTTCTATGTAACTGCCTGATCTTCCTTGTGTCAAAAGAAAACAAGGTGGGATGAACCCACAAAGTCCCTTCTATATGAGAGCTGTCTTCGCTGTCAAGGGTCTCTATCCTTTTGTCTTTAACTTGATTCTGATGTTGAAATATCTTCTTTTGAAAAAGCCTCGCAGATGTGTCAATGCGTCATAGCAATGCGTCATAGTGAACTTTATAAGGGGCGCGCACACTGCATACGCGTCATTGGTTTGTCATGACGTATTTTTTGTTGTTGTTTTTACATAGTTTTATATTTAACGTGATATGCATTTTGCTTTCGCTTCAAGACTTGGGAAAATGGTGACAAAACTAGAACTTCACGGTACAATTTCAGTCTTGCTATAATTTGTGGGAAATCAGGTTAGCTTTACCTAGCTACATGCTATACTAAATACACCTGCATGCTCTTCTGAAAGCACGTCGATGTGTGTGTATGTGTGTGCATGCATGTGTGCGCTCCAAACATCCTCAAAAGGCATAGATGTTCATGCACCCTCTGGGCACATGAGGATCTATGCCTCTTGGAGATGCACGCATATGAGAGAGAGAGAGCGAGCGAGAGAGAGAATTACATCATATTTAGAGTAATTCTGCGTGGTGACGGAGTTGCTTCTTTTACATCACCACCACTGTCTGACTTTCTCCAGATGTCGAGGTTTTTTACTGTTTTAATTTTTTTTTTCTGAAACCATTGTGTACAACCATGGACAGATAGCTGATACAGAATTTATTTTGTCAGCTGAAGGGAGATAACTTGCTAAGTTTAGCCCCCTTGGACACACCTTTTCCAATCTTGTTAGTGATGCCTATGATTCAAAGAAAGTGATCAGACGATCGACTAAGGACAAAATATATCTGGTAAAGTTGCAGGTAGATTTTTAAGAGAATCTGCTACGTGTGATTTTTCTTGTCAAGGGTTTGCTATTTCATTTTTCTAGATAGTGACAGCCTTCTGTTAATTATTTTTAGAAACAATAAATCAATAATCTACAATTGATACATCATTTATTATCACATGACAGTGTTATATATTACTTTTGACAGCACCTCAGTCTTGAAGTGTTAAAGGAGACTAACACACTATGAAGTGTCTTATTAGCCTTAACCTATTACATCCTGAGGCTGATTTTGTTAAGTGTGCTTTCTGTTCTTTAAAGGCAATCATTTTACTTCAAGGGTGGTGACAGAATAGCTTGGCGCCTCAGGCGCCAAGCTATTCTGGCACCACCCTTGAACTATCATAGTCAAGTTTCAAGCAATGGGTGTATCAGGATGAAAAGGGTTAATCTGTCCCAGTCATCCCCTGATGTACCAATCCCTTACATAACTCTATGGCTCTCCAGCTGCACATTTGCCATGCACAAAATTTATTTTAAAAAATGAGCCATCACATTTCCTGGCTATGAACCTGATTCCGTACCATCCCCATGCACACGCGCAGTCAAAACTGGTATGCACCTCAGATCATCATCCGACCAGCAATTCAAACTAGGCCAAAACACAAAAGTCCACTGGTTGAGCTAGGGCTGGTATGAATCAAAGCACCAAACAGGTATCTTCTCATCTCCCACTGTTCATTGCTGCATCTCAGTTGTGTCTCTTGACAAAATGTTACCTTCTCTTAATGTTTGTTTTGAAAGAAAGGAAGGGTCAGACAACTTTTGATCTATTTAGCACATATGTACCATATAGCGTTGCAATCAGATCTTAAAAGTGACTAATTAAAGTCACTTCTGTTATTACATGTTTGCTATTTCTTTCTACTGGTATATAGTGACAGCTTTTAGTTAAATGTTTTAGACAAGAGGGAGGCCTGAAACTTAAACCATGCGAGGCAAGGAAGTTGAACGAAGTTATAGATTTTTTATTTTTGTTTGACACCCTGGAGGTGTTACGTAATAGGTATCACAGGACCAATCTCTTAAACGCAAACGAAATTGCGCCATGTGACCTTGCTACAAAATCCCTTGTAGCATCTAATGGTGGACAATTTGTAGACAACACTGCTGGTCATTCAGATGGCAACGTCATGAAAGGTCTTAAATTACGTCATAAGTCTCCTATGTATACATGTATATTCTTTTGACGTCAGTCATATCTGGAGTGTTCCAGGTCAGAAGATTTCAGCTTGATTTTTTTTAAAAGAAAACAGAGGAGGAATGAAAACAAATACATAATTGGTAGCAGGGGTTGCTGCACGGACCCTTGTAGGCTTTCCAGAGGTCAAAGGAACCATTGTACCCAGAAGGTCTTTGGCCTTCTATGTGCAGTGGTTCCTTTGACCTGCCTACCCGACACCGGCCTCCACGTGGCGTGGGTGGGTAGTCCACTCGGTCCCTGACTGAGTGGGCTAGCAGACGGGTGCCATCTTTGTCCAGGATTAGGACTTGATGTCGGCAGATATGTTGTTCAGTCTTTTTCACTGGTCCGGTTTTTAAGGAGCTGTGCTTACCCAGGTCTTACCATGTTGGATTGGTCCTTAAAAATATGCGTGAGCTTTTGGTCCTTTGGATCCCAAGTGTTTGCCGTGCTTGGAGACCCGTGTCGGGGGAGAAGAGGATCCTGGTGGCTGAAACACTCCACTTTGGCCTTGACTTCTGCCTAAACGGGAGGCTAGTCGTACCGGCCTAGTCAATCGGCTCTTGTCACGTCGAGCCCTATCCCCCTGTTGACATGCGGGTTGTTATACGGAGCACCATGCTATAGCCTCTGATGCTGATTAGGTGCTTTACGCCAGTATTCCCCTGTATTCAACAGTGTGATAGAAGGCGGTGGCTCAAACGGTTCAATCGGGCTTACCCCCTTGAGTATATCTTTCGGGCAGTCTCCATTGTGCGTCGGCTGGAGACCCGCTGACAATTGCACTTTCCCTTGTTGGGCTCGGTGGCGGGCGGGGACCCCCGGGGGATGAATATCTATCATACTATAATATGGAAAATATCAAAAAACCAAAACTAGCACCAAAGCGGCACATAGCCGCCGACATTGTCATTGAGAACGATAGTGACTCTGACTGTGAGGAAGCGACACCTCAGGCGTCGGCCGCCTGGCCTCGCTTTCTCATTATCCACAGCAAAGTTAAAGAGAAGCCTGTTTCAAAGCTGCACCCTTTCCTGGTAGGGGAGACCCTCAGGAGCCGTGTTGGCAGGCCTGAGGCCCAGCGCCTCAGGTCTGGTGACTTGTTGGTAGAGTGCCGTACCCGGGCACGCTCCAATGGGCTACTGAGGCTCTCCTCCATCGGAGACACTCCAGTGGAGGTCACTCCCCACAAAACAATGAATTCCTCTAGAGGAGTGATTAAAGATCAAGCATTGGCCGAACTGTCTGAAGATGAACTTGTACGGAACCTTAAGTCACAGGGGGTGACCTACGTCAGGCGCTTCATTTCCAAACGAGGTGGTAGGGAGATCCGTCTCCCTACCATCATCCTGACGTTTGGCACCCCCACAACTCCTACTACCATCTGGGGAGGTTACTACTCCCTAAAAGTGAAAAAGTACGTCCCTCTCCCCCTTCGGTGCTTTAAGTGCCAAAAGTATGGCCATGGGCAGAAGACATGCCGCCAGGCAGAGGCTCTATGCGCCCGTTGCACTAAACCCGGACACTCTGCTGAGTCCTGCACAGCCATCCCCCTGTGTGTGAATTGCCAGGGGGCGCATATGGCTTCGGACAAGAAGTGCCCTCATTGGATCTCCGAGTGCAGGATTCAGCAGGTGCGTGTGGAGAAGGGGCTGTCCTTTGCGGACGCAAAAAAACTGGTTGACGGTCCTGGTGCAGCTGAGGCGGCGCCAAACTCAAATAACAACTTTGTCAGAGGTCAGATGTTAGAAGATGTTTTTTCTCAACTTAACCTGTGTGTCTTTAACGATGGTTCACCTACATACTCTAACCCAGGCTCAGGATCTAGTTCTGTTCTAGACCTCACTGTGTGTGATCCTTCTCTCATGCTGGACTTTGACTGGAAGGTTCACGATTACCTGTGTGGTAGTGACCACTTCCCAGTAGTCCTGTCATCGGTCAGTTGTGGGGAGGATCCGCCGGTAGGGCACTGGAATCTCAAGAAAGCTAACTGGCCTGTGTTCGCCTCCCTCTGTCAGTCTCGTATTACAGAGGAGGTGGTCATGTCATCTGAAGAACCTATTTCTTCTTTTACTACTATTTTGTTGGACGTAGCGGGTGAAACCATCCCTAAAACTTCCGCATCAGTCCCTCGAAAGCCGAGAGTACCATGGTTCAACGAAGAGTGCCGCAAGGCCCAAATAGCGCGCAAATCTGCTCAGCGACGTGCTTTCCGTAATCCGTCGCAAGTAAATATTTTAACCTTTAAAAGACAGAGGGCGAAAGCCCGTTACATTTTTAAACGTGAACGCCGTGCTTCCTGGAGACGCTTCGTCTCATCTTTAACTTCTCGGACTCCGTCCCAAAAAGTATGGAAGGCTGTTCGGAGAATTAGGGACAGAGGTGGCTCGGCTTCTGTTGGCCATCTTAGAGATGGTGTCAGTTTGGTTACAGATAAAAAAGCTGTGGCCAATTTGCTTGCCTCCACCATTGCCCATAATTCTTCAACGGAGCATTATTCACCTTTCTTCCAGAGAGAGAAGGAGAAACGAGAGTCTCGTATTTGTGATTTTGAGTCCGATAACTCAGAAGACTATAATGTCCCGTTTACATTATCAGAATTGCAGCAAGCTTTGCAGAAATGTAATGACTCTGCTGCTGGCCTAGATACCGTCCACTATCAATTCCTAACGCATCTGCCTGAGAGGTCACTCCTTGTACTTCTCAAGGCCTTTAACCATATCTGGGGAACTGGTCATTTTCCGCCGTCTTGGCGCCAGGCTGTGGTTGTACCGATCCCCAAGCCGGGTAAGGATCCTTCCGACCCGGGCAACTACCGGCCTATCGCTTTGACATCATGTTTATGTAAAACTATGGAGCGCCTGGTCAACGCCCGCCTGGTGTGGCATCTTGAGTCGCAGGGTCTCCTCACAGACCTCCAGTGCGGTTTCCGGCGCTTCCGTAGTACAACTGACCATTTAGTCCGCTTTGAATCATTTATTCGAGATTCTTTTGTCAACAAGCAGCATGTCTATGCAATTTTCTTCGATCTTGAGAAGGCGTATGACACTACCTGGAAGTATGGCATAATGTCTGACTTGTTGGACATGGGTTTTAAAGGGCACCTGCCCGTTTTTATTCACAATTTTTTGACTAACCGGTCGTTCCATGTCCGTGTGGGCTCCACCCTCTCCGACTCCTTTTAACAGGAGATGGGTGTCCCACAGGGCAGCATTCTATCTCCTGTTTTATTTAGTATTAAAATTAATAACATTGTAAAGGCCGTCAAGGATGATTCTGAATGCTCTTTGTTTGTTGACGACTTTGCTTTGTGCGCACGTGGTCGAGGACTTTCGTCCCTTGAGAGGCGCTTGCAGCTGTGCGTTGATCGCATCCAGCGGTGGGTGTCTCTCAATGGATTCAAGTTCTCGCCCTCCAAGACTGTTTGTGTGCATTTTACTAACCAGACGAAATTTTTTCCAGAACCTAGCCTGAGCATTGCTGGAGTGCCAATTAAGGTGGCCGAGGAGGCAAAGTTTCTGGGGGTCATTTTTGACAAAAGACTTACCTTCTGCAACCATATTAATTACCTTAGAACCTCTTGTCAGAAGGCTCTCGACATTCTTCGTGTCGTCGGTCGTACTGACTGGGGTGCGGACCGTACTGTCTTACTTCGTCTGTACTGGGCCCTTGTTCGGTCCAAACTGGATTACGGCTCTGTGGTGTATGGCTCAGCTTCCAAGTCTGTGCTACAGCGTCTGAACACAATTCACCATCAGGGTCTGCGGATATGTCTTGGGGCCTTCAGGACGTCTCCAGTTCCTAGTCTGTATGCCGAGGCAGGGGAGCCTTCTCTCAAGCTCCGCCGCGTCCGCCTCATGCTCAGCTACGTTCTGAAACTGAAGGCCCATCCAGACAATCCTGCCTATGATTGTGTTTTTAAACCATCGTTTGCAGAGATTTACGATACCCATCCGGGAGCTGTCCGTCCACTTTCTTTCCGTGTCCGACCTCATCTGCAGGCGGCCGGATTGGACCTGGACAGAGTTTCGGAATCCCTGCAACACATCACTCCACCTTGGCTCTTACCAGTTCCTGACATCTTGCTGGACTTGACTGCCCACAAGAAAGACTCTACTCCACCAGCCATATACCAACAGAGCCTCAATGAACTGCTTTCAATTTTTCCTGGCTATTGTCGCATCTATACCGATGGGTCAAAGTCTGAGGATGGGAGAGTGGCTGCGGCCGCAGTGTCCTCTCGCCATCCTAGACGCCCATTTAAGCACCGCCTGCCAGACCACTCATCTGTATTTAGTGCGGAACTGCAGGCGGTTCTGCTGGCACTCAGGCATGCTTATCAATCTAGAGAAAGGAACTTCCTGATTCTGTCTGACTCTCTTTCTGCCCTGCAGGCCCTTCAGGGCACGGGAAATGACAACCCACTGCTGGTGCAGATCAGAGAGCTCCACGCGGACTTGATGAAGAAATATTATGATATCATTTTTATTTGGGTGCCAAGGCATGTGGGCATCGAAGGCAACAGGATCGCAGATTCTGCTGCCAACGATGCCCGCAATGACCCTGTCCCTGACACACAGACTGTTTATAGTGATTTTAGACATGTGGCTAGTGCGTACATAGCCCGTGAGTGGCAGTCCGAGTGGGACAAAGAGGAAGCTAACAAGCTGCATGAAGCCCTTCCTAAGTTGTCCGACGGTCTACCTTATCGCTGCGGCAGCCGCCGTGAGGAGACTGTCCTGGCTTGGCTCCACATCGGCCACACGTATGTTACGCACTCTTATTTACTTAAATACTTAAACAGGAGGAGCGTCCATGGTGTTATGCCTGCGACGAGCAGTACTCTGTTCAACACTTTTTGTTGTCTTGTGCTGATCTAATCGACACAAGGTATAAACATTTCACAGCAGACTCCTTGAAGGTTTTGTTCCGGGATGTGCCCCCGGACAAGATCTTCAGTTTTCTGAGAGAGAGTGCCATATTTTTAATAAGATTTGAGCGTTTATAGATTATGATGTTTTTATTATTTTGACCTTTTTGAGAGTCTTCCGACGTTTTCTTTAAAGACCTGTGAGACATTTTAGCCTGACATATTTTTAAGGTATATTTACATCATGTCTTAAGACCTTTCTTTTAGTCTGGCTGACCAGATTTTTACCCTTCCCGCCGTGAGATGGCCTTAGTTGCCTGCTCGGCGTTAAACCCAAATAACTAACTAACTCCTTTGACCTGCCTCAGCCTGAGCACTCCCTCTAAAGAAGTGTTATGTCCGACTTTGTTTATATCCGACTTTGCTACAAGTGAAGTCTGTTGCAGACATTATTATTCGATTGTTGTTTTTTCCAACCTTGTATGTGTTAACCCTTATCATTCGGAATACACCAGTGCGTGAAATAAGTTTGACTAAAATAGTTCAAGGGTAGTGCCAGAATAGCTTGGCGCCTCTAGGCGCCAAGCTATTCTTGCACCACCCTTGAACTAAAAGCCATTGGTCTATATCCTTATCTGTAAGTACTATAATGTAGCCTGCATACGGCAGTGTATAAATGTGGAGCTTTTAGCCTCAGCATGATGTGGGTTAAGAACAAAATTTGCTGTATCAGTGATAATCTGATACTTAGCTTCATTTCTCTTCAGTGACTGTTAAAGTTTGTTTTCTGTCTGTTGTGCAGCCTGCGTTTGACCTTCTTTGTGAGGACGAAGGAGCAGAAGACATCTTCCGGGGTGGATATCGTCCAGCTGCTGCGAGACAAACTGGACTCTCACTCTATTTTAAGCTACAGGATTGTCTCCCTCGACACTGTGCGTGAGTAGTCTCTCTTTGAAGAGTTTTTCAGTTCTTCGTCTTTCGCGTGGCTGTTTTAAAACATTTTACCCCTTGCCTCATTTCCCCAATTTTGGAGATGACACCTAACGACTGCGCACCAGTTGAAGGAGGTGGATCGACCATGATAATTCAATGGTAGTGCCAGATTAGCTTGGTGCCTGCTGGTGTCAATCTAATCTGGCACTACCCTTGAATTATCATGGTCGATCCATCTCTTGTCAGTTATATATACCTCAAGTTGTTGTGGCTTACAGATGCTGATGTCACGATGTAACCAGCCTTGCGTGTGCACACACACGCATGTGCGTGCACGTGCATGCGCATCTGTGTATGTGTATATAACCCATAGATACCCATGTGTGTGTGTGTGTGTGTGTGTGTGTGTGTGTGTGTGTGTGTGTGTGTGTGTGTGTGTTTCTTCTTCTTCATGTTCAATACGTTGTTTTGTATGTTGTCTTGATTATGTACATTAGTTATAGCAAGGACAGGTTTGTAATGATAGATCTGCGTGCCTAAAACCTCTTTCCTTGGAATATCTATCTATCTATCTATCTATCTATCTATCTATCTATCTATCTATCTATATCCCGTAGTCTTCCCGACCGTTGGGGCACCACTGATGACTTGGCAACCAGCTCCCTCCATTCCTCTCTTTTCTCTGCCATTTTTAGCGTATCACGCAGCCTCAGTCCTGTCCACTCTGATATATTGTCCTCCCATCTTTTCCTCTGTCTTCCTCTCCTTCGTCCTCCTTGCACAGTGCTTTGCAGGATTGTTTTGGCAAGCCCTGCTGAACGCGTGACATGCCCATACCACTTCAGTTTGCGTTTTTTCACAATGGCTAATAAGTCTTCATAGGGCCCGATGGCTTGCCTGATTCTGCTTCCCACTTCCTCGTTCGTGATGTGATCTCTGTATGAAATGCCAAGCAGCCTTTGAAAACATCTCATTTCAGTGACTTGTATCCTCCTTTCAAGGTCTGCTGTGAGGGTCCATGACTCGCAGACATACAAGAACACTGAGATGACTAAGGAGCGCATCAGTCTGATCTTGGAGCAGAGCGTGATGTTTCTGTCCTTCCATATGGTCTTCATTCTTGTCAGTGCTGTTGTTGTCTGCACAATCCTGGACAGTATTTCTGGTTTTGATCCCTCATCTGTCACAATGGTATTTGAATTTACTAACTGTTTAGGACTACAGTTGGAGTCAGACAAGGCTGCTTGCTCTCACCTACTCTTTTCAACATCTTCCTGGAAAAAATCATGATGGACGCTCTGAAAGATCATGAAGGAACTGTCAGTATTGGAGGCAGAACAATCATAAACCTGCGCTTTGCGGACGACATTGATGGCCTTGCAGGAACAGAGAAGGAGCTAGCTCAGCTGGTGGAAAAGCTGGATAGTACAGCCATTGCATATGGGATGGAAATCAGTGCAGAGAAGACCAAACTGATGACCAATAACGCCAGTGGCATTGGCACTGAAATCATGGTTGGAGGCCAAAAACTGGAAACAGTTAAGAAATTCAAATACTTAGGAGCCATTGTGACAGATGAGGGATCAAAACCAGAAATACTGTCCAGGATTGCGCAGACAACAACAGCACTGACAAGATTGAAGACCATATGGAAGGACAGAAACATCACACTCTGCTCTAAGATCAGACTGATGCGCTCCTTAGTCATCTCAGTGTTCTTGTATGCCTGCGAGTCATGGACCCTCACAACAGACCTTGAAAGGAGGATACAAGCCACTGAAATGAGATGTTTTCAAAGGCTGCTTGGCATCTCATACAGAGATCACATCACAAACGAGGAAGTGGGAAGCAGAATCAGGTAAGCCATTGGGCCCTATGAAGACTTATTAGCCATTGTGAGAAAACGCAAACTGAAGTGGTATGGGCATGTCACGCGATCAGCAGGGCTTGCCAAAACAATCCTGCAAGGCACTGTGCAAGGAGGACGAAGGAGAGGAAGACAGAGGAAAAGATGGGAGGACAATATCTCAGAGTGGACAGGACTGAAGCTGGGCGATAGACTGAGAATGGCAGAGAACAGAGAGGATTGGAGGGAGCTGGTTGCCAAGTCATCAGTGGTGCCCCAACAGTCGGGATATAGATAGATAGATAGATAGATAGATAGAACTGTTTCTAGTTTTTGGCTTCCAATCATGACGTCGGTGCCAATGCCACTGGTGTTATTTGTCATCAGTTTGGTCTTCTCTGCACTGATTTCCATCCCATACACAATGGCTGTGCTGTCCAGCTTTTCCACCAGCTGAGCTAGCTCCTTCTCTGTTCCTGCAAGGCCATCAATGTCGTCCGCAAAGCGCAAGTTCGTGATTGTTCTGCCTCCAATACTGACAGTTCCTTCATGATCTTTCAAAGTGTCTGTCATGATTCTTTCCAGGAAGATGTTGAAAAGAGTAGGTGAGAGCAAGCAGCCTTGTCTGACTCCGACTGTAGTCCTAAACCAGTTTCCTATTTTGCCGTTGAAGCAGACTGCACTAGTGGCCTTGTTGTAAAGGTTTGCTATGACTTTGATCAGGTTGGCATTTATGTTGTATAGCTCATGGTGGACTAAAGGGCTGCATGCTACACCCTGTCAAGCACTTTCTTAAATCCACAAAGACATGATAGATGTCTTGCTGGTGCTGGAGGTACCTCTCACATAGAACTCTCAGGTTGAAGATCCGCTCAGTTGTGCTGCGCCCTGGTCTGACTCCTGTGACTGTCCTTGGAAAGTAAAGTCAATCAAATCAATCAGTCTTGCTGTAGTGTGTCATGGCTGAATGGGCTAACTCTTTGGATGTCCATAGCACTTTTTGTGGTGATAACTCCTGTGACTGTTCATAGCACTTTTTGTTGATGATTCCAGACCCAAATAATGTGCTACAGCCAGCCATAGGGTTTTCAGCAATCATCGCGAGAAGAATTGCTACGGACACTTATGCAATGAATCTACCTCGGATTTCATTTCCAGTCAGTGTCCTACGGACTAGGTACAGTCCTCAGAGAGGCGCACAGAGAGGGAGTCCAATCTACCTGTGCTTGATTTCAAGCAAAATATGAAAGATCTTTAATGACAGGGGCACTTCTCTTGAGAGAGCACCTGTCTCTGAAGTCCACTTTCTTACAAGAAAGGTGGTTACTTAAAACAGGTTCTGCTGTTTGGAGGATTTCTTTCAACAATATGCCAACATTGGGTGGGCTTTCCATGGATCTCAATTGTGTTCAGTTTTTGATGGTGGCATTCAAAGAGACTGAATTTATTCTTGATTTTTTTTCTCTGTTTTCAGTGTGTCAGAACAACTGCTCAGGCCATGGCCAATGTGATCAAAGAACGAAGACGTGCCATTGTGAGGCGTTTTGGATGCCTAACGTTTTTAAAGTCGCAGTGTATGAGCGAGAGAGCAACTGTGGTAAGTGCATTTGTAAAGTGTCAGCGAAAAACCTACTTCACCTCATGTTTTTTTTTTTTTTTACCATTTGATCAATTTTATCACAATGCACTACAGCAGGAGATGGATCGACCATGATAATTCACGGGTAGTGGCAGTTGTGACTTGACACTTCTAAAAGTTTGGAAATGAGGCCTCGCGGTTAAATGGGTTAACCCTTTTAGCCCCACGCGTGCATTTCCCAAATTTTTGGAAGTGTTACTTAACGATTATGTACCGGTTGCACTAGGTGGATTGACCATGATAATTCAAGGGTAGTGCTGGATTAGCTTGGCGCCTCCAGGCGCCAAGCTAATCTGGCACTACACTTGAATTATCATGGTCAATCAATCTCCAGCTAAAGGGTGTTGGGGCTTAAAGGGTTTACCTTTTTGCATTGGGAGCCTTCAGTCAAAGGTACAGCCTGTCATAGAAGCCTTCAGTAATGGGCTCAACAGTGCAACAGTTCATGGTACAGAAAAAGTAACCTGGAGCTATATTTGTATATGACTTTGTCTACACAGCCTAATCCTATGAACATTGATTTATGCCTTTGGCTGTCATTAGCGGTTTTTGTTGCAAGGATTCCTGCAGGAATCATTGTGACAAAAGCCACTGCCAACAGCCAAAGGGTTAATTTGAGGCCCTTGCAGCCGTAACTATGGATCAGCCCTGAACGATGAGTCATAGTATGTCAGGACACAATGACAAAGAAACACAGAGCTGTTTGTAGAATGATCGACTCTCTCAGTGCTAACAACAGATAGGCTCAGTGATTGCAAAAGACATTAAGTCAATGTTTTTTTAAAGCAAGATTTTATTTTTTATTGTATCACAATTAAAATCTAACTTTTCACCAACATTAACTTTTAAGACACCAAGACCATTTTTGTGGTACGGTAAACAAGATTTTAATTCTGTCACTGTGAAAATCTTGCTTTTGGCAAACGTGGACTGAGTTACTCATACTTTCTCACAAGGTGTAGCTTCTGTGAAATGTACTGTCTGTTACAGAGTGGAGCATTCTGTATGTGGTGATTGTATGCTTCCTCATCATCGTCGCCATTATCGCTGGCGTCTGGGGAGTCATCTGCTGCTGTCTATCCAAAAGGTCAGCATTTTGACCCCTGACTTGTGCACAAGTTACCATCTTGTGCATGATGAGTTAACCTCTCATGTCATCGTGCATGCAAGTGGTCACAGATTGTGTTCCTTTGAGAATCCTTGTGCATTTAGTGCTTTCCTGGGAACAAGGCTACAAAGTTGTGTCAGCAAGAAGCATAGATCCTCATGAGCCCCCGCAACTGCGGGGGCTCATGAGGATCTATGCTTCTTGTTGACACAACTTTGTAGTATAGTAGAATGCTCATGGATTCTCATCGCCAAGGATTCTCAACTATGGGGGCTCATGAGGATCTATGCCTCTTGCTGACACAACTTTGTAGTATTGTAGAATGCACATGGGTTCTCATCGTCAAGGATCCTCAACTGCGGGGGCTCATGAAGGTGTGTGTCTCGTGCAGACAGATCCTGCCAGTTGATTCTCGTTGCTTGTGCGTGGAGCCACTTGTAATTACAATGCCCAAAGCTCCAGCCACCCAAGGAGCGTGGATACAAAGTGGTGTCAGCAAGAGACATACTTAGATCCTGATGAGAAAGAAATGAAAAAGCAATCGAAAGCACTGTGATAGCAGAGTTCCAAAGTCACAGGCTGCACACATACATACAAAATATTCTGACTGACCTTTATGAAAGCTTACTTCCTGTACCAACTGACTGAGTACAAGAACCCAATGGAGAAAGAAACATGCTTAGAAAGGACAGTTGGCAACACCGTAGAAAAGACAGTTGCAACACCATCGTGTTGTAACTGTCTTTTCTAAACATGTTTCTTTCTCTGTTGGGTTCTTCTCTGCATTTTACACGCTTGGCAGTCACCTTTTTGGTCTGGATTGTCGACTGACTGTTTTAGAAGGTGTGGACTTCAATCTGAAGAGGTTCACTGCATTTTTTATATAAAATTCATCTACTGACTGAATGTATTATTATTTAGAAAGACAGAGAAAGATAGAAACACGCTTTTTGAACTTGATTCATTATCGTTGGTCTTTGCAGGTGCCGACTCAAGTCCAAGAAGAGGCATCGCTACTCTTTACTCCGAGAAGTGGATGATGAAGATGATAAAAACAAGCTAGAATTGATGCCAAAGGGTGAATATGTCTGTTTGTCCGTGGTGTTTGTGCTACTGTCATGACATCTTGCAGGTGCTGTGTCCCACTTGTTGTCTCCCTGGATTCGTTACCACTAGGGAGACAACCAGTGTGGTGCTGTGTATACATCCGTCTTTCCTCAATGTGCTCATGGATTGGAAACTCGAGCTTTGAAAGCCTGCTGCTACAAAACCCCACCAAGCTAGTCGCTTCTTGCACGCACGATTCTATTTGGCACCCCACTGACACTGATGGGCATGGGTTTTGTTATGTGTACACGTGACGATTACGCGCATTGTGCACATGTATTTGACTTGAAGGGAATAAGGGAAAATCCACATCCAATGCCTGCCCATAATCAAAACATTGCGGGGGGAGGGGGCGGGTGGGGGGGGGGGGAGGCAGGGGGGGGCGGGAGGGGGGGTTGGGGAAGGAGGTGGGGGGGGGGGGGGGAGTTAGTGTGCGTTGGTCAGTGATTTTTAACTGTTCAGCCCAGCTCTTGTGCAGTTGGTAATACTTTTTTCCCCCTGAGGTGAATCACCTTGACAAGAAGCTGTATCCGCTAGCCAAAGGCTTACCTCATTGTGTGTCGTTAGCGGTTGTTGTCGTGATGATTCCGAAAGGAATCATCGCGACAACAACCGTTACCGACACGCAAAGAGTTAAGATGCTTATGCCCCTGAATAAAGATCTTGGAATCAGTAAACGCGGACAGCAGTTTGGAGCCACCACCTTAATGAGAGAGATCATTTGTTATGAAATACTCACAAACCGGATAGGTGGGGCTTTGTTATGAAAGACCATCACTTAAGTGGCTTTTACCACCTAAATGATGATCGTTAACTCATTGGGACCGAGGTACGAAATACGCACATTTTGGCGTTAAACTCTGAGGACTGCATTACAATTCAGGAGGCAGATCGACCATGATAGTTCAAGGGTGATGGCAGACTAGCTTGGCGCCTATAGGCGCCAAGCTATTCTGCCACCACCCTTAAACTATCATGGTCGAGCCGTATCTTGCTGTGGTGTGTCGCAGGCTGAGTGAGTTAATGACAGGTGACACTGTTTTCTGTACAAATCTTTGTCAGTTTAGTACCACAAGAAAGCCGTTGTGAATGACGCGGTCTGGCGACCGCTCTCGCAACATACTAATCATACTGAGGATGGCCTGCGTCTTTATGTTTCACCCATGCTTCACCCCCTCGTAAATGAAGCCACCGGCAATGTTCACAGCACCGATGGCTGCAAGCGCTAGGGTCATTGCCGAACGATCTGCCCCATTCAGCCCTGGCGCACCACAGCAGGAGATGGGTCGACCATGATAATTCAAGGGCAGTGCCAGATTAGCTTGGAGCCGACAGGCTCCAAGCTAATCTGGCACTGCCCTTGAATTATCATGGTCGACCCATCTCCTGCAACAGGTGCATAGTCGTTAAATGATGCCTCCAAAATTTGGGGAATACGTGCGCTGGGCTGAATGGATTAATTTACATTATGCTTCGTTTTGGTTTTGGTTTTGGTTTTGGTTTTTCAGATGAGGTGAGAAATGTGGTTGTAAAATAGTGGCTTAGGGTTGTATGTTTGGTTTTTTTTTGTTTTCTTTGGGTGCTGGTCTGTGATTTTAGACAAGGTCCAAAATCACAGACCGGCACATACAGCATTTATGCTTTAGTTTTTTTCTTGTGGATGACGTGTATGCTCACATGCTATGTAGCGCTAACAGCATTCAGGGTTCTCACATTGGCCATACTTGTCACACACTCATTGTTATTGAAAAGGGAGGAACGCTCCTGGTTCTTCGTCTGCAGTGAGCCGTTTTCGGTGTAGCACTTCTTGACATCATGTGCTGACCTAATCGATATCAGGCGGACACGCATTACAGCAGACGCTTTGAAGGTTTTGTTTCGGGATGTTCCCCCGGACAAAATCTTCAGTTTTCTAAAAGAAGCAAATTTGTTTTACAAAATTGAAGTTCTTATGAACTTACAAAGTCTGTAGACATGTACGATTGACCTATGTGACTATTTAGCTAAGAATACTTTTAAACTGTGTTTACATCATGTTTTAAGACATTTCTCTAATCTGGCTGACCAGACTTTTACCCTTCCCGCCATGAGATGGCTTTAGTTGTCTGCTCGGCGTTAAACCCCAATAACTAACTAACTCAAGGTGATGTCTTTGTTTCTTAATACAAATAGTTCAGTGGTAGTCCCTGATAAGCTTGCTGCCTGGGAAGATGCCAAGCAAATCAGGCATTACCTTTGAGCTGTCATAGTGTATTTATTATTATCATTATTATTATTGTTGTATTAGTTAGACTTTGCCAGTGGTTTTTGGCGCCTTCTGGGGCTGATTAGGGAGTGGAATGTCAAAGGTGAAGTCGAGGGCTGACCCTAGAGGCGACAAGAACCACTGGAAAAGCCTAATTCATGATACAATGCTTTTTTTCTTCAATTGTGAGCATGTAAAAATATTAATAAGCATGAAATACACGCTTGAAAATACTTCTATCTAGCAAACCAACATTCTTGTGACGCAACATCAGTTCTTTGGAATTAACTCCCTTTGTGGAAAAATCCTTGTGATCGTGTTACCACTTCCAAATTTCTGTTCAAGGTATTGTTTAATTTATCACATTTTGATATTTTACAAATGAAATATGTAGCTTAGGAAGTATGTATCTCATGCATAGAGCTTTTTGTTGCGTTTAGCATTTTTTACCTGACTTTTCACAGTTTTCGCTACAGTGACATATGTAAGCAGGCCTACAGAGACCTTTCAGTGACTACATTTTTAATTAGTTCTCTGTCGATGATATTATCTAACTTGTCACATGTTTGAGTTTTTCTAATATGAAATTGGTACCAGAGCTATTCACCCTTATCATTTGGAATACACCAATGTGTGAAACAAGTTTGACTAAAATAGTTCAAGGGTAGTGCCAGAATAGCTTGGCGCCTGTAGGCGCCAAGCTATTCTGGCACCACCCTTGAACTAAAGCCATTGGACTATATCCTTATCTGTAAGTACTGTAATGTAGCTTGCATATGGCAGTGTACACATTTGAAGCTGTTAGCCTCAGTAGGATAAGGGTTAAGGGTAGGTAATCCATTTAGAAACCACCCCACCCGGGTCTGCCCTGGGGGACTTGGGTGGGGTTAGGTATTTTTTAGTTCCCAGGGTCACCCTGGTCAGCCCCACAGGGTGGGTTTTTCTCTCTATTCTGGGGCATGTGTTTCTGTCTACCCTTTGTCCATTCACCTGTATTTGCCTTTTTAAAACTCTCCCTACTGTCTGCACTGCCTGTAGCTCTTGATGTTGGATGTGTGTTGCTAAATGGTCTTAGCTTTATTTAGGCCCCATGTTGTAGGTTTATTTAACGTATTTGACCGGCTGGCGACATACATTCAATTTTCTGTTTAGTTTTTTTTCACAAGCAGTGCAGGCACGTCCTGAGAAAGCCTTATTGCTGTCGGGACGTTAAGCAATGTACAATCAATCAAACCATTTAGAAACCAATTTTCAACATGGTAACTGGAGACGTGTATTATCCTATATAGCTCCAAACGCCCTACATCAGGTGATGGCTCGACCATGATAATTCAAGGGTAGTGCCAGATGAGCTTGGCGCCTGCAGGCGCCAAGCTCATCTGGCACTACCCTTGAATTATCATGGTCGAGCCATCTCCCACAGCTGGTACAGTCACATGGTAACACCTCCAAAATGCATGCGTGGGATTAAATGTGTTAAATTGAAAGCTGTTCACAATCACAGAAAGCATGCGTGTGAACATGAGATGCCCTTTTTGTATAGGCGGTTCCTCCAGGAATCGCTTTGACCAAAAGCGCTTCCGACAGCTAAAGGGGTTGAACAAATGCACCAAGCATGCTTGTAAACTTGATTTTTGAATTGCACACTAATTCAACCAATTGCCATTATGTAATCACACCGGCTGACATCTTGGAGCAGTCATTTTGCTCATCTGTTTATTTAACCCTTTGCGTGTCGGTAGCAGTTTTGGTCATGATGATTCCTGTAGGAATCCTTGCGAGAAAAACCACTGCCGACATGCAAAAGGTTAACTTATTTGAGATGTGCGGCGTCCGCATGCACGGCATTAACTGGCATATCCGAATGTGGCACATCTTAATCATGTTAACCCTTTTAGCCCCAAGGTCCCATTTCTCAAATTTTGGAGGTGTTGCTTAACGACTATGTACCAGTTGCAGGAGATGGCTTGAACATGATAATTCAAGGGTAGTGCCAGATGAGCTTGGCGCCTGAAGGCGCCAAGCTAATCTGGCACTACCCTTGAATTATCATGGTCAAGCCATCTCCTGCTGTAGGGATCCAGGGGTATAGGGGTTAATAAGATATTTCAAATTCAAATTCAAAAACTTTATTGTGTCAGTCTAGCCGACAAATTTTCTTTCGTTGGGATCACATGCGCGTGTACGGTTTTAGCCACATTATGACAATGGTTTGAAAAAAGAAAAAAAAAAACACTACATGACTACATTAGTGGTATCTGCTTTATAGTCTTATTTTGTGTTTTGGTTACATTTTTTTCTTTATTTTCTGATCTTCTTTGTACACGTATTAACAAAAAATCTTTCCTATATTTATATGAATGCTTTGTAATCAGCGGACTGTATGTGTGATGGTCAGTGATTTTAAACCTTAGGACATTAAGACTGGAAGTCTACAAATTAAAGACCCAACCTCAGTTGTATGGAGTGAGCTTAAGTCCTGCACCAACCACTTAGCAAGGTGCTCTGCTATAGCAATCGGATTTATAATAAGCAGCCTAAAATAATCAACATACAGGGTTTGGGAAGAGCGCAGGGGGGGTGGGGGTGGGGGGGTGGGGGTGGGGGGGGGGGTTGTTGTTGGTGTTTTTTTTTTGTGGATATATTTCTGATGTTTATGATAGAAAAACCTACAAAACAAAAAGCTCTCACATACGTATTGCGTGGAGGACTCATGTTTAAATAAATCACCAATAATGTGTTTTGTCTGTCTGTCTGTTTTTTTCTCCAAATTTTGGTATTATACGTTAAGAGCCGGGGTTTGCAGTGTTGTTTAATAACAATCTGTTTTTTTGCCTATAGGAAAAATCCAAAACAGCAGTGTGATGATATCGGAGTCTGACTTCTCCAGTGAGGAGGAAACCCTATTTGTCAGCAGCAAACCATCCAACGGGCACCTCAAACCGCTGAACGGGGTGTCACGTCAGCATTTCAAGGCGCAGCTGAAAACGTAGCACAGATGAAATTGTTACCCTTGCAAGCTCTGTTGAAGAACCCTTTTACCCTCCTGCAGTTGGCAGTTGGTTTTGATGGTGCTTAGTTGTTGCGCTGGTGCCAAAAATGGACCCACTTCCTTCTCAGGATCTGCATCGTAGCATTCCACTGTGGACCTCAGAAGCTTAACAGCTGGTACTGTACGGAAAGGTGACCAAGTATTTACAGATAACTTCGTTAAATCCAAAGTCTACTGTAAGCGGAGCAGACAGGTGTGGTGGAGACCTGTAGTGTGTTTGTGTATGTACCAGACTTCTTGTGATATATCCAACGTTTTACCACTGTGGCTGTCAGGAGCACGTTTCGTCGCGATGATTCCTGCGGGAATCATCGCGACAAAACGTGCTGCCAACAGCCCAAGGGTTAACCCCTTCACTGCTGACACCACGCTTCTGCAAGAGGTATAGATCCTCATGAGCCCCCGCAGTCGCGGGGGCTCATGAGGATCTATGCCTCTTGCTGAAAGCACTTTGTATCCATTGTTCCCCGGACGACTAAAGCTCTGAATGTACACAGCTTTCAGATGTACAGTGTAGGTATAGTACCAGTGAGGGGGTTAACTATTATGTGCTTGCAGCCAACCAGTACTATAGGCAGTACCGGCAGCCGCATGCCCAGGATGGTTAGGGGAAGTCCACCATACACTGGCAACAGATGTTGAAATGTTGGCACGGGAGCTGGATCGAGAGACGCTGGCATTGGAATGCCACACCGATGCCCCCTGAAGTGGTGTAGGCACAAAACATCGCTGACATGCTTTTATGACAAAAGTGCGGAGTGGTTTTATGTTCGTTTTATTTTTCCAAAGTCGATAAAAAAAACAACTTTGGCCTAAACATGCAGGCTGAAGGTAGATTTGCGGTGATTAATTGACGCTGAAAGTTGTGTGCTGGTCTGTGATGTTGGACCTTACAGCTGCCAGCCATAAAGTCCAAAATCACAGACCCTGACTGTGACTATAATGCTCTGTTGATCCTTAAAAGAGATTAGAAGTGTCTCTGTAACATGTTCACAAAATAAAACTTGCATAATCATGACAAGAATCTAGACGGCCATCATCAATACACCATGTGACAAAATGGACTATTTTATAAAAAAGGGACATTGCAGGTAAATGAGTCCTGTGTGTGACAATTGAAGCAAGTCATGTATGTGACAAATAAAGACTTGTTTGTGACATTTTTTTTCTTTCGTGGACAAAGACATTCAAGGGCCGAGCTGCCATTTGTAATAAGCGCGATCTCACCCATATGCAATTCCAGCAGACAGGGAGCAATTCTGTGTTGTTCATCGCTTGTGTTGGAGATGTAGCGGAGGCGCAAACCTCCGAGGAAATACAACCACACTGAATGCACAAGAGTCTGAAAAAGAATTCACGTGAACAATTATTTAGGTTTTATTTCAGTGTTATCAAAGTTTTGCGGCAGGGCCTGTTATGAGAGGCAACCTTTACGAGAGATCACCTGTCAATAACCTTTTTCATGCTGATACGCCCATTGCTTGAAATAAATCTGACTGATAGTTCAAGGGTGGTGCCAGAATATGGAGCTATTCTGGCACCGCCCTTGAACTAAAATGCTTGAGCTATCTCCTAATCTGTAAAGTAGCCTTCATAGGAATTTTAAAAAATCAGCCTCAGGATGAAATGGGTTAGAGACCACCATTTAGGTGGCTGTGGCTGTGGCTACCTCAACGATGGTCTTTAACGACAGGTGACACTTCCTGCCCTTCAAGACTTCGCTTGGGAGAGCAACTTGTCTTTTAAGACCACTTTTTAGTGCAAGCCAAGGTGGCTGTTCAAAACAGGCTCCACTGTGCCAACAGAATCGTGTTTGATGCAGGGAGTAAACCTCTGCAGTGCATGACTGCCCTGACAGATTTGCGGACCTATACTAGCTGTTGACTGTGTTCATTGCCTGCGTTTTCCAGCATTTATCCTGACGATCAAACTGTGAAACCTGGACATTATTCTGTAGTTACCCCCCTTTGAGCATGCAGCCATCGGTACCGTTCACAGTGCCAGCCGCGGCCTGCACGAGAGGGGGGAGGGTGAATTTAGAAGCGTGTAGACATGACTGACAACTGTGATGATTTATGTAATTTGTGAAATTTTTATACACTCTCTGTTGTGGTTAGTGATGTGGGGTTTCTTATCCCTCGGCTGTCAGTAGTGGATTTTGTCACATTGATTCCAGCAGCCAAAGGGTTAACCCTCTCGTGAGTGCAGCCACTGGTGCTGTAAACAGTACCGGTGGATGCATGTGCAAAGAGTTAACCCTTTGGGTGTTGGTAGCAGTTTTAGTCGCAATGATTCATGTTGGAATCATGACTAAAACTGCTACCGACACCCAAAGGGTTAACTCATTCAGCCTGGTACACGTATCTCCCAAATTTTGGAGGCGTCATCTAACGACTATGCACCTGTTGCAGGAGATGAATCGACCATGATAATTCAAGGGTGGTGTCGGCGCCAAGCTAATCTGGCACCACCCTTGAATTATCATGGTCGACCCATCTCCTGCCGCAGTGCGTCATGGCTGAATGGGCTAAAGGGAATTCTCCACGGAGTACCGTAGGTTATCGTGATAAAGACTGGGTATATTGTTGTGATTATGTGGTGTACAAAATTAATATGTCCTCTACAGTTCTAACTCTGTTATAACGTGAGCGATGCCTTGAATAACAGACTTAGCCATGTTCTTTATACAGGACGGATTCTTCCTTATTTTGATGAAAAGATTGTGCTTGTCTAAATTTAACACTGTAATCATTATATGCTTATTTCGTTTTGTGTCATTATCTCCTTATCCGTTTTTAATTTTTTTATATTTTTTATATATATATATATATATATATATATATTTATTTTTATAATTTTTTTTTTTTTTTTTTTTTGGGGGGGGGGGGGAGGGAGGGGGGGGGGGGTGCCATGAGTGTTTTTATTTTTGTTTGTTGTATTTGTTTCGTTATACCAGCAGTTCCATCAGACCTATCGGGTATGATGTGGCAATTTATTCTTTTTAGCTGCCTGAGCGCTGCACGTGTAGATTGTGAAAGTCATATTTGTAATATGGTTGTGACAGTGCGGCATTTGTACATGTATGTGGTCATGCAGCTTTATCCTGCTGTGTGCAAAGCAGGATTTTATTTTAGTTTATTTCCATTGTAAAAGGCACTAAGTGTGTACCATGGGAGCATGCACTTCAAAACCGAAAGCCTACAATTTTGAAGTTGCTTCCTGAGGAATGTATTACAACTCTAGGGACAGATCGATCATGATAGCTCAAGGGTGATGCCAGAATAGCTTGACACCACTGGGCACCAAGCTATTCTGGCACCACCCTTGAACTATCATGCTCGATTCAAGTCTTGCTGCGGTGTGTCGGGGTTGATTGTTATTTATCATTTTTGAGTCGCAAGTTTTGACTTTGTTTTACACACAGAGTGAACGTGCTTGTTTGTCGAAGAAGTACATTAATTTTTTTTATGCATTTTGCTGCCATTGATAATAAATTTCTCGCCTGAAACCACCGCACTTTAACTGACATCCACGTGAAGAGCGCAGATGTAAATGGGACAAGATTAGACATGAAAAACAAAAGACTAACAAGAGACATTAACCCATTCAAGACAGGCTGCATCCGGATACGCAGCTGTTGCCGCGTATCCAGATGCAGCCTGTCTCGAATGGGTTAATCCCCATGAGCCCCCATGCCTATGGGACTGGGTAGTGTTCACCTTGCCTTGGGCAGTTAACTCATTCTACCCCAGACACACGACAGCAAGATAAGGATCGACCATGATAGTAATCCCCATGAGCCCCCATGCCTATGGGACTGGGTAGTGTTCACCTTGCCTTGGGCAGTTAACTCATTCTACCCCAGACACACGACGGCAAGATAAGGATCGACCATGATAGTAATCCCCATGAGCCCCCATGCCTATGGGACTGGGTAGTGTTCACCTTGCCTTGGGCAGTTAACTCATTCTACCCCAGACACACGACAGCAAGATAAGGATCGACCATGATAGTAATCCCCATGAGCCCCCATGCCTATGGGACTGGGTAGTGTTCACCTTGCCTTGGGCAGTTAACTCATTCTACCCCAGACACACGACAGCAAGATAAGGATCGACCATGATAGTTCAAGGGTGATGCCAGAATAGCTTGGCGCCTATGGGCGCCAAGCTATTCTGGTATCACCCTTGAACTATCATGGTCGATCTGTGTCCTGCACTGCAATGCAGTCTTCAGAGGACAACGGCAAAATTTGGGGATTTCGGTGTTGGGGTAGAATGAGTTAAAGGAATAAGCTTTTCATTTTTTACAACATTTTCTACAAGTATGTAGTAAAACTGTTGCAACAAGGGTTTCATGTGAAAGGAAAGCAGAAAATTGAGGTTGGAAACCCACGTTTGTTGAGTTAGAAACAGGTTTCTGACTTAAAGGGTTTTCAACCTCTATTTTCTGTTTTTCTTTTCTGCAGGTAATATCTACATTGTTTGCATTTTTATTAATAATAATAATACATAGTTTTTATATAGCGCCCTTCCCCACAGACAGCAAGCTCAGAGCGCTTTATTATTAACCCCTTGTGCATGCAGTCACTGGTACTGTTTACAGTAATGGTGGCTGTGCGCACTAAGGGGCTAACCTCTTCAATGCTAGTGGACATGAATTAACGGGCAGAGGAAAGACCTGATGACTGAACCACGTGAACAACATAAGCACAAATGGAGACTGCAAGAGGTATAGATCCTCATGAACCCCTGCAACTGCTGGAGCTCATGAGGATCAATACCTCTTGCAGTTGGATGTGCTCAGTCGGCCCTTGCAGTGAAAGAGTTAAATATTATCCCAGTGCTCGATACTCTTATTTTTCATTTATCGCCGTTGGGCTTTTGGTTGTGTAATTTATTTATTGATTGATTGATTTCTTCATTTATTTATTTATTTGTTTATTTATTTGTTTATTACTTATTTTTTCACTCTCCCTGATAATTTATTTTGTTATTGATTTATTTTGGAATGTTTGTTTTTGTTGTAGTTTTTCATTTTGTCTAGCGCAGTATTCCTTCCACAAGTATGGTTTCCTTCTGCACTAATGTCTGTTCTGTATTGAAAACTATCGTGTGGGTCGACTTTTGAGTTTTGCATACATGAATGTAAATAGCGTGGGGAATTGATGTGAAAGCCGGTATTTCTGGTAAATATTCCTGTGGATCTGATAACCTGTATAATCAGTTTGCGCAGTTGTGCTTTATATTTCATACATCACTCGTGATATGTGATTTTGGACTTGGAGCCTAGGGCTGTAAGGTCGAGAATGACAGACCAGGTATGTGTGTACAGTTGACAGAGATTTCTTGGTTTTGTACTGTTTGCATGTTTGGAACTGTTTACTTGTTGACTGCCACTGACGCTGAAACGGTCACTGCAGCATACTTTTTCGGACACTGTACCCCGTCCTGTACACTGTCCGGTGTTGAACTGTACACTGTTCAGTGTCAAACTGCCCAAGACTTTTCAAGTCTCGCTTCCTAGGAGAATGTTGCTCAACATGCCATTAACCCTTTTAGCCCCGGGACCCTGCAACAGGGGATGGATTGATCATGATAATTCAAGGGTAGTGCCAGATGAGCTTGGCGCCTTCAGGCGCCAAGCTCATCTGGCACTACCCTTGAATTATCATGATCAGTCCATCTCCTACAACTGGAACATAGTCGTTAGACAACACCTCCAAAATTTAAGAAATGGGCTAAAAGGGTTCAGCGGCTAGTTTCTGGTCGTCTGCTTTCTCGGTCGAGTGTACGCGTAAAATATAAAAGAATCGCAATGGACTTGACATGAAAAAGGATCAATTCTGACAGCAGCGTAACCTGCGTACCAACAGAACGCGTTCCGCGCTGAACGTGTGTGTGGGGGGCATAGCCACCCACCTCTGTGTGAGGAAACGCGTACCCCGTTTGCGACACGTGAGGATCGAGCTTCGACGCGTGACATCCGTTTCTAGTCTTACTCTGTGAACGTGCGGTATTCTAAGGAATTATACTCACTTAACCCTTTTAACCCCCTGGCTGCATTTTCCAAAGTTTTGGATGTGTTGTCTAATGACTGTGTACCAGTTGTAGGAGATGGAGTGACCATGATAATTCAAGGGTAGTGCCAGATGAGCTTGGCGCCTTGAGGCGCCAAGCTTATCTGGCACTACCCTTGAATTATCATGGTTAATCCATCTCCTGCTGCAGGGTCCCAGGGCTAAATGGGTTAAATCTTATTAGTAATGTACATATTCATACATTGCCAAACCTTTTTTCCCCGCAGAGATTCATTTAAGTGCTGAAGTGATTGTCGCGATCGTCCGAGTTCATGTGACCTCTCGGGGCCCAAGACTTGAAAACTCTCAGTAACAATGGACAGTGTGCACATGGCACAGTTCGACACTGTACACAGGGCGCAGCTTAACAATGCAAGACAGTGTACACGGGGCACAGTTTAACACTGGACACTGTGCACAGGGCACAGTTCAACACTCGACACTATAGACAGGGCACAGCTTAACAATAGACAGTGTACGTGGGGCACAGTTTAACACTATACACAGTTTAACAATGGACAGTGTACATGGGATACAGTGTCCGAAAAAGTATACTATGACGACTATTTCAGCGACTACTATACCGATCAGAAAAAAACACGTTGTTGTGAGTCTTTCCTGCCAAACGGTATGTACCGGTATCATCAGTAGGCGTTAACCCCATTTAACCCCAATGCACTACACCAGGAAATGGCTCGGCCATGATAATTCAAGGGTGGTGCCTGTTTAGCTTGGCGCCAAGCTAAGCTGGCACCAACCTTGGATTATCATGGATGATTCATCTCCTGGATAGTCGTTAGGTGACACATCCACAATTTGGAAAGTACAGCCTTGGGGTTAAGTATGGATTAATTTTGATGTTAGTGTTTCTGTGTGGGCACTCCAGCAATACGTTAGATACCTAGTGTCAAACCAGATCGGCATTTATCCGTGTTTTTTGATTCACAGTACTCATGAATACAAGACATAACCTGACTAAGAGTGAAGAAGCCAGTCTATATATGCAACTGTCTTTATCTACAGGTATTCAAAACGTGTTGTTTTAATGAGAGACTGCAATCAATGGTGACGCCAAGATTTCTCACCTGAGCAGAAAAACTAACTTCAGTATCTAGGATTGTGATGGACTGCGGTAAGGAAGAAGATCTTCTGGCGGAGGAAACTAGCATGGCTTCTGTTTTATCTTCATTCAGTTTTAGTTTGTTGGCTATCATCCGTGTTCTAACATCAGAAACAGACTGTTGCACCCACACTAGCACAGCAGAACCTGTTTTGAGCGACCGTCCTCAAGAGAGATCACCTGTCATTGAAGACCATCATTTAGGTGGCTGTCGCTGTTTTGAGCGACCGTCCTCAAGAGAGATCACCTGTCATTGAAGACCTTCATTTAGGTGGCTGTCGCTGTGACTGTGGCTGTCGCCACCTAAATGATGGTTTTTAACGACAGGTGGCACTTTGTGCCCTGCAAGACTTCTCTTGAGGAACATCTGTCTTTTAACCCATATCATTACCAGTGTGTGAAATAAGTTTGACTAAAATAGTTCAAGGGTAGTGCCAGAATAGCTTGGCGCCGCTAGGCGCCAAGCTATTTTGGCACCACCCTTGAACTAAAGCCATTGGTCTATATCCTTATCTGTAAGCACTTTAATGTAGCTTGCATAGATGGCAGTGTACAAATGTGAAGCTTTTAGCCTTAGTATGATTTGGGTTAAGACCACCGTTGTTTTGCTCAAAACAGGGGTCCGTTGTTGAGAACCTTTCCAATGCTACATTTGTAATGAAAAACCTGTACCAGCAACGCATACCGGTTATATAACTTGCGGTTTTGGGTTGATATTTTTTTTTTTAACATAAAGTGGTAGTTTTACGATGAAGGCCTGGTCCAGCCAAGCTGTAAGATAAGACTTGTGTGTTACGATAGCTTGCGGGTTGAAATTGCTTAGTCTACCCGCATGTAGGTAGGGAAAGTTAGTCTGTCAGGTGCAACTGTCTTAATGTAGTAGACCATGCAAAACATGCAAAATAAAAATAATGTTTTATGTTTTTGTCAAAATGTTCAAAACTACCATATCTTTGGTCACATTTTTGGTTTAAAAAAATCTGTCACATAATGTTGCATATAATTATGTGTAATTTTCAAGATGCATTGAGCTTGAAACAGTGGAGATAATGGTGAGTAATTCACATTCAAGAAAAGACAGTTTCATAAATAGCTGAAAATCTTCCGTCATCTGATTGCATACGAGGTTTCATCCATACGTGTGCCAGTCTGTGACTTAGGACCTTACAGCTTCCGGTTGTAAGGTCCAAAGTCACAGACTGGCACACACGTGCAAACTTGTTGCCAGGGAGTAATCAGAGCTTGTGCGTACATGTATATATAATACTGTTTGTATACGTTGTTGTTGTTAGCTCTTGAGGTGACGTTCTTCGCATTTTTCATGTTAATATCCGAGGCACCTGCGTACTGTTTGCTGCTTCCTGAATCAGAATCACGTCAGATAAAAAGGACACGATAAACAGGTAGTGCCCCTTGATAGGGATCTGTGCCTCTTGCTGACACCACTTTGAAGGCAGACACATTCCTTGGGCGACTTAGGGGCTGGTTGCAGGAGTGACCTTAGTCCTGCGCCAGCCACTAAGCAAGGTGTTCCGCAATAGCGGAGCACCTTGCTTAGTGGCTGGCGCAGGACTAGGCTCACTCCTGCAAACTGCTGCCGTTTCTTTGGCTTTGAAAAGACATAAGCTCATTACATTCTGATGATGAAATCGTCCATTTCTTAGAAATCCTTTGAGTTCTATGTCACAGTTCTGGAGGCATGTCGACCGTGATAGTTCAAGGGTGGTATCGGAATAGCTTGGCGCCTGCGGGCGCCAAGCTATTCCGACACCACCCTTGAACTATCACGGTCGACCGATATTCTGTCGTATTATTTCAGGGCTTTATGGGATAACAATGATTTCAGAAACTCAGTCTGCCTCCACTGGCAGGGAAGCGGTTAATAGGTACCATCTGCGCTGATTGCCATTGGTGAATGCAAATGCTGTCCCAGTTAACCACACACGCTGTGCTTGATCGCGCACTCAGTCCAATACCCTCCCTTTAAGTTCTCTCTTTCTCATCTGCCCAGGTTCCGGAGTCTTTTTGAGGCACATAGTCCACCAAATGTGTGAAGCTCGTGCCTTTTCTGACCATTTTCTGATTTAGGGATCACCTATATTAATTAACCCCCTTGTGCATGCAGCCACAGTACCGGTGGCTCCATGCACAAGAAGGTTAAAGATCGTTTGATTGAATCGTTGACAATTCTGTGTGTGTGAAAATTAGTGAGTTATTTTTCTACAATCAGTTACAAAATGGTTGTTTATTTCTGTACAGTATGATATGAAACTTTGACAAATTGTTCAATTTGATTACATTTTGTACATTCATGGGTCTGTAATTGCTTGCTTCAGTTAATTCCAAAGGTGAGCTTTCAGTATTTTGTCAGTTTACATGTACTGGTGACAGGTTTTGACTTTGCAGTTATAAAGTCAACCCTGTGGAGGTAAAGGGCAGTAAGTAAAAAGTGAGATTTTCATTGAAATACAATGAAACTCTTGCTTTTCACAAAAATGGAACTATCGTCTTTCGCTTCAACAAGGTAGAAGTTGCCATCTCCAGGGTGAGCAGTGAATGCTGCAATTCACCAATTAAACAAATGGATTTTCGTTGTTTTTTCCCAGCCTTAACTAACGCTTTCCCACCCATCTTTTCACAAGCCATGCGATGTGTGTAGGCACGCTTTGACATTCCTAAGTTGCAAAGTAAAGTAGAGCAGACATTATTTTATTTTACAACTTTCAAATTTCATTATCAAACAAAAGTTAAGTCACCTAACCTGACACACTACAGCAGCAGATATATCGACAGTGATAATTCAAGGGTAGTGACAGATTAGCTTGGCACCGTCAGGCGCCATGCTAATCTGGCAGTACCCTTGAATTATCATGGTTTATCCTGCAAATGGTATATAGTTGATAGGTGACACTTTAAAATTTTTGGAAATGTGGCCTTTGGAATAAATTGGTTACGTTGGTCATTTTCGCAGCATCATTGAAACACATAGCAAGGAATTATATAAAGGAGATATTGTAAACTATTAACCCTCTGTTCCTGTAGAACGTTGTTTTAAGTGCTCCAAAAAGGTCTGTTTCATTCAATTTCGTTTCATTTCGGTTGGGTTTCTGTTGGAAACCTTCCCATCTCATCTCATCTCATTCTGTGAAATGTGGCATTGTACACTGATGCGCAAGAGAAATGTGACATCATTTGAATCACCAACTTGTTTCTGAATATTCAAACGATGTTGCATTTCTTTGGCTTGTCTGGATGCATTTTAATACTCTGCTTTCCTCCCAGAGATTATTTATTTTTCTCTTGACATTCCTCGTTCATACCTGAACAATGATCTTGTGCGTTGTGAGTGATTAACTTCTGCTTTTGGTTAATGTTTACCATTGGGGTCACTGATGAATATGATCATTCTCCACTTGCATGTTCACATTTGAACAGTTGAAAATATGTGGACCAAAAGATTGAGGAGATGCAAGTATGTGTACTTTATGTGTTTGATTGCTTTGTTTCCCTGATTTTTATGCCTGTTACAAATCTTCATAACAATCATGCTTATTTCATTGATTCTCAAAGATTTTTGTGCTTTTTAAACTTATTCAACCCGACGGCTGTATTTCCCGAATTTTGGAGGCGTCATCTAATGACTATGCACCAGTTGCAGGAGATGGATGACCATGATAATTCAAGGGCAGTGCTAGATTAGCTTGGCGCCGAGAGGCCCTTGAATTATCATGGTCGACCCGTCTCCTGCTGTAGTGCGTCAGGGCTGAATGGTTTAAGGATTTTTGTCTGAATGTGCCTGTACTGTTCGTGGGAGCACTCCCCAGAGAGACACACTCGGGGAGTACGTCACAAGGACATCTCTATTCAGACGACATGTTTAGCTCTCTGGGAGTACACCACAGGTACATTTCTATTCAAATGAGATGCTTATCAGGCATACTTCCAAAGTGGGTCTATCGCCTGAGTACTCGCGCAAACTTCGATGTCAGGACCAAGCGAGTGACTGTCAAGTGTGTGAAGATAAAAATGCAAGAAAATAACTAGCAGAGAAAGAAAGCATTTCAAAATGACAAAGTCAAAAAACCAACTTGTTTGTTCTTGTTATTCGAAAGCGTGCTCCTTTCTTTGTTGAATGTTTCCTTGCACGATTTCTGCTCTCATCTTCTGTATTGATGAGCTAGAGAAATGCAACATTTTTTGGGAATCATCGGAAACACTTCAGTGTTTCTTCTGATTTCAAAAATGTCGCATTTCTTTTGTCCGTCTGATGAAATTACTGATACTATATTTACTCCCAAATATGAATTCCATAAGTGTTTGCCACTAGTTAAAGTATTCGTCTGTCAGCTGCCTTAACACATTCAAGGCATGCTACATTCCACTATGCAGAAAAAGCTGTGTATCCGGATGCAGCATGTCTGGAATGAGTTAATTAATTGTTCCTGCATTTATGGATTTGGGAATGAACGAGGTTTTAAACGTCAGTATTGATCCACGCTAACTTACTTTTGTTAAATTCTGCTAAAGAGGGTTTTCCTTCTCCCGGAGCACATGCAAGTAAGGAAATCAATCCAGACCAAAAAGGTGACTGCCAAGCGTGTAATATGCAAAGAAGTACCCAACGGAGAAAGAAACACGCTTAGAAAAGACGGGTACAACACAATTATAAGTAAGGAAATTTTTTAGCCAATCGGTCCCAAAGAAAAAAAAAAGGTTCGAAAATGGTTATTACATATACAGCAAATGTTGACCCAAAAATATGATGCAGCCATCTAGATGATGGTCTGTAATGACAGGTGGTGTGTCATGAGGATGGTCACTCGAAACAGTTTCTCCTGTATTTCACTGAGGGGTCTGGAGTTTGTGGGTCTAGAGCTTCTATCTTTCTGCAGCAGTTTGATAAGGTACACTGATAAGTTTTATGTTCATATACTAACAAGCAAAAGAAATGCAACATTACTGGAATCAACTGAAACACTGGAGTTTTTCCAACGATTCCAGTGATTTCGCATTTATTTGGGTCGTCAGTATATAAGCATTGATGAATTTTTTTAACCCCCTTGTGTGTGCAGCCCCCGGTCCTGTTTGCAGTACTGGTGGCTGCATGCAGAAGGCGTTGAGCCTGTTGGGGAGGGTAGTAATTCCCAACCTTTAACTCATTCGAGACGTGGTGCCTCCGGATACGCGGCTTATGCCGCGTAACCGGAGGCGGCACGTCTCGAATGAGTTAATATATATGTGATGGTCCTTTAAAACTTATTGTTTAGCTATGTACCTTGTTTCACTTGTTTGTTATTTTGTTACTGTCCCCGTGTTTTATTTCTTTGTTTGTTTCCTTGTTTGGGTTGGTATGTTGTTGCTGTCTTCTCGCCAATCTTTTTAATGACAAATGAAATAAATAATTTTTGAATAAAGAAGCAGAGGCCATGCAGTTTTGGTTGTTTTATTTTACTCTGTGCGCGCCTGTGTGTGTTTGTGTGTACTGCACTGAGCCATAAAGGTACAACTACACAGATTTGACAAACCTCATATCCTCTGGTGACTGCATTGCTGTTCGAGAGACATCGACCATGATAGTTCAAGGGGGTGCCAGAATAGCTTGGCGCCATGCTATTCTGGCACCACCCTTGAACTGTAATGTTATTTAACGTCTGTTCACATTTTAGACAACTGTGGGTGTGTGCGTGGACACTCGCATGTCTGTCTGCGTCGTTCTTTTAGCAAAACCACTTTAACTCATTCTACCCCAGACACACCACAGCAAGATATGGATCGACCATGATAGTTTAAGGGTGATGCCAGAATAGCTTGGCGCCTATGGGCGCCAATCTATTCTGGCATCACCCTTGAACTATCATGGTCGATCTGGTTTCTGCACAGCACAGCAGTCTTCAGAGGACAACGGCAACATTTGGGGATTTCGGTGTTGGGGTACAATGAGTTAAACCAGCAACAGGGGTATACACGCGCACTAGGGCTGAGAGTGGCATAATATTATTATGTCCTGGTAAAAAGATGGGCTCGCTCTGTAGCATGTCTGTTGATAAGTCCTGGTAAATCGAAATCGCGTACCTGCAGCGTGCCCGAATTGAATCGGCGTTCAGGTTTTGCTGCATAGGCAATCGGTCCCCCGTAACCCACCCATTAAAAACATTGAGTACCTACAGTATTCGTGAGTACCCATTCAGCTCGTAAGGAAGAGATGGACTCGCCATTACAGTTAAAGGGCGGTGCCAGAATAGGGCTTGAGAAGTTCCCCGCGTTGCCTAGGAGCGTCGGCGCGGCAGTCCCCATCTTGAGAGGATACGATGGTCTTCAGACAGTAGCGAAGTAGTCGTTTTTCAATACGTTTTTCTTCATGTTTCTTCCTCTTTGGAAACAAACAAAAACAGATTCTGGTTAGCGGTTTCCTACGGTGATGGCAAGACTTGCTGTTATTGCGAAATTAGCACGTCAGGACTTTCCTGACATTGTCCTGACAGCGATTTCCCTATACTGAAGCGCATGAGTGGTGTCACATCCAGTCAAAATGGCCGCCACGACCAGCGTGATGACGTCAGCTTCCCGAGCCCTATAGCTTGGCACCTCAGTGTAGGCGCCAAGCTATTCTGGCACCACCCGTGAACTATCATGCTCGATATGTCTCTTGAACTGCAATGCAGTCACCGGAGGATATGTCGTTTGTCAAATCTGGATAGTACGGTACATTTTTTGCTCTTTGCGGTACACATGCACCGGTCACGACCTCCAAAAAGATGAAAGCCGATACCAGCTAGAAGTCACAGGAAGCAACATAAGCCACGAATACATGTTCTGTTGTTAGGATTGTAAGCGGGTAATACCAGTCTTCACACCTTGCTCAGCCGGTATAAAAAAAAAAAGTAACAAAAAAAAAAAAACCAACAAAAAAACAAACATGTACAGTTCTAACCCCGCAGGTATTTTTTATTAGAACAGGTTTAACCCATTACATTCTTAGGCTGACCTTGTAAAATTTGCTTTTTGTCCTATGAAGGCTGCGTGACAGATTAGGAGACAGATCAACTGTTTTAGTTCCAGGATGGTGCCAGAATAGCTTGGCGCGAGACGCATTGAACCGTCACTGAGTCAAATATATTTCAAGCAAAAAGTGTATCATTATGTAAAGGGTTATAGAAACATTTACATCTTGACTCTTGCCAACGTTTTCTCACCTGCCGTATGAATGATTCAACTGGCCTTTTGCTTACCGACAGATAAAGGGTTAAAATATACCAAACTCTGAGCCAGTAAAAACAACTGAAAAGCGGTCTAGCATGTGGCCCGGGGGCATAACAAACTATGTCGCATGGATTGTGAATATATGTACATGAAAGTGTGTGTATGACATCCAATGAAAATGATAAAAATCTTATAGTGGTGTCGGATATCAAGCAATGTCGCATGACCCTTGTTTTTGTAAGCTCTTTGAAGGACAAAGGTTAAGGATAGGTTACCTCTTTACGTTAACACAGTAAACTGGAGCACACAAAATCAGTTGAACACGATTTTTGTCTACTGTATTGAAAATACGGTAGACTTTAGGACGGGGCTGGTCGGAGCACATTCCGTAGAATGCAAAGGACATAACAGGATGGCGGGGCTCAGCTCATGGCCCGTCTGGCAAAGAAGTAACAAGATAAAAATGACGTCACGTCTAGCCACTTTACCTTGCTGTTGAACGTCGATTTGGCGCGAAGCACCGTGTGTGCGTATCATCATATATGTGTGTGTGTGCGCGTATGTATGTAAACACGAAAATCTCCGATATTACTGTACGCACAAACTTAAAACTGGCAAAATACTTTATTAAATGGGTGCCTAAGACAGCCTCCGAGCATATTGTAATTGGATGTCTGAAGACATAAAAGACCGTTTATAGAAAGTCGGTTGACCCAGATTAGAGTCCGCAATTTTGATTATATGCACTTGAAAGTTTTGGATATGGCTAATCTGTAGACTGAAGACATTGGATGAGTTCGTTAGCCAGCTTTGTACCTCTTCAACTTTTTCGAAAATAAAAGTTCAATGCGGGAAAAAATGTCAAAAATAAGACTCCTTGATTTCTTCAGAAGAACCAGACAGTGAGTGACGGTGACGTAAAAGCACCAAACGGGTCAGTGTTTTATACAATGTTCCTAATTGACGCAAATCACCAGCATTTTGAGCTGGCTCTATGGTCTCCTTCATTTATATTTTGTATGATATTTGCGAACGAATTGTAAAAAAGGTGGAATATACATGCAAGCTCATACAGAAGAGGCCGCTTTGTGGGCGTGGGCCATTCCACCTTATGTTCTGCAAAATGGCTGTGGTTACGCTAGCTCAAAACGTATAACCGCCGGCGTGTGTTTGTGTGTGCCATTGCCGTGTGTGTTTGTGTGTGCCATTGCCGTGTGTGTTTGTGTGTGCCATTGCCGTGTGTGTTTGTGTGTGCCATTGCCGTGTGTGTTTGTGTGTGCCATTGCCGTGTGTGTTTGTGTGTGCCATTGCCGTGTGTGTTTGTGTGTGCCATTGCCGTGTGTGTTTGTGTGTGCCATTGCCGTGTGTGTTTGTGTGTGCCATTGCCGTGTGTGTTTGTGTGTGCCATTGCCGTGCGGGTCAGGGAGGGGAGGGTGTGGGGGGGGGGGGGGATGAAAGGGAGATACTGTTCCAGGTACGAAATACCCACATTTTGGAGTTGTCCTCTGAGGACTGCATCACAATTCAGGAGTCAGATCGTCCATGAGAGTTCATTGTTTTATGGCTGTGTCCTTTTCACTGTGACCATGTCCATGAACAGTTTATGGGTCGCGCAGCACACCGATCTCAACTGCTTTGCACATAAGCGGCGGGCCGTGTAAGCTGACCTCGGCCCGAGGACCTCTAGATCACAAGGATTTTCATCAGAAAAACTAGGCTACCTGCTAATTGCATTCACTGCGCTTCCTCTTTCCCTCGACACTCCATCACAGACATAGAACGCAATATGTCTCACACTGGTTGTCTCCCTCAATTTGCTACCGCTGCACAGCGGTAGCGAATTGAGAGAGAACCAGTGTCGTTGTGTGTTTGTTTTTACGTTTTTACCTGCAGATACTGTAACTCGATCTTGCCAGCAATTTGCTGTGCCGATTTGGTTTATGCTTCATTCACGTTACTGATTTTCGCCTGGCATGCATGGCCGGAAATCTCCTTGCTGTTACAGTGGCGTACGAAGTTTAGGTCAAAAGGGTGACTGCAAACCGTGCAGAGGGTTAAAAAAAAAAAAAAATCCACCCACCCACCCCACACCTCCCCGCCCTACCCCCCCCCCCCCCCCCCACCTTCCCACCCACCCCCCACCCAAAAAAAAAATTAAATATTTTTAGTATATATTAAAAAAATAAAAGAAGCTCAGAAAGAACAGTCTTTCTAAGCCTGTTTGTTTTACTTCTTTTGAGGAATTTCTGTTACAGGAGCGGATAATGAGGGACAGTGGGGGGGGGGGGGGGGGTTGTTGTTGACGCATTCTATACAAAAGCCGGCGCCGATACAAGAGATCGTGCGGAGTCCGAAATAGCACAGGCGGTTACTGTGAAGCGTCAGAGCAAGAGAGCGAAGGGAATCGCCGGGTCGTGGGTTCGAGTCCCCGTTCCGGCCCCGACTAGATCCTAGTAAATCAAAGTGGCACAGTTACAGTGAGCCTGAATTGATCAGTGTTCAGGTCGTACTCCGTAGGCAATAGGTTTCCCTGTCCCCCATAACCCGCCCGTCAGGACCGTCCATTATCACTTCGGTGCCGCGGACGTTAAACCCCGAACTACTCACCAAAACCAAAAAGAGATCGCGCCCAGACCTCTCGTCAGATGTTTCTTCTAACTTTTTGATTGGTACATTTGTTCTGAGTCTACCCCCCCCCCCCTCCCCGCCCCCCCCCCCAGCCACCCACACACACACACACCTCCCACCCTACACACATTGTGTCTTCCTCTTCGAGACCCGCACCTGTGTTTAACTATTGTGTCAAGAGAGTTGTTGTGAGTGTTCTGCCGGTTGACTTCACTGAGACTCTTGCACAACATCCATGTGGCTCAGCTGACGTTCATGTCACAATGCCTCTTTGCAGGCAACGTTCACACACACCCCTAACCGGGCACCCCCCCCCCCCCCCGCCTCCCCCCCCCCCCCCCCCGCCTCCCCCCCCCCCACGCCCACTCCCCTCCCCCTCCGCCACTACCCCACCCTTCCCCTCCCTTACACATGTGGGGTCAGTTGCATGTGTGAGGTTAGGCCTTTTGCTTAGTGGTGCTTAGTGTCTGGCGCAGGACTAACCTCACTCACGCAACGGACCCATGGTCCACAGGGGGTGATTGCGGGATTGATGCATGGGCTCTGTGTCGTTACATCACACTGGTTGTCTGATCAGATGTAGCGAATCGAGAGAGACAACCAGTGAATGCCGTTACATCGCACAATGTTGACCTACGATTGTCTGGGGTCGGAATTTCTCAGTGTATTGACACTGAGTCACCAGGAATTTCTTCAATGAAACTGCGTCGTGCGGTGCCGCATGTAATTGTCTGATTCTGCAGCACACCCGTCTGTAAAAGGAGGCACAGATGCTCATGAGTCCCGACTGAGCCTGCGACGGGTCATGAAGATCTATGTTTCTGGTTGGCTCAATATCCATATGGGCCATCTGTGTTTCTCTGATGACAAGTTCACGCGGGGTCAAAACTGCGACGTTTTAGTCCATCCTTGGAGTCAGCAATTGGCATGGATCCTCATGAGCCCCGCAGCTGCAGGGGCTCATGAGGATCTATGCCTCTTACTGACTGCATTTAGAGCTGTTTCTGTCCAATAGGGGTTGTTAATCCATTAAGGGTTCAAAATCCGATGTTTATCGGTAGTGCCAGCAATCAGTGACAAAACGTTCTCAAGACAGAAACTCGTTCTAGCCAGCTCTTTCAGAGGGTAGACGATAGAACGCAAGTCCTTAAGTAATCCCAGGCTCCAAGCTATGATCTGGCACTACCCTTGGACCATCATGGCGACCGATCCATCAACGCCACCCCCTCCCACTCCCCCTCACACACACCCAACCCTTTTACTGCCCGTGGACGCAGCCTGTGTTACTGAAATCTGTGTTAGTTCAAATACAAAAAGTTCAAACCGTCCGAAGAAAAAACATTGGATACAAAATGATTTCAGCAAGAGGCATAGATCCTCATGAGCCCCCGCAACTGCGGGGGCTCACGAGGATCTATGCTACTTGCAGGGTGGTATTCTATTTTACTCGGCAGTGAAGGGAGTAGGCAGAGAAGCAGAGAAAGCTGTTACAATGTGTGAAGGTAACAAGCCGTGAGACCATTCACCCCCTGACCTCGATAATGGACGAAACAAGAATTAGGTAAACAAGTGTCAGTTTGCGGTGCCCAGGGCCGGATTAGACTGGGGCTTGAAATACACGCATGCACGCACACACTATCATCTCTCTCTCTCTCTCCGCTCTCTCTAACTCTCTCTCTCTCACACACACTCTCTCTCTCTCTGCCGGAAACTATCTCCTTGCTGTTACAGTTGTAGAATCAGGCGTGTTTGGGTGTATGTTGCGTGTGCTGTGTGGCAAACGACAATCTCACAGAGAGCAAAGACACGAGGCGGTGTTTGCCATGTTCGTTAAGCTTTTTATAGATCACCCCAAATACGAACAAACCAAATGTAGACATTCACATATGGGGATTACTCCACATCCCCCTTTCTAAGCCAAAATGGACATTTCCAAATCTAAAACCTTTGAACTATAGTAACCATCAAACAAAAATAAAGAAACTAAAAGAACCTATGGCTGCGCCATGAAAATGAATTATTTATAACAAACCCTAAGATGAAACTGATGCTGTGAGGAACGCAGCGGGGCCTAACCCTCACAGATCGAGTCTATCGGGGGCTCTGCTAATGCGGCTAGACCGCCGAAACGGAGGAGCTGGGGAAGGAGCAGGGTCGATAGCACTGTGGGGAGCGACAGGGGGTACGACAGCGCCTTTAGGGCTCACAGGCACTTCGTCGGGTGTAGCGCGAGCCAGGCTGCTCGTGCTCCTTGAGATTTGTAGTTTCAGCTTCCTCTAGTGGTGCACGCAGAAAGTCGTGGTGATTCAAGGTTCTGGGTGGTAGCCAATGCATGGGGACACCTTGGGGAGTCAGGTGGCGACGATTTCGTCTCAGTGTTCCCCACTGCATGCGGACTTCATAAGAACGGTTACTGACTTTGCGAACAGTGACTCCAGAGTCTTGGCGTTGAGGTCCTACCCATACAGCCTGGTCAGGTTTCAGTTCTCGCTGGGCTCTTGCTCTGTGTCTTCTGTCAAAGTTCTTTTTCATCACCCTTTTCCGTTCCATCTCCTTTTCTTGAAAGAAATGTTGACTTTGAGGTTTCTGCTGCGACAGATTAGCAGGCACAACGGTCCTGATTTTACGTCCCATCAACAACTCTGCTGGGCTTTTTCCATGCTGCAGTGGAGTCGCTCGGTACATCAACATGGCTTTGTAGGGGTCCTTCGTCTTCTTGAGAAGATTTTTGACGGTTTGGACACCCCTTTCAGCCTCTCCGTTTGATTGTGGGTTATGAGGACTGCTTGTGACGTGCCTGAATTCATATTCTTCTGCGAAGTCTTTGAATTGTCTGCAGGAGAACTGAGGTCCGTTGTCGGACACTACTTTCTCGGGTATTCCATGTCTAGCAAAGAAACCCTTCATGTGATTTATCACTATCTGCGAAGTTGTGGAATTCAAAACGCAAATCTCGATGAACTTAGAGTAATAGTCCATGACTAACAGGTAGTGTTTCCCATCTAGTTCCAAGAGATCTGTGCCAACAGTTTGCCAAGGGTACTCTGGGACTGGGGACGGTTGAAGGGGTTCGGGAGGAACTTTTCTCTCCTTCGTGCAGACAGGGCAGTTATTGACCAGTTTCTCTATCTGCACAGAGAGTCCTGGCCACCACACGCTTTCGCGAGCCAATGCACGGGTCTTGACAACGCCTTGATGACCCGTATGAAGCCTTCCAAGAATGTCTTGCTTCAAGGCTTCAGGGATGATGAGATACTCACAAACCAGATAGGTGAGGCTAGCGCTGGCAGAATTGTATAACAAACCAAGGGGAATTACAGCGCCAGGGATGATGAGTCTTGAACCATGTAAGAGAAGGTCATTTTGAAGACTGATGTCGGCTCGAGCAGACCAGTATGGCTTCAATGCTGGGTCCTCTGGACACTTGTCAGGCCAACCATGCTGACAGTATCTGATGATCTTTTGACAAAGCTCATCACTCTGCTGTTTCTGGCTGATTTTGTTTAAGCGAGGCTCAGTGCAGGGTAAGCCGCTGACGACCTGATGCACCATCGCATTCGTCTCTTCTTCCAACTGTTTGTCTTCCAGGTCTGGCAACTGTGAAGGTGCTCTCGATAGAGCATCTGCTGTGGTAAGGTTCTTTCCCCTTGTATACTCTATCTGATAGGCATAGCGCATGAGCTTCATTCTGAACCTCTGGATTCGGGGAGATAACTCGTCCAAGTTTATTGTCTTCAGGAGGGCAAGGAGCGGCTTATGGTCAGTTTCTATCGTCAGGTCCTTGAGTCCAAGGATGTAAAGTGCGAACTTTTCGCACGCCCATGTGACCGCCAGTGCTTCTTTCTCCACTTGAGCATACCGCTGCTCAGTTGCTGTGAGTGCCCTTGAGATATAGAAGACAGGTTTTGTCGTCCCGTCCTCTTGTTGTTGTAAAAGGACCGCTTTGAGTCCAAATGAAGAAGGGTCCGCTGACAACTTTGTCTTCTTGTTAGGGTGATAGTGGGCAAGGACTGGTGCTGAGCTCAATTGCTCCTTGATTTTCTGGAACGCTCGTTCGTGCATGCTGTTCCAGGTCCACTCGGTGTCCTTCTTGAGAAGCTCTCTCAGAGCCTTGCTGATATCTGCTAGGTTAGATCCTGCAAACTTGGACACATGGTTGAGCATCCCTAACAGACGCCGTAACTCACTCACGTTGGTTGGTCTGGGGAAGTTGACGATCGCTTGAAGCTTTTCAGGGTCGATGTGTACTCCTTTGCTGGAGATTATGTGTCCCAAGAACTTCACCGATTCCTTTGAGAATTCACACTTTTCTGCATTCAGCGTAAGGCCCGTCTCCTTCAGCTTGTTGAGCACTTTTCTGACGGCCTGATCATGCTCCTTCTGGGTCGTCCCATACACTAGGATGTCGTCCATATCACACCACGCCCGGAATGTCTGAGAGCAGCTGTGACATCATCCTCTGGAATATCTCAGGCCCGGAACTGATGCCGAAGGGGAGCCTTGTGTAGCAAAACCTCCCAAAGGGTGTGATGAATGCTGTGAGTTTTTGGGATGCTGGGTCTAGCGGGATTTGGTGAAACCCCTGGTTACAATCACGCTTTGTGAAGACTGTGGCTCCCGCAAGTTTGGCTAGTAGCTCATCCGTGGACGGCAGAGGGAAATTCTCTCTTTTCACAGCTTCATTGAGCTTAGTGAAATCAACGCAAAGTCTTATCTTCCCTGAAGATTTTGGAACAACAACGATTGGGGCTCACCAATCCGTGGGTTTAGTGACAGGCCGAATCACTCCCATCTCTTGGAGATTCTGGAGCTCTTCTTTGACTTTGTTTTGCAGAGGAAGTGCCAACCTTCTTGGCGTTGCAACAGCAAATGGGTGAGCGTCATCTTTCAAATGTACCCGGTAGGAGTTTTCAACCTTTCCCAATCTTCCAAAAAGCTCAGGAAATTCTGCACGACAACTGTCTGTGCTAACCTCACAGACTCGAACAAGAAGCTGTAGGCTTGAAATGGCTGGTCGACCAAGCAAAGGTTCTCCCAGACTCTGAATGACGTAAATGTCATCTGTTATTGATCTTCCTTGGTACTGCAGTTTAGCTGAAAACACGCCCTTGACTGCAATGCTTTCTCGGCTGGCACCATACAGTTTTCTGTCTGTTTGCCTGAGTCTGATACCTTCGGGCAACTTGCTTTCTGGAATGACTGTCACGTCCGCCCCTGTGTCCATTTTGAAGGTTGTTTCTCGACCATTCATTTTTACTTTCACCTTCCAGGGGTCGCATGTGACCTCGCTTATTATCATTCCCAGAAAAGGCTGTTCTTCAACTTCCTGGACAATGCGTGTTCTACAACAATTTGCATAGTGACCAATTTTGGAGCATCGCAGGCATTTTGCTTTCTGCGCTGGACACACAGCTTTTCGATGTGATCTTCCCCCACATCGAGTGCAATTCTGTCTTCTCTCAGAGCGACACCTGCTTGACCTAGGAGAGTGTAGGTCTTTTGTAGGAGTAGAATTCGTCTGTTTCAGCCTGTTTACAGAGTTTTCAGTAGCACCTGCCATGGACTTGACTTGCATCTGTGAAGCTTCATATGCCCGGCAAATTTGGACAGCTTTTTTCAGATCCAGTTCTTTTTCCTCAAGCAGCTTCTGTCTTATGTGGTCGTCTTTTATACCGATCACCACTCTGTCTCGTATCATTCTCTCCTCTTGGTCTCCAAATTTGCAATTCTTCGCCTGCTTTCTCAAAGTGGCAACGTACCCGTCAATGGTTTCTCCCTCTGCTTGTCGTCTGCTATGGAATTTGAACGATTCGTACACCTCATGGGTGGCGCCAATACAAAACTCTTCAAATTTCTTGATAACGGTTTCAATGTCTGTGTTGTCTTCGAGAGGTCCGAACGATAGCCCTTCATATATTTCTTGTGCCTCTTCGCCCACACAGGCAAGGAAGACTGCGCATTGATACGACTTTTCTTCTTTATTTAGTCTGCTGGCGATGGAGTAATTTTTCCATTGTCGATGGAATCTTCTCCAGCTCTGCTCAGCATCTCCCTGCAAATCTAGCTTGGAAGGGACAGGGATAGAACTTGTGAAATGCTTGGGGACCTGCTGAGGGTGTTCATCTTCATCAGACATGACTGCTAAATGGGAACTTTGAAATTGCTACTTACTACCTAAGATGCGGTTTCAGTAAGAATAACTCTTAAAAAAGATACTACTAATGTATGTGGTCAAAATATTTAAAATTTAAAACACAGTTCAATAGTCACAAAACATATAAAAGATGCAACATAATTGTCTGTATCACTGCAGTAACACCTTGAATGTTTGTTGTTGTTATTATGTTTGTAGTAGATAATAGTTTATGTTGCTTGTATACCACACAGAAATAAAATATTTACTGGCAATTGGATTTACAAGTTCAATCCTGTTTTGTGGGCAAGCATCAAAGTTCCATGATCAGCTGGTGTGTCCGAAATCGTCCTCGATAAACAGGTTACACTGTCCGTGGGTCGTAGCAACTACTGTGCCACCGCCGGCGCCGGTCAGAACACGCGTGTAACATCACCGCCGTACAAGATGCAGCTCCAACAACGATGAGACGAACTCTGCAGTCCCCAAAACGAACAAAACGTCTTTCTGTCTTTCTTTCTCTATGGCTGGTGTCGTCCCTTCACTACAATCACGCTACAGCGTTCGATAAGGAAATAGTCGTGTCTTCTGAGACCGCAACGTTCGTCGTTATGTGTCCAATCGATGCAAAAAGTCTTTCCCGTCGAACTTTTTTCCGTGTGACGATCTGTTGATGCTCCAGAGTAAAAGACTTACTGGATCCCACTTCTGACACCATGTAGAATCAGGCGTGTTTGGGTGTATGTTGCGTGTGCTGTGTGGCAAACGACAATCTCACAGAGAGCAAAGACACGAGGCGGTGTTTGCCATGTTCGTTAAGCTTTTTATAGATCACCCCAAATACGAACAAACCAAATGTAGACATTCACATATGGGGATTACTCCACAACAGTGGCGTACGAAGTTTAGGTCAACTGAAAAGGTGACTGCAAACCGTGCAGAGCGGGTTCACAAAAAAAAAATCCCCCCCCCCCACACACACACACCTCCCCGCCCCCCCCCCTACACACACACACACTCTTACACACACACACACACACACACACACACACACACTCTCTCTCTCTCTCTCTCTCTCTCTCTCTCTCTCTCTCTCTCTCTCTCTCTCTCCTCTCTCTCACTCTCTCCGCTCCCTCTCGGCCCGTGGCTCTCTCTCCCGCTCTCTCTCTCTCTCTCTCATAGAAACATCAGAAGTGCTAAAGAGAGGTGAATGTGTACACACACACACACACACACACACACACACACACACACACACACACACACACACACACACGACACACTCTCTCTCTCTCTCTCTCTCTCTCTCTCTCTCTCTCTCTCTCTCTCTCAGTCTCTCTCTCTCTTACACACACACACACTGACACACACACAGACACACACATCACATAAACACGTACACACTAACTCTGGTCTTCTCTTTTAGGTATAACGGCATTACATGTCAGAGTCTGGTCGATATACGAAGGGGCTAGGCCGGTCGGTGAATTCCGAACGATTTCAGTTTTCATTCTCAAAGAACTGTTGTGACCGCTTCACCTGAAATCTAGACTCTTCATGAATTTTGTCAGTATATCTGTCCGCATTGAAGAGACAAAAGAGTTCGATTTTGCGGGGAAAATACAAGAAAGTCCATACCATGCAAGCAAAGGCTAATCGGACCGAAGTCGACCGCGGCAGAGGGCCCGCGCACGTGAATGACAGGGCACAGGCCAACTCCGATCAGTGCGGCCGACCTCGGCCCTTTAGCCTTTCGCGTACAAATTTCTAATGTGGCTTCAGAAAAATAAAATTGTACTCTGATGCTTCCGCAAAAAGATCAGTGCTCCAGTCACTTACGTTCCCCCTCCCCTTCTTTCCGGCCATTGTTACACCGCAACAATTCACGCTCAGGCTCCAAGCATAAGCTCAGTCAAGAGACCGGAAGTCTCGTTTCCGCTTGCAAATGGCCAGCGCAGCGGAGTTGTTTGATTGGGTGAATGTTAAGACAGCTCAAAGCATTCCTCTTTGTGAAAATGAAATGATTCTCGGACCGAGGTTTTAACACGTGAATAAAACGGCCAGTCGCCGTGAAGATCAAATAATATGCAGGAATTTAGAGACCGGAATTATTTTGTACGGAAGCTTGGCGGGACCGAGTAGGCCCGGAATGGTTGGAGCGTAACATCTATCGTTTGTGTGCTGAGGCCAACTAGATCTATGCCAAATCATTGGTGTATGATGCACATTTCTCCCCCTTGCTATTGCTTTTTTCCTGTCTACCTCTTCAGGCGCGGATCAGTTACCGCGGGGGAGGGGGGGGGGAGGGGGTCCAACTTTTTGTTTGGTCAACCTGACACAAAATGCCTCCCCGATGCTAGACTTTCTTCAAATGGCCGAAAAATTAAAAAAAAAATCAAACACCGCGGGGGGGAGGGGGGGGGGGGGGAGGGGGATGGGCGGGAGGGTAGAGGAACTAGAAGGCGTGTGTGTGTGTGTGTGTAGACACTCTCGCCACTTTCCAAAATATCAAACAACAGGGGGAGGGGGGTAACGTCACAGTGTGTGCGTCGGAACTCAGCAAAAAATGAAATAAGAAAGGGGGGGGAGGGGGGCAAACACCCCAAAAAGGGACTTTGTTATAGCATTTTAAACTATACTGGGTCGGCCGGGGGGGGGGGGGAGGGGTGGGGGCGGAACCCCTAGGATCCTCCACCCCCCCATCTCCCCTGTTCTTCTTTGCTTACCCTGGATTATGAGCACAAGTAGTCGTTCCTTTTTATTTCATTTTTTTAATTTATTGATTTGCGTCTGTCCTTATGCTAACTTTCTCTCAAGAAAAGTCTACTAAGACACTTGTCATTATATAACACAATATGACACAATATAACACAATGTGACACAATATAACACGACGAGTTAACCCGTTCATCCCCGGCCCACATCAGCAGGAAATGGCTCGACCATGATAATCCAAGGGCAGTGCCAGATTAGTTTGGCGCCTGATGGCGCCAAGCTAATCTGGTACTACCCTTGTATTACTGAGCATGATTGATCCATCTCCTGCAATGGTACATAGTTGTTAAGTGACTCCTCCAAAACTTGGGAAGTGCGGTCGTGGGGTTAGATGAGTTAAATTCCATTGTTTAATTTATTGTTGGCCATACAACTGTATATAATAATAATAATAATAATAATAATAATAATAATAATAATAATAATAATAATAATAGTAATAATAATAATAATAGTGTATATTTCTTAAGGCGCCAATACTTTCGATCTTCTTCTTCTTCTTGTCGTTCGCAGTGAGCTATACGGTCAGACCAGCACTGGCGGTGAATGACGTCGTTTTCTCTAGGTCTTCTCGACTGCCGTGGAGTTTGGTCTGCAGTGGAGTTGGCGATGGCCACACTTCTTTTCTTTTATCGTCCAGTAGAGGGCATCTCTGGAGAATATGTTCCACTGTTTGGTCTTCCTGACCACAGGCGCAGGTTGGTGATGGCGCCAGCTTCAGCTTTCTGTTCATGTGAGCGTTCAGTCTGTTGTGGCCGGTACGCGGTCTGATCAGGACGACTTGCTGCTCTCTGGTCATTGTGTGGTAGTCGTCTCTGTTTGATCTCGGCCTCATCAATGCCTTGATGATTGTCTTTTGCTCACTATAGCTGACGCTGTTTTCTTGTTGATCTTTTGTGGCTCCTTCTTTCGCCAGCTCGTCTGCCCTTTCATTTCCTGGTACCCCACAGTGGGCTGGTATCCACTGGAGAACAACTCTTCTGGTTTGTCTGACCTTCTGCAAAGCTCTGGTCAGCTGGGCGAGCTTGTCGTTCTCGAGGGCCTGAAGGACTGAAAGGGCATCGGAGAAGAAGACAACTTGATAGCATGGGTCTGCGGAATCCTGAACCATGGAGGCGGCCTGCATAAGTGCTTCGGTTTCTGCTTTGTAGTTTGTGCAGTGATTGCCGGTGGCTACACTGGATGTGGTTGTACGTCCCACAGGAAACTGGATCAAGATGCCAGCACCTCCATTGAAAACGGCATTTGTTGCTAATCCATCAGTGTAGATGTGGATCCATGCCTCCTTTGGGTACTGTTCGTCGATCAGGGCTAGGGTGAGTGCCCGTCGAACGGTGTCATCCTGACTGTCTCCTGAGGCAACATGTGGGACACTGGTGCAGATCTGGATGTCTGGTTTGTCCACTGCCCAAGGGTTTTCCACTTCTTTTGTGATCAGAGGTAGAGTGCTCTGTGGAAGTACTTCCCTGTACTGTCGAGAAAATCGCATGCTCTCATGGACAAAGCTGCTTCTTTTGAGCCGGTTCTTGGTGAGGTTACTCAGTCTGTGCTTCATGGGGTGGTCGGGCAAGCACTTGAGCTTCTCAGCCTGTACCATGGTTTTGGCTTCTCTCCTCTGGCTGAGAGGTTGGATTGTGGTCAGCTTCTCCATTTCCTTGATTGGAGTGGATTTCATTGCACCAGCGATGAGTCGAAGAGCCTGATTTTGCACTCGGTCGAGGGTCTGCAGGTTCGTCTTGGCTGAGGTTAACCACGCTGTGGAGCCGTACTCGAGGTGGGGCCTGACTGTTCCCTGGTATACTGTCTTCAGTATCTTCTCGTTCGCTCCCCAGGTGGTGCCTGCCAGTTTCCTGAGTATGGCTAGCTTGCGCCGGGCCTTCGCCTCTGCCTGTGCAATGTGTGGTTTCCAGGTCTGTCGTCTGTCGAAGGTGACACCAAGGTAAGTAGCTTCTTCATCCTCTCTCAGAGGGGTTCCACCAAGCTTGATGGTTCCGGCTTTCTGCTTTGGGGACAATGTGAAGAGGGTGGTGGAGGATTTCTCCTTGTTGACGGAGATGCACCAGTCATCTGCCCATGCGTTCAGCTTGTCTGCCGCTAGCTGCATTCTGTAGGTGGCAGTACTTGCATGCTCCTCCTTGCACCAGATCACAAGGTCGTCTGCGTATAGGGCAGCTTTGATTCCCTTGGGCATCTCAGACACCAGATCGTCGATGAAGAGAAGGAAGAGGGTGTGGGAGAGGACTCCGCCTTGCGGGACGCCATGACGAAGGAGGAATTTCTTGCTTTTGGTCTTGTCGACGCTGACTCTTGCCCTGCGGTTGAAGAGGTAGGAGTGTATCCACTGGAACATGTTACTGGACACGCCTTTTCTCAGCAGTTTGACAAGCAGCCCATCTTTCCAGACCTTGTCAAAAGCCTTCTGAAGATCAATCCAGGTTACAAAGACCAGCTTCTGCTCCTGGAAGGCATCTTCAACTTCCTGCGCCAAGTAAGTGACCTGGTCTTCGGTGCTGCGGAACTGTCGGAAGCCAGCTTGTTCAGGGGCGAGGAGGTTCCTGGATTCTAGGTAACACCTGAGGCGCTCGTTCACAATTCTCTCCAAAGTCTTCACAACACAGCTGGTGAGGCTGTTTGGGCGATAGTTGGTGACCTTCTTTGGATCCTTCCCTTTCTTTAGAATGGGGATCATGATCGCTTCTCGCCAGAGTTGTGGTAGCGATCCTTCTTGCCAGCTGCTGTTGAGGACCTCAATTAGCTTGTTTTCTGCTGCACTACCAAGGTGGGTTAGCATCTCGTTGGTGTCCGCTGTTGCTTGTTTGGCAGGTCTCTCTCTTTGCTCTCTTCTTGCTTCTCTCTGCTTTTCGGGGCTAACATGGAGATTGCTCTCAGCTGCATAGTTTTCGGTAAATTGGTTTGCAGCATGCTTTCCTGTTAGTATCTTCCCATTTTCTTCTAAGGTGATGTTTCCTTCGCTCGTGTTCTCATCGTTCAACTGCTTGGTCAGTTTCCAGAGCTCTCTGACGTCCTTCTCAAGATTCAGGGAGCTTGTTTTCTCTTGCCAGCTCCTGCGTCTTGCCTGTAGATTCTTCTTGAGAAATTTGGCTTTGGCTTCCTGGAGGCGGATGTTGTTTGCCTGTGATGGGTTGACTTCTGCTTCCCTTCTGGCATCTGCTAGATCATCGTCCAGTTCCTGCAGTTCATCGCTCCAGTAGGGCTTATAGTCTTTTCTAGCACCTCTGGGTATGGACTCACGCGCTACTCTGAGGATGCTCATGTTGAGGTTCTTCACCACCATGTTGATGTCTCGACGACCTTCGACTCGAATGTCTTTGGTGAGTTCGCTGGTGCGGTGTCTAAAGAGGAACCAGTTCGCTCTTTTGTAGTTCCACCGTGGGAAGGTTGCTTCAGCGCAGGACTCCGTGCCCAAGGTCAAAAAGACTGGCCGATGGTCACTTCCTCCTATCTGTTCTCCGATCTCTCTGCTGGCTTGCTTGTGCATGTCTTCCATGCAGAAGGCTAGGTCAGGAGTCGATGTGGTGTGCCATCTTCTGGAGTAGAACGTGGGGCAGTCAATGGGACTGTTCAACAGAATGAGACCGTTGTCGTCCTGCCAGTTCTCCACCTCTTCTCCTCTCCGATCCAAGTGGTCGTATCCCCAACTTTGTGAGTGACTGTTGAAGTCACCCACCACAATGAAGTTGGAGGCCTTAGTGGGGATCGTGTCAAGGGTGAGTGGTCTGTCGTTGGGGCAGTAGAAGTTGACCAGCTGGAAATCTGCTGTCTTCGTCTGGATCCGAATCACTTGGTACTCGGAGTTCTCCATGTGCGTATCAATCAAACAGGCATTGATGTTGTTCCTGATCAGGGTCAGGATTCCTCCCTTGCTTCGATCTGTTCTGTCGGACCTGAAGCACTGGTAGCCTCTCACTTTGAAGGACTTTTGGGGCGTCAGGTGCGTCACCTGAATACAGCAGATGTTGATGTTTTTTCTCATGCAGGATATGCCCCAACTCAGTCTTCTTGTTCAGAATGCTTTCTGCGTTCCAGTGCATGACCTGAAAAGGTCGCTGCTGACTGGGATTCTTCCTGGTTGTAGTGGTGCCAGTAGCTCTCCTCCCGCGTCCCCTGGCGCGACAAGACGGACGGGAGGGACCTCCAGTAGCTGAGGCTGGGTCCCTTAGAGGCATGGGACCCGACGCTGCTCCACCCTGGAGGGTCCTCTGTGGGCGAGCGCCATTGTCATCAATGATAGTTGGCCGTATAGTCATGATAGCGGGTGTGATGGGGTGAGGTAGTAGGATTCGGAAAATTAAGATTAGATGGTGGTGGTTGGACTTAGTGAGACTGAGACTCGTTCATGTTGAGCTAAACTTTTATTTCTAACAAAACTAGAAAGTAGAAACCAGAAAGCAGAAAGCCGAAACAGAAAGCAGAAAGCAGTACCTGTAGAATAAACAAACAGGTAATCAGTAATGGTGCCAATAATACAATAAACAAGGCACATAACTAATTAAGGCATATATCCACATGCAGTGAACGTACAACACTTTGATTTTAAAGACTGACAAAATCAAAGTGATGGTCGTGTAACCTATAGAATGTGTAGTAATAGACATGATAGCAAATAAAATGAAAAATATAAGTCACAATACTAACTACAAAGTCATGCAAAGCACAAGTCAAAGAATAAAGCAGAGCACCAATACGTAAGTGCGCTATGCAGTCAGACCTGGTAAGGCGAGCACGCAAATGACTAACAAATGGGTAGTCACTCTGACCGGGGCCTCCCTAACAGGTCAGCCCACATCAAGTTAAATGCAAAGTACTAAAAATAACATAGCAAAAGTAAAATACCAAATTAAATCAGATGCTATGCCAGCGGTACAATAACTATGTGACTAGGCACTAATGAATAGTATATAGAAATAACTAGTATCAAGGGGAAAGTAATGTGAAAGTAACATGACACAAAAAGGAACTCACAATACAACCGACTTACCATCAAATGAATAAGGACGTACACACAACCTTATCATTCACTCGGTCTTTATTACATTCGCACCGCAGACACAAGCGCAAACATTGAACATCAACGAAGAACGCAAACATCTACACACCCTGCAGTCATTCATGACGAAGAGGAAAGACAGGCAGAAAATGTGTACTTGAAGGGAAATTATGTGCATGTAACATAAGATAGCCTAGAATAAAGTATATCTACCAAAATGCAATCTAATGAATGTCACCATGCACTAAATAGAGGCATGGTGCACTTAATATGGCTACAAAGCACCTTTAAGTTTCATACACATAGTAGTGAACAATGACCCTTGAGGTCGCATAACAGAAACGTCCTGTATTTCTTACAGCCACTCAAAGGCTTCACTTACTTATTACACATTGTAGTGAACAATGACCCTTGAGGTCGCATAACAAAGATGACCTATATCGCTTCCTGTCACACAGGCTAATAATGCCTCTCAGTGATGTGAACCAAACCTATGCACTATGTCAAGTGAAATACTTAGTCATAAAATAGGAAGCAAATAATGGCTAAAGTCAAAATAAATAATAAAAGACCTATAAACAAATGACTAATGAATGGAATGAGTGACTGAATGAACCAATCAATCAATCCATCAGCCAGTCACTCGACCTATGGCTAGGCATGGCATACGGTCCGGCATAGCAACGTATAAACAACTTAAGCGGAAGTTTCAGAATCAAAACAAACATGGCGCCTATGAGACTGAGTCAGCTGTGAGTGACGTCACCAACGCGGGAACATCACGCAAAGCTGCCGCCCTCCCTAGCTTCGGTGATAGAGAAGGGAAGACTCCAGAAAACATAGAACTAAATAAAATAAAGATCATCCCTAACTATGAAATACCTTAAATCTCTACCACAGCAACAACAACTAAACAATCAACCACTAAGAAATAGCATTAAATGAACAACAGAAAATGCGCGCATTATGGTGCATCCACCATGCAAGCAATGTAGTCAATTGTCATGATTGCCAGCAAGACCAAACTTAGCGAATCATTTTAATTAGAGGCATAAGTGCACTCCCATTTACTCCCACGGTTATGCGCCGAGGGAAAACTATCACCTAGTCACAACTGACTACGTGCGGTCGGTCATGCACGCTAAGCGCCGCATCATTCTGACACGTTAAGTTTTCTAAGGCAACATACATACGTCATATCTTCCACATCAACATTGTTACAAAAGTTTGTGTACAAATTTCCTCACTGCAGCATTACATGGAAATGTACTAGCATGTAAATAATCGTCTAGCAGAAAACAAATGGAATCAAACTAGCCTCACAGAATGGCTAGTGCCGACCGGTCTGGCAATCATGTCAATTTCATGCTCAAGAAAATCATCAAAACATCCAGCATCACAATGTCATCAAATAGTACAAATAATAATGCACCAAATACAATATAAAAAAAAACAACTGAGTACTTACAGGGTCTCCAAAACCCGCGCAGTTTAGGTTAAAAAAAAAACTGTTTTCCTCCAAGGCACCGGTGCCAGAAGTTAATTGCTGGTACTGTGAGTCTTGCACGTTTGGTAAAAAAGAAAGTCTGCCACGCGAGCAGCGGTACTTATAGAGGCACGCTGCTGTCTCCGCGTTGGTACAAAGTCCACGCGTCGGTGCAAAGTTCAGCGTCGGTACGGGGGTCTGGCACTGATATAAATGGCAAATCCGTATTATAGTACTGCCAGCCCTAGGAGCTAGAATATCTTCTGAACTACATAGTGTAAAAATATAATCGTTAAATATAAATTTAAGAACTTTTACCAGCTGTACTCTGGATTTAATTTGAGATTATGGGCTATTAGTGGAAAGTTTATATTTATTCTTAAAGCGGTCTCAGAAGTGCCACAGAAAATCAAAAAGGCTACTAAATCGCCATTATCACTCTGATCGGTTATAATTAACCTAAAAACATATGCATTACAAAAAACTATTACCTGGGCCAAATCTAACCATGCTAAATACTAAGCAATGGTGTTGTAATTTGGCTACAATACATGGTCAAAACCGATATACCATACAACACGTACACTGAGCTATCGCGTACACAACACTTAACGCTGCGTTTGGCAGGGCACCGCGAGCGGCGCACGTCATAGCTAGCAGTCGACACGAGTGAAATCCGAGAAGCAATGGTCATAAGTGCTATCGGCCTAGGTACACAGAGGAACATCGGGTTCACTCTGTTACACGGGTTTGCGTGGATCCGTGGTTTATCAGAATGCGCCGTGCGGCCCGGGTCCTCCGTCTTCAGCATTCGAGGTTTCTGTCGGGGTTACCTCACCCTTAGCTCCTGGTATACGACCTTCCCTGGGAACACAGGGTGGCTAGAGCTTTTTGCGGCTCTTGATCGCATGATAAACCCGTCATTGGACACATGGGGAATTTCAGTGGAGGTAGCAGTGCCACCTGCTACCCCGCCCCGTCCTGGTAAGCTCATCGCCATTTGGTCCGCGACTGCTTGCGCAGCTAACCTCCATATCTAAAGTCCGTTCCCCTATCCGCCACCCAGGGACGCGCTAGGTTGGGGATGGTCGCACCACTAAAAATCCCACACTGGGTTAAGGAAGTTCAGCAAGTCCTAGATACTTTCGATATAAAAAAAGCTCTAGGCGCCATACAAATGACATACTAACATACATACACCTTACATCCTACAACACATATATTTTCCCTAACATACACGCTCACGCAACAAGAAAAAGAAAAATAACAAAATGGACACACCAAAAGAAAAACAAACAAGTGTCACAGCGAAATCTGTGTAGGCTGCATGCAACGATTTCCTAATGTATTACTACATATGGCAATAAAGTTCTATCATAATCATCATCATGCCTAATTGAAGACCAACAGCAAAAATAGGACACAGCGATAGAAACTTGAATACACCGCCATAAAAATGTTCCCCCGGAAATCTGATGCCGGTTAACTTTTGTTACACCGACAACTGTGTGGGGATCATCTTTCATTAAGATATGATGTTATTTGACCTTGCTAAGTCACTGAATTGTAGATCTCAGATACGCCTTCCATGTGAGGAAGAGACGTCACTGAGCAATTGACGGAGAAAAAATTCCGCCTTCTGCAAAATGGCATAGATTCTCATGAGCCCTGCTTAACAGGGGCTCATTAAAATGGCATAGATTCTCATGAGCCCCTGCTTTGCAGGGGCTCATGAGAATCTATGCCATTTTGCAGACAGTAGGAGTTTTGAAAATATTAGTTGCTTCTGTTAAAAATTCACATAGCCCCACTTGTACTATTACATCGTAGGTCGGTAGCAACTAACATTACGCAGTGGCTGACAAGGCAAACCCATTCTCAGATGTCATCTCCACTAATTTTAAAATCTTATTGTTATAACAACCTTCATTTTGGCTATCCTCGTAGGATATAGGAATCAAAATTAATGCTCGTGAAGTGAATGGAGACTGACTCAGTGGCGGAGACCATCAGTTTTCCGATCAGTGTAAAGTAAATCTGCGAACCACGTTACCAAGGACAGTTTCATTGTGTCCTTTTACTGCAATTCTGCCGTTATTGCAACAACAACAAAAATGTTATATGTCTATTTTTGAGAACAGCAAGATGTTCATTGTATAACAACTCCCCCCCCCCTCCACCCCCCCCCCCCCCCCGAGATAATAAAGTCCCTTTTGGGGTGTTTGGAACCCGCCTGCCCCCTCCCTAGAGCTGGACATGCCGGATTTTTCCATGTATCGTCAATTATTTGTTTCAGTTACGTCACAACACAATGCCGGTTTTTCAATAAAAACTACCCAAGACCGTTAACCTTTTCCACAGCAGTCTGAGAATCCATGTGGGTAACACTGACGACAGATCTGTAGGGTACGCGGCGGTAAGGACGCTTTGACCGTAGTACGAGACGAAGGCCGGGGCAGGGGCGGATGCCACCCCCCCAAAAAAAAAGAAGGTTTAAAATGTTATAACCAGGTCCCTTTTCGGGGTGTTTGGAACCCGCCTCCCCCCCCCCCTCCCCCCCCCCCCCCCGTCCTATTTGGGGTTTTTGGAACCCGTTTGACCCCCTCCCTATTTTATTTTTTGGCGACACAAACACACGCTACCCCCCCCCCCCCCCCCCCCCCGCTCCTATTAAACGTTATTTAAAACCCTGTTGTTTGATTTTCGGCCACGGGAATAAGATCTAACGAAGGTCCCAAACAAAAGGTTGGACCCCCCTCGAGGTAACTGATCCGCCCCTGCTGGGGATGGGGTGGATTGTGCGTGTTTTTTGGGGGAGGGTCAACGCCGGATCAATTAGTTTTCGAGGGGGGGTGCTCAACTTTCATTTGTTTTATTGCCAGGGTCTAGTATATATCAAAACACCACAACCGAAACTGTTCTTCTGACGTTTTTGAAAGTTTCTAACTAGTGTTACTGAAACAAAGCGCTACAACTCAATTTTAAACACACTTATTTATAGTTTGATGCCAGCCGAGGGGGGGGGGGGGCTGTAGTACCAAAGACCCCCCCTCCCCTGGATCCGGCCCTGAGGGTGGGGGGGGGGAGGGGCGAGTGAAAGGTCTCCAAATTACACGCGTTGCCATTGTGAACTTGAATTGGACACCCGGTGCCCTGCACAATCCCCACACTCACAACACAGATCTAAATGCTAACCAGCAGCCAGCAGGTGTGTCTATATATGATAACGATGAGGCCACTGAGCAAGACTCAGACGCAGATCCTGACTACAGCTACAGATCTAAATGACAAGGCGTATCAGCGGGCATTCATATATTACATTGCATTGCAACAGACATGGCATGCCACGGAATCACTGAGCAGGTATCCTAAAAGTAGAAAAAAAATGAATGGCCACAGATGTGACCATGCACTGAGCGAGACTGGATAGAGATCCTCATGAACCGTCCGCAAATAATTCTTAGGGGTTTATGTACCTCTTTGTTCAGCGGTGACATCTGCGGCATCATTATTATAATTAAAATAAGGGCTGATGAGGATCTATGCTTCTCGTTGGTGAGCCTCGAATGGATTGTCTTCCATGAACTGCTCTCGTGCTCACAGATTGTGTTTCTGAGATCTGTATAATCATTCTGTGCCAGAGCCCCAGGCGTCCAAGAAACGCGGATACAAAATGGAGCCAGCAAGAGGCATAGATCCTCATGAGTCCCCGCGACAGCGGGGGCTCATGCGGATCTATGCCTTTTGCCGTGGGATCGTCTTCCCCTTTTCTCGACAGTCAATGGGTTAATGGCATCCCGAACACTCTTCGCTTTTATTTCTTAAAACTCAGAGGTGACAAAGGTGAGTCCACAGCTCCAACCCTATCGGTATTTTGCGGTAAGCAACACAGTAACACAATTTTTCACAACGGAAAGGGGTGAGTCCTGCGGCGCAGTAAGCAGAAACCTCGGGTCAAACTTCTCCGCAAGTGAGCGGGCTCACAGTGTGCGGGCGCCGCCACAGCTGTAGCTGACATCAGCCTTAGGGCTTACTGCTTATTTCGGTAGTGTTGTGTTGAGAGACAGACAGACTTGTGGGGACTGGCTCAGTACACAAACTAACTCCCTGAACAAGTTTTCTCGAGCGTGCGGGAAAGAACAGAAGTGGAAATATCGTGCGTAAAATTATTAAAGATTTCGGGATTGGCGCTTTTAACACTACCAGAGAGCGGTGTCGACATCATAATTATTATGAAACGGTGCGTGTGAACTCGAAACCGGGCCGAGAGCCGAGTGAGGATTAACGAGCAAACAAACGAGGTGAGTAAAATTGTCTAGTTTGTGGCCGAGACCCGATCACGTGTTTGTTGTGTCAGTGCATGACAGTTTATTTCCACGTAACCGTTGTTGTTGTTGTTCTCTTTTTGATGTTTTTTGCTACTGACATTAGTTATGATGATGATAATATATATATATATATATATATATATATATATATATATATATATATATATATATATATATATATATATATATATATATATTTTATATATTTATATATATATTTTTTATTTTATTTTTTTTTGCTGTTGCTCTTGTTAATACTTATGTTAATGTTTTTGTCGTCTGTCAGGGCCGGATCACTTACCTCCAGAGGGCCCCCACCAGCAATGGGTCTGCCCTAGGGGACCTTGGTGGGGTTGTCTACGTTTTAGTTCCTAGGGTCACCTTGTCTAACCCCTGCAAGGTGGGTTCTACTCTTTTGGGGGTTTGTATTTCTGTCTTTCTGGTCCATTCATCTGTATTTTTCTTTTGAAATTCTCCCTCCTGTCTGCGCTTCTTGCAGTTCTTTTCTTCATTTAGCGCAGGCACGTCCTGAGAAGGCCTTTGTCGCTTGCGGGACGTAAAGCAATCTATACTCACTCACTCACTCACCTCCAGGGGGGGGGGGGGGGGTCCAACTTTTTCTTTGGGACCTTGAACCTGATACAAAGGGCCTCCACCACGCTAGATCAGGCAGCGGACCTTGCTTGCTTCTAGGCGCCGAAAAATTAAACAGGTGGGGTGGGTGGGAGGCGGCGGATCTTGCTTGCTTCTAGGCGCCGAAAAATCAAACAGTGTGTGTGTGTGTGTGGGGGGGGGGGGGGGTAGGTAGAGGGGTAGGCGGCGGACCTTGCTTGCTTCTAGGCGCAGAAAAATCAAAAACACCACCAAAAAGGGAATTTGTTATAGCATTTTAACAAATTTGGGATCGGGTGGGGTGGAGGGGGGGGGGGTCCATTTACCCCCGGACCCCCCACCTGGTCCACCCCTGGTTGTTATCGATCTATTATGATTGTTCCTGGTTCGTTTGTCGTTGTTCATAATTCTGCCATTAGTGATGATACTGATGGTTTTGGTGTTGTTAACCCATTTAACCCCAAGGACACATTTCCAATTGTTTGGAGGTGTCACCAAACAACTATGCTGAAGATAAACAAGATGAATCGACCGTGATAATTCGAGGGTAGTGCCAGATGAGCTTGGCGCCTTCAGGCGCCAAGCTAATCTGGCACTACCCTTGAAATTATCGTGGTCAATCCATCTCCTGCTGTCGGGCGTTGGGGATAAATTGGTTCAACTAATGCTATTTTTCTTGTTCTTGTTGGTGTTCATGCTACCGCTGTTACTAATGATGATGATGACGATGATGATGTTGTTTGAAGTCCATGCTTTATTAATATTAACCTTTTTATTGCCGGAAAAATGTAAACCCCACCCAACTGCAAGAGGCAAAAACCTTTGCATCTTACAGACCTGTTCATATCTGTGTTCATTGGATTTATGGAATAACTCGGTGTTGAGTTTTAGCCCTGTTTTCAAAGACATTATACTGAGCCCGCTAGAAGTGAAGTGTTAACTTTGTGTTGGTTTATTGTCCGTCCGTCTGCTCACTTCGTCCGCGCGACTGTCCGTTCGTCGTCTTTGTGTTTCCGTATGTACTTTGTGCTTTTAGTTATTCGTTATTTTGCCGTTTTGTTGTCACATTCATTCATTTATTCTTTATCCATCCATTCTTCCACCCACCCACCCAGTCAGTAAGCCAGGCATGCAGTGACACAAGAACTAAACCATTCAGTCACTCTTTTGTTTCATTCATTCATTTATCCGCCTGACTGTCCGTCAAACCCTCCGTCCATCCATCCCTCCATCTATCCCTTCCTTCCTCCCTTGATCCATCTATCAATGCGTCTATCGATCCATCCACCCACACACACATCCATCCGTCCATCTATCCACACACAGCCGGGCTGGCATGCTTCTTACATCTATTTATACGAGGTATGATCAGAAAGTAATGATAGTTGGGCCGCCATTTGTAAACTACTTAAGTCACATAAATAAAATTTGTATCAAAACAAATTTCGCCCTTCGCCCTTTATTCGTGCACAATATGGTGCTGTTATCTTTAGCCATGCCGATGTGTGACGTCATTGCAAAAGTGACGTAAACAGCTGTACTTGAAAACAGTGGACACTCCAAGGTAATAAATTTATTTCTACTTTCTTAAAAGAGTAAATCTGTGAGACAGTCCTGTCAAAATCCAAACAAATTTGAAAGTTGTTTGATATTGTACTTGTGTATTACCTGCACTGACTGCAAGTGGATGGAGCAATTTAACTGTGAAAGAGAAGACTTTGAAGACAAGTACTGGTATGACTCAAATTTTAGCTGGGAACGAACAAACTTTGCTCTTTACGTATTGATAGGAAAAATACAATTATATTTTATTTTGAGAAATATCTTCAACTTCCGATCTTTCTCTTGGAACAGTTCAGAGGATAGTGCGCAATGACCCTGATTAAAAAAAAACAAAAAAACCCTGCAATAAGGATACCCCATTTCTTGACAGACGCTCAGATGCAACAGAAAGTTGATCGCTTAGATTAACTGTTCTAAACGTTTAACATAAATGGCTTCTAACGACCGTGTGATGTCATCACTGAAGACGATACTTGCTTGTCCTATAACGGTATCCCCAGCTAACAGTCCAATCAGGAGTGGTGGCCTCTGATGAGAGGAGTCTACGGGAACTTTTGTCAGATTTTCAAAATTGACAGCAACATTTTCTCTATTTTTGTTAAACTCAGAGGGCCATGCCATTGTTTATATTTTACCAATGGAGCGCGCAGGCAATGCAAAATATCCTGTAAGAATTTTTTCCCCAGAAGTGCTGAAGTTTGTTCATGAACGGCGGCCAACTCTCAGTGGCCAGAACATATTGCTTTTTCTTGAAAATGCCAGTGACCATGAAGCCATAGTCACTGTGCCCTACACAGACGAGCAAAACATTCGTGTTCTTCCTTAACCATCATACAGTCCTTGCGCCGCGACCTATGCGACTTTTGGTTCTTCCCTAAACTGAAAGTGAGGCTGGCAGGACGGAGTTTTCCCGCATCTAGTACCTAGCGGTGAAAAGCCGTAAATTCAAAAGTCCGACCCTGACCTTCATCAGAATACCACATCGCCTTTGAATCTCGCCTGAAGTAGCTGAAATTTTGCAATAAACGGTGGAGGATAGCGCTATTACAAAATATGAAAATATCAAGTAATTTGGGCAAACCGGTTTGGCGTTACGGCACAACTATCATTACTGTTTGATCATACCTCGTATGTATGTTTTATTTATTCGCGTATGTATATTGAATTTTGCTCGTTTTACAAATTTTCTTGTCTTTTCAGGTTCATCTATTTTAGCACACATGTGCTTTACTTTCTGTATAAAGCAATTTTGTCGCTCAAACTTTAGTTAGAAACATATATTAATCGAAGCCGCGTATCCGAAGCCAGCGCCGGCGCGTCTCAAATGACTTAATTACGTCTCGCTCTGTAAGTAATGTTGCGCAGAAGCACACATGTAATCCAAGCCTAACCTTTGGTTATTCCATTAAACGTTATTTAAAACCCTCAGTGCCTGTGGGCGCAAAAGTATGTCTTTTAAAGCAGGGCGAATTCGACACCAAATAAACCCATTAAATGATTAATCCAAGTAAAACAGATATAAATAGGGCCAGCAAGAGGCAAAGAACTTCATGACCCCCCGCATCTGTGGGGGCTCATGAGGTTCTTTGCCTCTTGCAGTTGAGTGGTGTTCGCCATTTTCCTGCGTAGTAAAAAGGGGTTTAAAAGACTAAGGGCTCATCGTCTGCTAAGCACGACGTGGGTTGGCTCTAGGTTAGTGTCTGGTTGGCTTGGAGTCTTTCCAGCCTAGTCCACCTTTGTCCTGCGGGGACTACATTTCACAATCTTTAGAGAAGTGACGGTGGCGTGCATTACGCAGTTCAGATTGACATTTTGTTGTTAAAAGAATGGGTTTAAACTGGCATCATTGAAGAAAAAGGACTGACGGGTGGTTGGTTGGCTGTTTAGGCTGACTGATTAGTTCAAGTTGGTTAGCAGGTGAGTTTATAGGAGAGTTGGTTGGTTGGTTGCAGGGTGGACTAGCTGGCTGGCTGGCTAATGGATGGGTCGGTGGGTGTTTTGACTGGCTGTTTGGATGGTTGGCTGGCTGATTGATTGACTGACTCACTGACTGACTGACTGATCCATCCATCCATCCATCCATCTATCAACCTATTCATCATCAATCCGTCGTCTCTTTGAGCGTTCTCGATTCTAAATTAAACTTTCATTTTGTTAACAGGACTCGCCATGGCGTCTACCCACAATCCACACCCGCCACCTTTTGGGAAGATCGGCGGACAGTCAGGAGGGACTGAAGTGGGTCAGTCACTTTCCATCTCAATTAACTTTAACTTTGAATATGAAACCAGTCGATCATGAGATCTATAGGCAGTGTAAAACCTTGGTCAAGTAAGGCAGTTGTGAGCTGGTCTGTGATTTTGGACCTTGCGGATAAAAGCCGTAAGGTCCAAAATCACACACCAGCACACAAATATGCTGAGCCTCTTCCATTCAGAATTGTTTCCGATCAGTGTTATTGTGTTTATTTCTGGTTATTAATTTTGTCGTTTGGAAGCCCGATGGTTCAGCCTAGTTATTTACACCAGGCCTGTTATTTATTTATTTATTTATTTATATTTATTTATTTATTTATTTATGTATTTATTTTTTGTTTATTTATTTATTTATTTTTGTTGTTTGTTCGTTCATTGACTACTCGATCGATTGATTGATTGATTGATTGATTGATTGATTGATTGATTGATTGATTGATAATCAGTCTATTGATTGATTGATTGATTGATTGATTGATTGATTGATTGATTGATTGATTGATTGATTGATTGATTAGTTGGTTGATTGGTTGGTTGGTTACGTCGAACTTTGGACTTTTTGGATTATACCATTGTATTCATATAGAAATGATTATTCAATTTAAAAAATAAAAATCATGATAAATATTCTTTTGATTTGAATTATTTTAAATTTTCATTTTAAATCTTCCAATGACAGGATCCACGCCAGCGCCAACTAACGGCATCACAATTCCACCGCCGATTCGAAAGTTGAGCAGCCAGTTCAGTGACCCTTACCCCTCCTACGAGCCAACGCACGCGTCGCATATATCGTCACACATGGGACGCACTGTTTTGTCCCTCGTCCGGGAAGGTTCCGAACATTCGCACGCCGAGGACGAGATCAAACAAGACTTTAAAGGATTAGGGTTCGTGATTCGTGGACTCACTTCATGATTTCCCTTGTTTTGTTTTTTTTTATTGCGCAGATCAGGAAGTAAAAGGTCCTTGGGCCAGCGTCGGCCTGCAGTGGGCCCGCGCACGTGCGTGCGCGGGCCCACTGCAGGCCGACGTTGGCCCAAGGACCTTTTCGGGGATCGGGCCGAAGAGAAATGACGTTCTGTTTTTAAGTCCCCTCTATTTCTAGAAGGGACTTTTCAGTTAGGACGGGTCACGGTAGGACGAATTTAATAGCATGTCCATGGTGTCAAAGGCGGGGCAGGCCTAATCCTCTGACAACTGAAGTAACAAGATAGAAATTACATCATATCTAGTTACGCCAACCTCGCTGCTGAACGTAGTACATTTGGCGCGACTGAAGCGCCGTATGTGCGTATGGGTGTTTATGTATGTAAACTCGGGAATCTCCGATATTGCTGTACGCACAAGCTTAAAACTTGGCGAAATACTTTCAAGGGGTGGCTAAGAGAGCCTCCGAACATATTGTAACGGGATGTCTCCTTGAAGACATAAAAGACAGTTTATAGAAAGTCGGTTGACCCAGATTAGAGTCCGTAATTTTTGTCATATTTACTTGAAATATTGAATATAGCTAGTTTGTATAAAGACATTGGATGAGTTCGTTAGCCAGCGTTGTACCATTTCAACTTCTTCTGTAAAAATCCTTTTCAGAAAAAAAATTAAAACAGTAAAAAAACTTGACTTCTGAAGAAAGTCAGACAGTGGCGGTGACGTAAAAGAAGCAACTCCGTGACCAAGACATTGACTCAATACTCAAAATATGACGTAATTATCTCTCTCGCACACCCTCTCTCTCTTTCACACATGCACGCATCTCCAAGAGGCATAGATCCTCATGCGCCCTTCAGGCGCATGAGGATCTATGCCTCGTGGAGATGTTTGGATAGCACGCGCACGCACACAGACACACACACGTCAAGTTCAGCGCGCTTTCAGAACAGCATGCAGGTGTACTTAGGATATCACAGAGCTAGGTAAAGTCAACCTGATTTCACACATATACCAAGACTGAAATCGTACCGTGAAATTCTAGTTTTGTCACCATTTTCTCAAGTCTTGAAGCGAAAGTGAAACTCATATCACGTAAAATATAAATTACGTAAAAACCGCACCAACAAAATGATGTTTGACAAGCCAATGGTGACGCGCATGCACTGTACCCTTGTAGAGCTTACTGACGCGAAGCTTTTCAGTTTCAATAACATCAGAATCGGGTCAAAGACGAGAGGAAGAGCCCGCCTTGCCAGCGAGGAGAGCTCGCATGCATAGAAGGGACTTTGTGGGTTATGGTTCATCCCATCTTGTTGTTGTATCAATACGGCAAGGCGCCAGACCTAACCTGTAAAGATGCAAATGATCGTCTTATTCTATACCTGCGTATTTCTCTGTGGGCTGGCGATTGGGTGCCTGATAGGCGGGGGCAGGGGATGTAACTGTTGTCTGTCCGGCGCTGAGTGATTCCCCTTGGTTTGTTGTACAATTCTGCCAGCGCTAGCCTCACCTATCTGGTTTGTGACTAACCTGTTTGCATGGCCTGGGGACAGTGTAACACACAAAGGAATGACCTCCTTGTACGCCATTGAGATGGACATAACGCTCACATATCCAGGCAATGGCCCAACGAAGAAAGAAGCGTGCTTAGAAAAGACAGTTACAGCACAATTCGGTTAACTCATTCCGCAGCCCGGCGCAACGTATCTCCCAAATTTGGAGGCCGCGTCATCTAATGACTATGCACCAGTTGCAGGAGATGGATCGACCATGATAATTCAAGGGTAGTGCCAGATTAGCTTGGCGCCTGTCGGCGCCAAGCTAATCTGGCACTACCCTTGAATTATCATGGTCGACCCATCTCCTGCTGTAGTGCGTCAGGGCTGAATGGGTTAAAACAATTTAAAACAAACAAACAAACAAACAACAACAAGAACTGAGGTTCTAAGCATTTTTCTGTCGTCGCTGGGTTGTTTTTTTGCATTATACAATCTTGGCAATCACATTTTGGGCCTGGATTTCACTTATCCAGGAGAAGAAGAAAAAAAACGGGCTTGTTCAGTAGTAGCACGTCCGTTGAAAGGTCCTGGTAAATCATAGTGGCACAGTTGAAGTGCGCCTGAATTGATCAGTGTTTAGGTCATGCTCCATAGGCAATAGCTGTCCCTGTCCCCTGTATGACCAAAAGCCACAACTGTCCAAACAATACACCCCCTACCCGGGTGCTGGGGGACTTGGGTGGAGTTAACTACTTTTTAGTCCCCAGGGTCACCCTGGTCAGCCCCACAGGGTGGGGTTTCCCCTCTATTCTGGGGCATGTGTTTCTGTCTACTCTTGGTCCATTCACCTGTATTTTCCTTTTTTAAACTCTCCCTACTGTCTGCGCTGTCTGTAGCTCTTGATATTGGATGTGTGTTGCTAAATGGTCTTAGGTTTATTTAGCGTATTAGACCGGCTGGCGACATACATTCAATATTCTGTTTAGGCCTTTTTTTCACAAGCAGTGTAGGCACGTCCTGAGAAAGTCTTGTTGCTGTCGGGACGTTAACTCATTCTACCCCAGACACATCACAGCATGATAAGGATCAATCATGATAGTTCAAGGGTGATGCCAGAATAGCTTGGCGCGGCCTATGGGCGCCAAGCTATTCTGGCATCCCCCTTGAACTATCATGGTCGATCTGTGTCCTGCACTGCAATGCAGTCTTCAGAGGACAACGGCAACATTGGGGGATTTCGGTGTTGGGGTAGAATGAGTTAAGCAATGTACAACCCACCAAACAATACATGGCTACAAAGTGGTCTCAGCAAGAGGCAAAGACCCTCATGAGCCCCCGCAGTGGCGGGGGCTCATGAGGAACTATGCCTTTTGCAATTAGATTGCGTTCCACTTTTTCTCATCAGTAAATGGGTTAAAAGTGCTGTTGAAAGGTTGTGTATGAAAACGTCGAATTAATTATTTTAAATTTCGTTTTTTCAACGCTCTACTACTTTGGCTGAATGACAACTCCGCTGATTTTGTTGCCCAGGATCCACTTGCTGAACATTCTATCTGGAATGTACGGACTGCTGATCGTGACGCTAGGTGCCGTACTTCCTGTGGCGGAGACGTTCGCTCCTCACATTACACACCCGTACATCTTTGAGGTACGTACGTCACAGACGCGTTACTGACCAACGATCAAAGGTCGAGTAAGTCTACTCACAACAAAATGATAGAAAAGATTATCATTGGTCAATAGTGCAGTTTTTCTCCTTTATCAGTGCCTTTTTTTGCTAACCTGGTGCGTCAAAGTGGCCACCTCACCTGAAGGCATTAACATTTAATAGATCGCTGCCGGTGACACCCTTCACAGCTAGTGGACGCAGATCCGAGTTGTGTGTCAGAAATCTTTGTTAAAAACCCCCAGTCGTCCACGGAACATGGATATACTGTGGTGTCAGCAAGAGGCATAGATCCTCATGAGCCCCCGCTGATGCGGGGGCTCATGAGAATCTAAGTCTCTTGCAGTCAGATCTTTTTCACTTTTTTTCTAGGCAGTGAAGAAGTTAACGTGCTTTGTGTCCGGCAAACACGCTGCCACAAACATTCTGCAGACTTCTATATAACGTAGACCCGATAGCCTCGTAACTGCGGTAAAAGTCGGTGGACAGAGTTGCTTTAAATTTTGGGTCACTGACCCAGAAATGGTTGTCAGTAGGAACTCCAGTGAAAGTGGGTGGAGCTTCTTTCCCAGGACCGAAATCCCCGAATTTAGAAGTTGCCAACTGAAGGACTGTATTACAATTCTACAGACAGATCAAGCATGATAGTTTAAGGGTGGTGCCAGAATAGCTTGGCGCCTGTAGGCGCCAAGCTATTCTGGCACCACCCTTGAACTATCATGCTCGATCCATGTCTTACCTGTGGTGTGTCGGGGCTGAATGGTTTAACTGACTGACCGTCCAGAATTGGTTGTCAATAGCAACTCCAGCGGCATTGATTGAGTAACCAAGTGCTTTTTGTCTGGCAAACCGCAGGGGAAGGAAATCAAAGATTTTCTGGCAAGTTTCGTACTCTCGACACGGTCCGAGCCTCAGTGGCATGAAATAACCTGTTGAAGCTCGGAGCGAGTCAGGGGCGCGAAACTCTTGACAGAGAATCTTCGATTCCCTCCGCCTGTTGACAAACATTCCGGCAAACATTCTACCAGCACCGTACGTCCAGCAGCAACTGCCTTGAAAATGGCTATAGCTACATCATCAGTACTTCTGGCTAACTGTCTCAGTTGGTTCAGGGAGGTGGAGGGAGGGGGGGGGGGAGAGAGAGAGAGAGAGAGAGAGAGAGAGATGATGATGATGATGATGATGAATCTTTTATTGCAGGATAAAGCTATCAGGCAACCCAATGCCTGTCTCACAAGCTGTCCTGTATACAAAACAAAACACAGCAGGAAAACAAACGCATCATACAAAGAAAACAAATGCAGGGAAATAAATAACGAACACAACAATTGAATTATTAAAGAGAGAGAGAGAGAGAGAGAGAGAGAGAGAGAGAGTTTAAGGGAGTTGAACCAAACCCTTTTTAAAGCTATTTTTGGCACACCATTCTGTGTGATTAACCCTTATCATTCGGAATACACCAGTGTGTGAAATAAGTTTGACTAAAATAGTTCAAGGGTAGTGCCAGAATAGCTTGGCGCCTCTAGGGGCCAAGCTATTCTGACACCACCCTTGAACTAAAGCCACTGGTCTATATCCTTAACTGTAAGTACTATAATGTAGCTTGCATATGGCAATGTACAAATTTGAAGCTTTTAGCCTCGGCATGATATGGGTTAAGTAATAGGTAGGGTGCGGAAGTGGGGGAGACGTTCAGTTTAGGGGAGGTCAACCGATTCGAAGATGTGATGAAATCACTTTATGGACTGGACTGTGAATCAGACTTTGACTGAAGACAATTAAATTCTCACACGAGAGAGCACTCATTTGACCGTGACAGAAAAGGTCACACTCATTGTCTTTCTTGATTCGAAGAAGACAACCAGTGTGAGAAGAGGTTGATACCTTGCGCTGCTGTGTCATTCAACCCCGACACACCACAGCAAGACATGGATCTAGCATGATAGTTATAGGGTGGTGCCATAATAGTTTGGCGCCACCCTTGAACTATCATGCTCGATCTGTCTCTAGAATTGTAATACAGTCCTTCAGAGGGAAAATTCAAAATCTGGGGATTTCGGTCCTGGGGCAGAATGGGTTAACCATTATTGTCCATCAAATGACATATACCGGACTGATCTGGTTGGAGGTGGTTCGGACCAGCCATCCGCGCTCGAAACATCCTCGGTTACGCAGAAAACAATTGAATGATGTCAAATCACGCTGCCCTGTCCTGACATAAGACTTAAGTCCTTTTTTTTTTTTTTTTTTTTTTTTGTTGTGAACAGCGAGATTTCGGGTTCACTGTATCGCAATGGAAATTTCGCTTTTCACTAAAAGGGACTTTATGATCCATATGCCCTTCACTATTACAAGCCACCTCCTACTCCTGCCCATAACAGGCGCGCATTGTTCACTGGACCGGTCCCGGATAAAGACTATACGCTATATAGGGGAGGGGGTGGTGAGGGGGTGGTGTTCACATTGCACCACTAGGCGGATGAGCTGTTTCTGACAGCCAACGGCTAGAGGACGGAGGAGATCAGGTTGGATCCAACGGCTAAATGTGGGGGAGTAAACCTTTCAAATCAGGAGTGGAGCCCCGAAGGCAGACAGCTGCCTGTATTCACGCACTGTTCTGGCAGCTCCTGCAGCCAAACTGGTGCCAAACGTACTGCTTTGCATTCCTTTGGATACATCAGCGAGGCCGAGAGGGGGATCTTGACGACTGGGCACCCCAGGATCTCCATACACTTCGCCCAGGCTTGCGCCCTGGAGAGGTCACTCCAGTGACTGACCCAGCAAGCGCATATACCCATTGTCTTCCGAGACAGGATGCCAAACAATATAGGCTTTATGTCACGTAATGTGCTAAGGGACTCCAAAATGAATTCACGTTCACAGGACCAAATCTGCCAACAGGTGATGACCCGTGACCCGTTCCCAGCACGCAAAAGGTCCTCGGGCTGACATCGGCCGCAGTGGGCCAGCGAACGACACGGACTACAGCGGCCGATGTCTGCTCGAGGACCTTTACATGCTGGTTTGTTGGCCTCGCGCTCACGGCGGCCCCATCCCGACACACATACTCGACTCATTAAATAGCCACATAAAGATGAAAAAGGCCGACACAGAAGGAAACGCTAGGACGAAACATGGCCAATTAGGCATTGAATCGTCTGTGTTGGCTTACTTCGAGGGTTACATCGTGGTATTGTAGTCCGATGAAGATGATTATCAGACCGACGCGCCGAAGAGGACTACAAACCACGATGTAACCCGAGAAGTAACCCAACACAGACGGTCATATGCCAGAGTCGTTCAGTCTAAATTACGCAGTATTTGAAGCTTCGAATGTGTGTCTGACGTCAGGAGTAAAACGCCAAATATTTCTAAAGTCAGACTGTATTTTCTAGGAAATACACAAGGGACGCGACTCTTTGTGAATAGGCTACCATGCCCGGTCGTGCAGATGTGCTTGATTTTTGCCGCTAGAGTTTCAAACGGTTACCAGCGGTGCTGCTTCTAAGCAGCCAGTGACAAGATCAGAATCTGTAGCAACTTCAAGCGCGGGCTTTTCTCACTGGGTTGAATCGATAAAACTTATAAATTTCGAGGGCATGACTGCGTGACAAACGACTGGATAGAAGGTAGGTCTGATTTCGTACATGAAGCATGTATTGTTGGCATCCTTCGCCAACCGGTACTGAGCTCATACACGCATTCAACAGACTTGATCTTTTCTTCTTTTAAAAAGAATAGGTCAGTCACATTCTATTTATTTATTTCTCTTTCTCTATTACTGCACGAGTGGCAACAGTCTTTGCTTTCTCAACAGCATATGTGTTGACTTGGCGGGAGCACAATGGAAAGTTTTTCGAGTTGTCTCAGTTCAGAGTTTGAATTGCGACACATTTGTGTAGCACTTGTGTAGTGTGCTCACCGCTTGATTCATGCCGAAATAAGGTATAATTCTTTTATTTCCCTATCGTCTACTACCATTTGATCTTTGTGTTTTCCGGTTATTTATGATGTAAGGTGCCGGACAGCCTTGATCTAAGCGTTCAGACGAAAGACCTAGGACAGATTCGTGCGCGATACTAGAATTGCGGATTGGCCAGCTGATTAAAAATTACAGGTACGGCAATGGTTCTAGGAGGTAGGCACTGGGGCATTGAACCCCCTGCGAATTTTATAGGCTGACCAATCACAATGTCGGAAAATGGAGCGAGTGAACGACAATATAAAAGGAAACATGCTAAGTAAATAAACTCTTAAGACAAAACAGTTGAGGAAATAAATAACGAAAGAAATGCATCTCATTTCATTAGAAACGTAGGTAGATCTACATGTCGTGTTCTCACCGAGTGATGCAATCTGGGGAGTACACCCGGAACGGTCCCATAAAGTGAAGATTTTACAGGCTATTTGAACTCTCCAAAAATGCTCTCAGGGTTCAGTTTTTGGCTACCGTATTTTAAAAATACGATAGACTTTGAAATGGGGCTGGTCGGAGCGCATTCCGGAGAATAAACATGACGTTTTTCGCGTGCGGGGCAGAAATTCTGGCAAAGAAGTAACAAGATAAAATGACGTCACGTCTAGCTACGCAAACCTGGCTATATAACGTCTTTTTGGCGGCAAAACGCCGTATTTGTGTGTGTGTGTGTGTGTGTGTGTGTGTGTGTGTGTGTGTGTGTGTGTGTGTGTGTGTGTGTGTGTGTGTGTGTGTGTGTGTGTGTGTGTGTGTGTGTGTGACAGCGACTAGAGCCCGCGTGTGAGGACGGACAAGCTTGAAATTTTAGGATAATGTCCCTAAAAGAATAATCGCGGGATATTTTTTTCGATGTTTTAATTAAGATGCTCATTAGCGAGAAAATGGCCGTTTCACAAAAATCGGTTGATCCACACTGGAGTCTGTAATGTTTCCTATTTTTACTAGATATTTTGCGTATAGCTAGATAAAAGGGACATATTGAATGAGTTCGTTAACCAGCATTATACCTCTAGAACATTTTGAGTGATAATTAAATATTTAAAAAATATTTTCACGTTTTTGGGATTAATTTCACGAATTATATGGGTTAATCTTAAAACAATTGAATCTTTTTTACAAACCCCCCCCCCCCCCCCCGATCTTCTCATTAATAATCGCATGATTTTTTGTATACGGTATTTACATAAACCTGCAGTTTGTCTCGGCTGTCGGGTACGATTAGGTCAGTTGTGACCTGTATGCTCTAGGTGTAAAAATCAGTTTTCTGCACCACTTTTTAGGAGTCATTTGTAAAACAGCTAACATAACTTTAATTTTTCTTTTACAAAAAAAAACCCACTATCTTCTCATTAATACCCGCATGATTTTTCATAAACAGTGTTTGCATAAGCCTGCTGTTTGTCCCGGCCTTGGGGTAGGATTAGATCAAATTGTGACCTGTAAGTCCTAGGTGTGAAACTCAGCAATAACATTGCAAAGTTGATTCTCTGATACGTCAAATGTTAGTACTGCGATGAGTGACGTGTAACATAAAGTCGTCACTATGAACACGGCGTCGTGGGACTAATGATGCCTTGACGTGAAGCTTAAAGTGACGTCATTTCGCTGCTCGTGCTATCATTCTTCTTCAGAATAGCTATGCTACCCCATACCACAGAGCTTACGAATGGCGGGAATCGCCGTGTGTCCGTCTTTATTTCTGTGTGCCAGTGTGTGTGAATCAGAGGGTGGGTTGGAGTAGAAGGAGATGGATTCCTGTCGCTACACGAGCCCACAGAGCGTACTAATGGCGGGAAGCGCTGTGTGTCGGTCTTTATTTGTGTGCGTCGACGTGTGTGTTGATCAGAGGTTGGCTTAGAGAGGAGGGAAATAGATCAGCAAAATAAACCTAAAAATACGAACAACTCTGAATGTTCCTAAAAGATAATCACATCTGAGCTCCAAAAAATACGGTAGACTTTGGGATGAAATCCTTATCTTGTTTAACTGGTTGAACTCTTCAGTGCATGGTATAAGTCAGTGCTTCAGTGAGTCAAAAGTCAGTACATATGTCCTGAGCGGACGGCCCCGGATGGGGATGGGGTTGTGAATGGGGGAGAGGGTAGTTATTTTGAGTGTTTTCTTTCGTAATGCCAGTTTTCCGCATCTCTAATAATAACAATAATAATATTGATAATAACAATAACATCTCTAATAATAATAATATTGATGATAATAATAATAATAATGATAATATAAAAACATAAATGCATAAGTACATAATACATTATAAAGGTATTGGTCGTAGGGGTTTGCGACACGGACCCTTGTAGACCTGAGGGAGGTCAAAGGAACTATTATATCCCGAAGGCTAAGGGGTACAATGGTTGCTTTGACTTCCTGAAGGCCTACAAGGGTCCGTGCTGCAAGCCCTTGCTACTAATAACGTATTTGTTTTCATTCCTCCACTATTTTCCTAAAAGAAATCAAGAATACATCTTCCGAACTGGATCACGCCAGACATGAATGACGTCAAAGGAATCTTATCACGTAATTTAAAATATTTCATGACGTTGCCGTCTCCAGTACTGAGTGTGCTTGTTGTTTCGAACAGCACTAAGAAATTTTGTACTTTAGAACGTTTGGCGATCTTTTAATAGAACAAAACTGGCATCCAAGATGCGTCACAAAGAGGGCTACAAGAAGTGCGCCATTTGTCGCTACAAGGGTTTTTGTATCACGGTCACATGGTACGGTTTGCTCTAAAGAGACTGGTCGTGTGACGTAGTGAGGAAAACAAGAATAATTAAATGATTGTGACAATAATGACGACAACGACGACGAAGATGACGATACTGCAGGGCTGAGGGCTTTGCTCCTCCCTCCTTCTTCGCGCGTTTATTTTTTTTTTCTTAAACGGACCAAATGAACGTCCCCGCCCCCCCCCCCCCCCCTTCCCCTCCCCCCCCCCCCCCCACCAATCCCCCGAATTTTTGTATAAGGAAAAAAATCATTTTGGATTCATTTCATGTTTGATTTATCGAGGCTGAACAAATAGATCACCTCACATCCAATCCATTCTCTTTATTCCCCCCTGCCCCCACCCGGGTCTGCCCTGAGGGACTTGGGTGGGGTTAACTACTTCTTAGTTCTCAGGGTCACCCTGGTCAGCCCCACAGGGTGGATTTCCTTTCCGATTCTGGGGCATGTGTTTCTGTCTACCCTTGGTCCATTCACCTGTATTTGCCTTTTTTAAACTCTGCCTACTGTCTGCGCTGCCTGTCGCTTTTGATATTGGATGTGTGTTGCTAAATGGTCTTAGCTTTATTTAGGCCCCATGTCGTAGGTTTATTTAATGTATTGGACCGGCTGGCGACATACATTCAATATTCTGTTTAGTTGTTTTTTTTTCCACAAGCAGTGCAGGCACGTCCTGAGAAAGCCTTGTTGCTGTCGGGACGTTAAGCAATGTACAATCAATCAATCAATCATTATTCCCCCCTGCCCCCTCCCCCTCCCTCCCCCCCCCCCCTTATCTCGCGGTAGGCTGGAAGGTAACATGTCAGGTACGCTGGGTCACCCAATGAAAACATCTTCCTACGCTACTGAAATATTAGTGAGGATTCGTTTGACGCGAACGACTCGCAACAGAAAACGAGAGCGAAATCACGCAAGATATCACTAGCTTGTACCAGAAGCATAGGCAACACTCCAAACATCCCCTGGGGGGGGGGGGGGGGTCCTGAGGATCTATGCCTCTTGGAGATGTTTAGAGCGTTTTCTAGCATAGATAGCACGCCATCTATGTCTCTTTGAAATGTTCAGAGTCTTGTACAAATGATTGTGCTGAGGAGGACGATAGTGTTGATTCCTGTACTGTGTGTTTCTGTTTCCTCACAGACGTACTACGTCTACCTCTACCTCACGTCCGTTGTGTTCATGATATACGTCTATCTCTACCTGCTCCGGAAGTCAGACTACGTCCTGGTGCGCACCCTGTCGCGCAAGGTCCGGGACACGATCCGGTCGCTGAGCAACGAGGCCAACGCTAAACGCGCCCCCGCTTTCGCGAGAAGGAAGGTGTCCGAGGGGTCCAAGCCCAGCACCGGCGGGTCGTCGAGGTCGCGGCGCCGCAGAGCGCTGTATCACGAGGAGCCCAACCGCCAGACTGGCAGCTTCTACCTTAGCATTGGAACTATAGGTTCGTTTAACCCCTTGATTACTACTGACGATGCCGCTCTGTGGAAAAAACGCGTCTTTTCCGCCGAGCCGCGTCATCACTAGCAGTCAAAAAGTTAATAAACATAACCATAGGTTAAAAATAATAATAATGATAATAATAAATAATACTAATAATAAATAATAATAATAATAATAATAATAATGACAACCATAATAATAATGAAAATAAAAATGATGTAAATAATAATAATAAGCTAGGTAGGTCGGATGCCGCTGCACTGCGGCAACGAGTCTTCCCAGGGGAAGGCAGCCCAAATTTCCCCTCGTGGGACAATAAATATATCTTGCAGTTTTCTTATAAAGACCACATTACTGTTCAGAAATCCCACCGCCCATGATAGTTTTATGTTGGTGCCGCTGTACGCCTTCCAGTTCAGGAGATCAACCGACCATGATTGTTCAAGGGTGGTGACAGAATAGTTTGGCGCCTGTGTGCGCCAAGCTATTCTGGCACCACCCTTGAACAATGATGGTCGTCCCAGGCACAGAGCTGCTTGGACAACGTCCATGAACTGTCTTGAATGGACCACTCCCAAATGTTGGAATTCGATTTTCGGGCCTAAATATGTTAAACTGATAGTTGATTGGTTAGTTGGTCGGTGTGCTGGCTGGCTGGTTGGTGGGTTGGTTGGTTGATTGCTTTGTTTGGTGGATCGGTCGTTGGGTTGGCTGGCTGGTTTGGCTGGGTATCTCGTGATCGACGGGTTGGCTGTACGGTTGGTTTGTCTGGTTGGCTGATGGGGATCAGAAGAATCTGTTAATCCTTTTCATCCTGATACCCTACTGCTTGAAATTAATTTGACCATGATAGTTCAAGGGTGGTGCCAGAATAACTTGGCGCCTGAGGCGCCAAGCTATTCTGACACCATCCTTGAATTATCGTAGTCGGTCTGTCTCCTAATCTGTAATGTAGCCTTCATGGGACAATAGACAGATTTATTAAATGGTGCCAGAATAGCTTGGCGCCTGAGGCGCCAAGCTATTCTGGCACCACCCTTGAAATATCGTAGTCGATCTGTCTCCTAATCTGTAATGTAGCCTTCATGGGACAATAGACAGACTTTAAAAAAAAATCAGCCTCATGATGTAATGGGTTAGTTTTACTGACGGAGATTGGTTCCTCTGGAGACCTCAGCCGGATTGCTGGAATTGTCCAAGCTGCGTTTAGGACTGGTTTATACCCCAGCGCGCAAAAAGGTTTTCGGGCGAAAGTCGGCCGCAGGTGGCCCGCGAACAGATGTTCGCAGCGCAGCTGTAGCTGAAGTCGGCATTAGGAGCCTTTGCGCACTGGGACTGTTATGATTGCAGCTTTTGGGGCCGGCACCATGATTCACAGTGGCCTCAACGTGGGTCATTACTTTGAGATCCGCAGCCGTGGCAACCCGTGCAGTGACGTCATCCAAGGCGTCAAACCAGTGATGCACCTTCTCTTCACTTTCGCGCAGATGTACTTTATCTTCATGAACTCCAAGGTTGGCACACCCTTCTAAATCAGCTTGATGCAGTTTGTTGCTTTTGTTTTTGTCGTGTTTTTAAATAATAAACAATTACTACATTGCAATAAATTGGAATAAACTAAAATATAATATTAACAAGTTTAATATCAAATAGCATGATTAAAAAATATATAAATTGAGTGTAATAAATAATAAACGAATAAAATACACGAAATAAAGTTTAAAAAAATATTTATTAAGAAAAAAACCAACAAAATGAAATAAAATAAACAATATGGAATCAAATAAAATAAAAACCAGCAAACAAACATTTCAGCTCGTTGTTACCAGACGATTTCTGGAAGTCAGAATTAGGTAAAACAAATTGCACGAGTTTCGACGAAAACGGTGGATTAAAACAGGACAAACATGCGGTATCTGATTTCCCAACAATGCCAATTATTAAATGACTAGAATCGATTGAATACTTGATGTCTGTTCCAGTTGTGCGTGAACCAGCACAAGAGTTTCGCTAGGTTTGGCTTCGTGCACATGAGCGGCACTAACATCTGCGTGTGGCTGCGCGCCATCGTTGTGGAGACTCTATTCAACATGCGCAACAAACGTCATAACGGCGTCAATCACACTGACGTCACGGACGCGACTGTGGCGTCACACTCGTTTTCATCTTCCGTGTCGATGATACCATCGTCAGTGACGCCAGACGTCGCGACCTACGCTGTCGATAGCATTGGACATGGACATGAACATGAACATGAAGTGCAGATTTATGGTAATTATAAATCAACCCGCAAAGCCCTGACGCGATTCCACAGGATGTGGGTCGACCATGATAGTTCAAGGGTGGTGCCTGTAGGCGCCAAGCTATCCCGGCACCACCCTTGAACTATCATGGTCGAGCTGTCACCAGAACTTTTACACAGACCTCAGAGGATGCATCCAACATTTATAAATTCGTCCTCAGTGCTTAATGGATTAACTTCCTTATGCATACAGCAACCGATGCCCCAGAATACAGAAGAACCCCTACCCGGGTCTGCCCTGGGGGACTTGAGTGGGGTAACTAATTTTTAGTTCCCAGGGTCACCCTGGTCAGCCCCACAGGATGGGTTTTCTTCTGTATTCTGGGGCATGTGTTTCTGTCTACCCTTGGTCCATTCACCTGTATTTTCCTTTTTTAAACTCTCCCTACTGTCTGCGCTGCCTTTAGCTCTTGATGTTGGATGTGTGTTGCTAAATGGTCTTGGCTTTATTTAGGCCACATGTCGTAGGTTTATTTAGGGTATTGGACCGGCTGGCGACATACATTCAATATTCTGTTTATTGTTTTTTTTTCACAAGAAGTGCAGGCACGTCCTAAGAAAGCCTTGTTGCTGTCGGGACGTTAAGCAATGTACAATCAATCAATCAATCGTTGATGAAGAGTATGAACAGGGTCGGTGACAGGACTCCCCCCTGTGGCAACCCCTGACGCAGCAGCACCTTTTGGCCACAGTACCCATCCACTGTCACACGGGCTCTGCGATTGTGCAGGTATGACTTGGTCCACCGGTACATGTTCCCTTGGATGCCACTGCGAAGGAGTTTCATAAGGAGACCATCCTTCCACACCTTGTCGAAAACCTTCTGTAAGTCAATGAAGACAGCTAATTTCACCTTCTGATCTTAAAAGGCACCTTTTCTGACCTGTGCAAGGTGTGTTGTCTGGTCTTCTGTGCTCTTGTAGCTTCTGAAGCCGGCTTGCTCTGGCACGATAATGCTTTCGGAGTCCAGGTACCACTGCAAGCGCTTGTTGATGATGCGCTCCATGGTTGTGCACACGCAACTTGTCAGGCTGATAGAGCGATAACTCAGGGCTGTTCTTCCTTTCTTCAAAATTGAAATCATCCTGGCTTCCTTCCAGCACTGGGGTACCTGTCTTCTTCTCCAGCTGTGGTTAAAGATGTCCAGTAGCTTCATTAAGGCAGTGTTGCCAAGGTTTTGTAACATCTCGTTTGAGATGCTGTCTGGATCTGGGGATTATTTCTTCTTCAGGTGTCTGGTAGCCATCTTCAATTCTGGAAAGGTGATGTCCTTCTTCATTGCATCATGGATGTTTGCATCTCTTGCTATCTCTCTTTCTTCCTGTCAGATTTCTTTCTCAAGCATTCGTGGGACAGTGATGTTACTTTCTCTTGCATAGATCTGTGCGAACGTGTTTGCAGCTTTCCTACCAGTCAGTGATTTCCCTTCTTCTTTCAGGATAATCTTCTGTTCTCTGGTGCCCTCATCGTTCAACGCCTTGGTCAGTCTCCTCAGCTTGGTCCCCCACCCGGGTCTGCCCTGGGGGACTTTGGTGAGGTTAACTACTTTTTAGTTCCCAGGGTCACCCTGGTCAGCCCCAGAGGGTGGGTTTTCACCTCTATTCTGGGGCATGTGTTTCTGTATATCCTTGGGCCATTCACCTGTATTTGTCTTTTTTAAACTCTCCCTACTATCTGCACTGCCTGTAGCTATTGATATTGGATGTGTGTTGCTAAATGGTCTTAGGTTTAATTAGCGTATTAGACCGGCTGGCGACATACATTCAATATTCTGTTTAGTTGTTTTTGTTTCAAGCAGTGCAGGCACGTCCTGAGAAAGTCTTGTTGCTGTCGGGAAGTTAAGCACTGTACAACCTACAACCAACCTATCCTCAGCTTGGTGGTGTCCCTCTCCATGTTCAGTCTTGCAGTCTTCTCTCTCCAACTTCTTCTTGTGCACTCCAACTTCATCTTCAGATACTGGGCCTTACTGTGTTGTAGCTTGATGTTGTTTTCTTGGCTGGGGCTGGTTTCAGCCTCTTCTCTGGCCCTAATTAGGTTGTCATGTGTTTTCTGAAGATCTGCAGTCCAATATGGGGTGTAGTTTTTTCCGGACCCCTCGAAGTATGGTTTCCTTAACTGCCTTACTGATAATGTCGTTAAAATCTCTGACCACATTGTTGATGTTCCTTCCAGACACAGCGAGGTCTTGTGTTAGCTCATTTGTTCGGATACTGAACAACCGCCAGTCTGCCTTTTGGTTGTTCCATCTTGGTCGGTGTGACGAGCTAGCTGCTTTGCTCCCTTTTAGGGTGAGGAGGACACGGCGGTGGTCACTTCCTCCTAACTGTGGTCCCCCTGTTCTGCTGATGCGCTTATGAACATCTTCAGTGCAAAGTGCCAGGTCCGGTGTAGTGGTGGTGTGCCAGAGGCGAAAATAGAAGGTAGGTTGGTCCTCAGGGTCATTGGCAAAGTATCAAGTGCTTTTCATCTTGCCACTCCTCGATGTCTTCCCCTCTTTTGTCAAGTGTGTCATATCCCCAACTCTGGGACTGGCTGTTGAAGTCACCACTGATGAGGACTGAATCCGCTGTCAGGGACCTGGATAGTGTCGAGGGACAGCAGCTTATCATTAGGGCAGTAATAGTTGAACAGGTCAAGGGCGCTGTCACTGGTGGTTACCTTGACCGGGATGTATTCCGCCTCTTCCATGAATCTCCTGGTTTCACTGGCATTCAAGTTGTTTCTAACTAGGGTCATAACTCCCCCTTTCTTCCTCCTTTGGCGATCACTTCGAAAGACCTGATATCCTCGGACCTTAGAGGACTTACATTCTTGCATGTGTCTCTTGTATACTGCAGATGTTTATGCTGTTTTCACGCAGAAAATGCTCTAGTTCTGTTTTCTTGTTGGTAACCCCTTCTGCATTCCAGTGCATGATGATCACATTGGGTTTTTATTTGTCTCTGGTCTTGTTTTTTCGCTGGCCAGTCGCTCTACTTCCCCGTCCCCTGGCTCCTCGAGTCAGTCGGGAAGGTCCTCCAGTCGTTGAGGGTGGGCTCCGAAGAGGCGCCGAGCCCGGTACTGCACCTGCCTGGTGAGACTCCACAGGGCGAGCACCATTTTTGTTGAATCCACCTCCAAGTGGCATATGGCTGTATATGTGTAGTACAGTGGTTGTTAGAGTGCGCTGTGCAGCCCAGTACCTCCGTCTTCAGCACTCGGGGTTTCTGTAGGGGTTACCTCACCTTTAACTCCTGGTCAAAATGCCTTTCCTGGGAGCCGAGAGGCTGGTTTGGTTTTTGGAGCGTCCTTCTAGATGGGTTGCCGACCAAGGCTTATGGGTCCGATCTACTCAGGTTTTTTTCTCGGAGTTTTCCTTCACGAAGGAGATCTGCTAACCAAGGCTATCGTGCATCCTAGACCGGATTTGTATAGGGTTTACTCCCTTAGCCTTTCCCTCTCCCAAGGCACCCACGAGGCAGTGGGGCTATTTACCCATAGCTGGGGATCTGGTTCATGGACGTCAGGGTGTGTCCACACACCGATGGGGGCCAGATCACCTCCGAGTCCTCTGTAGTTCAGCCCGAGTCTGTAAGACGCTCATTTACCGTGAGTCGCCACGAGGAGGCACTACATGAGGCTTTTTGTTGGAGAGGCTGTGTACTGGCAGGGAGAGACTGACATACTCTGCTCCCCTTTTTGCAAAACTGCTAGCCAGCGGTGGGAGCTGAAAGCGAGAGCGACAAGCACAGACGCTACAATACCAACCTAGACGCATCACAACAACCATTTGACCCACAGCTGGTCGATAGGTTGGTTAGTCTGTTGACTGATTGGCCAGTAGGTTTTTTAGTTGCTGGTTGGCCAGTTTGTAGGTTGATTTATTGGTAGATAGGTTGGTTGGCTGGTTGGTAGGAAGGTCGGGCAGGTTGAAACGCAGGACTCTGGATGTTTCAATAATAATAATAATAATAATAATAATAATAATAATAATAATAATAATAATAATAATAATAATAATAATAATAATAATAATAATATAATAATAATAATAATAAATGATAATAGTAATATAATAGTAATATAATAATAATGGTAATAATAATGATAATATTAATGATAATCATAATAATAATGATGATGATGATGATTATATTTCATCATCATCAACATTTTCATTATTATCTTTTATTTCAGATTATTACGGGGAGAACGGTTACGCTGAGGGGGAGTCTGGAACACTTCCAGAACTGCAGTGCAACTTCGAGACGGTCATGGGCCGGGTGCTGGAAAAATCCGTCAGCTACCTCTACCCCTGCATCATTCAGTTCAGCCTTATCTGTGCCTGTGAGTACAGTGCCTACATATTCATGTACACCCACACACATCCTGTTCAGACAGGGACAGCATCTCAGCGTCGACGAAGGAGTGATGGCCCTGTCTGAACCCTTTGGCTGTCGGTAGCGGTTTTTGTCGCGATGATTCCTGAAGGAATCATAGCGACAAAAACCGCTACCGACAGCCAAAGGGTTAGCAGAGTGGCGTTTACACGCCTTGAGGTGAATCGTAAGGGAGGGGGGGGGGGGGGGGCTGTTGTCAACCAGAAAATGAAAGAAAAGCAGACGAAAATAAATTAACCCTTTTAGCCCCAAGGTCGCATTGCTCAAATTTTGGAAGTGTTGCCTAACGACTATGTACCAGTTGCAGGGGATGGAGTGACCATGATAATTCAAGGGTAGTGACACTACCCTTGAATTATCATGGTCAATCCATCTCCTGCTGTGGGGACTCGTGGCTAAATGGGTTAAGGAAATAGGTTACAAGTACTTTGAGATATCAAACGCATTTTGCGCTGTGAAGGGCAACAGGCGGTAAGTCCAGTTTTGTAAAAACGAGATCGTTCATAGCAGTGCGAGGAAAATATCGGTTTTCACACAAATGGACTTAGGTGGTGGTTTTTTTTTTTTTTTTTTTTTTTTTCCTTCCTTGCATGTGCAATGACTGGCACTGCAAACAATACCGGCAACGTCATGCACAAGGGAATTAATTTGATAATTTGTGTTTTATTTTCACCCCTCCTACCCTAACCCCCCCCCACCCCCTTCTCCACCTTCCCTCCTCCCTCCCCCTCGCAACCCCCTTTTGTCCTCCTTATTTTGATCTTTGTCAGTGAAATGTTGTTCTTTATTTAAAAGCTTATTGTCACTGTGCACACATTTTGGATTATTGCCAGTAACATGTGACGCAAGCGCACAGTGCATGAAGATGACGTCCGTATAATATGTTAGTATTTAGTAGTTACGCGTCTTTTCTGCTGAACGCTATCGTCAGTAACAGCCAACGTAAATATAACGTGATGTAACATACGTCTCGGGCGTCATGCATAATTATCTTATATGACGCACGTGACGGTACATATGACGCTTGTAACGTACGTTACATCACATAATTAACGTGATGATGTCTGTAACTTTCAATACATCATGTAACTTACGTGATGTAATGTATGTTACTGACGTCGTGTGGCACCAAGTGTGCCTTTTATGTATGTTACATCACATGGTTTACGTGATAACGCCTGTAAGGTACGTTACGTCACGAAACTTACGTCAAATAACGTATGTTACAGGCGTCTTGTATGTTATGTGGCACCAATTGCTCCTGTAATGTACGTTACATCATGCAATTAACGTAATGACGCCCGTAACGCACGTTTCATCACGTAACTTACGTCATATAACGAATGCTTTCAGGCGTTATGTACGTCATGTGGCACCAAGTGGGACTTCAGCCCAAGAAGACGCAGCGCGATGAATCCATGGTGGACTCCGACACCGTCTCCGACAGCGTCTTCACCGACAGCGACGAGGACGACACGCCGAGGATCAAACCCATGAGCGTGGACTGCAGCGGGTCGTCGCGAGGGCTGTTCTTGGGGCTGTTCCTGCTGGTGATGGCGGTGGTGATGCTCGTGTGCTTTTTCGTGCTGACGGCCACCCCGGGTAGGATGAGCACTGCGGCGCTCATTTCACACCTGACGGAGTCTATCATCTACCTGTTCGCTTTGGTGGCGGTGCTGGCGGCCAGCTGGCAGGTGACTATGGAACATTTCAATGGTGCTCCCGTGCATCCTCGTTATGCTGACATTTTTGGAAGGAAATCTTGTTTCGATGCGTTTGACCCCTTTGAGTTTTGTTGTTCCCACTTTCTGATGAAATCCCGAACCTGTACTTTAACCCCGAAGGAAGACGAACGCTGCCCAGCTGCAAGAGACATAAGGGGGCTCATGAGGTCTTATGCCTCTTGTTAGTCCTGTGTTCTCTGTGCCCATTGTTTTTGGGTCCCGTTTTATCTGTGTTTTTCACGCGAAGGTCGGTCAGTGTGCAGTGGTTTCAGACGCGAAGTCTGTTATCACTGGCAACGAAGAGGTTAACTCATTGGAGACGTGCCGCCTCCGGATACGCGGCTTTAAGCCGCGTATCCGGAGGCGGCACGTCTCAAATGAGTTAACTATAAAGCCTCGGATGACATACTCTGACTCAGACGTGAACATTTTTTATGTCTTCTCTCTCTCTCTCTCTCTCTCTCTCTCTCTCTCTCTCTCTCTCTCTCTCTCTCTCTCTCTCTCTCTCTCTCTCTCTCTCTCTCTCGTTTTTCTCACCACAGATGTGTTAGTTCCAAGTTTCCACGCGACATCATCGATATGGATGGCACACTAGCGCGAAATTCCTTTGCGAATTTCGTAATGGACTGAAATCAGAACTGAGTAGGTCAATACTGCACGTGTTCGACGAATTGGTTTAAAAGCCGGACATCGCATGTTTGTCCGGGTTTTAATCCACAGTCGTCTTTTAATTTGCACACTCCTTCTTATTGAAAGGGGAGGAACGCCCCTGGTGCTTCGACTGCGACGAGCCGTTTTCGGTGAAGCGCTTCTTGACATCATGTGCTGACCTATGGATAGAAGGCGGGAAACGCTATACAGCAGACTCTTTGAAGGTTTTGTTTCGGGACGTTCCCACGGACAACATTTTCAACTGTGTAAAGGAAGCCAATTTGGTTTACAAAGATTTGAGTCTCTGTAGTCTGTATATATCTGACTGTTTTCCTGAACTTTAAAAGTCCGTAGACATGTACGATTGACCTGTACGACTTTTAAGCAAGAATACTATTAAACTGTATTGATATCATGTTTTAACTCGTTCTGCCCGCAACACACCACAGCAAGATATGATAGTTCAAGGGTGGTGGCAGAATAGCTTGGCGCCTATAGGCGCCAAGCTATTCTGCCACCACCCTTGAATTATCATGGTCGATCTGTCTCCTGAAATGTAATGCAGTCCTCAAAGGATAACTCCAAAATGTGGGTATTTCGTACCTCGGGCACAATGAGTTAAAACCTTTCTCTTAGTCTGGCCTGACCAGACCTTTACCCTTCCCGCCATGAGATGGCTTGAGTCGCCTGCTAGGCGTTAAACCCCAGTAAGTAACTAACTCTGATTTACGTAGAGGCTCTGTGTCTGTCAACCAGATGAGAGAGATGAGAATATCGCGAGTGCGCGGGATCGGGCTGGACCAAACGCTGATCTTCAGCTCCCTGGCCGGCCTGATAGCGTTCGCCGCCTTCAACATCGTGGCGGCGGTCTTCTCCGTCGGCAGTCAGGACTCCACCCTCACCGTGGTCTCCAACCTCCTCATGTTCATCCAGGTGCGTCCTTACGTCTTGATGAACACATTGATATGTCTTTGTCGTTTGCACGACGACGGCGTGGTAACTTTGACTGGATTTTTCACTTTTTATGTCTTGCGCATTCCCAGTGCGCAAAAGACCATCGGGCCCACGTCGGCGACCGCCGGCCCGCGCAAGGCAGTGCGCGTGCCAACGGCGGCTGACGTCGACCCGATGGCCTTTTGCGCAATGGGTTGTGCATTTTTGACCCATGTCTTTTCGCCAGGATTCTGCCCTTGGCGTAGACTTCGGTTTCCCCATGCTAATTTATGCGTCAACGGACAACTTGTTCACGTCACTTGAACATTGAAGACGTGTAAATTAATGGCGTCATTATAAATTGTAATAACTTTGTTTTAATTTCCACTGATTTCAACTCTGTAATAACGCACAATTATAGTTCGTGTTACGTAGACAGGTGCCCCAGGAATGATGCGGACGACTTACTCGATCATCAGTTCTAGATCTGTTACTGTGTTGTCTGTCCCAGGCGTGCACGCAGGCAGTCTTCCTCTTAGCCGCTATGCACGTGAAACCCGCTCACACGGCACAAGCGCTACGTAAGCCGGGCAAGCAGTGGGTCACGTTCCTCCTCGTGTCCAATTTCGCGCTGTGGGCGCTCACGACTTTCGGCACCCAGCACTCCGAGCACAACCATCTGCAGGAGACCTTTTACGGGCGCGCTGCTTGGTCCATCTTCTGTCACGTGTCCGTGCCGCTTGGCATATATTATCGATTCCACTCCTCCGTGTGCTTGTCGAATATTTGGAAGAACGCTTGGAAAGTTCGACAAGTGGATAGGGATTAAAAACAAAGATATTCCGTAGATAGGTCATCATAAACTGCGCGTCATTTGACGTAAACAGTGGATTAAAAGCCCGGACAAACATGCGATATTCATGTTTGTCTGGGCTTTTAATCCACTGTTTTCGAGCTGTTTTAGCCTATTTCTGTTTTGCGAACAATCTCTATTCTGAAGCTAGGCAAAAAATGGAAAGAGGTTGTTTGGGTGGGATCGTAGCGTTTGGAGGGGTGGGGGAGGGGGTACTGACATCAAGACACTTTCAATTCAAAAATATTTTACAGCTATTGGTCGTTGACTGAGAAATAAAAATGACCTTTTGGGCTTGTACTTATAGTGCCATTTTGCCACCACGAAGGTGATTTAGAAAACGAAACGAAATGGTTTAATTTAATTTTAATTTCTTTCTTTCTTCCTTTTATTTTCTTTATTTTATTGTATTTTTGTTAATTTAATTTAATTCTATTTTATTCTTTTTTTTTTTTATTGTTTTGTTTTGTTTGTTTTTTTGTGGTTTTTTTAAAATTTAAAATAATGAGAAAATGTTTTGGGGTGTCTTATGTTACACTGGACACAGGAAACATAACTGACAGATTTGTGCTGGTCAGAGCATGTGATACTGGACCCTCGACTCAAGTCAAAACGTCCAAATTTCACACACCCAGCGCACAGTTCATGTGTTTAGTCACTGTGCACATGATCTGTATTGTATTTTTTTTGTACAAGCAATGCTGGTCTGTAATTTTGGACCCTACGGCCCCAGGCCATATGGTCCAGAGTCACAGACCAGCACACAATTGAATAATTGCAGTTGTGTACATCTGATTTATACATGTATGCTATATGCTATATTGTGTACAGTCAGTTTTTAACTGAATAAGATGTTACATCTGTGTGTGTGTGTGTGTGTGTGTGTGTGTGTGTGTGTGTGTGTGTGTGTGTGTGTGTGTGTGTGTTTAGTCTTAGTACAGTGAACTGACATCAAGACAAATTCCAATGTTTTTATTGTTTTGTACATGGAAACATATGGCAATAAACTATCTTATCTTATCTTATCAGGGCGAAGCTTTATGATGTTACCAAACTTGGTTCGATGTGTGTTCAGTGTGTTCAGTTCCATGCGTTCAGTTGAATGTGTTCAGTTTGATGTGTTCAGTCTGTGTATATTCAGATTGATATGTTCAATGTGTGTTCACTGTTCAGTTCGATGTGTTCAGTTTTTGATGTGTTCAGTGAATCACTCACTAGATCGTCAACACTGACTGTGCACGTGCTGTTTGCGAGTTTTAATCTTTTTATGCTTTGTGGTTTTTAAAAGATTTTTTTAATGATTTGTGTATTTAAATGTTATTTTGTTTTGTGTTTTAATTTTTTTGGGTGATTTTTATGTTTTGTGAGTGTGTTTTTATGGGGGTTTGTTTTAATGTCTTAAAAATGTACATACTTATGTAAATTCCTTAAATACGCATACAGATTTATGTATATTTTGTCAGTAATATCGGATTATTCGTGTACATCAGTGTGTATGTGTGTGTGTGCGTGCGTGCATATGCGAGCGAGCGTGTGTGTCTGTGCGTGTGTGTCTGTGCGTGTGCTGAGTGTGTCTGAAAAAGTCTTACGCCTGCTGAATTGTCGTGTTCTTCAAAGTCAAGTACACTTTTCAAGAAATTATCTTGGCCTTGTAAGCGAACCGTAATTATTTCAGTTTCATACATTGAAAGGAGGCCTGGCCTGGCATAGTCAGGAACGTATTTCAGTTTCATACATTGAAAGGAGGCCTGGCCTGGCATAGTCAGGAACGTATTTCAGTTTCATATATTGAAAGGAGGCCTGGCCTGGCATAGTCAGGAACGTATTTCAGTTTCATACATTGAATGGAGGCCTGGCCTGGTATAGTCAGGAACGTATTTCAGTTTCATACATTGAATGGAGGCCTGGCCTGGCATAGTCAGGAACGTATTTCATTTTCATACATTGAATGGAGGCCTGGCCTGGCATAGTCAGGAACGTATTTCAGTTTCATACATTGAATGGAGGCCTGGCCTGGCATAGTCAGGAACGTATTTCAGTTTCATACATTGAATGGAGGCCTGGCCTGGCATAGTCAGGAACGTATTTCAGTTTCATACATTGAATGGAGGCCTGGCCTTACATAGTCAGGAACGTATTTCAGTTTCATACATTGAATGGAGGCCTGGCCTGGCATAGTCAGGAACGTATTTCAGTTTCATACATTGAATGGAGGCCTGGCCTGGCATAGTCAGGAACGTATTTCAGTTTCATACATTGAATGGAGGCCTGGCCTGGCATAGTCAGGAACGTATTTCAGTTTCATACATTGAAAGGAGGCCTGGCCTGGCATAGTCAGGAACGTATTTTAGTTTCATACATTGAAAGGAGGCCTGGCCTGGCATAGTCAGGAACGTATTTCAGTTTCATACATTGAATGGAGGCCTGGCCTGGCATAGTCAGGAACGTATTTCAGTTTCATACATTGAATGGAGGCCTGGCCTGGCATAGTCAGGAACGTATTTCAGTTTCATACATTGAATGGAGGCCTGGCCTGGCATAGTCAGGAACGTATTTCAGTTTCATACATTGAATGGAGGCCTGGCCTGGCATAGTCAGGAACGTATTTCAGTTTCATACATTGAATGGAGGCCTGGCCTGGCATAGTCAGGAACGTATTTCAGTTTCATACATTGAATGGAGGCCTGGCCTGGCATAGTCAGGAACGTATTTCAGTTTCATACATTGAATGGAGGCCTGGCCTGGCATAGTCAGGAACGTATTTCAGTTTCATACATTGAATGGAGGCCTGGCCTGGCATAGTCAGGAACGATTCTCATGTTCACTGTAAAGTGGGTAATAAGTAATGAACGCTGTATTAATCACCTTGTGCATGAAGGAACCCGTACCGCTCACAGTACCGGTGGCTTTATGAACAAAGGGGTTAACCCGTTCAGTGCCGAGAAAATGTGAACCGCACCCAACTGCAAGAGGTATAGATCCTTATGAGCCTCCGCAGTTGCGGGGGCTCATGAGGATCTATGCCTCTTGCTTGACACCACTTTGAGTCCATATTTCTGGGATGTCTAGGTTTTTCTGGTCTTGAATTTAACTCATTCAGCCCGGCGCACGTATTTCCCAAATTTGGGAGGCGTCATCTACCGACTATGCACCTGTTGCAGGAGATGGATCGACCATGATAATTCAAGGGCAGTGCCAGATTAGCTTGGCGCCTGTCGGCGCCAAGCTGATCTGGCTTTACTTACTTACGCCTGTCACCCACACCCCCCCCCCCCCCCCCCCCCCCCCGGTATAGGCCGTCGATGAGAGACCTCCAGCGACTCCTGTCCTGTGCTTCTCCTTCGATTTTACTCCAGGTGGTTCCCAGTCTCTTGATGTCTGCTTGGAGGTCTCGACGCCAGGTGTTTTTCGGCCTGCCTCTTTTCCTCTTTCCCTGGGGGTTCCATGACAATGCCTGCCTAGTGATACTGGAAGCTGGCTTTCTCAGACTGTGACCAATCCATCCCCATCTTCTTCGTCCAATTTCATTCTATTATCTGCTCTGTTTTCTCCCAGAGTCTGACGTTGCTGATCTTCTCTGGCCAGTGGATTTTCCAAGCTAATCTGGCACTAACCCTTGAATTATCATGGTCGACCCATCTCCTGCTGTAGTGCGTCACTGCTGAATAGGTTAACAAAGATTGCAGAAACACAGTATGCGTAAGCTGGCGCTGAATGGGTTAATCTATAGGAAGTGTAAATATGATTGGAAAAGATGACCTCTCAGTTGTAAATATGGTTGTGTAGGCCTACATGATGTGTGGTCGGACATGAGACATGCTGTCTTTCTGAATATGGAACATAGTTGTGTGGAACAGGTGAGAACTACCCGCAAATAAAAACGAACAGAAAACGCTGATTGTTGGCTCGTTTGTTTGTTCGTTCGTTCATTAGGTCGATCAATCATGCGTTCGTTTGTTCGGTCGGTCGGTTCATTTGTTTGCTCATTCGTTTGTTTCGTCGATCGCTCCTTCCCTCGTTTGTTTACTTGCTTGTTTGTTGGTTTGTTCGCTCGGTGAGTAGGCCAGCTCATGTTTGTGTTGTTTACTTGGTTGGTTGGTTGGCCTGATTGCTTGTTTTGCTTGTTAAATTATTCTTTCGTGCTTTCTTTCGCTCGTTCTCTATTTCCTCTCTCCTTCTTTTATTCAGTTTGTGCTGTGTACCTAGCAAAAATTCGAAATGCATTTTAATTTTAATTTTTTATTTTTGTTCATTTTACGGATCACTGCTTTTACGCAGGCAAGATTCATTCTTGACGCCCACATTTCTTCATTGCGCTGTAGCACATTTTCCCAACCCAGTTCAGTTCCAGCGAGCGAAACAATTTCGGGCCGATGCCTGCCTGCGTTGGCCCGCGCACGGCCGTGCTCAGGCCAAAGCAGAAAGACTATCGGCCCGACTGATGACCTTTTGCTTTCGTTGGCCATCCCAAACACATTCTTCGGGCCGTTTGTTGCTCGATCGAGTTTAAATTGTATGGCCCTTTCATAACGTGACACCGACCTCAACCAGGCACTGTGTGCCGTCACAGGATCTGGCGATAGATCAGTGCATAAAATTGGAATTGTGTAGATTATCACGAGTGAGTTTACAGCAAAACGTAGGAATTGTATGGTATAAACGTCACTTGTGATTTGGGGTTGGTCTGGTTGTGCGCTGTACTTGTAGTCAGTTAACTCATTCAGCCACGACCCACCCCAACAAGACTCGGATCGAGCATGGTAGTTCAAGGGTGGTGCCGGAATAGCTTGGCGCCAATAGGCGCCAAGCTATTCAAGCACCACCCTTGAACTATCATGCTCGATCTGTCTCTGGAATTGCAATACAGTACTATAGAGGGCAACTTCCAACGTTGGACATTTCGGTCCTGGGGTAGAATGTGTTAAATTATCCTTCTGTTGTTCCTTCTGCATGAATAATGCAAAAAGAAAGAGGGATATATAAAAAAATTATGTAAGCAAATGATTATATAAGTAAGTAGATCAATAACTGAAAAATAATGAAACAAATAAACGAATAATTAATAAACGAATATATAAGAAATACACAATAAATAAAGAATTAATAAACAAATACATAAGACTGAACTATGTGAACCCCTTTCACCCACCCACCCACCCCTCGTAATATACACCTTCCCTAACCCACTGTCTACCCTCCCCTATCATTCCCCTCCTCCATCATCCATCTCTCCTCTAGTACCCCCCCCCCCCCCCCTCCCTCTCCTAATCTCCAACGCAGACCCAAATGGTATTCGATCTGCACAACGTCAATACACGTGACAAAGTTGCATCATCCTTGACACTCGGATTGGCCGGAATGCTATAGAGATTTCCCCGTGCTATTGCAAACAGTCATCAAGATACGTCACTTCCGTCAATTAGTGCAATTAGACTGTTTTTCTGCATTCCAACTACAAAAATCTTTATTGAAACAAATTGTCAATAGTAAATACACCTGGTCTAAATAACTTTTCTTTTCACACACACACACACACACACACACACACACACACACACACACACGCACACACACACACACACAGGCGCACAAAAGCCTCACCTACCATTTCATGTGAAAATGGGTTCCCTAGGTCGCTCGGACCGGTCTGGTGCACCCGATTGGTTTAGAGCGTGTGCTTTCTGCACCTGTAATGGGCAACCTCGGAGAAAGAATCACGTGAGCTTCGTTTGACTGCTGCAAAATAACATGAATAAAGAATAAACCCTTTCCCATATATGCAATCCAGCAATTATGCATCCATCCTTATGCTAGCACCACGAAACATTACGCGATTTGGCAGATTTTAAAAATAGCTTTTTTTAAATCCTCAATGGAGGTGATTTTTGCGACATCTGCGTCGTTTGTGGCAGAAAGCACCGTCAAAGTTGAAGTTCGAGAAATTCGCGCACTACATGTACAATAGACTTGATTCAGTGGTGTTGGGCATGACTCAAGCCTCCGCCATCTCAACACAAAACTGGCGTGTTCGGGGAGATAAAAGGCTACAAGTTAAAACCGCAAACGAACCTTTTTTTTCGACTGCGATCACAATCTTCTGCGTGAACGTACGAGACCACACTACAAGTGCACAAGCCGACCTACGCGCGCAGTTCTGGTGCACATGACCGGTCCGAGCGACCGATCTGGTGCGAAAATAGCAACAGTGGCACCGCTGGTGCATTTAACCTAGGTAGAGGGCGAGGTAAACCAACCCAATAATAATGAACACTCTTGTAATAAATCTGTATGAAAAGGAAAATGACGCGAGTGTCGGAGAATCTCAATTCATTTCTTTTGTAACTTTTTCAGTCTGTTGCGGATGTAATCCTTAATGTTTGTCCAGCACCTATGTCTAAGTGCGGGCTCTTCTGCAATTGCCTGCTGTATCTCGGCCTTTCCAGGAAGTTTGTTCACGACGAGGTGTGTCTTGAAACGAGTTTCAACAGCTTTCTCTTCAGCTTTCCCCCATGGTTTCCTTGTAAATCTAGCTTTCTTTCGAACAGGAGCCGACTCAGAACTGTCATCATCAAAACTATCTAGTTTGTCATCAGGCTCTGGACGTCTTTTCTCGGTCATGCTCATTGGTTCCTGTGTTGTTGACTTGCTATTTGCTTCATTCACAGGTGCTGTTTCCCCAGAGACCTCTCTGCGAGTTTCTGATGTGTTTTCATTGTCAAAGTCAATCTCTTCATCATCGCCCAGTTCAGCTCTAATGCAACTCTCAAAATCTGTCATCCCATTGTTAACTGACAGAAGAATCTTTGCCACTTTTGCCTTTTGAAGGACGTCTTGAGGTTGGCGGTAGATATGGCGATGTATCCGAATATCATGACCAAGGAAGTCTGCCAGCTGATCCTGGTCTAACTCCGAGATCGCCATGGACTGAGCCAAAGTTGCAACCTGCTTCCGTAACTGATTAAATGTGAACATGGCTGGGTTTGACACTTGCGCTTGTAGCGCATGTTCCTTCAGAACATCATGGCCTCTGTAAGGCCTCTGACCAGAAGGTGTGGCAAAGATGTACTGGGAACCGGCGAGAGCTGGCACTGATTGCCTCATTTAAAGGATTCTGTCCACAGTTGTCATCATCTTCTTCGTCAGCAAAATGGGAACACTCCTATTAAACTTGCCCCTGATTTCCACTCGCTGAAAATGATTCACCATTTTCTTCTCAACCTCTGTGAGACCTTTCAAGATATCTTGATTGGTGATCGATCCAATCTTAGCATTCTGGAAGACTGATACCTTCATTCTCTGAACTTCTCCCCCTCGTTTTCGGTTGAAAAGTGATACAGCGCAAAGAGTTGCTTTAACCACTGTCGGATAATCTTCTGAAACCATCCTTGTCTCAAGAAGCTGTTGGACCTTCCTCACATCTTCACATGATGGGATCAGCTTGGGTTTGTTCATGGTCATTTTCCCGACCGACTGGGCTGCTGTAGCTGACACACAATCGTACCAGTCCCCGGTGAACACAGAGTCAAAGCGCTGCGCCTCAGAGAGCTCCTGTCACCACCTGTCATCTGAACCATGCCCAAGCTGTTTGGATGCCAGCGACTGTTTGATCTGTGAACATTTTTTCAAAGCATGGCCTATGCGCATTGCAAGATTGCCTTTTTTGAACTGACGTGTGTCCTCATCAAATTCTGCAAGTTCTTTTACAGCCAGTACAACATGATCAAAGCTAGCTGCATTGACCACAGCATTTAAACTTGCGATTTTCATTTCTGACCTCACTCTAAGAATCTTTAATAGTCTCCCTAACTCCCGCATCTTGGAGCTGATTTGTCCAGCCGTGTGTTCTTCAATGTCCCTGCGGTCAAATAATCTCTTTCCATACTCCAGAAGCAAGGGGTCAGTTCTGATGAGACGGCTTATCTCATCCTCTCTCTGTCTGGCTAAAACCTTATGATAGAAGGAAAAGTCAACGTCTAAAGGTATTGGAAGCATTAGCCGCCCACGTTGAGCAGCCTCACCTCTCTTAGCGAACTGAAACCCTCCTTGTTTCTGACAGCAACGTTTTGAGTGTACAGAGATCAGCTTTTTTTATAGAGCCCTTTGCAATGGCTACAGGCGAGAAGGTCGTCTACTTTACTAGTTTTGGTGCAATACTTAGGAATCAAACATCCTGATTTCCTTTCAAGAACTGCAACATTATGCATGTAATCACCTTCATCTTGTATTCTGATCCATGCTTGACGTCTCTGCTTAGTCCCTTTTTTATCATCAAAATTTTAGCAACGTCTGCCTCATCTGCATGGACATCGTGTAAGTGCGTGCTCATTTTCAAAACAAGCTTGCCACAAAATTTGCATGCATGTTTCTTGTCCCATTTGTACTTTCCTTTCCCTCTCTGCAACACGTGCACACCCGTTTCTTTGGTAAGCGCTCTTTCCCCACCCCCAACATCATGTTCCTTCTGCCTATCCACATTGTCATTGCCACCCCCTAATTCATCCCCTAACGCACACTGCACCTTGCTGGTACTTGCTTCACTGACACCTGCCCACCCTGAAACAGCCACTTTGAAATCTAACATATTCAATACAATACTGTCTGTGTCAGAGACCCCAGAGATTGATGGTGACACACGGTCTGAATCCTGTGAGCTCGAGCCAGGAACAAACTCCTCGTCATCACTGTCCTTGTATTGCGATGTGCTTGCACTCTCAGTCTCAGGCCCATCCCAGGCTCCATTTGCCAACTGGAAAAGGAAAGAAAAAAAGAAAGCTGCATTAGTACAAAAGCAGCCCAATTTTGGTTTAAGGGGCCTTGCACAAGAATATAAAGAGTAATCCCGTGTATGACCGATTTACATATATATGTGTGACCTTGGTGACGAGGGCTGGCTTTCGCAGCAGCAAAATCCATGTTTTCTGAAAATGTAAGCAGTTTTCACACATCTGTCAACCCCGCGTGACCCTTTGAGAGAGGTCACTCAAATTGGTATGTTTACAAAGATCTTGCCACAAAGTATCCTTGGGCCAAGCTTGAAGAATGTGGCTTGAAAAGTCTGCGAGAAAATGCCACTGTTAACGTTTACCATGGACGCGGACGGACGGACGGACAGACGACCAGTGGCCCAGAACATAAACTCACTTTTGCTTCGCACGAGAGCCAATAAAATGAAGATGATCATAGAATCACTTACCAGTTTGTAATTGGGGGCATTCCGCTGCCGTCTCCTCCCAGCACCCTCCTACCAGACGCACCCTCTGCGACAGACGACGCTGGGCCATCATGCTGCTGCTGACTAATTTTGCCATGGGCCTTGGTCATGTGCCAGGAAGGGGCGTGCTTGTCCACTTCCATAGATCCCGATGGGTTTGGACATCCTGCTGCCATCCGGCGCAGGGTGTGTGCAGAAAGTGCCGAGTGTGACCAAAACGGTGTTGCTGCAAACATGTCAAATACAACCATGTAAACCATTGACATTTTGAATCACATAATTACAGCAGTACCCCCTGACCCCTACGAACAATAACTGGTAAAACAGTAAAATGCGACACTTCAGTTGCAAAATCCGAAAAAAACTATTTGTGGAAGTCTGTTCTTCGAATCGCGAGGTAGTTTTGCGTAGGAGGATTCAAATACACAATGAAATCTGGCGTCATCTTGTTTACAGTGCATGCATACATGTCAAGTTACATTTCGATCACAATCACACATGTCAGAAAAAAAAGCAACCCAATCGCGTGACAGATTGACCTTGTAATGTGTTATTGAACGAATTCCTTTCGTTGAAGAAGAAAGCTTTTGTTAAATTCGTGGGGTTCTATTATCTGTTACTACAAGACTGACTGAGCAGCACTGAGACGCGGGTCGTAGCAGACGGCGTCTCAGTTTTCTCAGCCAAACGGGTCCATATAGGCTCCTGTGCAATTGTATCTGATTGGGAGCATCTCAGTTAAATAACTGCGCTGAAGAAGTACACTTGGGCGTGCTTTTAACTAAGAAATATTGCATAAAAACAATCTTAGCTGATGGAACGACGGTTGGTGGAACGAGAGACAATAGAAGGGGAAACAACTCAGTTCACTCTGCACAGCCGAACGACGCTCGCTTCCGTGGTAACACACTGGCCCAGTGCGTTTAAAACACACAACATTAGATAAACCTGCAAAAATGGGACATCCAATTTTTTTTTCTGACTTTTGAATGAAAGATAATGCAGAAACAACCCTCAGAAAAAATGGGTGTCTGACTTGGCCGCCCAGAATTTTACACACACCCATTTTCCAGAAGGATGGTAAAGAAAGTCACCCATATTAGTGGTTTTGTGCACGCACGCACACACACACACACACACACACACACACACACACACACACACACACACACACACACACACACCATCACACACACACACAAACACACACACAAATGACCGAGCGGAAAAGACTGGAAGAAAACTTTGTTTTCTGTTCCGGGTCACCATTAATAGGTTAGTTTAACCAAGATCGCGTTTTGCTTTTTCTGGGAGTACATATGGGATGTTCGCGCAGGTCTGGGCTACATCTACCCTTCCACCCCTTTCCCTTAGCTCATTCGCGGCCTGCCGCATCCGGATGCGTGGCAAACCCGACCATCCACCCCACTCCCGTCCACTCCGAGTCGCGGGAGACAACCAGTGTGCCTCCTAGCACCCACCCCTCCCCTTCCCCCAACACCCTCCCTGCCCCCACCATCCACCCTACCCCCTCCTCCTACCCTCCACTCCTCCCCCTTCACCACCATCAGCTCTGCCCCCATCATCCACACCCTATCCACCCACCCTTACCCTCTATGTACATATTTTCATTATCACTTATGCCTCACTTGTGCATGTGTAATGAATACACGGCTGTTGTAAGGCGGATGATAAACGGGTTGGGGAAAGTGGCTAGTGGCGGTGGGGGGGGGGGGGGGGGGGATTAGTGAAAATGGAAGGGGAGGGGAGGGGGGGGGGGGTGTTTTGTAGGCTATTGTCGGGAAAAACAAATATGTTCGTATTTTTTGTGGTTTTTTTTTTTAATAATTTGTTTGTGTGTGTGTGTGTGTGTGCGTGCGTGCGTGTGTGTGTGTGTGTGTGTGTGTGTGTGTGTGTGTGTGTGTGTGTGTGTGTGTGTGTGTGTGTGTGTGTGTGTGTGTGTGTGTGTGTACAGGTCAGCCTCAGTATATTGCGGTACCTGCGAACCAAAGGGTCAGACCGCATTATTCGCGATTGCGTTGTTGTGGTGCAAAATGTACATCTAGACTTCTAGCGAAGGAAAACTCACTCGGTACGCAAAAGGTCATCGGGCCGACGACAGCCTTAGCTGGCCCGCGCACGAGTGCTTGGGCCAGCTAAAGCTGACGTCGGCCCGAGGACATTTTGATCATCGTGCATCCCCCGTGGGCGACTGACAGGCCTGCGTGTGGTACTTCCGATGTCGCGGTATACAGGAGCGCGTGTGAAAAAAAAACACATAAGAAATTTAAAATGAGGGAGTGATTAAATTTTTTTAAAGCACTCATTCAGAAACGGGGGGGGGGGGGGGGGGGGGGTCGAGGGGGGTCGGGGTGGGGGGGGGGGGGGGGGCAGCGAATTTAAAAATCAAAATCAAAAGTAAAAATCAAAATCTATGATTTCTTTCTCCAAAATGTATTGGGAGGAGCGATTTCTCTCCCCCCCCCCCTCTCCCCACCCCTATATTTTCCGGGGGTAAGGGTGGGCAAGGTCCACCCTCCGATTCCTACGCTATTGATGTACACATCTGGTTGTTTGCCCTTTTTTCAGGCTTCCCTAGAGTTACTGTCACACCTAAACCGGTCGTACGTACACTGATGTTCGGGCGCCGCTGGAAAACGGGAGAGCAAAAAACCGAAGGGAATCGCCGGGTCGTGGGTTCGAATCCCCGTCCCGGCCCCGGTACTTTTGGACTCACAATCCAGGGAAAAAAGACGGACTTGTTCAATAGCATGTCCGTTGAAAGGTCCTGGGAAATCAAAGTGGCACAGTTGGAGTGCGCCTGAATTGATCAGTGTTCAGGTCGTACTCCATAAGCAATAGATTTCCCTGTCCCCCATAACCCGCCCGTCAGGGCCGTCCATTATCACTTCGGTGCCGTGGACGTTAAACCCCAAACTAACCAAGATTAAAATGCTGTTTATACCACACGGAGAACGCTGTCGTAGGCATGTGTTACGGCCACCATAGTAGGAGGTTGCGTCATTGGCACGGTTAGCACCCAACTCACGGAAACATCTGCAATACACAGTAGCCGGCCGAGCGCTGGACTGTCATGTCCACTGAGTGACGAGAACAATTCCTCTAGCCACGCAAGCCGCCGGGACCATGCGCGCTGGTCAGGGCCCTAGTCAAGTTTGGTCAGTCGCTCTGACGAATCACGCGAGAAGCTGGTCCGCTCACAGACCAGTACGTTGCCTTGGTCCACTGTACCACGCAGATGAGGACGTAGATCAGTGACCCGCGGTCAAACAGCTTACATTCAATTTTCTACATTTATGTCGCCATATGATTGCAGTTGGTTCTAATGTATGCCAAGAACCACTGTTTCTTTCAGAGAATCAGTTTTGCTTTCTTCTGACAACTCTACAATAATGATTTTCTTACCGTGACATCACACATATCGAAATGTGAAGCGTCCCAGGGCCTACCTACTCTACTGATGATGTTGCCGTGAGACTGTCATGTCACCGAACATCGCCGGAACCCAGGGCAGCCGCTTGACGACCGGAACATTATGAAAGATAAGTGTTCATTTCTTTATACATGATGCATCATGACGTTACCGATCTTAATGATTAATTACTGACATGATAAATTAGAAAGCTATGAAATACTGAAACAGGAACAAAATCAAACGATGATACATTATCTACTTTAATAGCAATACAGTTTTTCCTGTGTACGAAAGATGCGACGCATTTGTTATGTCATAAAGTTACCTAACAAGTTTCTACTATTGCTGTGGCAGAATGTCAGCAACCAAGGCCAATCCCACGTTCGAGTTTTCCAGTGCCACTGATCCTCATGCTGGCGTGAAGGCGTACCTCAAACAACGGCAACGGAGACAACATAGTGTTCACTGGTTGGACAGTTAACGTGATGACAAGCGAATTTTATGACAGTCTGCATGATCAAGTATAGACTGCAAGACTGATATCGACAGATATATTAATTGTACAACAGAACAGTATAATCGCCAATGGACTCGGTGGTGTATCGAGTTAACGAGTACTGTCATACAAGGATGCTCCATTAGTATTGTTACTACAGGACACATCATGATGGCATGAAGACTAGCGGAATGTGGTCGTGATGATACTAACAGTATACGTCTGTTTAATAACAGTGCAACAATCAGACTACTGGAGTGCCGAGAATCGGATAACAACTATTCCAAGTACTGTTGGACAGTTCCTCACTTCTTGCCACTGCTGCCGCAGCAAGTCTGCGTAATGTGTGCACTTTGTGAAACCACTTCGGTGTGACGCTTTCCAGGCAGAAACCCAGTGCAGTGTAGTTGATAGCTCTTCGTTCAACACGGACAAACATGTGGCTCAAGGGGAGTTTTTTTGCGGGTACTGAGGAGCGCTCACGTGTTGTAGCGGACTCGAGTATTGAGGACACCTGCAGGTCCGTGGCATCGCCGACGATGACGTAAGTTGGATATTGAGCTATAACGATAATAGGCGGCAACAGCGCGTGTAGGGACGTCGCCTACCGACCATCTACAAGAAAGGGCCAGTGAGGCTGCCGTTGCCAATGCCAAGAGTACTAGTATGCTGAGCAGTGGTTGCGCAATGTTGGTCAGTTGAGCTCTCTCTGCCGTGCAAGACACTGCGGTGTGCTGTATTCAGGCCTCGGCTTGCTAAACCTTTAGCATAGAACCTCCTGGTGAACTGTCAGCATTTGACAACCCACCGCCACCCCACCACCACCCCGGTAGACTTGCGATTACACAAAGCCACCGCCAATCAGGGGATGCAGGGAAACGCCAGGAGGGAACAGTTACTGCCTCGTGTTGCGCAACAACACCCACTAGTGTCATGGTCGGATACTACATAAACCCCGGTACATACACTTTATTATTTTGGCGTATGGTGTTCTGCAGTATGAAAACCATGTATTGTCTTTCATGTACGTTTGCCTTATTGTGTATAATACCTATATTTATGAGTACTTCATTGCACTGTAATAGAGTGCATCGGAACATGCTGACTATGTACCTTCCATTGCCGGTTAATGCCTGTCGGTAATCAACCCTTATTCCTCCATTTCTCATTACAGATTACAGCATGTTTCAGGCGGAATAACATCTTTCATAATGACGCTGTCGAACGTCAGCAGTCAGTTTGCTCAAGCAGGGGTCACACAGCAGTGTGACTACACGTGCAAGTTACCTGGCTTTATGCTTTCTTTGTTTGTGAGCATGTTACCTTGATTGAAATACCGCTTCAAATTAACCGGCTCAATCCGAATGAGTCTGAACCTAAATCACAAGTGCTTGCAGTCGTTACAATTTATTTTCATTTGTTGTATTACTTATCACTCTGCATTTTAAAACATTGTTCAATAGTCACGTTTAAATGTCTCATGCTTGGATTGTGTTGTATCACATTATTGATTGTAAAGGCAGATATTGACTTCACCCACCTTCCACCTCAGCAGCCACCGTAATGATACATAAGTGGAAGAAACCTGGCGTCGGAGTTTTTACGCCGAGCGCTTCGGTTTTCTCTGACTTAGGAAGTGTAGTGCCGCAAACTTGTCTTAAGGTTCCACGCATATTTGCCAGATTATTATAATATCAATTGATATTTACATACATTCTCTGCCGGGTCGCTTAAACATATAATTGCATACACATTGAACGATTTTTGTTGCCATGCCTTTGAAGCTATATTCCCCAGGATCAAGCATCTCAACACAGTCAGAAAACTGTCTGCAACAGATACTGCTGACAGTATTGTATGGGTCCTTTGTGCACTATCTTAGAGCTTTATGATGTAAGTACAATGCCAAATCATGTCGAACTAAAATTCATCGTTTGAATGTGTATTGTTTTTGTACTGACTCGAGTCGCGGAATTATCGTCTGCATCGGCCTGGTTTTGAATTAATATGTCAGTGTACACGTGCACTGATGTTCTCCGGCATCCCTTTGACGTAATTTTTCAAGAGAAAGTAGAATAAACCTTCCATACTCGCTATGTTGTCAAAATCACAATTCGGGTTCCGCTCGACCTGCTAGTATTTACTAGTAACGATCGTGCGTACAGTAGTGCACCTAAAACGTGACCTTTGATCGGCGTACCCCTCGGAAACACGCACCGTCCGGCTTTCCATTATTGAAACAGAACATTGGTATTTATACCCACTTTATGCACTGCAGTCAATTTCACATCTCACACATCGAAGTCTGCTTAACTGAAAGCATCATCGGAAACGACCAATGCACCATCGCAGCACTATGAGAAACACCACCTCTCTGAATCGAGTCAGTGAATGAGAACCCGCACAGACAAAACATGTTGCGACCAGCGACGTGTCAACGGCTTTGACACACAGTAGTTTTCAGATCTCTGCAGCATACAATGTGATAACTAGCTCGTACCTATATGATAAAACAGGTTTAAAAGCATGCGAAAGCAGTAAGAGATAAATTCTACTGAATATCATGAATTCTGAAAATCACGAACGCTTGCAGAAATATAGCCAGGAAGATCGACAAAGACCGTCAGTAGATCACTTACTCATTCAGCAGGAAAGCGTCAAATTCCGCCGAGTGGGCGGCACTGAAACCAAGCTCTTGTTTTTACGCGTTGCCACATGTCGATATTCCCTTGTCCCATGTCAATTCTACTCATAAGAGTATCTTGTCTCACTTTCTCTTTATTCTCTTCCATTCCGAGTCTGTCATTGTCGATGCGAGTCGATGATACTTTCTTTTTTTTCTTCGCTGGTTCATCCACCATCTTGTCTCTGATTGGTTATAATTATGCAGATGACCTAGGTCGTATAGAATAGTTATGACGTCAGCTACCATCGCCTATCAGGAGCAATTTTGTTACGTGTCTCGTCAAAAAATTCCGGTGGGCCTCTTTTCGCTTTGAACGGACGAAAGAAAGCATTTGGTGGGACAATAGGCTGGTTACTGTCTAAGTGGGTATGTATACGGAAGCCCAGTAAAAGCTTTTTGCGAACTGAACTCAAAAAAGGTCGGGCGTGCCCTTTTAAATTACTGCTTTACTGCCGTACATATTTTGTTAATTACTCGTTTTATGTATACATGTTCTGTGATTCCTTTGCCTTTGTTTATTATTTCTGGGGCATGTCCGCTGTTAAGTGTAGCGGAATAGGGGCACTTTCACCCACCAAAAACACTGAGGCTTTGCTTGACTCTGAAACATTCTTCTTGTGTTTCATGATATCTGCTATAACGTGACCGCTGTGAGATGGCCTTAGTTGCCCGCTCGGCGTTTAAACCTAAATAACTATCAACTGATGTCATGTGGACGTGCCCCCTTACGCCCAAAACTATTGTTGACTGATGTGTGCATTTATACTAATTATCGATTGGATTCGCTGACATGGCTGCTGACACAATATGATATTGATGTGCTGTAAATAAATTTAAATAAAAAAAATTATAACGGTGTTTTCAGTTTGAAGTGTGGGATAATTGCCGTAAATACGTGGGGGACACACTGGCCGTCCTTGCTGAGTGTTTCTACCATCGGCAAGATGAACAGTCACAAGTCCAAAGACCATTGCTATTTTTAACATCTGTGGGCAAAGTAACCGAAAGCTGCGAGTGGATCAACCTCAAACAAACTGCTTCTGCCTGCGACAGTAGCGCAATCAAAATTACCTCGAAAACTTTGAAACTGGAAGCGTGATAACAACATCGTGATGAAGCTCTATGCTAGTGCATAGTGCTCACACAGTAGGATTAGTACGGTACGGTTTCTGTTAACTGTTTGTGTGTGCCGATAGTCCGTGTGGCACTAGACGCACGGGAAATCTGTAAGACATAGTTAGCACGGGATTTTTAGTGAATTCTGTTTAATGAGTTCTAGGCGGAAGCTGTGTCTGTCAGAGGTCTAGATCGGGAGTGCGGGCTGTCTTGTCGTATGGAACGGTTGTGTTGGAGTTACCTAGCCCGCATTCCAAATCCCTTGGCCTGCTTACACTGAAGGAACAACTCAAATTTAACAAATGCGTCCTCATGCACAAAATATTTCATTATCAAGCCCCGGAATATCTGCGCATGATATTTAACTTCAGCCCTCGGCATCACCTACATACGAGGAATGACTTGCTTCACTTACCCCGCCCACGGATAGATCTCTACAAGTCAAGCCTTCTATTTTCTGGTAGTTCTGTCTGGAACTCATTGCCATTAAACATTAAATCATTTTGCGATAAAATCCATTTTAAACGTGCATTGCACACTCACTTCCAATCAGCGTGACTTCACAGTTTGCCATATAAAAATAATTCTGCTGATAACACGTAAACGTCAAATTTTTTCTCTTTCTCCTTAAATTTGCTACCTGATCATCTATTGTGTTGTCGGTGTCACTATACGCTATTGATGCTGCTGATTCTATGACACTGTCTTAGATGAGTATAATATTAATGCTGTGCACGCGTTTCGTTCTCTTGCTTTTTGCATCGGAGGCAGTTACAAATTCTCCATTGCGTTTTTTTCCCGTAGTTTTTCTTCCTCTTCTTCTTCTTCTTCTTATTATTATTATTATTGTTATTATTTGCATGCTCTGTTTATTTTCCTGTTATGTTGTTTGTTTACAGGACAGCTTGTAAGACAGGCATTGAGTTGCCTAATAGCTTTATCCTGAATAAATAAAGATTCATCCAAGACTCTGAAGCCTAGATTTCAGGTATGTTTCTATAAATGTAGTATTGATAGTTGTTTAGTTAAAGACAGTATGCGTGGTAAGAGTAATGTGCTTGTATAGCGGTGTTCCGGTTTGGTTTAGTATGTATGTTTAGAAGTCAGTGAAGTAACCGGTGTTTTTGTATACAGTTGTTTACCGAGTTAGATGACTAAAGGAATGCGAAGTGTGTATGTCTAAGCCGCTATGAAGATAGTACGTGGTTGGTTAAGCATAGTCTTTTCCGGCCCAGTGTATAGAGTAATGTATAGCAAGAGTGTTAGGCTATAGTCTGTTTCAAGATAGTGACAGAGATATGGGGGTGTACGGAAGTAGACAGTTTATGAAGCACGTGTGTGTGTGGGAATGAACGTGTGAGTTATTTGTATCAGCCAGGTTACGTGACGTTTCTCATTGATCCAATATGTTGTGTGTTTGGCAAGTGTTACGTTGGGACTTTTGTTGTCTATTCAGAGTTCTTGTAAAGAGTGGAAAGACGGACGCCGAGACGTCGAGTCACAGGTGGAACCTACGTGAGGTCATCCCTCCAGCTCTTCTGAGAGTGAGTCTGACTGGGACCAAGACACCCAAGTCAAAACGAGAACTGAGTACCGTACGAGAACGAGGACGTCCGTGCCAAAGAGACAGGACGGCAATAAGCGTACGACGAAGGACTTTCACGCCTAGACGTGAGAAGGACCAACGTAACCAGGCAACAACATCAAACAGGTTGGAGGCAATGTGAGACTAAGACCTAGCCTGGCAAAGATATTGTGATACGTGTGTGTGTGATAATAGAACAGTGTACATAGTTGATAATCATTTAAGTCGTTCTTTTTCATTTATAGTGTATAAAGGTTACTTTAGAAAGGGAGCCCGTGTGTTGTTTTACCGCATGAATGCGCCCGTCTGAGTCAGCGGCGGTGTATGCGTCTGTTGCGTGAGAGTCTGTGAGACTGTGGGCAAGTCTGCGTGCGTTACAAACACAAAAGACCTCAGCCTGGCGATAAGCATCTACCAGCTGATTATGGATATAGTGGCCTCTTTTGGCACTATCTAAAACAACATAGTGCGCGCGCTTTACCCCGTGCCACCAACTAAGTGTAGCTGTCAGTACACGTGGTCAGCCCCGCGCTCCCCACTCATGGTGAGCACGAGGCGGCCCGTGTCATTAGTGACCAATAACCACCACGGAAAACCAGACTTTTAACCATTCGCTCTTAACCTGATTTTAACCTCTTAACTTCGTTTAACTATAAAATAACACATCCCCGGGCCTTATTACCCGGATCGTAAATACCCGATTTTAAATTTCGACGGCTTTTCTCAACTCATTAAAGTTTACTGTTGGACTGAAAAGGACCTTTTGTTTCGTGAAGCGAGGGGAAGGCCTAGCGGCTCCCGATACCAACCAAGCAAATAATTAACGCAAGTAAGTGAGATGAAAAGATATGTAACCGGTCAGCGACCTTGCCTGCCGACCTTCTTAGCTCCTTTTATTCTGGCCCCCCCCCCCTCCCCCCTTTATCAAGTTAAATGAGCTAGTCCCTCATACTTTAATAGTGAGTAGGGACAGTAAGCCAGATTCAAGTCAAATGGCCAAGAGTCCGAAATAGCTAAGGCGGTTAAACGTCGGAGCAGGAGAGCGAAGGGAATCGCCGGGTCATGGGTTCGAATCCCGTCCCGGTAGCTGGACTCACAATCCAGGGGGAAAAACGGATTTGTTCAATAACATGTCCGTTGTCTCTCTTGGCTTGACTTCGCGAACGAAGATTTTATAGGAGTTGCCCACGACGTCTGCAGGCTTGTTCGTGGCTGCGGAGGCCAATCCGAGACAGGCAGGTTCGACCGCAGTGGCTGCAGGGGAAGGTATGGCCAGGGTTCTGAGCTGCGGCATCTCTGTTTTTTCTCCTGAGCCGCTTGTCCTTAAGGCTAGCTCTGCCGTTGTAAGGTCCGGGTAAATCAAAGTGGCACAGTTGGAGTGCGCCTGAGTTGATCAGTGTTCAGGTCGTACTCCATAGGCAATAGATTTCCCTGTCACCCATAACCCGCCCGTCAGGGCCGTCCACGATCACCTCGGTGCTGTGGACGTTAAACCCAAACTAACCAACCATCAAATGGCCAGATGAGTCACGGGCATTAGTTTACTATCGGCCACAACTACCACCCCCTTTCGCCATTCCCCTTTCCGGGCACCATCCCACACCCCCAAATCCCCACTCCTGGGAACATTTCCACGTAACAGAACCATCTCCCATCTAACACAGCTGACCATAATCACGTCAAAGCGAAAGCCCCCAGTTTTGTACATCCACTGGTGTCCAACCCCACTCGTTTACAACTTTCACATTCTTCTTTCAACAATAGTGTTAAAAGTGGACAATGCCGGTAAGCTACAGGTCGTCGGTGCGACGTCAGCGGCTTATACATGGCCCTTGCACGTCGGATTTTTTTGCTTACGAGGGGTAAGATGCACGAATGAACTCAGTCCTGCGCCAGCCACTAAGCAAGGTGCTCCGCTATAGCGGTGCACCTTGCTTAGTGGCTGGCGCAGGACTAAGCTCACTCAGGCAACTGGCTTCAGGCACACGGTCCAGCTGAGCGTGGAACTGACGACTTTTTGCTCACTGGGCACATGGTCAAGCTGTGTCCGCGGGACATATGAGGCCGTCGTCGTCTTGATGACGTATTGTTCACTGGACACAGTCAGCACATGGTCGGACACGTGAGGTGGGCCGTGTATGACATAATACTGAGAGGGCCCAAGCCCGGTGAAGTTGATGTGCTGCTTAGAGAGTTGGTAGAGGTGTGTGTGTGTTTTGTTGTTGTTGTTGGGTTTTTTTTTTTTTACAGATAGAAGAAAAAACAAAGAAGAAAGAAACAAATAGCATTTGGTTTTGGACTGTCCAGGATGTCAGCGTAGGTGGGGTGGAGTGGTGGTGTTGTGTCGTGTTGCATTGCATTACGTTAAGTTTGTTTTGTTTTATTTTATCTGCTCTGCTCTGCTTTGTTTGTTTGTGTGTTTGTTTGTTTAGTTAGTTAGTTCGTTACAAAACTATAGTCAAGTTATTTTAGTTAGTTAGTTTATTTGTTTGTTCGTTTTTGTTTGTCACACGTGGATAGGCGCCGTCGCAGAACGGAACTTAACAGAACAAGACGCAGTTAAGGCAACACAACACGATGCAACATATTTCAACGCAAATAAACGCACCGCAACAGAAATGACACAGCACAACTCACCGCAACAAATGCGATTCGCAAAGGCCGCTGACAACACGATACGACAGAACAAAACACCATATAGCATCACTGTAACTTTTCTCCTTTGGACCTGACTACAGCTTTCATTGTAATACCTACTTACCTCCCTTTTTATGTAGATCTTTTGTCTTCCCTCAGGAGTCAAATTAACCCCCCAACTCGATTCGGCTACTTGGCTGCATCGGAGCCATTTTTAGGCCTGCGGTCGACTGTCACAGAAAAGTGATATCTCACTGACTTTGCTCAGCACAAGGAGAATAGAGGAGGTACAGTGAATGGATCAAATCTCAACCGAAAAGCTTTATCTGATTTTTTTCTTTCGTTTCCCACCCACAAGACTTGACGGATTCTCATGAGCCCTCAAGGGGTCAACCCTAACCAGCAAGGGTAATACAAATTATCCTATCTTATTTCCTTTTATGAATAGCCAGAGGCATAGATTCTCATGAGCTCCTGCAGTTAAGCTGCAGGGTCCCATGAGGATCTATGCCTCTTGGAGATGAAAAAGTTTGCTGAGCGACTTTTAAAACAATTAACATGGAGCCCTGCGTTCTTATCTACTGACCGGCAAGAGGCAAAGATCCTCATGGACCCCTGCAGCCAAGCTGCAAGGGCTTATGAGTAGGAGGTATTGAGGTCCAATTTTCTTTCTTTTCCGCACGGGGCTTATGAGAATATATGCCTTTGAAAGGAGATGGTGGAAGGGTTTGAATGAGAGACTTAAAAACAAATGGAGTCCACGTGAATTTCGGCTGCTTAGTTCTGTGGTCAGCCGCCTGGCGTCGCTTCTCGCTCTAGCCTCCATTTTCTTCTGAAAACTGAATTACAGAATAATATTAACGTTCTCGCATTGGTCGGTTTGGTTGGTGGCCGGTTGAATATGAGGTCGTATTACATGACACCTGGTATAATGTAGTATAATATTATCCCAGTTCACGTGAAGTTATAGTTATTACATGCAAAGAGGGCTGGCTTATATTATACAGTTTTAAGTTTCGGAGCCAGATTGTTTACATTTTCAAGACACTCAGGTTTGTGTTTTGTTTATAATTTCTACTTCAGCATTTATTTATTTGCTTGTTTTGTGTTATTGTTATTGTTTGTTTTGGTGTTTCGTGGGGGAATGCGGGCCAGTGTTACAATTGATTGTTTTTCAAGGAGGCCGGCGGTTCCATCGTCCTTCATCTAGAACGTGCAACATGCATGGCATAGATTCTCCACGATGTCATCACACTGGCTGCTTCACTGTGACATCGCACACTGGTTGTCTCCCTCGGTTCATTGCTGCGCTGAAAGCGCAGCAATCGAGGTAGGCGACCAGTGTGTGATATCACATGAACTTGTAGTATTTACGCGTCGTTAACGTTCTCGCATTGGTCGGTTTGGTTGGTGGCCGGTTGAATATGAGGTCGTATTACATGACACCTGGTATAATGTAGTATAATATTATCCCAGTTCACGTGAAGTTATAGTTATTACATGCAAAGAGGGCTGGCTTATCTCGGATTGGTCGGTTTGGTTGGTGGATTAAATATCAAGACCGGCATATCCCATGACGCGAGGTATACTATGAACATATTATATTCTAGTATCGCGTAATGCTCATATGCACTGTACAAGGTTGTTGTTTTCTTCTCAAACGTCCTGCTAACTGGTTACTTTTGTGAACGTGCGTGCTGGGTTCAGTTCGTGGCGGACGCACTGAGGTGATTCATACACTAATTAGGTAAAGCGCCTATAACATGTGACCGGTATTATTATTGTTGTTATTATTATTATTATTATTATTATTATTATTATTATTATTATTATTATTATTATTGTTGTTTTTGTTGCTCTAGTTGTTTTCATTATTATTATTATTTTACCGTTATTGTTATTTTTTAATGTACCCTTATACCCTTTTCGTACCAGACCATATATAAGTTTTGACCCCACCTGTATTGTATGTATCTATGTCAAGCCCTTCTAACTTGAGAAAACTCATAGACAGTGCTGCCGTTCTGCCCAATGCCATCTCACAAACGAAAGTCGGCAAAAGGGGCCCCAATCAACAGACGACATACGTGTTACACATACAATGTCAAAGAAACAAAAGGAAACATGCGGTGACCGTATAACTTTAAACTACAGTAGCCTTTCTAGTCACACATTTCAATGAATCAAGTGTAAATTCTTTATCCCGACAATGAAAACACAACAATTTTTTTAGTCAGCGTAACTTGAGGTAACATAATGTGATACGATACCTTCCAACTCTAGCCACACTCGCAAGAGGGATAGATCCTCACGAGTCCATGCAGCCGCAGGGCCCTAGGGGCGCATGAGGACCTATGCCTCTTGCTTGCATGAGTAGGCTTAACCGTTTTAGCTCCAAGGTCCCATTTCTCAATTTTTGGAGGTGTTGCCTAAAGACTATGTACCTGTTGTAGGAGATGGATTGACCATAGTAATTCAAGGGTAGTGCCAGATGATCTTGGCGCCTGAAGGCGCCAAGCTCATCTGGCACTACCCTTGAATTATCATGATCAATCCATTTCCTGCTGCACGGTCCCGAGCTAAAAGAGTTAAGCAATTGTTAAAAGAAGACGGTGCTATCCGCGACCAGAAAAACTAGATTTAGTTTCAGTTTTCATTGCCAACGCTTAAATTACACTCTTTAGGCATAGGCACAGGATTCGGAGGCCACTTGTGCCCCCTGACTCTGAAAGGTTTCGGAAGTGAATAACCTAGGTAATGGAGAGTGTTTGTGTGTGTATATACATAATATATATGTGTGTGTGTGTGTGTGTGTGTGTGTGTGTGTGTGTGTGTGTGTGTGTGTATATAGAGAGAGATTCTCGACGATGTCACCAAACTATTCATACCCAACTTTCATATCACACTGGCTGTCTTCATCGATTCGCTCCGCAGAGAATCGAGAGAATCAAACCAGTATTATTTGATATAAACTGACGCTTAGTAAGGGGACAGAACTATTTGATATCCTCCCCCTGTGGCATAGGCGTTGGAGCGATTTCCATGCGAGAACTTTTTCGCTCCTGGCTGAGTTGCACGACAGCTCATGCGTCGATCGCAACCGACTACGGCAAAACATTGCAGTTTTGTCATGCAACGCAGTCCTGGTATATCTAGAAGTGACATGGGATCTTTATATATATATATATATATGTTACGATTGTGGTTGTGTTATCCTGTGAGAGCGTGCGTGTGTTGATCGTAGGTAACGATCCGATGTTTATTTGATCTTTTACGGTTACGTTTCACGTGCCTTTTTAGTAAGATTTTCTTTTGTTCGTGAGTAGAGCCGATTTCGTTTTGTTGTGTTTAGTCCGGTGCGTTCTGGAAAGGTCGCACTGTCTTGTGACATCGTAAGTGTCACGTCGGTTAGTTGGCATCGCAACATTTTTCGCTACTTTTTGTTTTCCTGTGCGCGTGAATTGAGCAGCCTTTATTTTGTTTTGGGAATGTTCTCGTACTTTCTAGAGCTACCAGAAATAGGGATACCATACTTTTATGTGACTTAATTATAAGCTAGAATTTAGAGCTGAAGTGAGCAGCCGAGTTTTTGTAGCCTGTTATAGTTTTTTTGGAAAGTTTATTTTAATGAGCTTCGGCTGCCTGTTTTGTTCTGATTGGTTGCGTTGTATGATTTCCGTAGAAGATTCTGGAATTTGATAGTATATATAAGGAAGGCGCTGGGAAAGCCCGTTCGTACATTGTCTTGCTTTGTCAGTAGTAGAGACACGTAGTTTATTGCGAGAGACGCTGTGTATGAGAAACTTTGTGTCACAGTGTGGACATCGCAGAAGAGACTTTGTATCAGTAGTTTGTGCATTTGAAAGTGCATTACTGTGTGGATATCGCATCGCTGAATTAAATATTGTTGGAACTGTTACTCCAGTATTCTCTACATCCTTAAGCCACGTGTGACTGGTTGCAGCTGAACGAGGTTTACTTTAAAGAACTCTACGTGTGTGTGTGTCTGGTGTGTTTATCATACTTCGACTACAACTCCACCACGTAACATTTTGGCGACCCCGACGAGACCTCTTCAGTTGGTTCAGTGGAAAGGGTAGCAGGAGAAAACAGCCAGCAGTGAAAAGCAGAGATGGCGACATCGGAGATGGAGACATTCCTGAAAATTAGAAAGGAATGTGGACTCGAAGGAGCTCAACTCCTCGAGTTTGTAAAAGAGAGAGAAGGAGAGACTGGAGAGAGAGGAGAAAGAAGAAAAGAGACGAGAGAGAGAAGAAAAGGAGAGACTGGAGAGAGAGGAGAAAGAAAAGAGACGAGAGAGAGAGAAGAAAAGGAGAGACTGGAGAGAGAGGAGAAAGAAGAAAAGAGACGAGAGAGAGAAGAAAAGGGGAGACTGGAGAGAGAGGAGAAAGAAGAAAAGAGACGAGAGAAAGAAGAACAAGAGATATGGGAGAGAGAAGAAAGAGCTCGAGAACGTGAAATCAGGAAATTTGAAATCCAATCAGAAGAAGCAGAAAAACAACGAGAAGAGGCGGAGAGGCAGCGACAACACGAAATTCATCTGAAGCAGATGGAGATAGAGGCACAGAGCCAGAGAACTAATGAAGCAACAGCCTTAGCGAGCAGAGAACAAACAGCCCGTGCGCCAAAACTTCCACCTTTCATTGAAAATTCAGATAAGATGGACGCTTATCTGGAGCGATTCGAGCGCTTCGCAAATAGCAACAATTGGAAACAAGAGACTTGGGCTATTAAACTGAGCGCACTTCTAACTGGCAAAGCGCTTGAATTTTACACCCGTTTGCCAAGAGAAGAAGCCGAAGATTATACGCAGTTGAAAGCCACCCTGTTGAGACAGTACGACTTCACTGAAGAGGGTTACAGGCAACGATTTCGGAACTGCAAGCCTGAAGAAGGAGAAACACCCGGCCTATTCATTGAAAGAATCAGAAGCTACCTGGAGAAATGGATAGAGCTGGCTGGCCTGAACAGAGAGTACCAAGACCTGTGCGACCTCATCATCAAAGAACAAGTTTTTAGCGCATGTTCTAAGGACCTGGCCGCCCACCTCAGAGAGCAAAAAGACCAGTCACTAAAGGTCCTAGCGGACTTCGCTCAAAGCCTACCTTGACGCTCACAACATGAAGTTCGGGTCCAGTCGGCACAGCGTGTGTCTGCACCAGCAGAGGAAATCCACAATGTCAGAGACACCCCGAGATACAAGCCGGTGGAGAACCTGACATGTTTTCTCTGTGGAAAGAAAGGTCACAAAGCGATACGGTGTCCTTCTAAAGATGTTCCCCGAGGCGACAACATCAGAAGATCCAACCAAGATCGTGGGATAGCAGGCAGAAGCAGTACCACGTCTCAACACAGAGCTGCCGCTGTATTAGCCAATGATGTGACGTCATCCAATGACTTTGAGTCTAGAGAAACGCAAGTGACACCAGAGCTGATTGAATCTTTCAAAAAGAATGGACGCATCCGAGTAGGAGATGGGGCTACATTTTTACCAGTCTCAAACATCGCGCTGCCTGAGAATGAAGTGCCGAACATGCCGGTGGTGTCAGGATTCGTCGGCGACACACCAGTGAGAGTGTTGAGAGACACTGGTTGTAGCTGCATCATCGTGAGAGAGGACCTAGTAGCTGAAGACCAGAAGCTACAGGAGTGGGCCACCCTCATTTTGGCTGACGGAACTGTAAGGATTATCCCCCTTGCCAAAGTCAGTGTTGACACCCCATACTTGACAGGAGAGGTGAAGGCATTGTGCGTGAAGACACCAGTCTACGCCACGAGAAGTCAAGCAAAGAAGAGTCATCAGACCATCCCTCTAAAAGTGGCGGACAACACGGAAGCAGCAGTGGTGAATAAAGAAAGGCTGGTGGAGCTACAGAGAGCCGACACCACGCTTGACAATTTCCGAGGTCAGACCGAGCCCGTAACGCGAAAGGGAAAAGAGATAACCTTCGAGACCAGAAAAGATATCCTGTACCGGATATTCGACAGCAAAGGAGATAAACCTGTGCGTCAAGTAGTAGTTCCTGAACCTTTGAGAATGCAGGTGATGAAATTGGCACATGATTCCATATTGGGAGGACATATGGGAATCAACAAGACGCTCGATAGAATCCGAGCGGTCTTCTACTGGCCTGATATGGGAGGCGACGTCACCCGATTCTGCAGATCGTGCGACATATGCCAGAAGACAATCTCCAAGGGAAAGGTGCCCAAGGTTCCTCTAGAGAAAATGCCATTGATCGATATGCCTTTCAAGCGGGTAGCTGTTGACCTTGTGGGGCCAATATCTCCTCCGAGTGAAGATGGTCATCGATACATTTTGACCCTGGTGGACTACGCTACACGTTATCCTGAAACCATACCATTGAAAAAGATCGACACTCCAACAGTAGCAGAGGCGCTCGTCGACATGTTCAGCCATTTAGGAATTTCTGAAGAGATCCTGAGTGACCTAGGAACTCAGTTCGTCTCAGACTGCATGGAGGAAGTCAACCGGCTATTGAGCATCCGACACCTTACTACCACCCCGTATCACCCCATGTGTAATGGGCTGGTTGAAAAGTTTAATGGAACTTTGAAGGCTATGTTGAAGAAACTGTGCGCTGAGCAGCCAAGGTTGTGGCATAGATACATCAATGCCTTGCTCTTCGCATACCGTGAAGTTCCTCAGGATTTGACAGGGTTTTCCCCTTTTGAATTACTGTACGGTAGGACTGTAAGGGGGCCCATGCACATCCTGAAGGAGCTGTGGACCAAGGATATCGACGCACCTGAGGTGAAAATCAGCTACCAGTACGTCTTCGACCTGAGAGAGAAGCTGGAAGATACCCTCAGGATGGCTCGAGAAGAACTACGGAAGGCGCAGAACAAGGGGAAGCATTACTATGATCGTAAGGCAAAACCTCGACGATTCCAGCCAGGTGACCAAGTATTGGTTCTTCTTCCTACCGACAACAACAAACTTCTGATGCAGTGGAAGGGACCATACATTGTCGACACGGTGGTTGGCATCAACGACTACAGAGTCAAGGTCAACAACAAGGTGAAAACTTACCATGCTAATTTGCTGAAGAAGTATATTGCGAGAGGTCGTCAAGACAAAACACAAATGGCCGCATCGGTGCGTCTTGCTGATGACGAAAGACTAAACTACGAGAACCTGTTTGGTGCCGAAACCCGGGAGGACGTAAAAGATATCCAGTTCGGTCAGTATCTGACCCAAACTCAACAAGAAGAACTGTGACACTTTTCCTAAGCCCACAGTGTTCAACCCAAGACCAGTGACTTTTGAACTGTGACCTGTAACTTATGATTTGGTGATGTTCCTGAAACAAACTTTGACTTTATTTTTAGTTTAATCGAGGATTCGAAGAACTTTGGAGCAGATTACGTGAGCAGAGCAGTTTAAATGAACATTTCTGTGTCCAGAACATTTGTATGAAACATTTTGATGCTCAGGACTGTTTACAGGAACTGTGAGACGTTTATTTTAATTCGATTTTTGATGTGAAGTTATATTTGTTTAGGGTTTGTGTAGGTTTACACAGCCACAACCGTATTTTTGAAATTTGAGAAGAAATTTTTGTGAAATTTCTTTCTTAAGAGGGGGGTAATGTTACGATTGTGGTTGTGTTATCCTGTGAGAGCGTGCGTGTGTTGATCGTAGGTAACGATCCGATGTTTATTTGAGCTTTCACGGTTACGTTTCACGTGCCTTTTTAGTAAGATTTTCTTTTGTTCGTGAGTAGAGCCGATTTTGTTTTGTTGTGTTTAGTCCGGTGCGTTCTGGAAAGGTCGCACTGTCTTGTGACATCGTAAGTGTCACGTCGGGTAGTTGGCATCGCAACATTTTTCGCTACTTTTTGTTTTCCTGTGCGCGTGAATTGAGCAGCCTTTATTTTGTTTTGGGAATGTTCTCGTACTTTCTATAGTTACCAGGTGATAGGGATACCATACTTTTATGTGACTTAATTATACGCTAGAATTTAGAGCTGAAGTGAGCAGCCGAGTTTTTGTAGCCTGTTATAGTTTTTTTGGAAAGTTTATTTTAATGAGCTTTGGCTGCCTGTTTCGTTCTGATTGGTTGCGTTGTATGATTTCCGTAGAAGATTCTGGAATTTGATAGTATATATAAGGAGGGCGCTGGGAAAGCCCGTTCGTACATTGTCTTGCTTTGTCAGTAGTAGAGACACGTAGTTTATTGCGAGAGACGCTGTGTATGAGAAACTTTGTGTCGCAGTGTGGACATCGCAGAAGAGACTTTGTATCAGTAGTTTGTGCATTTGAAAGTGCATTACTGTGTGGATATCGCATCGCTGAATTAAATATTGTTGGAACTGTTACTCCAGTATTGTCTACATCCTTAAGCCACGTGTGACGGATTGCAGCTGGCGCCTATTCTGGCACGACCCTACTGTCATGGTTCACCTGTCTATGACGCTGATACGAAATCTTCAGAAGACAAACCAAAAACACACTGCATGGCTGTCTGTCCTTTTCGCTATCGCTCAGATCAGCAGTAGGGAGCTGAGTGAGGCATTGCATTGGAATTGTAAATTTCTTTATCCCTTAGAGCTCAGTGTGTTAACAGACTCAGTTTACTCATCACATATAATCAGATCTAAAATTACGCTTCCATATCTCAGATCTAAAGATACACTTTCAGACTTCAGATCTACAATTACATTTTCAGATCTCAGGTGCACCTGATTTTACTGATTAGTAACAATCATTTGACAGTGTTATCGTGTGTCAGCGACTATGCATCAAACTTGTAATCTATATATTTTTTCCCAAACCCAGGCACGGGCTAAAATTAAATGAAATCTTGAATCTTTGGTGACATCCTTAGTTTTCTATTAAAAAAACTCAGACTACAAGTCAAAGGTTTTTTTTTTTTTCTGAGCTAAGTTAACCACTCATATTTCTACTGTCTCTTTCACCTGAACGAGAGCCAACGTAGGAAAAGTTTTGTTGACCACTATATCTCAAAAGCAGTGTCTGATTAAAGTACCATTACGTATAAATCGGAAGACACATTTCAAACCCATTTGTGTTTGTTATGCCTTATCGACACACCTAATGAACTTTAACAGCAGTTTGGACACGCAGCAAAAACACACGCGTAATTATTCTGCGCTGCCGTAAGCGTGTCAATCTATTTTTTAGCTGTTTTTCGTACCGAAATCGTTGTATTTTTAGAACGGAGCGGAGTCATAGTCAGGTTACTTAATATATAGACTACGTGTGCTGAACTGGATTGTCCTGTGTCTAAATGAACCATAACTAGACCTGTGTGTAGCGTTTCGTAACCATCTGTTACAGACGTGTATCTTTGAACCGTTATGACGATAGTGGGTCTTCAATGCCCAGCCTTTCCATTATCGTGGGAAAAAAGTATCATTACTGTATTTAAGTTTCACAAATCAATAGTCCATCTTTGCAGTTTTCAGCTCCGTCAATCAAACTGAAATACGAAAAGAAGAAAACAGAACGAAACAAAACCAAGATGGGATGAACCATAACCCACAAAGTCCCTTCTATATGAGAGTGTCTTCGCTGTCAAGGGTCTCTACCTTTTGTCTTTGACTTGATTCTGATGTTGAAATATCTCCTTCTGAAAAAGCCTCGCAGATTTGCCAATGCGTTATAGTGAACTCTACGCGTCATTGGTTTGTCAAACGTCATTTGTCATGACGTATTTTTTGTTTTTACGTAATTTTATATTTAACGTGATATTAGATTCGCTTTCGCTTCAAGACTTGGGAAAATGTTGACCAAACTAGAATTTCATGGTACAATTTCAGTCTTGCTATAATTTGTGTGAAATCAGGTTGACTTTAACTAGCTACATGCTTCCTATAAACGGCTGTTTATGTCTTCAATGAGACATTCAATTACAATATGCTCGGAGGCTCTTTTAGCCACCCACTTAAGAAAATATTTTGTCAAGTTTCAAGCGTGTGTGTACAGAAATATCGGAGATTCTCTTGTTTACATACATACATACATACATACATACATACATACATACATACATACTTACATACGCACATACGCACATACATACGCACATACAACCGACCGACCGAACGAACGAGCCAAACAAACAAACAGAACAAAACAAAACAACGCAAAACAACACAAGGAAAAGAGAAAAGAAAACAATCAAAAATATTTAATAAAACAAACACACACAAAAAGCCAAAAACTTAAAAACTTCGCTCAGTCGGGCCGACGTCGGCCGCCGTTGGTCCGCGCAGGACGGTGCGCGGGCCAACGGCGGCCGAGCTCGGTTCGATGGCCTTTCTGCACTGGCTTCATGATTATGAAGATGACTGGATGCCAAAATTCCTGTGTTCTGTGGCTTGGCTTCACTCACTATACGTCATTTTTTTTTAAAAATGCAGATGACAGTATACAGTTTTTGTTCTCACTATACGTGTATGCAGATGACAGTATACAGTTTCTGTTGGACGGCTCAGACCACTTTTTTATGGTGCGAATATTATATTACTTCAACCAATGCAAAGTTATTGCGACGTGCGGAGTAACTGTAGACGGTGTCTCATGGAGATACGGAAGAACTTAAAGATGAAATTTTATATTTATTACGATATTCATATGATAGTATGTTAACCCGCCCTTGTGTATGCCGCCACCAGTATTGTAAACAGTTTCCGGTGGCTGCATGCACATCTCGTAACTATACATAATAGTCACTCTGTGACATCAGGGCTAATTATAGATCGTAGCTAACGATGAGATAATCAGTTAGCAGTCAACATTTTATTAATTTCGTAATGTTCCTTTCCTACTGATATTGGTGCAGTTTGACGTCTCAGATTTACAAAATATATTTTCATAAAGTCGTTTTGTTTATTTCATCTTCAACACAATCTGCCCCAGCGGTCCCGGCACAAATTTTGAAGTTGCCCTTTGAAGGACTGTATTACAATTCTAAAGACAGATCAAGCATGACATTTCGAGGGTGGTGCTAGAATAGCTTGGCCCCTATGGGCCAAGCTATTCTGGCACCACCCTTGAACTACCATGCTCGATCCAGGTCTTGCTGAGATGTGTTGGGGCTGAATGAGTGTCTCTTTGACTAGGCCTACTGCCGTGCGTTACTTAGAGAAAATGTATATATTGCTAGCGGTTTGTGTAAAGGCTATGTCAGACGGGGCCTGAAAACAGTTTTCAAAAACAAAAACACAGCTGTTTTGAAAAACAGTTTCCTACTGCTTCCAGAATTTAGAACCGATCCTAAAAATTCGCAACTGTTTCGGAAAACACTGCTGCTTGAACCAATCGACATGAAACAAAAGATTACGTGACGGCCATTTGGTTACACAACAATGACCTTTCACAACTCCCTTCAAGAAAAGATCGCCAAACGGAAACAACTATGGACAATGTATACACGCAACACAACAACGCTGTTGCTCCGTGTGACATGCTCGAAGCAAAACAGTTTTCGAAAACTCTTGTTTTTAAAAACTGTTTTCAGAAACTGTACCGTCTGACAAGGTCTTAAACGGGGGGGGGGGGGGGGGGGGGGGGGGGGGGGAAGTATTGCTAGCGTTTTCTCTAAGCAACGCACGGCAAATGTAACACCTGACAGCACTGAAGCGCTCACGAGCGGCTGTAAGTACTGGTCAGTAAACGTACATGTACTTTTGAACTGATCACTATTCACGCAGTACGTATTGACAACAATCCCTGACACAGCCGCACACACACGACCACGGGATTTCAGTAGACTTTCAACTCTGTTGACAAAACGGTTGATGAGAGATGAACCCAGCCATTGCCAGCTGACGTAGACCGTGGGGTTCTGTAATCTCCGTTGAATTCAAGACCCCAAAACCCCTAGATGTCCAAGTAACATGGATTCAAAATGGTGTCAGCAAGAGGCATAGATCCTCATGAGCCCCCGATCTATGCCTCTTGCACCTGGGTCACTCACGTTTTCTCGGCACCTAACTACGGGTTATTAGCAGAGCCAAGGGACACAACTCGTAGGCCTTATACCGTTTCTTTGTCCTGCGATTCGGCTGATGAGTTTACGTAGGTACTATGGTCTAGACCCGTACAAAGGGCTTAAATTACGCACTAGTGTAGGTGTAGTCTATACCGCATGCAGTCGTGATACGTGCGCATCAGTCTGTCCCGCAGTTCATTTCGCTTTTCGATTCAGTGTAGCCAGGATGCCTGTTAAAAAAGTCACTGTGCCAAACCTCGGGTCTATGCATTGCGTGGAAGCAGTTTGTGTTGTAAGTTACTAAGGTCTTAGACAATGCAGATTTTGGACGCGTCCTCTGACGAATATACATTGCAGATCTATGGACCAAGATGAATGCGGTGTAACTGCCCTGTTAAGGCGAGAGGCAGCAGGTCTGTTTTTGTTAATAACGAGGCTTTTATTATATTACAATGAAAATCTCGCTTGTCACAAAATTGGACATGCTGTTTCTTCACAGGGAAGTGCACCAGACGCGATAATCAAACCATGAAATATGGTGTCGTCTTTTTAGAGTTAACCCTTGTCAGGGAACGGGTTGATCATGATAGTTGAAGGGTGGTGCCAGAATAGCTTGGCGTCTACACTGAGACGCCAAGCTATTCTGGCACCACCCTTCAGCTATAAGGGTCGATTTGTTTCCTGAACTGTCTAGTAGTCTTCAGAGGACAACTCTCAAACTTGCTAATTTCGACGTGATTTCGACCTATTTTTGTGAATTCGAAGATTGATTGATTGATTGATGGATTGGATGGATTGAATTGGATTGAATTGAATTGGATTCATTGATTCATTCATTCATTCATTGACGACTGATTGACTGACTGACTGACTGACTGATCGATTGATCGATCGATCGGTGCATTGATTGATTGACTGACGACTAGTTGATTTGTTTGATTGATTGATTGATTGATTAATTGATCGATCGATCGATTGATTGATTGATTGATTTTTTGATTGATTGATTGATTCGTCGATCGTTCGGCCGATTGATTGAGATTTGCTTGCGTACATTTCCTTTCTTTTCTTTTCTCAGGATCCCCCCGCCATGCCGTCGTCATCATCCACGGACCCCATGCTACCCCCTCCACACAAGCCGGCACACCTCAAGTCGCTGTGTCTGACCAAACTATGTATACCGCCCGATGGCACCCAGTCACCTTCACCCGATGGGGTAAGTTAACCGCTTTGCTGCCAACGTTAACCCCCTTCACTGCTAGGGCGCAGCGAACGTCCAACCAACTGCAACAGGCATAGATCCTCATGAGCCCCCGCAGTCGCGGGGGCTCATGATGATCTATGCCTATTGCTGGATCCACTTATAATTTGTGTCTCTGAAAAAGTACGCTTTCAGTGTATGTTGTTACTGGTAGAGAACACAACGCAGGCTGGGGAAGAAAAATGTGGTTTTCACGATGTGCTTTCCGTATTGATTTATTTGCGCTAGTCCTACGCAACTGCGTGGGCTCGTGAGAATTTATGCCTCTTGCAGTCGGATCATGTTCCACTTGTTCTCGTCAGTGAAGGGGCTAATGGTTTTCACAAAAAGCTGAATGTTGCCGCACTTGCATTGATACACATCGTGAAGAAACAAATTCGGAGGCATGCCCGCCTGCGTTGTATTGTTAGTTTTATTACGAGTTAGGCTATGCTAGTGGTTCTTGTCGCCTCGAGAGTCCGGTCGAGGAGGGGGGGGGGGGCAGGGGGGAAGGGGGTCAATGTCACACAGTCGCAAGTAAGAGTCGAGGGCTACCCTCGACATGCGACATTGCCCTCCCCCCTCACCCCCCCCCCTCCCCCCCCACCACCTCCACCCCTAACCGGACCCTCGAAGCGACAAGAACCACTAACAAAGCCTAACTCGTAATAAAACAGTCTTCAACTGTAAAACGTATAAGCGTGAAGTGTATGCGTGAAAGGACCCCAAACTTTACACGTAACATAGAGATTCAGGGACGTAATTTTCTATTCTTCCGACTATCAGTTAACAACCTCACGCGAACTGCATTCGCCTGGAATTTTTTCTCAGATATTTTTTTAATTTAACACATTTGCAGTCATTCTTTTGTATAACATTGGTAATATAGGCCGAACACAGCACACGCATATAGTTATTTTGTTACGTAATCCCTTCAATATTGTATGTATCCAACGTTTTGTTTCTTTGCCTTTCGAATACGGTCAGTACGTCATAGGGCTTTCGCTTCAGCTGAATTTTCCTGTTGCTGATATTATCTAACTTATCATTATGCAGTGTATGTTTTGTATGAAACTGGTTCCAGCGGTATCACAGAACACCTACATATAGTTCTGTTTGTTGTGTAGCCCACTAAATTATTTATTTATTGGCATACTTTTTTTCGAGGTTTGACTGAATAAAGTATGTTTGTACCGAGAAATTTTATTGGCCAAAGATTTATTTGGGGGAGAACGCTTTGCTCAGCGAGTAACGTTGTCACCGGAAAATTTAATAAGAGAGTCTACTTATCACATGTTACCCATCCCATCCCATCCATCATTTCATTCATCCCACCCGGGTCTGCCCTGGGGGACTTGGGTGGGGTAACTACTTTTTAGTTCCCAGGGTCACCCTGGTCAGCCCCACAGGCTGGGTTTTCTTCTGTATTCTGGGGCATGTGTTTCTGTCAACCCTTGGTCCATTCACCTGTATTTTAAGTTCCTTTTTTAAACTCTCTCTACTGTCTGCGCTGCCTGTAGCTCTTGATATTGGATGTGTGTTGCTAAATGGTCTTAGCTTTATTTAGGCCCCATGTTGTAGGTTTATTTAACGTACCGGACCGGCTGGCGACATACATTCCATATTCTGTTTAGTTGTTTTTTTCACAAGCAGTGCAGGCACGTCCTGAGAAAGCCTTGTTGCTGTCGGGACGTTAAGCAATGTACAATTAATCATTCATTCATTCTGTCATTCATTCTGTCATTCATTCATTCTGTCATTCATTCTGTCATTCATTCTGTCATTCATTCTGTCATTCATTCTGTCATTCATTCATTCTGTCATTCATTCTGTCATTCATTCATTTTGTCATTCATTATGTCATCCTGCCACCCATTCACAGGGTCCATGTTTTGACGTGACTGTCGATGATGTATTCATTATTTCTTTCAGACACAATCGTCCGAATCGTCACCCCCCAAATCACCAGTAAGCGACAAGGACGCACAGCGAGAATCCGACGTCACCACCGAGAAAGGTAGTTTTATTTTTCAACTTTATTGTTTCTGAAAGGATTACCTCACCCTGGAAAGGCGCGTCACCACAGCAGCAGCATTTACCCGACCAAATTTGGGAGGCGTCAACTCAGTAACGACTATGCAGCTGTTGCAGGAGATGGATCGACCATGATAATTCAAGGGTAGTGCCAGATTAGCTTGGCGCCGATAGGCGCCAAGCAAATCTGGCACTACCCTTGAATTGTCATGGTCGACCCAGCTCCTGCTGTAGTGCGTCATGGCTGAATGGGTTAAGTTTACACAACCCCAGGTAAATATCTAAGTTTAGTAAATAATGTCGACCAATTCTGCTGGCAGAAAAAAACCAGAGGTACCCGGAAGTAAACCCTAAATGAGCAAAGAAAATCCCAGTTAACAAAAAAAAAAACGCGCGTAGAAAGACAAGTACAATACAATTTATTTGCACTGTACACTGTACGTACATTTTTGTTTCTGAAACATTGCTTCACTCAGCGACCAAAAGCCAACACCACCCAAGAAACATGGATACAAATTGGTCTCAGCAAGAAGCATAGATCCTTATGAGCCGCCGCAGTCGCCGGGGCTTATGAGGATCTATGTCTCTTGCAGTTGGATTGTGTTCACTTTTTCTCGGCAGTGAAGGGGTCAATCGAGTTCCTTTTTTTCACTTTTTAAATCCCTTCTATTTATAGAAGGGACTTTTTAGGACGGGTCGCGGTGGGGCGAATTTAATAGTATGTCCATGACGTCAAAGGCGGGCAGGCTAAACCTCTAACAACTGAAGTAACAAGATACAAATTAAGTCACGTTAGTTACGCTAACCTCGCTGCTGAACGTGCATTTGGCGCGACGCGCCGTATGTGCGTATGTGTGTTTGTATGTATGTAAACAAGAGAATCTCCGATATTTCTGTACACACAAAATACTTGGCGAAATACTTTCTTTAGTGGGTGGCTAAGAGAGCCTCCGAGCATTGAATGTCTCACTGCAGACATCGCAACCGTTTATAGAAAGTCGGTTGACCCAGATTAGAGTCCGTAATTTTTGTCATATTTACTTGAAATTTTGGATCTAGCTAGTTTGGAGAAAGACATTGGATGAGTTCGTTAGCCAGCTTTGTACCCTTTCAACATTTTTAGAAAAAAATTAATTCTTTTCAGAAAAGAATTAAAAACACTATAAAAAAAAAAAACCTTTACTTCTAGAGAAAGTCAGACAGTGGCGGTGCCGTAAAAGAGGCAACTCCGTCACCACGCAGACACTGACATAATACTCTAAATATGACGTCATTCTCTCTCTCTCTCTCTCTCTCTCTCTCTCTCTCTCTCTCTCTCTCTCTCTCTCTCTCTCTCTCTCTCTCTCTCTCTCTCTCTCTCTCTCTCTCTCTCTCTCTCTCTCTGTAAATCAAAAAAAAAATTTCGGACGCATTTAAAGACGCAAAAGTGATACCCCTACCAAATCAAACGATCTGAGTGAAATCAACAACTTTCGGTCCATATCACTTTTACATGTTTTGTCGAAACCTTTCAGTAGAGCGGCACATCCATAAGCATCTATCTGAATACTTAGAAAACCGAAATCTCATCCATTCACTGCAGTCAGGCTTCAGACCGAACCATTCTTGTCACACTGCCTTGATAAGAATGGCAGATCTCTGGGTATCATCTATTAATGATTCAAAACTAACAGGTGCAGTGTTCTTAGACTTCCGTAAAGCCTTTGACATGGTGAACCACGACATATTTCTAAAGAAAATTTTCTTATATACTAAAAGCGCAGCCGTGTTTTTCAAATCTTACCTAGAAAACAGAAGACAACAAGTTCTCCTTTATGGAACATATTCTAGTCACTGCGTAGTCAAGCATGGCGTGCCCCAGGGCTCTATTTTAGGCCCTCTTTTATTCTGTTTCCTCGCGCTGGGACCATATGGCTTTGAGGCGCGTCCACTGGGTGGTGGATAGGGGGTCCCTCGCAAGAGGGGTGCACCAAATGAAATAAGGTGCCGTGAACCAACATGGTCTAAGGGAAGGTGACCCCGACAGAAAAGCCCTGGTCCTCCTAGTAAGGAGGTTGGGCGTGGGGGTAGCTTCCCCACCCTGCAAAAAAGGAAATAGCTACAAAAACGCCGACGAAAAGATTTTCCACAAACAGAAAACAAAGACAATGAGGCTGAACGCAACCAGGGAAGAACCAGTCTTGCTTGCTGGCACCCCGTTGGAGGAGGTGGAGTCCTTCACCTATTTCGGGAGCATCATAGACAAAAAAAAGGCGGCACTGATGCAGATGTCAGAGCACGAATCGGTAAAGCCAGAGCAGCCTTTCTCCAGCTGAAAAAAGTGTGGAGTTCCAGAGAGCTGTCTCAACACACCAAAGTCCGGATTTTCAACTCCAACGTAAAAGCAGTTCTCCTATATGGAGCAGAGACTTGGAGATTGACAAAAACCAGTGAACAGAGTACAGATCTTCATAAACAGTTGCCTTAGAAGAATTTTGAAAATCCACTGGCCAGAGAAGATCAGCAACGTCAGACTCTGGGAGAGAACAGAGCAGATAACAGCAGAGGATGAAATTGGGCGAAGAAGATGGGGATGGATTGGTCAGTCTGAGAAAGCCAGCTTCCAGTATCACTAGGTAGGCATTGTCGTGGAACCCCCAGGGAAAGAGGAAAAGAGGTAGGCCGAGAAACTCCTGGCGTCGAGACCTCAAAGCAGACATCAAGAGACTGGGAACCACCTGGAGTAAAATCGAAGGAGAAGCACAGGACAGGAGTCGCTGGAGGTCTCTCGTCGACGGCCTATACCCGGGTAGGGGTGACAGGCGTAAGTAAGTAAGTAAGTTTATTCTGTTTGTTCATCAACGACCTTCCACTCACAATTAGCGATGATAGTGTTGCTTGCGATATGTTCGCTGATGATGCTGCGATACACACTCCCGATAAGGATTTGTCAGTAATTGACACGCGCCTACAAAACACATGGGCAGTGGGCAGATGTTCACATCTGCACGGGACATAGACGACCCCGCCCTCCACGAGTCGCCTGCTGCCTTGCAGGCCTGGCCGCTTGGCTGCGGAAAGGCTAAGGGAGGAAACCCCTGACATCAAAGCCCCCGTGTCTCCGGGGAAGGCTTTTGAGCCAGAGACTAGGACAAGGACAGTCTGATATAAAACCTACGACCCGAGGACCTCGATGCCATCGTCCCAGCTTCCTAGGCCATGGCAGATGAACCAAGGGTTTAAAGGGTGGGGCCAGTACTGCGCACACTGCACTCCACCAAAAAGCTCCACCGCGCAGGCTTTAGGAAACGTCCACGGACCATGACACTGACCATTCCAAGTCCTGTAGCGACGGGCGAGGGGCGAAACGGCAGGTGAAAGATGTCACTGGAAGCCGCAGTCTCAAACCTGCATGCAGGCGGTTCAGGATATTGGTCGCCTGATGTTGACCTGGGGATGACAACATCACTCGGCACACCCTGAACGACCAAGCAGCCTTCTCTAGGGACAGCACTGCTTGCTCCACACGGAGAGGGGCCTAGAAAAGGTGGCCTAACCAAAGCTCGTCCCCTCGCAACCCCAGTTGGCTAGCCGCGGTCAACGGGCATCTTCTCCTGCGGTCAAAAAACAAGAAAGAATAACGGATCCACTCTCATGACGACCACGACCGGACTCAACGTAGCATGCTGGAACGTCCGAACCATGCTCGACAAAGCAGACAGCGGACGCCCTGAACGTCGCTCCGCCCTCATTGCCCATGAATTGCGGAGGTTAAACATCGACATCGCCGCGCTCAGCGAAGTACGCCTTCCGGACGAAGGCAGCCTCCAAGAACTTGGTGCTGGGTACACCCTCTACTGGTCAGGCAGGCCTGCATCAGAAAGACGGCTTTCAGGCGTGGGTTTCATGGTCAAGACATCCATTGCGACTAAGCTGGAAAACCTACCAACGGGCCACTCAGACCGCATCATGTCCATGCGCCTCCCACTGAGACACCAGCAGCACGTCACCCTTCTCAGTGTGTACTCCCCAACCCTCCTGGCAGAGCCTGCTGAAAAGGACAAGTTTTACACTGACCTGCGCAGCCTCCTACAGAGTACCCCTGCAGACGACAAAGTCATCATCCTTGGCGACTTCAACGCCAGAGTGGGCCAGGACTCTGAAGCCTGGAAAGGAGTCCTCGGCAAGCATGGCGTTGGGAACTGCAATGACAATGGCCGCCTACTGTTGGAGTTCTGTGCGGAGCAGCAACTGGTCATCACCAATACTACTTTTCAGCAAAAGGACAGTCGAAAGACCACCTGGATGCATCCTCGCTCCAAACACTGGCACCTTATCGACTATGTCCTAGTGCGTCAGAGGGACCGCAGTGACGTCCTCCTCACCAGAGTGATGCCCAGCGCAGAGTGCCACACTGACCACCGCCTTGTCCGCTGCAAACTCAGGCTCCACTTCAAGCCAAAACCCAAGAAATGGGGGCCCCCCAAGAAAAAGCTTGATGTTGCCAGCCTTCAGCGTGACGATGTGAAAGCTGCCTTTCAGACAGATTTACAGCGCAGGCTCAAAGACACAGCGGACCCAGTAGACTCCTCCCCTGAAACACTTTGGGAACAACTGAAAACTGCTATTGCAAAATCCTCTGCAGAAGTCTTGGGTTTCGCCAGAAAGAAGAACAAAGACTGGTTTGACGAAAACGATGTAGAGATCCAGGAACACCTAGCAAAAAAAAAGAGCCGCCCATCAGGCCCACCTAGCCCAGCCTTCCTGCCCTGTGAAGAAGTCTGCCTTCCGCCTCGTCTGCAGCAGTCTCCAGCGCAAGCTCAGAGATCTCCAGAATGAGTGGTGGACCAGACTTGCACAGAGGACCCAGCTTTGTGCTGACAATGGTGACTACAGGGGCTTCTACGAAGCACTGAAAGCAGTGTATGGCCCCAGGCACCTGGTACAAAGTCCCCTGCGAAGCGCGAATGGCCAGGCACTCCTCACAGATAATACCTCCATCTTGAACCGCTGGTCGGAATACTTTCAGAGCCTCTTCAGCGCTGAGCGCACTGTTCAAGAAGCAGTCGTCCTACAAATCCCACACCTCCCAGTAAAGGTTGAATTGGACGAACCGCCCACCGCTGAAGAGACCCTCACAGCCATCCACCAGCTCAAGAGTGGCAAAGCAGCAGGCATTGATGGAATACCGCCAGAGGTCTGGAAACATGGAGGCACAGCACTGCACAACAAGCTCCATGACCTCTTTCTCTGCTGCTGGGAGGAAGGAACACTACCAAAAGATCTCCGTGATGCAGTCGTTATCACCCTGTACAAGAACAAAGGCGAGAAGTCTGACTGTTCCAACTATCGGGGAATTACCCTGCTGTCCATTGCTGGGAAAATCCTTGCAAGGCTGCTCCTGAATCGGCTGGTACCTGCCATCGCTGAAGACCAACTCCCAGAGGGCCAGTGTGGCTTCAGAGCAAACAGGAGCACCACCGATATGGTCTTTGTGCTGAGACAGCTACAGGAGAAGTGCCGCGAGCAGAACAAAGGGCTGTACGTAACATTTGTCGACCTAACAAAAGCGTTCGACACTGTGAGCAGGCAAGGCATGTGGCAGATCCTGGAGCGACTTGGCTGTCCCCCAAAGTTCCTCAACATGATTGTCCAGCTACACGAGGACCAGCAAGGCCAGGTCAGACTCAACAATGACCTCTCAGAACCATTCCCTATTCTCAACGGCGTAAAGCAGGGCTGCGTGCTGGCACCAACCCTCTTCACCATCTTTTTTAGCATGATGTTGAAGCAGGCCACAGTGGACCTCGATGATGACGATGCAGTGTACATCAGGTATCGTCTCGATGGCAGCCTGTTCAACCTCAGACGACTGCAGGCCCACACGAAAACCCTAGACCAACTGATTCGTGAGCTGCTTTTTGCTGATGATGCTGCCCTCGTTGCACACACAGAGAGAGCCCTGCAGCGCATCACGTCTTGCTTCGCAGATGCTGCCCAGCTCTTTGGACTCGAGGTCAGTCTGAAAAAGACAGAGGTCCTCCATCAGCCGGCACCCAAGACAGTGTATCGCCCTCCTCACATCACCATTGGCGAGTCTGAACTAAAGTCAGTGCACCAGTTTACTTACCTTGGCTGCATTATCACGTCGGACGCCAAGCTGGACAAGGAGCTTGACAGCAGGCTGGCAAAAGCGAACAGCGCTTTCGGGCGACTTTTCAAGCGGGTGTGGCACAATCAACAGCTGAAAACAGGCACCAAGATCAGCGTGTACAGAGCTGTGGTCCTCACCACCCTGCTGTATGGTTCCGAGTCCTGGGCCCTCTACCGCAGCCAACTACGACTCCTCGAACGCTTCCACCAGCGCTGCCTGCGTACCATCCTGGGCATTCACTGGAGTGACTATGTCACCAACGTCGAGGTCCTTGAACAGGCTGAAACTGTGAGCATCGAGGCTTTGCTGCTGCGGACACAGCTCCGCTGGGCGGGGCATGTCTCCAGGATGGAGGATCATCGCCTACCAAAGATCACCCTGTTCGGCGAGCTTGCTACTGGACACCGTGACAGAGGGGCACCAAAGAAGAGATACAAAGACTGTCTCAAGAAGTCACTTAGTGCCTGCCAAATCGACCACCACCAGTGGTCTTCGCTTGCTGCGGACCGTGACACCTGGCGCTCCACCATTTACAAGGCAGCTGTCTCCTTTGAGGACTCTCACAGAGCTAGCCTTAAGGACAAGCGGCTCAGGAGAAAAAACAGAGATGCCGCAGCTCAGAACCCTGGCCATACCTTCCCCTGCAGCCACTGCGGTCGAACCTGCCTGTCTCGGATTGGCCTCCGCAGCCACGAACAAGCCTGCAGACGTCGTGGGCAACTCCTATAAAATCTTCGTTCGCGAAGTCAAGCCAAGAGACAAAACACATTACAGGATATTGACAGCTGGTGTAGTAACAATTCCATGATCTTAAACCCTGCAAAGACTGAATGTATGGTTGTAAGTACCTGCCAAAAGCACCAGCTTGGCTCTCTCTCACTCAGATTGTCCCTTCAAGGCAAACCTATCCGACAGGTAACGGAACATCGTCTTCTCGGTGTTACTGTAGATAACCAGTTTAAATGGCAATCCCTTATTAGTAACATATGTAAGACAATATCAAAGAAACTGTTTATTTTATCCAAGTTAAAACATATAGCTGATGTAGAAACACGAAAACTGTTCTTCAAAGCCCACATCAGGTCACATATAGATTATGCTTTTATGGTGTGGGATGGCGCAAGCGAGGTCCAGTTAAAGAGGCTGAACTCTCTTCATCGTAGAGCCGCGAAGCTTATCCTTTCAGACCCTAACTCAGCAACGGAAAATAAACTGAAAACCTTAGAAAATATCCCCCTGAAAAATCATTTATTATACAATAAGGGAATAACGATGTTCAAAGTATTGAATAACAAACTCCCCGATTATATTAAGAAAATGTTTTCCCTCCCGGCATCAACATACTCCAGATCAAGGCAGTCCATTACTGTGCCACGACCTAGAATCGATCTCTACAAGACAAGTTTAGTGCTAGCATGTGGAACACATTGCCCAAAAATGTCACAACATCAACAACGCTTTCATCTTTTAAAACCGGTCTCTTCAAGTACCTCACCTCCTCATCGTAAGATTTTCACATCAGCCTGCACTTGCAGTGTACGATTTTCCCCTTTCTAACCCTTCATACTGCAAGTAGTGTGTGTGTGTGTGTGCGTGTGTGTGCGTGTGTGTGCGTGTGTGTGCATGTGTGTGTATGTGTGCGTGTGTGCCGTGTATGTGTGCGTGTGTATGTTTGCGCGCGTGTGTGTGTGCTTGTGTTTATGAATGTGTGTATGGATTTTACAACTGTGTATGTGTGAGATTCTTTGGGTGTGCGAACACCTGGACGCGTGTTTCTCTGTTTATTTCCACTCCTTCAATGATTTTCTTTTTAAAAGTTTATATTTCATTATTTTGTTCGTTTTATATTTCTTTTTCCCCCAATTTAAAGATAGTATTTTGTGATTTGTGCATTATATGTAAAGTAGATTAGCAAAGGTAAGTTCGAAAAATGGTTTCACCAAAACTTTTACCGTTGTAAAATAAAGAATCATTGTCATTCTCTCTCTCTCTCTCTCTCTCTCTCTCTCTCTCTCTCTCTCTCTCTCTCTCTCTCTCTCTCTCTCTCTCTCTCTCTCTCTCTCTCTCTCTCTCACACACACACACACACACACACACACACACACACACACACACACACACACACACAAGCGTGCATCTCTATGAGGAATAGATCCTCATGCGCCCTCCAGGCGCAAGAGGATCTATGCCTCTTGTAGATGTTTGGAACTCGCGCGCACGCACGCCGTTATGCACACACACATCGACGCGTTTTCAGAAGAGCATGCAGGTGACCCGTGTACTTAGTATATCATGTAGCTAGGTAAAGTCAACCTGCTTTCACACAAATTGTGGCAAGACTGAAATTATACCGTGAAGTTCTAGTATTGTAACCATTTCCTAACGCCTATGAAGTGAAAGTGAAACTCATATCACGTAAAATATAAAATTACGTAAAAACTAAAATTTACGTCATGACAAAAGACGTTTGACAAATCAATGACGCGTATGTCCTGCGCCCCCTATAGAACTCACTGACGCATTGGCAGATCTGCGAGACTTTTTCAATAGGAGATAAATCTACATCAGAATCAGGTCTCAGACAAAAGATAGAGACCATTGACAGCGAGGACAGCTGTCATATGGAAATAACTTTGTGGGTTATGGTTCATCCCATCTTGTTTTTGTTTCTCGGTCTTCTTCTTCTTCTTCTTCTTATCCCTTTTTTTTTTGTCCCTATAGCACCGAAGTGATCAGAGACTAACATTTTTACTTTAGTTGACAAGGACAACAATAAAAAGGAAATGTTCATTCTATCATTACTTTTTAAAATATATTACGATTGTGGTTGTGTTGTTCCGTGAGAGCATGCATGTGTGTATTAATCGTAGGAAACGATCCGATATTTATTTGAGCTATCTTGGTTACGAATCACGTACCTTTTCAGTAAGATTCTCTATCGTTCGCGCAGAGAGTGAAATTGGCTTTGTTATGATACGCTAAGATTAGTCCGGAAGTTTCTAGCAAAGTCGCACGGAGAAGAGCGGTCGTTTTTTTTTTTAATGCGTAGATTCGCTGAGAATAAACTATTACGTTCGAGTAAGGTCGCGCTGTCTAGTGACCTCGTATGTGTGACATGAAAGTGTAAGCAACATTTTGCAACACAGCCGCTCTATTCTTAGTCATAGTTTTCTGTGCGCGTGAAATTAGCAGCCAGTCAGTTTGTATTATGAAAGGTCGTGAACTGTCTGCCATACTCTTGTGTGACGTCATTACACACTAGGATTTGGGGCTGAAATTAGCAGTCAAATTTTTGTAGACTATTGTAGTTTATTCTAGAAAGTTTTTTATTATTAATATTTATTAGTTTCAGTTACGTGTTCCGTTCTGATTGGTTGCGTTGTGTGAATTCTTTGGATTTTTTTAAAAGTTGTTCTACTATAAAAGATGGTGCTAGAAAGCACGTGTGTACATTGTCATGAATTGTCAGTTATAGGGACACACAGTTTATCGTAGGTACGTGACCCGTATAGGGTGTACATTGTGAGAGACGCAGCGTAACGGTGGTGTACGTTGTATGAGAAACGCATTGTGTCGGCCAGTGTTGACATTTTGTAGAGGAGACATTGTATCAGTGTTGGTGCATTTGGGAATGCATTGTGTGGAGATCACATCGCTGAAAAAAAAATGTTGGAACTGTTACTCCAGTGTAGTCTACATCCTTAAGCCACGTGTGACGGGTTGCAGCTGAGTGAAGTTTCTTTAAAAGAACCTTAGGTGCGTGCGTCTGGTGCGATATCATACTACGACTACGACTCAACACGTAACAAAATATGCCACACTATCTCTTCACATTGTTTCTCGTTGGTTGGGTTGGTTAGTTCGGGTTTAACGTCCACAGCACCGAGGTGATCATGGACGGCCCTGACGGGCGGGTTATGGGGGAAAGGGAAATTTATTGCCTATGGAGTACGACCTGAACACTAATCAACTCAGGCGCACTCCAACTGTGCCACTTTGATTTACCGGGACCTTTCAACGGACATGCTATTGAACAAATCCGTTTTTTAACCCCTGGATTGTGAGTCCAGCTACCGGGACCGGGACGGGATTCGAACGCACGACCCGGCGATTCCCTTCGCTCTCCTGCTCCGACGTTTAACCGCCTGAGCTATTTCGGACTCCATTGTTTCTCGTACTGAAAGCCTTGTATTTATATAACAGAGTATTTGATACTTGATATCTTAATATTATATGATATCAAAACGGCCTTCCGGGTGCAATAGTTCCGTTGACCTCCCTCAGGCCTACAAGGGTTCGTGTAGCAAACACCTGCTACCAATAACTTATATTGTCTCACGTTGCAACATTATCCATGACCCAACCACGCTTGTGGGTTCACCCTCCAGAAAAGTGCTATGACCATTGTCCCACACTCAACCCGCTTTCAGTTGCCAGAGGCATAGAGGTTCAAGCACCCTTGCAGCTAGAAGGGCACACACGAATGTACGCCTACTCCTTTCTAACATAGGCTCCGTTTACGTCAAATCTGTTCAGCAGATGGAGGACGTCTTGTGAAATTTGAACTTACGAACCTGTCCGGTCCTGAACATGCTTCGGGTGAGAGAACAAAAGTAATTAGAAGAAGGCCAAGGAGAAGTGGGGGAGGAACGTTCGCAGGTCATTATAGTTCACCTATCAGCGAGTCCTTATGAGTCCCAGCAGAGCGCGGGGGGGGGGGGGGGGGGGGGGGGGGGGGGAGGGTCAGGAGGATTTGTCACCAGAAAGTCCTCGTTTTCTTTTAGTCAGCGGTTTTTGTTTAAGCATGTCTTAAAGGTACTTAAGTCTGTAGGGTTTTGTTTCACAAGAGACACAGAACCTCATGAGGATCTGTGCCTCTTGAAAACCTTGTTTTTCTTCAACAAAGTCTTTGGGCCTGTTTATGACGACATCGTAGGGTATTTCAGGCCGGGGGTGGGGGGGGGGGGGGGGGCGGGCGCGGGGTATTGTGGATGTAAGGTGTTGGGAAGGGACGGCGTGGTTTAAAGTAGTGTATAATTGTGTGTGTGTGTGTGTGTGTGTGTGTGTGTGTGTGTGTGTGTGTGTGTGTGTGTGTGTGTGTGTGTGTGTGTGTGTGTGTGTGTGTGTGTGTGTGTGTGTGTGTGTGTGTGTGTGTGTGTGTGTGTGTGTGTGTGTGTGTGTGTGTGTGTGTGTGTGTGTGTGTGTGTGTGTGTGTGTGTGTGTGTGTGTGTGTGTGTGTGTGTGTGTGTGTGTGTGTGTGTGTGTGTGTGTGTGTGTGTGTGTGTGTGTGTGTGTGTGTGTGTGTGTGTGTGTGTGTGTGTGTGTGTGTGTGTGTGTGTGTGTGTGTGTGTGTGTGTGTGTGTGTGTGTGTGTGTTGTGTGTGTGTGTGTGTGTGTGTGTGTGTGTGTGTGTGTGTGTGTGTGTGTGTGTGTGTGTGTGTGTGTGTGTGTGTGTGTGTGTGTGTGTGTGTGTGTGTGTGTGTGTGTGTGTGTGTGTGTGTGGTGTGTGTGTGTGTGTGTGTGTGTGTGTGTGTGTGTGTGTGTGTGTGTGTGTGTGTGTGTGTGTGTGTGTGTGTGTGTGTGTGTGTGTGTGTGTGTGTGTGTGTGTGTGTGTGTGTGTGGTGTGTGTGTGTGTGTGTGTGTGTGTGTGTGTGTGTGTGTGTGTGTGTGTGTGTGTGTGTGTGTGTGTGTGTGTGTGTGTGTGTGTGTGTGTGTGTGTGTGTGTGTGTGTGTGTGTGTGTGTGTGTGTGTGTGTGGTGTGTGTGTGTGTGTGTGTGTGTGTGTGTGTGTGTGTGTGTGTGTGTGTGTGTGTGTGTGTGTGTGTGTGTGTGTGTGTGTGTGTGTGTGTGTGTGTGTGTGTGTGTGTGTGTGTGTGTGTGTGTGTGTGTGTGTGTGTGTGTGTGTGTGTGTGTGTGTGTGTGTGTGTGTGTGTGTGTGTGTGTGTGTGTGTGTGTGTGTGTGTGTGTGTGTGTGTGTGTGTGTGTGTGTGTGTGTGTGTGAGAGAGAGGGTGCGCTGTTGTGCATGCGCAGTGAGTCCAGTGTTTTTCTGGAGAACAGCGCTATACAAGAACTATTTATTATGATTATTATTATTATTATTGTTGTTGTTGTTGTTAAGGAGGAAGAAGTTATGTCACTATTCTTCACCAGAGCATGTAAGATGTCTAATCGGGCAGGTTATCCCGGATCCAAGGTCCGTCAGAGTACGTACTTCGGTGAGTAGTCCAGATACCCGAAATAGGCGAGAAAGACCTTTGAAAGACAATAAACGGGATCTTTACAACCACTGTCAAAGAGCGACTAAAGCAGAACGGCCTCAATAAAAATAGCCTGAGCCTTTCACTGCCGAGAAGAAGCGACACCTACCAGCTGCATGACGTATAGAACCTAATGCTTCTTGCCGGCCCTCATTTATACCTGTGTTACTTGCGTAGATGAGCTTATTGGTCCTTGAATTTGCCGTCGTTTCTAAACCCAGACCAAAAAGGTGACTGCCAAGCGTGTCAGTATACTGATGAAAATAACCTAACGAAGAAAGAAGCACGCTTAGAAAAGACAGTAACTTAGAATATCATGCACCTCGGTCAGTAGTCCAGATAGTTGTAACAGTCTTTTTTTTAACTCGTTTGAGACGTGCCGCATCCGGAGGCGGCACGTCTCGAATGAGTTAAGCGTGCTTCATTTCTCGTTGGTTATTCCCCCACCCGTATCTGCCCTGGGTTACTTGGGTGGGGTTAACTACTTTTTAGTTCCCACGGTCACCCTGGTCAGCCCCACAGGGTGGGTTTTGCCCTCTATTCTGAGGCATGTGTTTCTGTCTACCCTTGGTCCATTCACCTGTATTTTCCTTTTTTAAACTCTCCCTACTGTCTGCGCTGCTTGTAGCTCTTGATGTTGGATGTGTGTTGCTAAAATAGTCTTAGGTTTATTTAGCGTATTAGACCGGCTAGCGACATACATTTAGGGGATTTTTTTTTTTTTTTTTTTTTGACAAGCAGTGCAGGCACGTCCTGAGAAAGTCTTGTTGCTGTCGGGACGATAAGCAATGTACAGTCGTTGGTTATTCTCCGTACTTTCAAAGACATAGTCCACTCTTTGTCCGTCCGTTGGGAGCACAGGAAGAGGAAATGGACAGAAATTTGTGCCAAGAGTTCTGTCCTGACGGTCATAGAAAGTCAGTAAGGCTACAACGCCCATGACGTTTTGGAGCTCTCGTAATTCAGGGGGGCATAACCGGCTTCCTGATCCTTTGCTGAGACTGGAGCTTTTACAGATTAGTGGATAATTATATTTCATCCCAAAGTCTACCGTATTGTTTTGAGCTCACATGCGATTTTCTTTAGGAACATTCAGAGTTGTTACTATTTTTTAAGCTTACCATTTTGATTCATCGCTCTCCACCGTAACCCACCCACCCACCCACCCACCCCTCCCGATCCGCACAAACCCTGACACACATGGCGCCAGTTATACGTTATGTGGGCTGGCGTAGCCACAGACTGTCTAACTAATCAAATTGTCTGAAACAGTGAGCATTGCTTCAACCCATACACATGAATAACACTGACATTTCGTGCTTTGCGTTAGTTAAGAACATTTACAACACTGACGTGTTTGGCGCTTTTACGTCACTGTCATTGTCTGAGTCGTGAAAGGCACGCAAGGGTCTCTTTCAGGCAGCCTCTTCCAGGGTTGTCTCTTTGGTGGGAGTGAAACGTGCTTCGAAAATTTTCAAAAATGAATTATAATTTAAAAGGTGAAAGAGGTACAAAACTGGCTAACGAACTCATCCAATGTCTTCCTTTAATCTAGCTATATGCAAAATATCTAGTAAGAATAAGACAAATTACGGACTCTAATGAGGATCAACCGGTTTTGTGAAACGGCCATTTTCTCAATAATGTGTGAACCAATGAACAAATAATTAAAAAACGTCTCGAGATAATTCTTTTAAAGACGATATCCTAACGTTTCAAGCCTATCCGTCCACAAACGCGGGCTTTAGTCGCTGTCACACACACACACACACACACACACACACACACACACACACACACACACACACACACACACACACACACACACACACACACACACCGCACCATCACACACACATTCACACACACACACACATACGACGCTTTGGCGCTAGATCTACGTTAAACAACAATGCTAGCATAGCTAGACGTGACGTAATTTTCTCTTGTTACTACACTATTACAGTGTGACGCCTGCCCGCCTATGTTATCGCGTATTAGGTGTTGAACAGGCTGAAGCCAGCCCCATTTCAAAGTCTACCGTATTTTTAATACGTTAGACAAAAAGTGTTCGTTAACAGATCTCAAATTGTTAATCTCTTTGTTTTTGAACAAAGGAAATAAGTACTTGTGTGTTCTAAAACGTTCTTACATAAAAACTGACAACAAACAAGGAATATGTCCTTTCCTAATTTCATTCATAAAAACATACTTGACCCCTTTGGGGTTGATGAAAATGATCTATATTAGGACTGTGTGGTGCCAGCATTCTTGGACAGTTGGACAGGTTTTATTTCACACACACACACACACACACACACACAGACACAGACACACACACACACATACATATATATATACACACACACGTGTGGTGGTGTGTGTATATCTTTATATATATTTATATATATTATATATTATATTACATATATTATATATACACTATATATATATTATATATTATATATATATATACATTTATATTTATATATATATATATACATATATATATATCTATATATATATGATGATATGTGTATATATATAAGATATATTATAGATATGTATATATATATATTATAATATATATGTGAATTATCATGGTCAGAACCCTGGCCAGACCTTCCCCTGCAGCCACTGCGGTCGAACCTGCCTGTCTCGGATTGGCCTCCGCAGCCACAAACAAGCCTGCAGACGTCGTGGGCAACTCCTATAAAATCTTCGTTCGCGAAGTCAAGCCAAGAGAGAGATCATGGTCGACCCATCTCCTGCTGTAGGGCCTCAGGGTTCAATGGGCTAAAGCCGTTCAGTATAGAATCAGTGTTCAGTTTCGAACCAGTTTATTCCTCTACGTGAGTGTGCTACGACACTGCCATTAAGCTGATGGTCAAGATACTTAGTCAAGAAGCTTAGTTTTGAAAGAAAGAAATCATGAGGATGCCGCTGTCGGTTAAGGAGATATGCAGCAGGCAACACAATAGTTCGCAATATCTCCTTGTTTATTTTTCTCCTTGATATTATAAACAGTCTTAGTATGTCTTACAATATTGCTGGACAATGTAGCTAACTTAACTTACGAAGTTTGATTGTTGTAAAATAGAACATATTTGTGCGCCTCTGCACAAGGGGCAGTAGAAACCCCTACTCACATGGATTGCGGCAAGAAGGGTAGAAAAGTCTTAGCTGAGGCGAGACAACACTGAGAACCTGTTGTACATGTATCGGCGACTTTCAGGCGTCAAAGCCCGACATGAAACAGTCCTTAACCCATTCAGCCCTGACGCACTACCCCAAGGTCACCCTGGTGAGCCCCGCAGGGTGGGTTTTCCCCTCTATTCTGGGACATGTGTTTCTGACTACCCTTGGTCCATTCACCTGTATTTTCCTGTTTTAAACTCTCCCTACTGTCTGCGGCCTCGCGCTGGGACCATATTATGGCGTTGAGGCGCGTCCCCTGGGTGGTGGATAGGGGGTCGCTCGCCAGAGGGGTGCACCGAATGAAATAAGGTGCCGTGAACCAACATGGTCTAAGGGAAGGTGACCCAGACAGAAAACCCCTGGTCCTCCTAGTAAGGGAGTTGGGCGTGAGGGTAGCTTCCCCACCTTGCAAATAAGGAAATAGCTACAAAAACGCCGACGAAAAGACAAATAGCAATTCCTTTCCTGGAGGAGGACTGTTCTTTTACCAGAAGATTTATGACGTCCTGTGGTGAAAGCCGGGAGTCTTCGGAAGCCATAGGACCGAGCCGCCTCTCTCTAGCCAGGGACACAACCATGGGCACATGGAATGTTAAGACCATGTACAGAGCGGCAAGTCCGCCCAGATAGCAGCGGAAATGTAAAAGTACAACCTTTCCCTGCTAGGTATCAGTGAAGCCAGATGGACGCAGTCTGGCCAGAAAAGGCTGTTAAGTGGGGAGATGATTCTGTATTCAGGTCATGAAGAGGAGAATGCCCCCCATACAGAAGGAGTAGCATTCATGCTGTCATCAGTGGCACAAAGAGCGCTGATGGGCTGGGAACCTCTTGGGCCAAGAATTTTCACAGCAGCCTTTACGACCAAGAAAAAGATCAAGCTGAACGTCATCCAATGTTATGCACCCACTAATGACAGTGACGAGGAAGAGAAACAAGAGTTTTATGACCGACTCCAGAGTGCTGTGGACAAATGTGCGGAGCGAGACATCACCATCGTCATGGGCGATTTTAATGCCAAAATAGGGGAGGACAACACCGGATACGAAGAGGTGATGGGGAGACAGGGACTAGGGGAGATGAGTGAGAACGGGGAGAGGTTTGTAGACTTTTGTGCTCTAAACAGACTTGTCATTGGAGGCAGCATCTTCCCACACAGAAGAATACACAAAGCAACTTGGGTCTCACCTGACCATACTACAGAGAACCAAATAGACCATATCTGCATTAGCAAGAAATTTAGAAGATCCCTTCAAGATGTTCGAGTGAGGAGGGGAGCAGATGTCGCCTCAGACCACCATCTGCTTACCTTAAGAATAAAGCTCAAGTTAAAGAAATACCGCACAGAGACAACAAGAAGACAGCGCTATAATGTAGGCCTCCTGAGAGAGACTGGAATGAGAGAAGAGTTCAAACTGGTGCTGCCCAACCGGTTTCAAGCGCTACAGGAGCTAGTAAATGAAGAGGAGGCGGTCATTACAGAGCAGCAGTGGAAGACAGAGAGGCACTGAACTCAACCTGCAAAGACACTGTAGGGTTCAGGAAACACCATCACAGGGACTGGCTGTCGGCACAGACCTTGAAGAAGATAGAAGTGAGGAAGCAGAAGAAAGCAATTGTCAACAACAGTCGCACGAGAGCAGCCAAAGCAAGGGCACAGGAGGAATACTCAGAAGCCAACCGCGAGGTGAAGAGTAGTATCAGGGCAGACAAGAGGGCCTACACAGACAGCCTGGCAGCAGAGGCAGAAAAAGCAGCAGGCAGCGGCAACATGAAACAGCTCTACGACATTATCAGAAGATTGTCGGGCAAGTATGACCATACAGAAAGACCAGTAAAAGACAAAGAAGGCAAGCCTATTGCAGACAGAGCAGACCAACTCGACAGATGGGCCGAGTATTTTGAAGAGTTACTGAACAGACCCAGCCCACCCGACCCCCAGACATCCAGCCAGCAGAGACCGACCTACCCATCAGCTGTGACAGACCCAGCCGGGAAGAGATCAGAAGAGAAGTGGCATTTTTGAAGAACAGCAAAGCAGCAGGGCCAGATGGCATCCCAGCGGAGTCTCTGAAAGCAGACCTAAAGACAACAGTATAGATGCTGTACCCACAGTTTGGAAAGATCTGGGAAGAAGAGGTGATGCCTGCTGACTGGAAGGAGGGGGTACCTAGTCAAACTTCCCAAGAAAGGCGACCTCAGCAAGTGTTCCAACTACAGAGGAATCACCTTGCTGTCAGTACCAGGAAAGGTCTTCAACAGGATCATCATGGAGAGAATGAAGAGCTCCGTTGACCTCCAGCTGAGAGACCAGCAAGAAGGATTCAGAAAAAACCGATCATGTACAGACCAGATTGCCACTCTCCGCATCATCGTGGAACAGTCTCTGGAGTGGAGCTTCCCGCTGTACGTCAACTTTGTGGATTACGAGAAAGCATTTGACAGCGTGGACCGAGAGACTATGTGGAAACTCCTACGACTCTACGGTGTACAAACAAAGCTTGTGCGCCTGATCAAGAGCAGCTACGATGGCATGACATGTCGCGTGATCCACGAAGGGCTGTTCCCCAGGGAGCTCCAGGTCAGAACCGGTGTCATGCAGGGGTGTTTGCTGTCTCCGTTCCTCTTCCTACTGGCCATAGACTGGGTCATGAAGAAGACCACAGAGCACAGACGAAGTGGAATACAGTGGACACTGTGGACACAGATTGACGACCTCAATTTTGCAGACGACTTGGCTTTACTGTCCCACACTCATCAACAAATGCAGGACAAGACCACGAGGCTTGCTGACATCTCGTCCCAAGTGGGCCTCACCATTCACAAACAGAAAACAAAGACAATGAGGCTGAACGCAACCAGGGAAGAACCAGTCTTGTTGCGGCACCCCGTTGGAGGAGGTGGAGTCCTTCACCTATCTCGGGAGCATCATAGACAAAAAAAAGACGGCACTGATGCAGATGTCAGAGCACGAATCGGTAAAGCCAGAGCAGCCTTTCTCCTGTTGAAAAAAGTTCCGGAGAGCTGTCACAACACACCAAAGTCCGGATTTTCAACTCCAACATAACAGCAGTTCTCCTATATGGAGCAGAGACTTGGAGATTGACAAAAACCACAGTCAACAGAGTACAGATCTTCATAAACAGTTGCCTTAGAAGAATTTTGAAAATCCACTGACCAGAGAAGATGAACAACGTCAGACTCTGGGAGAGAACAGAGCAGATAACAGCAGAGAATAAAATTGGGCGAAGAAGATGGGGATGGATCGGTCACAATCTGAGAAAGCCAGTTTCCAGTATCATTAGGCAGGCATTGTCATGGAACCCCCAGGGAAAGAGGAAAAGAGGCAGGCCGAGAAACACCTGGCGTCGAGACCTCTAAGCAGACATCAAGAGACTGGGAACCACCTGGAGTAAAATCGAAGGAGAAGCACAGGACAGGAGTCGCTGGAGGTCTCTCGTCGACGGCCTATACCCGGGGAGGGGTGACAGGCGTAAGTAAGTACTGTCTGCGCTTCCTGCAGCTATTGATATTGAATGTGTGTTGCTAAATGATCTTAGGTTTATTTAGCATATTAGACCGGCTGGCGACACACATTCAATATTCTGTTTATTTTTATTTTATTTTATTTTATTTTTTGACAAGCAGTGCAGGCACGTCCTGAGAAAGTCTTGTTGCTTTCGGGACGTTAAGCAATGTACAACCAACCAACCTGACGCACTACAGCAGGAGATGGGTCGACCATGATAATTCAAGAGTATTCCAGATTAGCTTGGCGCCTGAATTATCATGGTCGATCCATCTCCTGCAACAGGTGCATAGTCGTTAGATGACGCGTCCAAAATTTGGGAAATACGTCCGTCGGGCTGAATGAGTTCATGCAAGTGCAACTTTAAACAGGGATGGGGACTTCCAGCTCTCGCTGATTTCGTCCGGGGGGGGGGGGGGGGGGGGGGGAGGGGGGTCGGGAAAGTTGGAGGGGGGGGGGGGGAGGGGGTCTATTTTTGATTATTTGTCGCTGATGTCCGCACATCACTTTTGCATTCAACCCATCGTCATGGCTGCCCGCGCCGCAGAAGGCCGGGTCGTCGAGGGAAGAGCCTGGACTCCCATGGAAGTCCGGGTTCCCGTCTTGTTGGTCGGTGGCGTGGGTTCCTTTTTCTCCTTTGGTGGTCACAGTCCAAGGCCCGGTTTTTAGGCCTCACCCTCTCTTTCCCATATGGTTGTTTGAGGGGGGTTGATTCTTACCAACCCCCCTGTATGTGTTTTTGTTTGTCGCTGGAAGGGGGTGTTGTACCGTCCATTGCCCAGGGAGTGCATAGACGAAGGATGCTAAACCTCCCTGGGTACCCTATTTATTTTGATGGGTGGTGACCGTACGCAGGCGAGCGGGGAGTCATGCGGTGTCGGAGTGCCAACTAGGATACCTCGCCCCCCCTGGGTTGTCTAACCCCCCTATCCCGCAGAGTGGACCTTCCAGGAGTCCTGTACGTCCCAATACGGGGAAAGTGGACCCCGGAGCCAGCCGCCGGCCCCCGGGCGCGCCCCACAGAGGAACTCGGTGTGTGTGTGTGTGGGGGGGGGGGGGGCCCTAGGTGCCCGCCGCCGGCCCCCAGGACCCTCTCGCCGCTAGGAGGGGGACAGCTGGTCAAAAGGCCTCCCGGTAGAGACCTATGGGGTATTTCCTCGAACTCCTGGGGGGGGGGGGGGGGGGGGGGCTATCTTAACGTACCGGGGGCGGAAAAATAAAGGAAAGTAACGTGAACATACAAAAAAAACAAACGAAAAAAAAAAAGGATGATGTGATGGGTGGTTTTTGGGCACCCCCCCCCCCCCCACGCCCGAACGAGATGACCTCCGCCGGACCGGGGGGCCCACCCGTGGCGCGCGGGGGGGGGGGGGGGGGGTAGGGGAGATGGGCGGCCAGGGACCGGGTGATTTATGATGATGAGGATGATGTTCTCTCTTTATTAACCATGGGGAGGTGGGGCGGGTGCTGGACCATGAGGTGGAGTGGCGATGAGGGTGACCTTTGTTTGCTGTTCGGCCCTGACGGGCCCACGGCAACACTTCGCGAGTGGATAGTTTGAGAATAAATGGCCGGTGGGGGGCGGGGTCCGCCACCGCATGACTCTAGGTAGGTATTATCCTGCGCATAGGCCTCCACCCATTACCTATATTTATAAGGAGTGCATTGGCGAAGGATGCTAAACCTCCTTTATTTGGGCCTATTTTATTTTAGTGGCTGGACCCCCTTCGTTCAGGCTGGGCTCCAGCCGCCCGGATTTGCCTGCTCTCTGGTAATGAGTTCATTCCTATTTGGTCCCCTTTATACACGAGGTGATCCGGGTAGATCGTTTTAACCCCCTTGTATGCATCCAGCCTGCGGTACTGCATGCACAAGAGGGGTTAAGGTTAACGCGTTAATGTTAACGCTCCGCACAAACAGCTGTGGAAGTGTCGAATAGCGTTGCCGGAGGCAACGCTATTCGACACTTCCACAGCTGTTGATGACTCCAGCAAACGCTATTCGACACTTCCACAGCTGTTGATGACTCCAGCAAACGCTATACGACACTTCCGCAGCTATTGAGGCGAGGCGCCTTGACCGGATTAACATTGACAAGGGTAACGACGTCATGTCTTCAGTTTTTACAAGGTGAAAAAGATGACGCCATACGCCTGTACACAGGTGCCATGTGTGTCGTAAACAAAGTTAAACTGGTAAGCTAATCCAGGTGTAGGTTGGGCCCCACACTGGTTGTCCCCCTCAATTAGGCTACCGTTCAGTGATAGCGAATCGATGGAGGCAACCATTGCGCCTAAGCCCATGCGTGGTTAGGTGAGAAATATGATATCACAGGCTTTGGACCAGCTTGCGAAGGTTTCGTTTAACCCGAATAAGAAACAAGATGAGGATTTCATCCCAAAGTCTACCGTATTGTTTGGAGCTCAGATGCATTTATCTTTTAGGAACATTCAGGGCTGTTAATATTTTTAGGCTTATCATGCTGATCCTTTTCCTTCCTCTCTAAGCCAACCCTTGATCAATACACACGTCGGCGCACACAAATAAAGACGAACATACGGCGCTTCCCGCCATTAGTACGCTCTGTGGGCTCGTGTAGCGACAGGAATCCATCTCCTTCTACTCTAACCCGCCCTCTGATCCACACACACTGGCACACAAAAATAAAGACCGACACACGGCAATTCCCGCCATTCGTAAGCTCCGTGGTCTGGCGTAGCATAGCTATTCTAAAGAAGAAGAATAGCACGAGCAGCAAAATGACGTCACTTCAAGCTTTTCGTCATGGCATTAGTCCCACGACGTTCGTAGTGACGACTCGATGTTATACGTCACTCATCGCAGTACTAACAAAAAATCGAAAAAAAGGTCCCGAGATAATTCTTTTAGGGACAATATCCTAAAATTTCAAGTTTGTCCGTCCTCCAACGCGGGCTCTAGTCGTCGCTGACACGCACACACACACACGCACACACACGCACGCACGCACGCACGCACGCACGCACACGCACGCCAAAAACGGCCTCAATGGTTCCTTTGACCTCCCTCAGGCCTACAAGGGTCAGTGTAGCAAACCCCTGCGACCAATAACTTATATTGTTCGATCTCAATAAAACGTTCAATGGACACAAATCCAGACCAAAAAGGTGCCTGCCAAGCGAGTAAAATGCAGAGAAGAACCCAACGGAGAAAGAGACACGCTTAGAAAAGACACTCTCCTTGTAGCTCGTGATCACTTTCTCTCAGTCTCTCTCTTATGAGTTTTTAGTTGAAGTCATTTTTATTTTACTTCTTCATTTTTGTTTTACGCACTTTTGTTCTCCTTTTATTTTACGTCACATCCTTCAGTTGCCACATTCCTTCTGCGATAATGAAGATAAGTAGCGACTGATCTCTATATTTGTTTATCTGTTTCCCGAAATATTAATAAATTGTGCTGTAACTGTCTTTTCTAAGCGTGTTTCTTTCTCCGTTGGGTTCAATGGACAGGGAAAAGCTGGACAAAGTGGCTGCTGCCCAATGGTTTGGGGGTGGGGGTGGGCAAGGGAAGGTACTTACACTTAAAGGAGGTACTTCGTTACGATCTTTTAGACGATCTTCCTATCATCATCATCATCAGTCCCTTGCCCGAACTGGGCGTTGGGGGGACTGAAAGGCAGCAGCAACAGACAGTGCTCTCCACTGAGTTCTATTTTGGGCGGTGGCAAGCAAGTCTGGCATCTCGAGTTCGGTCCATTCTTTTATGTTTGCGACCCAACTCTTTCTCTGACGACCTCGCCGACGACTTCCTTCGAGATCTTCCTAAGGTTCTGGTTAACCCTTTGGCTGTCTGTAGCCGGTTTTTGTCGCGATGATTCCGACAGAAATCATCGGTACAAAACACCTGCTGCCTATTGCCAAAGGGTTAAACAGTTAACAAAGCATTCGATAGAAGGGTGTGCTTTAGGCTATGACTGTAACTTAGACGACCAAAGTCTTTACAAGGTGGAATGGGCGGTTATGACAGACCCTTTCCCCAGGGACATCCATCTGCAAGAGACATAGATTCACATGAGCCCATGCGGCCGCATGGGCTCATGTGAATTCATGCCTCTTGTTACTTTAAGAATCTGTCCAATTTACATCATTGCTCCTTGGTCTTCGGAGGCCGTCGTGGTGACAGAGTTTTATAATGTTAGTCGCATTGCTTGCTCAGGGATATCCGTAGCACTTACATCGCTGCTGAAATCAGCAAAAAGCAACCGAATTCCAAGAGAGACATAGAGTAACAATGAGCCCCAACACCCACATGGTCTCATGTGAATTTTATGCCGATTGCTGCCTATTACTAATATCAAATGACTTCAGTTGAAACAGTACACCAGAGTTCCAAGAAGTTACATATATGTATACTTAGAGGCAATAAAAACGCGAAATGTGTCGGTAAATGTACCCGCACACAAAGAGCCAACCTTACAACAAAACAAGATTTTTTTCTCTGCTGCTTACTTCAGTTGTTGAGGGTACTATCTGAGCTATCTTCACATAAAAATTGTAAGAGTTATCGCCCGTGGTTACCTTGGAGGATACACTCTGAGAAACAAATTTCGTACTAGATGTGTTAACACACATGTTGTGTGGACTGTTTATGGTGTTGTTAACTGCCTCAAAAGAAATGTGACTCACAAAGTTCACTAGAGAACCAGAACTTAGGGGAGGGGGAGGGGATAGGATGGGGGGGGGGGAGGAGGAGGGTAAGGGTGGGGGTGCTACTCCTGTGAGTGCCACCCTGGTTGGCTGAAGCCGAGGAGGACCCATTAGCTTCGGGTAACCTACTCTCAACACCCAAAACGACCAGTGAAAAGTGATACTTTTTGAATCTGTGCCACTCTGCTCAACCGCCCCTCGTACGTCACTCTAAAACATCACCCGAGGATCCGCACCAGATGACAGATAGGGACCGTTGGGCGAACAATACAGGCTATGGTTTAAGAGGCATGGAGCTTGAGGGTCTCTCAGACGGCTTTGCGCTGTGCGCTCGCTCTTCGTCGGCATCCCGGAAGCTAGCAGGGCAAGGCTGGAACATGGCTTCCTCCACTAATCGTATGTAATTTACAGTTCAGCTCCTTCATTGAACACTTTCTACACGAGGACCGAAATCCCCAAATTTTAAAGTTGCCTTCTGAAGGACTGTATTACAGTTCTAGAGACGGATCGAGCATGATAGTTCAAGGGTGGTGCCAGAATAGCTTGGCGCCTATGGGCGCCAAGCTATTCTGGCACCACCCTTGAACTATCATGCTCGATCCATGTCTTGCTGTGGTGTGTCGGGTTAAAAAAAAAAATTGCATTCATCTATATTTAATTATACTCAAGATAGTGTTCATGTTTACACGGCATTTCAGTGTATGTAAAATTAGTACAAAACAAATCGCCAGGGGGGGGGGGGGGGGGGGCAATTGTTCTTGTTGTTTTATCCGAAGTTTGTTATAAGCGAAATAATTTACTAAGGAATACCTTACCGTCGGGACCTCTGAAAAAGTGTTGCCATATCCGACTTGTACTATAGCCGACCTTTTAGAGAGGTCGACTGTTTTTATTTTTAGTGATAGGACAGAGTATGGGTACTGCGTAGCCATACTCTGTCCTACCACTAAAAATAATCATTTGAATAGATGGACTCTTTGCTGCTATCTCTAACAGTATTTGCTTACAGCTCAGGTTTTTTAGATAGAATTTTTGATGATTACGTTTAGTGTGGTAGGCTGTAGAAAGACTATCACCACTAATTGCACGTGGCTTGAAGTGCAGCTTTTATGTACAGATTAATTTGGGCGTTTATTTTCAGTGGTTGGCTGTGATGCGACCACCGCCGCTAGGTGTCTGTTTCTTAAGTACAGTTCAGATTTTATTTTATACCTATGGTGTTTCCTTTTAACGATAGTCTGTGTGAATCGGTGACATTCCTGTACGGTATTTATTCCTGTTACAGGGTTAGGATATGTGTGTCGCAACCGTTTTTTACTTTAGGTTCAGAACTTGTACTTCAAATTTTCGCTCTTTAGATAGAATCGGTTTTTAAGACCATTTTTTTTCTTGCAAAAAAAGTGGCTGCTCAAAACAAGATCTACAGTATTTGTTCTGGAGAGTGGAGCTAGGTGGCTCGGTGGAAGTAGAGCGTTCGACTCTCAGCCAAAAGGTCGTGGGTTCAGTTCGAACCCAGCTGGGGTCAAAATGTGTGCAGGCCTCTTTTCGGTGCCCCGTCTTTGAAATAACCTTTGTAATGGACAAAAGACGTTATGCCCTAAACGTTTAACGTTGGTTTTTGTTTGTTTGTTTGTTAGTGTTTGTTTTTTGTTCTAGAGACAGATCGGCTGTGAAAGTTCAAGGCTGGTGCCAGAATAACGTGGCACTTTTGACCATGATAGTTCAAGGGTGGTGCCAGGATAGCTTGGCGCCTGCAAGCGCCAATCTATCCTGGTTCCACCCTTGAGCTATCAATGTCGATCCATCGACCCGTCGATCCATCGCTAGTGGTTTTTGTTGATGGTCACAGATCTGTTTACATTTTGCTGGTGTATGTTTACATGTAATACTATACAACACTTCATGCAAAGAGGTTCAGTCTTGTAAAAATAGATGTTGTGCTTTTAAAGTGAGGACGTCTTGACGTAAAGTTTTTGTTTGTGACTTTGGACATAGAGACGTAAGGTCTGTTATCACAGAGGATCCAACATTTAAAAAATGAATGTAGTAAATATACACAAATGAAATTTAAACAAATACATACCTTACTTTACTGGGTTTGTTGAAGGCTTTTTTGTATCCTTCCTTCTGACCACACTGCATTCCCTTATTATTTCCTTCTCTCCTTCATTCCTTCCTTCACACCTTTGTTCCTTTCCCCTCCAACCTACGTTCTTTCCTTTCTCGTTTGTTCATTCATCTATCCACCCATCCGCCCATCCATCCATCCATCCATCCATCCATCCATCCATCCATCCATCCATCCATCCGTCTGTCCGTCCGTCCGTCCGTCGGTTGATTGATTGAGTCATTCATTCAATTCATTATATTCATTCATTCATTTATTCATCCACTTGATCGTTCGTCCGTCCGTTCCTTCCGCCCTTCATTTAATTGTTCCGTTGTCTATTTGTTCAATTATTTGTTGTTGATTGTTGCAGCTGAGTCTGTGGGTTCTTTCTACATCAGCCGTCAGAGCAGCTTGGAGGACAACGAGGAGCACAACAACAAACGTAAGTACCTTGATATCACTTCCAGAGTCTCGTTTGCTGGTCTGTCCCTTGTACCCACAGGTAGTGGTTCCAGAATGGGGATAATAGACCATTTCCGGAAATCAGATATAGGTCAAATGACGTATTTCGATGAAAACAGTGGATTAAAAGCCCGGACAAACATGCGATATCGCATGTTTGTCCAGGCTATAAATCCACTGTTTTCGTCGAAATACGTCATTTTTTATCTACTTCTGTACAACGTCAGTGTACGTCTGAGGTGCGTCATTAATTGATGGTGTCACCAAAAGTGCCAGGTGGTGTCCGCAGTAATATCGTATGCAACGGGAATATAGTTATTGATTGTAAGGTGTTCTGTCGTGTCGCAGTGTTGTAACATGGTGTCGTGTCGTGATGTCTTTGTCGACGTGTCGCTCCTTACGATGCATTGCACAATTATGCGTCTCTTTTTTTTTTTCCTCTCAGTTTTTGCTTTGTCTTAAAATGATTAATTCGGGGACTTATATTTTGTGGGTTTCATGGTGCGTGCTTATCTTCATATGAAAAGAATGGTCGTGAAGTGTGTAACATTGTCTGACGTTAGTAATGTGAAACTGTGAAAATCAGTGGAGATATAGGGTTGTACGAATGTGGTGACTTGTGCACACAACATATATATATATATATATATATCTATATATCTATATATATATATATATATATATATATATATATATATATATATATATATATATATATATATATATATATATATATATATATATATATATATATATATATATATATATATATATATATATATATATGAGAGAGAGAGATGATGATGATGATGAAACTTTATTTTTCAACGGTAAAAAGTTTTGACAGAAAACAAATCGTCATTTTACAAACTTGCCGTTGCTAACATCTACAGGATAAAAAAGAAGGGAAACTATAAAATATATATGTACATACAAAACCCAATAGCATCATTATATACAGAAAAAATAATAATACTCATCACACACACATGCACAGACGCACGCACGCGCGCCGCTCACACATACACCCACACGCACAAACAAACACGAGCACACACACACACGCGCACACACATAAAAAACCATCTGTATGAAATACGTGAGGTACAGGAAATATTACAGTACCTGAGAAACGTACTAAGTCTGACTGAGAGAGAGGGAGAAAGAGGCTCAAAAACAACAAAAGAAATCTTAACCCTTAGACCGCCGAGAAAAACTAAACACCGCCCAACCCCAGGAGGTATAGATCCTCATGAGCCCCCGTGCATGAGGATCTTTGCCTCTTGCTGAAACCACGTTGTATCCATGTTCCTTAGGCGGCTCAGAGAGACAATGACAATGACAACGATTCTTTCTTTTACAATCGTTAAAGTTTTGGTGAAACCATTTTTCGAACTTGCCGTTGCTAATCTACTTTACATATAATGCACAAATCACAAAATACTATTTTCAAATTGTGAAAAAAGAAATATAAAACGAAAAAATTATAGATATAACCTTTAAAAAATCGTTGAAGAAGTGGAAATAAACATAGAAACACGCGCCCAGGCGTTCCCACACCCGCAAAATCTCACACGTGCACACCGTTGTAAAAGGGTACATATCCATACACACATTCATAAACGCAAGCAAAAACACACACACACACACATACATACGCGCGCGCACGCGCGCACGCACGCACGCACAACACACACACACACACACACACACACACACACACACACACACACACACACACACACACACACACACACACACACACACTTGCAGTATTAGAATCTTGTATTAGCTGAAGATATAACTGAAATGAAGAGTTAGAAAGGGGGAAATCGTATTAATAGATGATAACCAGGCATCTCCAGGAGGTATAGATCCTCATGAGAGAGACAGAGAGAAATGAAATGAAATGAAACTATTTCTCAACGGAAGAAGCAGTTAGCACATGTGCCATTTTTTTCACAGAGAGAGAGAGAGAGAGAGAACTGGCTCAACCCCCCCAAAAAAACAAATCCAAACTTATTAAAAATGGGTCTCAGTTCAAGAAATGCATATTTTTGGGCCAACACCACATTTCGCTACCTACACAGTGTGCGTTGGTCTGTGATTTTGGACCTTACGGCTGTCAAGCCGTAAGGTCCAAAATTACAGACCAGCACAAACGTACACGTTTTAATTACATGTTCTGTTGCGCAGGTAGAGTTTCAGCCGAAAATAGCAAGTAAACCCACTTTCATTACCTTTTTTTCCCCACTACTTATTGTGTCTTCGGCTGTATTATATTCTAAAGTTGGAGTTTCATTTTATGGCGACTTCTGCCTGCGCTACAAATAGGAAATTGGACGATTTACATGTGGGGGAAATTGGGCAGCAACAAGGCCAGTAATTCTACACGACAAAGTATTTAATAAATTGTCTTATGCGCTCTTGTCCTTGCTGGGAGAAATGAGAAAGGTTACTGAGGCGCAGTTGGTTAAAGCGATATGCTTTAGGGTGTGATTTTATTGCTTAAAGTACCATTACGCATAAATCCGAAGACATGTTTCTGCACCATTTGTGTTTATGTCTTGTCGACACCTAATGAACTTTAACAACAGTTTGGACAGGCAGCAACAGCACATGCGTAATCGCGCTTATTTATTCTGTGCAGCCGTTAGCGTTTCAAACTATTTTTAGCTGTTTCTCGTACTGATAGCACTGTATTTATAGAAAAGGAGTGGAGTCATTGTCAGGTTATTTGATATTAAGACAACTTGTACTGAACTGGATTCTCCTGTGTCAAAATGAACCATAAATAGACCTGTGTGTAGCGTTTCGTAACCGTTTGTTACAGAAGTGTATCTTTGAACAGTTACGACGGTAGTGGGCCTTTAAATTCGTCCATCCAACAGCAGGCTATCAATGTTGTTTTTTCCTGAAATTAAGTTAAAGAGGCCTACAAAGAGGACACACTGAGAACATTTATAGAAAAAGATCTTGCGAAGTTTTGACCGTTTATTGCTTGGAGCATGTCCCTTTAAACACTTTATAAATGTCATGTACAATTGTGTTGCGTTTTCTGAGTGCATGTCGTTGGCGATAAAATTGCATCATTCTGTGTGTGTGTGTGCGTGTGTGTGTGTGTGTGTGTGTGTGTGCGTGCGTGCTTGTGTGTGTGTGTTTATGTGTGTGTCTGTGTGTGTGTGAGAGAGAGAGAGAGAGAGAGAGAGTGTGTGTGTATGTAGTGTTTGTGTGTGCGTGTGTGTGCGTGCGTGCGTGTGCGTGCGTGCGTGTGTGCGTGTGTGTGTGTGTGTGTGTGTGTGTGTGTGTGTGTGTGTGTGTGTGTGTGTGTGTGTGTGTGTGTGTGTGTGTGTGTGTGTGTGTGTGTGTGTGTGTGTGAGGGAGAGAGGGAGGGAGAGAAAGAGAGTGTGTGTGTATGCGCGTACGTACTTGCGTTTTCTGTTGTGGTGGTTCGGTAGAGTTTTAAATTTTAATGCCTGCGGTCCCGCCAACGGACGTACACTTTGTTCTGAAATCAGTGTTGGACGGACTGAACGACCAAAAGTCACACCTGTCCAAAAAACATGGTTGACACAAAATCGCATGCTAATCAGTATTTCTATAACCAAAATTATGTTGACAACAACCCGCCAAAAGCATCAGCTAAATCCTAAACAAACCAGACCAAAAAGGTGACTGCCAAGCGTGTAAAATGCAAAGAAGTACCCAAGGGAGAAAGAAACACGCTTAGAAAAGACGGGTACAACACAATTTATTAATATTTCGGGTAAATACCCTTTGTCAAAATAGACAAACAAACAGAGAGATCAGCTGCTACTTATCTTCATTCGCAGAAGGAATGTGGCAACTCCAATCAGGGTGACTTCACAGTTCGCCTGATAAACGTAATACTGCTACGACAGAAGGAATGTGGCAACTCCAATCAGGGTGACTTCACAGTTCGCCTGATAAACGTAATACTGCTACGACAGAAGGAATGTGGCAACTGCAATCAGGGTGACTTCACAGTTCGCCTGATAAACGTAATACTGCTACGACAGAAGGAATGTGGCAACTGCAATCAGGGTGACTTCACAGTTCGCCTGATAAACGTAATACTGCTACGACAGAAGGAATGGCAACTGCAATCAGGGTGACTTCACAGTTCGCCTGATAAACGTAATACTGCTACGACAGAAGGAATGTGGCAACTGCAATCAGGGTGACTTCACAGTTCGCCTGATAAACGTAATACTGCTAATAAAACGTGAACGTCAAACATTTTCTCTTTGTCCATACATTTGCTAACTGAACGTCTATTGTATTGTCGGTGTCGCTATAAGCTGTTGATGCTGCTGATTCTATGACACTGTCTTAGACGTGTATAAGATTAATGCTATGCACCAATTTATTTCCATTGCTTTTGCATCGGTGGCAGTTACAAATTCTCCAATGCCAGCGTCGTGTGTTTTTTTAATATATGTTTTTTTATTTCAAATATTCACCTATTGTGTTCGTTAATTTTTTTCGTGGATCATTTTTCTTTGTATGATGCGTTTGTTTTCCTGTTGTGTTTTGTTTTGTATACAGGACAGCTTGTATCTCGCTCTCTCTATCCTTCTCTCTCTGTCTCTCTCTCTCTGTCTCTCTCTCTCTCTCTCTCTCTCTCTCTCTCTCTCTCTCTCTCTCTCTCTCTCTCTCTCTCTCTCTCTCTCTCTGTGTCTCTCTCTCTCTCTCTCTCTATCCTTCTCTCTCTCTCTCTCTCTCTCTCTCTCTCTCTCTCTCTCTCTCTCTCTCTCTCTCTCTCTCTCTCTCTCTCTCTCTCTCTCTCTCTTTTAGACGCGAATGTGATTATGCGTATGGATAGTCTGTAGTTTAGATGTAGCAACGGCAAGTTTGAAAATTGGTCTTGTAACCAAATGCTTTTACCGTTGTAAAATAAAATTTCATTGCTCTCTCTCTCTCTCTCTCTCTCTCTCTCTCTCTCTCTCTCTCTCTCTCTCTCTCTCTCTCTCTCTCTCTCTCTCTCTCTCTCTCTCTCTCTCTCTCTCTGTAGAAAATAAACAAACACACAGACACAAACTCCTTCTCTCCTTCTCTAGCCCTTCGTCGATAGGATATATGGTTTTCAGACATTACACACTTTTCAAGCACTATCAGTACCGATGATTGGGTACCTTTCATTAGTCAATCCTTCTATAGGACCGATAGATATATGGTTTTCAGACATTACACAGTTTTCAAGCACTATCTGTACCGATGATTGGGTACCTTTTAATTAGTCAATCATTTTATGGGACCACGTGAAGCGCACTGCAACGAGTCTGTACCAGCCTCGCCAAGGAGCTGAGTTCACTCGAGTCTGTACACAGGTGGGGCCAAGTTTCACTTCAAGAAATAACCGTAACAATGAGAGGATGATGTTTGCAAATCAGAAGGAGATCAAAACAGTGGATTAACCCATTAACTCTCATCTGCAAGAGACATAAATCCTCAAGAGCCCCCGCTGTCGCGGGGGCTCTTGAGGATTTCTGTCTCTTGTTAGTCCTGTGTTCTTTATGGCTACGTTTGGTCCCCGTTTTATTGCGTTCTTCACGCGAATGTCAATCTGCGTGGAGACGCAAAAGACGTAAACAGTGGCAGAGAAGGTATTAAAAGCCGGGACAAACAGACAGTATCGCGTGTTTGTCCGGGCTTTGCTGAATCCACTGGTTGCGTCGAAAAGACGCGCACTTTTTAAACTACTTCTAATTTACGGAGTCGTCTGCTGAGCTGAAGCACTGCGGCCTTGACAGGCACCGTCGAATCACGACTCGCGAATGAAAAGTATTGTGCCATTAAAAACGAGGAAAATAATATTACAATGCGAATCTTTCAATTTATCAGGAGTCGCGTACACGTATTAAAATGATGCTCTTGAACGCGTCACGAGAACCCTAAAAGCGGAAATCGCGTATTATGATTTAACTAGTGCTCCCCTCAACCCCCCCCCCCCCCACACACACACACACACACACATAACGTATCACGATTCTTTAAAAAAAAAGTGTCCTAACCACACCTTTCTTCTTCTTCTTCTGCAGCGTTCCCGAAAACCACCCCCGAAAACTATTAAATGTAGTTAGTTAGTTATTGGGGTTTAACGCCGACCAGGCGACTAAAGCCATCTCACGGCGGTTTAAATGTAGAACAACTATATACTGATTGATGATGAATATGATGATGATGACGATGAGGGATGATGACGACGATGATGATGACGAGCATCATCATCACCATCATCATCATCATTATCCGTATATGACCGTATTGCATTTTATCTGTGTGTTATTCTGATCGGACTAGGCTGTGCCTAACCGTTTTGGACTTAACCGTGTGTCTGTCCAGCGCTGAATAATCCCCCTTTCTACCTGTGCTTTTTTCCACCATCGCTAGCCTCACCTGTTTGGTTTGTGCGTGATTTGACCCCTTCGCTCGGAACTTGCGTCTGAAACCACCACACACTCATTGAAATTCGTGTGAAGAACACAATACAAATGGCACCGAAAATGGACATAAGGAACACAGGACTAACAAGAGACATAATAAACCCTCATGAGCCCCCGCAACTGCGGGGGCCCATGAGGGTTTATTATGTCTCTTGTTAGTCCTGTGTTCCTTATGTACTCAGTTCATCACCATCCATGGAAGAACGTGATTCCATGATTATGACATAGGACTGATGTGTGTAATATTGTGTTTATCTATCTTAGTGCTGTATACAGTGTATGTCATGATGAATGCATGTGTAGTAAGTGAGGATGTATTTTACTGTCGCCATGTCACACAAAAATCCTGTAACGTTTTACTTGGTGAATAAATGTCTTATGTCTTATGTCTTATGTCTGGGTAGCGCTCACCTTGGTCCATCAAAGGGTTAATCGTTATGCCGCGACACTTTCCCTCTATTTCTGACGATGTAATGACTAAAGACGTAATGTCATGTGGGATATTATTTGGCATACTCCCGAACGCAGGCATCTCTGATACGTCATACGTCATTTTACATTGATCAGCACAAATAAGGAAAAATAATTTGACATATCAGGTCAAATTGACGAATGTCGTTCGACACTGTCTCCCACGCAGGCAGGCGTTACGTCATAACTTGTCATAACTCGTCATAACGTCATAACTTGTCATAACACGCATTGAAAACAATGTGTCTCTAGGCACGAATATCGTGAATTCTGTCTGTTCGCACTCTGAAGTGCGCTCGTACTGACTAACTCGCACGAGTGTCATCACCGTAGATATGTTTATGATATCACAAGTGCTTTCTTCATAATTATTATATACATGCACAACATGCATGTTGATACTGTGCAGATTCATGAACGGAAGATAACCACTCAGCAAAAGGTGCTCGGGTTATCGTCGGCCCAGGGCACGCCTGCGGCCAGCGTTGGTCCGGGGTTCTTTTGTTCCCTGGAATATGCACAGCATGTCTGATTGTTTCCGTGAAGATTTATGTTCAGTGTAGACAATGTCGTTTCAAGTAAATCAGCACGCAAAAGGCCATCGGACCGAAGTCGGCAACAGTGGGCCCGCGCACGACTGTGCGCGGGCCCACTGTTGCCGACTTCGGTCCGAAAACCTTGTGTGGTAGTTTACAACGTAAAGACTGCGGGGTTTTTTCTTGTGTGGTAGTGTCGTCCAAGTTTTCCTGCGTTGGTGCGTAGACTTTGTGTCGTGTTATGATACAAAACTTTCACCAGAACACAGCTCTATCCAGAACTGTGCAAAATGTGCCATGGAAGTAACCAACAAAGATAGAAACACGCTTCGAAAGACCAAGGGCACTCAGTTTACTGTAAACTTCCTTTGTCCTTGTTCTATCGAAGCGTGTTTCTCTGGTAAAATGGTTATTTCCTTGCATTGTATAACCTGGCAGCCAGCTTATTTGGGGGTCCAGATTTCAAAGTACACCACACGTTAGTTGTGATGCCACGGTTTTCGCTTCGTTTCTAACTTAAGCTACGTTTCCATAAGCACGAATCCGATACGAATACGATCTGAATCCGATGTGATGATGCAATGTTTCTTAAAAAATTGCGTCATTTTCGTTCGAAGTCAGATGCGAATTCGTTTATTGCATCGGACATATGAAAACACACAAACATGAAATGGACTTGCGCGATTCAGTTTTTCTGTTTCGGACCCGCTTCGGATTCGTATTGGATTCGTGTCTATTGGTAGCCGCTTTAAAGTGATCACTAATATAAGTAGAGTGTTGCAGTCGTCCATTTGCATGTTCCTTTCATCCCAGTGGATAAAATTAATAAAACTTTATTACTTTTGTACGTATTGCGGTTTAACGTCGAGCAGTCTTCGAGATAAGAAATAACTAGGAAAATTTCAGAGAACTTACAGACTTTACAGTAAATCTGACGTAAATAAGAAAACTTAGTAACGTTCTTAACAATTTTAGAGAACTTAGAGGATTCCAAACAGGATCAGATAAGGCTGACGTCGACCTGAGGACCTTTTGCTTACAAAGTAGTTCATTCCTTCGCAAGCCTATCATAGGTTTGCAAAGGAGAACCACTTTGTAAGCAAAAAGACCTGGGGCCGACGTCAGCCATATCTGCACATTTATTCACAATTACTACCACTCGATCGCTAATGGCTCGCGGGCAACTGACGCGAAGCGCGTGTCCTGAGGTAAGCAGTATCTGTTGCTATAAGGCTGACCGATGTCCTTTTGCTAACCGGGCATACGCCGTGGGAGCCGGAGACCTGTGCTCTGTATCACCAAATAGTGTGGTATGCACTGGAGCAGCGTAATACTGGGGCTGGTCTGTAGGTATGGAAACTTCAGAGAACTTACGTGTCAATCGTCCGTTAACGCATTCGAGACGTGCCGCATACAGATACGCGGCAAATTGCCGCGTATCCGTATGCGGCTCGTCTCGTATGAGTTAACTAGTAAATCTCGTGTCTGACACATACTCAGGCGCGCGTCATCAGTGACCCATGAGAGCCCTATTGGCTAAGTAATTTATACCACGTTTCTTCTTCTACTTACTATTTTTGGAGAAAAAAAACACTTTAAAGCTGACCTGGCCATTTTAATCGGACCGCACACCTCAGAACCTCCGGTTCCGCCAATGCTTCCGTGTCAACAACTATAGCGCTTAGACGAAATAGGTCGAGTGGGTTATGGGATACCTTTTCACCGAGCTGTGATATTTGGTAATTATTCATAACAAGAGATAGAGAACGACAAGAAAAAAAAGGTGGCCTGAGGTTGTAAGATTCATGATGTCATATGTTACTGCGCGGCTGGTCATAATCGCTGGGGGTATAAATTTCGTTGCTAGGTCAACCTTACGGCATTGTTTCACTGACCACCCTTGAAAATGCACTGCCCGTCCAAGGACATTTTTGTGTTTTATGTGCAGTCTCGTCCGGTCCTGTCGGGTTTTGGCCCCACCCGGGTCTGCCCTGCGGGACTTGGGTGGGGTTAATTACTTTTTAGTTTCCAGGGTCACCCTGGTCAACCCCACAGGGTAGGTTTCCCCTCTACTCTGGGGCATGTGTTTCTGTCTGCTATTGTTCCATTCATCTTTATTTAAAGTCTCCCTACTGTCTGTGCTGCCTGTAGCTCTTGATATTGAATATGTGTTGCTAAATCGTCTTAGGTTTATTTAGGCACAATGTCGTCGGTTTATTTAACGTATTGGACCGGCTGGCGACATACATTCAATGTTCTGTTTAGTTGGGTTTTTTTTTTTCACAAGCAGTGCAGGCACGTCCTGAGAAAGTCTTGTTGCTGTCGGGACGTTAAGCAATGTACAATCAAATGTACAATCTGTCGGGTTTTGTCCGGTCTCTCTTGTCAAAGACTGAAAAAGATGGAGCGACTGAGACTTTTGCTACACTCCTCTCCAACCCCTACCCCCCCCCCACCACCACCACCACCACCACCACCCCCCCCCCACACACACACATAACATACACAGTCACATACACGCCACCTTTTCACCTTCCATCCTCCAGGTCCTAAGACCATTAAATAAAACACTTAACCCTTGCACCGCCATTGGAATCAAAAGTAATTCTTTGAAAGCGGAGCAAAAGTCAACCAAGAATAACCCCCATCGATCCAAAGAACACGCATCTAAATAGGGTCAGCAAGAAGCAAAAGCACCTCATGAGCCCCCGCTGATGCGGGGGCTCATGAGGTTCTTTGCCTCTTGCAGCTGGGTGATGTTGGTTTGTTGTTTGGGTTTGGTGGGTTTTTTGTTTTTGTTTTGGGGGGGGGGGTTATTTTTTTTTTTGTTGTTGTTGTTGTTTTTTTTTTTTGGGGGGTGGGGGGGGGGGGGGGGAGGGGGGGAGGGGGGATTCAGTAACTGGGTAAAAGTCGGAACCTTGAAGCGTCCACCTCTCTAACTTAACCCGCCCCGACCTTTAACCACCAGCTGACCTTTAGACCTTGCGATAACCCTGCCCCCAGTTACTGGAGCGGGAGTGTCATTGTGATAATCTTGGTGTCAGCAGCAAGAGTGAGCTTAGTCCTGCGCCAGCCACTAAGCAATGTGCTCCGCTTTAGCTTAGTGGCTGGCGCAGGACTAAGCTCGCTGAGGCAACTCACCGCTGGTGTCAGCTGTATTTTGCAGCTAAAAGGAGTTGATGGCCGAAAAAAAAAAAAAAAAAAAGGTGAAAACGTTATACGTCAAAAGGCGTCAAAAGGCGTCTTTTGTCCACCGCGAAGGTGATTTCAAAGACGGGGCACGGAATAAGGATCTAAACCTGCCACCTTTCGGACGAGAGTCGACTACGCTATCACCCAAGCCATAACCATCTCCTCGTGGCAAAAAAAAAAAAAAAAAAAAAAAAAAAAAAAACAAGAAAAAGGGGGGGGGGGGGGGGGTGACTGCCAAGTGTGTCAAATGCAAGAAAATAGATAACATCAAAAACAGAAACACGCTTATGGAAAGAAAGAGACAAATATTTGTACGAAATCGTCGGGTGAACTCGCTCACAAGGCGCCCGCATCAATAGCTGCGGGAGTGTCGTATAGCGTTGCCGCCGGCAACAATTGATGCGGGTAAGTTAATACTTTTTTGTCTTCTTGTTTTGTGTGTCTACTTTCTTGGTTAATAATAATAATAATAATAATAATACCAGTTATTATATAGGCCCTTTTTCCAATTCTGCGAATCGGCTCCTAACCTCCGCGAACTGCACCCAACACGCACGCTCACGTGACACACACGGATTTACTCTGAAGACACACACAGTACAAGACAGACACAGGGCATTCACGTGGTGCGAAGGGTCAGCTCAGCTACTGAAGTTTCGGAAATTTTGATCGCTTGTATTTGAATTTTTTTTTATAAAGTGGCCTGAAACTGGTACCAAAGTGGAGGGGCTGGAAGAACCGGAGTACCCGGAGAAAGAACCCCCGACGGTCCGCCCCAATTAACGGTGACACTAGAGGTGAAACGTCCGACGCCGGAACCCGGTTTCGAACCTCGCACCTTTAGCATTGGTGACAGGCGCCTTAACCACTTGCTAAGGGCTCCAGAAAGAAAGGATTAGTAGCGCCAGGCGTCAAAGGGTTAATAGTTAGCAATATCTCCTTTATAAAAATTAAGAAATCAAGATATAGACAGCCGTATTTTACATATTTAACATTTCACAAATCAGTCTCTATTTTTTTTTTTTTTTTTTTTTTTTTTTTTAGCGTTGCCGACAACCAGTTAGAAAAACGGAATATTTTGGGCCGGATAAGGTAGGGGAAAAAGCACTGGTAGGGGAGAGAACTGTGCAGTGTTGCCCACTGTTTATAGATCTAGTTGACCTAAGCGCACATTGACGGTTCCTGTGTTTTGTCTCTGTTGTGGCTCAACCCCTCGACCGCCAGCGGACGCGGATTTCGCACCTGAGGTGAAACCACTGCACGCTGGCTGACTTTCGCGTGATGAACGCAGATAGGAAATGGGACCAGACAAAGAGCCCAGGACTAACAAGAGACATAAATCCTCGTGAGCCCCCGCAGATGGGTAGCGTTCGCCTTGCCCCTGCAGTTGAATACCGAATAATAATACCGATTATTATATAGGCGCTTTTCCCAAGTCTGCGAATCGGCTCAAAGCGCCGCGAACTGAGCCCAACACGCACGCTCACATGACACACACACACACACACACATACACGCTTAAGATAAACACAGTACAAGACAAATACAGTACCTTCACGTGGTGCGAAGGGTCAGCTCAGCTATTGAGGTTTCAGAAATTTTGATCGCTTGTATTTGAAATTTTATAAAGTGGCCTGAAACCGGTACCATAGGGGTTGAGCGGTTAACGGGATTGCATCCTCAGCATTTTATGGCGGCATTAGGGAAATTAAAGGCCATGTTTCATCGCACCCGCCACTGCCAAATTTGAGAGTGAAGACAAGCGGACTGGGGGGGGGGGCGGAAGGGGAGGGAGGGGGGGTGCGATATATTGATGAAAAAATAAGTTACACTGCACTGCACTAAAAACAAAAATGAGATACAGCAGGACGGGTGAATGGTTGAGATGTCACGTAAGGGGTGGGAGGAGGGGCTGAAGAGTGGTGGGAGGGTGGGTGGAGCTGATGGTGCAGACTATAGACTTATGAAAACCGGTACGTTTACATCTCTGCGCCACGCCCTTCTACCGTCACTGCCTGGGTGGCTCCCTGGTAGAGTGGTTTGTCTCTCGTCCGAAAGGCCACGGGTTCGAATCCAGCTGGGGTCAAAATTTGTTTAGACCCTATTCGGTGCCCCGTCTATGAAATCACCTTCTTCGTGGACAAACACGTCAAGCCCTAAACGTTTATAGTTTGTTTGTTTTTCAGCCGTCACTGCCATTGCTAAGAACTGAGCTGAAGGACTAGTGGAATGAATTGTGTGCCAAAGGACATGTTACAATGCGCCTGTCTCAATCACTGTGACTAGGTCTGGGAGGGTGGTAGGTAGTGCTGTTGAGGCCTAGGCCCGGAATTGGGTGTGTGTGTGGGGGGGGGAGGGGGGATTGGGGGGGGGGGGTTGGCGGGTGGGAGACTATAGAATAAAATGATGATAAGGTAGGTATGACATATTACACCCGGCACTACGAAATCTTTTCACCAGATTTCTTTACCCAAAAATTCCCAGCAAACAAAAATCAGTCGGTCCAAAGTCGGCCGCAGACGGCCCGTGAACGGGCCGACTGCGGCTGACTTTGGCCCGTTGGTTTTTCGCGCATTGGGTACCGGGTATTGAGTGTTGAAAGTCACCTTCATGGAACTTGTCAGCCCGTGGAATGGTGTCTGACTGACTGAGATACTTGTACACTGACTACGGCTGGGTGGAATTTGAGAGCGAAACCACAATCCAATCCATCTTTTTGTTCGGTCATTGTCCGGGGACCCGCGGACTTTTCTTGAAGGTCATATTCATTACCATGAGCTGTCTGTATTATTATTATTATTATTATTATTATTATTATTATTATTGGCACGCGTGATGACTGATATATAATATGGTGGTGGACCTTCGGGCTAGACTGCTAAAGTTGTAAGGTCAAAATTTACAGGCTAGGACAGACTGAAATTGTCCAGCGTGTACCATAGATTACCATTTAGGCCCCGACGCACTACAGTAGGAGATGGATCGACCATGATAATTCAAGGGTAGTGCCAGATTAGCTTGGCGCCTTCAGGCGCCAAGCTAATCTGGCACTACCCTTGAATTATCATGTTCGATCCGTCTACTGCAGCTGGTACATAGGCGTCAGGTGACACCTCCAAAATTTGGGACATGCGGCCATGGGGTTAAATGGGTTAAGTAAAGAAAAGTTCCAAGGAAGAAAGAAACACGCTGAGAAAAGAAAAAATTACCAATTGTCCTTTCTAAGCGTGTTTCTTTCTTCGTTGGGACTCTTTGCATTTTACACGCAAGGCAGTCAGCTTTTGGGTCTTGATTTCGTACATTAACTCTCTAACTCTCAGAACTAAATCACTTCCATTCCACGGAATGGAAGTCATTTAGTTCTGGGAGTTTAAGAGTTAAGTACACTAGGTCACAGTCCATACATATTATCTGTGCTGAATTTTAGACGTTACGCCGGACTGCATACCGCTGCAAGATCCTCACTCACACTGAGATGGACTCTCACACACATACATATTTCCTTCTATGGTAATAAAGGGACATAGAGGGGAAAAAGTAATCGTGTGCGTGCGTGCGTGTGCGTGCGTGTGTGTGCGCGCGTTTCTTCTTCCGTCTTTAAAAAAAAACAAACATAATAGTCAAAGTCGTTTGTATGATTTAGGAGTGTGTATAATTCAAGTCCAGCATGCGCGCTAAATCAAAGAAGGCTGTAAGTACTCATGCCCCTGATATACGTTGAAGGCCCACTACCGCCGTTGACTGTTCAAAGATACACGTCTGTAACAGATGGTTACGAAACGCTACACACAGGTCTAGTTATGGTTCATTTAGACACAGGACAATCCAGTTCAGCACACGTCGTCTTTATGACCTGACAATGAGTACTTCACTCCGTTCAGTCTAGAAATACAACGCTATCAGTACGCGACTGCACAGCTAAAAATAGTTTGAAACGCTAACGGCTGCGCGGAATAAATAAGTGCAATTACGCATGTGCTGTACATGTTGCTGCGTGCCCAAACCGGCTGTTGTTAAAGTTCATTAGATGTGTCGACAAGGCATAACAAACACAAATGGTGCAGAAACGTGTCTCCAGATTTATGCGAAATCGTACTTTAAAGGGACGTAATGATATAATAGCAGCAGGTCTGCCCTTTGAAGACAAAACACAGCAATCCACTTACTTACTTTTGTTTTCAGAGCGAATAGATTAGGCAATGTGTACAGTCGGTTGGAACCGGGAAGGAGGGGAATATTTGGAGGGAAAATATTTGTGGCCGAGAGGTGTATGGTCTATTGACTATTCGCTCTCTCAAATGTCCGAAAAACATGGACATATAAAGTGGTCTTAGCAAGAGCCATAGATCCTCATGGGCCCCCGCAGTCGCGGGGGCCCATGAGGATCTATGGCTCTTGCAGCTGGATCGCGTTCACTAGTTCACTCGGCAGTGAAGAGATTAATGCTGCCACATTTATCAGCCGAATTAGCCGTGAACGACTTTCTTTCTAGTGAAAATTCTAGCAGACGTAGTTTCACGTTTAATCTCTCTCTCTCTCTCTCTCTCTCTCTCTCTCTCTCTCTCTCTCTCTCTCTCTCTCTCTCTCTCTCTCTCTCTCTCTAAAAAGAAAGAATCGTTGTCATTGTCACATTGTCTCTCTGAGCCGCCTAAGGAACACGGATACAACGTGGTTTCAGCAAGAGGCAAAGATCCTCATGCACGGGGGCTCATGAGGATCTATACCTCCTGGAGTTGGGCGGTGTTTAGGGTTAAGATTTCTTTTGTTGTTTTTGAGACTCTCTCTCTCTCTCTCTCTCTCTCTCTCTCTCTCTCTCTCTCTCGATGCGATGCGATATGTGTGCGTATTAGGTTGTGTGTATTCTTATTATATTATTTTAATTAAACCTCACAACATGTCATTATGCCCGACCAGTAAAGTTGGTCATTCCTATGTCACTTCCCCCTTACATTTTTTTTTTTCATTCTTGGCTTGTGCTGTGTCATGTAATTTTTTTCCCCTTTTCAGTAGTAGAAAACAATTAGGGCGATAGTAACTCTGTAATCAGTAGATTAGCAACGGCAAGTTCGAAAAATGGTTGTTACTACCACAACTTTTACCGTTGTCAAATAAAGGATCATTGTCATCATTGTCATTCTCTCTCTCTCTCTCTCTCTCTCTCTCTCTCTCTCTCTCTCTCTCTCTCTCTCTCTCTCTCTCTCTCTCTCTCTCTCTCTCTCTCTCTCTCTCTCTCTCTCTCTCTTTCTCTCTCTCCCCCCCCTCCCCCCTCTTCCACCCGTTATCAGTTTTGCACGCTTGGCAGTCAATGGTTTGGTCTGGATAATGCCGGTTTAGACACTATGTATGCTGACCTGTATTTTCGGACCTTACGGCTTCTTGCAGTTCTTGACTGATAGGGCTCGCCATTAAAAAAAATGGGTTTATTAGTTGGTTTCATTTTTGTACCATGAGTCCAAATATCTCTTTTGATATACTCCCTGAGATGGCCTTAGTCGCCTGCTCGGCGTTAAGCCGTTCAGTGTCATCTGACGCTGACTGTCTTTCTGCAAACTTCGTTAGTTCAAGACCAAAAAAAATGAAAGAAAAAAAAGATGTCCTAGGAAAATGGATTCAAAGTGGCGTCAGCAAGAGGCATTGGTCCTCATGAGCCCCCACCTCAGCGGGGGCTCATGAGGATCTATAACTCTTGCAGTTGGTTGTTGTTCAAATTTTCTCCGCATTTAAACCCGAATAACTTACTCTCCTTAGATACTTCACTGCGGCGGAGTGCAACAGGTCACGTGTTCAAAATGGAGTTAAAAATAGGCAGCTCTTCTTGGTTTCATCAACAACATTAATTGTTAAATCTCAACACAGAACGCATGACCTACATGAAAATTAGGCCTGTGTGGGAGTTTACTTTTATTGCACTTTCTCTTACTGACCTTCCAACACGGCGCTACATCAGTCTCAATAGCTCCCCGACGACAGTCAAGTAATTAAAATGAAACGTAATTACACCAGGCAGCACAGGACACGTGGCATATACAGGTGGCGACCACTTTTAACGCCAGGATGAAAAAGGGATGGTTCGATCATGACAGTTCAAGGGTAGCGCCTGAACAGCTTGGCGCCTGAGGCGCCAAGCTGTTCAGGCACTACCTTTGAACTGTCGTTGTCTAGAGTGTTTTGATGCGAAATATTTCCGATCAGATCAAGTACTTGGTGGACTGAAACGTTAACGCACGGTGCCAAGCTGATAAGGCACTATCCCTCAAGCTGTCACTGCTGGGCCGGCTTTGGTGCTTGAGCAAGTTCATGTCAAGTGAATGTCTTGGTTACCTTTTTAACTAACGTAATGACGGCCAAAGGGACATACCGCATATTTAGGCGAGTCGAAAAAAAAAATTGGTTGGTGGTGGGGGGGGGGGGGGGGGTAGAAGGTTTTACAAATTGCGTTTTAATTCCATTCTTTCTCAAAATTGTAATTGCAAAATGTTTGATATATTTGGACTAAGCCTCTATACGTGTTCACTTCCATCATGGCTAAAAAATATCAAAGTTTTTCTTCCAAAAGTAAATGTAGCATTGCTTGGTTAAGCCGGCCCCCCCCCCCCCTTCCCCCTTCAGAAAGTAGGACGGTCACATGTAATTGGTTTAAAAACATCCCTCTTCTTTGTTTTTAATCTCCGACGACTGCGCAGAATTGCAACGTGATCGTCTGCTAGCTCAGTGTAACCGTGCTTATCATCTGGACATGTTCCGGTCGTTTATGCTCATCTGTGGTCGATACGCAAAATGGAAACTTTACTGTACTATTTGCCACATATGTCTAAAGGTTTGTAAACGGAATTTTTGTAACCCACTTATAGAGGCAGAAATATAACAAGCAAGACATACTTTACACCAACTTGAAAAGTTTTGCATGCAACCTCTTACATTACCGCTGGCTGCATGCACAATGGGGTTAAATTGTTGAATATGTGTGCGTTGTTTGTTTGTATACAATGCCTCCGCCATAGGAAGGCAGGAGACAGTACGTCCATTTTTGTGAAAAGCGAGATGTTCATAGTATTACATTGAAAATCTCGCTCTTTAAAAAAAATGAGTTGCAGCCTTGTGCCATTCTAGGGCAGTCCTGCGGCTGAGTGCACCACTGAGAGGGATAAGTTTCAAAGTTCGAGCTTAGAAGGTCTTGTTGCTTGTTTTCGCTGCATGGTAGTGCTCTGCCCGGTGCACGACACACTGGTTGTCTCCCTCGATTCGCTGCCGCTTATGTTTCAGCCGCGGTACCGAATCGAGTTAGACAACCAGTGGTAGGTGCGGGATGATGTCAGTGGATGAACCGAGATGCTGGGGAGACGAGAATACCGTCTTCTAGACGAAGCAGACGAGATTTAACCCGTTAACTTCCGGTTGACGCAGATTGCGCTTCTGCTTCTGCTTTTCTCGTTAATTCGGCATCAACAAACTCTACCTGCCCCAGGAACATGAATTCAAAGTGGTGTCAGCAAGAGGTATAGGTTCTCATGAGCCCCCGCAACTGCGGGGGCTCATGAGGATCTATACCTCTTGCAGTTGGGTGTTGGTCAGATTTTCTTGGCGCTGAACGGGTCGATCCTAGTTAAATCAGTGTCCCGGTAACGTGTGTTGCTGATTTGCAATACAGTGTCGTAAAAACACACTGCATTATATTATTATTATTATTATTATTATTATTATTATTATTATTATTATTATTATTATTATTATTATTATTATTATTATTATTATTATTATTATTATTATTATTATTATTATTATTATCAGCATCAGCAGCATCAGTCATCAAATGTTATAGTATTGGTTCATAACTCTGTATTCATGTATCGACAAGGTGACGAGAAAAGTGCGGCATACGGCCGGCGCTGCGTTGGCTAGAGTCAGTGGTCCCTGGCGCCAAGCTAATTTTGCAAGCTAATTTTCATAGCTAGTCCATTATTTTCCCGCGCTGGAGTTTTGTAAATTCATGTGCTAGATCCGCGGTCATCCGTGTGCTGTTGATTTTTACAGAGGTTTGAATTTATGTTTCGATCAAGCTCACTATTCATCAAGTGTGTTCAGTTGTGTCCTCAGTCCCTCGCACACACCCCCCCCCCCCACCAAGGGGCCCCCTGACCCTACATGCCCTTAACACCCCCCCACCCCCCACCCCCCACCAAGGGGCCCCCTGACCCTACATGCCCTTAACACCCCCCCCCCCCCCCCCCCCGCTCCCCCCTGCCCCCGCTCGCCCCCCCCCCCCCCCTTTCACGACAGACAGACAGGCACACACAGTCATTTTGGAATAGTAAAAAAGAATTGCCAAAAAATGACGTCACCAGTCAAAAAAATGTTTTGATAGAAATCAAGCATACAGGTCTGACACCATTCTGTGGGCAACTCTGCGGGTCTAGGACACCGATAGGAACTGAGCTGGAACAACATTTTATATTCATTTGTTGTCTGAATCAAGTGAAGTATGACTGACTTTCCCATGCGGGGGGGGGGGGGGGGGGGGGGGGGGGGGGAAATCACGCGTGCGTGGTCACGTTGACAGATAAACTGCTCCTCAAAACTCGCAACCTGAGCACTCGTGACGACGGGAAGACAGTCATAACTTAAATCTCTATGAAATCCGTCCGTCACTGAATCATGCTGTTACATAAACCGGCGAATATTAAATATCATTTACGATTGGAGTATGGATCAGATCATTGTACACTGTTTGCTTCATACACTCGGTGGTAATGTGCTTGGTTGACGCTGTTTTCCATAAACCGGCAAAAATTAACTCATTCAGCCCGGAAACACCATAGCATGAGATGGATCGAACATGATAGTTCAAGGGTGGTGCCAGAATAGCTTGGCGCCTATAGGCGCCAAGCTATTCTGGCACCACCCTTGAACTATCATGTTCGATCTGTCTCTAGAACTGTAATACCGTTTTTCAGAGGACAACTTTAAAATTTGGGGATTTCGGTCCTGGGGCAGAAAGTGTTAAATATCATTTGCAGTTGAAGCATGGATCATTCCAGCGCGCACAGTATGCGTCATACACGATGGTAATGTGCGTTGTTGACACTGTTACATAAAACAGGCGAATATTAAAAAATATATATATATTCAAAGTCATTTACGATTGAAGTATGGATCAGATCAGTGAACACAGCGACATTCAGTTCACAATGGTAATATGCGTGGTCGACGCTGTTGCAATAAATATAATAATAATAATAATAAAGAGCATCTATATCGCGCTGAACCTCCAGGAGCAGTGGGCTCTAAGCGCGTTACAAAAAAACAAAAGTATGTATGCAGAATCATAGTCTCAGTACCTTTAAAAAAAAATTAATCTACGCACACAGATACAACTGAAACACACATAACAAAACCATTCCCAAGTTAAACGCATTTTGATGATGCTGATGCGCCACCATGATGGAGCTACACGGTTAACAAAGGGAAGGCCTAAGATCACGGCCACCACGATGGTGCTAAACCGGCGAATATTAAAAAATCATTTGCGATTGAAGCATGGATCAGATCACTGTACACAGTTTGCGTCATAAACGTGTATGACGCTCTTACATAAACTGGCATGGTTGACGCTCTTATATAAATCAGCGTATATATAAAAAAAAAAGATCATTTTATGATTGACGTATCATGGATCAGATCAGCGCACACAGTTTGCGTCATAAATAATGCGTGAGATTTCAAAAATTATGCGAGATATTCTATCTTCAAATGATGTGAACTAGTTGCTGCCCGCCACATATCAGTTTTAACTACGACAGTATTGCGAGAACCATTGAAAGGACACTGTATATTTCTGCAGAGGAGTGTAGAAATCAAAACAAAGGAATTTAAAAGACGTAATAATGTGTGCAGGTATGTGGTTTTGGACCTTACGGCTTATGGGCCGTAAGGTCCAAAATCACAGACCGGCTCACACCTTACATTACCGTGTAATATAATCATAGAGGAATTTCTGACATGAGATTGTGAAAACAAAGTAATGGGTTATGGTTCGCAACCATCTGCCTATTTTATTGTGTCAGCAGAGGTTGTCTCCAAATAGGACAAAGCAGGAATTAGTCGCACATTATTACATATGATCAGAAAATGAAAAACGTCTTTTGTTCACCATGAGATTAGATGAGGTATAGTTTATTGTCATATGTTTTCGTGTAAGCAGTACAATAAAAGCAAATTTTCTTTGTGTCATTTACTAAAGACTAAAATAATATCACACCATTATCACACACAGCTAATAATCACAGCATACATAAAAACGAAAACACGAAATATCTATATATATCTGTGTGTCTTTGTTTGATCAGGCGTACGATCGAACGATTACTGCAACAACTACAAAGCTCGCAATGTGCCAGTTAAGCTACGTTTCCATAAGCACGGAAATACGATCGAACCCGATACGGCAATGCAATTGTCCTTTAAAACATTGCGCCATCTTCGTTCGCGGTCGGATGCGAACACACACACATGAAAAGGACTCGCACGAACGTTTTTGTTTCGGACGGACCCGGTTCGGATTCGGATCGGATTTGTATTTGAAGCGTAGCTGCACATGTACACTGCAGTATTTGTACACTCCCTTCCGGTCATCCTCTACCCACGCTACCTCCCCTTCATTCCTCCTTATTTTCTATTTTGGAAAGACATAACGATCGGCTGAACTATTTTGGAATAAACGAGACCAGAAGGGTTGACCGCCAGCGCTTGTAATTTATATGAAACTCGGTACCCATAAGCAGAAAAAGTACATACAAGGGAGAGAATTGCACAATTTTCTCCCCTGACAGTGCATTTTCCTCCTTAAGCATGTTCTTAATTAAACGAACTTTAGTTCGCAAACTCTGACGAACTAGAGTTCACGATCTCGGACGAACCAGGTTGGTTCTTAATTGGACGATCTAAAGATACAGCGAACCTAGTTCGAAGTAATTCACGAACCTCGACAAACCATAGTTCGCTGTCGGAAAAGGTTCGCTAAACGTGTTGAGCAAACCAAGGCGAACCTTTTCTCTGATTGGTCAAAACTTTTACCCTCTTCTGCGTTGGAGATAAGAAGACAGTGACCGATACAATTGGGCAGTGGGCAGATGTTCACTTCTGCACGGGACATAGACGACCCCGCCCTCCACGAGTCCCCTGCTGCCTTGCAGGACTGGCCGCTTGGCTGCGGAAAGGCTAAGGGAGGAAAACCCTGACATCAAAGCCCCGTGTCTCCGGGGAAGGTTTTTGAGCCAGAGACTAGGTCAAGGACAGTCTGATATAAAACCTACGACCCGAGGACCTCGATGCCACCGTCCTAGCGTGCTAGGCCATGGCAGACGAACCAAGGGTTTAAAGGGTGGGGCCAGTACTGCGCACACTGCACTCCACCAAAAAGCTCCACCGCGCAGGCTTTAGGAAACGCCCACGGACCGATACAAACAAATATGGCGGACGGCAATATTTCACTAGTCGTGCGAAGAACAGGACCTATTTTTATTGATTTGTGGGAGGCGCAACGCTGTTTGTGGGAGTTGCTACTGCAAGAAGTACAAGAACAAACATCGTTCAAATCGCGAAGTGGCATAGCGGCAGCCATTTTGAACACCTTTGCAGACAGTAAGTACGCCGAATCAAGGACTTCAGTTAAGAAAGAGAACCATGGCAAACCTGGTTTGCTGAAGTTCGCTAGGTTCATTCAACCTCAATTAAGAAACAAACCAAAAGATCGCCGATCTTCTCCGATCTAGGTTTGCCGATCAAAAGTTCGTCCAATTAAGAACAGCTCTTACTTGGGAGTTTCCATTGTTGAATAGACGTAACGAGCAGCTTTTTAAGCATGTTCTTAAGTAAACGAACTTTTGATCGGCAAACCTAGATCGGAGAAGATCGGCGATCTTTTGATTTGTTTCTTAATTGAGGTTGAACGAACCTAGGCGAACTTCAACAAACCAGGTTTCCCATGGTTCTCTTTCTTAACTGAAGTGCTTGATTCGGCGTACTTATTGTCTGCGAAGTTGTTCAAAATGGCTGCCGCTATGCCGCTTCGCGATTTGGACGATTTTTGTTTTTGTACTCCTTGCAGTAGCGATCCCACAAACAGCGATCCGCCTCCCACAAATCAATAAAAATAGGTCTTGTTCTTCGCACGAGTGAAATATCGCCGTCTGCCATAGTTGTTTTGAATCGGTGACTATCTTCTTATCTCCAACGCAGAAGAGGGTAAAAGTTTGGACCAATCAGAGAAAAGGATCGCCTTGGTTTGCTCAACACGTTCAGCGAACCTTTTCCAACAGCGAACTATGGTTTGCCGAGGTTCGTGAACTACTTCGAACTAGGTTCGCCGTACGGATCGTCCAATTAAGAACCAACCTGGTTCGTTCGAGATCGTGAACTCTAGTTCGTCAGAGTTCGCGAACTAAAGTTCGTTTAATTAAGAACATGCTTTACTCATTCAAGACGAACGGCATTCGGATACGCGGCTTCAGCCGCGTGTCCGGATGCCGTTCGTCTCGAATGAGTTAATGAACAGAGTCAATGATTATATTCGTCACTATTTCTTCACGTAGTACTTATTTACGTTTTCAAACGGTGCCGATGATATAACCGGGGCCACTGGGGACCTAGATTTTATCTAGGTCGGTCCGCTATCTTGGTTACGATATCGTAACGCATCGTTCAGCGAGAGTTGGTCAGTTGCGTTAGGCATAGATCCCCATGAGCCCCACGCCTCTCGCTGGGCAGGCTTTGGAGTTTCTTGAAAACGATGGTCACGGATCGCTGATGACATCTTTGTCGTCGTGCACGACAGCGTCCTCAAGTGTAATGTAATCGTTCGGGAATGGACTTGTTAAAGGCGCACATCCTCACTTTGCTCAGTGTTTGTTAAAGGAACACATTCAAAACTTTACTTGTGAAAATATAACGGAAACATTCGCACCTTTGCTTGGTCCTTGCGAAAGGAACTCGTAAGTATGCAGCGTTGCGTCGTGCTGGTGAAATGACACATTTGCTGGGTACTTGTGAAGAAAAAAAATCAGTGGTCAGTCAAGCTGAAGTGGTTATGCCATGTTCAAGTGACTTTCTGAATCCAAAAGCTGCACTCTGTGGTGAAGCTCTGATCATATTGAAACTGCTGAAGTTTTACACAGTAGAAAAGGAATGTTTCAGTTTGCATACTTTTTATGAAGTTACCTACCTGTTTATACAGTGACTGCTGATATTGTTTTCTTCAGTTAGTTTTGTGCTTGTTGTCTTCTTCATTCAGTGACACGGGTTTGAAGCCGGTTTTCTCAAGGTGTTTATGTGTAGTTTACAAATTCACATTGGATTTTGACTGGACAAGAGGTGACCAGAGCATGGCCTTCAGATTATGTACAGCATGCAAGTGAATGAACCACCATATGTACACATAACTTCATAGTTGCCTTTGCCCTTCGGACCTCTGGCTATGCGGTACAGTAACAATGACAACCAAACACATTCTCCAGTACTAAATGCTTCACAACACCACCACCGAGATAGACAAGATGGCCAGCCTTGTTCAAGACAACAATCAGATAGACAACGTAACCAGAGGATACCGGAATGCAGGAAGAGTGTATGGGAACTTGACATCTCTATAGACTGTAACACTCTTCATGCCTATATAGCCGATTACAAAGGATGGAAGAACGAAAAGGGAGCTGGGTGCAGTTTCCCTTTCACAGGACTTACATCGAATATGCATAGCCCATGTGGACTTTCGTTTTCTTCAATAGCTTTTCCATGACAATGCCATCTTTCATAAATAGCTTTATAGAGAGAATCCTTTTAACCCTTTTCATTCTGATGCACCTCTGCTTGAAATTAATTTGACTGATAGTTCAAGGGTTGTGCCAGAATAACTTGGCGCCTGAGGCGCCAAGCTATTCTGGCACCACCCTTAAACTAAAATGGTTGATCTATCTCCTAATCAGTATTGGAGCCTTCATAGGACAATAAGTTTTTTTTTTCCAAATCAGCCTCATGATGTAACGGGTTAACAATGCCATGTTTCATGAGTAACTTTTTGAAGAGTCCCTTTAACGATTCCATCTGTCAGACCCCACCTTACGTTACTTGTGTAGGTCATATCCGAGCACGCACCCAGCGCCTGTGGATTACATAGTCGTATTACATCGGTGCCGATTGTCAAGCGACCAGCCCCAGGCTCCCCGTTGTAGAAGACCGCAGATATACATGTGCATAGGTTTTTGACAGGATGCGTACCACTGCACTAGGACGCGTATCACTTTCCGACGAACTTTTCGATGGGTAGTATCGACTTTCTAGTCTGACAGTGAAATGAAGTACTCGAAAGAAGGCATTGCCCTCCAACTAACTGTGTCCTGGTCTGTGATTTTGGACCTTACGCCTCAAAGCCGTAAGATCCAAAATCACAGGCCAGCGCACATGTAGTGATCTCGATTTCGGATGGTTGAACCGAGCCAAAGTTAACCGGAGACAAACTGACATTTCTGCATGTTTCTGACTTAGCGTTAGAATGGTTTTGCGTGGTAGAGCACACTATGTACTTTAATTTTATTCTAAATATTTTATCATGATAGCTCAAGGTGGTTTTAACCGAAGCCGAGCATGCAGATTTTCTTTCACTTTCAGAATCTAAATTGCCATCTTATTGAAGTTTGAAGTGTCGTAAATGAATGACTTTTCTTGTCAGTCGTGTGTATCTTTGAGGCAGAGAATGCGATTTAAAAACAACAACACACATTTTACCGTTAGAGTTTAAATAGTTAACTTATGAAGTTTGAGCCCCGTGTCGTAAAATGAAGGACTTCAATGCTCTTTCTCTCCTTTGTATATAGGAGAGTTCCGATACTTAACTCATTCAGTCTACCCCATCACGAAAATTCCCAAATTTTGCCGTTGTCCTCTGAAGACTGCATTGCAGTGCAGGACACAGATCGACCATGATAGTTCAAGGGTGATGCCAGAATAGCTTGGCGCCCATAGGCGCCAAGCTATTCTGGCATCACCCTTGAACTATCATGGTCGATCCTTATCTTGCTGTGGTGTGTCTGGGGTAGAATGAGTTAAGTGGGGCAGTGGCAAACATTTGTTACATATGAAGTCTCACATGGAGTGCGAAAACAGGGGCAGAAATGTCTTTGTTGCGGCAAGGTAACACTGACAACCTGTCGTAAAGGCGGATTTTAGCGATCAGAAGCAGATCTCTTTAATCTACGATTACCACATTAGGTGTTGGAAGGAAGGGGCAACGTTTTTTCGGTCACAGGCGATGGTCACTGACACACTTGAAACATTTTGTTATTCGTTTGCAAGTCCTGACATGCTTGACGAATTCGTTTATGTATGTCTAAGTCACCGCCAAAATGATGAAGGAGGAGCTTCAGTTGATGCTGTATTTGAGTGCCGAAATCGGTCTGGTTTTACATCTGCGACTTTAAAATATGTGATCAGGTTGAAGGTATTTCACTGCTCGAATGTTTTTACTACGCGACAGTGTTGGGCTTTCAGCGGCAAACTACATAACATACATCAACAAATTCTGTTTTGTTTTGATTTATGTTTTACATCTACGTGATGTTTGAAAGAGGAACATTTCAAAGTTACAGAATCGCATGTACGTCTATGACTGTGTCCTGGAGTGAGTGGTGTATGTGTATGTGTATATTGACTGTGTGATTTTTCAGCTGACGAATGGTTTTGCGTGATGGATTTGTTTCGAGACGCGGCGTGGTGTAAAGGTTATGCGGAATTCGGGCAAAAGTACTGTATTGGTCCATTCATACCAGGCTAAAGCATGTTCTTAATTAAACGAACTTTAGTTCGCGAACTGACGAACTAGAGTTCACGATCTCGGACGATCCAGGTTGGTTCTTAATTGGACGATCTAAGGATACAGCGAACCTAGTTCGAAGTAGTTCACGAACCTCGACAAACCATAGTTCGCTGTCGGAAAAGGTTCGCTAAAGTGGCGTGTTGAGCAAACCAAGGCGAACCTTTTCTCTGATTGGTCAAAACTTTTACCCTCTTCTGCGTTGGAGATAAGAAGACAGTGACCGATACAAACAAATATGGCGGACGGCAATATTTCACTAGTCGTGCGAAGAATAGGACCTATTTTTATTGATTTGTGGGAGGCGCAACGCTGTTTGTGGGGTTGCTACTGCAAGAAGTACAAGAACAAACATCGTTCAAATCGCGAAGTGGCATAGCGGCAGCCATTTTGAACACCTTTGCAGACAGTAAGTACGCCGAATCAAGGACTTCAGTTAAGAAAGAGAACCATGGCAAACCTGGTTTGCTGAAGTTCGCCTAGGTTCATTCAACCTCAATTAAGAAACAAACCAAAAGATCGCCGATCTTCTCCGATCTAGGTTTGCCGATCAAAAGTTCGTCCAATTAAGAACAGCTCTAACACGCTACCACGGGACAAGCCGTACGGATCACCATAGTTTAAGAGTACCAGCAGATTAGTTTTAGCGGCGCTTTGTGGGTGTGATGGAACATGATATGCTAGTCTAGTTCAAGAGTAGAACTGGTTTAGTTGGGCGCAGTGTTACAGACCATGGTACTAAGTTAAACGGTAGCACCAGATTCAGTAGGCCTCGCGCCCCGTCGGTGTGATGGAGCATGCTAGTTCAAAGGCAGTGCCAGATTAGCTTGGCGCCCTGGAGGCGCCAAGCTAATCTAGCACTACCCTTGAACTGACTTTCATACTCCTTCCATCACCATATGCCAGACTTCGCCTCCCAAATTTGTGAAGCTTGGCTCTGGGCTTGAAAAGGCCAGCCACGCGTGACTGGTCAGTTCGTTCACGCTGAGTCATACAGGACATGTTGTTGTCTTTCAGTTGAATGAATCACCATCGATATGACCGACCGTATGTGATTTTTTGACAAGAAAAGCTGTGTTTACAAGAGTTAAAGCAGAATGGAAGGTGAAATCGCGGTGTGAATTTTCATCTACAAGAAAAACTGTGTCAACAATGAACGGCCGAATGGAAGGCAAAATCGTGGCGTGAAATTTCTTCTACGAGAAAAGCTCAGGTTTGTTGAAGGAAAGAAACAGACTTAAAGGAAAAACTGCCGTGTGTGTATTCTGCTACAGACAGCATGACAGTGTGTAGGCTTCTTTTAAAGATCTCCAACAGTGTGAATACAGAGACGTTTTGTTTCACTGGACGCAACCTGAATCGGATGTGAGTAGAGACGATACATGTTGAGCATAAAGTGACATTGTGCAGCGCAGTTTTATGACTCAGAGTAAGAAACTGTTAACAGAGGAGGTTTGGCCGTTTCAATTCGAACCAGCAGATTTACTAACACATTCGAGACGGATGCGGCACGTCTCGAATGAGTTAAACACGCGGCGTGGCGCCGGCCTAATAAGACTGAAAAAAAAAAAAAAAGAAAGGTAACGGATACTGGTCTGTAGTCGACATTCTTATACTAGGGAGTTTGGCAATAAAAACTACATTGATGTCGACTGAGGAGACCAGTCGACCATATGATATAGTTCGAGGGTGGTGCCAAAACAGCCTAAATGCGTGAAGCTATTTCGGCACCACCCTTGAACTGTGGAAATGACCGACGTCTTGGTGTAATGTTACTAGCGTGTCAGGGCTGGATGGTTGAAATAGTTGCTGCTCTGAAAGCGAAATTGTATCGGGCACGCGAAACCGGCGCGCTCGCCGGCCAGAGACAACGCGTTTGCTAATTCAGTAACCATTTCACTGCCGAGAAATATTTAACACCACACAATTGCAAGAGGTATAGATCCTCATGAGCCCCCGCAGTTGCGGGGGCTCATGAGGATAGTATATCTCTTGCTGAGACCAATTCGTATTTGTTTTTCTTGAACGGTTGTGACCCTTTTGGTCGTTGCGTGAAAAGAGATTTCACAAGCAAAAATATATATCCAGTGTCAGAAGAGGGGTTAAACACAAAGGAAAACACTACTCAGATAATATATATATATATATATATATATATATATATATATATATATATATATATATATATATATATATATATATATATATATATATATATATAATATATATATATATATATATATATATATATATATATATATATATATATATATATATATATATATATATATATATATATATATATATATATATATATAATATATATATATATAATATATATATATATTCCCTTTAATTACACTTTGGATCGGTTTACGACAGTCGTAAAACATACTTTTAGGAGAAGTCTTATATAACGCGCTTCGTAATAACGTAACAATTGTTTCAAAGCTCGTGGCGACTCCACGGGCTTTGGTAACAAATTGTTACCAAGCTTGTGGATACAACGCAGTAAAAACAAAAACATTTTTCACAAAACACGTTGTGTCCAACGGGGAGTGCCCAAGAACTGACTTAGGAACAATTGTGTTCTTGCTACAAAGCGCGTTACAATATTAGTCTGCTGCGTAAATTAATTGTATATCACAAGGTGTATCTTTGTGTTATGTTGCACGCTTTAATGGCTCATGAACTTTATGATCTAGTTACAAGACTTTTACTAGCTAGCGTTCGGCAGCTTTCACGGGCGTTACATTCAGTAAAATGCAGTTTTATTTGAACAACATAAATCACTCTATTCAAGGGTGGTGCCAGAATAGCTTGGCGCCCATAGGCGCCAAGCTATTCTGGCACCACCCTTGCTCTATTTGATCAACGTAAATCGCTCTATTTCAACAACGTAAATCGCTCTAGTTCAACAAAAATCAAAATGTGTTGTCTTTTTCACAAGAAGTGCGTGGCCGATGAGAAAGTATTGTTGCTGAAAACTGAAAAAAATTATTAATTTAGAAAAGAGATAAAAGTAGTTTTTATTATAACTATCCACAAATGAGATTTAAATCTGAACAGTTATTACTGTTTATCTATTCAGACATAAGAACGTGACTTATCTCTAATAGTTTTCAAACATAAACTTCAGAAATAATACGAAATATTGATTGTTGTTTTTATCTACATTAGTATAGTTTTCGCTTTCTGTAGATTTCCAGCAACAACAAAAAATCAATAAGACGAAGAAACGAATTTTGTAATAGGCAAAGTATTTAACATAAAAATTGCGGTCGAAACCTAAAGTATTGTTCACTTCTGTCCGACTTTGGTCATATCCAGTGTTGTTGTAAGCGAAGTTGAGTGTATTTCAGATGCATAAAGCTTACTTGTTTCTGACCAGACCAATATTTTGCTGGCCTCTTTTCAAGTTACGACCGCGACAATGCTTTTGGTTTATCTCAAACGGACGATTCATTTCTTAACTCATTCAGTCCCGACACACCACCGCAAGATATGGCTCGACCATGATAGTTCAAGGGTGGTGCCAGAAGAGCTTGGCGCCTGTAGGCGCCAAGCTATTCTGGCACCACCCTTGAACTATCATGGTCGATCTGTCTCCTAAATTGTAACACAGTCCTCAGAAGACAATTCCACAATGTGGGTATTTCGCACCTGGGACACAATGAGTTAATGCTTCTCACTTTTCAGATATATACCTGGTATTGATATTCAAAGCTGTATCGCGTTCCACTTTTGTGACAGATGTAGGGTATTAACCTGAACTTCGAAGCACGACAGGTCAAGTAACAGCACGGTTGAAGAGAGAAGATATGCATTGGCAATAGACACAGATCTTCATGGGCACCTGTAGAATCCAGGCGCCCATGAAGGTCTGTACCTCTTGGGTCAAAAGCTCTGTCCATTAAACGTTTCAAACGTTGAAAAAGTAAGTCTTTGGTCGCATTTGCATCTATGTTTTTGGATCAAATTTGCACGGCCTGTTGTGTGGACGGACAGGTCTCAGTAAACGCACTAAAGATTAAAAGAAAAAAGAACAGGTCTTTAGTCGCATTTGCATATGTGTTCCTGGGTCTCAAAAAGGTCAAATTTCCTTCGGCTATTGCGAGGACTTTCAGCCCCAGCAGACGTAGCGAATATTAACACACAAAAAAATAAAGCAAGGTCTCTGTTCAGACTAGATGAACCCAACGGAGAAAGAAACACGCTTAGAAAGGACATTTACAACACAATTTGTTTATATTTCGGGTCAATACCCTTGTTCAAAATAGGCAAACAAACAAATATAGAGATCATTCGCTACTTATTTCAGGTCTCTGGTCGCATTATATTATCATGTGTGGTCCACGACTTTAGAAGGTAAAATCTGCTTAGACTCACGAGAATCTATGCTTGTTGTGTGGATGGATGAGTTCCCGCAAAGATAGAAAATAAAATAAAATACGCTCGAGTCTTTGGTAGCATTAATTTAGCGTTTGTATTTTTTTAGCCTCAGGAGGTCCGTTTACATGGATGCATGGTCTCACGAGGATCTTTGCCTAATGTGTGGACGGAGCAGTCCCAGTAAAGGTAGAACAATTAAAAGAAAAGGAACCCAGGTTGTTGGTCGCATCAGCATCTGTGTTCCTGGTCATCAGAAGGTCAAACCTGCGTGGACTCACGAGGTGTTATGCCTTTTGTGTGGACGGATCAGGAAAGGTAAAAATAGTAACCCATTAAGCCCCAACGCCCTACAGCAGGAGATGGATTGACGCTGATAATTCAAGGGTAGTGCCAGATGAGCTTGGCGCCGAAAGGCGCCAAGCTCATCCGGCACTACCCTTGAATTATCATGGTCGATCCATTTCCTGCAAATGGTACATAGTCTTTGGGAAATGTGGCTGTGGTGTCAAATGGGTTAACAGACGATGAAACTCAGGTCGTTAGCATCGATGTTCCACGGTCTCAAAGGGTCAAGTCTGAAAGGACTCCTGAGGATCGATGCCTCCTTTCATGTCCCATTCAACTTAGTAAATAATAAAAACAAAATCAGACGCTTTTGTTCGGATTTGCATATGTGTTCCTCGGGCGTAGAAGGTCGTGTGATCACCCGCTTACGACTTTAGAAAGGCGACAATCCGCTTAGAGGACAAAAAGTGTCAAGTGTCAGGTCAAGAAATGAAGAGGCAGTGTGTAAGTAGCGTGTTTTGTACTTCCAGACATTCCCCGACCACCCGGTGTATAACACTGCCCGGTCGTTGTATATCGAAATATATACCACGTGGACTGCCATCTTCAAGTTCGGTTTAAGCGCCGTGCCGTAAATTCAAAGGATAAAACTTTGAGCATCTGCGTCAGTGCCTTGTGAACAAATTATAGATGTGTTTTGTCAGAGTGGTATAGCAAACATTCTACGACCCCGCGTGCCATAATCTTGTAATATAGGGCCTGCCTCGCGGTATCATGCGTCAAAAGTGATACCAGGGTATATTCATGTTTTGTTACCCGAGTGGTGTGAGTTACAGTGCGTGTATGAAACAGTTATGATGAGATCAGTTTATTTGATACGTGTATGTGCGTGCGCAGATCCGTCTCAAGTTTAATAAGCACTTAAGTTGCAGAGGAGACAATAAGAAGAACTGCGGAGGAGAGGGATACTTCAGTGCGTTTTCACTCACATCAGAACTTCTTTCGGTTTTTTTTCGTTCGAACGTGGACTTTGAACATGTTCAGCTGGCGTGCATGTGTGCTCACCTGACAAACTTTGTCGGCTGTGAGAAACTCATCTAAAGGTCCAAAGATTTAAGGACATTTGTTTTCGCACTTAACATTTTTTTTTTTTCTGAAGAGGACTTACGACGACAGACAGCAGCAATATTTCATCGTTCTGAGATACAGTAATTCAAATAATTATGGACGCGGCAGTTTCAGAGCTCTTAGCCTCAGCGTCATCGCGGAACGCTACAATGGACAGAGCAACATCAGACCCTTCATTGATAAAAAGAACACTGCACAAGGGAACATCGGAAAATGGTTCTTTGACAATAACAGTCCCCAACGGAACATCAGAGAATTGTGTGTTGAAAAGTGCTACTCCAAACGGGGCTTCAGAGACCCTGGCCCTGCCTGGTGCATTCAGCGGTTCATCAGACAACTCGGCGTTGACAGAAACAAATACGGCGATCGGAACACCACACACTTCAGTGTTGCCGGCAAACATTTATACGGCATCACATCCACCAGGGTCTGTTGTGCTTCAGACGGGACTCCCAACCGTTCCCGAACTGTTCCCTGCAAGGGGGCTTAACTCAGAGGCTCCAGAAGAGACAGTGCTCACAGCCATGGAGTACATTGACGGCGTCCCCAACAACGGAACAACGGCGACATCAACAACAACCATCCCGGGTTTCCACACTCACAGTCTGTCTCAGGAGAAAATCGAAGAGGAGGACACGGAGTCATCAGACGATGAGCCTTCTTTGTCCACTGAGACCGCTTCTTCTGTGAAGACTCAGTTACACAGTGTTCTAAAAAAGATCAGTGCTTTCGGCAGGGAGATCAAGGCAGACCAAGGGAGCCCTCTGCCCGGCAGAAGGGGCCGAAGAAAGTCCAGCATCTTCCTGAACGCCTTGAGGAGGGTGTCTATCCACAGAAAGGAGTCAGCTCCTGTTGGCCGGCTTGCAACGTTCGTGTTCGGCGTGGACAAATATGACCCTGATGACTCGCCGGGGGAGGAACATGATGGCGCGCAAGACGGCCATGCCGGTACATATTTGCATGTTGTAGTTGTTTTGTAGGTACAGGCGACATTATTATTATTATTATTATTATTATTATTATTTTTATTATTATTATTATTATTATTATTATTATTATTATTATTATTTCCTGGTGGTGGTGGTGGAGGCGGCCTTCATTTTCTTTAACTCATTCAGCCCCGACACACCACAGCAAGACGGATCGAGCATTATAGTTCAAGGGTGGTGCCGGAATAGCTTGGCGCCCATAGGCGCCAAGCTATTCTGGCACCACCCTTAAACTATCATGCTCGATCTGTCGCTAGAATTGTTATACAGTCCTTCAGAGGGCTACTTCAAATTTTGGGGATTTCGGTCCCGGGGCAGAGTGTGTTAAACACATCATGCTGTACCATACGAACATCAGTAATTCCCACAGTCGGTAGTCCTTGTTTGAACATTTGGAAATGATATACCACTGCATGCATAGACTTATAAATGGGATAAATCGACCATGATATTGTATGAGTGCAGCCAGAATTGTTGTCTGGTTTATCTTAACATCCTCAGACCTAAGAACGAGATTCCCGAAGTTGGGAGTTGTTCTCTAAAAACCATGTACCACTTCCGTTCGACAGGTCCACCATGATAAATCAAGGGTGATGCCTCTAGGCGCCGAGCTGTTCTGGCGCCACCCTTGAACAATCACGACACATCAGTGTCTTACGGTAGTGTGTTAGAGCTGGACGGCTTGAACAGTCGTAGAGATGGTGGGTTGGTGTTTGTCTCTAACTCTGTTATGGATACATACTGGTGTTTTTGTTACGTGTTCTTAGGGGGTTGTTTCTACTCTTGCTATTTCGTGTTTAACTCATTCAGCCCGACGGCCATATTTCCCAAATTTTGGAGTTGTCATCTAATGACTATGCCCCAGTTGCAGGCGATGGATCGACCATGATAATTCAAGGGCAGTGCCAGATTATCTTGCACTGCCCTTGAATTATCATGGTCGACCCATCTCCTGCTGTAGTGCGTCATGGCTGAATGGGTTAATCTCATTGTACATGCAGCCACTGTAAGCGTTGCAATACCGGTGGCTGCATGCAATGTTGATAAAAAGTACGCAGCCACTACGCAGAGCAAAAAGGTGACTGCTAATTATAAAATGCAATTAAAATACCCACGGAAGACATAAAGACAATTGCAGCCGCCACCAACCGTCGTAAACTAGTCTGTTCCGACACTTCTGCGGCTCATGTATTCATTTATTCCTTTATTTGGCTAAATTGCTTCTTAACTATTACAACGCCCGCTTAAACCGACATGCTGCAGACAATATAGAGTCAATTGGTTGCCATGTCTCCTTTATAAACGTTCTTGCTATGTCTTCCAATAATGTGGAACAAAAAGGGCCAACCGTAACTTGTGAAGTTTGATTGTCGTACCATGATAACTCAAGGGTAGTGTCAGATTAGCTTGGCGCCTGTCGGCGCCAAGCTAATCTGACACTACCCTTGAATTATCATAAAAAGGCCAACCGTAACTTGTGAAGTTTCAATGTCGTAAAAATTTTGCGACATTTAATGCGATATACTTTTCTACTCTTTTATCTTTAGGAGAGTTCTAGAGTCCGAAATAGCTCAGGCGGTTAAACGTCGGAGCAGGAGAGCGAAGGGAATCGCCGGGTCGTGTGTTCGAATCCCGTCCCGGCCCCGGTAGCTGGACTCACAATCCAGGGGAAAAAACGGATTTGTTCAATAGCATGTCCGTTGAAAGTTGGAGTGCGCCTGAGTTGATCAGTGTTCAGGTCGTACTCCATAGGCAATAGATTTTCCTGTCCCCCATAACCCGCCCGTCAGGGCCGTCCATGATCACCTCGGTGCTGTGGACATTAAACCCGAACTAACCATAGGAGAGTTCACCGGTGCGCACAGAGGCAGTAGAAAACGTCTGTTATGTGTGCCTACTAACGTGGACTTTGATACAAAAGTATTTAGCTGAGGCCCAAAAATATTGAGACACTATTGTATCTGCACATTTTAGCAATCAAAGCCTGTCCTGGAGCAGACCGCTTTTAAACTTCTTCGTTCACCCGTTCGCCGATGTATTTTTCATGATCAAGTCTCAATCTAATTAAAATGTGAACAGAGTAATTAAACAGGTCATGTTTGTCTCTCTTTGCAAATCATGTGTGCTGCAACAGACTGTGCTAATTTTAAATGTAATTAGTTGAACTGAAACTGTGAAGTGGTATTTGATTGTGTGTTTGTAGACGAGAACGGTAACAACGGAGTTCCAGCGAATCATGACGAAAACCACGGTATGAAGCACCGGCACCCGAAGACACAGGTCGGCATTCTCTTGTAAGTCGTTGTCAGTGTGCTCACAAACCAGATAGGTCAGGCTAGCGCTGGCAGAATTGTACACAAACCAAGAGGAATCACTCAGCGCCGGACAGACAAACAGTTAGATCCCCTGCAGGGGATCCAACTGTTTGTCTGTCCGGCGTTGAGTGATTCCTCTTGGTTTGTGTACAGTTGTTAGTGTGAAAACTCGTACCGTTTGCGGCAGTACTCCCCAGGTAGACCCACTCTGGGAGTACACTTCTATTGCAATGAAACGCCTGGCGAGGAATATGCCACAAGTACACTTCTGTTCAAATGAGATGCGAAGCATCTGATTTGAATAGAAGTGTACTTGTGCATACTCCCCGAGTGAGCCTATCTGGGGACACTCCCGCAAACCTTACGGGAAATGCTGGGTTTTTTTCCCGCTTTTTATTTGAAATTGTTTGATGGTTGGTTGGTGGGCCAGCAGGCTGTTTGTTTTGACTAGCACCGGAATGATCGATGCGGCGAAATCGACCACCTCTGTAACCAAAGATAGTTGAATTTCGTACAACCCTTGCTACAAATTGAGGTTGATTTTGCAATGATCATCCGATACCTGTGGATTCAGTGTTTGTTTTCCTTCTTCGGCAGTTTGGTGGGTGGAAAGGTATGTGTGTGGTACTGGTATTTTTGGTTTTCAACGTTGCTTTACTTTTTGGGTCCCTTGTCTGCCTTTCAGTTTGTATTTTGGTTTGTGTTTTGTTTGATTGCCTGTCTGGCTGGTTTGTTTGTTTAGTTGTTTGGGGGGGGGGGTTGATTGTGGGTGTTGGGCGGGGGGGGGGGGAGGAGGTTTGTGTATATGTATGTGGGTTGTTGTTTTTTTGCGTTGCTTTACTTTTTTTCATTTATTATCTGGCTGTCTCATTCGGTTTTCTGTCTAAACGAATTCCGGTGTGAAACAATTTTTGAAATAAGAACGAACCACTGCAGAAGAAAACATTGCTTATTTTTGTCTCAGAAAGAAAATGTTTTTCAGTGAAATTCTGCCCGCTGAAAGCGAAAGATAATCAGGTTTTGTTTAGTTTTTTTCGAAAAGCGAGATTTTCATTTTATTACAATGAAAATCTCCCTTTTCACAAAATTTGAATTAATATCTGTTGCTGTCGTAGGGCAAAATTCGTTTAGGAAGTCTGAAGTAGAGCAGATACAATTTACGACAGTAAACAAACAGTTTCAAGCCTACGTCAGCTTTCCATTCACATCAGCTAACAATACAAATTTAAATGTCACTTGCTTCCTTAAGCTTTAGGACAACAGCTTGTTGATGTCAATGAGTCTCAGTGTCCTGAAATCAAGTACACGGTCATGTCACCCAAGTACAGGGTTACATACGATCCCGTATAACACGTTACGTTTTTTTTTTTTTGTTTTTTTTTTATTACATACCGTGCGACCCTTGAACAAAAAACGTCCTTCACTGTGATTGCCATCATGGGTGAGGAAACGTTCAGGCCTCTTCTTTACCCAGTAAGCATGGGTCCTCGGGCCCCGACGGCCTCAGTGGGCCCGCGCACAGCTGTGCGCGGGCCCACTGCGGTAGTCGTGGGCCCGAAGGCCTTTTGCTGCTGGGGTAAGTACATTGTATTGTATCTACCAACACTTGCCTCCTTGGGTTTGTGACTTCTCTGGAGCGTAACCAACTTCACAAATTAACCTCTTTGTGCACCGCAGCCACCGGCACTGTTTACAGTACTGGTGGCGGCATGCGCAAGGGGGTTAAACTGTTATAAACGAATTTTTCAAAGTTTCTGTGCTGCCATTAAAATTTGTTTGTTGATTATTGACAGACGAAAAGTAGGTTAAAGACCAATTAATCAGGGCTGATTATCATTCCTACACTCCAGTGACACTACACTCTGGTTGGTTTTCAGGTGTGTCCTCGGCATATGCTTCACGTTACACTTTTCATGCAGCTAGCTCATTGATGACGTCATGAGCCATTGATGCTGTACTTCAAGACATTAATACACTCTCCCAAATATTCTCTGACATATGATACTAAAATAACCCAAAAGAAAGCATATTCACTAAGCAAAACGCCAGAGTGAAAAATTTGCGTGTGTATTGACTTACAGGGGGTACTAAACTAAATAGTCATTACAACGACAAAACATTAAACAACATCAACGAAAAAAAAACGCAAACAAACAACGAGCTAACTTCTATTCGTGATCTCAACAGACTGTTTATCACTTATCATCGTCTTAATATAAAAATCAGCTTTTCACCAACAATCGTCATAACCACCTTTATTTAACACTTTTTCAAAATCACACACAAGTTTAACTCATTCTACCCCAGACACACCACAGCAAGATAAGGATCGACCATGACAGTTCAAGGGTGATGCCAGAATAGCTTGGCGCCTATGGGCGCCAAGCTATTCTGGCATCACCCTTGAACTATCATGGTCGATCTGTGTCCTGCACTAGAGTGCAGTCTTCAGAAGACAACGGCAAAATTTGGGGATTTCGGTGTTGGGGTACACTGAGTTAAGAAAATATTACAACTATATTTTCTGTGCGAGTTTTATGGATACGTAATTTGTGCGAGCTTCGCAGTAGCCAATGGACAGAGATCACTTATCAGACGCGATTAGCCGTTAACCTCGGGCGTCAAAGTAAGCGAAGAAACTGCACACCGTGAAAATGAAGAATATCATCATAAAATCCTGGCGCGGGCCCACTGCGGCCGTCTTACGCCCGAGGACGTTTGCTTGCTGGGATTATGTTTCTGAGCCATCCACTCTTATGAGAAAATTTTTGCGACTTTCAAAATTAATCTTTGTTTTGTTAGCGCACGAGTTTTATGGTTAGGCATGCCCGCTACGTGCTACGTGCATCGTATTAGCTAATGGATAGAACATTAATCAGTTCCAGTTAGCGGAACAACCTCAGCGGACGGGCTGAAGAAATTTGTTAAAATGAGGATTATAATATTATCTTTCTATGTCGTCCACTCTCATAACAAAAGAATATAAACTACTCTTTGTTTGTAAGCGCACGTGTTTTATGGATACGTCAGTTAGTTCTACAAGTATCACAAGTACGAATAGCTAATGGATGCTTAAAATGTATAAGTCCCACTTTGAGGTATGTCCTCGACTGTCAGTAAGGAAGAAACTAAACACCGTGAAAATGAATATAAATATCATAATAGTATCTTTCTGAGCGGTCCACTCTAATAAGAAAATATTGCTACACTCAAATCAATCTTTGTCTTATTAGCGCACGAGTCTTCTGGATGTGTGAGTTAGTTATGCGAGCATCGCAGTAGGTAATGGATAGACCATCTATTAGTCCCAACAAAGACCTTAAAATATGATTAAATTATTCAAGTGCTTTGGTCCCAAATTACTAATTAGCGGCATATCCTCGGCCGTCAGTCTTGGCAGGCATGGTAAGCAACGAAACTAAACACCGTGAAAAGGAAAATTATTAATTTAATATTACATTTCTGTGAAGGCCACTCTCTTGTTTCCAAAAGCAAATAAATCACATTTAACCCCCTTTGCGCATGCAGCCACCGGTGCTGTTTGCAGCATGGTGGCTGCGTGCACAAAGGGGTTCAGTTTCAAACTGCAAGTTGCTTGTTTATGTGCGTGTCCACGTTCTTGGGCGTGATATGCTGTTAATCCGGCACTACTGCCGAGAAAAAAGCGAGCACTATCCAACTGCAAGAGACATAGATCCTCATGAGCCCCCGCAGTCGCGGGGGCTCATGAGGATCAATGTCTCTTGCTGAGACTAGTTTGGGGTCCCACGTTCCCAGAAACAGTGCATACGTGCATTGGCAAGGAAAGTATCCAGCTACCTAGTGCAGGATGGTATGGATTAAACTAGTGATAGTCTGACGAGACTGAAACGACGCATCAATCTTTGTTTTATTAGCGCATGAGCGTTATGGATATGTGACGTCTGCGAGCATGGACGTGGAACATTTGTCAGTCCCAACTAGGGGTATGCCCTCAGCCGTCAGCGAAGAAACTAAACACCGTGAAAAAAAAGAAGATTATTATTATTATATTATATTATATTTCTAAGCCGTCCACTGTCATAACAAATCTTTGTCTCATTAGCCCACGAGTTTTACGGACAAGCAAGTTGTACAACCATCCCCGAAGAACATTTATCAGTCCCAATTAGCGGTGTAACCTGAGCAGTCTGTCTTAACACTTTTTAGCCCCGTATCCCTACAGCGGGAGATGGCTTGACCATGATAATTCAAGGGTAGTGCCAGATTAGCTTGGCGCCTCAAGGCGCCAAGCTAATCTGGCACTACCCTTGAATTATCATGGTCAAGCCGTCTCCTGCAACTGGTACATAATTGTAAGGCAACACCTCCAAAATTGGAGAAATGGGACATTGGGGCTGAGACGGTTAAAGCAGAAATTAAAAACCGTGAAAATGAAGAATATTATTGTAATGTAATCTTCCTTAGCTGTCCACCCATCGTGCGAATCACATGTAATCCGTTTGTGCACGCAGCAGCTGATATCATTTTCATAGTACCGATGGCTGCACCTACAAGGTGATGTGACTGCCATGAACGAACTTTTAAGGTCTCTCTGCGGGCCATTTTAATACATTTGTCGTCACTGAGTTTGCTGCGAGATGTTTAGCATTGTATTTGCTATATGAGCGATGCATCATACTGAAGTTTCAAGGTAACGACGCCCCCCCCCCCCCCCACCCCCCCCCCCCACCCCCACTTTTCCTTCTAAGAAAACATCAAAAGTAACTATTTTGTAGTGATTTGAACGAATTTTTTCTTTCTCTAACATCCCTTTAAGCACCTTTTTTTTTCGCTTTTTTATGCAAAAAAGGCACATATGCATGTATATAAGATAATATTCCAACTTTAACCCATTTTAGCCCCAGCACTCTACACTGAGCAGAAGATGGATCAACCATGATAATTCAAGGGAAGTGCCAGATTAGCAACTCCTGCAACTGGTATGTAGTCGTTAGCTGATGCCTCCAAGATTTGGGAAAAGTGCCCCTGGAGTTAAATGGGTTAAGCAGCAATCTTTACCTCTATGCCCGCTGTGGGATGGCCTTGGTCGCCTGCTCGGCGTTAAACCCAAATAACTAACTAACTTTACCTCTATCCATAGCCTCACTTTTCCCCCTGCTGAGAAGAAGCAGTCACAGCCCCGCTTTCCCCTTGCTGAGAAGGATCAGTCTCAGTCCCGTTTTTCTCCCTGCTGAAAAAGGGGCAGTCACAGCCCCGCTTTCCCCCCTGCTGATCAGATGCATGCTGCGTACACTTCCTTGCGTACGCTCCCTTGTCAGCAGGTGGGAAACCGGCTGTGCATAGATGTATCTTTAACTCATTCATGGCGCCCCGCATCGATAGATGCGAAATTGTCGTATAGCGTTGCCGCCGCAGGCAATGCTAAACGACACTTTTGCAGCTATTGATGCGGGGCACCTTGGCTGAGTTAGCTTACTAAGGGCAAGAGTTTTACAGCTAAGTATGTGAGCGTCGCACTAGCTAAAGGATGTGGAACATTATTTTATCAGACCTAATTAGCTGTATGATCTTGACAATGACAGCTATTGTAAGCGATGGCACTGTGAAAATGAAGATTATTATTTTAATATTATATTTCTGTGGCGTACACTCTCTTGTTTCCGAAACCAAATAAATCATATTTGACCCCCTGACAGTACCTGTGGCTTCAAGCGCAAGGGGGTTAATTTTTTAATTTCAAGTTGTAACGTATATGACCCTTGTTTGTTCATATTCGGTTGTGTGATAGCGAGCTGCAGAGTGCAGGGTGGGGGGCGGGGGGGGAGGATTATCGGAGTGGTATGTTGACGAGATTAAATAGCGTATGAGTTTATGGATAATTGACAAAAACAAATCGCAACACAATAAGTATTTAACCCCTTGTGCATGCAGCCACCGGTGCTGTTTACAGCATCGGTGGCTGCATGCAGAGGGGGTTAATTTTCAATTTCAATTCAGGTGTAACAGATAAATTATGATGCTTGTTAGTATACATGTAAACTTATATTTATATTAAGCTGCCTAGTGCAGGTTAGGGATGATTAATCGAGTCACACCTTGATGAGACATTACCGCACGAGTTTTATGGATAAGTAACTTGGTGACCAGCATCACAAAAGCTAATGGATAGACCATCTATCAGTTCCCAATTAGAGGCATGAACTCTTGCAGCTGTCAGTCTTGACAGCTGCGGTAATCGACGAAACTAAACACCGTGCACATGAAGATTATTGTTATAATATTATATTTCTAGGCCGTCCCACTTTCATACCCTCATCCCCCCCCAAAAAAAAAAATCTAAATTAATCTTCAATTTTATTACCGTAGAGTGTTATGAATAAGTAGGCCCACGTTCTACAAGCATCGCAGTTGAGAAAATTGATGCAGAGCATTTATCATTTCCTATTAGCGGTATGACTTTTTGCAGGTGTCAGTCTTGAAAGCCGTGGTAAACGAAGAACTTAAACGAAGTGAAAATTAATATTATTATATGTATATTATATTTGTAAGCCGTCTACTTTTATAACAAAAAATCTATATTAATCTTTGTTTAACATGATCGTACAGACCATGGCAGTAGCTAACACTCCCAGCTAGCGATGATGATGATAATGATGATGATGATACTTTATACAGTAACAGTTAAAAAAAAATCGCCAATTTGCAAATTTGCCCTTGCTACAGACTACATTAATGGACTTAAATGAAGAAAAATAAATAAATAAATATAATAAAACATTACGTGGCTAGCAATTGCGTAAGCACAGACACACACATACGCACGCACGCACGCACTGACACACATACGCACGCACACGCGCAAACATACACCCACGCAGACACACATTCACACGTGTACACTAATATCATATCTACAATGCACATACATACATAGCGATACCAGCTTACCCGTCAGTCTTGAAAGCTATGGTAAAAACCGTGAACACAAAATTGTTCATATTATATTATATTTCTAAGTCACCCACTCTCATTAACAATAAGCTACGACATTTAAAATAAATGTTTGTCTTATTATTGCATGAGTTTTAACACATTCTGCCCCAGGATCGAAATCCTCAAGTTTGAAGTCGCCCTCTGAAGGACTATTACAGTTCTAGAGACAAATCGGGCATGATAGTTCAAGGGTGGTGCCAGAATAGAATGGCGCCGATGGGCGCCAATCTGTTCTGGCACCACCCTTGAACTATCATGCTTGATCCATGTCTTGTTGTGGTGTGTCGGAGCTGAGTGAGTTAAAGATGCGCAAATTGGTTCTACCGAGCATCGGAGTAGCTAGTAGCCGTAGACCTTACACCAGTCCCAACAAAGACTTTATTAATTGGCGTTATGTCCTCAGCGGTCGTCACCGTCAAAATGAAGATTATTATTTTTAACTCATTCGAGACGAACGGCATCCGGATACGCGGCATAAGCCGCGTATCCGGATGCCGTTCGTCTCGAATGAGTTGGTATTATATTTCCGCGACGATGGCGGTCACGACCTACGCAGTCGATCTTGAAGTGACAGATTTGGTAAGCAGAGAAGCTGAACACCATGAAAATGAAGATTATTATTTTATTATTATATTTCTGTGACGTCCACTCTCTAGTTTCAAAAAGCGAATAGATCCAGTTTAACCCCCTTGTGCGTGCAGCCACCGGTGCTGTTTATAGCACCGGTGGCTGCAAGCGCAAAAGGGGTTAATTTTCAGTTTCAAATTCCAACGTATATGATGCTCGTTTGTATATGCGTAAACATTATGTTTATGATGCTGAGCTGCCTAGTGCAGGTTAGGGTGGATTAACAGAGGGATATGCTGACGAGATTAAATAGCGTCTGTGTTTATGGGCGGATATGTGACTAGCGACTTTGTTCCAAGAGCATCGTAGTAGATAATGGATATGCCATTTATTACACCCACTTAGACCTATGACATCAAACCGCTGACAAACCTGACAGCGATAGTAAGCGAAGAAACCAAACGTCGTGAAAACGGAGATAATTGTAATAATATAATGTTTCTGAGCCGTCCACTGTCATAAGAAAATATTGTGACCTTCAAATTAATCTTTGTCTTATTAGCGCACTAGTTTTCTTGGACAAACAAACCTATGTATGAGCATATCCGTGGCTAATGGATGTAGAACATTTATTAAACCCAATTAGCGTTGTACCTTCAGCCGTCAGTCTGTAGTCGTCAGTCTTAACAGCTATTGTAAGCACAGAAATTAAATACCGTGGAAATGAAGACTGTTAGTATAATATTATATTTTTTAGACGTCCATCCTCTTCTTTCCAAAACCAAATGAGTCACATTGAGCTCACATTGCCAGTGGCAGCGCTATGCGACACTTTTGCAGCTGTTCAGTGATGCGGGGCGCCATGAATGAGTTAACCCCAAGTGACGCAGTCACCGGTACTGTTTACAGTACGTCTAAACAACGAAGTTGTCTAATAAACTTTGAAGACTTTTCTGTTTTTCTCCTTTGTGCATAAGAGAGTTTCTCAGTCCAACCCCATACCCCCACCCACCAGCCCCCACCCCCACCCACCAGCCCCCACCACCACCCACCAGCCCCCACCACCACTCACCAATCCCCCACTCCCAACATAGGCTTGGGACAGTCGAAACCCTTTGTTACGTATGCATACACACATAGATTGTAAAGAGAAGAGTAGAAACGTCTTAGTTGAGGCGAGACGACAAATGGCATTGTATAGACGAATTCGATCAGTCAAAGACTGCCTTGGAGCAGATCTCAATGCATTTCTGATGTGACATAAAACAGAAGCCTATGTACAACTCCATAAAGTTTCCCAATCTTTGACACATGAACTTGACCCGAATCAAAATGTCCCCGGCTGACGCCTCAAACAGTTTGATTAGGAGCCCTTGTAATCACAACTGCCGGTTATCGGCACTAAATCAAGCAAAATGTTGCTCAATGTAATATAATAACTGGCTGCTTCGTGGGGCCAAATGACTACCCACCGACATCGGCCCGATGGCCTTTTGCGCAGTGGGTAGCGCACAAACATTGTGTCACGCAGCGAAAGTGTGGTTTTAGGCAGGCCAGTCACGGGTGCAAGGCAAACAGGAAGCAGTAAAACCAACAGCTAATTCGATAGCGATACTTCAGTGGCACTTCAGAAGCCTTGAATAGAACTGTAGCAGTTTACATGAGCACCAAGAGGGCGGGAAAAAGGGTGGTGGGTGGGGGGTGGTGGTGGTGGTCGAAGGTGTCAGCGAGGAAGGGGGTGGGGAGGGGGAACCTTTGTGAAAATATTAAAAGTGTATTCTTTCAGATTCAGGATCAAGCACCTTAAATCGCATGGTAGACTCTGAGTCTAACTTATCGACGGCGTCCAGATGCTGCCGCGCCGAAAATTAGCCATTAGCCACTAAACTGCCGAGAGACACGATCCAGCTGCAAGAGGTATAGATCCCCATGATCCCCCGCAATTGCGGGGGATCATGGGGATCTATTCCTCTTGCTGAAACCACTTTGTATGCGACTTGGTTTTATAGAAGATTCTTAAACATTTCTCAGAAAAAGTAAAAAGAATATTACCAGACCGTAAACACTATTACAAGCTTTCTGACATAAAATACATTTGTTTAAAAAATAATAATAAAAAATAAAAATAAAGTGAGAAAAACCCAACGGAGAAAGAAACACGCTTGGAGAAGACAGTTATAACACAATTTATTAATATTTCGGGTAAATACTCTTCTTCAAAATAAACAAACAAACAAACAAGTACTTATCGCAGAAGGAATGTCAAGTGGCATCTCAAAATAAAATTTAAAAAAAAGAACACACACACACCAAAATACGCTACCACCACCACCAACAAACAGTAAGATTGTTTTTCTTCTTTTTACTAGTAATAGGTTTGCATTTGAAGGTACAAGGTTTCAGTAGGGTGGCCTTTTTGACACATAGCTTCAAGTATATAGCCTATGTGATAATTTATTCCCTTGTTAACTGTAGAGACACTTGAAGGTTAGTCCAAGGAAGACAAGTGATGTTCATCTGTCACATGACAGGGGTATATTATGAACAGTGGGACAGGTCGGGGTATATCATGTTTATACCCAAGTTATGTCATACGTATCGTATTTATGACCGACTGGAAAGGTGTTGTTTTACGATAAAATTTCACATAACGACACGAGCTATCGAGGAGCAATAAAAACAAAGAACAAAGCCCAGCAACAACAAAACAAGATGGGATGAACCATAACCCACAAAGTCCCTTCTATACGAGAGCTGTCTTCGCTGTCAAGTGTCTCTACCGTTTGTCTTTGACTTGATTCTGATTTTTAAAAAGCCTTGCAGATGTTCCAATGCGTCATAGTGAACTCTATAAGGGGCGTGCACAGTGCATACGCGTCATTGGTTTGTCAAACGTCATTTGTCATGACGTATTTTTTGTTTTTGTGTAATTTTATATTTAACGTGATATGAGATTCGCTTTCGCTCCAAAGATTGGGAAATGGTGACAAAACTAGAATTTCACAGTTGCCACATTCCTTCTGCATCTGAAGATAAGTAGCGGCTAATGTCTCTGTTTGTTTGTCTATTTTGACAAAGGGTATTTACCCGAAATATTAATAAATTGTGTTGTACCGTTTTTTCTAAGCGTGTTTCTTTCTCCGTTGGGTACTTCTTTGCATTTCACACGCTTGGCAGTCACCTTTTTGGTCTGGATTGTTTAGAATTTCAGGTACAATTTCAGTTTTGCTATAATTTGTGTGAAATCAGGTTGACTTTACCTAGCTACATGCTATGCTAAATACACCTGCATTTTCTTCTGAAAGCGCGTCGATATGTGTGTATGCGTGTGCGTGTGTGTGCGTGCATGCGCCCGCTGAAACATCCTCAAAAGGCATAGATGTTCATGCACCCTCCGGGCACTTGAGGATCTATGCCTCTTAGAGATGCGCGCAGATATGTGTCATTGGTTTGTCAAACGTCATTTGTCATGACGTATTTTTTTGTTTTTACGTAATTTTGTATTTAACGTGATATGAGTTTGGCTTTCGATTTAAGACTTGCGAAAATGGTGGCAAAACTAGAATTTCACGGTACAATGTCAGTCTTGCTATAATTTGTGTGAAATCAGGTTGACTTTACATGCTATACTAAGTACACTACCTGCATGCTGTTCTGAAAGCGCGTCGATGTGTGTGTATCTGTATGCGTTTACGTGTGCGTGAGTGCATGCGCGCGCTTCAAACATCTTCAAAAGGCATAGATGTTCATGCGCCCTCCGGGCACATGAGGATCTATGTCTCTTGGAGATGCGCGCATATGTGTGTGAGAGAGCGAGAGAGAAAGAGAGAGAGAGAGAGAGAGAGAGAGAGAGAGAGAGAGAGAGAGAGAGAGAGAGAGAGAGAGAGAGAGAGAGAGAGAATTACGTCAGATGTCTGCATGGTGACGGAGTTGCTTCTTTTACGTCACCGGCACTGTCTGACTGACTTTCTCTAGAAGTCGAGGTTTTTTTTAATGTTTTAATTATTTTCTGAAAAGAATTAATTTTTACTAAAGAAGTTGAAAAGATACAAAGCCGGCTAACGAACTCATCCAATGTCTTTCTCCAAACTAGCTATATGCAAAAGTTCAAGTAAATATGACAGCAATTACAGACTCTAATCTTGGTCAACCAACTTCCTATAAACGGTTTTTAGTTATGTCTTCAATGAGACATTCAATTACAATATGCTCGGAGGCTGTCTTAGCCACCCACTTGAGAAAGTATTTCGCCAAGTTTCAAGCTTGTGTTAACAGAAATATCGGCGATTCTCTTGTTTACATACATACGCACATACATACATAACATTCATACGAACATACGGTGCTTCGCGCCAAATGTGCGTTCAGCAGCGAGTTTAGCGTAACTAGACATGAAGTAATTTTTATCTTGTTACTTCAATTGTTATAGGTTTAGCCTGCCCGCCATTGACAGTCATGGACATGCTATTAAATTCGCCCCACCGCGTGACCCGTCCTAAAAAGTCCCTTCTATAAATAGAAGGGACCGACTTAACAACAACAAAAAACAACAATGACAGAAGCTGAAATGGTAAACAGGAACAAACAGAACTTACAATAACCCGTCACATTCTGAGGCTGATTTTAGAAAATGTGCTTATTGTTCTACGAAGGCTACATTACAGATTAGGGGACAGATCAACCATTTTAGTTCACGGGTGGTGCCAGAATAGCTTGGCGCCCCAGGCGCCAAACTATTCTGGCACCACCCGCGAACTACCATAGTCCAATTAATTTCAAGCAATAGTGTATCAGAATGAAAAGGGATAATTGATCAGGCTAACCCCTTCGCTGTCAGTGGTCACGAATTTCGCGTCAGAAGTTCAGTCTTGCACTCTGACCGACATTCACGTGAAGAAACGGATGTAAATGGAACCCCCCCCCCCCCCAGGCCCCCCCCTACCCCCCACCCCCCAAAACAAAACAAAACAAAATAATAATTTTTAAAAAAAGCACGAGGAACAAAAGCCTAACAAGAGACATGAATCCTCATGAGCCCTGGCGACTGCGGGGGCTCATGAGGATTTCTGTGTCTTGCAGCTGGGGAGCTTTTGCCTTGCCCCGGGCAGTTAAGGGGTTAACCCGTAGAATACCTGGTTTGGGATTTAATATATGATCGATTGGTTGACTGACTGACTGACTAATCGATCGATCGATTGATTGATCAGTTAACTCAGTGATTGAACCCTGTGCAGTATAATACGCTTAACCTATTCAACCCCGAACAAAGTGACAGGATACGGATCGACCAGGATATCTCAACGGTGGTGCCAAAATAATTTGCTGTGATATGTACCGTACCGTTTCCAGGTGTACTCGGAGTCTCCCCAGATACACTCGCTCAGAGAGTACGCCACAAGTACACTTTTATTCAAATGAGTATCTCATTTGAATAGAAGTGTACTTGTGGTTTAGTCCCTGAGTGTGTTTATCTGTAAACAATACGAGATTGTATTGTAAATTTTTATGGCCAATTTTTCCTACAATTTTCTGTTCATTTGTCTGCAGGGAGAGCCTGTTCATGATTCTCTCCGGACTGTACGGCATCGCCATTGTCGTGCTGGGAGCCGTCATTCCGCTTACCGAGGTCTTCGTGGAGGAACAGAGCTCAGCTTTCGAGGTCAGACATTTTTTCACATCGAAGCATATACAAGCCTGCTAGTGCCTGCACGTTAAAGCACCGCAGAATTCCGCCAGGATTTGGCAAAGTCACTACGTCCATTATTGCGAAAAGCGATATTTTCATTGTATAACAATGAAAATCTCGCTTTTCTCAAGAATATACATATTGACTATTTACGGCAGAATGTACAATGCTAGCTTGACTCTTTTAAAAATTTCCCCCTGATTCTTCTTCTCAGCTGTGGATACATTGCATAGTAACAGCCTAATTTTCTCTTTATAAACTTGAGATCTTTTGTCTTTCTGACCTTGACATTCATCTCACTGGCCTTGACCCTATCTGTCTGACCTTGACCTTTGCAATTTCAGGCATTCTACATCTTCCTATACGCCGTCAGCATCGCTTTCCTCGTCTATGTGTATGCCTACCTGCTTCGCCGCAACCGGCTGAAGGCCGCCTTCCTGCAGCGCGCCCTGTCAAGGTCACTGTCCTTTACAAGGTCATTCTCCAAGAACTTGGCCAAGCCGGATGTGGAAAAGGGCAAGCTGCGCAAGCGAAGTTTCAGCGTTGACATGAGCAATCACCATACGGGCACTTTCTATTTGAGGCTGGGAGTACTGGGTGAGCTGATTGACCAGTGTAGATTGTTCATGAATTTCAACTGGCCAGTATTGATTGTTCATGAATTAGTTATTAATCAGTTCTGTGAAAGCGATTAGTGTCTGAATTTCGCTGAATTAGTGGACGGTTTTTATTTGGTTCAGTTATGAGAATGTTCAAACGATTACTTGGCTGTTAGCTGGTTTAACTCGTTAGTTAGTTAGTTAGTTCGGGTTTAACGTCCACAGCACCGAGGTGATCATGGACGGCCCTGACGGGCGGGTTATGGGGGACAGGGAAATCTATTGCCTATGGAGTACGACGTGAACACTGGTTTAACTCATTCAGCCCGACGGCCGTATTTCCCAAATTTTGGAGGCGTCGTCTAATGACTATGCACCAGTTGCAGGAGATGGATCGACCAAGATAATTCAAGGGCAGTGCCAGATTAGCTTGGCGCCCACAGGCGCCAAGCTTAATCTGACACTGCCCTTGAATTATCATGGTCGGCCCATCTCTTGCTGTAGGGCGTCAGGGCTGAATGGGTTAAGTAGTAGCTGGAGATTTTTATAGTCGGTTACTGATTTTAGTAAACATACCAACGCTGGATATAAATCCATTGAAACAATTTGTTAGATCCCCTGCACCCCCCCCCCTTGCCCCCCTCTCCCCCCCCCTCTCTCCCCCTCTCCCCCCTCCCCCCTCCCCCCCCCCCCCCCCCCGCACTAACCAGCACACAATAAATAATGTGAAGTACAAGTACACAGATCCCTAAAAACGGAGTCTTCACGTTTTGCATCAGGCTACTCATTTTGATTATAATTTCTGGTTAACATTTTCGAGACGTGCCGCATTCGGATACGACCATCAAAAGGCATAAATCATTATGCACCTCCGCTTATTCGGGGGTGCGGGGGGAAACTCATTAGGATCTATGCTTCTTGCAGTAAGGTGGAATTCACTTCCTCACGTTACATTATTACCCGCAGGTTTTGGAATCGGCAGCATGATTCACAGTGGACTGAATTTCGGCAAGTTTTTCGGCGTGTCTGACGAACCAGGCTGCAGCTCCGCCCTGATGGCCATCAAGCCTCTTCTCCATCTCGTCTTCACCTTCTCCCAACTCTACTTCATCTTCATGAACTCTAAGGTCCGTTTTATAATGACAATGATCTCATAGACCAGTGACCCTATATATACTTTTATCAAGCACTCATGTGCCGTGGGCGGGAGTATTCAGGTGCACCCTTTCGGAAAGCACACCACAACTACACATCTGTTCTTAGTGAGGTTTCCTTTGCAACGAACGACTCCCGACAACGAACGAGAGCGAAATCGCGGCCCATAACCAGCTTGTACCTTAACTCATTTGAGACGTGCCGCCTCCGGATACGCGGCATAAGCCGCGTATCCGGAGGCGGCACGTCTCAAATGAGTTAACCTTCACCGTTTGCCCATGCGCATTTGCTGTATTGACCTTTTGACATTTACAGATGTGCATCCACCGCTACAAGAAGCTGGCCCGCTTCGGACTCATGCACATGGCGGCCACGAACGTGTGCGTGTGGTTCCGCTGCATCGTGGTGGAGACCATGCACGAGATCCACCATCACCACCTCCTCCACGCCGAGGAACACCTGGACCACGAGGCGCTGCACGGCCACATCACCGCTACAGCCAGTAGTTTCAGCCAGGATCTAGACAACGTATCTATGGCCATCGGGAGAAAACTACACGCTGGTGAGTTTCGTCATAGGAATAGGAGGCCTGCCCTGGGAAAGCGAAAAGGCAGTAATTTCATTTTCGTGAAAAGCGATATTTTCGTTGTACTACAATGAAAATATCGCTAGTCACAAAAATGGACACACTGCCGTTTACTTTCACAGGGCAGAGTTATTCCTACATCAGATTACGTCCCTCGAAACATTCAAGCAGATACTGCTGGGACGCGATAGGATAGGAATAGGAACTGCCTCATCGCCCTAAAATGCGGGGCGATGAGGCAGTCGTCTTCAAAGCATTTAACCACAGCATGAGTCTATTACTATAAGTATGCCGCGAACACATCGACCGCACATGTAGTAACATGTAATTTTGGTCGACGTGTAATGTTTGATCGCCCCAGCTTGAAGGTTCCGTAGTGACCTAAAAAACATGTACGCAGACTTCAAAGAACGAAAAACAGGCCGGCATGATGGGAAGGTTGCGTAGAAATTCCCGATACTGCGTCATTGTCTCACGCAAGGTGATGTTATCAGATAGTATGCAAAATGGCGACAAACACGTTCTTTCGGCAATGCTGCGGCTTTTATTTTTTCTAAAAAGATCGAAGACAAAGAGGAGCGACGTGTTAGAGGTACATGAACGGTAACGATTCTTCTGTCCGATAATTATGAGACCGGGCATTCAGCAGAATATTGTTTGCTTTGGTATGTCTATGCAGGTGTAGAAAAAAGAGAAAATCGTACCCTTTCCTTTTGTCACTATATCAGGCAGCCATCCCCCCCCCCCCCCTTTCTGCCCCACACATGCACACACCACGCAAAATCCTGCACTGTACAACACAAGTATTCTTTCAACATTGCATGCTTAGAACATTATTTGACGTTTACATACGAAAAATAGACACTTGGAAAATACCTGTCCAAACTGGGGATGGACATAGTAAAAAGTCATAAACGTGCATACTCGCAGTCTCCGTGCATTAGTCTGACCTATTTAGTAATATAATATTTTATTAACTTTTTTTCTTTTTTGTTCAGCCGTTGCGTCTTCGAATGGGAACACGTCCAAGACGGGGCTGACAGAGTTCAACTGCCAGTGGAGCAGCATGATGGGACAGGCCGTGGACGCCGCCGCCCCATACCTCTACCCCTGCACCATCGAGTTCAGCCTGATGTGTGCAGGTCTGCGTGATTTTTTTTTTTCATATTACAATTTCTTTGCGGCCCGCCGAGCTTGGTACTGCCCGTCTGCGCACACTTTACTTGCTTTTGACTTCGCCCACTTCGCTCCGAGTGCAGCAGAGCTCTAGCAGCAACACGTCTCCGGGCTCACGACGGCCGCAGTGGGCCCGAGGGTCTTTTGCTTACTGGGAGGGCCGCAACAGCGGCCATCCTTTTCAGTTCGGCACATGTATGTGGCTGCCCTCGCTTTGTCCTCGGCTGACCTTCGCCAGGTCTTCTTCGTGATGTTACCACAGGTTTCCTTAACGTGTAGCCAGTCCGGCGCGCACGTTTTGACTCGTTTTTGCTGTGTTTTTTTGTTTGTTTTTGTTTGTTTGTTTTTCCCCCCAAATAACACACTGGCAGTGGCATTTTCCTTATGCTAAATCGATTACATGCCATAGGACCAATATAATTTTCCACCAGTTACAATTAATCATGCACGCATGCTAGTTAGGTTTGGCCATTTTCAGGGCTAGATTGAAAACATTTTTTTTTTCCAATCTGGCCTTTGAAAGGGATTGATAAACCCTACGTTTTCCCATCAAAATGTATATATCTGATCAGGCTCTTGACATGTTATGTTTATTATTTTATGTGTCAGTGTGCATTTGGACCTATGAATGATTGCGTTTTTGTATGTGAAGTTGTTAGTTAATTTCAATTAGTTAGATTATCTAGATGTAAAGCGCTCTGAGCCTTTCTTTGTGCGGATATTGCGCTATAGAAGTTATATTATTATTATATATTATTATTATATTACTTGAAAACTGCGTGAACACGTTCATTTGCAATACCCGTTGAAAGCTAGTTTGTGGGTGTTTGTGGTGTTTCGTCCGTGTGGAACTGCAGACATGGTCTGTGTCATTTCTACCTGACACGTTGAAACAAGTTAAACACAGATTTGACTAACACGCCAAGAAAGTTAGTAGTTCGTGTGGCCTTGCTAAAGAGATATATTCGCTAAGTTTTCAAGTAGTCTTAGTGAAGACCTAATTGGCACGCATGCGTGATTATATCTGATGACAACTAACGTTAGGCTTCGCTTGAGATGAGCCCGTCTTAACTGTTCAAATAACCCCATCACTGCCAAGCGAAACCGAACACAGCCCAACTGCAAGAGACATAGATCCTCATGAGCCCCCGCAGTCGCGGGGGCTCATGAGGATCTATGCCTCTTGCTGACATCACGCTTCTTTCACGGATGGAGCTCTTCGGCTTGCAGTTAACAATGATTTGAGAAAAAAAAAAAAAAAAAAAAAAAAAAAACATTCATCTCGGTCCAGTGGCTGTGAAGGTGAATGCCGTGTACCTATCGCAGTGCACTTACCGTCATTGTTCTCGTCGACATCGCAGGTATCCTTTACGTCATGTGGGCCAACGTGGGCAAGCGGCGCCGACGAAAGACCGAGTCCGAAGTGGAGGACGAGGAAGAGGACACCAAGCACCACCGGATGAGCGTGGACTGCACCTCCTCCTCGCGAGGCCTCTTCCTGGGCATTCTCCTCACCGTGTCCGTCATAATCTCCATCATCGCCTTCTACGTACTGATCAGCCAGAAGCACCTCAAGTCCTCGGCCCTGCTGCTGACCCATCTCTCCGAGACGGTCATCTACATCGTGACCACCGTTGCTCTCATCTTAGCGTGCTACAAGATGAAGGACATGAACTTCCACAGCGACCACAAGAGTGACATCGAGGAGACGCTGATCATGATCTCGTACACCGGTCTCCTGGCCTTCAACATCTTCAGCCTGATCGCATCCGTTCTGCACACGGCCAGCAGGGAGTCGGCGCTGACCATCACGTCCAACTTCACCATGATGCTGCAGTCAGGATTTCAGGTCGGTTGCGGTGGTGTGCGTGGCCAGCAAGCGAAGGTCCTCGGGTCGACGTCATCCGCAGTGGGCCCGCGCACGACTGTGCGCGGGCCCACTGCGGCCGACGTCGGCCCGTGGGTCTCATGCTGACTAAGTCTTATGAGTCTTATCGGTCGTATGCTGACTAATATCCGGCCCACTGGTTTTGGTCGAAAAATAATTTTCACGATATTTGTCGATGTACAGTACTGATGTTTCCTGTTCTCTGAGTGAACTGAAGAATTCAGGACTGTTCATTAGTCCACATAGTGGATCATCGTGAAAACGCAGGTCGAGACCAAAGCCTGTGTTTTCGGCTGGCCGTTTCCCTCGCCAACTGCTCGTCTCATCTCGTCTCATGTCATCTCTCAAGTAGTATTATCTCATCTCCTCTCATGTCATGTGATGAAATCACCCTTTACAGAAAGAAACATGCTTAAAATTCATTGTGTACTTGTCCCGTCTAGGCCTTGTGGGAATTTCATTGCTTGGAATCACCCTCTTGATCTGGATCATGTCTTGTCCGGCTGTCATCTCATCTCATCCCATCCCATCCCCTCACATCCCCCTCCCTCCCCTCCCCTCTCCTCTCTGAACCAGATATTTTCTTTTCCAGACGATTTTCATGCTGGCCGGGGACCGAATGTCGGCTGCCAACAAAAACCAGGAGAGGAAAAAGCCTGGCAGAGAATTCATCACCTTCCTTCTGCTTTGTAACTTCGCCATGTGGATTCTCAACACTTTCGAGACGCAGAAACCTGAACACAACCCACTTCAGGTACAATGCATTTCTTTGTTACTTAGTTTAACGCAGCCTCCTTGTCAGTGCATGAACCATAACCATTGGAAGGCCCCAGATAGGCTGGAGCTTTTCTGCCCTTTGAAAGCAAAATGCAGTTAGACCATTTTTGTGAAAATCGATATTTTCATTGTAATACAATGAAAATGTCGCTTTTCCGAAAATCGATTTCCTGTCTTTTGCCTCCCTATGAAGATCTTTTTTTATTGACCAAGAGTATTGTACGTTTAAGAACTAGCAACCCATCCACCCGGCAAACTTAGTTTATTCGCCAAGCGCGGGGAAAATGCAACCCTCAACACTTGCAAATGATTTAGTTGCTTCTGCTGTATGCACATTTATAGGAACAGCTAATTCTGGTTGCCCCAAAAATGTCGAGGTTGCGTCCCGTGTGCCAGTTTTTGCTATGTCGACTGCGTCTTGGCGCTCATCATCTGGGTTCAGCGTCAGTGCTCAGCTTGGCTCAGCCAGCTCAGCGTGGACTAATTTTATATTCAATTTTTAAATCTAATTTTCCATTTTCGTTTAAATAGACAATTTCCTGAAATCAGAAGTAGGTCAAATTGCACGTGTTTGGACGAAAACGGGGGATAAACAGCGATGACATGTTTGTCGGGGCATTTTATCCACTGTGTTTGTCGAAACACGAGCACTAGACGTTGAGAAGTCAGAAGTAGGTCAAAATTGCAGGTGTTTCGACGAAAAAAACGGATTAAATGCCCGGACAAACACGCGATTTTCGTGCAATTTTGACCTACTTCTGATTTTCGTGCAATTTTGATCTATTCTGATGCTGATGCGGAAATCGTCCCTCCCACCCACTTCTGATTTCCGAATGGCGTCTCTCGCAGGTGGAGTTCTACGGCCCTGAAGCCTGGTCCATCTTCTCCCATATATCCGTCCCCCTGGGCATCTACTACCGCTTTCACTCCACCGTCTGCCTCTCCAACATTTGGAAGAACGCGTGGAAGGTCCGGCACCACCACTGAGACATCGAGGACCCAGCTTGTAACTTCCGGCACAGGCTGCGATCGAGAAAAACAAAAACGCGTTTCTGACGATGTGTATCAGTTTGCAGTAAGAACTCTTTTTTTTTCGTTGCACTATAAAATATTTTTTTAAAAAACTAACTAAACATCGTTTTTCATGCTGTATGTTAATTTACTGTAGCGAGCTCTACCGTTCAACGACTGTGGAACGGAAGAGCTCGATACAGTAAATTTTAAAAATGCGATTCTCGATTTGTAGCCTGTGCCACCGAGCGCAATGGACCGATCGATTGCTTCTGTGTACGGAATTAATTGTATGCGAGCTTCAACACAAAAATGCGTACGGTAGCGATCAAAACAGCTCAGAACGTCGTTGCGATATCTAATCGTGATAACTGTATGCGCAACACAGAGTAGCGTACGGAAGTCGGTTAATCGAACGCATTCGATACGTCAAACTGAGATTATTGTTGGGTTCTTAACTAGGGACCATACCGTCCTCGGAAATATTAAATCTGATATGCATACGGATTGGTAGGTGCAGTAACTTGTGTGCAACGCGTGCGCGCCACAATCCGTGCTTCCGAAACTGAGGGAGAGTCCAATACAGCGGTAATCGAAGTTACCATTTGTATTATCCCGTGTCCCTCCCCTCCCCCCCCCCCCCCTCCCCCCTGTTAGGGAGAGTCCAAGCACGTAGAGGTGGACGGAAGTGAGTGTTCGTTTCAAAATATTCGCCACACAGCCGATTGGGACGGTTTCTAGTTCGGGACCCAAGAACTTTCGCATTTCGAGGTCTTAGGCGTGTTCGTTCGTTCGATAAGATTACAGCACAGCAGATCTGTTGTGAATAAAGACTAGTTGGAGAAGAAGAACTGTTTGGGAGAGACAAACTGACGACACTGAGTGAAGTTCTAATGACGCAACAGACTGATGCGTAGCAGATACTGAGGTGACTGACTTGCCGAGTCAGTTCAGGTGTGTGTGTGTGTGTGTGTGTGTGTGTGTGTGTGAGTGTGAGTGTGAGTGTGAGTGAGAGAGAGAGAGAGAGAGAGAGAGAGAGAGAGAGAGAGAGAGAGAGAGAGAGAGAGAGAGAGAGAGAGAGAGAGAGAGAGTTTTGTCCAACCGTTCTGAACGAAAGTAAGTCCATTGTGGCGTAGCCAGCATTACAGCCCTAAGCATAGGGAAGCAGACCTAAACAACAAAAATCAGGGTGTGTTCCGGTGTACACGTGGGCTGGTCTGTGATTTTGGACCTTACGGCCGAAGGCTGTAAGGTCCAAAATCACAGACCAGTCCACAAACGTTGACGAGTGGAACTTTAATTATGGTGTCTGTAAAACAATTCCGTTGGCGTTGGCCAGGCGTGAAATTTGTTTAAAGCAATGGAGACTAAAATAAACGCCGGGACAACGTGATGGCAATTAGTATTTCAATTAGTGATCACGTTTTTAATCTCTTTTCTTTTAAAATCAGTCTCAAAGAAGATTTTTTTTTTAGCATCGTTTTTGTCACATACCGCGGTTGAGAAACACCTTCTTCGCTGCGTGAGCCGATTACAGCGTCAAAGTCTTTTCGCCAGTTCCAGAGGCTTGACACTTTAAATCGGTGAGTGTTGCCAAGAACGCTTTTTTTTTTTTTTAATCCGTTGCCTGTGGCCTTCTGGGCGTTTTAAGCCGTCTTCACTGAAGTCTTAACCACGAAAGCATACGCAGAAGTGTTACGCGAAAATGTTGTATGAGGAGTATGCGTGGCTTCGTCTGCCTTGGCTATCCATGTTTGTCATTCTGAGGCAAGATTGCCGAAACCACAGCAGAACCTGTTTGGAGCCCCCGCCTTTCTTGCTGGAAAACAAAAATAGCCTTAAAAGACAGGTGCTCTGTCAAGAAAAGACTGAAAGGGCAAAAAGTGTCACCTGTCATTAAAGACCATAATTGAGGTGGATACAACCACCTAACATGATTTTTAATGACAGGTGATATGACTAGCATTTCATAAACTGACGGTTTTTGATGACATGCGATCTCTCGTAAGGGCGGTCGCTCAAAACAGGGTCTTGTTGTAGGAGATTAATACTGACCTTGTACTGTTAACTTGTATTTACAATGTTTGCTGTCCCTCTATCTTTTTCGCATTAACTCATTCGAGACGTGCCGCCTACGGATACGCGGCGAACCGCCGCGTATCCGTAGGCGGCACGTCTCGAATGAGTTAATGTCGCCCACAAATGTGTTGTTCTTTGATGTTCAGTATAAGCAAGACCTCAAAAAATAAAGTAAGATTTGTGAGGCTTTAAGTTGTCTATGTACGATGAAGTCAGAAATCGAACTAGAGTTTTTCTTGTATGAGAAGTGGGTATAAAACAATCAACAACAGCAACAACAAAAAACCAAGATGGGATGACCCATAACCCACAAAGTCCCTTCTGTATGACAGCTGTCTTCGCTGTCAAGGGTCTCTACCTTTTGTCTTTGACTTGATTCTGATGTTGACGTATCTCCTTCCCGGGTCTGCCCTGGGGGACTTGGGTGGGGTTAGGTATTTTTTAGTTCCCAGGGTCACCCTGGTCAGCCCCACAGGGTGGGTTTTTCTCTCTATTCTGGGGCATGCGTTTCTGTCTACCCTTTGTCCATTCACCTGTATTTGCCTTTTTAAAACTCTCCCTACTGTCTGCACTGCCTGTAGCTCTTGATATTGGATGTGTGTTGCTAAATGGTCTTAGCTTTATTTATGCCCCATGTTGTAGGTTTATTTAATGTATTTGACCGGCTGGCGACATACATTCAATTTTCTGTTTAGTTTTTTTTCACAAGCAGTGCAGGCACGTCCTGAGAAAGCCTTGTTGCTGTCGGGACGTTAAGCAATGTACAATCAATCAATCAATCCTTTTGAAAAAGTCTTGCAGATGTGCCAATGCGCCATAGTGACCTCTATACGGGGCGCGCGCAGTGCATACGCGTCATTGGTTTGTCAAACGTCATTTGTCATGACTTATTTTTTTGTTTTTAGGTAATTTTGTATTTAACGTGATACGAGTTTCGCTTTCGCTTCAAGGCTTGGGAAAATGGTGACAAAACTAGAATTTCACTTTACAATTTCAGTCGTGCTATAATCGTTTGTGAAAGCAAGTTGACTTTACCTAGCTACATGATATACTAAGTACACCTGCATGCTCTTCTGAAAGCGCGTCGATGTATGTGTGTGCGTGCATGCATGCGCGTGCTCTAAACATCCTCAAGCGTCATAGATATTCATGCGCCCTCCGGGCACATGAAGATCTATGCCTCTTGGAGATGCACGCATATGTGTGTGTGCAAGCGAGAGAGAGAGAGAGAGAGAGAGAGAGAGAGAGAGAGAGAGAGAGAGAGAGAGAGAGAGAGAGAGAGAGAGAATTACGTCATATTTAGAGTATGTCTGCGTGGAGACGGAGTTGCTTCTTTTACGTCACCGGCACTGTCTGACTTTCTCTAGAAGTCAAGTTTTTTTTTCTGTTTTAATTCTTTTCTGAAAAGAATTAATTTTTACTAAAAACGTTGAAAGGACACAAAGTTGGCTAACGAACTCATCCAATGTCCTTATCAAAACTAGCTATATCCAAAATTTCAACTAAATAATTATGACAAAAATTACGGACTCTAATCCGAGTCAAGCGACTTCCTATAAACGGTTGTTTGTCTTAAATGAGACATTCAATTACAATATGCTCGGAGGTACTCCTAGCCACCCCTTTAAAAAGAGTATTTCGCCAAGTTTCAAGCTTGTGTGTACAGAAATTTCGGAGATTCTCTTGTGTTTACATACATACATACATACGTACGTTCAGCAGCGAGGTTAGCGTAACTAGACATGACGTAATTTTTATCTTGTTACTTCACTTGTGAGAGGTTTTGGGCCTGCCCGCCTTTGAGATCATGGACAAGCTATTAAATTCGCCCCACCGCGGCCTGTCCTAAAAAGTCCCTTCTACAAATAGAAGGGACTTAAAAACACGAATTTGACGCAATTTGTGCATTAAAAAGGCGGACAAGCATGCGATATCGCATGCGTGTCCGACGTTCAGTTTTAATGCACAAATTTACGTGAATTCGTGTATTTCCACACGTTTGCTTTGCATAATGTTAATTAACTGATTGCGTCAAATGTGTGCATTTGTAACCTACTTCTACATTACAGGAAACGTCTGTTATAATGAGCCATGATGAACAAAGAACCAAAGATAATGCTTCAAAAATAACGACGAAACAACACAAACAGAAATGTATCTATAGCAAGCACATGTGAGTCAAACTGGGAAGTGCAATTTATAAATGGAGAGTGGCCAGTGCGAAAACCAATGACAACTGGTGAATGTTAACCCACGCGTGAGAAGTAACGAGTTCTATCCCATACTTGTAAATGATCGAATTTTAATCGACTCATTGTAAAGGAACCAATTTTTAAATCATAACTTTTGTAGGAATCATCTTTTGATCCGTAAGAGACGATTTCAAAATCAGAAGTAGGTCAAGAACTATGCCTTTTTTTCAAACCCAAATTGTGGATTAAAAGACGGGACAATTAGGCGATATTACGTTTGTCCGGGCTTTTTAATCCACTGGTGTCTTCGAAACAAATTTGACCTGCCTCAGGTTTCCGTCTGTGGTAAGGACACGAGACTGAATCCATAATTGTAAAGGTAATGTTGATCGACACTGACGTGTGGCTGGCTCCACAAATTGTGTTAGAATTCCTCTGCCACTGGTTTAATGTTGCCAGTTCATCTTAACCCCTTCACCGCCGAGAAAACGTGAACGCGATCCAGCTGCAAGAGGCATAGATCCTCATGAGCCCCCGCGACTGCGGGGGCTCATGAGGATCTATGCCTCTTGCTGAGACCACGTTGTGTCCATGTAAGTTGTTTCAGTGGACAGTTGTGGCTTCATTTGGTCGTTCAGTGAAAACAAGATCAATGTACGTACGTTGGCCGGCATGGAAGGGGGTTAATGCCGTGGATTTTGTGTGTGTTCCGTGATGTGTACAGTGTAACTTGTGTTGAAATAGGAGGTCATCCCTGAATCATCAGATGGTAAAAAAAATGCACGAAGTTAGCACATTCAGTGGACTCAAGGTGCTCTTGAAATGGAGGACAGCGCACGCGAACAAGCTCAGACGGACCCTGTAATTTATACTTGCTTGTGCTGTCTTCACTTTCAAGGGACACATCCTGCTTACCGTGTCAGACCCTGTGCTTTCTTTGCCCTGCTCCTGACGGATTCGGGCACAGCTTCTCCAGTGTCTGAGCGTGCGGTGTCAAACTGGAAAAATCCAACCGGCTCTTCGATGAAATTAATTTTCCAGCTTAAAACTTGGTATCCGAATCATGCTCCGATTTAATTCCTTCACTGTTGTGAAAAAAAAAAAAAAAATGTGAACACCACCCATCTGCAAGAGAGAGAGAGACAGAGATCCTCATTAGTCCCCGCACGTGCGGGGGCTAATGAGGATCTCTATCTCTTGCAGATGGGTGGTCTTCAAACGCGGGAGTTTATGGGGGACCTATGTCTCTTGCTGAAACCACTCTAAATCTTTTTAATGCTTTGGATCTTTGGAGCTGAGTTAACTCATTCAGCCCGACGGCCGTATTTCCCAAATTTTGGAGGCGTCACCTAATAACTATGCACCAGTTGCAGGAGATTGGTCGACCATGATAATTCAAGGGCAGTGCCAGATTAGCTTGGCGCCGATAGGCGCCAAGAGGCTAATCTGGCTCTGCCCTTCAATTATCATGGTCGACCCATCTCCTGCTGTAGTGAGTCAGGGCTGAATGGGTTAACAAAGATTTATAAATGCAATCTGCGATCACTGGCAGTGAAGGGTTAACGCTATATATCAAAATTAACCCCCTTGTGCTTGCGGCCACCTGTACTGCTTGCAGCACATGTGACTGCATGCACAAAGCGGTTTAATTTTTTTTTTTAATTTTGCTACACTGTATAAAATACAGCGGCTATTTCAGTGAAAATGGAACCCCGCAACCCGACTACGGTTGGTGACGGCTCCTTTGTCGGACGTTATTGACTGAAAAAAAGAGAAAAAGATTAAGACAAATATTTGACTCGTGCAGCGCAAAGACAAACAACGTTCTAGTTGTTTCCGGGGGAAAAAAAGAAAAAAGTTGTCTGTGATTGGTGTATCTAGCCTAGTAAAGAGCGGTTCCATTGAATTTTGGCAGTTTCAGACGATTTATGTGTGTCAGTGTTAAATTACGATAATTTTGAGTCCCGGTGTACAGCATTTCAATGTATTGTTTGTTGTGCAGACGGGTTTAAGTTTGATGTCCAATTACAGACGGTTGAGAACTGGTCGACTGTCGAGACACTAATACCGATTTACATGACACGAGGTCTGCAAGATCAATCGCAGTTTGTATTGCACCTTTTTCTGGTCAGAAGTATGTGCAACGCATTATGATTGGTGTAGCCGACCTCATGTCACATGACTGAGGTCGTGACATGAATTCGACAAGACCAATCATATTGTGCGTTGCACCTTTTTTTTTTTCTGGTCGAAGAAAGTGCAACACGTAATGCGACTGGTTTTGTCTAATTCAGTTCGATGTCTTCTCTTGTAGTAGTAATGAAGACGAAATAACGCAGTCCTGCTCGGCCGACAGTGGTCGAGTTTCTTTAACTCATTCGAGACGTGCCGCATCCAGATACGCGGCTTCAGCCGCGTACCCGGATGCGGCACGTCTCGAATTGTTTACATTTGCATATTGGAGCACCGTCTGTGAATACATTTAGTGTGGACTAAGTTGTCTTTGTATTTGTTCTACAATATTCGGATCTCCGGCATATATTTTATACATGATGGATTTATACTCAAGAGAACACTTTTTTGTATTGCATTCAGTTGTTGCATTTAGACTGTGTTGCGTTCAGTCATCGTGTAACTGGTCATTTTCACGTCTACTACTCGTCATTTTCAAGTCATTTTCGTGGGCAAATCTTGGCATTTTGCTTCATGGTCAGTTGTGTATCATGTTTCCAAGTCATTTTCAAGGACAGCTGTGGTTTACAAATTCATTTAAAATAATCATTTGCACTTGTGCATCGTTCATTATAACTTGTATAAGCCTCTCATTTGTCATTGTATTATAACTTAATTGACAATGTGTGCTGGTCTCTGATTTTGGACCTTACGGCCCCAGGCCGTAAAGTCCAAATTCAGCGACCAGCAAACAAATGAAGATTTAAACGATGAGGGATGGTACACATTTGTGACAAGGGATCTCACTCAGTTTTTCCCAGGGGCATTCAGAGTAGTTTTTTTGTTGTTGGGCGTATTCTCTAGATGCACTCAGGGTGTCGCCCTCGATTCGATACCGCTGTTGCGGATCGAGGGAGACCACCAGTGTGATCTTGATGGTTAACATTAACCCCCTTGTGCATGCAGCCACAGGTACCAGTGGACAATGGGGTTAGCGTTGATTATATATATATATATATATTTTAAAAACAATTCTGCATACAACTGTCTTTTTAAATTGCAAAATAGAAAGACAATTAAATAAGCGAGCATCTTTCTATTGGGGATATAATGTGAGGATTTTTTTTTTTCTGTCAAGTCGAAGCATCAATGTTATTTCAGCTCTGAATGCCCCACTAGACGTGTGAAATTATTTTTCCATGAATTTCTGTAAAGAAGAAACAGTAAAACTGTTAAAAAGAAAGAAATGCGATGTTAATGCGTATGAATCTGTGTGAGTGCATGATTGTGTGTATGTGTACAAAACGGAGGACGTTTGACATTTATGTAAGATTACACGAATAGAATAAACTGGCGGAAAACAATTAGACTAAACTACACATACAGACAAAACAAGTAACTTATAAGCAGAAGCTTAACCGTTTTTCATTTTGAAAGAGAAAATGGAAAGTATGTTTGGGTATGTGCGAGATGCAGCAAACATGAAACAAAAACAAATAAAACAAATAACACAAAACAAACCTAAATCAACTGTGTCTTTTCTAAGCGTGTTTCTTTCTCCGTTGGGTACTTCTTTAAATCAACTGGGTTTTAGTGCGATTTACTATACAGCATTTGACAATTGCAAAGCACTTGATAGTAAACTGACTAGTGTAGACTTTCCTAAAAAAAAAAAAACTTACACATGCAAGTATGTATTCATAATTAAACTGCGTTTTGAAAAATTGAAGAAATGACAAAATTATGCATATTTAATGTAACCCCCTTGTGCATGCAGCCATTGCCATATGCTCGGTATCAAAGATGTACATGTGTCCTGGCAAAGAATAATTTAAAAAAAACCAAAGCAAACAACAATGTACATACATCTATATGCAAAAGGAAACAAAAATAATCAGTAAATATTTACACTGTTTATGTATACAATTTCACTGCTGGAAAACAAGCAAGAAACACTGCCTCGCTACAAGAGGCATAGATCCCCACGAGACCCCACAACTGCAGGTTCTCATGAGGATTTATGCCTCTTTCCACAGACCTTCAGTAGACTAGAACAGAAGGTATACAAGTAATGTACATGTACATTGTATATGAAATATATCTGAAGCATTAACTCATTCTGTCCGCGACACACTACAGCAAGACACGGTTCGACCATGATAGTTCAAGGGTGGTGGCAGAATATCATGGTCGATCTGTCTCCTGAATTGTAATGCAGTCCTCAGAGGATAACTCCAAAATGTGGGTATTTCGTACCTCGGGAACAATGAGTTAACAAAGATCAATAAGTTTTCTAAAATCAGATTTAGATCAAGACATTATGTGGTCGCCCATCCATTACTATCCATCAGCAAGACATAGATTCTCATAAGCCCCTGCAGCTGCAGGGGCTTACGCCGTTCTAAGCCCCTTGCTGAGAACAATAGAGTCAATTGATATCCTCACGCAAATCTCTTTTGCCCGACAATACTGACTCGAGGATATTCAACTACCGATACTCAATAAATGATTGCATTAAAGTCTAGTTTGTTTTACAATCAGATCGGTTTATAACAATCGCTGCATGTCATGGGTAAAAACATATCTGTCTGTTCTATTTTCACCTGTACCTTCATTATTGTACTAGGTTTTCATCAAACTTACATCAATGCTTTTAGCACCTTTAGCACCTTATCATGTACATCCCTTGTTTGTAAGTCATAGGCCCCACAATCATCAATGTACGGTAGTACAATGCTGATATTCGCATTAGTACATAGTAGAAACTGCACCAAACCATTTGCATAAACTGCACTACATGTATTGGACTGTGATTTCTACCCATGACGTGTGATTAACCCATATCATACTGAGGCTAAAATCTTCAAATCTGTACACTGCCATATGCAAGCTACATTATAGTACTTACAGATAAGTATATAGACCAATGGCTTTAGTTCAAGGGTAGTGCCAGAATAGCTTGGCGCCTAGAGGCGCCAAGCTATTCTGGCACTACCCTTGAACTGTTTTAGTCAAACTTATTTCACACACTGGTGTATTCCGAATGATAAGGGTTAAAAGGTGACGTACAGTAAAGGATATGAATTAACCCTTTTCATCCTGATGCACTCATTGCTTGAAATAAATTTGACTGATAGTTCAAGGGTGGTGCCAGAATAGCTTGGCACCACTCTTGAACTAAATCGGTCGATCGATCTCCTAATCTGTAATGTAGCCTTCACAAGACAATAAGCACATTTTTTAAAAATCAGCCTCAGGATGTAATTGGTTAATATGCACAACACAAGCTTATTCCATGGGGAATCACGCCACACAGGTGAACAAACAGTTAGATCCCTTTGACACTTTCCTCAACCCCTTCACTGTCAGTGATACAGATTGTGTTTTTGAAATCATTCAACATGAAAAAAAACAACATGGATACAAAGTGTTTTCAGCAAGAAGCATAGATCCTCAGGAGCCCCTGCAACTGCGGGGGCTTGTGAGGATCTGTCTCTTGTAGCTGGGTGTCGTTCATTTTTCGCAGCGGTGAATGGGTTAACCCTTTTGTGCATGCATCCACCAGCTCTGAGGACATTACCGGTGGCTGCACGCACAAGGGGGATAAATGGTACCAAATCGGCAGCCCGCAACAAAGGATAGCATAAAGAATGCAACACGTGCCGTCCCTGTGCCGAGTGTTTCCCCTTTTTACATAGTTGTATAGATTACATATCAATACATATTGTACTACAGTAAGGTGACAAAAACTCAAGGGACTATCAAAAAGTGATTACCTTAGACAGGCGATCACTTAATACAGGTGTTCTCCTGGACAGGTTTGATTGTATTTATCATCTTTGGTCTGTAGTCAACACAAGGCACTGTGATGATGTGCATGGTTGCCATACACATGTATGCCTCTCCAAACGCATAAAAGATCAGCTACAACACAAAAAATAATCAGTTCATCGAATGAAATCAGTTCTAGAACATGTATGTTAGTATAAGATTTTGGATCTTATGGCTTCAAGTCCTAAAGTCCAAAATGACAGATTAGCACACATACACCCAAAAGTCATACATGTAATTTAAAAAATTAATACATTTTTTAAACCCTTTTCATCCTGATACACCCACTGCTTGAAATAAATTTGACTGATAGCTCAAGACTATCCTGGCGCCACCCTTAAACTAAAACAGTTGATCTATCTCCTAATCTGTCATGTAGCCTTTATAGGACAATAAGCGAATTTGACAAAAATAGGCCTCAGGATGTAATGGGTTAATAAAGCAAGTGTTACCAACAGTTCCAGCACAGTTTCAACTTCTCCACAATTTCTAGCGGCAAATTACTGCTAAAACCCCTATCATACTGAGGCTAAAAGCTTCAAATTTGTGCACTGCCATATGCAAGCTACATTACAGTACTGACAGATAAGGGTACAGACCAATGGCTTTAGTCCAAGGGTGGTGCCAGAATAGCTTGGCGCCTAGAGGCGCCAAGCTATTCTGGCACTACCCTTGAGCTATTTTAGCCAAACTTATTTCACACACTGGTGTATTCCGAATGATAAGGGTTAACTTGGTGGTCTCGCGTGCTCGGATCACGAAGCCCCTCTAAGTTTTCCAACAGTTCAAGCACTGGTTCTGGTTTCTCTATGCCCATGGTGAAATCTGGGCGGCCTGTTTCGATATTTACTGTAAAAATCAATTAACAACTTTGGAGTGACCTTGCACTCTGGGCCACTGGGTTTTGCCACATGCAGTTTACCCAAGCGGCCACCAGGGGCAATTTATCCTAAGACACCTTGTAATCGAAAAAAGAAAACAATACACTTATAACAACAATAGACATAACGATCAAATGTCCGAAAGGTCAAATGACTTCATAACAAAAGAATTTGGGGACCTCTAAAAATGTGTTCCTATATCCGACCTTGTTATTTCACTAAAAATAAATAGTAAATAAATAAATAAAAAACAAACAAAATAAATAAACAAACTGGATGCCACAAGGTCCTAAATCATAGACCATATGCTGATACTTATTTCATATTGTCAGTTATGGCCCTCATCTGCAGACTGTAAAACATCAAACATCAGACTATCATGTATGTTTCGCTCCAATAGCAATAGACCAATTAATTGCTTCATCAAATAAAATCAGTTCCTAAATTCCAATATGACAAGACTAGCACACTTATGTCTAAAAGAAAAAACGTTTTTTAAAAATCTGGCCATCAAATAGAGGAACAGTGCATTTATTTCTAACTGCAAATGATTGTTTAATCAGGCGATCTCACATGTGTGATACGATTACTGTTAACCCCTTTCATCCTGAAACGCTACTGCTTGGAATAAATTTGGCTATGATAGTTCAAGGGTGGTGCCAGAATAGCTTGGCGCTTGAGACACTAAGCTATTCTGGCACCACCCTTGAACCAAAATGGTTGATCTATCTCGTAATCTGTAATGTAGCCTTCATAGGGCAATAACTTGAATAAGCAATTTTTTTTTTTAAATCAGCCTCAGGATGAAATGGGTTAATGTGAAGCCCATCCAAGTTTTCCAGCAGTTCCAGTACAGGTTCCAGCATTTCTATGCCTTGATTTCTAAGTGCAAGTACTGCCCCATGTGACGGTCAAAAATGGTCAAATCTTAAAGCCCATCCATTAGTTCAGTTTTTTTTTTCTCCACAAAATCCACCTTCTCCGTGCCTCGAACTGCAGATTACTGCTTAACTAGGCGGTCTCGTGTGCTCGGATCCCGAAGCCCATCCAAGTTTTCCAAAGGTTCCGGTACTGCTTCTGGTTTCTTCATGCCTATGGTGAAATCAGGGCGCCCTGTTCGATATTTACTGTAATGGTTAGTGAACAGTTTTGGATCGATCTTGCACTCCTGGGCTGCGGGGTCCTGCCACATGCGATTTACCCATGCAGTCACTAGAGGAAATTTATCTTCCGACATCTTGTAATCTGGAAAATAAAATACAGTCGACTGTGCTAGTCCCACGAGTCAATTGACTTCATGTATAGGTCATTTGACATCGGAGCGCACAATGATTTTCGCAAATATCTCCTCAGAGTAACACTTTTCTATACCAATCTTAGAATATATTTCAGTGACAGTTGATCTGATAAGATTTACTGTAAAAAAAAAAAAACACCAATATGTCAGTTTTGCTGTACAGTCGTAAAGATTTGGATTTTTTTCATGAAATGACAGATTTTACATCCCTAAATGTGCCCCAGATATATTAAGCCCCGTATAAGATCCATTTTCACGTGAATTGGCCACATTTTCAAACCTAAAACAGTGCAGGCATACATGAAGTCTACATGCTTGACCTCGATATTGAAATCTGCCGGGGCTCTATTTAGGGTAATGAAAATGGCGTGCTCGTCTTTTCACCAAATTTGTACGACTGTACCGCAAACTCTACAAATCATAGGGGTTCAGTAAAAAATATTCCATATTAGGTCAGTTGGCATTCTGTTCCTAAAGTGGTACATTAAAATGTTTCTTTATGGAGATATTTCGGAAAAACATTGTGCGCTCTGATGTCAAACGGCCTATACATCAAAATAATTTGGGCCCCTGACAAAAATATGTGCCTGGGATACACATTATTTAGTTGTTCTATTATTGTTACCCCCCAAAAGGTAACTGTGATAACAAGTTTAATAATATACAATGGTACATAATTAATCCTCTTCATAAAGCATACACAACCGTAGCCAGCGTGACAAATCAAGGACTGAAACGTGTCCCCGCCTGGTTACAAGTCACACAGAGAGGTGTGCATCAAGGGAAACAACTGATCTCTGGAAAATAATAATCTTTGGAACAGGGGAGACAATCTAACCTGTAATCTTGGACACGAGGCTGATTTTCATGACTAGTATTAGCCCTTTGGCTGTCACTAGCGCGTTTAACTCATTCTACCCCAGACACACCACAGCAAGACATGGATCGATCATTAAGTTCAAGGGTGATGCCAGAATAGCTTGGCGCCTATGGGCGCCAAGCTATTTTGGCATCACCCTTGAACTATCATGGTTAATCTGTGTCCTGCACTGCAATGCAGTCTTCAGAGGACAACGGCAAAATTTTGGCATTTCGGTGTTGGGGTAGAATGAGTTAATCGTGGTGATTTTGCAGGAATCACTGTGACTAAAAGCCCTACAGACAGCCAAAATGCCAGTTTCCTAAAGATTTTGTAACTTAACCCTTTTAGCCCCGACACCCTACAGCAGGAGACTGACCATGATAATTCAAGGGTAGTGCCAGATTAGCTTGGCGCCTGAAGGCGCCAAGCTAATCTGGCACTACCCTTGAATTATCATGGTCAATCCACCTCCTCAACTGGTAGATAGTCATTAAGTTAAAGAGTCCCGGGGTGCAGATTATTTTGCCATTTTTAACCCATTCAGCCCCAACACAATGCAAGACGAAACTGATCGACCATGACAGATCAAGGGTAGTGCCAGAACAGCTTGGTACCTCCTGGTGTCAAGCTATCCTGACACCACCCTTAAAACTACCATGGTTGAATTATCGCCTGAACCAAAATTCAGTCTGTACAGAAAACTTCCAAGTTTGGTAGTTGCGTCCCTCCAGCTCAATGTGTTTAGTCCCAAAGCACTACAGCAACAGATGATCGGCCATGATAACTGATCAACCATGATAATTCAAGGGTAGTGCCAGTTTGTAATAAAGTGTATCACATCGCACACTATCCGATGAAATGGCCTGTTTGTTTCGGCCGGCCGAACACACTCTATTCTCACAGCAAGTCAGTCAGATTTTTGTGTTTAAGAATGGGGTGTGTTTCGAGGACGTTTTGCTTTCAAAGCCGGTACTCCTCTCGTCAGCGGACCAAACCGTTTGAGACATCCACGTTCACAGCAGTTTTTGGCTGTTGTTGTTTCAGTCTTCTACATTTAGACCCGATTTATTTATCGGGTCATATGCGTTCGCCCCCTGGGGCATATATTTTTTTTTACGTTCTCTAATTTTTCCATTTCCTCGTCTTATTTGACCGAGGGTGAGAAGCTTAGTTTGCTTCGCTGGATGAGGTTTTCTGCCTCTGGTTAATACCAAGAGGGAGGTAACCGTGGTGGCACGCTTGTGTGCCTTGTATTTCGGTTGTTTCCCGTGATTTTACTCACTTTTTGATTCTTCATTATTTAAGTTTTTGAGGAGATTAGCATGTCTCCTATATTTTTAATTGATATAGCCTTATTTGACCATGATTATGGAGGAACAGATTGCCCGTTCTTGGGACAGTTTGTGGCCATTAAAAGGGCCTTTTTCTGTCAGTCTAGACGAGGTTGGTTCACGGAAGAAGCTTACGCTTTTTTCCGCCCAGCCATGATCTGGGTGCTGTTGTCGCCTTTCGGTGCAGCTTCGCCTTGTATTCGGCGATGGTTCTGGTTTCTTTGGCTTCCAGGGTTTGGAGCTCGGTCTCGAAAGCTTGCAAGGGTTCACCTTTTAGGTTGGAGCGGGCAGCTTTGATAGCTTTATTTAGCTCGTCCGTTTTTCTGTCCACTGTCCAGTTACCCGTTTGGAGGATTTTCTTTCGGACCAGTCTTTCGCATTCTTTCAGTGTTGCTGATAGCATTTTTTGGTCCTCGTCTTTCTGGCGATGGGTGCCACCGAGGAACGCTTTATGGGCTATTTGGATCTCAAAGATTCCGCACGGCCGTTCGTACTTTATTTCGTGGTCCATGCCCGCTGTCAAGGTACACCATCTTTCTCTATTTTTAAACATATAAGAAATGTTTCGTATATGTTCGAGATAGGTGCAGCATTGTGGGGTGGCTGGCGCTCCCCAGGATGTCGAGGTTGATGGTAGGGTGATGTCTAAGTTTGGTCGCCCTGTCAGATCCAATGTCTCCTTCTTTCCGGCCATGTGTTTTCTTTGTCGGTGTTTCAACAGGCGGGCTTGGCTGGCCACAATTTCCTCTTGGCTGGTCGCATCTTCTTCTTCTTGGGAGTCGGGCTCCGTCTCTGTTTCGTCGATCACCAATTCGTGCTCCATTCTTGCTGTCAGGTTGTTCATGATAGAACTGATTGAGTCTTTGACTTCGCTTGGGTTAAGTACCTTTTTAGTCCGCTCGTCCTGCGCGTGGGGCTGACCAATCACGGTCATGTACTCATTTAGTCGGTTTATACGCTCCTCCCTTTCTAGCCGTGGGGGGTCCGCTCTGTTTAGGCAAAGCCCCCGGCCTACGTTATTGGTAGCGAGAGTTTCGGCCATTTGCCTCTACCAATCTTCTTTGTTCATAGTGGTCCCTCTTCTTAGGGTTTGAGCCTTTTAAGTCTTGGTCGGTTTGGCTATGCTCTTTCCTTGGATATCGGTTATCCGGGAGCCTTAGTTTCATTGCATTCTTATTATTATTATTAATATTTTAATATTATTTATTACTTTCCTTTGTTCATTCTTCATTGTGATAGAATGCTGAGGGCGAGTGTAGCTCTGTACCTCTATGGTACAGGTTACGTCTTACTAGAAGTATTGCGTTGCGTTGGCTCTGCACGTGTTGTGTATTGAGCGTCATGCCAGGTGGTGTGGCAAGTCCCCGTGTTGGGTGTTGTGATATCAAGCGATTCAGCTTCGTTTTGGTCTCCCCGTTAGCCTCTTCCTTGGTGCCTGGGTATTCGGGGAGGTATTGTTCAGAACCCCGTACTCTCCGACGTATCCCTGGGGGTAGTTTCACTCCTTCGCCTTGTTATGTTACATGTTTAGGACTTCTGTTAGTGAGGCTTCTCATACATTTATGTATGTGCCCCGAGTAGAAATCCCAATCTGGCACTCCCCTTGAATTATCATGGTCGATCCACCTACTTCATATATCGTTAGGTGACCCTTGCAATATTTGGGAAATGCGGTCTTGGGGTTATACATGTTAAGCATCTAATTTTTAATCAACATGTATAACACCACAAGGCAATGAGTCACCCTACAGGCATACAAACTAAAATAATTAAATGTTTCAAACAGGTAAGAACTTTTTTTATTGGTTCAGTCCCTCTTTTCAATAACCTATGTTACTGATGGTTCTCTCTCTCTCGATGGTAGCTTCATTTAAGGCTTCATTTCTGGCAGGCTTTTGTTCGCGAAAGTCATGTCTGTATACACATTCGGCCATTTGCTATCACCCTGTTCCCCTCACATGGAGAAAATGAAAGCCAAAATTGCATAAACATACTAGTTTGTGAAGGCATGCAACTCTGCCAACCCATTTTGTCTGCTAATCACACAGCAGTCATTGGTCAGCAATATCCGTCTACTCTGGCATTCTGAGCTAAATCCTCAGCGTCTCTTACTGATTTTCATGCACTGACTTTAAACAACAGTGCATTTCAGGAAACACTGAGCAGAGATTTGTTATTCTAGACACCTACTGTTTAACAAGTAATACCTATCAGTAATAAAAACAATTCTTCTTTAAACGATCTGTTCCATGGCAAACTTTGATTGCTAAAATTCACTGATACCACAGGTTATCAATGTTGTCTTGCCTCAGCTACCCATCTATTCACAACCCATGTGTGTAGGCACTTGTACCAGAGGTTTTCCACAGCCTTTTGGGCTACCAGCAGAAGGAACTCTCCAGCGTGCAAAGAAGACCAGCAGAAAGGTCTTTCGTTTTGCGACATTCAAACTTCATAATTTAAGAAGCCCTTTTGTTCAGCATTACTGTAAGACATACTTCTTCTTCCTCGAATGTTCTGCAAGACATACTGGGAACATTTATAAAAGAGATTTTGCTAGCTATTAACCCTTTACTGTCCAGAGTAGGTTGCTTTAATGAAAAAACAAATACCTGTGATTTCACCCAACATGGGCATGCGTTCGAACCAGGGCCAGATCATGTAGTCGGAGAAGCCAGCTTTTTCACCACTAAAGTACGACGTTCCTGCTGTCTTCAGAAACTCTTCCATTTTACCAACGTGCTGGTCGAGACGAGAGGCAAGCTCTGTATCCAAGTGGCCGGCTTTCAGCAGACTGTAGAACGCAGGGATTCCCTGGTTGACCAAAGACAGTGTGAGTAATGCATGTGATTCCTAGAGCCCCTTGAGCTCATTTTTCTAGTACTGCTCTTAACCCTTTTCATCCTGATACACCCATTGCTTGAAATAAATCTGACTATGATAGTTCAAGCGTGGTGCCAGAATAGCTTGGCGCCTGAGGCGCCAAGCTATTTTGGCACCACCCTTGAACTCAAATGGTTGATCCGTCTCCTAGTCGGTAATGTAGCCGTCATAGGACAATAAGCAATTTTTTAAAATAAAAATCAGCCTCAGGATGTATTGGGTTAATTACAGCAAAAACCTGTTAATCACAGCAACTACCCTTAAGACAGATCTTGTGTCATTAAAGACCATCATTCAGGTGGCTGGAGCCATCTAAATGATGGTCCTTAATCGCAGGTGACGCGCTTTGACGTTCAAAACTTCTCTTGAGAAAGCACCTGTCTTTAACCCGTTTAGCCCCGGATCCCTACAGTAGGAGATGGCTTGACCGTGATAATTCAAGGGTAGTGCCAGATTAGCTTGGCGCCTGAAGGCGCCGAGCTAATCTGTCACTACCCTTGAATTATCATGGTCAAGCCATCTCCTGCAACTGGTACATAGTCGTTGGGGAACACCTCCAAAATTTGAGAAAGGGGACCTTGGGGCTAAAAGGCTTAAGACCACTTTTCTTCTTGCAAACAAGGGCGTAGCTCAAAACAAGTAACACTCTGAAGCTATATATTATTATGAGGTCGGAAAATGCATTATTTCTTACTGCAGTGTCTCATGTTCACTTTTCTCAGCAGTCAAGGGGTTAATATTTTTGTTTTTTACAGGAAATAAGGTTATTATGTTTAGAAAAGAAGCTCAAACGTACAGCATGCGGTATCAGTGATACGCGGTAAATGGCCTTTTGAGAAAGAATTTTGAAAAAAAAAAAAAGATTGAAACAATATAAAAATAAAAATTGACATTTATCAAAAAACTTATTACACTGTAACTGCCAGCCATATTAAGTTCATTTTTAAATATTTTTTTTATAAAAAAAATAATCAAATTTACTAATTTAATATTTGTGAAATCAGTTCACCTTTTTGGTCCAGTGATTATAGTAGATACGCTCCAGCGCACGCTGGTATGGGTCCTGGCTGTAAAGCTGGGGCTTCGGGAATGCTTCCTCAAGGTACTCTGTCATAAACCAAAACTAGACTCGTTGACTTTGAAAAAGCTGAAGTTCGCTGATAAAACACTAAGTTGTATTTGAGAGAAGAAAACATGATGTACTGGGTCCTAGATCCATTTTCAGATGAAAATGAACAATATGAAAACAATCATAAAGAAAGAAGAGAAGAGAAAAGCCTGAACCCATTGGCACCACAGGTTAACCCTCCTAACCCCAGGGTCGCATTTTTGCAAACTTTTGGAGGCATTGTCTAACAACTATGTGCCAGTTGTAGGAGATGGATTGATTATGATAATTTAAGGGTAGTGCCAGATGAGCTTGGCGCCTTCAGGTGCCAAGCTCATCTGGCACTACCCTTGAATTATCATGATCAACCCACCTCCTGCTGCAGGGTCCTGGGGCAAAAATGGGTTAATAATAACAAACTTCTCTCTTCTCTGAACACTGACAAATAACCACTTATCAGAATCCTTACAGGTATGAGACAATATCTTACTCTTACAATTTCAAGACAGGATACAAGCTGTTAACTATTGACCCTTGGGCTGTCGGTAGCGGTTATTGTCGCAATGATTCCTGCAGGAATCATTGCCACACAAACCTCTACCCACAGCCTTGGGGACAAATTTATAGATGTCACAGAAACTCGAGGGATTTCAAGATCTTGCAAGTCCGAAAAATTTAAATGGGAAGAGCAGCTATACCTGCACAGATAAGCGACTCGTAGACATTTCTCCCATTGTGTATGATGACTGGGACCTCCCCGTAAAAGTTGATGTCGAAGAACCAGTCAGGTTTGTTGTTCAAGTCAACATTCACACGATCATATTTCACTTTCTTCGCTGCCAGAACCAGTCGAGCCCTCTGCACAACATGAACATACACTTACGTGAAAATAATTGACACATTCATTAAGGCACCAAAGGTGATGGATCCACTATGTACATGTAAATGAGACAAGACCTTGCCCTACAATATAACCTGTTTAGAACAACCAACTTATTTTTAAAGAAAAAAGCAGTCTTAAAGACAAGTGCTCTCTCAAGAGATGTCTTGAAGACAGAAAGTGGCTCCTATCATTAAAGACCATCATTTAGGTGGCTTGGGCCACCTAAACGATGGGTCTTTAATCCTTATCATCCTGATACACCCATTTCTTGAAATGAATTTGACTGAGGGTGGTGCCAGAATAACTTGGCGCCAAGCTATTCTGGCACCACCCTTGAAATAAAACAGTTGACCTATCTCCTAATCTGTAGCCTTCATAGGACAATAAGCAAATTTTACAAAATCAGCCTCAGGAAGTAATGGGTTAATGACAGGTGAATAAGGGTGGTCGCACAAAACATCTGAGCTGTAGATGCTTCACAAAGTTGCACACTTATACACTCAAACATGTCAAGACGACAACATGTACAAGGGCGAGCACCTGTCGAAGCACACCATCCATTTTGGGAACCATCGTTTTCTTTCCGACAGTTAGGTGACCCTGTGCATGAGACCGCATGTCTGTGAACACTTTTTTTGGGAAAGTCCCTTGGGCATATTTGTCTCTCTACAAACATCATGAAAATCAATACAAAAATAATGCAACAGCACCATTTTAAACCAAACACATGACAATGAAAATCTCCCACTGAACCACAGAAAAGTACCAACTCAACGCATTTTAGAACCATTCATATTTGTGACTCTATATAGTACAATTAACTTTTATCAATCGGAATACACCAGTCTGTAAAATAAGTTTGACTAAAATAGTTCAAGGGTGGTGCCAGAATAGCTTGGTGCCTCTAGGCACCAAGCTATTTTGGCACCACCCTTGAACTAAAGCCATTGGTCTACATCCTTATCTGTAAGTACTATAATGTAGCTTGCACATGGCAGTGTACAACTTTCTGTGAAACAATGCTATAGGCATGCCAGTGTGATACCTGTGCATAAGGACACATCCGCATGCTGTAAAGTCTCAGGACTGCCCCAGAGGGCAGGGGGTCTTCAGGACGACGCAGCTCATCTTCGTTGAAAGACATCACTTTGATCTTCTGCAAGTTTCTTCTCTTGTGTGTCTTATGTTGGAGTCTACAAAGTTGCCTGATGTCAGATGAGCAGTCAATGTGTGATTTTCAACATATACAGGGGAGCTGAACTAGATCTGTTCAAAAAACAAAAAGAAAAAAGTTTAACCATTTGTCAACAATAGAGCTCTTTCTCAAGTTCATGTCCACAGAAATCACCTCACTGAAAAGTGCTGCTGACAGCCAAAAGGTTAAGATAAAAGCCAACTTCAGTTATAGTCCATCTGACCAATGCTTGCCTCATGATTTTTGCAAATAACTTTTGAACGCAGATAACTTGAAGACCACTCTAAGAAGATAAAATGATCAGCAACCTTGGTCCTAATTTATTTCAATGTTCCTTTAGTCCCGACAACAATGGTTCAGCCACTGCCTTCAGAAATTTTGAACATGATCTATTTATACCTGCTAAAATATACCCTGATCAAGCCCCATTCAGAAACACCAACACAAATGTTTCTGCAAACTGCACGCTCTCTATGCTAAACGTTTAAAAGCTTGATCTTGTGGTGGGTCTGGTCCATGCATAGATTTAGTTTCAGCATCAGTGGTATAGGTCAGTGGTCACTGAGGCATGAACAGGGTATATATCAGTATTTCAACTTTCAAGTAGGTCATCTCCATGATCTCCCGAGGGAGTGGCTAACACGTTTGGTTGGAAAACAACAAAATTTTAAAATAAATTAGGAATAAGTTTGGTGGTCACTTTTTTTTTTTTAGTATTGTCCTGAAATGTCTTGTTCATAAGTTAACAAGAGGCTCACAGAACAGGCTCTTCACAGCTTTCTAACGCTAAGTAAACAACTTTATTGCACTTAAAACTTCAAATATAAGATTATTATATGTGTTGATGTGGTTATTTTGGCTTATGAGAGGTTATTCCGACTGTTTCTGGACAGCACGCTCCTGTCGCAAGGGAAGTAATCAACGTGTCATCGGTAGTGGAAAACGACTTACTAAATACAACTTAATTAACTTTAATGCAAACCAAACTTCTAACACTTGATTATTTTGTGTTTAGGTTCTCAATAATAGTTGTAGATATGGTTATTTTAGTTTAGGAAAGGTTATTCCGGGTTAAGAAAGGTTATTCTGGGTTTTAGCAGGATCCCGGAAACCGAGCCGCACTCAAGACTGACAAGGACGGGCCGGGTAAGAAATTGTCAAAAGTCAGGCCGCAAATACTCACTGTGCTTTTAGGTGTCTGGCATGTGAGGCTCTCTGGAATATCTTCCGTTTCGAGCCCGGCTGCACTGTGTTTATAACTGATGAGCGCTGTTGAGCTCTCTCTGGATTGGTTCCGTCCGAACCCGGACCTCCGTGAAATCTCCGCTGCGTTCGGTAAACATTGAATCTCCACTGCAGTCTTTCCATGGTCATACTACGCGCATTCAGACTAGATGTCACACTTATGTGTCGGAACATATGCAAAGTAGCTGGGTCATAAGTCATCCAATGTCCTTGTCCGACCGAAAATCGAACCTGGTTTGCGGTTTGCGTTCACGGATGCTGAACCAACCGAATCATGTTTCCGAGTTCCCAGGAAATCCGCTTATGGGTCTACCCAGAACTGAGAAGAAAAAAATCGATACACAGGCATAGCCAGTGGCACTCTTGTAAATAAACAGAATTTGTGCAAAGTCATTATGACTAGCAGCGTAATCTTTTGCCATTGCCGCCGTCAGCACTTGAAAACCTACTAGATTTTCTGACCGGGACTCAGTGTTCAGCAGTGACGGACGGTCAGCTTGACGTCCGCCACCGTCTCGCCGAGTGAAATTAATTAGTTACTGATTTAGGTTTAACGCCGAGCAGGCAACCAAGGCCATATCACGGCGGGTCTCGAGTGAAGCCGTCATGAACTACGCAAGTTTATGATACGTCACTCGGCAACAGTATAATTCAGTATTACAAGAAACCTGCTCAGTCAGTCTTGTTTTGAGTGCTAAATTCGCAAATCACTGAGCGGTTCAGTGGCCGGGTTCACAATGATGCTCGGCTGTCCGCTAAGGCATTTCTACCCTTCTTTTCAGTCACTGATGCCGCCGATTGAAGGCTGAGAACAGCACTGACTGACATGACGGTCTTTGGCCGGCGCCGTCGGGCATAAGCGCTTTTTGTCAGTTGAGGTGATTCAGTCCTGCAGAGGCCAAAGGGTCACACAGAAATTCAGCTTTCGATAACATTATGTTGAAAATTATCTATTAACTCAGTCATTCAGCCCCACTGCCGTATTTTCCCAATTTCGGAGGCTTCACTGATCTAGCGAATATGTACCCGGCAGTCAGTTGCAGGCGGAATCGACAATGACTTAATTCAAGGGTAGTGCCAGATTAGCTTGGCGCCTGACGGCGCCAAGCTAATCTGATACTACCCTTGAATTATTATGGTCGATCCATCTCCTGCTGTATTGCGTCGGGACTGAATGCCGTTACATCCTATCCTTCTTCTAATCCGCAACAACCTGCCAGGCGGGTACAGGTCAGTGCGGCCAGCAAATGAGTTGATCAATCATTAAATGATCACTACCATCCTTTGTTCGCTTGAAAAGTAAATATCCGCCCAAGGCGCCCCGCATCAATAGCTGCGAAAGTGTCTATGGCGTCGCCTACCGGGCGACGCGCGCTATGCCGGCGACACTTCCGCAGCTATTGATGCCGGGCGCCTTGAGTGAGTTAAGTAGGAGGCTGTAGACTCGGACAGTGCTATCATAGTCCTTCTCAGTAGTGATGCGCGATCCGTGGCCGCCATGGGCAAAGAGGCATAGATGCACATGAGCCCTTGCCATGCAGCATCAGCGGCCACTCATAACACATGAGCCCTTGCCATGCAGCATCAGCGGCCACTCATAACACATGAGCCCTTGCCATGCAGCATCAGCGGCCACTCATAACACATGAGCCCTTGCCATGCAGCATCAGCGGCCACTCATAACACATGAGCCCTTGCCATGCAGCATCAGCGGCCACTCATAACACATGAGCCCTTGCCATGCAGCATCAGCGGCCACTCATAACAGATTTTTGTCTCTCAGGGGCTGATCCCTGAGGGGGGTGTTCCAGGGCCGGACCCCCCCCCCCTCCCCCCCCCCCTCGAGTATAATTACATCCTCAGGTGGGGGTACGGATCATCGGCCTCCTTAACTTTTTGTTTTCGGTCCTAATCCTTGATACAGAGTCCCAACACTGAGACGAAAGTGTCAAATTTGTTTGTTAGTGTGACTCATACACAAACACTCTGTATCAGTCTCTCTCTCTCTCTCTCTCTCTCTCTCTCTCTCTCTCTCTCTCTCTCTCTCTCTCTCTCTCTCTCTCTCTCATACCACACACACACATACACACACACACACACACCGGCACACACACACACACACACACACACACACACACACACACACACACACACACACACACACAGAGTAGAAGACCACAGCTTTGATCAACTATATCTGCTGATCTGCTGCCACCCTGTACATAGTTTTATACAGCTGTTTTGTAATAAAGAAGGTTTAACCCCTCGGCAGACTGGACACAGCCATACCACCCATCTGCAAGAGATATAAAAACACATGAGCTCCGCTGTCGCGGGCGATCATGAGGTTCTATGCTTCTTGCTTGCTTTACTAGTTTTGCAGGGGCGGATCTGAGGGGTTTCAGGACCACCACCACCCCCCTTCCCTCCCCCAGCCCAAATTTTTTTTAAAATGCTATGATCCTGTTTTGGAGTTTGGAACCCCCCTGTCATTGGAAAGGCTCCCAGCACGCAAAGGTCCGCAGGCCCACGACAGCCACAGTGGGTCTGCGCACGGCTGTGCGCGGGCCCACTGCGGCCGTCGTGGGCCCGAAGACGTTTTGCTATTGTGGTTTCCCTCACCCCCTCCACCACCCCCCCCCCCCCCCCCCCCCCGCAGCCTCTTTTCGATTTTTTTTGGCCGGTGGACAAGATGGTTCCCTCGGGAAGGCCGAGTTTCATCCGTCCCTGTTTTGTATCCCTGTTTGTTAGACAGGCGCATAGGCGGCTGAGGTAATGCTTATGCTTTGATTTTACGATTGTTTTGTGTTGCACTTTTAAAGTGCATGATAGCATAGTGCGTTTGCAATGCTCGTGAACCACGCCCTACCCCCCCCCCCCCCCCTTATTAGTTTCTTTGGGATGCAAGTTTTGATACACTTCTTTCAGAGAACGGTTTACTTCCCAGTATGCAATGGTCTTCGGGCCCACGACGGCCGCAGTGGGCCCGCGCACACCTGTGCGCGGGCCCACTGCGGCCGTCGTGGGCCCGAAGACGTTTCGGCTACAGGTGTTACTCCTATACCCGTCTACATTCACGTGAATGTTGTCTACCCGGCCGTTTGTGCTAAGCTCAGGTAAGAGGAGCCGGCAAAATCGGAGGTTGTAGGCGGTTTTCATACCCCATTTAGGTCATCCGTCTGAAGTGGGCAGACGTAAAACAAAGTGTTCCTGTTAGCACGTGCACGTTGGCGCGGGAGACACAGACACTACACGATTTACGTCAGTTTGTGAGGTAAACGGCAATCACGGCAATATGACTGAAAGGACCAGGAAAGGTAAACAATTTTTTTTTTTTTTTTTTTTTTTGGGGGGGGGGGGGGGGGGGGGGTAAGAATACCTTATTTCCATAGTTCAACATCTGTTTAGCTCAGATTTTGACCATTTCATACTCGACAACCTGTATGAACAGCAGGCTTATGTAGACACTGTTTATGGAAAACAAGTAGGGCATCAGAGGTGAGGCTTGCCTGTTTCATTAACCCATATCATACTGAGGCTAAAAGCTTCAAATTTGTACATTGCCATATGCAAGCTACATTATAGTACTTACAGATAAGGATATAGACCAAAGGCTTCAGTTCAAGGGTGGTGCCAGAATAGCTTGGCGCCTAGAGGCGCCAAGCCGATTCTGGCTCTACCCTTGAACTATTTTAGTCAAACTTATTTCACATATGGGTGTATTCCGAATGATAAGGGTTAAAGAGATTCAGACGTTTCATTGTTACAAAAATATTCGCAAAAAAACAACACAACAACCCCATGGCTCACCGGCGAGCATTGCAAATGCACTATATTTATACATATATACAACATTGTGTGGATTGGCCATGACAGTTCAAAAGTAGTGCCAGAACGGCCTGGTCGCATCCAGGCCTTGGGATAGTGTCTTCACTCCGACTTACTACAAGCAGGGACGGATCTGGGGTGAGGGTGGGGGAACCAGGGGTTCCGGACCCCCTCTTCAGACCAAACGTTTTATAACAAAGTTCCTTTTTGGGGTATTTGGAAACCACCACCCCCCACCCCCTCCTCTCTTATTGATGTTTTTGGCGAGTTTCAGACCCACCCCCCACCCCTCCTTCCAGACAGTTCTTTAAAATCCTATAACAAAGTTCCCTTCTGGGGTATTTGGAAACTCCCCACCCCCACCTCTCTAATTGATGTTTTTGGCGAGTTGTTTTGGCGAGAGGGCATCAGAGGAGAGGATTGAATGTTTCATTAAAGAGATTCAAAGACGTTTCATTGTTACAAAAATATTCGCAAAAAAACAAAACAAAAAAACAACCCCGTGGCTCACCGGAGAGCATTGCAAATGCACTATATTTATACATATATATATACAACATTGTGTGGATTGGCCATGACAGTTCAAAAGTAGTGCCAGAACGGCATGGTCGCATTCAGGCCTTGGGATAGTGTCTTCACTCAGACCTACTACATGCAGGGGCGGATCTGGGGTGGGGGTGGGGGGTGGAGTTCAGGGGTTTCAGAACCCCCTCTCCAGACCAAAAGTTTTAAAACAAAGTTCCTTTTTGGGGTATTTGGAACCCCACCCCCCCTCAGCCCCTCCTCTCTGATGTTTTTGGCGAGTTCCAGACGCCCCCCCCCCCTCCTTCCAGACCCTTTGTTCTTTAAAATGCTATAACAAAGTTCCCTTTTGGGGTGTTTGGAAATTCCCCACCCCCACCCCCTTCTCTCTAATTGATGTATTTGGCGAGTTGTTTTGGCGAGTCCTGCCCCCCCCCCCCTCCCCCCTCCCTTGCTGTTTGATTTTTCGGCCACTTCAAGACGGTCTGGCGTCGGGGAGGCCTGTTGTGTCAGGTTGAAGGTCCCGTGAAACGTTGGACCTCCCCACCCCCACCCCACCCTCGAGGTAACTGATCCGCCCCTGTACATGTATTCTCCTTCACTGCTAAGAAAACGCGTTAACAATTCAACTGTAAGAGGCATAGGTCCTCATGAGCCCCCGCATTTGCGGGGGCTCATGTGGATCTATGCCTGTTGCTGACACCACTTAGTGTCCATTTTACTTGGATGGCTGCGCGCGACTCCTTTGGCGTTACCAAAAAGGTGACTGCCAAACGTGTACAATCCAAGCCAAGTCCGGAAAAAGGAAAAACACGCTTAGAAAGGACAGTTACGGCACAATCGTCCTTCTAAGCGTGTTTCTTTCTTTGCTGGATTTTTTTTTGGGGGGTTGAATTAACCCTAAGGCTGTCGGTAGCGGTTTTTGTCGCAAACCGCTACCGACAGCCAAAGGGTTAACAAAGATAACCTGCGTTATGGTCGTCCCCACACTGGTTACCCCGCTCCATTCGCTACGCATCAAGGCACAGCGGATTGATGGCTGCAACTAGAGTGGTCGAAACGTCACCCAGTATGTTTCAGGGTGTTGGTGTTAAGACGAGGTCATCATTCGCTCCGATATAAACCACTGGGATTCAATCACAGGCAATGGATGATCGACGCTTAATTGGGTCTCTGAACACGGATAGTCGTTGTACAGTATTTACAACTATCCGTTTTCACAGCTGATAATTACGCAATGATCATCCCATTCCTGTGCTGGAGTTCAGGCAAAATCTTCGTTGGGAAACTGAAAAATTCTCTGCAATGTGATTCCTGAAGTCAGTCTCAACGCTAAAATGAGAACTGCTACTGAAGTCGACCACATCCAATCCGGCACTCGCGTCACAATTTCTTACATCCTTGGCTACAAAGACTGGCGGAACACTATCCTGCTATCTATTCATCGTTAACTGTCACGGTCGGCGGCGGGCGCTCTCTCTTCCAGAACCTTCGGAGGCGGGGCACTCCCGGCCAGTTTCGCCGGAAAATGGGGTTGACGGCGAAATAGAAGAGGGGTTTGACGAACACGACGTGCAGGCGCAACAGATCGTACACACCGTATCTGGAAATAACTTCAGATGCCAGGGAGCGAACACTGCCAACGAAAATGTTCCCTCTGTGTGGGGCGGAGTCGCTGTTGAGAATCTGATCCTGCCAAGAACAGAAAAGAAAAAAAAGTTAAACGTAAAGGGCTTAACACAGGAGCGCACCCCCCCTCCCCCCCCCCCCCCCCCCCCCCCACCAAAAAAAAAAAAAATGAAAATGATAATTATATCAAAGTCCCTATTTTGGTAGTCCGGAAACCAACCCTTCATCCCCCCCCTCCCCCCCCCCCCCCCCCACACACACACACCCCACACACCCAAAAATAAAAATAACATTTTTTTAAAAAGTAAATAAAAAAAATAAATATTTTTTTTAATCGTTAAAATGATACATCAAAGTCCCTATTTTTACAGTCCTCGCGCTGGGACCATATGGCGTTGAGGCGCGTCCCCTGAGTGGTGCATACGAGGTCCCTCGCGAGAGGGGTGCACCGAATGAAATAAGGTGCCGTGAACCAACATGGTCTAAGGGAAGGAGACCACAACAGAAACCCCTGGTCCTCCTGCTAAGGGGGTTGGGCGTGGGGGTAGCTTCCCCACCCTGCAAATAAGAAAATAGCTTAAAAAACGCCGACGAAAAGACAAACAGCAATTCCTTTCCTGGAGGAGGAAGGTTCTTCTACCAGAAGATTCAACTTATGACGCCGTGTGGTGAAAGCCGGAAGTCTTCGGAAGCCACAAGACCGAGCCGCCTCTCTCTCTCTATCCAGGGACACAATCATGGGCACATTAAATGTCAAGACCATGTACCAGAGCGGGAAGTCCGCCCAGATAGCAGCGGAAATTCAAAAGTACAGCCTTTCCTTGCTAGGTATCAGTGAAGCCAGATGGACGCAGTCTGGCCAGAAAAGGCTGTTAAGTGGGGAGATGATTCTGTATTCAGGCCATGAAGAGGAGAATGCCCCCAAACAGAAGGAGTAGCATTCATGCTGTCACCAGTGGCACAGAGAGCGCTGATTGGCTGGGAACCTCTTGGGCCAAGAATTATCACAGCAGCCTTTAGAACTAGGAGAAAGATCAAGTTGAACGTCATCCAGTGTTATGCGCCCACCAATGACAGTGAACAGGAAGAGAAACAAGAGTTCTACAACCGACTCCAGAGTGCTGTGGACAAATGTGCGGAGCGAGACATCACCATCGTCATGGGCGATTTTAATGCCAAAATAGGGGAGGACAACACCTGATACAAAGAGGTGATGGGGAGACAGGGACTAGGGGAGATGAGTGAGAACGGGGAGAGGTTCGTAGACTTTTGTGCTCTAAACAGACTTGTCATTGGAGGCAGCATCTTCCCACACAGAAGAATACACAAAGCAACATGGATCTCACCTGACCATACTACAGAGAACCAAATAGACGATATCTGCATTAGCAAGAAATTTAGAAGATCCCTTCAAGATGTTCGAGTGAGGAGGGGAGCAGATGTCGCCTCAGACCATCATCTGCTTATCTTAAGAATAAAGCTCAAGTAAGAGAAAAGCAGAACAGGGACAACAAGAAGACAGCGCTATAATGTAGCCTTCTGAGAGAGACTGGAGTGAGAGAAGAGTTCAAACTGGTGCTGTCCAACCGGTTTCAAGCGCTACAGGAGCTAGTAAATGAAGAGGGGGCGGTCACCACTGAGCAGCAGTGGAAGGCAGTTAGAGAGGCACTGAACTCAACCTGCAAAGACACTGTGGGTTTCAAGAAACACCATCACTTCACAAGGACTGGCTGTCGGCACAGACCTTGAAGAAGATAGAAGTGAGGAAGCAGAAGAAAACAGTTGTCAACAACAGTCGCACGAGAGAGGCCAAAGCAAGGGCACATGAGAAATACTCGGAAGCCAACCGCGAGGTGAAGCGGAAGTATCAGGACAGACAAGAGAGCCTACACAGATGGCCTAGCAACAGAGGCAGAAAAGGCAGCAGGCAGCGGCAACCTGAAACAGCTCTACGACATTACCAGAAGATTGTCAGGCAATTATGGCCATACAGAAAGAGCAGTAAAAGACAAAGAAGGCGACCTCAGCAAGTGTTCAACTACAGAGGAATCACGTTGCTGTCAGTACCAGGAAAGGTCTTCAACAGGATCATCCTGGAGAGAATGAAGAGCTCCGTCGACCCCCAGCTGAGAGACCAGCAAGCAGGATTCCGGAAAAACCGATTATGTACAGACCAGATTGCCACTCTCCGCATCATCGTGGAGCAGTCTCTGGAGTGGAGCTCCCCGCTGTACGTCAACTTTGTTGATTACGAGAAAGCATTTGACAGCGTGGACCGAGAGACTTTGTGGAAACTCCTACGACATTACGGTGTACCCACAAAGCTCGTCTGCCTGATCAAGAGCAGCTACGATGGCATGACATGTCGCGTGATCCACAAAGGGCAGTTCACCAGGGAGCTCCAGGTCAGAACCGGCGTCAGGCAGGGGTGTTTACTGTCTCCGTTCCTCTTCCTACTGGCCATAGACTGGGCCATGAAGAGGACCACAGAGCAGATTTACTTACTTACGCCTGTCACCCCTACCCTGGTATAGGCCGTCGACGAGAGACCTCCAGCGACTCCTGTCCTGTGCTTCTTAACATTAACAGTTGCCTTAGAAGAATCTTGAAAATCCACTGGCCAGAGAAGATCAGCAACATCAGACGGGTGGGAGAGAACAGAGCAGATAACAGCAGAGAATGAAATTGGGCGAAGAAGATAGGGATGGATTGGTCACAGTCTGAGAAAGCCAGCTTCCAGTATCACTAGGCAGGCATTGTCATGGAACCCCCAGGGAAAGAGGAAAAGAGGTAGGCCGAGAAACACCTGGCGTCGAGACCTCCAAGCAGACATCAAGAGACTGGGAATCACCTGGAGTAAAATCGAAGGAGAAGCACAGGACAGGAGTCGCTGGAGGTCTCTCGTCGACGACCTATACCCTGGGAGGGGTGACAGGCATAAGTAAGTAAGTATTTTTATAGTCCAGAAACCACCCCCTCACCCATCCACTCCCACCCATCTGACACGGAGCAAAAGGTCTTTACACGCGCTTTTTGATTTTTTTCTTGTCCACTACTGGGAAGGTAGGCCTGGCTCGTCGGGACAACAACAACAACAACAACAATAATAATAATAATAATAATAATAATAATAATAATAATAATAATAATAATAATAATAATAATAATAATAATAATAATAATAATTAGCTCTTGTATAGCGCGGTTCTCCAGGAAAACACTAGACTCACTGCGCATGCACAACAGCACACTCTCTCTCAGACACACGCACAATTATACAATACTTTAACCCACCCCAACCTTACATCCACTTTCCTGTCACATTATAATAATAATGAGTATTTATATAGTGCTTAATCTTAATCAAAAGCTCTAAGCGCTTTACAATCTGTACACAAAAATAAAAATACAATGACATATGCACATAACAAACAAAACACAATACCCGAACACACCACTTACAATGAACTAAACAACAATGCATACATAATAATTTATGTTCTAATTAACATTTTAGTCTAACCACGGAGGATTACATAACTACAACGAAGGCATCAAACACTGGCAGTTATTCAAAGTAAAGCTTGAAGAGGTGAGTTTTCAACGACCTCATGAAGTCAGAGACAGACTCACTGTCTCTGACCTCACAAGAGGCAGTGTATTCCACTGCCATAAGATACAGAATCAGAATAAAAGGATAAAATAATAAAAACAGAATAAAAACAGTTCACTAGGAAAAAAACAGTGATCTACATGTTAAATGCCCGGGGAAAAAAGACTTTAGGTGAACTTTGAACTATGACAATGTGGGCAGATTCCGCATTTCAATTGGCAACGAGTTTCACACACTTGGGGCTAAAAAGGTGAATTGAAAGAACGTTTCCCGACAGTCTTCATATTAAGCTTCGGGATTTTTAACAGTTTTTCACTGGTGGAGGAACTGAGGGTACATGATGGCTGATAAACAAAGAGCTTGGCCGAAAGGTAGGGCGGGAGAGATCCGCTGTCAAAATGCAGATAGGCAAAAATTTCATATTTTCTACTGGCAGCGGAATTTCAAGGGCAGCCAGTGCAGCTGCTTCAGCAGAGGCGTAACTGACGTGGTCTCTCTTTCGTTTCTTCGCCGCATTGTTCTAAATCATCTGCAAGCGTGAAATCTGATCTGCCGGTAAACCTGCCAGAACAGAATTGCAATAATCGAGCCTGGGCGTAATAAATGCATTGACAAGTCTTGAAGCCGCACTTTCTGTGAGATACGGTCTGAGGGAAGAGATTCTGCGCAACTCAAGGAAACCAGCGCGGCAGACGCTACTCGGTGATATTATCATGCATGGAGAGCGTCGAATCAATCTTCACACCTAGATATTTGACACAGTTCTGGAAATGAACGCTGCAGCCACCAATGTTTGCGAACTCGCTGTCAATCAGACTAAGGCGAGACTGAGAGCCAACAAGCATGACCTCGGTTTTGTCAGTGTTAAGATTAAGTTTGTTGCTAGTCATCCTGGACAGGACGTCGTCTATACAACACTGTACGCTCATCTTAGCGGAGTTGAAGTGGCCAGACACGCTACTTTTTGACAATTCAGTATCGCCAGCTTACTTTTGAAAATCACACTCATAGGCGGCAATTACACCAGACATAGGTTGTGAATACAAAGTAAACACAAAACAGGCCCTAATACGGAGCCTTGAGTGACTCCACACAACAAAAGATTAGAATCAGATAGCTGGCGCGGCCGACAACAATAACAGCATGTGAAAGATCATTCACTTATGAAGTGAACCAGGCCAGGGCGGTACCGGATGCCAAAAGTCACTTCTAACCTCTGCAGCAAAACAAAATGATCGAACGTGTCGAATGCTGCGCTGAGGTCCAACAGAGCAATGAGAGAGACAAACTCTCTCATCTGCCTTCACTAGCAGACCACCCAGGACACTCAGCACAGCAGTCTCCGTGCTGTGCTCCTTTCTGTATGCCGACTGATGCATCTCTAAAAGACCGTTTCCAGACGAAATGGCTTTGTAGCTGTTTCAAAACAATCTTCTCCAAAATTTTGAAATAAACGGAAGGTTAGAGACAGGTCTAAAATGTTTCAAGTCGTTTGGATCCAGTCCAGGCTTTTTCAAGAATGGTGTCACAACAGCATGTTTAAACTGAGTGAGCACTGTACCTGTTGAGAGATAAGCATTAACTATGGTGGTAATCAGTGGGAGGAGATCATCGATACACTGTTTCAAGAGGGACGTGGGCATGGGATCAAGCACACAGCTCTTTGTTGGTGACTTCATAATAGGTTCACGGATCTCCTGCTCAGTCACTGGCGCGTGGCTCAAAACGTAACAGCAAAGGGCCATTGTACACGCCAACGGGGGATCACATGAACACGAGTCTAGTTCAGAGCAGATATGCGTAATCTTGTCCGAGAAAAAGTCACATAAACGTTGTGGAAGGACATGGCTGGGCACATCCGACGGAAGGGGCGTGGTACGGGCTTGCCCTGCAGACTGAGAAAAGTCTGCAGAAAAGTTGCTTGGACGACGATCTGGAGTCGATCCTGTCCTTGTAGAACTGTCTCCTGGCAGACTGTATGACCGGGACAACTGCTGTGTGAGGTTAAAGGTCCCAAACAAAAGTTTAATTCCCTCCCCCCCCCCTCCTCCACACCCCCCACCCCCCATCCTCGCCCTGGAGGTAACTGATCCGCCCCTGTAACCTTTTCACTACAGATTGCATTTCTGCAATAGTGGTTCATTCCGGCAGCACCGTCCAGCCGTCCAATGAACATGGATTCAAAGTGATGTTAGCAAGAGGCATAGATCCTCATCAGCCCCTGCAACTGCGGGCGCTCATGAGGATCTATGTCTCTTGCAGTTGGAATGTGTTCATTTTTTTCCTAGGCAGTCAACGGCTTAACGTCGTTTGTCCACCACTAAGGTGATTTCAAAGACGGGGCACCGGCGGAATAAGGTCTGAAAAAAATGCTGACCCTGGCTGGTTTGGAGCCCGCAACGAGATCCGAACGATCTACCACCAAACCCATGCAGCTCCCCCAAAGAACAGAAGAAGTATATTATTAGAAACAACAAGAACGACGATAAGAACATGTACAATAATAATAATAATAATAATAATAATAATAATAATAATAATAATAATAATAATAATAATAATAATAATAATAATAATAATAATAATATATAATAACAATAGCAAAACTGATAATAGCAATGATGTTCAGAGATCATCCGAGTTGATTGGTGGATGGTGCAGATGATGATAATAATAATACTGAATAATAATAATAAAAATTAAAATAAACGATAAAATAACAATCGCAAAACTGATAATTACAATGATGCTAAGAGATATGTGATTCATCAGAGTTGATGCCGGTTGATGGTGAAGATGCTGCTGATGATGACGATGACGATGAATTTTTCTCGCACACGCCACGCACAAGAATATCTATAATCACTGTCAGAAAAAGGTCCTCGGGCCGACATCGGAGCTAAGCAGCCCGAGGAACGCCATATGCTGACTAGAACAGCGACACAGCACTTACGTTCCATATCAGGAAAAACAATGCGGCCGGAAGTGAAGCCAGAAAGAAGTCTACAGAGACGCAGAACATCATGAATATTGTATGCCGGGAAACACGGACGCTGATATTTGTTGTCACGAACGAATCTCTATTTGAGCTGAGGCTGCAATTGAAATAGAAAATGAATAATGACTGGTTTGGCAAAAGCCAATATTACATTTCTTTAGTGACAATCGTGATTTTCAATGTATTACTGACATTGAAAATCTCGTTCTTCCCACGCAAAAGAACTTCACTGGCTCCAGAGGTCAGTTTAGTCAGTAAGCTTATCTCCTGCGCCAGTCACCGAGCAAGGTGCTCCGCTATAGCGGAGCACCTTGCTCAGTGGCTGGCGCAGGACTAAGCTCGCTCATGCAACTGTCCCCAAGGTCCGGCGCTTACCGAGCATTTCAAGTCTGCAGCAGCCCCGCCAAGGGCAGATTAGACGCCTGACCAGGACGCCAAGGTGAGGTCAGTTGGGTAGGGGTTGGGTACAGTTTTCTGTTGGGGAGATTGTACCCAAGCCCGGAAACGCCGGATAAACCACAGTGCACTTCGCTTGAGATGCAGGGAGTACGCCACAAATACACTTCTATTCAAATGATATGCAAAGTGTCTCCATGTAAATAGAAGTGTGCTTCTGGTCGGGTACTCCCCGAGTGGGTTCACCTGGGGAGTACTCCCGCAAACGGTACTGCCTGAGGTTGCATAGGCCAAAATCAGTTTGGACGGTTCCTGGTTTAGGCTGGACCTAAGGGGTCATTTTGATGAGTGAGCATTTAGTCCTGCGCCATCCACTAAGCGAGGGGCTCCGCTATAACGGAGCACCTTGCTTGGCGGCTGGCGCAGGACTCAATTATGCAACTGGCCCAAGAGGCAGGAACTGACTTCGGATACACGGCCGGTTACACCAAAACTGAGCACACTTCCATTTAAATGAGATGCGAAGCCGATCGTGGCCACTAAGGTCTATATGGGGAGTGCCCCGCAAACGGTACGGGTCTCTTACCTGTGACGCATAGCGCTCAGCCTGTTTTCATAGTCGACCGAGTCCTGCATGACTATGTGCTGTCCGGTCTTGATAGCCACCCTGGCCCGTCGGAAGATGTTCTCCTTGGCGGCTCCCAGAAGCAATTCATGCTTGGCCATCTCAGTCTGGCTGCCGCCCCTCTTCGAGTCCACAGACGTGGACGCCCCTCTGGGACCCTGGTGGACAGCCGCCTTCTGAAACTTTTCGCGCTCTAGGAGGAGACAGTCCTGAAAAAAATAGAAAGAAAGTAAGATATATATATATATATATATATATATAATATACACTGCACGATAAAAAACGAGACAAAGATTTGCCTGTCGATTTCGATTTTTTTCTTAAGCGGCTTATCATTTTGAAAATCATCTCTCAGCCGCATTTTTGTCCATTGTGTTGTCTTCAAGCTATCTTATCTATCTATCTATCTATCTGACTCGCACGGCTGACTGCTATGAGGACGTGAAAAACTGGATGACAGCAAACAAGCTCAAACTGAACGACGACAAAACGGAAGCCATGCTGGTAGGCACTCGCCAGAAACTTTCCCAGCTCTCTCCCTCTCTCCACCTTCAACTCGACAGCACCCCCATCTCCCTCTCTGACTCGGTCAAGAACCTTGGCGTTATCCTCGATTCCTCTCTTTCCATGACCATCTTCGTCTCCGCCACGGCCCAGGCATGTTATTTCCACCTCCGCCGCATCAGTCAGATCAGAAAATACCTCACTACCGAAGCTGCCACCAAACTCGCTGTCTCTCTCATCTTATCTCGCATCGACTACTGCAACTCTCTCCTTTCTGGCCTTCCTCACTCCACCAGTCTCTCACTCTCCAGCGCGTCCAGAACAATGCTGCCCGCCTCGTCCTCAGAAAGAAAAAATCCAACCACATCACTCCCCTGCTCAAGCTCCTTCACTGGCTCCCCATCCCCCAACGCATCCAATACAAGATTCTGTCTCTCTGCTACAAATCCCTGAACAACTACGCTCCTGCGTATCTCTCCAACTTACTTCACCCCTACACTCCTCCCCGCTCCCTCCGCTCCGCCTCTGACCCTCTCCGCCTCCTCATCCCCCGCACCAAACTCAGCACTTTCGGCCCCCGCTCTTTCTCAGTATACGGTCCAACCACCTGGAACACTCTCCCACTCTCTCTCCGTCAGAAACACTCGCTCTCCTCCTTCCAGTCTGCCCTCAAAACTCATCTCTTTCAACAGTTCTAGCACTATATCACCACACTCCCCAGCCCAAGCTGACCATCCTAATGTATCTTCACTATTTGTGTTATGTGAGTCATTGTCTAAAGCGTGCGCATGCGTGTGCGAGTTGTGAGTGCGCGCTTAGAGTTATAATTATTATAAGATAAGCGCATTATAAATACCGTAATTATTATTATTATTATTATTATTATTATTATTATTATTATTATTATTATTATTAATCTATCTATCTATCTATCTATCTAATCTATCTAATCTATCTATCTATCTATCTATCTGTCTGTCTGTCTGTCTGTCTGTCTGTCTGTCTGTCTGTCTGTCTGTCTGTCTGTCTGTCTGTCTGTCTGTCTGTCTGTCTGTCTGTCTGTCTGTCTGTCTGTCTGTCTGTCTGTCTGTCTGTCTGTCTGTCTGTCTATCTATCTATCTATCTATCTATCTATATCCCGTAGTCTTGCCGACCGTTGGGGCACCACCGATGACTTGGCAACCAGCTCCCTTTACGCTATGACCCGGTAAAGCTACCTACCCCCAAAATCGAAAATCGCAAGACGGACATTTCTCTGTGTGCTGCGTTGTTTTAACACACATCTCATGTTTGTCCAGACACACTATAAAACGGATAACATCATTTTAAACTGCGTTCATTTTTCTTGAAAGCTGAAGATGGGGAGTCATTTCAGATGAAAACATTTTTTTGTGTGGCGTTTTCCATACGTTCACCCTATAAAAAAAAACATCGGACATTTAAGATTCAGCCGCAAATATCTCGCATCTGAGGGCACTCAGCCCAAGTTTATTAGCACTTGAAGGCAAAGAATCATTGTCCATTCAGCTACAACAAGAAAGGAGGATTTTGAGTGAAAAATGGGGATGTCGTTGTCACAGGTACGCGTCTACCCTCTAAACGTAAAATTGATTGCCTTGATTACTTGCTGGTGGTTTATTTACGTCAGTGCGTGTGTGCTTGCATGCGTACGTGTTTATTTGTTTTCTCTTGTTTGTTTGTTTCTTTGTTTTGTCTGTATTCTCATAATGTGACAATGTGAATGTGTGTGTGGGTGGGGTGGGGGTGGGGGTGGAGGGGGGCAGGGCTGTGTGTGTGCGTGCGTGCGTGTGTGTGTGTGTGTGTGTGTGTGTGTGTGTGTGTGTGTGTGTGTGTAATAATAATAATAATAATATAATAATAATAATAATAATAATAATAAATTTATTTCAGTTTTTGCAGGCCATCAGGCCCATATGAACACAAAATACAATTTACAATTTGTGTGTGTGTGTGTGTGTGTGTGTGTGTGTGTGTGTGTGTGTGTGTGTGTGTGTGTGTGTGTGTGTGTGTGTGTGTGTGTGTGCGTGTGTGTGTGTGTGTGTGTTGGTTCATGATTCAACACACTGCGCGCCATAAAAAGAAAACGAGACAAAGATTTGGCGGTCGATATTTTGCAAACGGCTTAACATTTTGAAAGTCTGATTTCGTCACGGTGAAAAAGTTTAGTCCTCTTTACGGCATATGCAACTGCATTTTTGTCCATTGTAATAATAATAATAATAAATAATAATAATAATAATAATAATCACGGTATTTACAATGCGCTAATCTTATAATAATTATAACTCTAAGCGCGCACTCAACTCAAGCACGCATGTGCACGCTTTTAACAATGACTCGCATACCACAAATACATTACGGCAGTCAGCTGGGGGTGGGGTGTGTGGTGGCGTTAGAGTGCTAGAACCGTTGAAAGAGGTGAGTTAGTTTTAGGGCGGACTGGAAGGAGGAGGGAGAGGGTTTCTGACGGAGAGCCTGAAAGTGGGAGGATGTTCTAGGTGGATGGACCGCAGAGAAGGAGCGGGGGCCGAAAGTGCTGAGTTTGGTGCGGGGGATTGTGTAGTCCTTATGACTCTGACCCAGTAAAGCTACCTACCTCCAAAATCAAAAATCGCAAAACGGGCATTTGTCTGTGTGCTACGATGTTTTAGCATACATCTCATGCTTGGCCAGATACACTTAAAAGCGGATAACATTTTAAAATAGCTTAATTTTTCTTGAAACCCTAAAGATGGGGAGTCAGTCATTTCAGCAACAACCAAAAAAAAAAGTGTGTGGCCTTTTCCACACGTTCACCCTTAAAAAAACATCGGAGGCGTAAAAATCAGCCGCGAATGCCTCGCATCTGAGGGCACTCAGCCTAATTTGTTCTGCACTTGTAGGCAGAAGAATCATTTTCCATTCAGCTGCAACAAGAAATGTGGATTCTGAGTGTAAATGGGGATGTCGTTGTCACAGGTACTCGCCTACCCTCCAAACGTTGCCTTGATTACTTGCTGGTGGTCTGTTTACGTCAGTGCTTGTGTGCTTGCCCTCGCGCTGGGACCATATGGCGTTGAGGCGCGTCCCCTGGGTGGTGGATAGGGGGTCCCTCGTGAGAGGGGTGCACCGAATGAAATAAGGTGCCGTGAACCAACGTGGTCTAAGGGAAGGTGACCCCGACAGAAAACCCCTGGTCCTCCTAGTAAGGGGGTTGGGCGTGGGGGTAGCTTCCCCACCCTGCAAAAAAGGAAATAGCTACAAAAACGCAGACGAAAAGACTAACAGTAATTCCTTTCCTGGAGGAGGAAGGTTCTTCTACCAGAAGACTTATGACGTCCTGTGGTGAAAGCCGGAAGTCTTCGGAAGCCACAGGAACGAGCCGCCTCTCTCTATCCAGGGACACAACCATGGGCACATGGAATGTCAAGACCATGTACCAGAGCGGCAAGGCCGCCCAGATAGCAGAGGAAATGCAAAAGTACAACCTTTCCCTGCTAGGTATCAGTGAAGCCAGATGGACGCAGTCTGGCCAGAAAAGGCTGTTAAGTGGGGAGATGATTCTGTATTCAGGTCATGAAGAGGAGAATACAGAAGGAGTAGCATTCATGCTGTCACCAGTGGCACAGAGAGCGCTGATGGGCTGGGAACCTCTTGGGCCAAGAATTATCACAGCAGCCTTTAGAACCAAGAAAAAGCTCAAGCTGAACGTCATCCAGTGTTATGCGCCCACTAATGACAGTGACGAGGAAGAAAAACAAGAGTTCTACGACCGACTCCAGAGTGCCGTGGACAAATGTGCGGAGCGAGACATCACCATCGTCATGGGCGATTTTAATGCCAAAATAGGGGAGGACAACACCGGATACAAAGAGGTGATGGGGAGACAGGGACTAGGCTCGGAGATGAGTGAGAACGGGGAGAGGTTTGTAGACTTTTGTGCTCTAAACCGACTTGTCATTGGAGGCAGCATCTTCCCACACAGAAGAATACACAAAGCAACTTGGGTCTCACCTGACCATACAACACAGAACCAAATAGACCATATCTGCATTAGCAAGAAATTTAGAAGATTCCTTCAAGATGTTCGAGTGAGGAGGGGAGCAGATGTCGCCTCAGACCACCATCTGCTTATCTTAAGAATGAAGCTCAAGCTAAAGAAAAGCCGCACAAAGACAAAAAGAAGACAGCGCTATAATGTAGGCCTCCTAAGGAAACTGGAGTTAGAGAAGAGTTCAAACTGGTGTTGTCCAACCGGTTTCAAGCGCTACAGGAGCTAGTAAATGAAGAGGAGGCGGTCACCACAGAGCAGCAGTGGAAGGCAGTTAGAGAGGCGCTGAATTCAACCTGCAAAGACACTGTAGGGTTCAGGAAACACCATCACAAGGACTGGCTGTCGGCACAGACCTTGAAGAAGATAGAAGTGAGGAAGCAGAAGAAAGCAGTTGTCAACAACAGTCGCACGAGAGCAGCCAAAGTAAGGGCACAGGAGGAATACTCGGAAGCCAACCGCGAGGTGAAGAGGAGTATCAGGGCAGACAAGAGGGCCTACACAGACAGCCAGGCAGCAGAGGCAGAAAAGGCAGCAGGCAGCGGCAACATGAAACAGCTCTACGACATTACCAGAAGATTGTCGGGCAAGTATGGCCATACAGAAAGACCAGTAAAAGACAAAGAAGGCAAGCCTATTGCAGACAGAGCGGACCAACTCGACAGATGGGCCGAGTATTTTGAAGAGTTACTGAACAGACCTAGCCCACCCGACCCCCCAGACATCCAGCCGGCAGAGACCGACCTACCCATCAGCTGTGACAGACGGCTAAAGCAGCAGGGCCAGATGGCATTCCAGCGGAGTCTCTAAAAGCAGACCTAGAGACAACAGTGGAGATGCTGTACCCACTGTTTGGAAAGATCTGGGAAGAGGAGGTGATGCCGGCTGACTGGAAGGAGGGGTACCTAATCAAGCTTCCCAAGAAAGGCGACCTCAGCAAGTGTTCTAACTACAGAGGAATCACCATGCTGTCAGTACCAGGAAAGGTCTTCAACAGGATCATCCTGGAGAGAATGAAGAGCTCCGTTGACCCCCAGCTGAGAGACCAGCAAGCAGGATTCAGGAAGAACCAATCATGTACAGACCAGATCGCTACTCTCCGAATCATCGTGGAACAGTCTCTCGAGTGAAAGCGTTTGACAGTGTGGACCGAGAGACTCTGTGGAAACTCCTACGACACTACGGTGTACCCACAAAGCTCGTCCGCCTGATCAAGATCAGCTACGATGGCATGACATGTCGCGTGATCCACGAAGGGCAGTTCACCAGGGAGCTCCAGGTCAGAACTGGTGTCAGGCAGGGGTGTCTGCTGTCTCCGTTCCTCTTCCTACTGGCCATAGACTGGGTCATGAAGATGATATGACCACAGAGCACAGACGAAGTGGAATACAGTGGACACTGTGGCCACAGCTTGACGACCTCGATTTTGCAGATGACTTGGCATTACTGTCCCACACTCATCAACAAATGCAAGACAAGACCACGAGGCTTGCTGACATATCGTCCCAAGTGGGCCTCACCATTCACAAACAGAAAACAAAGACAATGAGGCTGAACGCAACCAGGGAAGAACCAGTCTTGCTTGCTGGCACCCCGTTGGAGGAGGTGGAGTCCTTCACCTATCTCGGGAGCATCATAGACAAAAAAGGCGGCACTGATGCAGATGTCAGAGCACGAATCGGTAAAGCCAGAGCAGCCTTTCTCCAGCTGAAAAAAAGTGTGGAGTTCCAGAGAGCTGTCACAACACACCAAAGTCCGGATTTTCAACTCCAATCAGTGTAAAAGCAGTTCTCCTATATGGAGCAGAGACTTGGAGATTGACAAAAACCACAGTCAACAGAGTACAGACCTTCAGGAACAGTTGCCTTAGAAGAATTTTGAAAATCCACTGGCCAGAGAAGATCAGCAACGTCAGACTCTGGGAGAGAACAGAGCAGATAACAGCAGAGAATGAAATTGGGCGAAGAAGATGGGGATGGATCGGTCACAGTCTGAGAAAGCCAGCTTCCAGTATCACTAGGCAGGCATTGTCATGGAACCCCCAGGGAAAGAGGAAAAGAGGTAGGCCGAGAAACTCCTGGCGTCGGGACCTCCAAGCAGACATCAAGAGACTGGGAACCACCTGGAGTAGAATCGAAGGAGAATAACAGGACAGGAGTTGCTGGAGGTCTCTCGTCGACGGCCTATACCCGGGTAGGGGTGACAGGCGTAAGTAAGTAAGTTGTGTGCTTGCATGCGTATGTGTTTGTTTTCTGTTGACTGCTTACTTCTTTGTTTTGTCTGTATTCTCTTAATGTGAATGTGTGTGCGAAGGGGAGGTGTGTGTGTGTGTGTGTGTGTGTGTGGGGGGGGGGGGGGGTTTCATGATTCAAAACATGTGTATTTTAAGGTGGTCAGCTGGTGGTCTGTTTTCGACAGTGCGTGTGTGCCTCCCCCACACACCCCCCCCCCCCCCCCCCACGCCCCCAAACACACACACACACACTCACACACACACACACACACACACACACACACACACACACACATTCACATGGTCACATTATGAGAAAACACACAAAACAAAGAAGCAAGCAAACAAAAGAAAACAAAGAAACACACACGCATGCGTGCATACACACACACTGAGGTAAACAGACTACCAGCAAGTATCCAAGGCAATCAATTTTACGTTTGAAGGGTAGGTGCGTACCTGTGACAACGACATCCCAATTTTTCATTCAAAATCCTCCTTTCTTGTTGCAGCTAAATGGAAAATGATACTTCTGGCTACAAGTGCAGAGAAAATTAGGCTGAGTGCCCTCAGATGCGAGGCATTTGCGGCTGAATCCGATGCCACGGTTTTCAAGGTGAACGTGCGGAGAAGGCCACACACACACACACAAAAAAGTTTTCTACTGAAATGACTCCCCATTTTAAGGTTTTCAAGAAAAATGAACCCATTTTAAAATGGTGTTATCCACCTGTTAGAATGTCTGGCCAAACATGAGATGTGTGCTAAAACAACGCAGCACACAGAGAAATGTCCGTCTTGCAATTTTTGATTTTGGGGGTAGGTAGCTTTGCCCGGGTCACAGCGTAAAGACTACGTATTGGACAACGATGCAGCTGAGAGTGCTGTAATAAAGACTAAAAATATTAAGCCGTTTGCAAAATATCGACCGGCACATCTGTAACTCACGCAGACTTGCCCACAGTCGCACGTACAGACTCTCACGCAACAGACGCATACACCGCCACTGACTCAGACGGGCGCATTCATGCGGTAAAACTCAACACACGGGCTCCCTTTCTAAAGTAACTTTTATACACTAGTAAACAATAAAAGACGAATGCTCACAAAACTATCAAGCTATATACATCACTCCTTTCCCACTATCACGTCTTAATATCACATACACGTCACACAATAGCACGGCCAGGCTAGGTATTAGTTCTCACAGTCTCCAACCTGTTTGATGTTATCGCCTGGTTACGTTGGTCCTTCTCACGTCTAGGCGTGCAAGTCCTTCGTTGTACGCTCTTTCCTGTCGTCCTGTCTCTATCACGGACGTCCTCGTACTCGTACCGTAGCGCAGTTCTCGCTTTGACTCGGGTATCTCGGTCCCGATCGCTTCACTCCCTGAGTGAAGGGCTGGAGGGATGATGACCTCACGTTAGGTCTGGTGACTGACGTCTCGGCGTCCGTCGCTCCCTCTTTACAAGCACTCTAAACACAACAACAAGGATCTAAAACGTAACGCTTGCTAAACACACAACATATTGGATGACATGAGAAACATTACGTAACCTGGCCGATACAAACAACTCACACTTTCATTTCACACACACGTGCTTCATAACCGAACTACTTTCATTACACCCCCCATATCTCTGTCACTATCTTGAAACAGACTATACATTATTCTATACACTGGAAAAGACTATGCTTAACCAACCACGTACTACCTTCCTAGCGACTTAGGCATACACACCTTACATTCCTTTAATAATCCATCTCGGTACATGAACTAACTCCCATTCCTTTAGTTATCCATCTCGGTAAATAACTGTAAACCAAAACACCGGTTAGCTCACCTTCCAAACCAACATAGCTGAACCAAACCAGACAACGCTATACAACCACATTACTCTTACCAACGCATACTATCCTTAACTAAGCAACTATCAATACTACATATACAGAAACATACCTGAATTCTAGGTTTCAGAGTCTTGGAATACGGGCTAGGTATCTCAAACACATCTGATCCCTCTGACAAGAAAGCCCGTACTAACGTATTACTGCTCTGACAGACTAAACTTCTGCCTACAACTCACTATATCAGTACTCACTAAACTCCCGTGTTAAACATGTCTTAAAGATTTCACGTGGACCACGGCCTCACGGACTATCGGCACAAACAAACCGTTAACAAAAACCGTACCGTATTTAACCTAATGTGTGAGCACTATGTACGAGCATAGAGCTTCATCACAACATCTTTGTCTTGTTTTTATGGCGCGATGTGTGTGTGTGTATATATGTATATGTATATGTGTATGTATATATATATATATATATATATATATATATATATATACATATATATATATATATATATATATATATATATATATATATATATATATATATATATATATATATATATATATATATATATATATATATATATTATATATTATATATATATATATATATATATATATATATATATATATATATATATATATATATATGAAATAAAATAAAATTACAGACGCTGCCCAGCTCTTTGGACTCGAGCTCAGTCTGAAAAGACAGAGGTCCTCCATCAGCCGGCACCCAAGACAGTGTATCGCCCTCCTCACATCACCATTGGCGAGTCTGAACTAAAGTCAGTGCACCAGTTTACTTACCTTGGCTGCATTATCACGTCGGACGACAAGCTGGACAAGGAGCTTGACAGCAGGCTGGCAAAAGCGAACAGCGCTTTCGGGCGACTTTTCAAGCGGGTGTGGCACAATCAACAGCTGAAAACAGGCACCAAGATCAGCGTGTACAGAGCTATGGTCCTCACCACCCTGCTGTATGGTTCCGAGTCCTGGGCCCTCTACCGCAGCCAACTACGACTCCTCGAACGCTTCCACCAGCGCTGCCTGCGCACCATCCTGGGCATTCACTGGAGCGACTATGTCACCAACGTCGAGGTCCTTGAACAGGCTGAAACTGTCAGCATCGAGGCTTTGCTGCTGCGGACACAGCTCCGCTGGGCGGGGCATGTCTCCAGGATGGAGGAACATCGCCTACCAAAGATCACCCTGTTCGGCGAGCTTGCTACTGGACACCGTGACAGAGGGGCACCAAAGAAGAGATACAAAGACTGTCTCAAGAAGTCACTTAGTGCCTGCCAAATCGACCACCACCAGTTGTCTTCGCTTGCTGTGGACCGTGACACCTGGCGCTCCACCATTTACAAGGCAGCTGTCTCCTTTGAGGACTCTCGCAGAGCTAGCCTTAAGGACAAGCGGCTCAGGAGGAAAAACAGAGATGCCGCAACTCAGAACCCTGGCCATACCTCCCCCTGCAGCCACTGCGGTCGAACCTGCCTGTCCCGGATTGGCCTCCGCAGCCACGAACAAGCCTGCAGACGTCGTGGGCAACTCCTATAAAATCTTCGTTCGCGTAGTCAAGCCAAGAGAGAAAATTACATAATAGACACATACATATACATTGCACACTGTTAAGACTGCATCTGGTACATTGAACGCAAAACTGTAAGCATAAACGTCAAGATTATCTAGACTTTTTATTTCCTCCTGACTAACCAAACACGCACATACATGCACGCAAGAACTCACACACACACACACACACACACACACACACACACACACACACACACACACACACACACACACACTCACACACACACACAAACACACACACGCACGCACGCACACACACAAACACACCTGAGCATAGACAAACATGCACAAAACACACTGTTCTATACATATGCACGCGCACACATACACACGCGCCCATACACTTACATATTTGATAAGGTCAGTCATTATTCAGAACGCAGTAGTCGCGTGCGCTTTGTTCGGCGGCTCAGTTTATGAGTGCCGGAATAGTCTTGCCTTGAAGGTGGACAATGAAGATGCCTCGGTAATATTGGCCGGAAACGAGTTCCAAAGTTCGGCCCCGGAGTAAGACAGACTAGTTTTGAATATATCAAGTCGTGGCCTAGGTACTGACAGTTTGTTCCTTGGTGTCTTGTATGGTGTGTTAGCATACTTAAACAAATCCGAGACGTACCGCGGGGCCCGGTTTTGGATATGCGGACTTTAAACATTAACACGCCCTTATTGAACAGAAAGACGGAGGTTACTTAACGGAAGCATGTCAAGGGCCCTGAGTCGCTCGTCAGTGCTGTCTCTGCTATTAGGAAGGATTAGCTTGGCTGCCCTCCGGTGGAGGGAATTACGCCTCTTTAAGCACGCATAATAATAATAATAATAATAATAATACCGTTATTATATAGGCGCTTTTTCTCAATTTTGGGGAAATCGACTCAAAGCGCCGAGCCTGAAACCCAACACACACACTCACGAAACAGGCACGGATTTACGCCATTTAAGACAAACACAGTACAAACACAGTACAAGACAAACACAGAACAAGACAGACAAAGGGCCAGTTCAGCTACTGAAGTTACTGAGATTTTTTATCGCTTGTATTTGAAATTTGTAAAGTGGCCTGAGACCGGTACCAAAGTGTGGGGGGGTGGGTGGGTGGGGGGGTGGAAGAACCGGAGTACCCGGAGAAAGAACTCCCCGACGGTCCGCCCGAATTAACGGTGACACTTACCAGAGGAGAAATGTCCGACGCCGGAACCCGGTATCGAACCTCGCACCTTTGGCATTGGTGGCAGGCGCCTTAACCACTGCGCCACGCACCGCATCACTACACCCGTTCCAGACTGTAGATGCGTAGTCAATGTGGGACTGGATGTGAGCGCTGAAGAAGAGTTTTCTAGTTGGTGAATTCGTAAAGTATATAAGTTTTGAAAGGAGAAATAGATTTCTGGACACAATTTTGCACACACTGTTTACATGCGCATGGGCCATGTCAATTGATCGTCTATAATGACGCCTAACAGCCGGCGCTCCTTAACTTGTTTAATCGGCTCACAGTTGAGGGAAAGGCTAAGTGGCTATAGATTTACCTGGTGCTTTTGACGTGTAGTGATCAACATGCACCCTGTTTTAGATGGGTTAGGTATCATGTAGTTGTCTCGGCACTAATTTGAGACATCTAATAGACTATGTTGTAAAGAAGAATTAATTGTAGATATTTTGCCGACGACACGTTGAAAGTAGCGTTGCCTGCAAACAAATTGCATCGCACATTTGATTGTAAGATACACAAAGGCAAGTCATTAATAAAGATTAAAAACAAGAGAGGGCCTAAAATAGACCCCTGGGGCACTCCATGCTTAATCACACCTTCTGAGGAACGCTTACAGTTGACAAAAACATACTGAGATCTATTGCTTAGATAAGATTTAAAGAAAGCAGCGAAATCTGTGTCTATGTGGTATGCCAACAGCGTCTGTAGCAAAAGTTCATGGTTGACTACGTAAAAAGCTTTAGAAAAATCTAAAAATACCGCACCGGTCATTTCAGTATTTTTTTTTTTTTTTAAGTTAGGCAGATGAGACAGAGCCGTGTGACCAGAGTGGCGGGGTCTGAAGCCTGACTGTAACGGATAAATCAAGTTGTGTGTTGTGTGTACCAGACTGGTGCTGCAGTGGATCCCTTCACACTGTGGCATCTACGGCAATAAAGAAGCTGACAGAATGGCAAAAGTGGGCGCAGAGGAAGAACAAGACGAAAATGGAGTCAGCTTCACAGAGATGAAGACCATCATTAAGTCTGTGTACAGACCACCACAACGGCCCCTAGACAGTTACCATCAGCTGTCCAGACAAGAGCAGGTGACCATCTTCCGTCTGAGGACCGGGCACAACGGACTCAATTCCACCTGCACAGACGCTTCCACCTCGTGCCATCTCCCCTGTGCCCTTGTGGAGAAGCAGAGCAGACCACAGGGCACATCCTCCAGGACTGTGGGAACCACCAGCTGCTGAGGGAGGAGATATGGCTGAAGCCCGGCACTCTACAAGAGAAACTGTACGGGCCTGTGGAGGCGCTACAGAAGACCAGAGATTTCATTTTGAAAGCCAAACTCCAAGTGTGACGGCGTTCGAGAAGAAGAAGAAGAAGGATCAAGTTGTGTATCTCCAGGACGTGACTCAGGTGCCTGTGGGCATGTTTTTCTATCGGCTTTGACAAAGCTGATAAAAGTGAAATTGGCCTGAATTTGTTGGGGTCAGTAAGGTCTTTAGTTTTAGGCAACGGAATGACTTTAGCTATTTTCCAGCTTCTTGGGAAAGTACTTTGTTGGATTATAAGATTGTAGATAAATGTAAAAGATTCAACCACATAGGGAACAGACAGTTTTAAAAAGAAACTATTCATGCCGTCATGACCAAGGAAGCGTTTATTTTTCAGCTGACTAATAGACTTGCCTACGTCGAAAACAGTTATGTACAGAATACTAAAAAAGTCGTTTAGCGCCAGTCTCTCGTCGCAAAAGTTTTTTAGTTTTACAGAAATAGTCGGCTTGTTTAGGTTATTAGTACTTTTATTCAAAAGTGAGTAGGCAGCAGACGGGAAATGTTGATTAAAAGTATCAGCAGGTATAGAAGTACGTGGTGGTGTTTGACGTGATTTGGTAAAGGCAATGAGGGCTCGCCAGATAGATACGGTATCAGTTTTATTATCCATCTTGCGCTGTAAGTGTTTGTTTGTTTGGTGTTGTTGTTTTTTTTTTGTTTGTTTGTTGTTGGTTTTTTTGTTTTTTGCCTCGAGCACCAGATACTTTATGCGGTTGCGCTGCTTGCGGATAGCAGCATAATCTTTGTTCCGCTTCAGTTCATTTCGGAGAGCCATGACGTCTTTAATGTCCTTACTTAACCACTGAGGTCACTGCGCGTGTTTGACTCTCTTCTCATGTAGTGGTGCATGCTTGTCAAGTACACCAAGGAACAATCTGTACCATTCGGCCAACGCTTCTTCAGGAATATCATAGTTATAAACTGACTGAAAAGAGATTCCGCTCAGATCGGCGAGAAACGCGTCCAGATTGAAGTGTTTAAACGACATGTAACGAATAGTGGTATGCTGGTTTTTACGGCATGGCTTGTCCACCTTCAGAGCCCAACTAAGCACACAGGATAGTGGTCGCTAATCGCCACTTGAAGAACACGAGAGCTAAGGACCCTTGACTGACTTGCTGGAAGTGTATTGATCAATTAAAGTGGCAGACGACTGCGTAACTCTAGTTGCGGATGTGATAAGCTGCTTGAGGCCTACCATAGTAATAGTAGACTCCCAAGCAGGGTGTGGGGAAACATGTTAATATTAAAGTCTCCTAGCAGTAAAACACTTCAGAGCTGCAATTGTTAAGAGTGTCCGCCATTTGTAAGAAATCGTCGTACGACTCGAATGATGCAGACGGATTTCTGTAGACAAATCCAACAAGCAAAGGGGCCGATTTGTTTGTCTTCACCTCAACCCACACGCTTTCAACAGAGTCTGATTCCAGGTCTGTTCTTCTGCGTGTAAAGTGCGCAATAGAATCATGAATATAGACAGCTAATCCTGTTTGTTGAGGACGTACAGCCGGGATCGCGCCGGATTACAGAAAACTCCGGTATCGAAATGGATAAATCACTTATGTCAGAATGTAATCGAGACTGTGATTCCAAAAATGGGAAAGGGGTGGGTTGAGTCAGAAGGACGGTCAACTCGGGAATCTTCAGTATTGAGCAAATGATAGATATTTAGATGTCCCACGTGTAAACTGTGAAATTGTAATGAGCTACTCGACATCTTAAAAGACTAGACGTTTAAGTCAAAGAAAATGAAAATGAAAATAAGCATATGAAATAAAATGGTACAGGAACACACGTTTCAGAACTAATGTCTGAACTTAACACAACAGTCAATAATGGCTTGCACACGTAATGCAGGTCATGAAGATGACCACAGAGCACAGACGAAGTGGAATACAGTGGACACTGTGGACACAGCTTGACGACCTCGATTTTGCAGACGACTTGGCATTACTGTCCCACACTCATCAACAAATGCAGGACAAGACCACGAGGCTTGCTGACATCTCGTCCCAAGTGGGCCTCACCATTCACAAACAGAAAACAAAGACAATGAGGCTGAACGCAACCAGGGAAGAACCAGTCTTGCTTGCTGGCACCCCGTTGGAGGAGGTGGAGTCCTTCACCTATCTCGGGAGCATCATAGACAAAAAAGGCGGCACTGATGCAGATGTCAGAGCACGAATCGGTAAAGCCAGAGCAGCCTTTCTCCAGTTGAAAAAAGTGTGGAGTTCCAGAGAGATGTCACAACACACCAAAGTCCGGATTTTCAACTCCAATGTAAAAGCAGTTCTCCTATATGGAGCAGAGACATGGAGATTGACAAAAACCACAGTCAACAGAGTACAGACCTTCATGAACAGTTGCCTTAGAAGAATTTTGAAAATCCACTGGCCAGAGAAGATCAGCAACGTCAGACTCTGGGACAGAACAGAGCAGATAACAGCAGAGAATGAAATTGGGCGAAGAAGATGGGGATGGATCGGTCACAGTCTGAGAAAGCCAGCTTCCAGTATCACTAGGCAGGCATTGTCATGGAACCCCCAGGGAAAGAGGAAAAGAGGTAGGCCGAGAAACTCCTGGCGTCGAGACCTCCAAGCAGACATCAAGAGACTGGGAACCACCTGGAGTAGAATCGAAGGAGAAGCACAGGACAGGAGTTGCTGGAGGTCTCTCGTCGACGGCCTATACCCGGGTAGGGGTGACAGGCGTAAGTAAGTAAGTAACACGTAATGCAGAATGTCCGACAGTAGTTTTGTCTGGGCAGGAGCACTAGCACTGGGATAGTGTTTTAAATTATAGAAAACTATAGAGACCGGTGTGAAACATTAATACCACAACTACTGTAAATTGTCTATGGCGCTGAGACACTGAGAGTCAAGTTGAGAACAGCACATGAGCATGCATTACAGTTTGTTCCCGAACTCGGTTATATCAGACGAAGCAGAGATTCTGTGGCTGCTGGAGTTCAACGAAAAGAAAATATTGTTTTACTCACTTACTGGTAGACGGGAAGCGGTAGAGAATGCGGAGGAGGGTGGTGGGGATTAAGGGAATGGAGGTTACTGGAAGGGACTGCCTGTCACTGGGCACGGCCTTTGGCTCTGAAGTAGGGAAAGTAGAGAGGTGGGAGGAGCGTCAGGGCCGGCGGCCGGAGAAGGGGCAACAGTCACAGACGTAGAGATCGCCGCTGCGGTCCCGCTGGTTCTGTCGATAACAGGGTGGGTGTGGTTTGCGTGTCCATTATGTCCAAGAGGGTGCACGGGGGGGGGGGGAAGTGTGACGATTGGGCTGGACACCGCAGCGTCAGACCGGAAACTAGTCTTGTTGATCTCATGAGCGGTCAAATACATGGGTTGGATGGAGGGTGTGGGCGGGGCATTTTGGGGTGAGGACCAGCTGTCAGCAGGAAGGTTGATAACGGCAGGACTTGTGGCGATAGAGGAGAACACACTGTCCTCATTAAGGTAATCCTCCGTTAGGAATTTCACCAGATCAACAAGTTGATGAAACTCCGTCACGACCCACTTCTCGTACTTGACGCCCTGGATGAGACACATACCACCATTAGATCGTTTCTTCCTGTAGTAGAGCGGTGATAGTGATGTGCATGGCGCCGGCCTGCCGTATCTGTACGAACGACTTGGCCAGGCAAGTAATATGACATGACTTAATAGCATGTCCGTTGAAAGGTCCTGGTAAATCAAAGTGGCACAGTTGGAGTGCGCCTGAGTTGATCAGTGTTCAGGTCGTACTCCATAGGCAATAATTTCCCTGTCCCCTATAACCCGTCCGTCAGGGCCGTCCATGATCACTTCGTTGCTGTGGACGTTAAACCCGAACTAACCGAACCAGCCAGGCAATCTGGAAGAGCAGTGTTCTTGCTACGCAAGTTGAAATCACGGAGGATAATATCATTCTCCTCAAAGTCAATGTCTCTCCAAACAACATAAAAGCTGTCGTTGTATTTCTTCAACAGATGGTTGTACCTAACGTTGAGAGCTTTTCGCCAACGCTTCAGGACCGTTACATCACCAGTCTTAAACACCTTCTGGTTGTCATCTTTGGTGTGTATGATGGTGGGAGTTGCGGGGAAGCCAAGGGGATGGAGACGGGTTGGTTGGTTTCCTATTACGGGGGACAACGTCGCCATTGTGTAGCAGATTTAGATGAAATACCAGCGGGGTGGGGTGGAGTGTCAGATAAGGGGATGGGCTAAAGGAAGGGAGGTAGGGGTGAAGAGGGAGTGGGGCTCAGTGGGAGACAAAGTTAAAGGTACGGGATTGTCAGACTCTGAACAACCTGACACTTAGCAAAACACCGCGAGGAGCTAAAGGATTAGTAACACGGTGTTTGCACAGCTGTGGGTAGGGGGCCAGGGGGAGACTGGAGAAAGCGCTATAGCAGACCAGGCGTGTCAGCACAACCAGCATCCGGCATTGGCGTGGTCAAGAGGCACTTGAGGCTGGCAGCTTGATCACGAGATACCCCACTGACGCCAGTCACGTCACCGGTAACCGACAATACGAGGAGGAAGATACTTTACAGAAAACATATGGCGAAAAAAATCCATGTACAAATATGATGGTACTCACTAAGTCCAAATGCACGTAGTGCCTGAGCAGTATGTTGATACTTTCACTTAGTACGCACACACGATGACAGTCCGTGTAGACCGTGTTAAACTCTCGGCAAGCTAACACAACCAGACAATGTTGTCAAAAGCCTTTGTTTTCTTCACATAGTAATGATAATTTTCAAATATAGTGAGACACGAACACAATTACAGTATGATTAGTGTTCCATATAAAACATTTGCAGCACAAATTTCGATGAAAGTAATGACAGTAAACTCGTGATTAGTCACAGTATTCCAACAATACAAATTTGACCAATAGGCTCAGTTTTCAAGAACACTGAAGCACAAACACAATCACAATATAATATTCCATATGAAAAGGTTGTCCGTATGAACACGTTGCAGCACAAATTTCGATGTAACTGATGACAGTAAACTCCTGAATAACGACAGAGTTTTCACAGTGTTCGCACAATCAGTCGAGCCTCGCGCCGGCTCTGCTGCACATTGGACCGACCCGCGTCGTAGCTAAGAGAGACAATGACAATGACAATGACAATGATTCTTTATTTTACAACGGTGAAAGTTTTGGTGAAACCATTTTTCGAACTTGCCGTTGCTAATCTACTTTACATATAATGCACAAATCACAAAATACTATCATTAAATTGGGAAAAACTAAATATATAACTAACAAAAAATTGAAATATAAAGTTTTAAAAAAGAAGAAGAAATCATTGAAAAAGTAGAAATAAACATAGAAAATCCCACACATACACACAATTGTAAAGGTATAAATCTCCATACATACATTCATAAACACAAGCACGAGCACAAAACACACACACACACACAAACACACACACACACACACGCGCGCGCGCGCACGCACTCGCGCACGCACACACACACACACACACACACACACACACACACACACACACACACACACGTGCAGCATTAGCATCTTGTATTAAGTAAAAAATATAACTGAATTGAAGAGTTAGAAAGGGGAAAATCGTACACTGCAAGTGCAGATTGCTGTGAAAATCTTACGATGCTGAGGTGAGGTACTTGAAGAGAGCAGTTTTAAAAGACGAAAGCGTTGTTGATGTTGTAACATGTTTGGGCAATGTGTTCCACATGCTAGCACCTGAAAACGCTAAACGTGTCTTATAGAGATCGATTCTAGGTCGTGGCACAGTAATGGACTGCCTTGATCTGGAGTATGTTGATGCCGTGAGGGAAAACATTTTTTTAATATACTCGGGGAGTCTGTTATTCAATACTTTGAATATCGTTATTCCCTTATTGTATAATAAATGTTTTTTCAAGGGGAGAAATTCTAAGGTTTTCAGTTTATTATCCGTTGTTGAGTTAGGGCCTGAAAGGATAAGCTTCGCGGCTCTACGATGAAGAGAGTTCAGTCTCTTTAACTGGACCTCGCTTGCGCCATCCCACACCGTAGAAGCATAATCTATATGTGACCTGATGTGGGCGTTGAAGAACAGTTTTCGTGTTTCTACATTAGCTATATGTTTTAACTTGGATAAAATAAACAGTTTCTTTGATATTGTCTTACATATATTACTAAGATGGCGTTGCCATTTAAACTGGTTATCTACAGTAACGCCGAGAAGACGATGTTCCGTTACCTGGCTGATAGATTTGCCTTGAAGGGACAAGCTGAGTGAGAGAGTGCCGAGCTGGTGCTTTTGGCGGGTACTTACAACCATACATTCAGTCTTTGCAGGGTTTAAGATCATGGAATTGTTACTGCACCAGCTGTTAATGTCCTGTAATGTGTTTTGTAGGCGCGTGTCAATTACTGACAAATCCTTATCGGGAGTGTGTATCGCAGCATCATCAGCGAACATATCGCATTCAACACTTTCATCACTAATTGTGAGTGGAAGGTCGTTAATGAACAAACAGAATAAAAGAGGGCCTAAAATAGAGCCCTGGGGCACGCCATGCTTTACTTTTCAGTGACTAGAATATGTACCATTAAGGAGAACTTTTTGTCTTCTGTTTTCTAAGTAGGATTTGAAAAACACGGCTGCGCTTTTAGTATATAAGGATATTTTCTTTATAAGTATGTCATGGTTCACCATGTCAAAGGCTTTCCGGAAGTCTAAGAACACTACACCTGTTAGTTTGGAATCATTAATAGATGATAACCAGGTATCTGCCATCCTTATCAAGGCAGTGTGACAGGAATGGTTTGGTCTGAAGCCTGACTGCAGTGAATGGATGAGATTTTGGTTTTCTAAGTATTCAGATAGATGCTTATGGATGTGCCGCTCTAAAGGCTTCGACAAAACAGGTAATAGTGATATGGGGCGAAAGTTGTTGATTTCACTCAGATCTTTCGATTTTGGTAGGGGGATCACTTTTGCGTCTTTAAATGCGTCCGGAAAAGAGTTTTGGTTTATACAGAGATTGTAAATATATGTAATACTTTCGACGATATATGGAAGAGATATCTTGAGTATTTTTGAGCTGATCTCATCAGGCCCGGATGACTTTTTATTTTCCATCGAGGAAATTAATTTACCCACTTCGTGGACTGCTATAGGCGGTATCGTGAATGGTTCATTGTCCGTATTTTCCCGGTTACAGTGGTGTACTAGCGCGTTTGGACAAACATACTCACATGAGTTATTTCCTGTTGGGATTAACGATTCGGCTATAGAGGTAAAGTGGTCATTAAACCTATTTGCAGTGAGGTGGGGTGATACAGGCGCACTATTTTTATTTGTACCTCTAGTTACTAAATTAATGGCACGCCATACAGTAGATGAGTCTTTGCTTTGTTTAACTACTTTATCGAAAAGAGATCTCTTTGCATTTAAGAGAGAGAGAGAGAGAGAGAGAGAGAGAGAGAGAGAGAGAGAGAGAGAGAGAGAGAGAGAGAGAGAGAGAGAGAGAGAGAAAGAGAGAGATGAGTGGTCTCATTTTCCTGGCAGGGAAAGGGGAACTAACCCTCTATTGACCAGACCAGATCCCTTTCATGTATACCTTACGGAAGTAGTACTGCAAGACACGTTTCAGAAGCTTGTCACAGGCAGCCATCGAATGGGGCGCCACTTCCGGCTGGTCCTTGGTGAACTTAGTCACCGCAGCCTCGACAGCAATCATCAGCTTCTCATTGTCTATGGTCAGCAGCTGAGGATCAACGCTCAGAGTATACGACGAGTTGGAATATCTGTAAGGAAAGTCGATCTGCGGGACCTGCAGCTCATCGTGGTCTGATCGGAAAGTCTGTACATGTTTAGGTCCTTTGGTCTTAGAGGACGCGGTCTTTTGCGAATGTGTAGATGCCTCTTCTTTGATGGCCTCTTCTGATCTGGTGGCTACTGACGGGGTCTCTGTTGTGGAGGATTCGTCCGTGTCCTCGGTACTTTCACTACATTCACTCGTGCTTCTTACTGCAGGAACTGTAGCGACCTTCGCTGACGCGTTGGCATTAGGCGCCTTAATTGCTGGTCTCGGGGACAAGTCCAAAACGGAGTCTGTAGGATTGGCTGGCACCTTGGCTGCGAGCGCCTCCTCAAACACTCTGAAAAGCACAGAAGTTTTGCGTACCGCTAGCGGGCGTACTCTTCATGTAAGCTTCAGTTCAAATGAGATGCGAAATCGAGTCGACAAGTCCACCACAAGTACACTTCTTTTCAAATGAGATGCGAAGCATCTCATTTCTCATTTGAAAAGAAGTGTACTTGTAGTGGACTTGTCGAGTGGGTCTATCTGAGGTGCACACCCGCAAACGGATCGAGTTATAATACAGTATGGAATATGTCAAGAAGGAAAAGCATCGAACCTTGAGTGTGACACATTATGACAAACAAGAAAGAGATTGTGTGCCGGTGAACTGTAGTGTGCTGAATGGTGGTATTCCCCCCCCCCCCTCCCCCCATCCATCAGGATCTTTCATAAGAGAGCACCGGCCTTTTAAGACCAGTTTTTTTAATATTATTAAGTACCATTACACATAAACCTGAAGACACATTTTAGCACCATTTGTCTTCGTTATGTTTTGTCGACACACCTAATGAACTTTAACAGCAGTTTGAACACGCAGCAAAAGCACGCGCAAAATCGCCCTTATTTATTCTGCGCAGCCGCTACCGTGTCAATCTACCTTTAGCTGTTTCTCGTACTGATGACGTTGTATTTCTAGAACGGAGTGGAGTCATTGTCAGGTTACTTGAAAGACGACGTGTAATGAACTAGATTGTTCTGTGTCTAAATGAACCATTACTAGACCTGTGTGTAGTGTTTCGTAACCATCTGTTACAGAAGTGTATCTTTGAACAGTTACGTCGGTAGCGGGCCTTCAAGGAGAAGAATAAGAAGAAAACAAAACACGGGGTCGCTCAACAACAAAGAAAGTTCTATTGCATGCGAGAACCACAGAGCTCTACCTACCTGGAAGCGATTAGGCGAGAAGTCGGAGTTTCGTCGGGTTTTTCTTTAACCACCCCGATAGTGGTTGTGGTGCGACAGAAGGGCAGGACCTCCAGTACAGCTATCACGATGTACATGAACAGGACCAGACACAGCAATGCTAGCCGACAGTACATCCTGTAACAACACGTAGGCCTAAGGTTTGCGGGTGTACTCACCAGGCAGACTGACGTACTTCGGGAGGCCACAAGCACTGACACTTCTATTCAAAAGAGACGCGGAGCACACTTCTATTCAAATGAGACGCGGAGTACAAGTGTGCTTGTGGTGTATTCCCGGAGTACGTCTGCCTGGGGAGTGCACCCGCAAACGGTACGAAAATAATCAATCTCAAACCCTGCGATTCGGCGGGACTGATTCAAATGTGCTACTCCCAAAAAAAACATGTGCGTGCGCACATCCATTAACTGTCAGACAACCTTTGTCACTTCACACGATAAAAGAGGACAAAGTGTATTTTAAGGGGGAGGGGCATATTTAGTGTTCTGTATCAATAGGATCTTCAGAATAAAGGTCTCTTTTGATATAAATTATGATATAAGGTTGAATGCGCGAAAGCGTTTCAGGGTAGTCTTGAACTGGCCGGAATATGAACCGACAGTACGGGGGAGGGGGGGGGGGGGGGAGAGAGAGAGAGAGAGAGAGAGAGAGGGGGGGGGCGGAGGGGGGGATAGGTTTCTAGAAAACGCGAAAAAAAAAGCCAGTCACGACTATCGGGCATATCACCCCCACCCCTCACACACGCACGCACACACACCACACACACACACACACACACACACACACACACACACACACACACACGCACGCACGCACGCACGCACACACACACACACACACACACACACACATTTCCTACGCCGAACTCATGCGAGACGTTAACTCATTCGAGACGTTCCGCGTTCAGACACGCGGCTTTACGCCGCGTGTCCGGACGCGGAACGTCTCGATTGTGGTATCCCGTGACCACCTCCATCTGACCTGAATGGGTAGATGTACTTCGGTCGACTGGCGGCCTCCAGGGGCCCGGACACCTCCGTCAGTGCGCACGTCTGGATAGTCCCGGGGACTGTAACGGCCTTGATCGTCACCTCAGCGCCCTCTACCTCGATGTGCAAGTACTTGGCCTCCACGGCTTGCATGGTGGCCACCAGGGCGGTCAGCACCCCGCTGGTGCAGATGACGATCCACGATGTGCGGACGCTGAGCTGCCGGCAAGCAAGAGATAATGGGTGTGTATGTGGTTAACCCTTTAACTGCCGGGGCAAGGCGAACGATACCCTACGTGCCATCTGCAAGAAACATAAATCCTAAATCGCCGTCGCGAGGGGTGGGGTGGGGGGGGGGGGTCCGGGGGGGGGGGTCCGGGGGGGGGGGGGTCGGGGGGGGGTCCTCATGAGGATTCATATGTCTCTTGTTCAGTGTTAGTCCCTGTTAGTTGTTTGTAAGAGAGGCGTTTCGCCTAAAACCTTATCCTGTAAATAAAACGTTTTATCATCATCATCATCATCATCATCATCATCATCATCATCGCTGTGTTCTTTTTGCGCCATTATTTTTTCTCTCTCCCATTTCATTTGTGTTCTTTTCACGCGATGTCGGACAGTGTGCGGTGATTTCAGACGCGAAATCCGTAATCACTGGCAATGAAGGGGTTACGTTTTTGGCTGTCTAGGTAGCGGTTTTTATCGCGATGATTCCTACCTGCAGGATGTCAGGATGTTGTCAGTATTCCTGCTGGATGTCAGGATGTTGTTATTCCTGCAGGAATCATCATCGCGACAAAAAACGCCACCGACAGCCAATGGGCTGACACAAACCAACAATAGTGACGGCGAAAGAGTGTTGGCCCGTGCAGTTTGCGGGTAGGCAAAAGGCCGTCGGACCGTCGTCGGCCCGCGGCCTTTTGCACATTGGGTCCCCACTGACATACCCACTTGGGGAATATGTAACCAAGCGGGCGTTAGCTATGCGTTATTTTCTAATGTATGATTTTCATATTTTATGATTTTGTGCTGTATTTTGCAATTTTATTATCTGTAACTCTCCCCCCCCCCCCCCCCACCACACACACACACCTCCCTCCCCCACCCACTCCACCTACCCATTCCCCCTCTGTCTACCTGTTGTCGCTCATTTGCCACCCCACTGCATCTCGACCAATTCAGCCTGCTCATCTTTTGTTTTCCTTAAACTTGACTTTTTAATCCGGCTATTGTCACCATCTGCCTTGTATATAGTGGAGTGCTTGTCAGGGTAGGCAACTCTGCAGGCCTAATCAAAGGTAGATAACTCTTACTGCGCAGTTGTCTGTCCATTAGTGCCCTTTCCTAGTGACCAGCAGAGAGGGCGCTACAATTCTTATTCAACCCTTGATTAACCAATCAGTAATTTTCTGTCTTTTTAATTAGTAGCCAATCGTTTTGAATCGTTTAGCCCCTTTGTGTATCCTGCGGTCAGTGGTGAATTTGAAGTGCAGTATTCATTCATTTCTCAGCTAGCCTGCCTACAGATCAGTTGTGCCTTAGACTTTATAACATGTGATTTTGAGAACTTGGACTGTGGACTGTGCAAAATTGGAGAACTGATCGTTGTGCAAGACTTGGGCCAAAGAAATCAGCCTCTGTAAGTAATATGGCTTGTCCGATTTATTACTGATGTATCTGTATATCATTTACGCCGCTTGTATTTGTATACTTTGTTATGATCAGCGAACTTACTTCATTTTGGAGCCATTACAGTGTAGTAGAGTTTCTATGAGCAGTGTGTGAAAATACGTTTTCCTCGTTTGCTTCTGATTTCGATGCATTGCCGGGTTGTTGTTTGTTTTTTTTGTGTGTGTTGTTGGTTGCATTTTATGATGCCTATAGTGATGAAGCTTCCCAATGCGTAAAAGGCCATCGGGCCGACGTCGGACCGATGGCCTTTTGCGCACTGGATTGATTTTGATGGATTCACATTTCCAGATATAACCATGCGGTTTCCGATGCGGCGATGCAATTCCTAGCCGTGGACCGACGGAGGCTCTTTGGCCTTTCGATAACGAACATTCAGAAACAAGGTCTGCATTCACATGGTAGTGAAGAGGTTAAAGTGTTGACGATGTATATCGAAATTTACCTGAAAGAACGCCTCCTCGGCCAGCGTCATGCGCATCAGACGGTCGGCAGCCACCACGACGAGGATCAAGGTCGTCATGCCGTCACACCACGTCATCAAAAAATCGTAAATGCGACATGCTCCAACCATGGAATTCTCGATCAGCATGCTAGGCGTGTATCGCATCTATCGGGCAAAAATTAAGCGGGTTCGGTTGCACGCTGATTTTTGTCTTAAATGACAGAAAATGGACATATCATACGGATTTTAATTTTTTTTTTTTAACTGTAGCAATCAAAGTCCACCCTGTAGCAGATCGCTACGGGTTATCAATGTTGTCTTGCTTCAGCTAAGACTGTTCTATCCTTCTTTTCACAACCCATGTGACGGTAGGCACGCGTACCAGTGCGCAACGGAAGGTGCTGGCCTGAGTAAAAATTGAGAAGAAGTGCAGAAAAGTCTTTCCATAATCAGAACACAATCAAACTTCATAAGTTAAATAGCTCTTTTGTCCAGCATTATTGTAAGCCATACTAAAAACGTTTATAAAAGAGATATTGCGATCCAAGAAACCTTTCAACCTGAAATAGGGCTCGGGAAGTTCCCCGCGTTGCCGGCCTAGCAGCGTCAGCCGCCATCTTAAGAGGATAAAATAGGCTTGAGATAGTAGCGAAGTAGTGTTTCAACACGTCTTTCTTCACGTTTCTTCCTCTTTGGAAAGATTCTGGTTAGCGGTTTCCTACGGTGATGGCAACACTTGCAATTATTGCCTATAGCACGTCAGGACTTTCCTGACATTGTCCTGACAGCGTTTTCCCTATGAAGGCCTTATCGCGAGTCCTCTCAGAATGACCGCCACGACTAGCAGTAATGACCTCAGCTTCCCGAGCCCTATAGGTCGCTTTAACTCGTTCAGTGCAGAGAAAATCTAAACTGACACCACCCTACTGAAAGAGGCACAGATCCTCATGAGCCCCCGCAATTGCGGGGGCTCATGAGGATCTGTGCCTCTTGCTGACACCACTTTGAATCCAGGCTCCTAGGAAAACCGCTATGACATTCTGTGTTGAAGTAACAAAGAACGCAGAAAACGCACTCTGCGTCACTCAGTTGGGCACTGAACGGTTCGACCTACCTGAATCTTTTTAAGGAAATAAATCTCCGCAGGTATGATAGCTATCGCTTGCATCAGGTCCACCACCGCCAGCGTGATGACAAACACTGATATAGTCTCCATGGCGAAGCGCATTCGCACCACATACACACACACCATATTGAGTACGATAGCCAGTGCTGAGAACAAGCCGTGCAGCGCTAGGAACCAGGTGTGATCTTCGGAAACAGCAGCGTCTGCGGCCAGGGCCCGGAGATTTTCGGAATTCAAACTGTCCCCCATATCGGCGCTGTCCGGCGTTGTTGTTTACGTTGTCGAAGACGGGGATGGAAGTCGTGGTGGTGGTGATTCGGGAGAGTGAGTACGCGGAAATTAGGGGCATGGATAGAAGATTTATTCTATGGAATGAAAGATCGGGTCACATTGCGGCTAGCCGTCATGGCACAGTCAATAGATATGAAAGATGTAACTAAGGAAATCGTCGGACGATTTCCCTGCCGAGATTTGAACGCGTGTCCTTCAGCAGATGTGAGATACTAAAACTGAAGAAATGGTGGCGATAGGGCAAACAACGTGTGTGTGTGTGGGGGGGGGGGGGTGGTGGTGGTGGTCTGTTTTGTTAATGCCGGACGATAAGAAGCTATCGAGGCGGGTATCGGAGAAAATCACACAGGCCCTGATCTTGTCGAGAGTTGAAACCGCAGTATCTGGGTCGGAAACAAGTAGTGGTCGCGTGTTTACGGGTACCGTGAGTGGTAGTTTGCCGGGGTTCAGAGTTGCCGCAACCACCACAGCGGCGCCGGATATCTTGGTCTCGGCCGAAAATGATGTTCCGGCAGTGATTTTGGTTCCGACTACTAGCAGTCGCAGCTGTGGTGGTTGGACGGATGAGCTCGTGTCACCTATTCAAGTCTTGCCGGTGTCACTGCGAAGGTGATGTCCAAGCCTGGGTGCGCAGAAGACTCGATGCGAATGTTTCACTCTTGGAGCTAGGTAGAAAATACAAAGACAGTGCAACAGAACCTGTTTAGGGCCACCACTGACTCTCATAATGAGAGATCACCTGACATAGACCCCTTTACTGCCGAGTGAAAATGTGACTCAACACGTTCCAACTGCAAGAGGCATAGATCCTCATGAGCCCCCGCGACTGCGGGGGCTCATGAGGATCTATGCCTCTTCGTACTGAGACCAATTTGCATGAGTACTTGCTGAGGCCTAATTTGTATGCATGTTTTTGGGACGGTTGTGGCTTTTGGTCAGTCGTTGTATAAACATACACTTCAGAAACAAAAATGTACGTACAGTGTGGCAGGGATGGGTTTAAATGAAGTTGAGAAAAGGAGGGGTGGGGGGATGCAAGCGACAGTGCAAGCTCGTAAAAAATCCATACTCAAAATCGTATGATATTCTCTTCTCCCCAAAAAATATTTAGTTCTTACCCGCCAAAATAAATAAATAAATAATTTTTTTTTAATATCAGAAAAATATTTTCCTAAAATAAAAATTTTAAAAACACAAACATATTAGGGTGGCATAAAAAGAGTACAAAAGGAGCAGCTCGGAATGTCATGCCAAAGGCGTGTCGAGTGAGCCCTCCAATCACACTGGTCGTCATTCTCGATTTGCTGCTCTGATCAGCACAGCGAATCGAGAGAGACAGGCACTATGCCCTCACGCGCCCAGTACAATTTCAAAACCGATAATACTAGATCAGTGGAGGATGGATGCGCAAAAGCCCATAGGACCGACCTGGCCCGCAGTTGGCCCGTGCGCGGGCCATCGGCGGCCCACATCGGCCCGATGGCCTTTTGCGCATTGGGTGTACACGGTTGAGGTGAATGCAAACAGTCAGCTTATCTCATTACATCCTGAGGATGAAATTATGCATTCTAAAAAAAAAAAATTTTTATAAAAATTATTTTTATTTATTTATTATTATTATTTTTTTTTTTTTTGGTGGGGGGGACTTCCGGCTTTGAGGTCTACCGACGTCACAGCTCTGGAGACAGAATCGTCGGAATAGCTTGGCGCCTATAGGCGTCAAGCTTCTGACACCACCCTTGAACTATCATGATCGATTCTCATCCTGTGTACCGCGGTGTCAACGATTTATGGGTTATTTGTCGTCATCACTTGACGAGCGTACCAAGTTAGCTGTGAGCGTGTATTGTCCCGCCAGGATTTAAAGTACCATTACGCATAAATTTGACGACATATTTCAGCACCGTTTTTGCTTATTATGCCTTGTCCACACACCTAACGAACGTTAGCGGCAGTTTGGACACGCAGCAAAAGCACACGTGTAGTCGCACTTATTTATTCTGCGAAGCCGTTAGCGTGTCAGTCTATTTTTAGATGTTTCTCGAACCGAAAGCGTTGTATTTCTGGAGTGGGGTCATGGTCAGGTTACTTGATATAATGACGACGTGAACTAAACTGGATTGTTGTGTCTAAATGAACCATGCCTAGACCCATGTGTAGCGCTTCGTGACCATCTGTGACAGAAGTGTATAATTATTTGAACACTCATTACGGCGGCAATGGTCACTACTAATGGTCGCGGATCTTGCTCCTGAAATCTTTGTTCATTAAGTGCCAAAACAACGGCTCACCCAAAGAACATGGACACTGACAAAGTGGGGTCAGCAAGAAGCACAGATCATCATGCGCCCCCGCATTTGCGGGGGCGCATGAGGATCTGTGCCTCATGCGGTTGGGTATTGGTGGCTGAGTTCTGGCAGGAAAGGAATTAACTATCTCGATCGGAGAATCTACGTTATACTTACTGTCTTGTATACTCCATGAAATTCTTGACAGCAATGATTAAATCGAGTCGCTTGGTGTCTTTATTTGTGGACTAAACTTTCATGAGGAAAAATACTTGGGTAGAAGTTTTCGGTGACTCGAAAAGCTACGGTGTTAAAGGTGGCCGTGAATTTGGGAAGATATGAAGATAAATACTGATGAGTTCATCAAATTTTACCATAACAATAAATGATACTCAAACTAGAGCATTACCATGATAGCATCCGCAGATGACACTCGAGTTCACTCCGTGTGGAAATGGTGGTAGAACACAATGCTGTGCGTCATATCTGTGACACAATTGTGTACAACACGACAATCATGACGTAACATAGTCTGATGACGCAAGAAATGATGTTCGTGAACCCATGTTCATTATGGCGCCTACATGAGTCACACATACTCACAGATTTTTAATGATTTCTCAATTCCGGATGAAAGATCGTTCTAATATGTAAACAGGCATAGAGTCCTCATGAGCCCCCACGAACGTCGCCAAGGGCCTTAAGTTTATCGTGTGTGTAGGGTAATGAGGTTCAATGTTTTACTATGTATATTTGTTTAGTTTGTCACATGTGTTTCAAGTGTTTGTTTCTATTGACAGATCTATAAAAGAAGCGTTTTTTGTTGTTGTTGTTGTTGCAACAACAAAAACGTTGCTCGGACTACAAAACAGTAAAGGCCGGTACCAACCTGCCAGTGTTAACTCGGCTTCCGCCGCGTATCCGGATGCCGTTCGTCTCGAATGAGTTATTCTAATGTTACTTTGCGCTCTCACCTCTAAGTCTTCTGCCCCTCCCACACCCAACCGAAACATCTTCCCGTCCGTCAACACCCCCACGACCTCCTTTCTCCCCGATGAGCGCAAGTGGCAATTCTGCCGCTTGACTTACCAAAGACGGAGAGAAAAAAAAGTCTTCGCTTTGCTTCGTGTGTGTGTGGGGGGTGGGGGTGGGGGGCTGCACTAGCACTGATTGTTAAAACTAAAATAACTAACATGAAGAAAAGAACACAACAACAATAAACAATCGTCTCGACAACGTATTCGCCAGCCATAAACATGAAGACCTGAAACGTTTTCTTTTCGGACTAAACGGACTGACCCGCGTAGAGGCGTGCGGAGGGGGGTGGGGGTGACTGAACTCGAGTGTCATCTGCGGATGCTATGAGTCATGGTAATGCCGCTCTAGTTTGAGTATCATTTATTGTTATGGTAAAATTAGATCGGAACTGCACCCCAGTATTTAGTATCTTCATATCTTCCCAAATTCACGGCCACCTTTTACACCTAAGCTTTTCGAGTCACCGAAAACTTCTACAGAAGTATTTGACCTCATGAAAGTTTTGTCCAAAAATGAACACACCAAGCAACTGGACTATTAATCACAGTTGTCAAGAAGATAGGCAAGCGGCCACAATCCGCCAACCGGATCAAAAAAATCAAAACGTAACGGTCAAAAACTTAAAATTTGTCTTGAAAAAATATTCTTGTCCAAATAAAAATTGGATCTTTATAATATTTGTTTTTAGAAATAATCTTATTTTTTCCTTCACATTTTTTCCCCCTTCAAAATGTAAAACGTTTGGGGGGAGGGATACCGTCTCAGTACTTTTATTCAGGCCTTACCCCACCCCCGCCCCTTATGCCTGTTGGGGGAACTGAATTAAAAGGAGTACTGCTAATCTATTCTGGCACCACCTTTGAAATATCAAGGTCTGATCCACATTCGGCTGTTAGTGTGTCCGCCACTGCCGAGTACGCATCGAGAGTCAATCGGCATTTGCGTGTCAAGGCAGACTGACAGCGGGCTAATGTAGGCTGATCAGTCACGTCACCGGTGGTGTAGTTAATGTGATTGCCAGCGGTAGTCAGGTTTTCCTGTCAATTGATTAGATTAATGGTTGTACTACGCTAGCAACGCATGTCAGTGCTGCCTCAGTAATTTAGTTCAGTAGGTCGATGCACGCTGGTGAATAACTGCGCAGAACCGTACCTGATAAGAGAAAGTACTGTGACTGCCGCGGCAGCCCGCGGGTGCGGGTTTTCACTGAGTTGGCCGGCGACCCGAATGCTTGTCAAACTGAATTCAGTTCAAACTCCTCAGTTACGCCCTGAGAACGAAATCATCAAAAATTTTGTCAGTAGATATCATCTGAGGTCTAGTCACAGTTCTGTAGACAGAACGACCATGATATTTTAAGGTTGGTGTCAGAATAGCTTGGCGCCTAGAGGCCCGTTTAGACCAGTGACCTCAGAAGCTGTTACGCAGTGCGGCATCGATACAGCCCATTACTGTGGTTAGGTCAGCTGGACTTTCCGGTGCGGTTTGCCGCTGTAAACAAACGGCAACCGCTTCCTTTACATTTGCACACTGCTTGCCTAAAACTGATTCGCAGACCCATCTTCCACTGTACTTAAAATGATTTCCTAAAAACGTTGTCTGGGCTAAGTATGCTTCAAACAGATCAACACACGAAGCACTCACACGAAAACAACCCAACTCCGTCGAAACTGTTCGACGCCATGTTGATTTTCTCTATCTCTCTCTTTACTGCCAGGAAAAATTTCTTGGTTATGCACTTTCCTTGGATAAAACAGATCTCTGTGCCATACTAGCGCACTCTGTGCGACACAAAGAATATGATCATATAATACACTTGGAAAATATCAATACATTTGGGTCTTAGTCGCTTCGAAATATATTGGTCCGTTGTGCCGGAATATACGCTGGTTTTGTGACCGCCATTGCAAATCAACAACAAAACGATTTGGGCTTGCAACCTTTCGCGGCCCATACATGACCCACAGAGCGTATTAGTGTGAAATAAATCGGCCACATAATAACTTGTGCAATAAATTGTACACTGACGTGTGTTTCTGGCATGAATCTGTTACACCAACTGTCAGACGATGCCGGCATTGGACACGTACATTCCTTTTCAGCCCGAAAGCGGTCTTTCGAGGAGGCTGACCGACAGCAAAATATTTTCTGGATCTGCACCCTTGCACACAAAATAACAATTTTGGAAAATTAAAACGTGAATAATTTAGTACAAGCAATGGTTTAGCACATATATATTGAATGGGATGGTATGTTTTGGGCATAAAATACCGGGGGAAAGTTGGGGGCAGATGTGTAGCGAACACTTGCGATTTTCCGACCGCCATTAGACAGTTCGGTCGCACCGATTGTCAACAATTTATCCCATATCCCTTCTAGAAGATTTTAGCAATGGTATGACTGTAATGTTTAGCATATACCAATATGACTGAGATCATAAGTATTCAACACTGTGTTTATTTGAGAGCAAAAAAAGACCATGTGTCAAACAAGGTGTCGAACACCAAAATAGTCTAAACGGTCAAAATAGTGTTCCTCAACGGGTCACTCAAACTCACAAAACGATCTATTTCGCTCCTCAGAGATGTATTGAACAACCCATAAATAGATTTTTAAAGTAGTTTTGTTCTATACTGTATATGAAAATCTATCTTGGTACGCCAGCAATGACCAAAGTTTTCAATCTGACACGACCGGCCGACAGGCACTCCGCCATCTTTCAACATTTTACGCCGTTTGTAGGTCCCATTATTCATCCTGGAAAAATCAACATAAATTTTAATATCCGAGATGAAACACATATCACAATGATAGAATCGCACTTGTAAAATGTGTCAATACCAAATTTGTGCCTTTATAACGATTTTTTAGGGTAGAAAAGATCCTTGGAAGTTTTAGTAGTGATAAAGAGCGAATCGCGAAATGGCGGCCAGATAGAAAATTTGTGTTTTAGTCGCTTCAGAAAACTGATTATAAACTCACGCAGAAGCACATTCTGGGCAAACAAACAGGTGTGCACAGTTAGACGTAATGTACTACAATTATTTGTATTAAGATTTTGTGTGTGGCACCCTTTAAAATATTATTTTTCATGCGTTTTGTGGTGTCTACCATTTTACGTTGGCCATCGAACGCGCGCATATTTGCTAATTTCTCTGCGGAAAAACGACGAACACACAAACCCGTCGCTGAAAATGTAGAAAAAAATACGCTCTATCGAATGACGTATCATGGTCGTGTGTGTTTTGTGCGGTTTACATTTCATTTGCTTGTAAACGGATGTCAACAAACACAAAATCGCTTGCTCGAGGCTCAGCGAGGGCAGATTTGTGTGCGAGCGGGCGTTGCTTTCTTTGCGGCCCGCGCCGCTGCTATATAAAGCGTGGTGAAGCCGTGGCAAGTCATTCGTTGCTACTTGCTCGTTTTTAGCAGTTGCAAAGACTTCTCCCTCGCGTTCTACGTCGCTCCGCTTCGTTCAACAAATCTACAATGGCTGATGTTGCTGTCGTCGCTCCCGCCGCCCCGGCAAAGTCTCCCAAGAAGGCGTCCAAGCCCAAGAAGCCAGCAGCTCCCGCGGCTCACCCAAAGTACAACGTGATGATCGCTGCCGCCATCCAGAGTCTGAAGGAGCGCTCCGGTTCCTCCCGCCAGGCCATCCTGAAATACATCATGGCCAACTACAAAGTGGGCACTGAGATCAAGTCTATCAACGCTCGCCTCAAGACCGCCCTCAAGGCTGGAGTCAAGGCCGGCTCCCTGAAGCAGTCCAAGGGCACTGGTGCTGCCGGCTCTTTCCGTCTTGGTGAAAAGAAGGCTGCTGTTGCCAAGCCCAAGAAGGCAAAGAAGCCCAAGGCTGCTGCCAAAAAGCCCAAGGCCGCCAAGAAGCCCAAAGCCGCTGGAACCAAGAAGCCCAAGAGCCCCAAGAAGGCTGCTGCCAAGAAGCCCAAAGCTGCTGGTGCCAAGAAGCCGAAAACTCCAAAGAAGCCCAAGAAGGCCGCTGCCAAGTCTCCCAAGCCCAAGGTCGCCAAGAAGAAGACTCCCAAGAAGGCTGCCAAGCCCAAAGCCGCCAAGAAGTAAACGGCTTTACGTTGGCCAGTCTTCTGAGAGGGGCTGTCTCGCGTCCACCCACCAGTCAGTTTTCTGACTAATGGTCCTTTTCAGGACCACCACTTTTTCCCAAGAGTGGACAGGTCGTTTTTCCAAGATCATGGTACTGGTTATTACAGGAATTCTCTCATTCTAAATTACTTTCCTACCTCCACCTTCACCTATTTAGCCCCAAGGTCATCCGGCACTACCCTTCAATAATTGTGATCAATCCACCGGAACACGAAATTGGAAAAGCAACCGTGTGGGTTAAAGACCTCACCGAGGGGTAACCTGTACTGAGGATTTTACCTTTTTTTTTTTTCCCCGCATATTCAGCCCCAACAGTAACTTTTTTCCACTGGCCAAAGCCGTCTTTTATGACTAATTTTACAACGGATAACTCGAATGGGAATGGGCTTTAAAGTCGAACTTCGGATAAGTCGACCGCGTTTCTCCTCGAAAGTCGGAGAAGTCGAAGTATTCCCAATTTCAAATGTAAAACACGTGGTGGTCGTGCCTTCTCCCATCTTGGCGGGGGCCACTTGGAACAGCCTCCCCGCCCCTGTCCGTAACTGTCAAACGCTCTCCTCATTCAACTTGAAATCACTTCTCAAAACCCACCTCTACAATGCAGACTTTTACTAGTTCATTTCCCTAGCCATGCACAATTCATCACCACAGTCACTTGTGTTTTGTGTGTGTGTGTGTGTGCGTATGTTGTGTGTGGTGTGTGTGTGTGCGCGTGTTAGCTTTTAGCCGTTTCATTGTATCAGCGCTTAGAACTACTTTTAGAATACGGCGCTTAACAAATCTCCTTTATTATTAATATTATTATTATCCCCTGTCCAAAGCTGCTCTTCTAGGACTAATTTTACAACGTATAAACAGTGCAGTTTGGGCTAATTAAAATAATAATCTGCGCCCGATAAGTCTAATGCGTTTCTCGTTTTCCAAACTCGGATAAGTCGAACCATTTTTTTTTTTTCGCTTGCCGGAACTTCTCATTCTTACGATTAATGTTTAACTCATTCTACCCCAACACCGAAATCCCCAAATTTTGCCGTTGTCCTCTGAAGACTGCATTGTAGTGCAGGACACAGATCGACCATGATAGTTCAAGGGTGATGCCAGAATAGCTTGGCGCCCATAGGCGCCAAGCTATTCTGGCATCACCCTTGAACTATCATGGTCGATCCTTATCTTGCTGTGGTGTGTCTGGGGTAGAATGAGTTAACTGAAAGCGGTTCTGTTCCAAATCTCGGACAAGTCCAACGCCGGTAAATACTTACTTACTTACGCCTGTCACCCCTACCCGGGTATAGGCCGTCGACGAGAGACCTCCAGCAACTCGTGTCCTGTGCTTCTCCTTCGATTTTACTCCAGGTGGTTCCCAGTCTCTTGATGTCAGCTTGGAGGTCTCGACGCCAGGAGTTTCTCGGCCTACCTCTTTCCCTGGGGGTTCCATGACAATGCCTGCCTAGTGATACTGGAAGCTGGCTTTCTCAGGCTGTGACCGATCCATCCCCATCTTCTTCGCCCACATTCTCTGCTGTTATCTGCTCTGTTCTGTCCCAGAGTCTGACGTTGCCGCTGATCTTCTCTGGCCAGTGGATTTTCAAAATTTTTCTAAGGCAACTGTTCATGAAGGTGTGTACTCTGTTGACTGTGGTTTTTGTCAATCCAACGTAAATACTTATGGTATTTTTTAACAAACAGCGGCACCTTCTGATCATGTTTCGTTCATAGGGGCCTATTGATGGTGCTTTGACTAAATGCAAATCCGCTGCGCCACCGCGTGCGTGCTAACGCATCTAGCTCAATTCATTTTGAACGCGGTGGCGCAGCGGATTTTCGTTTAGCCAAAGGAGCTGATATTTCGGGTAATTACAGTATATAGCTATAATCATTGAAACGATTCATTCAACTGTATGATTTAACCCGTTGTGCCCCGGGTACGAAATACCCTCCCCACCTTTTGGAGTTGTCCTCTGAGGACTGCAGTACATTGCAGGAGACAGATCGACCATGATAGTTCAAGGGTGGTGTCAGAATAGCTTGGCGATTACAGGCGCCAAGCTATTCTGACACCACCCTTGAACTATCAAGGTCGATCCATGTCTTGCTGGGCATGTCGGGACTGAATGAGTTATGCTGAAATGTTCATAGTTTTTGTGGGCAGTACACATTTATTGTGTCCACTATATATGTACTTTTAACTGTAGGAACGGTTTATTTTAAACAGAATATATTTTTAATATGAATTTGGCCAAAATGATTAATTTTCATAACATGATATTGTGTGTGCACTTGAATAACACAAAACGGTGATCGTGGTATCTAACAGAACCTAATATTTACTGACACTCCCCCCCCCCCCCCCCCCCCCCCACACACACACACACAAAAGAAATAAACAAAGATCGTTGTAACGTTTACTTTAAAAATAATCAGAAAGGTTACATCATGCATTAGCAGTTCTTCTTAACCCCTTTACTGCCGAAAACGTAAACATGATCCAACCGCAAGTGGCATTCTCATAAGCCCCTTCAGTTGCAGGGGCTCATGAGGATCATTGTGTCCTGCTTACATGTTGCTTGGACCGTTGGGGCTCTCTGGCATTAAAGTAACCTCATTTTGAACTTTTCTCAAACGCGATCTGCGACCACTGGGAGATAAAGGGGTCAAGTTGAAAGGGAATGCTAGTGCAATATTTCTTAGTCATCAACAAAATATAAACACCCACACCCCCTTTTTCTTCTTCAGTCACACAAAATACAAGCATGAAATGCGTAGCAGAACCTGTTTTAAGAGGCCACCCTTATGAGAGACCACCTGTTAGTAAAGACCATCACTTAGATCACCAGTCATTAACCCTTTTACCCCCAAGGTCCCATTTCTGAAATTTTGAAAGTGTTACCTAATGACTGTACCAGCTGCAAGAGATGGCTTGACCATGACAATTCAAGGGTAGTGCCAGATTAGCTTGGCGCCTGAAGGCGCCAAGCTAATCTGGCACTACCCTTGAATTATCATGGTCAAACCATCTCCTGCTGCAGGGAGTCGGGGCTAAATGGGTCAGAGACCATGATGTAGGTGGTGGCAGCTTCAGTCACCTAAAATTAATGATGGTCTTTAATGACAGGCGACACTTTTCCCCCTTTAACCCATTTCACCCCACGGCCACATTTTCCAAACTTTAGAGTTGTCGCCTAACGAATATGTACCAGTTGTAGGAGATGGATCGAGCGTGATAATTCAAGGGCAGAGCCGGATCAGCTTGGCGCCTAATGGCGCCAAGCTATTCCGGCACTACCCATGAATTATCATGGCTGGTCCATCTCCTGCTGTAGCGTGCTGGGGCTAAATGGGTTAAAGACTTCTCGAGAGAGAGCACCTGTCTTTTATGACCACTTTTTGTTTAGCAAAAACAGGTGGCTGGCCAAAACAAGCTCTACTGTGTCATTGCCCATCTCTTGTCCAGTCACGAAAAACTAGGACTGCCTCAACAAGTACAACAAAGTACTTGCAAAAATGCAGAGCTGCCAGCAGCACATAAAAAGGCAAAGCCAACAAAACTTGATTCCATCTTATGCCAAAATGATTTTTTTTTTTCACCAAACACATGGAAAAAAAATAAAGACAGCAAATTAGATCCATCAGGATGGATATGGGGTTTGGATCACAAAAATACATTTTTTTCCCCCCCGGAGGGAACAAAAGCGAGTTCACCATGTGGACCGGTAGACAGCTAGCAGATTGTCACTTTTATGTAAAAAAAAATTGTCCAAACACATGGAAAAAAAATAAAGAAAGCAAGTTAGATCCATCAGGACGGATATGGGGTTTGGATCACAAAAATACATTTTTTTCCCCCGGAGGGAACAAAAACGAGTTCGCCATGTGGACCGGTAGACAGCTATCAGATTGTCACCTTTATGTAAAAAAAATTGTGTAAAATCTCAATAAATTCAATTTCTGCAACATATAAATTGATGTGTTGGGATGTGACTTGGACCTTACAGCTTGAGGTCATAAGGTGCAAAATTACATACCAGCAAACATGTGCCCAATTCATGTTTGAACAGAAAGTAGCAGCATCTTCCGCAAGCACAAAAGGTCTCGCAGTGATATTGCTAACCCTCTGGCTGTTGGTAGCACTCTTTGTCAATGTCATTCCTACAGGAATAAACTTGCCAAACACTGCTACCAACAGCCAAAGGGTTAATAGCAGATCCATGCACAGCCATTTGCAGAGCAACAAAGGTCAATCTGGTGCAGGACTGTTCTGCCGCATGCCCAAGAAGGTAATCATTCACAAGTCAATGAACGTAACTAAACATCACAGGACATTTGGACGGATGTGAAACAAATTTCAAAATAGTTAAATGTTGTGAAAAGTTTAAAAGAATTATTGAGTAATAAAATGACAACAAAACCACCACAACAACAAAAACCGCACACTTTATCTTTAACTCTTTGCCTACGGTGGGCAGCTCCAGCCGCCGCAAGAAACTTCCTGTAGCACGCTGTGGGTGGTGAGATCCATCCAGCCAAACTTCGCCTGCAGTGCGTGGGCTTGGCTATTTTTAGTGCAGAATGTGTCATTACAAAAACTATTACCTGACGTGCACCGGATCCAGAAATCAACTCTTAATCCATTTAGCCCCACGACCGCAAATCCTGGAGGTGTAACCTAAAGATGACGTAGATGTATCATGTAGTGCCAGATGAGCTTGGCGCCTCATCTGGCACTACCCTTGAATTATCATGGTCAATCCATCACCTGCTGTAGGGTGTTGGGGCTAAATGGGTTAATAGAAATACCTAGTGACTGAGTTCATAATACAGAAAAGTTACTTAGTAGGCAAAGAGTTAAAAAAACAGAAAAAACAAAAAGGTGAACATGGTATGCACCGGAATGTTCATATCTTTTAAACAAAAGAAATCTACAAAAAGAATAAATGTAAAATTAAAACAAGGCATTCACAGGGTGATCTTGTCTCAAAAGATTAAGATTAGAAAAAGTTTGTTTATTGCAGTTGTAATATGTACATGTACCAGCATGTAATTATACAAATATAATTCCTGAACAAATGCAGAATTGCTGGTGGCCCCTCTCCCCCTCCTCCCCTTTTTGTTTCTGCCCAGCTCCCTGCGTAAATGTGAAAGACAGTGACCCAGTTGCAACTATGTTTTTTTTTTTTTTTAACTATTTCAGCCCGGCTCACGTATTTCCCGAATTTTGGAGGCGTCATCTAACGACTATGCACCTGTTGCAGGAGATGGATTGACCATGATAATTCAAGGGTAGTGCCAGATTAGCTTGGCGCCTGTCGGCGCCAAGCTAATCTGGCACTACCCTTGAATTATCATGGTCTACTCATGTCCTGCTGTAGTGCTTCAGGGCTGAATGAGTTAAGTCTCTTCCATTTAGAGGAGACTTCTACGGATATGGCTGGTTGGAGTGCGATCCATAGCTTGCAAATGACACACCTGAGACTGACATTAAAGTAACGATAAAAATTAGGTCAGGTCTAGCTACGCTAAGCATGCTGTTGAACATACATATGGTGGGAAGTGCGATGTGTGTGTGTATGTATGTAGAAACGAGTATCTCCAGTGTTTGTGTACCTACAGGCCTGAAACTTTAGAAAATGTTTCATTCAAGATATATTTTGGAGAGCCTCTGAGCATATTTAAACCTGATGACCCATTAAAGAGAAAAACTGCAGTTTATAGAAAGTCGGTTGACCAGCATTTGTGTCTGTAATTTGTGTTATATTCACTTGAAATTTTGGATACAGCTAGCTATGGAGAAAGACATTGGAAGAGTTTGTCAAACAGCTTTGTTCAATGTTTTCCGTTAAAAAAAAAATGCATCACAGTAACTTGAGTAAGAAATGTCGAAACGAAAAATTCTCAACTTCAGACAGTGACGGTAACGTAAAAGCACTAGACATGTCAGTGTTATACATTGTTGCCGAACTGACGCAAAACATCAGACACATCATTGTTATGCACAAACTGGCACGATGCTCTCTCTCCCTCTTTTTCTGTCTGTCTGACGGTTTGATTTAGGAAGAACGTCTCAATTTTTCTTATCACAGTGATATCTGCGAGCATTTTCTGTGAAAAAGTGGGAAAATGCATGCAAGCTCATATACAGAGACTTTGTGGACTGGGTTCATCCCATCTTGTTTTATTCACAAAGAGCGTTCTTTTTCTTTTCTTTTTGTTTACTTTGTTTTACTGAAAGATATCCTCCATTTTACTCTTAATCCAAGATTTCTACGGTCAAATTCCCAACTGTTCTCTGAAAAATACATGCCAGCTCAAGAGAAAAATTGACCATGATAGTTCAAGGGTGGTGCCAGAATAGCTTGGCGCCTGTCACCACCCTTAAACAATCACGGTCTGTCTGCCTACTGTTGTACACAACACCTTTTTGCAGCAGCATTGCTATGAACAGTATGGGTGGCTGCATGCACAAGCGGGTTAACCCTGAGACACAACAAGAGAACAGTACCAGTGTCTGCATGCACATGAGGGTACCAAGCGTGCGAAAGTTCATCAGGCTGACGTCCGCCCAATGTCAGTGGCACACTGGGTAAATGTGCTAAATGTAAGAAACCTTTACTCTGCCAAAACAATATATTGAATTATTATTTCAGCAGCAGTCTTTTTAGTATGTTTTTCTAATTTTTTCCAGGAACCCCTTGTAACCAGCTGCACTGAAAACTGTCCATTTTACTTCGGGCAGACATTCCATTACTATGCTCTATGCACTGCCAAAATAGCCAGTCCTTCAAAACTGCTACTTCAAAGATCTTTCTTGGGGATGGATCCTGAACTGCTGGTTCCTGGGGAGTTTCTTCCAGAGTCGTCTGCCTTGAATGATCCAAAACCACTGCCAGGACGGCGCTGCAAAACAATTCAAACTTGAAATGCATTAGTCATTTCAAAAAGCGGAATTTAACTCATTGGAGACGTGCCATATCTGGATACGCAGCTATTTGCCGTGTATCGGTATACGCCATGTCTCCAATGAGTTAATGAAATGCTGTAAACAATTCAATTACAGTAATAAACAAGGCTAACAACTAGAATTGCACTTCAAAACTTTCACTAAATGTCAAATCACAACACACACTGGTTGTCTCCATTCGCGGCTTGTTGCAATATAGCGTATTTAGACTACCAGCAGATGTGGTCACATTTGTTAGACCCAAGTATTTAATATTTCTGTAAAAAAAAAAAAAGGCCTACTGTAAATTTGAAAGGGTCTGATTGTGCACATGGGGCGCAAAATCCGAAGATTGCCAAAGATTTTTTTTTCAGAGGCTAGGTTTTATTTTTGCTAATATCAAAGTATCTACGCAAAGACAAAATAAACCATGCACATATTTCCATTCCTCGCGCTTTTTTCAGTTGCATAAATATATTTTATATCACAAAATGACTGTATTTCATGATTTGATAAAATGAAGCTGGGCTCCCACCAGCTACACTTTAACTCATTCAAGACGTGCCATCTCCGGATATGCGGCATGATGTTAAAATATGTATTTAAAACTTGAATGAGTTAAAATATGTATTTTTCTCTAAAAGATATTTTTTGGAAAAATACTTACCGATGGCATTGCTATAAGCTAAGGGGTATTTTCCTTAGAGTAATGCTATCGGTATGGATTTTGAGGCAACAAATGTATTTTTATCTAAAAGATATTTTCTTAAAAAATACTTACCGATGGCATTACTCTAAGGAAAATACCCCTTAGCTTATAGTAATGCTATCGCTATGGATTTTGATGAAACAAATTCAACTGTACAAACAGGATGCAAAACCCTTTATAATATTCAAATGTGCAGATTCATGCAGTTAGGGGGCTAGTTGTTCCCGAGGACAATGCAGCGAATCAAGGGAGACAACAAGATCACAACGTTCACTGAAATGTTGAGTTCTGATGTGCAATAAGTCATCTGGCAGAAGTCGGATGCGGTTGGCCTGCACACAGCTGTGGGCCAACTGCGGCTGATGTCAGTCTGATGGCCTTATGCATGATCCTCATCAGGTGAATAAAAGTAAAATCCTTTCGTCATGGGCACACATGCAATCTTTGCATCATGAACACAATAATAGTACTCTACTGCAATCAAGTGTATCTCACCTTGACCTTGGAGGTGCCAATGTCAAGACCGTGCGACCCACGCTCCAAGGCCATCTTCATGTCCTTGTCCATGCCTGGGATGGAGATGTCACCAAAGACCTGTTTGTGACAAAGACACACTTAGTACATGTCCCCATGTGCGGCAATCACGTGACCATTAAAGCTGACTGAAATCAATGGATTTGTGAGTTGTCCTATAAAACTGAAAGCTACATTACAGCTCAGGATGTAGGAAAAAACGGTGCTGTCATCGCACACACGCATGCGCAGGCTTCAGGATTTACCCGGTCTGGCCGTATATACAAAAACTCTTTGACGTTTGGTCTTGATTTGTGATTTATTTGCGTTTGTGCATTTCAAGTAAGTTTTTGCTTTATTTGCCAGGCACTACTCTCATCAGCGACAGATTGAGAGTTCAAGGGTGGCACCACCCTCGAACTGTCATGGTCAAATTAATCTCATGTTAGGGTGTACAACTAGAGGGTACAGTAGAACCTGTTTTCAATGACCACTTTTTTTTGCAAGAAAAAATGGTCTTAACTCATTTGAGACGTGCCGTCTCTGGACACGCGGCTTATTTCACATATCCGGATGCGGCACATCTTGAATAAGTTAAAAAAACAGGTGCTCTTTCAAAAGAAGACTTAAAGGGCAAATAGTGTCACCTGTCATTAAAGACACCTTTCAATGTCAAAAGAAGGGACTTGAATGTGGTGGTCTTGAAAGGAAAAAATCACCTGTAATTAAAGACCATCGTTAAAGTGGCTACAGCCATCAAAATGATGCTCTTTAATGAAAGGTGATCTTGAATACAGGTGTTTGTTCGAAACAGATTCTGCAGTAGTCTTAACACCGAGAAAAAGTCAAACTGTTTGGTAAAGCTAACCCTTTGCGTGTCGGTAGTGGTTTTAGTCGCGATGATTCCTAAAGGAATGATCGCGAGAAAAACCACTACCGACACACAAAGGGTTAAAACAGATCAGCAAAAACATAATGTACTATGTATCAAATAACCAACCCTCTCTCAAGTGAACAAACTGCAGTTGTCTGTATTTTGGCACCACCCTTGAACTGTCATGAAACAACCTATCTTCTGAACTAGTAATGATTTCTTAGACAATGGCAAGATGTGATGAAAGACAAATTTCCCTTTTACATATATTGGGACAATAAAGTGAATTTTTATTTGTATGTCTGCAGAATTCTGAGGGATTTTTTAAAAATCATAACTCGGGCAAAATGCGTTTATACCAATCAAGAATGAAGATGACATAGGAATTTAATCCTGATTAAACTGGTAGAAAACTGTCACAGCTGGACTGACCTCTACCACTGCGCCATCGGGAAGTCGCAGGAAATGACGGTGCAGCTCGCGAAGTCCATCCAGATGGATGGTGTGAATAGACACATGGGTCGTGACCTCGCGCCGCAGTCGTTCACGCATGGCTTGCCTTTCCTCGTCACTGACCTCGCCTCCATGAGCGGTGTCCCACACATCCTCATCAAGCTAACAAAAAAAAAAAAATGTTTTTTAACCTCTTGGCTGATGCTGACGCTAACATATGGCAGAAAAGATGTGTAATATTTACCCCTTAGCTGCCACTAATGATACAGTTAAGAGGAAGCAGTTTCGGTAGCAGACAAGCAGTTAATGAATGAGAACACCGTTGGTGAGCTTCTCTACACTCAAAGTACAAGTTTAACCCATTAAATCCCGAGAGTGAGTTTTTCAGATTGAGTTGTCCTATGAGAAAGCTACATTACAGGTCAGGAGATAGACTGAGAGTTCAAGGGTGGTGCCAGAACAACTTGGTGCCTGTAGGCGCCAAGCTGTTTTGGCACCACCCTTGAACTGTCATGGTCAAATTAATCTCATGTTAGGGTGTACCAGGACCCAAAGGGTTAATATGTGAAGTAAGAAAGACATGCTGACTTTGATCAAACACTTATTTTCATTGAAAACGTTTGAACTGCTGAAATTGAAATTATTAATCCTTTCACAGCCAAGAGAAATCGAACACGATCCAACTGCAACAGACACAGATCCTCATGAGCCCCTGCAGTTGCAGCAGGTCATGAAGATCTATGTTGCACGCTGACGCCACTTTGAATCCACGTTTCCTGTATAGCTGAGGTTATGTGACGTTATAATTATGGTAAGAAAAGCTTTAATAAACAAAAATGTGTAATCACTGACTGTAAAGGGGTTAAAATTTAAAATGACAGCAGGAAGCTAGCAAAGGGGAGATGATGAAAACAATAAAAATTCTATTCGGCAATGACATTTTTCTGACATGCCAAGTGATCAGACTCAGTAGTGAAGGGAGACAATCTGAAACTAAAACCTCTCATGCTGCATTTAAAAACGGTACAATTCTAAGAGGATTTTCGGTGTTGTTCAGTAGTATTCTTTGCCTATTTTGTTCTGCACAATACAGCAGAACCTCTTTTGAACAACCACCCTTACGAGAGAACACCTATCACTAAAGGCCATCATTTAGGCGGCTGTAGCCACCTAATTAAATAATCATCTTAACTTGTTTAGAGTTGAGAAAACTTGAACACCACCCAACTGCAAGAGATATAGATCCTCATGAGCCCCCGCAGTTGCAGGGGCTCATGAGGATCTATGCCTCTTGCTGATATCATTTTGAATCCATGTTCCTGGGATAGGCATGCTTTTTTTGCTGTTGCAGACCTGCCTACCCCCTTTTTGCAAATTTGGGGGACCACCAAGGGCAAAATGTGGGATTTGACATATAAATGGGGGAATTCACCGATCACACAAAGAAAAAAAAACCCATTGCACATCGTAGGCGCCATTATGTTCGCAGTGGAAATGGTGGTCGCATGTTCTGCAAAAAGCAAAATCGTCACCTTGACGCAGCAATAATGAACAACCATCGCTCAGTGTACGATGAACTAAAGCAAGTCATGAGCAGGGCTTCTGTTTTCACAACAGGTTAAAGGGTCTGTAGACCCCCAGGTATAAATTTTAGAGGGTATACAGACCCCCATCTGAACATAATAGAGGGTCCGCAAATCTGTATGTTTTTTTTAAATAAATTAATTCATTTCGCTCTCTCCTCTTTAAATTTGTTGTGACAGTGTGTGAATGTCTTTTCCATGATACTGATTTTTTAACTGTTAAGCTATCATGCAAAGCCTGTCTCCCTCTCTCTCTCACACAGAAAAACACATATATTTATCTGCATGATTATTTGATAATGTACAGAGAATATAGCCTTTTCTGCTGAATGCAGATTGACAACCAAAGTCTGACTTGTCTAAACTGTGTGTGTGTGTGTGTGTGTGTGTGTGTGTGTGTGTGTGTGTGTGTGTGTGTGTGTGTGTGTGTGTGTGTGAACTAATGTGCTTAAAAGTTGGTTTCAACCCATTTAACCCGAAAGACGTATTTCTCCAATTTTAGAGCTTTTGCCGAATACCTGTGTACCAAAAGATGGATCGACCACAATTTAAAAGAAAACTGACAAACTTATTTCTGTTCAAATTTTTGAACTTGCTTTTTGAGTTCGCCTCCATGCACATTGGTAATGTCATCCGTGTGCCGTCGTGCTTTAGCCATGGAAATACACACAGCCATGAACTCTGAACTGAACGCCGGCCGATGTCAGCCCACTGGCCATATGCATATTGGGTATATGCACCTATGTATGCTTACACTGTCTCAAAACCATCACAGAATGACTGTTAGTGAACCCAGTAGGCCCGTGACATTCAAATGTAAATGAAGCTAGCAAGTGGCAGAGATTCTTATTCACATTTAAAAAAAGAAAAGAAAACAAAAGCTGCCTCCCTTGTGGAAGACGTGTCACTACCATGTAGTGCCACCCAACTACCCAAAAGTTTTCTTTACCTCGAGTTTTTCATATTTTCAAGATTCAAAGAATATATTAGTCCCATTAGATTGCACTGTCTTGTCTCAGTAGAAAAATAATAAAACAAATATATAAATAGCATATATCCTCATATAAAAACAATGCATCACACATTATCACAGCCTGTACATATTATCACCGCCTATAGATACATAAACTCCACCAGGGAGGCCCCTTTGGGGGCTTAACTGTCTGTCCCAAGTCAGGATAAAGGAGGAGGGTTAGGCGTGGGGCTAGCGACTCCACCCTGTAAAAAGAAACTTGCTACGGAAACGACAACAAGGGAAAAAGCGACAACCGGCGCTGGGAGCGAAGCAGACCAGGAAACTGGACTTATGACGGATGGGGACCAAAGCCGCAAGGACGTCTCCACCCCGATAGCGGAACTCCTGACGCCAAAACGATGGATCAGAATTGGATGCTGGAACGTGCGAACGCTCTACCAGACTGGAAAGCTGGCGCAAGCAGTAAGTGAACTGAACCGCCACAAACTAACCCTCATGGGAGTAACAGAAGCAAGATGGACTGGTGCTGGCAGACAGAGGTTGAGCTCCGGAGAAGTCATCATCTGGTCTGGAAGAACAGACAACGAACACCGAGAAGGAGTTGCTGTCATCATCAATAAGAGCAAGGCCAACACCGTTCTACAGTGGAAACCTGTGAACGAGCGCCTGCTGTACGTCAGGATGAATTCCAAATACGCAAAGCTGTCTATTGTTGTGGGCTACGCACCGATAGACGACGCGGAAGAAGAGGATAAGGATGCATTCTACGACGCCCTCCAAGCTGTTTTGGAAGACATCCCTCGACATGACGTGCTGATGCTGATCGGTGACTTCAACGCTAAGGTCGGCTGCGACAATGAAGACAGAAAGAGGACCATGGGACGACATGGAGCGGGTGTGATCAACGACAACGGGGAGAGGCTGGTCAATTTCTGCGAGGAGAATGACTTAGTCATAGGAGGGACCCTGTTTGCGCATAGGGAGATCCACAAACTCACATGGAAATCACCAGACGGCAAGACCCAGAACCAGATCGACCACATCATCATTAATGGTCGCTGGAGGCACTCTCTGCAGGATGTGCGAGTGATGCGACATGCTGACATTGGCAGCGACCATAGTCTTCTGGTGGGGAAGGTGACATTGAAGCTTAGGAAAGTAAAGATAGGAGACACCAGAAATCAGCGCTACGACGTGGCCAAGTTGAAAGACCCAAAAGTGAAAGAAGAGTTTAGGTTGGCCCTCAGGAATAGATTTAGTGTTTTGGAAGATGAGACAGCGCTGACTATTGAAGATTTCAACAGAGCCATGAAGGAAACAGGAGGGGAAGTTTTAGGATACAGAAAGAGCAGGAAGACAGAGTGGATCTCAGAAGACACGTGGGCTCGCATAGAAGAGAGAAGACAGATCAAGAAGAAACTTTTGGATACCAAATCACCAAGACTGAAGGAAAGAATATCAAGAGAATACAGAGAGAAAGATCAAGCGGTGAAGACATCAGCGAGAAGAGACAAGAGAATGTACACAGAAAGGCTGGCAGAAGAAGCGGAGGCAGCTGCAAAACAGAGAGACATGAAGACAGTGTACCAGAACACCAAGAAGCTGAAGGGCGATTACGGGCAACACCACGACCTTCCAGTGAGAGCTGAAGATGGAACTCATGTCACAGTAGAGGAAGAGAAGCTGAAGAGATGGAAGCAACACTTCGAGTCCATCCTGAACCGCTCAGACCCACCAACCCTCACTGACATTCCTGAAGCGGAGGAGGACCTGGACATTAACCTCGGCAACATTACTATTGCGGAAGTCAAGCAGGCCATTCAAAAGCTGAAGAACGGGAAGGCACCTGGCGATGACGGAGTGTGCCCCGAGATGCTGAAAGTAGAAGATACGGTAACGCCGCAGCTTCTTTGTCAGATTTTTCAAAAGATCTGGGACACTGAGGAAGCGCCGAGCGATTGGAAGACCGGCACCATCGTCAAACTTCCGAAGAAAGGAGACCTGGGGAACTGTAACAACTGGCGAGGCATCACCTTACTATCCCTCACCAGCAAGATCTTCAGCCGCATTCTCCTTGAACGCATTACGACAGCAGTGAATGGCATCCTTCGCCGGGAGCAGGCAGGTTTTAGGAAAGGCAAGTCCTGCATTGACCATATTTTCGTACTGAGACAGATCCTTGAGCAGTCTAACGAATGGAATGGATCCCTCTATGTGGTCTTTGTAGACTTTGAGAAGGCCTTCGACAGTCTGCATCGAGACTCCCTTTGGAAAATCCTGCGATACTATGGAATCCCCCAGAAACTTGTCAACGTCATCAGGTCCCTGTACAAGAATTTTGAGTGCAGAGTCGTCCACAACAACCAGCTCACCGAACCGTTTAAGGTGGAAACCGGAGTGAAACAAGGATGTATTCTTTCGCCAATCCTATTCTCAATGGCAATTGATTGGATCATGCGCCGCACCACAGAGGGAAGGAGGCAGGGAATTCAGTGGACGCTGACCTCAATGCTGGATGACCTCGACTACGCCGATGATATCGGGCTGCTGGCAAGCAGAAACCAGGACATGCAACAGAAGACACAACAGTTGACACAGTCAGCAAGCTCCATAGGTCTCGGGGTCAACATTAGGAAGACTCAAGTCATGAGGAAGAACACCATAGTGGGCGACCCAATCACCATCAATGACCAACCTCTGCAAGAGGTGGACGAGTTCACGTACCTGGGCAGCAAGGTTACCACAGATGGAGACTGCACAAGGGAGATCACCACAAGAATCAGCAAAGCCAACCAAGCCTTCGCAATGCTGAAACCCATCTGGAGGACCACAAGCCTGAGCATCCACACCAAGCTCCGTATTTTTAAGAGCAACGTGCTGAGTGTCCTTCTATATGGGTCAGAATGCTGGAAATCCACTACCGCTACGGAACGCAAGCTGGATGTCTTCCAGAACAAGTGCCTGCGACGGATCATGAAGGTCTTCTGGCCAAACATGATCACAAACGAGGAACTACGGAAGAGAGCAGGCGCAGACAGCATCGCTGAAACCATCGCCACACGGAGATGGAGATGGCTAGGCCACGTTTGCAGAATGTCACCTGACTCATTACCAAGGGTGGCACTGAGATGGACACCACAGGGGAAGAGAAACCGTGGGCGACCAAAGGAGACGTGGCGCCGAACCGTGGAGCGAGAGCTCAAGAACAGAGGCCTTACTCTGCAAACAGCACCCAAAATAGCAGCTGACAGACAAAAGTGGCGCTCCCTTGCCGTCGCCTCAAGCACCAGACGGCGCAGAGAGGACTGAATGAAATGAAATAGATACATATCACAAACATATTATCACTGCCTAAAAAGAAAGACTTAGCAAAAGATATTAATACTTGTACACTTATATTAAAACATATCATCTGTTAACTCTGCACACAAAGAAAACAAAACAAAATAAAAATCCCAGCCACCTCCTCTTCCTCCCAGATGTAGTCGTAAACGGCCACTTTTCGTCGCTCCCCCTCCTCCCCCCGCCACTGCTCCGAGTGATGGCAAACGTGACACAACTCCTGGTTTGACATCTCAAGGTCGTAGGGCAGGAAAAAGTGTGACTCTTCCCCGTGCAGACGCCAGAAGACATCCAGCATGCGGCCAGTGTTGTGGAGTCTGTGAAAAGTGGAAGAAAGGTAACTGGACGGTTTTACGTTTTACAATTTCACAAATACTAACCTCCGTCTACCTGCAGCCACCGGTACAGTAGGACAGCACCGGGGGCTGCATGGACAAATGGGTTAACAAGTTATCTTTTACAGTCCAGTGGCTGATGATTAACCCCTTCATTGCCAGTTGACAAAGACTGTTTCTGAAGTCTATATCATTGATTCCACACCAGAGAGCCACATCCAACCCAGGAACGTGGATTCAATGTAGTGTCAACAAGAGGCATAGATTCTCATGAGCCCCCGCAACTGCGGGGGCTCATGAGAATCTATGTCTCTTGCAGTTGGATTGTGTTCACATTTTCCCAGCAGTCATGGGGTTAAAGAATAGAAATTGTCCCTAAATCAGAGTACACTGTGAGAAGTAAAAGAAAACGGTAAGTTCTCTTTTGGTTTTGAATACAATTTCCCCCAAAATAATTCTTTAGCTTTTACATTCCAGAGGATGGGATGGCAACCTACTGAAAGCAACCGGTTACATCAATTTACGATAGGTGCAGTTTTCTTCTGTTCTATCAGAATTACTAAGTTTTAATGAAATATGAGCCTCTGATATGAAGCGACAGGCTGTGAGTGTACACATGCGGGTAAAGGGTGACAATCTGACAAAAGCTCACATTGCCTTGGGCGCCTGTCAAAAACCTCAAACACACCTTTGCAGCAGTTCAAAACTGCATCAGTCAAAAGCCCACATGCTGTACCATCAATGCTTTGTTTTTTCCTTCAATGAAGGTGGGGAACTAGCATTTTTTTTCTTTCTTTTTTTTCTTTTCTGAGAGAGCTCCAGACAATGAATATGTTGACATAAGATTTATGACAGTATAACCTGTTTTCAGTAACCACCTTTTTTTGCAAGAAAAAAGTGTCCATAACAGGTAGGCGAAAAGTCTTGAAGGGGGTAAAAACCGTCATCTGTCGTTAAAGACCATCATGTAGGTGGCTACAGCCACCTAAATGACAGTTAAATGACTGGGCACCTCTCCAGCAGATGGTCGCTCAAAACAGGTTTTGCTGTCGTGCATATTTTGAGAAGTCTTCAAGGGCAAAAAATTTCACCTGTCATTAAGGACCATCATTTAGGTGGCGACAGCCAGGTTAGGTGGTCCTTAACCCTTTTAGCCCCAAGGTCCCATTTCTCAAATTTTGGAGGTGTTGCCTACCCACTTTGTACCAGTTGTAGGAAATAGATTGATCATGATAATTCAAGGGTAGTGCCAGATGAGCTTGGCGCCTTCATGATCAATCCATCTCCTGCTGCAGGGTCCTGGGGCTAAAAGGGTTAATGATAGGTGATCTCTCACACTGTGATGACAGGTGATCTCTCACACTGTGATGACAGGTGATCTCTCACACTGTGATGACAGGTGATCTCTCACACTGTGATGACAGGTGATCTCTCACACTGTGATGACAGGTGATCTCTCACACTGTGATGACAGGTGATCTCTCACACTGTGATGACAGGTGATCTCTCACACTGTGATGACAGGTGATCTCTCACACTGTGATGACAGGTGATCTCTCACACCGTAGTTAGTATTTTGAGAAAGTGGTGTTCACACAATCAAATTTATTGCAGACAGTACTTTCAAGTTTCAGTGTGCAATGCATACCATATGCAGCCCTGCATGTTCTGCACTATACCCATGTAGAGATACCTCTGCATGATACACCCGTAACCTATAGTGCAAAAGGTCATCGTGCCAATGCTGGCTGCGCCGCAGACTGCCCACGAAAGGCTGTGCGCAGGCCTACTGTGGCCGACGTCAAACAAACACCTTCTTCGTACCTGAGGAAGTACATGTAGAGGATGGAAGATGCCATGAACGCCGTGCACGTGTAGAGAAACAGGGTGATGAAAATCCCTGCCAGTCCTGACCCTTGTGACCTGTAGAAGTGCCAGTACAGCTTGGCGAAATCGGCGAGTGGGTTGACTGCTGAATCGTCATAGCGCTGCAATAGAAAATAGTAGAGATGCACTTTGCACAGTAGAACCTGTTTTGAGCGAGCATCTTTTTGGGGGAAGAAAACGTGGTCTTAAAAGATAAGGTGCTCTCAGAGAAGTCATCAAGAACAAAAATGTCGACAGCCACCTAAATGCTGGTCTTTAATGACAGGTGATCTCTCATTATATAGCAGCCTGGTCCGCATTAAAATTCAGTAATCAAATAACTACTCTAAATCACATTTACCTGCAGGCCACAGTCGACGATCAAAATCAGCAGAGGGTCCAGAAACGTGATAATGCCAAAGGCCATCACAAACTTGGACGCAATGTCAGGTAGAAGGCCGAAAACCTTGGGGCACACCCATGCGAAGATGACCAGCAAGGAGAACGCTATGATGTTGGTCAGCGGGCCGAAAACGACCACTGCGATCTCCTCTCGTGTGCGAAGAAGCGTGGGTTGGTAGTTGAGCTCCACCGTGTGCGGCAGGAAGTTGAATCTAGGTGGAAAATAAAAACATTATAAACACAGGGTTCCCGATAACCAGTAATTACTGCTATTTTACCGTTTGTGAACAGAGAATACCGTAAATTTTTTAAGCTGCTGGTCCCAGGGACTGGTTTTATTTTTGCTGGATCGGTTATAATTCTGCCAGTGAACGTTTATGTCCCTTGTCTACGGGAAAGATTTCCTGGGGACTGGTTTTGATCTGAACTGGAAAAGAAACAGGAGCGATGGAAGATGGTTGGGACTGGTTTTGAAAATTCCTAGCACGAACCCTGAAACATTAAGAGATCCTGGTACATGACAGTCTCACTATATCATGATACCTGGGAGCTATAAGTCAGACCGTGTTACTGGCATTGTTATATTTTTAGGGTGCCTAGAGAACTACAGAAGAAAACAGGGAAAAACAAAACCCAACGTTTTTTTCAAAGGCAAAAAGGTATCACCCACTTGTTGATGGGTATCCTGATGGCGCTGAGGAAGAGCCACTGGCCAATGTAGTGCAGGTACATGCGAAGCCAGAACACAATCAGCAGCATCAGCATCATTCCCCAGAACTCGCGACTGCGCCACTGGGACAGGCCGAGCTCCGCCAGAAACATGCGGGCCACATAGTTCAGCTTCTCGCGACCTTTATGAGCCATGCGACCCATTCCTGTGAAAGGTGGCCTGTGGCGCAAGCACAAATGTGTTAAATATCACCCTGCGAGCGACTTTCATAATTCATCGTCAAAACTATAAAAGATCTCTCTCTCTCTCTCTTTATTTTTTAAATAATCATGGCAATAGTTGCATGATTTAAGTTAACATCATACTGGCCAAGCTCAACTGTGTTTTTGTGTATACTATATTTCTAGCACAATTAATTCTGTGATTTCTAACCGTTTGGCTGTAGGTAGTGCTTTTTGTCATGATTCCTGAAGGAATCATCGTGACAAAAAGCACTGCCAACAGCCAAGGGGTTAAAAGCTATACTATAGTATCAACTTGGCTTAACATAAGGTGCACAGACAGAGTAACCAATAATGGCAGACTAGTCCAGGCACTTTTCTACGAGTATTGCATTTGGAGAGGACAGTGTGGCCCCTGAAACAGCACCCTAAATCAAAGGCTTTAAAATAGTCACTCACTGCACTGAGAATGTGTGCTGCTCCAATTCTTCCAGGTGCGTCAGCTTGCGTTGTTTCTTCTCAGGGGCTAGCAGGCGAGTGCGGGGAAGCATGGTGAACATGCGTTTGTAGTAGGCATCTGCTGGGTTGTTCAGGTAACGCTGAAATCAAAAGCGGAAATACAGGCACAGAACTTACAGTAGTCTCAGAGAAAATGCAAACATTAATGTTTACCACAGGCAACAGCGGACGGCAGCTGACCAGACGACCATTGACCAGTCCATAATTATTCACTTTGCTACTGCAGCCCCAAAATGCAACATGTGAAAATGACATGACTTACCTTGTAATACATCCCCTCCATTCCAGGGACGGCCTTGAAGTCTCGTTCCCTGCGGATGGCGTAAATATCCTGTGGATCAACCTTGGTTGTCTCTGCTTCCTCATCTGAGCTCTCGTCAAACTTCAGCCGTCGGGTGTCACGGTTGATGACACGAGACAGAATGGTTGTGGCTGCACCCAGTTTCCCTTTCTGTGGAAACAATTTTTTTTTAAAGAATTATTAACCCATTCAGCCCTGATGCACTACAACAGATGGGTCGACCATGATAATTCAAGGGTAGTGCCAGATTAGATTGGCGCCTGTCGGCGCCCAGCTAATCTGGCACTACCCTTGAAATATCATGGTCGATCCATCTCCTGCAACAGGTGCATAGTCGTTGGATGACACCTCCAAAATTTGGGAAATACGTGCGCCAGGCTGAATGAGTTAATGACTCGCACAAAGAAAAACAAACAAGCGCAATACCAGCAAACAGTGTGCTATCATGATTTAACCGTCTTGTGCATGCAGCCACCGGCACCAGTGGCTGCATGTACAAAAGGGTTAAACAACTCTAGGATGCACACACCATGATGAGTCCTCTCAGGATATATGCCTCTCGATGGCAAAATACAGCTCTGACCTGACATATCGCAATTGCTGGGGTCCATAAAACGGGACCGCGACTACATCCATCCGCGATACACTGAGTTTTTTTTTGTTTTTGTTTGTTTGTTGTTTTGTTTGTTTGTTTTTTGGGGGGAAATGGTGGGAGGGAGGGAAAGGGGGGGGGGGGAGGGTGTAAGTCAGAAGAAAAGAACAAAATAGAACCACTGATAACGTGGAGGGGTTGACTTGTGGACGTCAAATCCGCCCAGTCTAAACGGTCAAACAGATTCACAACAGTTTTCAAAACAATGCACACTCATTCCAGCACATACATTGACCATGACAGTTCAAGGGTAGCAGTGACTGATCAGCATGGCAAATTTTCAAGCTAAACGCTAATGGGCCACTACACAAAAGCCAACAAAAATTATCCTTTTGGCTGCAGTTGGCACTGGAGGTGAAAGCTATCGCCTGCGGCAGTCGCTACACACCAGCGGTATCCATGCTGTTGTTTTCTTGACACAGATTTTCATATGGTACTGTAGGCGTTAGGGACCAACAGAAGTTATCAGTCTTCCCAACCAGTAAATTTACATCTGTGTTATGGTATGAAGGGAATGATCTGGTGTTCAGTGATACACAGAGCAGTCCTGGGAATACACGCTGTTGTTTAGCTGAGGTGTCACACACCTACTGCCAACACCTCGCTTGACTGGCCATCGCTCGACAGGCGTTTTGTACATTTTGCCCCAACACACTGTCACAAGAAAACACCAATGACAACTTCTCCTTGCATCACATATGAGCTTTATTTAACCCATTTAGCTCCGGGACCCTGCAGCAGGAGATGGATTGATCATGATAATTCAAGGGTGGTGCCCGATGAGCTTGGCGCCTTCAGGTGCCAAGCTCATCTGGCACTACCCTTGAATTATCATGATCAATCCATCTCCTGCAACTGGTACATAGTCATTAGACAACACCTCCAAAAGTTTGGAAATGCGGCCGTGGGGTTAAGAGGGTTAAATACTGCTAAAGATGACTGTCAGATGCAACCAGTGAATGTCTCAAAGCCACTCTGCACCTCAACAGTGAACAACTTCCACCTGAGACAAACCTAGACTTTTAGCATTCAGTGTACTGTCACAGGGCCCTTTGCGCATGTGTGTTCTTCATGTGGAGGAGGTCCTTGAGGGTTCAGTGTCAATCTAGTCTCACCCGTCATGCTATGCATCTTAACCACTGAAGTCATCATCATCATCATCATCAGTCCCTTGCCCGAACTGGGCGTTGGGGGGACTGAAAGGCAGCAGCAACAGACAGTGCTCTCCACTGAGTTCTATTTTGGGCGGTGGCAAGCAAGTCTGGCATCTCGAGTTCGGTCCATTCTTTTATGTTTGCGACCCAACTCTTTCTCTGACGACCTCGCCGACGACTTCCTTCGAGAGTGCCTTGGAGGATAGTCTTGGACAAGGTGTTGTGTCGGGTCACGTGGCCAAACCAAGCAAGCTTGCGCCGTTTCACGGTTGCCAGAAGGGGTTCATGTGGGCCCACCAGGGAAGTGACGATGCTCCGTACATATTCGTTGGTCTTGTGCTCGCGGTACGAGATGCGGAGCAACTTCCTCAGGCACTTGTTCTCAAAGGCCTGGATTTTCTTTTCTGAGTCTGCAAGCAGTGTCCAAGTCTCACAGCCGTAGAGTAGAATAGACACTACGAGGGACTTGTAAAGCCTGTACTTGATGGTGAAGCTGATGGAGTTACTTCGCCATATCCTGTCCAGCCTGGCCATTGCGGATGTTGCTGTACCTATCCTGATACGGATCTCTGCTATGCAACTACCGTCTTTGGCCAGGGTGGCTCCCAAGTACTTGAAGCTATTGACCTCTTCTAGCTTCTGGCCGTTCATGTGAATGTTGCTGCTGCTGTCGCTTGTGGTGTTGATCATCACTTTGCTTTTATCCGTACTGATCTCCATGCCATAAGACCCTGCGCTACTTGAAAGTTTGTCTGTCAGGTTTTGGAGCTCACTATTGCTGCCTGCCATGAGGTCAATGTCGTCTGCGAATCGAAGATTGCACAGGGATCTGCCACCAATAGAGATTGAAGTATGGTGGTCGTGGAGGGTTTCCTGCATGATCTTCTCCAGGAATATGTTGAAAAGGACAGGAGAGAGCAGGCATCCTTGACGGACACCGATCGTCGTCCTGAAGAACTCGCCTGACTGATTGTTAAGTAGAACCGCGCTGCAGGCGTTCTTGTAAAGCGCTTCTATCATTTGGATCACTCCCTCCTCTATGTTGAACGATCTCATGACTTGCCAGAGTCCGTCGTGCCAGACGCGATCAAATGCTTTCCTGAAATCAATGAAGTTGTGGTAGAGTTCGCGCTGATGCTGCAGATGTTTCTCGATCAGGACGCGGCAGTTGAAAATCTGCTCCACAGTGCTTCTTCCAACTCTGAAGCCAGCCTGTTCTTCTGCCAGCAGTTCCTCGGCGAAAGTTTTGAGGCGGTTGAGAATGATTCTAAGCATTACTTTGCTAGGGTGACTTATCAGACTGATAGTTCTGTAGTTCTGGCACTGTTTCAGGTTTCCTTTCTTGGGGAGCGGGATCACTAGAGACTGTGTCCATTCTACTGGCCATTTCTTTTGCTCCCAGATCTTTTGACAGAGTGTAGTGAGGACCTTCGTTGTTACTTCTCCTCCATGTTTCAACAGTTCAGCAGGTACGTTGTCTACACCTGGAGACTTTCCTCCCTTCAGGCCGCGTACGGCTGCTTCCACCTCTTCAGCTAACACTGGCAGGTCTTCAGCCTTCCTGGCCCCAGCCTGGTTGTTTTGGAGGATGCTGGTGTCTGGCTCAGCCTTGTAGTTATACAAGTCTCGGCAGTACTCAGTCCATCTGTTTAGTACAGCAGTGTTTTCCGTAAGGAGTTGGCCGCTGCTGTCTTCGATGACTGTGGCTGTTCGCTGTTGAGTCTTGGTGAGGGTCCTTAGCGTTTCATAAGCCTTCTTGCTGTTGCCGTTTGCCATGCCCTCTTCCACGCTACAACACTGGTCTTCAATCCAATCTTCTTTGGCTTCTTTCATCCTCTTCCTGATCTTCTTGTTGACAAGTCTGTACTTGTTTGCTGATGTGAGGTCTTGGCCTCTCTTTTTCTTCCAGGCTCTCCTCTCATCACAGAGATCGAGGATGTCATCGGTGACCCAGGGCTGTTTGCGCTTCCTCTGCTTCCCCAGCACTTCTTCTGCTGTAGAAAGTAACACCTCTTTTATATTTCCAGCAAGGGTGTCTACGTCACAGTCCAAAGTAGCCAAGGCTGCAAATCTGCCTCCCACCTGGGCTTGGAAGAGCTCTTCTACTTCCGGGTCTTTTAGCTTCTGGAGGTCGAATCTGATGCGAGGGCTCTTGCTATCTCGTTTCAATGCCAGCTTCAACTTGAGGCTAGTAAGGACGAGGTTGTGGTCGCTGCCAATATCAGCGCCAGGAAAGGACCTCGTTTGTGCTTTGTTAATGCTGGATTTGAATCGTCGAGGCAGCAAGATGAAGTCAATCTGGTTATGGACCAGGCCTCCTGGCGATTGCCATGTCACTGTTCTTGACTTCTTGTGTGGATGGAGGGTATTAGCAACGGTGAGACGGTGACTCTGTGCGAACTCTAAAAGTCGCAGGCCTCTGTCGTTTGTTTCTCCAAGGCCAAACTTGCCAGCTGTTCCTGCCCATTGTTGGTAGGCGTCAGGGCCGATCTTTGCATTCCAGTCACCGAGGACAGTCAGAATGTCTTTCTTAGGTGTTTTCTTGATGATGTTGTCCAGTTGTTCGTAAAATTCTTCTAATTCTTCATCATCATGATCTGCTGTTGGAGCGTATACTTGAATGATAGTGATGTTGTGCGGTCGGGCGGAGATGCGGATGGAGATTAGTCTGCTTGACACGGGGGTGCAGCTGATGACAGTTCCAGCCACCTCTTTCCTTACGATAAAAGCTACGCCATGTTCGTGCTTGGTTTCTTTTCCGCTGAACCAGATTTTATGGCCTTCATCTGTTGTTGTTTCTCCGAAGCCTGTCCATCGAACTTCTGCAAGTCCTACAATGTCCCAGCGATAGCGCTTCAACTCGTGGGTGAGTTCCTTCACTTTGCCGCACTGGTAGAGTGTGCGAACGTTCCAAGTTCCGATAGTTATTCCTTGCGTGGGCAGCTTGATGGTGGGTTTGGTTCCAGTAACACACTTGTCGCCCCCACCCTGGAGACCTCCAATGGGGTGCGCGGTCGTTGGTGATCCGGGCCCCGACCGATCCGGCATGTTATTCTTATTCTGTTGCTTGTCCATCAGTCCTTTCAATGGGCTTAGGCGAACTTGGCAGCGCCCGTCTCCTCTCCAAGTATTTCAACTGACTGAGAGACGCGTCAGCCCCTCACAACGTTTCGCCCGCCAGCAGAAGCGGTTACCAGGGTGTGGCTAGGTAAAGGACCTGGAGCCAGCTGTGAGAGTTGAGTGCCATGTGAAGACCAGTGCTCCCGCCTGCCCCAAGAGGCGCTGCTGGCTGAAAAGTCAAAGGTACTACTTCTCCATGAACACTCTACACCCCAAACCACTGAAGTGGAGTGTGACAACAGACTCTTATTCTGTGAACAGTGATTCTGTGCTTACACTAGTTACAGCCCTAATCATTTGCATGTTGGTCTTAATTTGGAGGAGGTCATTTGGAGTTTAGTATGTAGCGAGGTGTGTGTGCGGTAAGGGGGGGAGGTGTCAGGAGGGGGGTTCGGGCTCGTGACAAAGATATATCACGGTTCACTGGCATTTTGTGGTTGGTCCGATTTTTCGGGATCCAAGGTCCCTCCAGCGATATATCCAGGATCGTGATATAATGAAGTGTGATATAATTATGTACAAACGAATAAATAAATAATTCTTTTTCAATTAAATACATCAAACAGTACCTTAGTGCTGTGTGCAGATTTCGCTGGACGGCCAGAGTGTTGACTCGCATTTCCACTGTCAGCCCCACTAGTAAGACTCACTTGGGACACTCTGAAAAGGAAAATATGCTCACAATGACACCTCTGTATCCAGTGAGCAAATGGTCATCGGGCCAACGTCAACCTGAGGACATTCAACTTACTTTGGGTATTACAACTACTCTTGCAAAGAACACAAACAGTTCGGACAAGCTCCTTTCTTCATACTGAAATGTAACTGCTGTAAAACCCACAACAGGGGTATAAAAGCTTGCAGAGACTGAGAGCACCAGTTGGTGCCTGACTGTCAGCAGTGCAAGCAAGGTGCTGCTGGTAGGCTGTGTTTAAGCGATGGTCGACTGTCATGTACATGCAGCCATTAACCCATTTAGCCCTGACGCACAACCGCAGGACATGCATCGACAATGGTAATTCAAGGATAGTGCCGGATTAGCTTGGCGCCTGAAGCTAATCAGGCACTACCCTTGAATTATCATGTTTGATCCGTCTCCTGAAACTGATACATACTCATTAAAGTTACACCTCCAACAGCCTTGGGGCTAAATGGGTTAAGTTCACTCAATCTACAATGAGCAACTTACGCCTGGCTGACAAGCGGAGATTCGGAGCTCACGTCGGATGAAGATCCAGGTACTGGATCCTCTCCATCTCGGTTCTCCTCCCAGCCGGTTTTCAGCCGATCTGGGTGGCTGGTCAATCCAGAGGAGAACTGCAGCTCCACTTCGTATTCCTTCTGGCCAGCAAAGTATCTGATTGGAAGAAAAACAAAATATTGTGATATCTGCTTAAGACGGCCTACTCCAGGGAGTATCTCCTTTAACCATTTTCTTAGTGTGTCTTACAATAATGCTGGAAACAAGAAAGGCAAAGCCATTATGGCTCACGTGTATGACCAATCCACACATATGTGACAATAAGTAAAGGGATGGTTTCTGCACCAACAAAATCCATGTTTCTCAAAATTTAATCAGTCTTCACATATCTGTAAACCTCCTGTGACCCTTGACCTTTGTGATGAGTCAACTAAATTAGTATACATAGGAGGGTCTTATCATCAGCTACCTGTGTGCCAAACTGATTGAAAAGTTTGCAAAAATGTTGATAATAACTACATTTCTATCAAAAATTGGCATTTTATACACATTTGTCCACCTCTTGTGACCCTTCACCTTTTCCGAGGGGTCATCCAAATTAGTATGCATAGATAGGTTTTACCACTGTATCTATGTACCAAGTTTGGGTTTGAAGTTGTGAATAGTAATTGCGAAAAAGCATTTCTTGTCAAAATATGGCTATTTTTTTTACCTATTTCCTGAGCTCTTGTGACCCTTGACCTTGTGTCTTACAATAATGCTGGAAACAAGAAAGGCAGAGCCATTATGGCTCACGTGTGTGACCAATCCACACATATGTGGCAATAAGTAAAGGGATGGCTTCTGCACCAACAAAATCCATGTTTCTCCAAATTTAATCAGTCTTCACATATCTGTAAACCCCTTGTGACCCTTGACCTTTGTGATGAGTCAACTAAATTAGTATACATAGGAGGGTCTTATCATCAGCTACCTGTGTGCCAAATTGATTGAAAAGTTTGCAAAAATGTTGATAATAACTACATTTCTATCAAAAATTGGCATTTTATACACATTTGTCCACCTCTTGGGACCCTTCACCTTTTGCGAGGGGTCATCCAAATTAGTATGCATAGATAGGTTTTACCACTGTATCTATGTACCAAGTTTGGGTTTGAAGTTGTAAATAGTAATTGCGAAAAAGAATTTCTTGTCAAAATATGGCTATTTTTTACCTATTTTCTGAGCTCTTGTGACCCTTGACCTTTTCGAGAGGTCATCCAAATTAGTATGCATAGATAGATCTTACCTTCAGGTATCTCTGTAGCAAGTTGGGTTTGAAGTTGCAAATAGTATTTGAGAAAAAAACATCTTTTGTCAAAATATGGCTATTTTGGACCTATATCCTGAGCTCGTGACCCTTGACCTTTCCGAGGGGTCATCCAAATTAGTATTCATAGAAAGGTCTTACCTTCAGGTATCTTTGTACCACGTTTGGGTTTGCAGTTGTGAATAGTATTTGAGAAAAAATAAATTATGTCAAAATATAGCTATTTTTGATACATTTCCTGTGACCTTGACTTTTGTGAGAGGTCAATGCAATTGGTATGTTTAGAAAGGTCTTGCCACAAAGTATCCTTGGGCCCAGTTTGAAGACTGTGGCTTGAATAGTCTCCGAGAAATGTTAATGTTAAAGTTTACCATGGACGGACGGACGACCACTGGCCCAGAACATACTCACTTTTGCTTCGCACGTGAGCCAAAAAGGGCTCACTTAAATTATTATGTATGAATATTGTAAAATGAAAGACTCGTCTACTCTTCTTCTCCTTTGCACACAGGACGGTTCCTTCTGTTACAATCAAAATGTAATGGAAAACCTCTAGTACCTGTGCCTACTTACATCGATTGTGAAAAAGTAGAAAAGTCTTAGCTGAGGCAACTGAGGCAAGACAACATTGATAACCTGTTTTATCGGCAAATTTTAGCATTCAAAGCCCGCCATAGAGCAGATCACTTTAAAACAATGTCAGGTACAGCGGTGCCTGTTTTGAGTGATCACTCTTATGACAGATCACCTGTCATTAACGAACATCATGTAGGTGACTGTCCTGTCTAAATAATGGTCTTTAATGACAGGTGACACTTTCTGTCCTTAAAGACTTCTCTTGACAAGAACACCTGTCTTTTAAGACAGGTAATCATTCATGGGTGATGCAAGAGTAGCTTTGCAATTCTCATGATGTTCAAGAGTAGTGCCAGAGCAGCTTAGCACCTGAGGCGCAAGGCTATTCTGGCACCACCCTTTAACAATTATGGTTGACCTGTTTTTTTAACTGTAATGCGGTCTTCAGATGACAATGCCCAACTTTGGGGATTTCAACTTTAGGGCTTACCTGGGCAGCTTGACAACCTCGAAATAAAGGTTGCAGAGCCAGTGATCCAAGTCACTTGCCATCAGTTCCTCAACCTTCTCATGCTTTGTGATGTCCATATCCATTGGTCCTCGAAGCAGTGGGCACTTGTACCTGGAAAGATTCACAATTCAAATAAGCTAAATTTCTCCACAGAGATCATTAGTACAGTGTGTTTGCAATGTCCGCAAACCACGTTTTTTGTCTACTGTATTTAGACTGACAGCTGGGGGTGGGGGGGTTGGGGGGGGGGGCTGAGAGTTGGGGGGGGGGCTGAGAGAGTTAGTTGGGGTGGGGGGGGGGGGGGTTCTCCCACCAAATATCGTCTCAGGGACAGAAATCTGCAAATTCACCCTAGTACCATCCTCTAATCTAGGTCCACTCACTTTCCCTCCACGATGTCAAATTGTCCATCGCAGATTGGGAACACACCCCATCCCACCACATGGTCCGTGCTGAGGACAGACCCTCGCAGCAGAAACAGCTCAAACGTCAGAACCATGCCGGGACGAAGGGATGCCTTGGCGGGGAGCACTGTAAACACACTCTGGTCCACCTGTACATGGCAAGAAAGAGTTGACATGGTCAGTGTGACACACTCCTACCCACACTGGGTGTCTTCCTCAATTTGCTACCGCTGAAGCAGTGCCAAATCAAGGGAGACAACCACTGGACTCCTGCTTTGGCAAGGAGCAAACACACACTCTCATCCACATACGTAAAGAAAAAAAGTGTTGCAAAGGTAACTGTGACACACTGCTACCCACACTGCTCGTCTCTTTCCATTCACTACAGATACAGTGGTAGCAAATCGAGGGAGACAACCAGTTTATGCAGGACTCCTACCAGATGCCCATTACAAATCTACCAAAACAAAATGTAGGCATTTCCACCTTGAATCACGTTTACCTCCCTGAGAGAAAAAGCGAATATTTGTCACGAAAAAATCTGTCTTTGGCACATTTACACTTTACAATCAGCACCTGTGGGTTAGATATACACCAGCATTTTCTTCATTTTCAAGCCTGAAAAAAGAAGTTGGCAGGGTTCATTCTGAAAATTTACGCACATGCGTCATTGGCCAGCAGAGTACAAATCCAATGAGTCATTTCTGAAACGTGATGGGCCAAACGTGTGAGAACGCACCTTCCCACCAACTGTAAAGTGACGTGAGGGAGTGCGGGGGAGGGGGTGGGGGGGGGGGGGGGGGGAATGGGAACCCATGTCACCAACTGCCGAAATAACGAAAAGCAGGTAGGGCACCTTCTCGTCAGCCACAGAAATATCAAGAAGTGGGAGCTTGGGGAGGGGGGGAGGGGGTGGACAAAAAGATGAGTGTGCCTTTAGAAACATATGAAAAGAAGGGCCCATTGCCTACGGAAACCTGTAAATGGGTCATCAGCTCAAAATGTTATGGGTCATTTTTGGAAATTATGTGCCAATGGCGCAGGGCGCGCTCCAAAAATGAACCCCGAGTTGGTGTATATTCTACTCACAAGCGCAGATTGTAAAGCTGCAGTTGAGCGGTGTTTATTTTTTTTCTCTGCAATGAAAGGGTTTATCATCCTACACATGAAATGTTACGTGCTCTCTCTGTATTTTCTCTCTTTTAACCCCAAGGCCGCATGTCCCAAATTTTGGAGGTCACTTCGCACCTAGGTACTAGTTGCAGGAGATGGATTGACCATGATAATTCAAGGGCAGTGCCGGATCAGCTTGGCACCATCAGCCGCTAAGCTGATCCAGTACTGCCCTTGAATTATCATGGACAATCCATAACATGCCTCAGGGTGTCAGGGCCAAATGGGTTAATCATCTCACACGTGAAATGTCATGTGCTCTTACCTTCATCTCGACGTTGTGGAAGTTCCCTTCATGAAACAAGGGCAGTGTCGCTCCACCCCACTGTTGTCCACGCAGCCGCGACCATCGCATCACGTGACCACCAAGTCGGTTGTACAGGGACACAATCAGGACAAAGCGACCCGCTGAAAGAGAGGGAATAAGTATGACTTCAAACTCCATTTAACCCATTTAGCCCTGAGTCCCTACAGCAGAAAATGGATTGACCTTGATAATTCAAGGGTAGTGCCAGATTAGCTTTTGGCGCCTTCAGGCGCCAAGCTAATCTGGCACTACCCTTGAATTATCATGGTCGAAACCATCTCCTGAAACTGGTACACAGTCATTAGGCAACACCTCCAAAATTTGAGAAATGGGACCTTGGGCTAAATGGGTTAAAAAAAAAGAAACTTTGCACTTATGACGAAGTAATGCAGCTTTTGTGCCTAAATCTTTGTTTCTGGCATCTCACTGAACAAATTATTCCAGAAGATTGTCTACTTAAATTCCAGGTGTTGGGCTATACAGAGTCAACATAGGCTTGCTGGCAAAGCAAAATCAAACCAGCGATTGTCTGAACTGTACTGAAATGCTGAACTGACCTGGCAGCTTGTCCTTGACCCCTCGCAGACATTTCAGCTTGACCTGGATGGGCTGAGGGGTCCTGTTCCAGTCAATCTTCCAACGACGGCCTCGTGACCCTCCGTACTGGCCTTCCGAGGTCATCAGGTCACCGTAAAATGTCTGTGGACAAAAGCAAACACGGAAATGTGACACTGTTGATGATGATGATGGTCTAACCCCGTTGACTGCTACTGATGCAGAAGTTATAGCCCTTTGACTGCAACTGATGGATGATCCCACTCAGCAGAAAAGATGCGTAACTACACGTCTTCTCCACCAAGTGATATCATCAGCAGCAGCCACAGAGTTAATGACAATGCTGTTAACCCTTCCACTGCTGAGAAAAAGTGAAGACGATCCAACTGCAAGAGACTGCACTTGTGACAGCTCATGAGGATGACTCCACTTTATAGCCATAATCCTTGATCAGCTAGTGATGTTTATTTGGCACTGAATTTACAGAGATTTAAGAAACACAATCCACTGGCAGCTAAGGGGTTACATTCAGGTGATTCATTATATATACTAGTGCTAGTCTGTGATTTTGAACAATACTTTTTTTTTTTTTTACATGATTACGCTTCTCCTTGAGCAAACCAAAATTTCCGTATGTGAGATTTTGAATTTACAAACTGTCTTTTGTCTTTCTAGCTGACAAATTTTACCAATGAAAACACAATAATTTCCCCATGGCAGATCCTGAATGACCGATTTCTATCAGTAAACGTTTTCACCCTATCAAAAATTATTGAATACAATTAAAAACTATGAAAGACAACCACCCTGGGACTATCAAAAAGTGGTCGCCCAAGATAGGTAGTCTCCTTACTTAAGGTAATCAAACCCACAAAGCTCTGGCCCGCTATGACAAGACACAGACTGACCATGATAGTTCAAAGTTAGTGTCAGAATAGCTTGGCGCCAAGCTATTCTGACACCACCCTTGAACTATCATGGTCCATCTGTCGACAGAGCTGTGACGCAGACCTCAAAATGGTGTCTAAAATAATTGATGATTTTATCCTCAGGGTTTAATGAGTTAAATAACAGAAAGAAAACCATGGGGAACAAAAGCTTTAAACAGGTGGTCGCCTTGACAGGTTTGACTGTACCTTCACTTCTCCTTTCCTGTCCTCTAAAGCAGCTGTCAGCTGACTCTCGGCCTTACGGAACCCGCGGTGAAGTCGTTCCATCAGCAGCTTCTCTCGCTGTTTCAGCAGTTCCTGTCAGAGTAGAGATAAAATTTACCAACTGTAATTGTATGACAGACATTCTTTATTGGATTATTATTCAATCTTACATAAATAGGACAGAAAAGGCACAGAGTTCACACACTCAGTGGGAGTGAGCCACGCAGGCCCCTCCATTTGCAACCAATCCGCTTCATTTGCGAGAGGCACATATTCTCGTGAGTCCCTGCAGTAGCAGGGGGTCATGAGGATATATTATGCTTCTTGTTGGCAGTAACTGACCACATTCATTTTATACCCCATGTAGTCACAACAGGGAACAGAGGCAAAACGTGAAATTTTACGAGGTTCAAGAGGATGCAAGAGGCACAGATTCTCATGAGCCCCTGTGGCTGCTGGGGCTCATGAGAATCTATGCCTCTTGTCCACATGTCCTCATTTACATCCCCACTTGGTCACAACAGAGAACAGAGGTGAAAAGTGAAATTTCACTACTCACTAGGTTCAAGCATCTGTAAAGAGGCAAGTCCCTACAGCTGCAGGTTCTCATGAGAATCTATGCCTCTTGCTGGCAAGGACAAGCCTCATTTACTTTTCCAGTACTGTCATCATGGGTTAACTGTAGGAATGTTACGAGGATGGCACATGCCAAAGTGATCATGGTCTCTGTATGCTGCTTTCGTTTCAAGGAGCACTGCCTACATTCTTTGACCGGTTTCTCTTGTAGGAAAATATGTTAGCCTCATGTAAGCACCCAGACACATTGTCAAACTGTGTTAATCGCAACTGCGTTACTCTGGTGAACAAAACAACTTAGTAAATTAACTCATTTGCAGCCAGCCGCATCCGGATGCGAGCTTATGCCGCGCATCCGGATGCGGCTGGCCACGAATGAATTAACCCTTTTCATCCTGATACACCCATTGCTTGAAATAAATTTGACCATGACAGTTCAAAGGTTGTGCCAAAATAGCTTGGCACCTAAGGCGCCAAGCTATTCTGGCACCACCCTTGAAAAAAAACATTGGATCTACCCCCAGATCTGTAATGTAGCCTTCATAGGACAATAAGCATTTTTTTTTTAAATCTAGCTCAGGATGTAATGGGTTAAAAAAAGGTACTCTTCAGTCCTGCTAACATCAGCCTTGGTGAGTGAGTGAGTGGGCTCAGCTAAGGCTGACATCAGCCAGAGGACTCTTTGCTCATTATGTATCTCCTTGGGAGCGGAGTCACATACCTGACAGCATCAAACCTTATAATAAAATGCACAATAATGAAAAATAATGTCTAAACCTGAACCAACATCACACATTCAAATGAAAATTAATTTATTCTCACACTGAACACAAACACAGAACAATCACATGGTGTGAAAGGTCAGCATAGCTATAAGTTTGAGAAATTCTGATCACTTATATTTGAAATCTTTTGAATTGGATCCAGTATCAGAAAAAATATTGAATCTGGCACAAAAACAAAGGGGGAGGAGAAGCAAGAATATTCAGAGAAAGAACTTTAAAAAAAAAAAACTTTGTTAGGAATTTCTTTCCCCAGAAAGAACTAGTGGGAAAGGAAACTTGTACCTCACGTTCCGCGATCTCCTTGCGACGCTGCTTCACGAACTGCGCCACGCGCTGCTTGACCTCCTCCTCACGCTGAAGCAGCAACTGTTCACGCTGCCGTTTTGCCACTGCCTCCTGTTCAAGATATGAGACGTGTTCATCACGCAGTCGGCGCTCCTCTTCTTGGACTTCCTCAAGAGAAATGCTTCCCAGCATCACCACGTCATCCTGAACATCGCGTTCAAAATCAGCCAGGTACGCGGCAAGTTCTTCTTTCTCTATCTCCAGCCGCAGCTCTGAAAAAATGTTGAACAGGTGACTCGTTACAGTCAATAATGCTGAGCAGACATACCTCGCCATGTGCCTAGGTGAAATGCACTAGCGGCGCCATTGTTGCAATTTTTGCACTTGTCCATTCAATCAGACCGGACCTGTACACTAGATCGGCTTAAAGCACTTGTAATGAGCAATCTCGGAGAAAGAATCATGTGACGTTTGACTATCATAGCACTACTACTATAACTATCATGGTCAATCTATATCTCTGTATAGGGCGTCTGAGAATTCCACGCAATACATGTTGCAGTTGACAAACGGCCTGGCGCTTAGCAATACCCTATAGCTAGAACGTACAACACGACACCATGAGTGTTCATCAAGCCTACCTGTGTGCGCAGTTCCAGTGCACAGGACCAGTCCGAGCGACCAGACAAGTGTGAGCATCGCAGTAATGGTGCCACTAGTGCATTTAACCTAGGTACAGGTATACCAGCTCAGCATCAATAACGACTACTAAACAATAATGACTGCTAAATAAAGAAAAACCAAATAATAAATAACAAAACAATACATGCACATAGACAAATAATAGCAGAAAAAAACACCTAAACTCACATTCACTGCGTGGATAAACACAGTAGAATCTGCACTGATCGAGCAACCATGTTTTGCAAGAGAGACAGGTGCTCTTGAAGGGCGACTTACCTGATATCTTCTCATAATTAGGGACGTGCTCTGGCCGAGCAAACAAAGATGGGGGCTGGCGCCGAATTTCCAAGTCAGTATCTCCCTCCTCCAGAGTCCGCAGCAAGTTGTGCAGGTCTGGCAGCGACTCATCTTTCTTTGGGGGCTCTTTCATAGAAAAGAAATATGCACTTATTTAACTTTTCGAGACGTGCCGCATCTGGATTCACGGTGTAAAGCTGCGAATCTGGATGCGGCACGTCTTGAATGAGTTAACCTTTGGCTGTTGGTAGTGCTTTTAGTCGTGATGATTCCTGTAGGAATCATTGCGACTAAAAGTGTTACCGACAGCCAAAGTGTTAAAACAAATTAAAGCATATACAGAGGTACCAATATATTTGAAAACCAAAATGTTTGAGGACCCCACTAGTCGATTGCAGTCTCAAAAAGGTCAAAATGATTTGCCTGAAGTAGCACGAATGTGGTATTCATACCTGCTGTGTGTGTAGGTTCACATAGAGAAAAAGAAATATTAGATCAATTCACAGGTGACTGGATTGGAGTTGATGCCTTGTCCGCTTCATAATGTGTCAATGTTTTAGTGTGTGCCACTAAGCAATTAAGAGTTGATCATATGTGAGATCATAGAGGATTTTACAATTTGTTTCACCTTTAAAAAAAAAAAAAAGAAGTGCTCATCGAAGAGAAATCTGACAATATTTACCAAGTTTGAATTCCTCCTCTTCAGAAATTTCAACGCCATAGCTCTTTGCTTCCTCGGCATCAATGAAAACAGCTTGCATGGACTGAAAAATCCCAAACTCTCAACAATAAGACTGTAATGTTGTTTTCTTATTTCAAAGTGTACACTGAAGATCTATTGAAAATCAACCCCCTTGTTGCATAGTGCCACTGGTACTTTTGTCAGCATCAGGGGCAGCATGCACGAGGAGCTAGACTTATACCCAATGGACAAAAGGCATTTGGGTAGTGACAGATGCAACCGGTCAGAATGGTGTATGCTCTTGGCATTTTAAAAATATGTTATCCCATACTGTATGCGGGCATATTCTCCATACAGATTCTCTCGGGAAGTACACCACAAGCATCCTTCTATTTAAATGAGATGCTTTGCATCTCTTTTGAATAGAAGTGTCCTTGTGGAGTACTCCCCGAGTGGGTCTGACCTACGCCTTGCATTTCATTTGGGTAGGAGTGTATTTGCAAATGTACTCCACAGATGAGTCTATCTGCAAATGGTGCAGGATTGTTCAGGAAAGAGTAATTAAGAATGTTTTATTGACTACTGAATTAGTTAAAGGCCATCCCATATGTATATAGCACCTTCTACTTTGTGAGCTGAGTGGATTGACCCTATCATCCCACCTCTTTCTTTAAAATAGTGCATGATCAGTTGAAGACTTACAGAATTTGTCTTTGTGGTGGTTGTAGTTGACGTCTGTGATTCTTCCATGACTGTTTTTTTTTTGTTGTTTTTTTTAGACCAGACTTGTCGGATCCTGGAAGATGTGAATTTTCTTTTATAATTCAACCAAAGCAGAAAACGTTTAGAAATTAAATTTATAATTTGCAAAAGTATCATACATAGTGCGTTAGAAAATGAGAAAACAATATAAAACATGAGAAAATAAAGATACAAAAACAGCACTGATAATAATCGCAACAGTCAACACATACAATGCGGAAACTGTGCGCCCCAGCTGGCACCATGCCAAACATTCTCAGCACATTATCAGAAGAAAATCACATCTACAACCATTAGACCGTGGCTGATTAAATCCTAGGGTAATTAATATACATCTGACTATGTAACTGAAGCGTGCCTACGTTACCTGAGAACGTTCTAATGACGAAAACGTGTTATGATAAAGTTCGCGCTATTTACGAGACTCAGGTGCTCGTCGCCATTTTCAAACGTCACTCTAGTTACGTGACGTCTTCAGCGCGGAGGCGACTCCCACCTTTGCATTCTTTTGTGCAAAAGATAATTTTGTCAAGTTTGAAGCAGACGACAAGACTGCGCCACAAAACTACGTCACAAAACTTGAGTTTATTCTACAAAAGAAACATGGATATTCATTGTTATGGCGGAGAAGATAAACAAAACTACATTAAGCGTATGGGAATGGTGAAAACAACTATGAAAAAATCATTTCTTTTCGCTCTTTCGATTCAGGTTTTGCATCACAGACCATCCATCGAATTTAAAAAGAGAATTGTGTCACTAATGTGGAAGAAGATGAAAAACAAGAAAGCTAACACCTTAAAGTTCTAACAGTAGTCAAGTCACCAGACCCCTGATAAAAACAAAACTAAATGAAAACAAACAAAAAAAAATCTGAAAGACGGAACACGTTAATATAGTTGGTCAACTCGTCCATGTAATATCTCGCCCGGCGCCATCTCGCCCATAATACGAGTCGACTCGGCAAAGTAATGGGTCAAGTCGCCCGGTACGTTTGTGTGTTGCGTCAGTGTGTGCGTGTGTGTGTGTGTGTGTGTGTGTGTGTGTGTGTGTGTGTGTGTGTGTGTGTGTGTGTGTGTGTGTGTGTGTGTGTGTGTGTGTGTGTGTGTGTGTGTGTGTGCATGCGTGTGTGTGCATGCGTTTCCCTCATCCCTCATTCCCACCGTCCCACTGATCAAATAGATTCACATGTGCCCTCGGCAGCCCTCTGCTGAATACAACAATGCAACACACAAAAACATCGACCAAGCATTCTCTCTGGCAGCCGTTTCTATTCGCAGCTGATCTGGATTTACCTGAGCCTCTCAGTAACCAAGACTGGCCAGCTTCAGCTGTTCTAGAAATCAAGGGTGCTGTTTTTACATAGGTCCTATTCAGCAATCGTCATGCATATGACACACAGGATCAAATGACGAAAGACTAGACGCGACAACCAATAGAGTAACTCCAGACCAAACAAGTGACTGTCAAGCGTGTAAAATGCAGAGAAGAACCCAGCGGAGAAAAGAAACACGCTTAGAAAAGACAGTTACAACACTGTGTGTGCTGGTTCAGTGGGTTTGTCCGCTAAAATAAATATATAGTTATCGCAACATTTAACTCATTCGAGACGTGCCGCCTCCGGATACGCAGCTTATGCTGTGCTGGTCATCTAAAGCGTCTTTGTTTTGGAAGTCACCTATTTGTCTGGATTTCGCCTTCTTCCCATAACAAATCAGTGGTGAGTGTCTGTCAGTCTGGACTTTACGGCTAGGACACCATCGGTTCCTTTATTTAACCCGTACACTGCCGAGAACAGTTGAACACCACCCAACTGCAAGAGGTATAGATCATCATGAGCCCCCGTACAGTGGTGAGTGTCTGTCAGTTTGGACTTTACGGCTAGGACACCATCGGTTCCTTTATTTAACTCACTCTACCCCAGACACACCACAGCAAGATAAGAATCGACCATGATAATTCAAGGGTGATGCCAGAATAGCTTGGCGCCTATGGGCGCCAAGCTATTCTGACATCACCCTTGAACTATCATGGTCCATCTGTGTCCTGCACTTCAATGCAGTCTTTAGGGGACAACGGCAAAATTTGGGGATTTCGGTGTTGGGGTAGAATGAGTTAACCCGTACACTGCCGAGAACAGTTGAACACCACCCAACTGCAAGAGATATAGATCCTCATGAGCCCCCGTACAGTGGTGAGTGTCTGTCAGTTTGGACTTTACGGCTAGGACACCATCGGTTCCTTTATTTAACCCGTACACTGCCGAGAACAGTTGAACACCACCCAACTGCAAGAGGTATAGATCCTCATGAGCCCCCGCAGTTGCGGGGGCTCATGAGGATCTATGCCTCTTGCTGACACCACTTTGAATCCACGTTCCTAAGACAGGTAGGGTTTGTTGGCGTTGAATCAACGATCTAACAACACAGTCTGCGTCAGCTGGCACTGAACGGATTAATCCCGTTAGCCCCACGGTCCCATTTCTCAAATTTTGATAGGTGTTGCCTAACGACTATGTACCAGTTGCAGGAAATGGACTGACCATGATAATTCAAGGTAGTGCCAGATTAGCCTGAATGCGCCAAGCTAATCTGGCACTACCCTTGAATTATCATGCTCAAGTCATCTCCTGCTGTAGGGATTCGATGCTAAAAAGGTTAAGCTTCACACGCTGACGTAAAAGCAGTTCTCCTATATGGAGCAGAGACTTGGAGGTTGACAAAAACCACAGTCAACAGAGTACAGATCTTCATAAACAGTTGCCTTAGAGAAATTTTGAAAATCCACTGGCCAGAGAAGATCAGCAACGTCAGACTCTGGGAGAGAACAGAGCAGATAACAGCAGACAATGAAATTGGGCGAAGAAGATGGGGATGGATTGGTCACAGTCTGAGAAAGCCAGCTTCCAGTATCACTAGGCAGGCATTGTCATGGAACCCCCAGAGAAAGAGGAAAAGAGGTAGGCCGAGAAACTCCTGGCGTCGAGACCTCCAAGCAGACATCAAGAGACTGGGAACCACCTGGAGTAAAATCGAAGGAGAAGCACAGGACAGGAGTCGCTGGAGGTCTCTCGTCGATGGCCTATACCCGGGTAGGGGTGACAGGCGTAAGTAAGTAAGTTCACACGCTGACGCTGCAAGAGAACCGCAGTGTGCTTATGCTTGACTTTGACGTTACTGCTTGAAACCTTATTGTCCCCAAACCACAGACTGTGTGTAGCACCTCCCTTGAATGAATGATGTGCATTTTTGAATGGTGACTTTATTGATTATTTGTAGAGTGCTAGTCTTTTTTAATACTTTTTGTAAATTGCGTTTTCGTAATTAGTTATTTTTGTACAATTACATTTTGTTAAGCACCTAGAGCTCTAATTTCCGAGGTTAGGTGCTATACAAGTACTCATTATTATTATTACCAGACAAAGATAATTATGTGACATTTTAGGAAGGTTACAAAGTAAAGTAGATTATAGCACTGTCAGGGGAGAGAAATGTGCTGTGGCCAAAGCACAAAAAAACAAGAGATAGGAAAGAGAGGGGGCGCTAAAAAAGTGACTGAAAGCAATGCATATGGAAGCCCCCCCGAAGGGGGGCGTATCACATATCCCACTGTTCCAGCCACTCAGTGCATGGAAATTTAAATCTAGGTCCCCCCGAGGGGGGATCCAGATATTTAGCCGGTGTGGACAGCTGTTTCGGTCTTGGCGACCTCCTCAGCACACCATCGGCGATACTGGAGGAGGCAGGAAATTCTGCCTACCTGCAAAGACAACCACATTTTACTGTGGTGTCTGCAAGGGCATACATTCCATGCCACCACCTAGAGCCAAATCTCCATGCACCCTAAAAGAGAACCTACCAAAAGGGGGGAAGGGGTTGCAGTGGATATTGTAGTAGTAAATGAAAAGAAAAGGGGAGACTGCCAGTGCTAATATTTTAGGAAGGTTACAAAGTAAAGTAGATTATAGCACTGTCAGGGGAGAGAAATGTGCATTTTTTTTTTTATGTGACATTTTGTTTTAGAATGTAGGAGGAAGCCACCATAAAGCGCATACAACGAGCTACCACTCAGCCACAACAGAGCCCCTTTGAAAAAGTTGTATAGAGTCAAAAGTAATATTTTTTCAGCGCAAAGTCTCGATTTAAAGTGACCAACCGTCGATAAGGTTTGAATGGCAGGAAAGGATGTTCTTTTCTTGTTCAGACCAGTGTGTGTCACTTTGTGAGTATACAGCTCACTACTCAGCTGTCCATCGGCCATTTTGTACATTGCTTCCACAGTGTAAATACACATTTTCGAGCTGGCTTCAGGAGTCTTTGTTCTCTCATCTTTTCTGTGAAGTGAAAAGTCTACATGGACATTTCTGTATGATGCGGGTAAGTACACACATCTCAGTTTTTGAATTTCGATGTAATTTATATGTTTCTGATCATGATATTAAATTTACCTTCATTTTTTTCTCAGTGGCTTGCGCGTACCAAAAACTGAGAAACCTTTTCGTTTTCTACGTGTCTAAGGAAACAGGAAGGCGATTCCGCTGAGCCGTATTAGTTTCAATGACATTTCTGAATTTTGCACGTGAAGCACGTTCTGCTGTGACACTGAGAAACTCACTAGAGTGGTTCTGAAAACTTTTGTATACCACTATATATTCTCCGTATTGATAGTCGTGTTTTTAGGTACACTGGTTGCCTCCCTCAATTCGCTACCGCTTTTAGCGGTAGCGAATCGAGGGAGACAACCAGTGTGATTAGTAGACTGTTTCCTACGTTAGGTCGGTTAGGTCGGTTCGCTGCCGTGATCAGCGGTAGCGAATCGAGGGACACAAGCAGTGTTGTGTTTCTTGTTATTATATGTAACTCAGGATCTGAAATCTTTTGGGTCCATTTTTTCCAGATATTCATCGGGCGGGCAGCCGTTCTGATCAAAATTTGGATTTAACATATCACTGAGGGTATATCTCCTTGAGCCGATGGCAGCCTGCTCGAGATCCATACTTTTCTGCAGATTCTTCCAAACACCTACAGATCGACTGACAGATTTTGTACAAGTAAGTAGACGTTGGGCCTTAGCTTGATTGATGTAAGGCTCAAAACCACAGACCAGCACATTTTTACTTTAGTGCCGGGGAAAAGTGAACACCTCCCAACTGCAAGAGGTATAGATCATCATGAACCCCCGCAGTTACAAGGGCTCTTGGTGGTCTGTGTCTCTTGTGAACCATTTTGTATCCATGTTCCTTTGACTGCTGGGGAACTCTGCTGTCGAATTCACAATAATTTCAAAATGAAAACTAGGGTTATGAAGTGTTTACTCTCATATGAAAATGAAATATTTGCTACACAAGTGGTGTTCAGTTTTGTTAAAACACACAGGTTAACTCATACGTGGCCAGACGCATCCGGATGCGGCTGGCCGCGAATGAGTTAAACTACTGAGCTCATGAAGGTCAATACCCTGATGAAAATGGCCAGATTTATTTTGACACACTTGGTATGATACTGGTGTAGTACAATCTAATGTTTAACTCATTGTGCCCGAGGTACAAAATACACACATTTTGGAGTTATCCTCTGAGGACTGCATTACAATTCAGGAGACAGATCGACGATGATAGTTCAAGGGGGTGGCAGAATCGCCACAGGTCATATCTTGCTGTGATGTGTCGAGGGCAGAGTGAGTTAAACACAGTAGTTCCAATGATTACCTATCGAGAGCAAGAGACCTTGCTTTGGTAAAAAAAAAAATGTGAACAAATTGATACAATTTTTGCCAGAACTCGGCAGAACTGGTTGATGTATACGTAGATGCTGCATCCAACAGTCCAATACTATATGTCGGCTCTCCGTTGTGCATTATAGTAGGGCATTGCCATTCGTGGATTTGGTCGGCCTTATAATGTTCTATAATGTTCATTCATTGACAGATTGACTTGAATAGATTGGTTGATTGATTGATTAATTCACTCATTTATTCATTCATTCACTCATTTATCCATTCATTCATTTCTTCATTTCTTCGTTGTTCCATTGATGAGAAGTGTGTGTGTGTGTGTGGGGGGGGGGAGGCTCATTCATTCACTCATTTATTCACTCATTCATTTATTCATTCGTTCGTTCATTTGTTGATTGCTCTGTTGGGAGGGGGGGGGGGGGGCGGAGGTACGCCCTACAATCGAGATGCGTGTTTGGCGTTTTATTTTTTCGGTTCTCTTGATTCTTTATTGTGATTTTCATCCTCGTAAATTCTGCCTTCGAAACCTTCTTCACCCATACATCGAGACCCCACACCCACCCCCATTGATAGAATCTTTGATTTTAACGCCGTGCAAGCAACAGAAGCCTATCACGGGGACTTTTTTATATTGTGGAATGGATGGGGTGGAGTTGGGTGATACGTGCATGCTTCTGGTTATAATATACTGCGTGAGAAATGCGGCATAGTTTTTGGCATCGCCACTAAGTGTTTCCGGCCGATGATTAAAAAAAATGTCGCATTTCTTTTGCTCCTCGGTGTAGATACATAACTGATATTTGTGGCGTGGTTCAGATTGGCGTGTTTTCGGACGGCGGTTTTCGTGCGCGAAAATGTGTGATTTCGTCGTCCTTCCCTCGTTAGCCCCACTGCGCAATGCAGCACCGTGCCGTTCATAGGGGCCTGACCTAGCGGCATCTAGCTATGATGTGATAAGACTTGAGCTAGATGCGGTAGCGCGCACGCGGTGGCGCAGCGGATTTACATTTAGTCAAAGCCGGCACCATCGTCAGGCCCCTATGGTGCCGCTGTACCGCATGTGCGAGCGGTGTAAATGGTTCAGGTGTGAGCAATACTGAGTCGAGATTTAGAAGACAAATTCACCGTAACGCCGGCTGTAGTTCTCCAGCTTGTTTGTTTAGTCTGTCACACGCCGCGTTTTCGCGATAGTAGTCGATCGTGAGGTTTCCTTTGGAAACGAACGACTCCCAACAACGCCCCGGAACTACGAGAGCAAAATCATGGCATGTCGTTGTGTTTCATAGCATAGACGACACTACATTGAACATCTCCAAGAGGCATAGATCCTCATGAGCCCAAAGGGCTCATGAGGATCTATGACTCTTGGATATGTTTGGCGTGTCAATTATGGTAAAGCTGTTTATCCACCATGTTACTCACCGTGACGTGACGTATGTTTCATAAGCATAGACGGCAACTTACTGACACTGAACATCTCCAAGAGGCATAGATCCTCATGTGCTCTTTGGGCTCATAGGGATCTATGACTCTTGGAGATGTTTGGAGTGTGATCTGTTATGGTACAAGCTGTTTACCCACCATGTTACTCGTCGGGACTTCGCGGCTCTCGCGTTCTGGCGTCAAGTTGTTGGGAGTCGTTTGGCGTAAGCGTAAACTCTCTGACCACCGCGTGCAGGATGAACCGGCGTTTAAAAATACTGGACTGAGATTAACCCCCTTGCTTATCACCAGCAGCAGTGAATGGGTTAAAATGATGACTTTCCGAAAGTCTCCCCATTAGGCAAAGTAAACCACATCGGAATTTATCCGTACAAATCAACTTTTTTTTTTTTAAACGATGTCAGTCCATGTATTAAAAGTTGCTCACAGAATTTATTTATTGGTTGATTTTATTTATTTATTTATGTATCACAATTTATCAAATTGTCGACTCTCTGATAAAAGACAGGATGTCTTATCGCCGAATCTTTTATCAGCCATCAAACATTCTGATTAAATTTAGTGATATACTGATTTTCTTAGTCTACGAAAAAACGTCTTGTGTGTTCGTGTTATTGATTGATTGATTGATTGATTGATCGGTACGAATGGACGCCATGCAAGCGACAAATATTATCTCGTGGCGATTTGCGCGAATGCATGGTCAATAAAGTGTGAGTGCGTGTTTGTACTTGCGTGTCTGCCGCTTGATGTTATCTTCGTGGATATGCTGAGATTCATATCTGTTTTAACAACAGCTACAACAAACACCCGCTTCTGAATATCAAGCACAAAACAGCTTTGCCGTTGCTATTCAGAAGCGTATTTCTTTCATATCTGATTTCTTGCAATGATTTTACACTCAAACTTAGGTATTTGCCAACGCGGCATTTGTACGCCTCTTTAAGTATCACGGCACTTTTTCTTGTAAGGAAACGAAGGTCTGGACGTTAACAAAGAACTGTGAATCTTTTAAATGACATCCATCCATCGTCCGTCCATTTGACGTCCGTCTGACATTTATAAACACACACTGGTTGTCTCCCTGTATTCGTGACATTTATAAACGCACACTGGTTGTCTCCCTGTATTCGCTACTGCTGATCAGTGGTAGCGAATAGAGTCGGACGACAAGTGTGTTATCAGTATAAGCTGAGGTTTGAAATTTACGTAGCCTCCTACTTCGACACTTTGCTCAATATAGCTGCATAATTTAGCCTTACGTTTCTTTGTAGTTTTGTGAGCATATCCTTTTAATCAATCCCTGGATTAACTTCAGTCAGCCACTCTGAAAATTTAAGGTTACGACTGACAGGTCAGCTTAAATGCGTGAACATGTTTTAGCTTTTTTTTCCATGGCTACCATTTCGATTTTTACACTTGAATGCCTTTACCCTTATAAGATTTCTAGTATGCACATGACTCCTCACAGAGCTCTGTCAAGGATAGCTTTCAGGTCAGCAGATGTGTCTAAAATTGCTTTCATTTTTCACTTGGCTAAATCTTCACTGAAACACGAAAGAATGAAGAGATTAAAACTGCACACTATTTCTCGCTTAACTGCACTTGCTATGCTATGCTATTTTTAAAGGATACGGACTTCCAGCTCTCGCTGATTTCGTCCAGGGGGGGTGGGCCGGGGGTTGAGGGGGGGGGGGGGAGTTATGTTCTGACTGGTTGTCGCTGATGTCCACGCATTGCTTTTGATCTACCTCTCGTCATGTCTGTAGTTTGGTTAGATGTATCGGATTAGTGGGTGCTTATTAAGCAGGTGTATTGTGTATTTGGTGGTGGTGGACCATGTTTTAGGGTCGGGGTTTAGGAGGCCTTCTACGGTGAGAGGTGCGTTGAGTTTATCTGCTACTAGGGTTCTGGTTTGGGCTATGCTCGGGCAGTCTAGCAGTATGTGTTCCGTCGTGAGTAAGTGGCCGCATGTGCACATTATTGGGTTGGGGTGGACTAGGTATCTCTCGCCCCCTAATCGGATCCTTGTTAGTCGTGACTGGTCTCTCCTCTTACCTATTAGGAGGGTGGGTGTATTGTTCAGTACCCTCGTGAGATTTTTGCGTCTTCCTTTTTTGTTTTGGTGGAATTCTTTTTCCCATAGTTTTTGGAAGGCGGGCCGGAGAGCATTTGCCCGTTCATTTGCTGAAAGTGGCAGGTTGACTGAGAAGGTCGATTCTTGGTCGAGGCCTTTCTTCGCTACCCTGTCTGCTCGTTCGTTGCCTGGGATTCCCACATGGGAGGGGACCCACATAAATTTGACTGTTTGGCCGCGTTCTGAGAGTTCGGCTGCTCTTAGTCTGACCAGGTATGTTAGATCTTCTCTGAACGAGTCTAGGTTCTGAATCGCTTGTATTGCCGATAAGGAGTCCGTCACTATGAGTAAGTGTTTAGCTTCCTGAAGGTCGGCTCTTATTACTTTGATGGCTCCCAGGATGGCCGTGAGTTCTGCTGTGAAAACTGATGTGTGGTCCGGTAATTTTATAGCCCGATCCGATTTGTTGGGGACGTGGATACCTAGTCCGGTTGCGTGGCTGGTTGGGTCATGGGACCCGTCTGTGTAGATGATTGTGTAGTTTTTGTATGTAGTAGTTCTTTTAATATCGAACTCCGTCTTCATTTTGGGCCCGTCTGTTGCTTTCTGATATTTTGTGAGGTCCAGGTCTACCTCTATTTGTGGGAGTTTCCATGGAGGCGTTGTTATTTGTGGATTTGGCGTTCTATTTGATAATTAAAATTTGAGGTTTATCACGTCTTCTAACTTTTGGACTTCGGTTTTTATTTGTGGTGTTTGGGTGGGTTGATTTATGGGCTTGTGGTTGGAGGTGAGCGTGAGCCGCTTGGCCGGGTGGTCTTCCGGCATGCATATCGTTTTGTAGTAATGGTTAGCTGTCCTTTCCTTTATTATTAGTGTTATGGGCTTTTGACCACATTCTGCCAGCACAAGCAGGTTGGGGGTGTGTCTGGGGACCCCCATGACCACCTTCAGGGCGTCTGCTTGTACTGACATCAGTTTTTTGGTTTGGGTTTTGTTTAGGTTGGTAAGGAGTGGGGCTGCGTAGAGTAGCCTGGACATTACAAAGGCGTGGTAGAGGTTTAGGAGTGACTTGGGGTCGGTGCCCCAGTCTGCTCCGCTGACTTTGCGCATTAGATTTATTCCTTTCCTGGCCGACTGGCATATTTGGTCTATGTATGGTGTCCAGTTGTTGCTGGTTGTAAATATCACTCCTAAGAACTTGATTCTTTGGCAGTATTCTAGGTCTATCTTACCAATTTGTAATTTGGGGGTGGGGGCTCTTATTTGGTATTTGTAGCTGCGGTTTGTTCTGAAGATGATTGCTTGGGTTTTATGGGGGGAAATTTTTAGGCCTGCTCTTACTAGCCAATTTTCTATTCTTGTCAGATCTTGTTGGAATTCTTGGAATCCTACTAGTTCCCAGTTGAAATTTCTTTGTCTACTCTTAATTTTCCCTATTAGTGAGGTGTCGTCTGCGAATTGCATTATTTTGTTGTGCCTGACAACGTGTTGTAGGCCTGTGAGTAGGAGTGTGAATAGGAGGGGGCTGAGCACCGATCCTTGTGGTACTCCGTTTTCTAGGGTGTGCTCCCTTGATAACGCATTGCCTATTTTAACTGTTATTCGCCGGTCGGCCAGGAAGGATTTCACCAGGTTGTACATTTTGTTGGATATTCCTAGGTCGCCCAATCTACCAAGTAGTTTACCGTGCCAAACCATGTAAGCTTTTTCTATATCTAAGAAAATTCCTATGAGTTCTGTTCCTCTCTCTTTGTGGGTATTTAGGATTTCTTGTTGTAGGGTGGTTAGGTGATCGAGTGTGCTGCGCTTTTTCCTGAATCCGCTTTGCTGGGGTGGTAGGATATGGTGTTTGTCGCAGTATAACTGCACTTACTGGTTGAATTCTTTTTAATCCATTTAGCCCTGACGCACTACAGCTGGAGAAAAACGACCATGATAATTCAAGGGTAGTGCCAGATTAGCTTGGCGCCTGTCGGCGCCAAGCTAATCTGGCACTGCCCTGAATTATCATGGTCGATCTATCTCTTGCAACTGGTGCATAGTCATTATGTGACGCCTCCAAAATTTGGGAAATACGGCCGTCGGGCTGAATGAGTTAAGTTGAAGGTCAAGGTTCTCCTGGGGAAAAAACACGCCATACTATGACACAAAATAAATATTGCAGATAAATTCATTTAGATTTCACAGATTTGTTGGGCTAGAAAAAGTAAACAAATGTCCCAGCTTGAAAAGAAAAACATCATGGGTTTCCATTGATACTTCGGCCAACTCTGCCGGCACATATATTAGTTGTTCATGCTCATTTGAATCATTCAAGGTCAGGGCCACATGGCCTGCAGCAGTGGCGGTCGGTTATATGAACCGTGACCAAAGGTTTTACAAGATCAGTTTTAGATGTGTTTTTTTTTTTCGCTGCAATGAAATGATGTCCCGACCTTTTTTACTTCTACCATTTTCAGTGTACGTTTTCCGTCATCCACAATTTACACACAACAAATACACAAATTTACTTACACATGTACATACAGTTCCCCCGTCAGCTGACTTCCAACAAGTGCAGATTGGTACATCGGTTCAAGGTTAGTAGTTTTACGATAAGGGACTGGTAAATTGACCATTCAGTTACTACAAATCTGAGTTTACTGCAAGACCCTTGAATGACTTTGAAGTATTTAGTCAACGCGACTAATTAAAGCAAAACCATTATATAGAAGTTTATTGCATATTCCGAATTAAAAGGTCTGCACTTTAGACAGTTACACGATTTTGCAGTACATATATGTAGACAAACCCAACTTACTGCAAACCACAAGGGATGTTGCAGTAAATAGACTAAACGTCTAGTTACTGCTAAGCCCCCAATCATATTGCAGTAAATAGACAAAACGTCTATTTAGCACGAAGCCCCCCCAAACGGATATTGTAAGTTTTTTTTACCGCAAAACCCCTTAAGGGATATTGTGGTAAATAACCAAAAGTCTACTGGCCACAATGCCCCCGAAAGGGATTGCAGTAAGTAGGCATTTGGTCTTCTTACCGCAAAGCCCAAAAATGAATATTGTGGTAAATCAAACATCTACTTACTGCAAAGCCCTCAAAAGAGATTTGTGGAAAGTAGACATTCGGTCTTTTCACATCAAAAGCGTAAAAAAGGAAAATTGTGGTAAATAGACAAACATTTACTTACCACATAGCCCCACAAAAGGGATATTGCAGTAAGTAGACATTTGGTCTTTTTGCCACAAGCCCCCTCCCCCATAGTGATGTTGTGGTAAATAGACGAAATGTCTTCTTACCGCAAAACCCCTAAAAAGTTATATTGATGTAAGTAGTCATTTGGGTTTTCTACCCTATAGCCCTTAAAAAGGGATATTGCTGTAAATAGACAATGTCTACTTACCACACAGCCCCCAAAAGGGATATTGCAGTAAGTAGACATTTGGTCTTTTTATAGCAAAACCCACCAAAAAGGGATATTGAGGTAAATAGACCAAATGTCTACTTATCACAAAGCCCGCAAAACAGGATATTGCGGTAAATAGACCAAACGTCTACTTATAGCAAAGCTCCCAAACAGGATATTTCGGTAAGTAGACGTTTGGTCTATTAACTGCAAAGCCCCCCCCCCCCCCCCCCCCCCCCCGAAAAAATAAAATAAAATGGTTATTGCGGTAAATGTTTACTGACAGAAGGGCATTGTGGTAAATAGAACAAACGTTTACTTACCGCAGAAGCCCCCAAAAGGCATATTGTAGTACCTACATTTGATCTATTTACTGCAAAGACCCAAAAATGGATATTGCGGTAAATAAATATTTGGACTATTTAATGCTATGTCCCAAAACGGATATTGCGGTAAGTAGATGTTTGGTCTATTTACTGCAAAGCCCTCCCCCCCCAAAAAAAAAAAAAAAAAGTAAAAAAAAAGGATATTGCAGTAAATAGACTCATACGTTATGAAACAATCGCCAAACACATCAAGAAATTAATCAGTTCAACGAGTGATAGATATTTTTCGAAATGAGTAAATCTTGTTACGTTCGTGTTCGTTTTGGATTAATCCTCAGTCGGATTTCGTCATGGGGCGGTCCGTGGTGCAGTGGTTAAGGCGCCTGCCACCAATGCTAAAGGTGCGTGGTTCGACTACGGGTTCCGGCGTCGGATTTTTCTCCTCTAGTAAGTGTCACCGTTAATTCGGGCGGACCGTCGGGGGTTCTTTCTCCGGGTACTCCGGCTCTTCCTCCCCCTCCACTTTGGTATCAGTTTCAGCCCACTTAATCAAATTTCAAATACAAACGATTTTGAATTTCCAAAAACTACAGTAGCTCGCTTGAGCTTGCCCTTAGCACCACGTGAATGTTCTGTGTTTATGTACAGTGTGTGAGTGAATGTGCGTGATTCACGTGAGCGTGCTTGTTGGGTTCAGTTCGCGGCGGCGCTTTGAGCCGATTTTCAATTGGGATAAAGCGCCTATTTAATGCGCTTATTATTATGTGTATGAGGAAAAGCAGCTTTGGCCATTGTTTTTCGCTGATAGGCGTTTTTTGTTTGGATACACTGTTTCTAAACGTTGACCTGATGGCATTCCCTCTACAGTCATGGATTCATCTCAAGCTGTTTCTCAGCTGTGAGGAACTATTTTTAGCCGGTTTGCCTTTCCCGCTTGCATTCTTCGTCAGTCGGCAGAATACCCACTGGAATCGGAAAGCACTGACACAACTCCAAACCACATCTGCAAGATGAATGTAGATCCTCGTGAGCCCCAGAAGAACGTGAGTTACCTCCATATTTTTTTTTTTTTTACTACAAAATACACCGTGTGCTCTGCTAGCCCCTCGGTAAAATGACACAGGCAAGTAGCCTAACATCTTAGTCCAAGAGCCAGACCGACCTTTTCTCGATTTGACCCTTTACCCCCACCCGGGTCTGCCCTGGGGGGTTTGGGTGGGGTTAACTACTTTTTAGTTCCCAGGGTCACCCTGGTCAGCCCCACAGGGTGGGTTTTCCATTCTTTTCTGGGGCATGTGTTTCTGTCTACCCTTGGTCCATTCATCTGTATTTTCCTTTTTTAAACTCTCCCTACTGTCTGCGCTGCCTGTAGCTCTTGATATTGGATGTGTGTTGCTAAATGGTCCTAGCTTTATTTAGGCCCAATGTCGTAGGTTTATTTAACGTATTGGACCGGCTGGAGACATATTTTTTATTTTCACAAGCAGTGCAGGCACGTCCTGAGAAAGTCTTGTTGCTGTCGGGACGTTAAGCAATGTACAATCAATGTACAATCAATCGATTTGACCCTTTACCTTGGCAATTTGACTGAACGAGTTGGCATATGGGCAAGTTGACCGTCACCCGACCGACCCTACCGTTTATCCGTTTAATGGAAGTCCTACCATTTTACGGATGTTTTATTGTAGCACTGTCAGTAGCGTGTTGACTTTTGGGGCAACCTGGTGGGCATGGAACATTACAAGACAAGGGAAGGGTAGACAGAATCATCAGTAAGGCAGGCGGAATGACTGACGCCGGGGCAGCCCGGGAGGAGGAACATTTCGACTCAGTCTACCACCGACGACTGACAGACAAGACAACAACCATGCTGACTGACAACATTCATCCATTGCGACAGCAGACGGATTGACAGGAGACTGCCCATAATGCGTACCGAAAGGTACAGAAAATCTTTCTATCCCCAGGGTTGTCAACCTATACAATAACTCTTTTAGTAGCGGAGACACATAAGTTGGCGTGCGCGGGTGTATGTGTGTGTGTCTTTTATTATTACGTGTATTTAGTATAAACTTTTAATTGCCTTAAATTCCTTTTGTTTCCTTGTTAATTTGATGGCCGAACGGACAGTGTAATTTCCCGATTTTTTTTTTTTTTAAATTAATAGTTATCTCCCGCCCAGTAATGAATTAATTGTGAATTACACTACTGGCTCCAAAATTGGGGGGGGGGGGGGGGAAGGGGAGGGGGGAGGGAGGGAGGGGCGTGGAGGTGAAAGGGGGGGAGGGAAGTGAGGGGATGGCCGCGTGGAGGTGTGTGCACGGTTTGTGGTCTGGGTCTTGGACTAATTGTGATGACAACTCCGGCAGTACTATAATTACAAGCATCACACCGGCCACTGACTCCGGCGTTTTCTGCGCGCCACCATCTTCCTGAGAGACAATCAGTGTGTCTCCAGAATCAGTTATACTCGATTTTACCATTCATAATTCAACAGCGTCTGAGTCTGACTCATAGCCGGTATCAGTCATCGTGTCAATTATTACAACTCAGTTTATGCCGGAACAAGACCGGCATCACTTAGTATTGACATTTCTGGGAAACACGGCGATCGATCCCTCGTTACTGTCAACCGAACGACGGCTGCGTGTCAGTGTTATATTGAAAAATAATCACGACATAATCCACTCCATTAGCGTTTTCACATCCAAAACATATTGCCAAACGTGTCGGCCGCCGAATCGGCTGAAGGAAATGTTAGACATGACTCAGTCTATCAGGCCATTATCTCATTCAGCCCCGACACTACACCAACAAGAAATGGATCAAACTGACATGATAGTTCAAGAGTGGTGCCAGAATAGCTTGGCGCCAAGCTATTCTGGCACCACCCTTGAACTATGCTCCATCTGTCTTTACTCAGTTCCGCAACTCATACAGTGTCAAGGGATCACTCAGTCGCCTCAGTGGGGTAGAATGTGTCACGTTAATGTCTCCGGACAGGCAACAGCCGCCGCCTGGTAGGTTTCGCGTTTGTTTGTGTTTCATACGATAAACATATCAGGCACTACTCTTTAACAGTTTTGACCGTGCATTTTCATCCAGTTGACGCTGGAAATGAAAGCGCTAACGAGCCGTTTGAAACTTCGTCTGCTAGCCATACGACCGGAAGCAGAGCGCTGTTTCCAAGGGCTCGACTGGTTGTTTACTTCCTGTGGCGCTAATTTTAGGCTGAGTGTGCGTGCTTGCCCTGACAATCCGTGAACAATGCCTTGCTGTCAGCAAGAAGCATAGATTTTCATGAACACCTGCAAATATGAGAACTATATTGCCGCCTCTTGTTCGGCATAAACAGGCCCCGTTTAATCCTCTTATGAAGAATACGACAGTGGGTAAGGCTCTCGACAGTTTCGCCTTTTCGTCTGCCTTTCAACACAGATTTGACACCAGCCGACCGCTGTCCCGCATAGTGACAAGGCCGGATCGAAAGGAGCTGATTTCACACTGATTATATCGACTTCTTTGGCCTCAACATTGTGATTGTTCCTGCTCACACGATGCAGTTAGAAAGAAGAAGAAAGCGAGATCGGTAGCCTTTTACACATTGACTTCTCCGCGGAGCTCGGTAGCAGAAAACTGTAAAGCAGACAGTTTACGAGTCAGTAAGCGGGTTATTTCGCGACTGTGCATATTTGGAGACCAGTGTTTTCGCTGAAGGCTTGTCACGCATGAGTAACCTGCTGATGAGCGCACAGCCTGATAGTCAGCGGGGCGTGAAGAGATCGAGCTCCCGTTGGATTCCGATCTGTTTGTGATCAACACAGTTTCTGGTGGACACAGAACATATGCGAGCAGGTAAGTGTTCTGAGGCTGATTTTTTAAAATTTGCTTATTGTCTTATGAAGGCTACATTACAGATTTGGAGATAGATCAACCATTTCAGTTCAGGGGTGGTGCAGGAATAGCTTGGCGCCTCAGGCGCTAAGCTATTCTGGCAGCACCCTTGAACTATTAGTCGAACTTATTTCAAGCAATGGGTGTATTAAGATGAAAAGTGTCAAGACCCTCACTGCCAGAAAAATGTGAACACCACCCATGCTAGAGGCTTACAGATCCTCGTGTGCCCCCAGAGATGACAGGGCTCATGAGGATATATTCCTCACGCTAATACCACATCCTGGTTCTTTAGACGGCTGTGGCTTTAGGTTGTAAATTAGCAAAGATTTTCAGAAATCCAGTCTACATCCACTGGCATGTCCAGCTTTATCCTTTTGGCTGTCAGTATTGGTTTTTGTTGCGATGAGTCCTGTAGAAATCATGACAAAAAACTGATACCAACAGGCAAAGGGTTAACACTTTGGTTCCTGGTGTGCTGTTTTGCACCTGGGTGATCATACCAGTGAATTGTAATGAAATTCTACAAGCATTATTTATTCAGAAATAGTAACCCCACCTCGCTACACTTTTATGCATTTGTCCATCAAAGAAATAAAAAGAACAGCTAAAAAAACATTCTTGCCAGCTAAACTATAGTTAAGAGTGTGTGTGCAAAAACTCTAGATCTCTGATACTGTTAATAATAATAATGATAGTATTGAGTACTTATATATATATATAATCACCTAACATCGGAAATTAGAGCTAGGCGCTTAACAAAAGCTAATTGTACAAAAATAACTAATTACAAAAATGCAATTTACAAAATTATAAAAAGTTTAAAACAAAAAATATGATGCACTGTATAAACAATCTATTAAGTCACCATTTAAAAATGCATTTCATTCATTCAAGGGAGGTGCTCCGCTTATAGACTCGTACACTCACTCACGTATGTGCACACACACACAAACACACTACTACTAATAGAGATGACTTCAACATAGCAGGTTTGTGACAAAAGTCAGTTGTAGCAGACACTAAAAGATGGGTCTTTAGGGCTTGCCTGAATGCCTCTCTTGAATCCAAGTATCTTGGTTCGTGTGGGAGGCCATTCCAAACAACCGGGCTCCAGTACCTGAATGACCTCTCACCGAACGACTTTGTTTTGACTTTGTTGTGTTCAGAAGAGGTGTTCACCACAGATAAAACAACTACAAAAATAACAAAGAGCTTTCAAGACTTGTAAACAGCAGCAACTGAAAACTCAATAAGCTCACAGCTGGTTGTGTAGTAGACTGGATGAAGCTTTAACTCATTGTTCCAGGTACGAAATACCCACATTTTGAAGCTGCCCTCTGAGGACTGCATTACAATTCAGGAAACAGATCGAACATGATAGTTCAAGGGTGGTGCCAGAATAGCTTGGCGCCTATTGGCGCCAAGCTATTCCGGCACCACCCTTGAACTATCATGGTCAGTCCATATCTTGCTGTGGTGTATTGGGACTGAATCAGTTAAGTTGTTTTGTTTTGTGCATAACATGTCTGGCACTGGAGTGCTAGGTGAGAAATTTTCATTAAAAACTACGGCTGTATGTAAATTTATGTGTGTCAGTGCCACGATGGAGATCCCAGTGCATACAGGTGCTTCTGCTGGCGGTTGCCGGAAGCACTCTGTGATAAAACAAAACGGATATGACTGGCGATCGGAAAATGCTACAGCCATATACAGCATATGATTGGTTCCAACACTTCTATTGCAGGAAAATGCAAACACCACCCAACTTCAAGAGGCAACGAATCTCATGAGCCCCCGCATCTGCGGGGGCTGATGAGGTTCTTTTGCCTCTTGCTGACTATGAGCGGGCCAACATCAGCCTTATTTAGCCCGAAGACCTTTTACTATGGAGATACTGCTAAAATTCTAATGTGGTCACTGGTGTTAAAATGCAACTCATGCGTAATGCAATCTCAAAATGTGTGCTGTCACACACAAGCACACAAAAGATACCACTTATATGATTTGTCTTTTACTCTATTTTTTTTTTTTGTAATTAAAAAAAAAACCGGTATATTTACTTTTCTGTTCTTTTTACATGGCAGGTTTGGTGAAAGTTTCCATTCGTCACCATGCCTACAAAGGATCCACGAAGTTATGTGCAGGTGGCACCCTTACCAATAGGGTCACAAAAGGGGCTAAAAATCCAAGCGAGAAGCATTGCAGTTTACAATCCCACCGAGCCTACACGTGACATTGTCCGACAACAGAACTTCATCAGACGATCGGCTCAGCTCACGAGTCAAGGATTTCGCTCAGCAAATCATAAACCATATCATGGAATCGGAGATCCATTTTACCTGGATGAGAAGAAATTGATACTTCATGCTCTTGGGCAGTGGGATGAGGTAAGCTTGTACTTTGTTATTCTTGGATGTGGGTCTCATGAGGCGGTGAAGTAGTCCCCATTTCAAAGGGTGATACTTCATGGTCTCTTGTGAGCCATATCTGGTACGTTGGATCAAGCAGGACATGTATTACTTTTATCTGAAAAAAGAGGGTCCCATTTGTAGCTAAAACAGTTCTCTGAAGCCTCAGTAAATTTTCAGAGGGTCCCATCAGTTTTCAAAGAGATATCGAGTGCATACAGCTATTAGCCAAGGTGATACTACGTCACAAGCAGCTGCTACTTTCCTGTCAGAACACACCAGTAAATAATTTGAAGTCTTGTGAGCAGATGATCACTGAAATAATTTTACCTGTCACAGTTATGTCAAACAACAGGATGAGAAGAAATTGATACTATCTTGATGAAATTAAGTATGTTCAGCACAAAAGTAGTGTATCCTAAAATCTCTTGTGTTCAGGGGACGCATTAGCTGTAATGTCTGTGTGTAACCTGGCAAATCAGTGCACACCTAGGCCAGTTGTATGAGTGAGCTTAGCCCTGCGCCAGCCACTAAGCAAGGTGCTCCGCTATACCTTGCTTAATGGCTGGCGCAGGACTAAGCTAACTCATGCAACTGATTCCTGTGCATTAAAATTAACACTTGGATGTACAGAGTACCTCAGACAACAAGCAAGCAAAAAAACAAACAAAAACAAAAAAAAAACACTTTCTTTTGTCAGAGGCATTCACTCCTATACACATAAAATAATGACTGTCCTGAATGTGAGAGGCACTTACTGTGTTCCAACTGTGGGGGATGGATCAGCAATTTAAGCTCAAAGATAGTGTCAGATTAACTTGGCACTGTCACTGAATCATTTTAGTGTCACACACGCACGCACACACGCACGCATACACACACACACACCCCCACAGGTTTTTTTAACTCATTCTACCCCAGACACACCACAGCAAGATAAGGATCGACCATGATAGTTCAAGGGTGATGCCAGAATAGTTTGGCGCCTGTGGGTGCCAAGCTATTCTGGCATCACCCTTGAACTATCATGGTCGATCTGTGTCCTGCACTAGAGTGCAGTCTTCAGAGGACAACGGCAAAATTTGTGGATTTCGGTCTTGGGGTAGAATGAGTTAACTTAACATGTACATTTACAGCAGAAAATGATCACCCTTATGAGATATCATCTATCATTAAGGTGACTGCACCATCATTTACCTGGCCTTTAATGACAAGACTTAAATTCTCTCTTCTCACAGGACAAATTATTTTTCTTAAAAACAGTTGGTTGCTCAAAACAGGCTGAGCTGTTCTCTTAACCCTTTTAGCCCCAAGGTCCCATTTCTCAAATTTTGGAGGTGTTGCCTAACAACTATGTACCAGTTGCAGGAGATGACTTGACCAAGATAATTCAAGGGTAGTGCCAGATTAGCTTGGTGCCTGAAGGCGCCAAGCTAATCTGGCACTACCCTTGAATTATCATGGTCAAGTCATCTCCTGCTGTAGGGATCCAGGGCTAAAAGGGTTAATTTCTCTTCAGTGTTTTGACGCTGGAACAGAACGACTGTCTTTTATATGTGTGAAACTGAAAGAAAGTTGCTACCGCACACATGCTGCTATGATACTCACAAGCGACACTTTTACATAAGTTGTCAGCTAGTTTGTGATTTTAGACCTTACAGCCTACGGCCGTAAGGTAAAAAATCACAGCCCACAGCACATAACTTTAATTCTCAGTTTATTTCACAGTGACTCTCCCTTTCTCTCTCTCTCTCTCTCTCTTGTTTACCTTTGTGACTCTGCCTAGGTTACACCCAGTAGATTCCCGCTGTGCTAGGAACCTGTGCCATTTATTTAAACTTTAAGGACAGGAATTAAATCAGCGGCATATTTATTTGGTCACTGGCTGGGGTAACACACAATTAATTCAGCTGGTCACCTAGTTAACTCACGAAATTGTAAACTTGACAGCGTCATTTTATTATTTATTTGGTCAGTGGCTAGGGTAACACACAGTTAACTCTTTTAGCGCCTAGGTCCCATTTCTCAAATTTTGGAGGTGTTGCCTTATGACTATGTACCTGTTGCAGGAGATGGGTTGACCATGATAATTCAAAGGTAGTGCCAGATTAGCTTGGCACCAATTATCATGGTCAATCCATCTCCTGCTGTAGGGACTCGGGGCTAAATGGGTTAATTCAGCTGGTCACCTATTAACTCACGAAACTGTAAACTTGACAGTGCCAATTCATTAAGTTTAAAGTGACCTCCTGCAGACATTAAAAGTTGCAATATAATGTTCTTTGTATGTCATATAATAATACTGGACAAAAGGGCTGACTTAAAGCGACTTGCTCCAGGTTAATTGTTCTCAATATCTCCTTTATTAACATACTTACTTCTTTAGTATGTCTTGCAATAATGCAGGACAGAAGGGCTGACTTAAAGTTACCTGCTCCAGGTTAATTGTTGTCAATATCTCCTTTATAAACATACTTCTTTAGTATGTCTTGCAATAATGCAGGGAAAAAAGGGCTGACTTAAAGTGACCTGCTCCAGGTTAATTGTTGTCAATATCTCCTTTATAAACATACTTCTTTAGTATGTCTTGCAATAATGCAGGACAAAAGGGCTGACTTAACTTACAAAGTTTGAACATTATAAAATGAAATATTTAAATTTTGCTCTTCTTCTCCTTTGTATGTACAGCGGTAAGATGGCCTTAGTCACATGCTTAGCATTAAATCCAACTAACTAACTTTATACACAGGAGAGTCTGCCTGTTGCACACAAGGGCAAGTAGAAAACTGTGTGCATACTAACATGGATCAACCCTTTTACTCCCAAGGTCCCATTTCTCAAATTTTGGAGGTGTTGCCTAACAACTGTGTACCAGTTGCAAGGGATGGATTGACCATGATAAATCAAGGGTAGTGTCAGATTAGCTTGGTGCCCTTATCTCCTGCTGCAGGAACTCAGGGCTTATTGGGTTATCCCTTATCATTCGGAATACACCAGCGTGTGAAACACATTTGACTAAAATAGTTCAAGGGTAGTGCCAGAATAGCTTTGCACCTCTAGGCGCCAAGCTATTCTGGCACCACCCTTGAACTAAAGCCATTGGTCTATAGCTTTAAGTACTATAATGTAGCTTGCATATGTCAGTGTACAGATTTGAAGCTTTTAGCCTCAGTATGATATGGGTTAAAAAAAAGGAAGAGTAAAGAAGTCTTAGTTGAGGCGAGACAACACTGAGGACCCGACAACGTTTAACAGCAGTCGCACTTTGCCCTGGAGCAGCCGATCGCTTTAAAGTTTCAGTAGATCGCCTGCATGATATTCATTTTATTTGGTAGCTGGCAATGGTAGCTCAACACTCACTGGCTCCCTTGGTCACCTAAATTGAAATCCTTGAAATCGTAAACTTCATTTTATCAGACATTGTAGGCTCACTGCGTTTTAAAGGCATAAATCAGACCGACCTCCATTATTTCTTTGCCTAGTTGCTGAGGTGTGCGCGCTCTTTGCTTAGAGCAAGATCAGTCCCGGTAAGCAAAAGGCCTTCAAGCCGACATAGGCTGCGGCGGTCGGTGCCAGCGCGGACCAACTGCAACCGACGTCACCCTGATGTCTTTTTTCTTTTGCTGCCATTTAACCCCGGTAAGCTGTCGGTGACCACGGACGGATTTCGCCATCGGAAAGAACTCAGTGCATGCTGAACGACACTGATTTGCGTGAAAAACACAACGTAGACGGGATCAAAAATAGGCAGAAAGAACATAGAATTAACAAGAGACATAAACCCTCATGAGCCCCCGCGATAGCGGGGGCTCAATGAGGATTTATGTCGGCTCTTGCAGATGGGTAACGTTCGACTTGCCCGGGCAGTTAAGGTGCTAGCCAGTTGGCTGTCGATAGCGGTTTTTGTCAGTCCGCGGTCGCGATGATTCCTGCAGGAATAGGCTAGTAAAATTGTCCATGCCGCTTGGCCCACTTTTTCTGTTTTGAATCAAGATATGTATTTTGGTTTGTTATGACCGATATTACACTGGCTTCCTCCCTCGGTTCACTGTCGAGGGAGACAACCAGTGTGCACCAGTATAAGTGAATCTTGAACAAAGCAAATTTCAATTCAACCACTAAACCAGCTAGCCCCGCAGTCAATCAATCGAACACGCAAACAGCAAGCGATAACGTTTGATAACAAAAAATGTCTGAAGATCTGCGTTCTTACAACTGATTTTTTTGCAACCAGTGAAATTAAGATCTATGTATCTTATAGTAACACACACACACACATACACACGCACGCCGCAAGCACGCACACACTGCACAGAGATTGTAAGCGATAAGTTCAAGTCATGCAAAAAGCAATCCAATTAAAGGCGAACCGAACAAATTCACACACACACACACACACACACACACACACACACACACACACACACACACACACACACACACACACGCACACGCACACACGCACACACACGCACACACGCACACGCACACGCACACACGCACACACGCACACACACACACGCACACACACACACACACACACACACACATACACACACACACACACACACACACACCGTGGCACACACACACAAAACAAACAGCAGCTGTTGCCGCAACATTAGCGTGACTAGGGAGTGATCTTGTGTCTCATCATTCATTATACTGACGAGCAAAAGTAATGCGACATTTTTTGAACCATCGGAAACACTTCCGATGGTTCCAGAAATGTCGCATTTTAGTTTTCCTCGTCAGTATATTTTCACGTTTGCGCGACTGAAGAAGCCGACTCCACTGCGGCTACAGTAATACTAACTTCTCAGTGTCGGACGATTTCAGTGTTTGGCCCTAATAAGGTTTTTCGTCTCACATCATCATCATCATCATCAGTCCCTTGCCCGAACTGGGCGTTGGGGGGACTGAAAGGCAGCAGCAACAGACAGTGCTCTCCACTGAGTTCTATTTTGGGCGGTGGCAAGCAAGTCTGGCATCTCGAGTTCGGTCCATTCTTTTATGTTTGCGACCCAACTCTTTCTCTGACGACCTCGCCGACGACTTCCTTCGAGAGTGCCTTGGAGGATAGTCTTGGACAAGGTGTTGTGTCGGGTCACGTGGCCAAACCAAGCAAGCTTGCGCGGGCCGTTTCACGGTTGCCAGAAGAGGTTCATGTGGGCCCACCAGGGAGGTGACGATGCTCCGTACATATTCGTTGGTTTTGTGCTCGCGGTACGAGATGCGGAGCAACTTCCTCAGGCACTTGTTCTCAAAGGCCTGGATTTTCTTTTCTGAGTCTGCAAGCAGTGTCCAAGTCTCACAGCCGTAGAGTAGAATAGACACTACGAGGGACTTGTAAAGCCTGTACTTGATGGTGAAGCTGATGGAGTTACTTCGCCATATCCTGTCCAGCCTGGCCATTGCGGATGTTGCTGTACCTATCCTGATACGGATCTCTGCTACGCAACTACCGTCTTTGGACAGGGTGGCTCCCAAGTACTTGAAGCTATTGACCTCTTCTAGCTTCTGGCCGTTCATGTGAATGTTGCTGCTGCTGTCGCTTGTGGTGTTGATCATCACTTTGCTTTTATCCGTACTGATCTCCATGCCATAAGACCCTGCGCTACTTGAAAGTTTGTCTGTCAGGTTTTGGAGCTCACTATTGCTGCCTGCCATGAGGTCAATATCGTCTGCGAATCGAAGATTGCACAGGGATCTGCCACCAATAGAGATTGAAGTATGGTGGTCGTGGAGGGTTTCCTGCATGATCTTCTCCAGGAATATGTTGAAAAGGACAGGAGAGAGCAGGCATCCTTGACGGACACCGATCGTCGTCCTGAAGAACTCGCCTGACTGATTGTTAAGTAGAACCGCGCTGCAGGCGTTCTTGTAAAGCGCTTCTATCATTTGGATCAGTCCCTCCTCTATGTTGAACGATCTCATGACTTGCCAGAGTCCGTCGTGCCAGACGCGATCAAATGCTTTCCTGAAATCAATGAAGTTGTGGTAGAGTTCGCGCTGATGCTGCAGATGTTTCTCGATCAGGACGCGGCAGTTGAAAATCTGCTCTACAGTGCTTCTTCCAACTCTGAAGCCAGCCTGTTCTTCTGCCAGCAGTTCCTCGGCGAAAGTTTTGAGGCGGTTGAGAATGATTCTAAGCATTACTTTGCTAGGGTGACTTATCAGACTGATAGTTCTGTAGTTCTGGCACTGTTTCATGTTTCCTTTCTTGGGGAGCGGGATCACTAGAGACTGTGTCCATTCTACTGGCCATTTCTTTTGCTCCCAGATCTTTTGACAGAGTGTAGTGAGGACCTTCGTTGTTACTTCTCCTCCATGTTTCAACAGACTGGGCCTAATTGCTTTGTTTCTTCTTTGACACCGACACACCTAGGAAACGGAGCGACGCCAGCAGGCTCATAGGAACGCTCATGAGAGGATTCCAGCAATATTGATGTCTCAGTATTGACGGTTTCGACTCCGTGTGTGGACCTACGAAGATTTGAGCTTCGCAGCCCGACTGGGCCTAATTGATATTTCTCACACTTGACGTGCATTCACACCTGAAAACGGCCGGAATGACTGCAATAGGTTCATGTGCACTGCCTGAGAGGGTCCAGCGGTTTCTGTGTGTGGCCGAATAAGATTTCAGTCTCGTTAACCCATTTACCCCCACGCACTACAGCAGGAGATGGATCGACCCTGATAATTCAAGGGTTATGCCCGATTAGCTTGGCGCCTGATGGCGCCAAGCTAATCCGGCACCACCCTTGAATTATCAGGGTCGATTCATCTCCTGCAACTGGTACATAGTTGTTAGGTGACACCTCCAAAACTAGATTTCCGTGGGGTTATGCTGACTAAGTTGGGCACTAATTGTTCTCTTATTTGACACACGCTTCTGGGAACTCGAATTGATCAAATATTTTGACAGTTAAAGGGTAGTGGTGAAATACTCTCCCCGGAGGCTAGGGTCAGAACAGACCTGGGAACTCGATTTGATCGAATAATTTTGACAGCTGAAGGGTAGTGGGAAAATACTCTCGAGAGAGGCTAGGGTCATCACACACCTATGAACTCGATCGAATGATTTGAACAGCGCTTAATGGGAAAATACTCTCTCCAGAGGCTAGGGTCATTATACACTGGGAACTCAAAATGATCGAATAATTTGAACAGTTCAAGGGTAGTGGGAAAATACTCTCTCCAGCGGCTAGTCATCATTCTTCTCCTGAAGAAGAAGAAGAAGAAGTAGTGTCTAGTGCTGGGTGCAGTCCGTGGCGCGGCGGTAAAGGCGCCTGCCACCAATGCTAAAGGTGCGAGGTTCGATACCGGGTTCCGGCGTCGGACTTTTCTCCTCTAGTAAATGCCGTTAATTCGGGCGGACCATCGGGGGTTCTTTCTCCGGGTACTCCGGCTCTTCCTCTTCATCCACTTTGGTATCGGTTTCAGGCCACTTTATAAATTTCAAATAGTACAAGCGATCAAAATTTTCCGAAACCTCAGTAGCTGACCCTTCGCACCACTACGTGACTGAATGTCCGGTGTTCGTCTTCTGATTGAATGCCGCTTGTGGTGTCACATGGGCGTGCGTGTCGGGGTTAGTTCGCGGCGCTTTGAGCCGATTCGCAGAATCGGGTAAAGCGCCTATATAATAACCGTAATTATTATTATTATTATTATTATTATTATTATTATTATTATTATTATTATTATATGAGACTCAGTTTAAATATATATATACAAAGGGGAAAACTGAAGTCGAGTCCAGCGCTATCGTGGCTATGGCTGTCGTGGAAGGTCCAACTCCCGTCACCTGTACGGTCTGTTGAAGACTTAAAGTTATATTTCCCAGGATCAAGCATCTCCGCACAGTCAGAAAACTATCTGCAACAGATACTGCTGACAGTATGTGTATGGGTCCTTTGTGTACTATCTTAGAGCTTTATGATGTAAGTACAATGCCAAATGTCAAAATTCATCGTTTGACTGTGTATTGTTTTTGTACCCGAGTCGCGGATTTATCGTCTGCATCGGCCTTGTTTTGAATTAATATGCATATTTATGAGCCTACGTTACAAGGCAGAACCCGGCCCACTGTCTGTGTATCGCAATACTGCAGGTCACGAGGTCATCGGTGTGGTGTACACACGGTCACGAGGTCATCGGTTGGTTACACACGTGTCAGTGTACACGTGTACTGATGTTCTCCGGCATCCCTTTGACGTAATTTTTCACGAGAAAGTAAAATAAACCTTCCATACTCGCTATGCTGCCAAAATCACAATGCGGGTTCCGCTCGACCTGCTAGTATTTACTAGTAACGATCGTGCTGCGTCGTGCACTGAGGGCATGGCTTGTTTGACTCGCAAAGCGTGCGTGCGTCCACGGTGCCTAGTTTGACCTTTGATCCTTTATCCCTCGGAAACACGCACAGTCTTCCATGATTGAAACCGCGGCAGAACATTGGTATTTATATCCACTTTCTGCACTGCAGTCAATTTCACATTTCACACATCGACGCCGGTCTACGTAACTGAAAGCATCATTGGAAACCACAAATGCACCATCGCAGCAGAAACACTACCTCTCTGAATCGAGTGAATGAGAGCCCGAATAGACAAAAACATGTTACGACCAGCGATGTGCAACTCAGTTTGACACACACCGTAGTTTTCAGATCTTTGCAGCATAAAATGTGACAACTAGCTCGTAACTACATGATAAAACAGGTTTAAAATCTTGCGAAATCAGTAAGAGATAAATTCTACTGAAGATCATGAATTCTGAAAATCACTAGCGCTCGCGGAACTATAGGAAGATCGACAAAGACCGTAGATTACTTCCAGTGACTCGGCAGGAAAGCCGGACAAATTTCAGGTGGGCGGTCAAGCCAAGCTCCCTTGTCCGATGTCTGTCAAGAAGTATCTTGTCTCTCTTACTCTTTTTTTCTCTTTAATTCCGAGTCTGTCATTGTGGGCGCTAGTCGATGATACTTTCTTTTTTTCTTCGCCGCTGGTTCATCCGCCATCTTGTCTCTGATGGGTTATAATTATGCAGATGACCTAAGGTCGTATAGAATAGTTATGACGTCAGCTACCATCGCCTATCAGGAGCAATTTTGTTACGTGTCCCGTCAGAAAATTTCGGTGGACCTCTTTTCGCTTTGAACGGACGAAAAAAAGCATTTGGTGGGACAATAGGGTGGTCACTGTCTTAAGTGGGTATGTATACTGAAGCCCAGTAAAAGCTTTTTGCGAACAGAAGCCTTAAAAAAGGTTGGGCGTGCCCCTCTAATGTTTGATCGCGGCTTCGCCTCTGACATTCGACAGGAGAGTATGTAACCAGTAATACGATTTCGCACTCTCAGGTTCTTGACATATCGTGTACTGTACTGGACTTACATCTGGACCCACGACTAACGGAGTCCAGTATGTACCCAGCTTGCCAGATAACGGAACAAGCGGGAGAGGTGCAGTTCAGACATGTCATGGTGTTTACCTTTTAACTGCCGGACATGCCCACAGGCTCGGGTAACAGCGACTGTGACTGTTCAGCCATTGTGCCCCAAGGTCGAAAACTCCCCAAATTTTGGAGTTGTTGTCTGATTACAATTCAGGAGACAGGTCGACCATGATGATGATGAAATTTTTATTCAGGGTAAAAGTTTTTAGGCATAGCAATGCCTATCTTCCAAACCGGTCCTGCTACTCTACACATATAAAAATACATCAGACGATACAGCAAAAGATAACATATGTAAGTAAAAAGACCCATCCCCCCCACCTCCCACCATCAGAAAAAAGAAGAAAAGAAAGAAATTTAAAAAAAATAAATTATATATATATATATATATATATATATATATATATATATATATATATATATATATATATATATATATATATATATATATATATATATATATATATATACAGGTATGAACCTGACATGTTAATGCAGACAGTCGAATTATTACATAATCTGCAGCAAAAGTAGAAGATTATTAGGTAATAGGAAAAGTTCAATGATAGTTCAAGGGTGCCAGAATATTCTGGCACCACCCTTGAACTCTCACGGCCGGCCCATATCTTTCTGTGGTACGTCGGAAGTAAATTACTGAGCTAAAGTGACTAAAAGTAATAAATACAGTACGTCGGTACACATCGAGAAAAAACATGTCTCTATCATAACATGTGGATATGCCGAACAACGCCCCAATGCAACAGGCACAGACATGAGGATCTATAGCTCTTGTTGGGCAGTCTCATAGATCGAAACTAGACTATGATAGTTTATAGTTTCGTTTATAGTATCTGTGTAGTGCCTCAAGCAGACGGGGGTTCGTCCACTAGTGACTGCGACATGGCAGTATAGGGGTGGGTGAGAGGGAGGGGGTGGGGGGGGGGGAGGTGTTTGCGGGAGCGGGTCATATTCATATCATTTTTGTCCGTCCTGAGCCCGTGAACTGATCTGCTCATGTTCAATCTAAATTGCCCCCCATGTGGGATAAACACATTTTTAGGGACTTGAGTATATGCCGCGGGTTTATTAAAGACATAGACACACGCATCCACGGCAGGCTACTGATTGATATCAGATGATCTGCTTTTTTTTCTCCCTCAGTCAGTGAATCAGCGAAGGAGAAGTCAGTCAGTCAGTCAATACAGGCTTAGATGAAATCTACTGTCGATCTGATGAAATCGGCTATCGATCAGATGAAATCGGCTGCTAACTTCCTGAATTTGTCAATAAATCAGTTGCATGTCCATCAGTTAGTTGATCTGGAAATCGATCAGTGAACACAAAGAAATGAACATCACGAAATAAAGCAACTAATAACAAAGTCTAAAAAATATGGCTCCGTAGAGAGTGAATCGTTTACTAAGAACAGGCTTAGTTTCCCTATCGATCAGGTGAAATCGGCCGCTAAGTTCTCCGAAGGCACGTTTCTCTGTGGAGCGATATCGCCCGAGCCTCTGTAGCGGTTCATTCAAATGGTCACGCGCCCGTTAAGCTGCGCCCGCAGTTATTATAGGCATTAATATCGTGGCTGGTGATCCTTTTTCAGAAACGTTGACGGGCGAGGTACGCGATACTGAACATACAATGCACATAGAAATCGCTCCTCTTCTTTGGAAGAATTCGAAAAGCGGTGGTGTAAAACATCCAACAAATAGACTTGTCGGTAGTTACGTCAGTGGACGTTTTACCTCCAGAGCTAAAAGTTAATGGACTGCATTGTAGTGAATCGTCTGCTGATCACTGCTTACAAGTTGCGGGTATTGGCTCTTAGGGTAGTGCCTAATTACCTTGGCGCCTGTGGCGCCAAGGTAATCAGGCACTATCCTTGAGCTAACATCATTGGTACACCTTTCACAATTGGCACTGGAAGTCACTATTGCGCATTGCATTAAAGTACCACTTAGTTACGCCTAAATCTGAAGACACATTTCAGCACCATTTCAGTGTAGTTGTTGTGCCTTGTCGACTGACACACCTAATGATAATTTCAACGGCAGTTTGAACACGCAGCAAAAGCACACGCGTAATCGCACTTATTTATTCTGCGCTGGCGCTAACGTGTCGGTCTTTTTCTTCTCCCCCCCCCCCCCCCCCCCCAGCTGTTTCTGTTATTAATAGCGTTGTATTCCTACAATGGAGTCATTGCCAAATTACTTGACATGAAGACGACGTGCTCTGACTTGGATTGCCCTGTGTCTAAATGAACCATAACTAGACCTGTGTGTAGCGTTTCGTAACGATCAGTTACAAAAGTGTATCTTTGAACTGTTACGGCAGTAGTGGGCCTATAAGATTTAAAGCGATCGGCTCCAGGGCTGGTTTTTATTGCTTAAATTTGCCGGTACAACGGGACTGATCTCAGTGTTGTCTCTCTCTCTCTTGGCTTGACTTCGCGAACGAAGATTTTATAGGAGTTGCCCACGACGTCTGCAGGCTTGTTCGTGGCTGCGGAGGCCAATCCGAGACAGGCAGGTTCGACCGCAGTGGCTGCAGGGGAAGGTCTGGCCAGGGTTCTGAGCTGCGGCATCTCTGTTTTTTCTCAGTGTTGTATGACCTCGTTTAACCCCAAGCCCGCTTTTCTCAGATTGTGGAGGCGTCACCATGCGCCAGTTGCAGGAGATGGATCGACCATGATAATTCAATGGTAGTGCCAGATTAGCTTGGCGCCGAAAGGCGCCAAGCTAACCTGGTACTACCCTTGAATTATCATGGTCGACTGACCCATCTCCTGCTGTAGTGCGTCGGGGCTAAACGTTTCTACCCTTCTTTTCACAATCTATGTGAGTAGGCACAGTTAACACAGAGTTTTCTACTGGGCAATTTTGCAATACACGCACAAAAGGAGAAGAGCAGAAATGTATTTCATATTGCGACATTCAAAATTCACACGTTACCCTTTTCGGTAGCATTATTATCACGGCGGAGACACACTAGGAACATGTATAATGAAAATATTGCGACCTATTAATCCTGTGTTGCCATGAAATCTATCGTCGTTCGGGAGTTCTTGCAGTGAGAATAGACCGCGTTTATTCATGCTGGTAAAAGCCATCGCTCAAATACACGCCGCCGATTTATTGTGAGTACTTACTGCCAAACAACATTCAGATCAAAGTGTTTGAACTCGTTTAAACGGGCGGTCATTCAAATGAATGTATTCACTCCTGTATACCTGCTTGTGTGTGTATAAATTTGTAAAACGCCGTTACTGAACCAAACATATTTGTTCAAATGTTAGTTTAAACCCGCATTTGCATAGTAACCCAAGTCAAACATTTACGGAGGACATGACAGAGGTCCATTCTTACATGGAAAACGACCAACGATCTCTCCGCCTCTCTCTCTCTCTGTCTCTCTCTCTCTCTCTCTCTCAGGTGAGACATTTTAAGAGGCCATGTCAGACATTTTAAGAGGCCAGATCTCTCTCTCTCTCTCTCTCTCTCTCTCTCTCTCTCTCTCTCAGTCTCTCTCTCTCCTTCCTGTGTGATGCGTGTAGCACTGACGGCGTTTTTTTCTGAAATTTCAAGCGGCCATCGGTTCTGCGCCGATTGATGTCGGATCTGCCATTTGTATCACAGGCAGCGGTCGACAGAATCATATTTCAGAAATCACGTTCCCTCATACAGTAGACCAATGATGCTGCATGAGGTAGCATGAGTGAGAATTTCACTGCCAAATGACGCAGATTGTACCAGTTTCTGTTCATTGAAGAGCTTGGGTACAGCAAGAGGCATGGATTCTCATGTGCCCCCGCAACTGCGGGGGCACATGGGGATCTATGTTTCTTGCAGTTGGATCGTGTTAACTTTTTCTCAGCAGTCTATGAAAGGTAAAATTAACTTCAAATGATTCATGCATCAACCTGACATGTGGAGAATGAAGTATTTTTTATTTTTAACCCATTTAGCCCCGGGACCCTGCAGCAGGAGATGGATTGATCATGATAATTCAAGGGTAGTGCCAGATGAGCTTGGCGCCTGAAGGCGCCAAGCTTATCTGGCACTACCCTTGAATTATCATGATCAGTCCATCTCCTGCAACTGGTACATAGTTGTCAGTGACAACTAAAAAATTTGGGAAATGGGGCTTTGGGGTTAAGAGGGTTAAGGTGTATTTTCCGACTGACTGCTTATTGGGCTGAATTCATAACATCAGACAGCAGATGTATCGTAATATAATACTCCGTATTCTTGTTCGGGTCTGCGAGTTAGAAAATTTGACCCATTCATTCATTCGTAATAAAGCTCATTCTTGCGTAGCAAACCTCATTGGAGGTTAGTTTAAGAAAGGTCAGTGCTAAGTTAAAGAGGTAAGCTTACAGCGTAAAACAACAACAAGAACACTTGAGACTAAACTCACAATAAAAGAAGAGACGTACCAAGGTCATAAAAACAAACAAATTAAACTAAAGTGCCTTTTGCTTTGCAGCAATAGGTGACCCCCCCCCCCCCCCCCCCCCTTACCAGAGTTGTAATACGTGTTTGTCTATCAGAATACCTCTGTGTTGTGCTCTTTTTTTCCAGCTGATTACCTATGTGTTTGGCCGTTATTTAGAAAAAAGAACCCATCCGTGTGGAATGAAGACCAGTGTTTTGTGTTTGAACAGCGAGGATTAACCAATTTAGCCCTGAATCCCTACAGCATGAGATGGATTCACCATGATAATTCAAGGGTAGTGCCAGATTAGCTTGGCGCTGGAATTATCATGGTCAATCCATCTCCTGCCCACTGGTACATGGTCATTAGGCAACACCTCCAAAATTTTCCGAAATGGGACCTTGGATCTAAAAGGGTAAATGGTATGATCACTATGCCACACAATGACACGTCTCAAGGAAGGCGTTCGCCGTCTCGAATGCACACATACAAAAGCACAGTGCCAGTGCTGGAAGAGATATGCACTGGTAATTTCACGGTCTGCTAGTAGCAGACAACTTTGCATTGTAACAGAAACTTTGTTTGCATGGGTGTTGTGTGAAGCTTTAGGGAAATGTCCTCGGCGCCACGACGGCTGCAGTGGACTGTGACCCGCGCACAGCCTGCTGTGCGCGGGCCCACTAGCACTGCGGTCGTCGTGGCCGGGCCCGAAGACGTTTTGCTGCTGGGGTGGGAGACACAGATACCACACAACTTGACGTCCAGTTTCTAGACACAGATACCACACAACTTGACGTCCAGTTTCAGGTCTTGTGGGTGAAACAGGCGGGACGGTGTGCCAGCCACCACTGACCCCCTCACCCCCCAACCCCCCAACCCCCCCCCTCCGACCCCCACCGGCCCTGCCTCATCACGCACACACGCACACGCACACACGCACACACACACACACGCACACGCCTCACATATAGTAGTAGTATTCACCGGCATTGCCATGTATCCAATACGTGGCTTCGCTTTCTCAGCGACAAAAAACTATGGACCCAAAAGACTCAGAAACACCCGGTCAATTGGCCTGACACACCCCGCCGCCGCCACCCCCCCCCCCCCCCCACCTGCCCCCCCCCCCCTCCCCTCCACCTTCAAATAATTGTTCGCTACCGTTTAATATAGTCTGTCCGCAGTATCAGAAAGAAGTCTTCTTTATCGATTGCATTTGCTTCTCTGGCCTGGAAATCGTTAATGCTTAATTTATAGTTCTAAGACAGCAGACTTTACAAGACTACTTGCTTTTTTTCTTTTTTTTTTAATGTTTAGAACATGCATACTGACTCATCGTTTAACCCATTTCATTCTGAGGCTGATTTTTAAAAAATTGCTTATTGTCTCACGAAGGCTGTATTACAGATTATGAGAGAGATCCACCATTTTAGTTCAAGGGTGGTGCCAGAATAGCTTGGCGCCTCAGGCGCCAAGCTATTCTGGTACCACTCTTGAACTATCAGTCATATGTATTTCGAGCGATCGTGCGTCAGGGTTAATGAGCATCTGTGACATCCTCGGTGTATTGCGAGCGACACAGAGGTAAATAAGGCCAGAAATATCCGTCATTTGCACAGATTTTCATAGAATCCTACCGGGCTAGGACTGACACCCATGTGTGGCCGGCACTATCATGTTGTTCAGTTTGCGCTTATGGCGACTTTGAACATTTATTGGTGTTGCGATTTATTATCGCAGCCGAGAGCTGCAGATAAAATTCGTCGGGGCTGACGTCGTTCGTCAATAGCCCCGCGCACACGGCTGTCAGTGTGCGCGGGGCCACGACGGCCGACGTCGGCCCGAGGACCTTCTGCATATCGTAGCAAAGAGGTGTGCAGATTTACGGTCAGTCAGGCCACTCAGTCGTAAATGTAACTATCTGATCAACCTTCTCACTAAACTGAAAACTGTGAAAGAACTTAACTCCTTCTACCCCAGACACACCACAGCAAGATAAGGATCGACCATGATAGTTCAAGGGTGATGCCAGAATAGCTTGGCACCCATAGGCGCCAAGCTATTCTGGCATCACCCTTGAACTATCATGTTCGATCTGTGTCCTGCACCGCAATGCAGTCTTCAGAGGACAACGGCAACATTTGGGGATTTCGGTGTTGGTTTAGAATGGGTTAAAGGATCGGGTCCCGAGGGTGCGCCTTCGGTTTCGCCTCTGAGCAGGCGGCGCTATTAGTCTTTTTGCGCTGACGGTTAGGATTCACTTCAAATGACTCGGTTGTTTAGTTCGGGGTTTAACGTCCACGGTACCGTCGGCCGAAGTGATAATGGACGGACCGGCCTAACGGGCGGTTTATGGGGCCGGACAGGGAGTGCTGCCTGTGGCCGAGTACTACGACCTGAACAACGATAAATTCACTGAGGCGCACCGGCTGCCACTGCGGTGCCCACAGCGGGACTCATCGGGACTGCGCGCGCGCGTCATATTTATACGGCCGGCCGGCTGATGCCGGTTTAACTCCTTACATCCTGAAGCTGAAAGGTTTTCAAATTATTTTCATGTGCAGTCCTATGAAGCTACACCAGTTACAGATTAGTAGGAGATAGATCAACCATTTTAGTTCAAGGGCGGTGCCAGAATAGCTTGGCGCCCCGAGAGGCGCCAAGCTATTCTGGCACCGCCCTTGAACTATCATACTAACATTTATTTCATGCACGAGTGCATCAATATGGAAAGGGTTAACTACGCTGTTAGTCGATCAGTGAAACCATCACCAACTGAGGTGCGTAGGTCCCCGTGAACCCAGCACGGCCTGCATGGGCCCATTAAAATCTATGCCCTTTTGCTGACGAGTTTCGTTTGCTGTAGGGGCCTTGTACTGTGACTTGCTAAGCAGTAAAGCTATTGGATTTTTTTTAACATGAAGCAAATCAGTCTTCAATCGAAGAACATAGTATTAAAATAAACGATATCAATACAAGAGACACAGATTTTTTAAAGAGTCCCCGCATTCATGCAGCGGGGACCGTCCTCTTAGAAATCTGTGTCTCTTTGGGTCTGTGTTCCCCGCAGACGAAGCACGCACCGTCATCTGAGCCCTTCATGCTCCGCGGAAGATTTATGATATTGTGCAGACTTTGTCTACACGTGTAGATTATAAATTACGGGCGAGAAGTGGTTGAGGCTCGGAGGTTAGCAACCCAGTGACGGTCCCACTTGAGGTCTACGTGAAGCTTGGATCACACAGCTAGTACTGAAGGATAAGGGCCGATTACCGCCCTGTGTGATGGCAAGAGACTGCAAGTCCATTTTTGTGAACAGCGAGATTTTCATTGTATTACAAATCTCGTCGCTTTTCACATACATGGACTTAACTCATTCGAGACATGCCGCCCCCGGATACGCGGCTTATGCCGCGTATCCGGAGGCGGTATGTCTCGAATGAGTTAATGTCTTTTGGCTTCACCTGGCAGATGTGGGACTGGTTAAAGATGCAGTTCCTAGTCTAAAAATCCGCATGTGTCAGTGGTACAGGATCGTATAACGTAGATCGATGTCTCAAATAGTTTTCATGTTCGTGTGACGCAAAACAAAGTTGAACAAAATTAAACAAAACAAAATCAAATCAACTACAGTACACTACACTACAATGCAATACACTAAACAACTAACCTAATCTAAACCTAGCTAAATAGGTATGTCTCCTTTTGACCACTTCCAGAGGTACATGGCTTGCTGTTTTTCAATTGCCAGTTTGAAATGACTGATTTAGGAAAGCACTAGATGCTAAAGGAAGACCGACCACGGTATACCAGTTGGACATGGTAAATCAAAGATACACTTTCCAATGCGCCTGAATTAATCAGTGCTCAGGTCGTACCCCCGGCCGCCCGTTATCACACGGTGCCGTGGACGTTAAACCCCGGACTAATCGATCAGTTTAAACCAACCCCAACTGGCGCGTCTGACTGAAAATCTGGCGGTGAAAGCCAAATGGGTAGGCCAAGCAATTACGATCTATAAACAAATGTATATATACCATTATATAGTTTTGACAGGCTCTGCCATATCTTTCCAACACACTTGAGCGTTGAACGTGACAGCAAAAAACAGTCTCTGCAATAATATTAGTTCTGTAGTCAAAACCCACCACAAAGCCAAAACCCTTCCATGTGCAAGAGGCGTAGAATCTCATGAGCCCCTGCAACCGCAGGGGCTCATGAGAATCTATGTCTCTTGTTAGAAGCGTTTTCATTCCATCCGCCTGCAAGAGACATAGATGCTCATGAGCTCCCGTAGCAGCAGGGCTTCATGCGAAGCAGATGCGGTTTCTTGGGTAGTGCTAGACAGGAGGTCGCTCCCAGTGATATTTTCAGTCTGAGGAAATTAATCTCAGTTTAACGCATTCAGTCAGCATTTCCAGCTGGAAGCGTCACTTGACGACTATGTATCATTTGCAGAAGATGGGTCGACCATGATAATTCAAGGGTAGTGCCAGATTAGCTTGGCGCCAGGTGGCGCCAAGCTAATCTGGCACTACCCTTGAATTATCATGGTCGATCCTCCTCCTGCTGTTGTGCGTCGGGGTTAATTCGGTTACGGCCAGCCAGCAAACCCCGTGTTTGTTTGCAAAGTCCTAAGGAAACGCAGAGCATGATTGTATAATAGGCGATCGATTTATGCCAACGGTCCGCTTTGCATATGCATAGTCGTTCGTCGTGTTATTTGGAGAACAATGAAGTGATAATGATAAATCGAGTAACTTGGGAGGGAAGTGCGAACGAAAAACTATTTGGTTATTACAGTTTCAACGGCAAGCAGGCCAGAAAACAAAGGAGTAGACCTACATGAACATGTATTAAAATGTCGTCGTATAGGGCTAGGGACTGAAGTTCCCCGCCGGCGTTGCCTTGCAGCGTCGGCGCGTCAGCCGCCATCTTAAGAGGATAGGATATTCTTAAGATAGTAGCGAAGTAATGTTTCAACACGTTTTTCTTCATGTTTCTTCCTCTTTGGAAACTGACAAACAAAATCTCTGGTTAGCGGTTTCCGAGTACAGTGATGGCAAGACTTGCTGTTATTGCCTATAGCACTGACTGACGTCAGGACTTTCCTGACATTGTCCTGACAGCGATTTCCCTATGAGGGCCATAGTCGCGATTTTTCTCATGTGTAGATGGCATCCACGACTAGCGTGATGATGTCAGATTCCCGAACCCTTGATTAAAAGTTACATACAGTATAAAGACTGAACTTTGGCGAATGATTGTTCAATATATGACCACAAGCTGGATCGTAAATTAAAATTCAAGTTTGTCTGAGATCTAGATCCTACGCTGATCCGGTACAGATACTGAATCTATCCTTTCAGAAAAGCAACAATTTTGTCCCCGCGCAGGCAAAACCTTCACGGAGACAGAAACGCAATATAGTCAGTATAGCGCCTGCCCTCGATGATGTCAGCTCTGGGAGGAAATCTGAAATAATTATTTCACAGGGAGGACTAATATGAATTCGTCTACTGACCACTTTGATTCTGTTCATTCTCAGCCAGCGGCCGGCTGTTGGGCAAATGACCTTTACATTTTCATGTCACACTGACGGCCTCCTGATCAAAATGCGTAACGTGTTAATCCTGGCTCAGTGCACAGAAAATTTGAACACCGCCCAAATGCAAGAGGCATAGATCCTCATGAGCCCCCGCAACTGCGGGGGCCCATGAGGATCTATGCCTCTTGCTGACACCACTTTGAATCCATGTTCCTGGGACCGGCGTTTAGGTCAGTTTTAGCTATTCTGGCACCAACCTTGAACTATCATGCTCGATCTGTCTCTAGAATTGTAATACAGTCCTTCAGAGGGCAACTTCAAAACTTGGGGATTTAGGTCCTGGGGCAAAATGTGTCGAAGTTGGGGATACGGTTCTATCCGCCGCAACAGGACATCCCAAATAACTAGAGACCTGCTAGCAATCAAAGCAACCACTACGCCTCACCTCGTATCAATCTGAAGACTGACGCCACTCAGTGTTGATGAGAGATTAGTCAAGTCAACCGATCCACCCAAAGGCATCCATGCAGTCAATATAATAAAGCGGGTTCAGTCAATATAGTGTTTTTTTTTTTTTTTTTTTTTTTTAATTTTAGCGCAAAATCCCCATGAAGGGCTTTACAAAGCATGTCACAGTGACGCAGTGTGCGGTCAATTCAGTCGTGGGCCCATATCCCGGCCATGGGGTCTACCTCCATCAGCCTTACCACCCGCCCCCCCCCCCCCCCCCCACACACACACACACACGCACACACACCTCCCCTCTCCTCCTCCACTGAAGTCGATGGCCCGCGCACTGTCGGGGCGGTCCGTGGCGCAGTGGTTAAGGCGCCTGCCACCAATGCCAAAGGTGCGAGGTTCGATACCGGGTTCCGGCGTTGGACTTTTCTCCTCTGGTAAGTGTCACCGTTAATTCGGGCGGACTGTCGGGGGTTCTTTCTCCGGGTACTCCGGTTCTTCCACCCCCCCCCCCCCACCCCCCACACTTTGGTACCGGTCTCAGGCCACTTTACAAATTTCAAATACAAGCGATCAAAAATCTCTGTAACTTCAGTAGCTGACTGGCCCTTCGTTTGTCTTGTACTGTGTTTGTACTGTGTTTGTCTTAAATGGCGTAAATCCGTGTCTGTTTCGTGAGTGTGTGTGTTGGGTTTCAGGCGCGGCGCTTTGAGTCGATTTCCCCAAAATTGAGAAAAAGCGCCTATATAATAACGGTATTATTATTTTATTATAAGAAAAGTTAGGTCTGCCAGTGCTCGCGTGCGGTACCCGTGAGCTAACGTGCACAAAGGCCGACTGCACGTTGGGGAGATTCGCGCGCGGTGAATTTTTTGCCGAACAATTGAGCCTCGCACACGACAGTGTTGCGCTCATACCGTTCACATTGTTATTGGTTGCCGCAGAAGAGGCTGGTCTCAGTGTGATCAGCCTTTGATGCAAGACGGGCTGGCAGCTGTTAGATTGTAAGAGGCAACAATTTCCAAGTCAGTGGTCCCCTAGCCGATTCAGTCGGGGCCGTACGCCCCGGCCGTGTCGCAAGAATGAGGGGTCGAACTTTTCTTTGATCATGAGTTGTTGAGAACAGATGAGTTTTTAATAATAATTGCTGGTCTGTGATATTAGACCTTACGGCGGAGACCTGTAAGTCAAAATCACAGGCCTGCAGACATTTTGCCCTGAAGCACTACGGCAGGAGATGGATCGACCATGACAATTCAAGGGTAGGGCCAGATTAGCTTGGCGCCATCAGGCGCCAAGCTAATCTGGCCCTACCCTTGAATTGTCATGGTCGATCCATCTCCTGCAACTGGTACATAGTTGTCATCTCTAAAATGTGGGAATTATGTAAAATGGTTAAATGAGTCAAAGACATTGAGCCAGTTAAATTAACCCCATCCCACCACTCACACTGGTGTCACAGATTGCCTTTCTGAAATATTTGTTGGGTACCAGTCATACGAGGAACATGAAAAATCAAAGTGCATGGTGTCCTCAAGAGGCATAGATCCTCATGAGCCCCCGCAACTGCGGGGGCTCATGAGGATCTATGTCTCTTGCAGCAGGATTGGGTTAATTTTTTCTCAGCAGTGAGGGGGGTAAAAATAAATATTTCAGAGACATACTTGTGCTGTCAACATTGACCGTTGTCTGTTGTTTTTTTCTTCACCCTCAGAGTCAGGAGTGGGAGACATCCAGCAGTTCCGAAGATGACGACGCGCCCACAGATTCCGCCAATGGTCAGCCCGGACAAATGGTCAGTTGAAACCAGTTTGTTCTTAACCCTTATCATTCGGAATACACCAGTGTGTGAAATAAGTTTGACTGAAATAGTTCAACTTCAAGGGTAGTGCCAGAATAGCTTGGCGCCTCTAGGCACCAAGTTATTCTGGCACCACCCTTGAACTAAAGCCATTGGTCTATATCCTTATCTGTAAGTACTTTAATGTAGCTTGCATATGGCAGTGTTCAGATTTGAAACTTTTAGCCTCAGTATGGTATGGGTTAACTTATTTTTGTTTATCTATTTATCCATCTACTTTTAAACAATGCAAACTTAACCCATTCAGTACCGGCTGACGCAGACTGTGTTCCTGCAATCTTTGATAATTCAACCAAAAAAGCCTAGACATCCCAGGATTCAAAGTTAAGTTTTCTCAACAAGAGGCATAGATCCTCATGAGCCCTCGTGACTGCAGGGGCTCATGAGGATTTATACCTCTTGCTGTTGTGTGGTGTTCAAAGTTTCTCGTCACTGAACAGGTTAAGTTACTTATTTACTGATCTACATTCCTATGTCATGTAGGTAGGCATGAGTCAGTCTCTAGAGACCATGGGGTTGTGCCCTTGAAAATGTCACTTTGGCCTCGTGTTGTTGAACAACACCTGCTGTGGTTGCATATGCTCACACAGGAATGACAGTCTTATGTAATCTTATTTATATTACAAGAATAAAATTGGGATGCACAGGAGAACCTGTTTTGAGTGACCACCTGTATGAGAGATCACCTGTCACTCAGGTAGCTGTAGTACTTTTATGTTTTGCGAGAAAGGGCGTTTCTCAAAACAGGTTCACTGTAATGTCATACTGTAGCTCATTACATTTTCAGGATGAAATTATCTTTTTTTTCAGTGATCTGTTGAGGTTTATGTCACAGTTCAGGGGGCAGATCGACCTGATGGTTCAAGGGTGGTGTCAGAATAGCTTGGCGCCTGCAAGCGCCAAGCTATTCTGACACCACCCTTGAACCATCATGGTTGATCCAATCATGTCAGGGCTTTATGGAGTAATTGACATCAGTGACAGACTGATAGATGACAATTATTTGGATTAAGTGAAATTAATTGTGGAACTAGTGACTGCATGGTGTGAAAATTAAATAATTTTTTTTTTTTTTTAATAAAGGGGTACTTACAGAAACCAAATCAAAACCAGTATTTGTTCATGGGTAGCCTTTTCCTTGTTCATGTGCTTGCCTCTCTTGGTTGATAATCTATGAAAGTTTGTTGAATCATTTCATTTTAGTTTTTATTAACTCTTATCATTTGGAATACACCAGTGTATGAAATAAGTTTGACTAAAATAGTTCAAGGGTAGTGCCAGAATAGCTTGGCGCCTCAAGGCGCCAAGCTATTCTGGCACCACCCTTGAACTAAAACCATTGGTCTATATCCTTATCTGTAAGTACTATAAGGTAGATTGCATATGACAGTGCACAAATTTGAAGCTTTTAGCCTCAGTACGATATGGGTTGAGGTTTCGACGTTTCTGTCTTTTACAGTCAGCGGCCAAGTTTGTGTTGCGGAGGACAAGAAAAGACCTCAACACGCTGAGCAAAGAAGTCATTAAGGGCAGGTACGTGCAGTTTCATTCATTCAGTCCTCTCTGCGCCGTCTGGTGCTTGAGGCGACGGCAAGGGAGCGCCACTTTTGTCTGTCAGCTGCTATTTTGGGTGCTGTTTGCAGAGTAAGGCCTCTGTTCTTGAGCTCTCGCTCCACGGTTCGGCGCCACGTCTCCTTTGGTCGCCCACGGTTTCTCTTCCCCTGTGGTGTCCATCTCAGTGCCACCCTTGGTAATGAGTCAGGTGACATTCTGCAAACGTGCAGTTTATTTAAAGTCTTTTGTCCCCCCCCCCCTCCCACCACCACCCCAACCTCCAGGGCCTGTTAACCTTTTCAGGGCCAGTTGACGCAGACTCTGTTTCTGCAATCTTCATTAATTTAACACCCAAAACCCTAGGTAGTCCCAGGAAATGGATTCAAAGTGGTGTCAGCAAGAGGCATAGATCCTCATGAGCTCCCACAGATGCAGGGGCTCACGAGGATCTTTACCTCTTGCAGTTGGGTGGTGTTCAAGTTTTTTCAGCTCTGAATGGGTTAATTAAGAGTATTGACCGACCAGGATATTTCCAGGGTGTTAAGCTTATGGTGCAGCTGACTGACTCAGTGCTCATAGTTCGATTTTCATATTTTTATGATTTTTGGGGATCTATGCTTCTTGCCAGTTTCAAACAGGTTACGTGCCTTGATTCGCTTGGCCAGCACAGGAGAACACGGGTTCATATCAATGTGTGCAATGTGTGCCAATAAGTGCATGTCAGTTTTTGTGGGCTCATTTTTTTGTGGGCTCATTAAGTGCAACGATTTTCACTGGTTCCGTTTACATCCGTTTATGATGGAGGGAGGCAGCAGGCATACATGTATATATATCTAACACGTAAATTATGTTACGTACCTGTTTTGTTACCTAGTTACCTGTTACCTGGGCATTCCTCTGATGAAGCCCTTGCTGAGAGGGCGAAAATTTGAGACAATAAAAAATAAAAACACAACTCAAAACTACATGGTTGAAATAGATTCTTGTTGAAATAGATTCTTTCTTCTTATCAATATTATTTCATCGTCACTTGGATCTATGTTAGGAGTGTGTGGTGCCGGCAGTCTTGGACAGGTTTATATATATATATATATATATATAAATATATATATAAAATGTGTGTGTGTGTTGTACAGAGAAAAGGTGAACAGTGTTCAGCTGAAAGAGGCATAGATCCTCATGTGTCCCATCAGGTGTGGGAGACTTGTGAGGTTCTGTGCCTCCTCCTCAGTTCCTGTATTAAGAATCTGTGTACATTGGGCTGACAGGGTTCTTCAGCACTTTACCCTTTCCATCCTGACACACTAGTGCTTGAAATAAATTTGACTATGAGAGTTCAAGGGTGTGTGCCTGAGGCGCCAAGCTATTCTGGCACCACCCTTGAACTAAAATGCTGCGATCTGTCTCCTAATCTGTTATGTAGTCTTTATAGGACAATAAGCCAATCTGAACAATTTCAGCCCTAGGACGTAATGGGTTTACGTAGAACTATAACCATGATTTCAGAATCACAAACTTGCAGCCTTAATTGTCTCGGCCCACAAAAGGTCCCGCGGCTGACTTCAACCGCAGTTAGCCTAAGGACCTTTGCTCCCTGAGGCTGCAATCTACAAAGAATTAAAGGGTCAATAACCATTGATGGATTGCAGTGCAGCAGGGCCACCCCATGCGTTTAATGCCTGTTAAGTCTCAATCAATAAGCGATAAGGAGCGACATTGATTGGGCTCGCGGGATATCGGCAGCTTCCGATTTATTGGCACGCGTGTCAAAAGCTAAATAGCTCACTTTTCTGCCCAGTGCGCCTTGCTGTGTGTGAGCGGCACAGAATCTCATGAGCTCAGTGGGAAGTCAGCAGGTTTTTTATTTTAGTTCATTAATACAGTAAAACCTGTTGTGAGCAACCACCTTTGTTTTTGCAAGGCAGAAAGTGGTCTCAAAAAAAAAGACAGGTGCTCTCTCAAGAGAAATCTTAATGGGCAAAAACACACAAGCGTCACCTGTCATTAACCCATTCAGCCCTGACGCACTTCAGCAGGAGATGGGTCGACCATCATAACTCTGGCGCCAAGCTAATCTGGCCCTGCCCTTGAATTATCATGGTCGATCCTTCTCCTGCAGCTGGTGCATAGTCGTCGGGTGACGCCTCCAGCGTTTGGGGAGTGTGGTCTTAGGGGTTAAATGGGTTAAAGACCATTATTTAGTGATGGTCTTTAATGACAGGTAGTACCAGGAAAGGTCTTCAACAGGATCATCCTAGAAAGAATGAAGAGCTCCGTTGACCCCCAGCTGAGAGACCAGCAAGCAGGATTCAGGAAGAACCGATCATGTACAGACCAGATCGCCACTCTCCGCATCATCGTGGAACAGTCTCTGGAGTGGAGCTCCCCGCTGTACGTCAACTTTGTGGATTATGAGAAAGCATTTGACAGCGTGGACCGAGAGACTCTGTGGAAACTCCTACGACACTATGGTGTACCCACAAAGCTCGTCCGCCTGATCAAGAGCAGCTATGATGGCATGACATGTCGCGTGATCCACGAAGGGCAGTTCACCAGAGAGCTCCAGGTCAGAACTGGTGTCAGGCAGGGGTGTCTGCTGTCTCCGTTCCTCTTCCTACTGGCCATAGACTGGGTCATGAAGATGACCACAGAGCACAGACGAAGTGGAATACAGTGGACACTGTGGACACAGCTTGACGACCTTGATTTTGCAGACGACTTGGCATTACTGTCCCACACTCATCAACAAATGCAGGACAAGACCACGAGGCTTGCTGACATCTCGTCCCAAGTGGGCCTCACCATTCACAAACAGAAAACAAAGACAATGAGGCTGAACGCAACTAGGGAAGAACCAGTCTTGCTTGCTGGCACCCCGTTGGAGGAGGTGGAGTCCTTCACCTATCTCGGGAGCATCATAGACAAAAAAGGCGGCACTGATGCAGATGTCAGAGCACGAATCGGTAAAGCCAGAGCAGCCTTTCTCCAGTTGAAAAAAGTGTGGAGTTCCAGAGAGCTGTCACAACACACCAAAGTCCGGATTTTCAACTCCAATGTAAAAGCAGTTCTCCTATATGGAGCAGAGACATGGAGATTGACAAAAACCACAGTCAACAGAGTACAGACCTTCATGAATAGTTGCCTTAGAAGAATTTTGAAAATCCACTGGCCAGAGAAGATCAGCAACGTCAGACTCTGGGAGAGAACAGAGCAGATAACAGCAGAGAATGAAATTGGGCGAAGAAGATGGGGATGGATCGGTCACAGTCTGAGAAAGCCAGCTTCCAGTATCACTAGGCAGGCATTGTCATGGAACCCCCAGGGAAAGAGGAAAAGAGGTAGGCCGAGAAACTCCTGGCGTCGAGACCTCCAAGCAGACATCAAGAGACTGGGAACCACCTGGAGTAGAATCGAAGGAGAAGCACAGGACAGGAGTTGCTGGAGGTCTCTTGTCGACGGCCTATACCCGGGTAGGGGTGACAGGCGTAAGTAAGTAAGTAAGTTTAATGACAGGTGATCTCTCATAATGGGGTGGTCGCCTAAAACAGGTTCTGCTGCACTGTGTTCAAAGCCACAGAGGCACATTGAAAAAAATTTAAGCCTCTCGCTGATAGGATTTGGCACTATTTACTCGCATTTTATCTCTTCGATGGGGGCTTCAGACGGAGAATCTGGGCAACGCGCTGGCAGAGATCAATCCCCATTTACTTTCATTTTGTGCGGGACTGTGATTTTGGACCTTATGGCCAGAGGCCGTAAGGTCCAAAATCACAGTCCAGCACACTTACTGAGAAATTGAGCTGTAAGGTCCAAATTACAAACTAATATACATGCATTGTAGATCTGTGTTGCTGAGGTGCGGGAGGTTATTGGGGGTTCTGCTTGTGACTGTAGGGGAGAGAGTGATTGATAGGTTGTGAGGTCAGAGATATAAATTTACACAAGGGGTGAAAGGGAGTTAAGGAGTGTTGTGTGCCAACACATTGATTTATGGACATTCGCCCTGGTGCGATTTCAGGCAGGCAGCAGGCACGTGTGTTGCGCTCACAAACACATGTACATTTGTGCACATGCACACACACATATATACTTAGAGATTCTTTGTATATTTTCAAGAAAATGGTGGGTCACAGACGTTGTTCCCAAAAGTATTAGACTATGTTTTGCCGCTTGCACTTGAAAATAAAGAACATGCTTTTAGATGCATGTAGACGTACCTAATTTGTTGTTGTAATTCAGTTGTTTTTTTTCTTCAGACATATGATCAGGAATGTTCGGCTTGGTCACGGACTGTTTGATCTCATACGACAGGAACGCATGACAAAGGTGACACACTTGTATTCCATGTATTGTGCACATATATAAGCATGTGTCATAGGCTTTGAGTGTTTGTGTTAGCCCCAACGTCCTACAGCTGGAGATGGATGGACCATGATAATTCAAGGGTAGTGTCGGATGAGCTTGGTGCCTTCAGGCACCAAGCTCATCTGGCACTATCCTTGAATCATCATGGTCAATCCATCTCCTTCAACAGGTACATGGTCCTTAAGTAGCATCTCCAAAATGTGATCTTGGGGTTAAATGGGTTAACTGAAAACATTGCACTGCTTCTGTTCTTTTTGTGCTGTGTGCGTATTGTTGATGGTCTGTAGCATTTTGAAAGACCTGTGTAACATTTTAGCATGAAATATTTTAAAGATATATTTACATCTTGTCTTAAGGCCTTTCTTTTATTCTGGCTGGCCAGATTTTTACCCATCCTGCCGTGAGATGGCCTTAGTTGGCTGCTCAGCATTAAACCCAAATAACTAACTAACTGTAGCATTTTGCAGTTTTTGTAAATGAAACTGTGCACTACACATGTCATTATTATTAGTAGTATTTTTTATTATTTTTTCTTATTATTATTATTATTTTTGCAAGAATTATTATTATTATTATTTCTAACCTGTCCTGCACAGACATTTCTGATTATAGTTTTTACTGATTGCTTGCATTATCTTTTTTTAAAAACAAAAATAATCTGTTTATGTGTTAAGAGTTTTTTATTTATTGTTTGCATTGTATCTTTATTTTTCAGAAAAATGCAGCTATCGCACAAAAACAGAGGAAACTGGAGATGGCTCGCAGTACCTGGCAACCACCCAAGCGTGACAGTGAGAGCGAGGAAGAGTCCGAGGATGAAACCATGCAAGACGACTTTGACAGGTAAATGTCGCAGATATTGTCAATAGTTACTGTTACTGAAGATACTGTCTAAGGATTTTTATATAGCAGATTCTATTACTGTACAGTGCTAATGTTGTGAGTGACCACCTTAATGTGAGGTCACCTGTCATTAAAGACCATCTTTTAGGTGGCTGTAGCCACCTAAATGATGGTCTTTAATGACAGGTGACACTTTTTGCCTGTCAAATCCTCCCTTGAGAGAGCACCTGTCTTGTAAGACCACTTTTTGCTTGCAAACAAATTGGTTGCTCAAAACAGGTGCACTCCCAAGAGAAGCCTTGAAGAGTGAAAAGTGTCACCTGTCATTAAAGACCATCATTTAGGTGGCTGTCGCCACCTAAATGATGGACTTTAATGACAGGTGATCTCTCGTTAAGACTTATGTGCAAAACAGATTCTCCAGTACAATGTACATTCACTGGTACTTTGTCACATCATGCATATGCTATGGCGCAATTTCAGAATTTTTTTTGCAGCTTTCCCTTTGCACATTTTATTTAGCCTGTCTAGATGTCTTTGCATTTGTTTTCTCAAAACACATTACCGATGGTATTACAACTAGGAAATGTTTCTTAGCTAGTCTAATTTTAGCCCAAAAATTGTTGTGTACGATAATGGCCATGATGGCAGGAGAGGGGCGCCATAGGTTAGGCGGAAACCCGGTAGCCTCCCTTCCGGTTCAACCACGCATGTGCTCAGTGCTCAAACAACCAGTCAGTTTCTTCGCTAGTCGCGTGAGGTTGTGTACGCTGTGGACTCCTTCGTTCGTTGGCTTTCGTTCACTGGCTTCGACTTTCTACTGTGAGAGACGGATTGTGGCCTTTGGCTGGGACGCTTTCGTGTGTGCGTTGTTTCGAGAGGACTTCCTAACGACGCTGGTGAGCTGTGCTCACTGTCGGCCGGTCGCCTTCAGCTTCTGGTGCCCTTGGGGTTCGTCCTTGGCCTACCGCGTGGGAGGCCTTGTTCTGTGACGGCGGCGCTTTCCTGGTCGACTCGGGTGACTGTCGTCTCTGCGCCTGGCACCGGTCCGTCGCGGCCTGTCGGAGTCGTTCGGCGCCTTGGTAGGACGGCTTCGGGCTTCACCGCTCACACCGCTCTTCGTTCCTCTCCTTTTCCCAACATGGCGAGGTAAAATCTCGGTCACTGCTTCCGTACGGCGCTCAGGGAGGGTTTGAGCGCCGCACGCCAGCATACGCCGTATCTCCTTCGTTCGTTTCGCGCGTTTCGTTGCCTGCCGGCTGCGGCAGGTTCGATTACTTTCAAATAGATGGTTCTGCTTTGTGTTGCAGTTGGCAAGTCCGCACCTGTATCAGATGTGGACAATTCCAGTGGCCGAGTGATGGACATGAGGTGTGCCTGCCCTGTTCATCCTGTACCTCTTCCCAACCGTGCCTGGTCTGCGCCCCCTGGCGGGAAGAACAATGGACTCGGCTATGGGGTTTCTACCGTCGTGAACTGCCGACACCAGCACGTATACAGGGCCATACACCAGTATGAACCACAGACCCGACTAGTGGGTATTACCTGGTGAGAGGACAGTCTACGCCGCGCCTTCCGAGCCCGTCCTCCTGGGCCGGCAGCGAACACAGACCCGACTAGTGCGCGCTGTCCGGTAGCAGAGACTAGAACTGAAGTTTCAGTCAGGCCCGCTTCTTTGAACAATAAAGACACGCCGGTAATCACCACAGACCCGACTAGTGGTGCTTATCAGACGTTAGAACGTTCTCCATCGCGACTTCGGTCGCTAGCTCGTTCTACTACACCGGCAGCAGGCACAGACCCGACTAGTGCACGCTGTCCGGTTCCGCCGATTCTATCGGCGCGAGAGAGAGTACAGTTACAGGCTTCAGTTCCGGTAGCGGTCTCGACTCAGGAGAGGCCCGCTTCCCAGCAGAAGGATTCTCCGCCTCCACGCGTCGACAGAGTTCGGCGTTCAGGTACGGACCGTATCTCACCTCGTTCCAGAGAGCAGAAGCACCGGACGGTCTCCCGCTCTTCTCGCCAACGTTCACAGTCTAGGGACAGGTCACCGCGGCATAGGCATGCCTCCAGATCTTCCCGTACCAGTCGGCCATCGCGGACGGTGTCCGGGGTCGGATCTCCGCAAGTGGTTCGTCGGTCCAGACCGCATTCCCCAGTTATGAGACATTCTACTCGGAGAACGCGTCAATCATCTACTCCACCCCCTAGGCCGTCGTCGTCAAGAGTCAGTCGACGTTGCCGCCGCCATTCCCGTTCTAGGAGTCCCCGCTCTCGCCGTGAGCCCTCCCCGTGGGATAGAAGATCGCCTCGACGCTACGCTCACCGTTCTCGGTCTCGGTCTCAAGTAACCTCCCCGGTCCGTTCATGGCGGCACCGCTCCGAGAGATTTTCGCCGGCCAAGGCCTCGGTCACATCCCGGCTCGTCGCGGAGGCTGGGCCCTCACTCGTAGCTCAAACCGGCCCCACACACCTCCCTATGCAATTAGAGGATGACGCGCTCAGCCTTGCTCCCGAGGACTCAGTTTTGGCTTTACTTCGGGACGACAGCCCCGCGCACTCTATCCCGGCGCGCCCTGACGTGGATCAAGATGAGCAGGAACAACATCCGTCGGCAGTGGGACACAGGTTGGAGACTCTGCGTGCCCTGGACGAGGCAGCTCGCATCATCTCGGCGTGCCTACCGCCGGAAGACTGTCCTCCTTCTCCGCCTGCGAAGAAGAAGGCCGCGGCCTATGTAGATGCGGAACTCCATACCAAGACCTTTAAGACGCTTCCTCAACCTCCGGGTTTCAGCAGCCTACGGGACGCATTCTCGGCTCGACTCGCTCAGGGACACTTGGGCGCCGCTGGATTCTTCAATGACTCTAAGTGGCCGGCGGACCTACACGTGTTTTTTAGGCAATCTTGGTACGCGGGACATTCTCAGAGCTTTACCTGCGCACTACCCAAACCGGACCCAGCTGCTTGGGCCCTGGCGGCTATTCCGGCACGGACCCCTCTGCTTCCAGGAATCGATCAGACAGGTAATCTCATACGCAACGCCTTAGCCTCCGCGGGATTTCTTGACCTTCTGACTCAAGCCATGGTTCGTCGCGTAGAGGAGGCTTGGCATCCGTCCCTTACGCCGCTGCTGGGAGATCTGCTCGCTCTAGCCGTCTCTGGTAACCGTGCCTCCTACCACACCTGTGTCAACGCTATGGCTGCGGCGGCCAACTGTGACCTTTTGCGTCGGGATTTCCTCCTCCGCTCCTGCCCTCTCCCCAATGACCTGAAGCTTCAACTTCGTCAGGCGCCCCTTGGCGGAGAGCTTCTCTTCGGCCCCACGTGGTTGGCGGTTAAGGAGGCAAATAAGGACACCTGGCCAAGTCGTACAGTTCCTACTCCCTTTCAGCATACCCGCAGGACCCAGGGTCGCCCCCTGCGGGCGACTAGACCCGTTTCCCGGCCTTACACCAGAGGTGGGCGTCTTCCCCCCAGGCCCCCTGCCTTCCCCCGTACCCGTCCTACTGCAGGATCCTCTTCGGCTCCCGCTTCCAGGACCTGGCCCAAGCCTGCCCGACGCCCCGGGCGGGGCAGGGCTTACTGACATTCTCCACCTTCGGGCCCCGTCGACCGCGCTGGGACCTCCGGTTGGCGGGAGGCTCGCACGGCACAGCGCCGCCTGGCGGGCGCTGTTTCCGGACGACCCCTGGATTCTTTCAGCCATCTCCCTCGGTCTGCGGATCTCGTTTCGGTCCCCGCCCCCACTGCGACGTACTCCAGCGTGGACCTTGGTTCCGACAGACCAGCTCAAGGCAGACGCTCTGCGCAACGAGGTGGCCGCCTTACTTCGAAAAGCAGCGACAGAGGTGGTGACATGACTCGACTCCCTAGCCTTCTACAGCCGGCTGTTTGTAGTTCCCAAGCCAGGCGGCAAGTGGCGTCCTGTGATCGACCTCTCGGCGCTCAACAAGTTTATAGTAGCTCCACGTTTTCGCATGGAGACAGCGCGGGCCCTGCGTGCCTCGGTGCAACCCTTCGACTTTGCAATCAGCCTGGACCTCGTGGATGCGTACCTTCACGTGCCCATGCACCCAGCGTCCAGACGTTATCTACGCTTCGCCTTCGAGGGTGTGGTATACCAGTTCCGCGCACTGCCCTTCGGCCTCAACCTCAGCCCATGGGTCTTCACACGCATCATGGACGCCGTGGTGGCCAAGGCACGACGGACTTCCACGAGCCCCACGTCCAACTACCTGGACGACCTGCTCCTGAAGAATCAGACCCCTGCCGCCTTGGAGGTGGACCGGGATGCCTTGCTTCAGCTCCTCAAGACGCTGGGCTTCATAGTCAACTTCGGCAAGTCCGACCTCGTGCCGTCGCGCCATTTCGTTCACCTAGGCATGGAGTTCTACACCGACTGCAATATCGTCCGGCTGCCCGAACCCCACATTCAGAAGCTGGCGGATCTAGCTCGGCAGGTATCCCAGAAGTCTTCGATCCCCGCCAGGCAGTGGCTTTAGTTGCTGGGGCTGAGGAGCGCTGCAGCAGACCTTATTCCGTTAGGGCGTCTCTATTCCCGGCCGCTACAGTTGCACCTTCTGCTACACTGGCGTCCGTCGACCTCCGACCTAGAGTCTCCGGTTCCGATTCCTTCGTTGCTCCGTCCTCACCTGCTACGCTGGGCGGACCCCCTCTGGCTCGCGACAGGAGTGCCGCTGTTCTCGCCACCACCCTCCCTCTCCATCTGCGTAGACGCGAGCCTCTCCGGTTGGGGAGCACACCTTCTACCCTCCTTCGAGACGGCCTCCGGCCGTTGGGACCTGGATCGCCGGGACCGACACATCAACTGGTTGGAATTGGAAGCCGTCTGGCAAGCCCTTCGTGTGTGGGAATCTCGCCTGCTTCACCGGGAGCTACTGGTGTTGTCGGACAACTCTACGGTCGTCGCCTACATCCAGAAGCAGGGCGGGACCCGCTCCCCATCTCTCTGCATCCTCCTTTACCAAGTGCTCCGGTGGTGCGAGGATCGGGACATTTCTCTCCGCGCGCGTCACATCCCGGGTCACCTGAATGTGCTGGCCGACTCCCTCTCCCGTCGCGGTCAACTACTACACACCGAGTGGTCTCTGCGTCCAGACATCTTTCGGATGATCGGCGCTACCTGGGAGTCACCCATGATCGACCTTTTTGCCACGAGATGGAATCGCCAGCTCCCTCTGTTCGTCTCGCCGATTCCAGACCCCTTGGCCTGGGCAGTGGACGCCCTCTCCATCTCCTGGGATGGACTGGTCGCCTACGCCTACCCTCCCACGGTCCTCATCCCCAAGGTTCTTCTCAAGCTGAGAGGCAGCAACACTATCCTGTTTCTGGTGGCTCCGTTTTGTTGGACCAGGTCATGGACGACCGACCTCCTGAATCTGGCTACAGCCCCCCCCCCCCCCCCCCCCCCCACTACAGCTACCCACTCCACGAACGATGCTCAAGCAACCTCGGCAGTCTCTGTACCATCCTTGTCCAGAACGTCTCCTCCTCCACGCCTGGAGGTTGTCCGGCAAGCCCTCACCGCTAGAGGCTTCTCAGGTGCGGCAGTGGACGCGATCGCTACAGCCCGCAGAGCCTCGACCAGACGAGTTTACGAGGGCAAGTGGAGAGTTCTCAGCACCTGGTGTGATGACAGACGCCTCTCCTCCACCGAGTTGACAGTCCCTCAGCTGGCGGATTTCTTCCTCTGGCTTTTTCACGACCAGCGTTTAGCTCCCATCACCATTCGAGGTTACCTGGCCATGATCGCTGATACTTACAGGCATCTGGGACGTCCCGACCCGGGCGCCTGCAAGGACCTCGCCGATCTGATGGGCCATTTCGGTCTGCATCGTCCCGCTCTACGTACACTGTTACCACGTTGGGACCTACCTTGGGTCCTTACTTGGCTCAACTCAGCCCGCTTTGAGCCTTTACAGCTGGCGAGACTACCGGACGTGACGAGGAAGACCTGCTTTTTGCTCGCCCTCGCCTCAGCCTCCAGAGTCAGTGAGCTGCACGCCCTCTCTACTCGCCCCACCTGTTTACAATTCCGGACGGACGGTTCGGTGCAGCTGCTTCCCGACCCGACCTTCCTAGCCAAGACCAGATCTCCACTCTTGGCACCACAATTGGTCACCATACTCTTGGCTTGACTTCGCGAACGAAGATTTTATAGGAGTTGCCCACGACGTCTGCAGGCTTGTTCGTGGCTGCGGAGGCCAATCCGAGACAGGCAGGTTCGACCGCAGTGGCTGCAGGGGAAGGTATGGCCAGGGTTCTGAGCTGCGGCATCTCTGTTTTTTCTCCTGAGCCGCTTGTCTTTAAGGCTAGCTCTGTGAGAGTCCTCAAAGGAGACAGCTGCCTTGTAAATGGTGGAGCGCCAGGTGTCACGGTCCGCAGCAAGCGAAGACCACTGGTGGTGGTCGATTTGGCAGGCACTAAGTGACTTCTTGAGACAGTCTTTGTATCTCTTCTTTGGTGCCCCTCTGTCACGGTGTCCAGTAGCAGGTGCTTGCTACTGGTCACCATACTACCACTCAGAGAACCACGCTCCAATCGAGAGTCCAGACAGCAGGACCCAGTTCGAGCGTTACGTGTGTACCTGCGCCGGACCAAGCCCCTCCGCAGGGGACGCACCCGCCTTTTTCTTCCTCTGTCCCCAGGTAGACAGGACAGCTCAGCCCAGACTATATCCTCCTGGCTTCGGTGGGTGATACGATCCGCCTACCAGGAACTCGCCCCTGATGCAGCAAAGCGCATGAGGATCAGGGCGCACGAGATCAGAGCCATGGCCACGAGCCTTGCATTCGAACGCAACTGTGCGGTCAAGGACATCGTGGCGGCTGTGGGCTGGCGAACAGAGAACACCTTCGCTCGCTTCTACCTGAGGGACCTCTCCGGCCAGCGGCAGAACCTAGCGCTGGTGGGAGACATCGTGGCGGCGCAACACTCCCTCCCGGCGCCCTAAGTATCTTCACTAAAATTAGAGGGAGGTTGTTTGGGGTGGACTTTTCTAGTAGCTTCGATGGCAGGGGTAGGGGCGGTTAGCGGCACCCACCTCCTTTTCGGGATTCTTCCTAGTTGTAATACCATCGGTAATGTGTTTTGAGAAAACAAACGTATTTTTCTTTAAAATAAGTTTTTTTGAAAAATACTTACCGATGGTATTACTCGAAGGTCCCTCCCACCTGCCCCGCTCGCCGCTGCTTCGCTAAGAAACTGACTGGTTGTTTGAGCACTGAGCACATGCGTGGTTGAACCGGAAGGGAGGCTACCGGGTTTCCGCCTAACCTATGGCGCCCCTCTCCTGCCATCATGGCCATTATCGTACACAACAATTTTTGGGCTAAAATTAGACTAGCTAAGAAACATTTCCTAGTTGTAATACCATCGGTAAGTATTTTTCAAAAAAACTTATTTTAAAGAAAAATACGTGTTTTACCTTTTTTTTTTTTTTTTACATCTTTTTCAACTTTAAAAAATATATTGCATTTTGCATGCTATGTTGATCTCATTCTGCTGTAAAATGTATGCTTTGCACTTTTCGTCATGTTCATAAATTTACTACTGCTATTAGTAAACTGGTTGGTTATTCATGCATAACTTTTCCTTCATTATGTATGGATGCTTTTACTATCAAAGTGACCTTTGCTGCTCCTTTGACCTTACTTTCAAAGTGACCTTGACTGGTTGGGGCAAGATGACCATGATGAAACTCGACCTTCGAGTTGCACATACGGTTATTCGCCTCGCTCTTTTGAGTTCGGGATCAGAGACACATCTAGTTGGTTGGTATTATATGTATGTCTGGTTGAAGGCAGTGATTCACAGACCAGAATTAATTACTGTGATTCTAACAGATAGCGGTGATTCTAACAGTCTGTGGTTGGTGAATGTTTGACTGACACGAGTAAGTGAATCAATTCTAATTCAGAACACGCTTTGACAGGCGCAGCGTTGGTAATTTTAACCCCATCTTAATTTAACTTACTGTCGTCACTGAGGTGGTTAATCCTTTTGCTGTCAGTGGCGTGTTTGGTCGAGGTGATTCCTGCAGGAATCACCTCGACCAAACACACTACCGACAGCAAAAGAGTTTCCTGGCGTGCAGATCCTAAATGTGAAGGCCGGAAGCAGTGTCATAGTTTAGTCATCATTTTAACAGTCAGCTCACTGATTGACAGGTGTTACCAATGTTGGAATATACTCTTGAATATGTACTGAAGCTGGTGGTTTAGCTGAAAGCAGTTAGTTGCGGAAGTGTTTGATGAAATAACCCATTCACTGCTGAGAAAAACTAAACACGATTCTACTACACGAGACATAGATCCTCATGAGCCCCCGCAATTGCAGGGGCTCATGAGGATCTATGCCTCTTGATAACACCACTTTGTATCCATTTTCCTCAGATGGCTGGGGTTTTTGGCATTGAATCAACCCATTCAGCCCTGACGCCCTACAGCAGGAGATGGGTTGACCATGATAATTCAAGGGTAGTGCCAGATTAGCTTGGCACCGACAGGTGCCAAGCTTATCTGACACTACCCTTGAAAAATTTTATGGTCGATCCATCTCCTGCAACTAGTGCATAGTCATTAGATGACGCCTCCGAAATTTGGGAAATACGGCCGTCGGGCTGAATGAGTTAACAAATATTTCAGAAACACAATCTACATCAAATAACTGAAGTGGTTAAATAATAATCCTTTTGTAAGCGGTCTTTAACCTTGACCGTTCTTTGTGGGTGTGAATGCAGCCATGTAACCTCAGACATGTCCATGCGAATTAACCCACTCATTGCCAAAGAACAATAAGCAATGTCCAATTTATGCAAGAGGCATAGATTCTCATGAGCCCCCACAGCTGCGGGGACTCATGAGGATCTATGCCTCTTGCTGGCCCCACTTTGTATCCATGTTCCCTAGGTGGATGGGGCTATTTGGTGATGGAACTGACCCTTTGCGTGTCGGTAGCGGTTTTAGTCGCGATGCCCGATTCCTTCAGGAATCATTGCAACTAAAACTGCTACCGACATGCAAAGGGTTAACAAAGATTGTAGAAGCACATTCTGCACACACTGGCAGTGAAGGGGTTAATGGTGTGACTGACACCTCCATGTGCACTAATGTTTCAATGACCGGTGCTGCGGAGTGCTTTTGTCTCATGTAATTTTCCATTTCTCGTCGTGTGCTTGCTGGTTGTCTGCTATCAGAATGCCGCACTAACCTTTATAACTCATTATCATCATATATCATCACTTGCACAAGTTGCAGATTTATACCATGTGTTTTGTGATGCTAACTTGTGTTGCTCGTCAGACCATAACAGATGTGCAGTGTGCATTCAATGCATGTGCATGTATTAACCCATTCAGCCCTGATGCACTACAGCAGGAGATGGGCCGACCATGATAAATCAAGGGTAGTGCCAGATTAGCTTGGCACCAAGCTAATCTGGCACTACCCTTGAATTATCATGGTTGATCCATCTCCTGCAACAGGTGCATAGTCACTAGATGATGCCTCCAAGATTTGGGAAATACGTGCGCCGGGCTCAATGAGTTAACAAAGACACATATACTGATGAGCAAAAGTAATGTGACATCAGATGCCACCAGTTGTAGGAAACACTGAGGCATAATGTAGATCATAAGTAATCAGAATGAACAAATGCATGAATGAATGAGTGACAGTGTGGGATGAGGTATTGGTAAAATGAATGAAGAAATGAATATACATGTATGAACAAACTAAACAAATGAATGAGAGATAAAATGAATTGTGAAATTACTATGGTATGATTACGATAATTGACTAGATCATGATACTCTATGTGTGTGTGGGTGTGTTTGTGTGTGAGTTTGTGTGACTGTGCATTTGTGCATATATAGCTGTGCGCGTTTGTTTGTGTGCATGCTTTCATGCATTTGTGTGTGTGTGTGTGTGTGTGTGTGTGTGTGTGTGTGTGTGTGTGTGTATGCTCGCACGCATTTATGTGCATATGTGTATATGTGCACATTTGTACACATATACACATGTGCACGCAGGCACACAGTTGTGTGTTAGAGCTGAAATGGATTCAAACAAAGTCATACTTTTTCTTCAGTGCCGGGGACAACTATCGCCTGTCCAGCGCCCCCACTGCCAGAGCCTCCAGCGCCAGGAAGAAAAAGCCACACACGCCGCGCCCGTACACCCCACAACACACCAGTCTTTCTGAAATGCAGGAGGTACCTGAGGAATATACTGCGTAAGTTGGCTTTATTGAAATTTGCAGTTTTCCATATTTTCAAATGAAACTCTTTCTTACACTAATGGCAAAAACATAAATTTCATGTCTACATTGCAGGAGAAGCCACACAGAATTTTAGACAATGCAAAAAAATGTGTTTGGCACCACTGGTCCCTAGTGGCTCCTGTATCATGGACTACTTTTCTTTAGTATCACGTTTGTCAACTTACCCTGCAAACTGGTTGTCTTCCTTGATTCGCTGCCACTGGCAGCGAATCAAGGGAGACAACCAGTTTGCTTTCATCCTTGCACACATATATAAAAGACCTTTTGTGCTGTATAATCAAAAAAATTTCTCTTGTTTTTTTGTTTTTGTTCTGTAGGCCAGCCTTGTTTAGACAGCTCTGTGTTCTGAGCTGGATACTTGATGCCATGAATCTGGAGCAGGGTTACACCATGTCTCCCATCATGACATGTTGGAGTCACAAGTATGTTTCAGGCATTATTGTGTGTGTGTGTGTGTGTGTGTGTGTTGTATCTTGAGAGAGCGTGTCACAGAATTAGATAAAGTGCCTATATTGTGACAATTATTGTTATATTATTTATATTATTATTATTACTATTATTATATTAATTTTTCATTATTATTATTATTATTATCATTATCATTGTTATTATACAATGGTTCACAGAGAAGTTGGTCATTTTGAGGTTGGCAAGGGAAACGGGTGGTAGAAGGGTCATAGGGGTGGGGTTGTGGGGGGAGAGGGGGGGGGGGGTTGAAGGCAGGGGCAGTATTGCAGTGTTGTTCTAACACACCACCAGGCCTAGTTCCATAGGTTTTTTTTTTTTTTTTTTTTTTTCTCTGTTCCCCATTGGAAGGAATCAATTTATTTTATAATGTTAGATGCGTTACCAATAACACAATCAAAAGACCACACCCTTTGATAAGTAATAAGATTATGCTGTACACTATTTGTATGCTATTGGCCTTTGCTTTTTTACCTTATAGTTCAAACCTTAACTCCTTATGCCCTGAGGACAAAATTATCGATTTTTTTTAGATATCCTCTGAGGTCTATATCACAGTTCTGAAGGCAGATCGACCATGATATTTCAAGGTTGGTGTCAGAATAGCTTGGCGCCTCAAGGCGCCAAGCTATTCTGACACCAACCTTGAAATATCATGGTCGATCCACATCCTGTTGTGCTCTTTCAGGGTTTTATGGGTTAAAGTACAAAATCATTGACCAGCATACATGCATTTTGTCTGCAGTGAAATAGGGGGCACAAAGATCACGGTGAAAAAGTCTATAAGGGAGAAACAAGCTGAGGCCCAGTGGGAGAGATTCCTCAGCACCCCCATGCCAGGAAGGGTGAGTTGGCTCCCAGGGAGCAGCAGGTCCCAGGGCCAAATTTTACAGCTGCGTGCGGGTCAACTGCGGCCATCGTGAAGTGACAACCTGATCACATGATGCTTACTGAGTTAAATCGGCCGTTTCACGTTTTGCTTATTAATTTAGTCATTGGACTAAAATTGAAGATTTTTAAATTTAAACAAAAATTACATGTATTATTATTGTTTTGTTTTAATTCTTGTAACCCCACAGTTGCATTTTCTAAATTTTGGAGGTGTCACCTAACGACTGTACCAGTTGCAAGAGGTGGATCGACCCTGATAATTCAAAGGTAGTGCCAGATTAGCTTGGCACCATCTGGCGCCAAGCTAATCTGGCACTACCCTTGAATTGTCAGGGTCGATCCACCTCCTGCGGTCCGGTAGTGATTCATGATTAAATCCGTTATCTGGAGCGGAAGTATGTTTGTTTGTTTCATCTCGCCCATATATTTCAGATGAAGAAAGTGAGCACTGTACGGGGAAGACACACCCGAGCCAGCCTGCGTCTCCTGAGCAACCCTCGAGCATCTCTTCAATCCACCTCACCCTCTCCTTCCTCCAGCTCCTCCGCCGTCAACATGGCGGCTGGCTTTTTGGCTGCTTCAGGCAGTCGTGAGGATGCGATCCCTGAGGAAGAGAAATCGATGGCACCCACGGCTGAGCCAGATGAGGACGTTCAGGAGACGGCTTATAGCAAAAGTAAGTGGCCGTGGTCGTGAGATGGGTCTGTTTTAGACTACCCTTGAACTATCATTGCTGATCCTTGTTTCACCCTGGTGTGCAGCGGATTTATTAACCCATGACATCCTGAGGCTGATTTGTTAAAAATTTGCTTATTGTCCTATGATGGCCACAGTACAGATTAGGAGATAGATCAACCATTTTTAGTTCAAGGGTGGTGTCAGAATAGCTTGGCGCCTCAGGCGCCAAGCTAATCTGGCACCACCCTTGAACTATCATAGTCAAATTAATTTCAAGTAGTAGTGTATCAGAATGAAAAGGGGTTAACTTTATGCCCCAGTGCTTTTCAGTCATTTCTGAATATGACCTCACACTACCTGACATGACCATACCTTTGCCAGGCATGTTCAAATTTTTGGATGAGTACTACGACAGTTTGCGTCGGGAGACGAAAAACGAAGATGACGGTCAGCAGAAGACGGGAGGGCAACAACCGGGCAAGTCTGGCATGACACCAGCAGCAACGGAGAGGCATGAAAAAAGGTTTGTGTATTTTATTTATCTGTGTTAATTTTTTAACCCATTCTTTCCGGATACATTACAAGACAGCACAATGGTAGTAGTGACAAGAAATTTAGAAAGAGAAGGAAACTTGCGTAGAAAGGACAAGTACAACACAATTCAGCACTAAAAATAGCCAAGCACACGCACTGCAAGCGAACCTTGGATGGACGATCTCGCCTTAACCCATATCATACTGAGGCTAAAAGCTTCAAATTTGTACACTGCCATATGCAAGCTAGATTATAGTACTTGCAGATAAGGATATAGACCAATGGCTTTAGTTCAAGGGTGGCGCCAGAATAGCTTGCCGCCTAGAAGCGCCAAGCTATTTTGGCACTACCCTTGAACTATTTTAGACAAACTTATTTCACACACTGGTGTATTCGGAATGATAAGGGAGGCAAACGTACATGTTGACAGTTTTGACTTGACGATAGAAAACTATCGATGAAATATCCTATCTACTCGACAGTGTTTCATCATACACGGCGATAGGTCTCCACAAAATGCGTATGCGCTATTTCCTCATATGGAAAATCTTGTATGTCCTCGAGACAAAATGGGTGCATACATGGAAGATGAAGAAATGAGAACAATTCACAGCAACAACAAACACCATTGCGGTAGAGAGGCAGAAACGAGTCTGGATGAGGGAGTGGCTACTTCGATGTCCGGCTTTGAGAGCGACGCTTGTGCAAGGGATGTGTGCGAAAGATCCAAGCTACAAAGTTGTCAGCCACGTGAAACAACTGCTGACGGCAAGATACCATCACTGATGCGTCACGTGTAGGGCTCTGCTGATTGGTTGTTTGCGGATAGGCGAGCGGGCTAGGATAGGAAAAATAGAAGCAGGTTCTATTCGGACTATTGGGTGGATGGAAAAATATCGCCGAGCTAGCGAGACCTATTGACAAACTATTGAGTGGCTGGATAGGCGTGGATAGGACAGGATAGCCCTATTTGTAGCCTCGTGTACGGGCTGCTTTAGATGGTGTTCAAAGGGAAGTAATCTCGCAGCGGCTGAAGTCAACATCCTTTGCCTAAAAGCTAAGCATGGTTCTTTCTTTTCTGGGAGTTTCTTCGCATTTAGTTGAACTCTTTGCGGTCACCATTTTGGTCGGATTCATGGTAGTTACATCATGACAATTTTGAAAAGTTTGTGCATTTGTTTCTTCAAAAACATTACCGATGACATGACTGAATGGAAGTGTCTACTACTTACTCATTCTAGCCTAAGAGCCAGTTGTGTAAAAACACAACCCGGGAGGCACTCGGGGAACCCCGAGGGGACCAAGAGTTGTCTCCCTATACCCACCACCCGGAAGCCGGGTACCCATAATCCCTCAGTCTAGTCTACTTAGGCGCACGATTCGGTCGTCTTGCGCTCTGCTCTAGCCTACGGACTTTGGTTTTCGACCGGTTCTCGGTTTCGGACTTGCTGTTGGAATGAAGAGCGGGAGTTAGGATCGTTTCGTCGGCCCTGCCTGTGCTGCTGCGTGGCTTTCTTGTCCCCACTGCGTAGCGCCTACGCTTCGACCGCTGGTGAGCTGTCCGGTGAGCTTCGCCGGTCGTGCCAGGCGGGTTTTTGGACTTCTCCCCCCGTTCCCCTTCGGCAGAGAGGTAAGGTAGCGGGGTTGACCCTCGGCCGGTTCCCGGGCTGGGCACTGGTTTGTGCAGGTATGAACTTTTTCGTCTTCTTCTCACTGTAATCGTGCTCCCACTCACCTTCGGTGAATCGTAGCTAAGTTCCTACGCATTTGTACTTTGGGTGTGGAGAATTCTTTTACTCCATGGCCTGATTAGCTGAGTGGCAGTTTGGGGCACGCCTTGTCATCGCGTAGTTGTTCGGCACCAGCGCCTATTCTGGCCCTTTCTGTTTCCCTTGCGGGATGTTGGTATAGATACGGGTGATGAATTTAAGCCCACGCGCATATGCAGGCATACGCTGTGGACAAGTGCTCACGTACCTTAGAGAGTGGATATACGTTCCGGCGGGCAGCTTGGGGGGTTTACGCTCCTTGGCTGGGCGAGCCCCTCGTGACATGTCCACATAAGTGGTGATTTACTGCCCCGGATGTTTTTCTTGTCTTGGTTGTCATTGCGTATTGATTTGTGCAGCAGGCGGCCGGTGTTGTTTTCCACACACGGTCACCCTTAGCAATGTTGTTGGGGCCTGACTCCTTTTATGACAGGGGTTGGTACATATGTTGTTGCTCACCTTAGCACTTGACGGCGGTGAAGCTACCTCGTTACTGCACTGCTAGATCGCAGACGTGCAGTTTGGTACCTCGCTTCCATCATGACGTATTCGTCTTTTGTGTACATATGTTGTCCCCTCGCCTTAGCGCTTGGCGGCAGTGGGCCTACTTGCTTACTGCACGGCTAGTTGTAGGCATGCAGTTTGGTACCTCGCTTCTGTCATGACATGTTTGACTTTTGCTACATATGTTGGTTGCTCACCTTAGTGCTTGATGGCAGTGAGTCGACCTTCTTACTACACTGCTGGCGGGCAGGCTTGACAGTCTGTTACCCCGCTTTGGTGCTTGTGTGTTTTGTTGTTACGAAGGCTACCTTCGTGGCTTAGTCCCACAGGACTCGCCCGCAGGCCTTCGGGTGTGTTGTCTGTTGCAGGGACAACGGACTGACATGGAGAAGCCACACCGAATGTCACGACTAGTGCGCGAGCGTGGATCGTGGAGGCCGCTGCCAGGGGGAGCGCACATGAACAACCTCTGGCAAGGCCCGCTCGGTATGGCAATTACGCACACGTCCGACTTCTTAGGACGTTGCCGTACACTACCACCTGGAGAGGACAAGCAGCGTCTCGGCTGTAAGCACCAGCCCGGCTGCTCCTGGTAGGTGTGTTCTTCATGTCCAGGCAGCGCCCATTTGGGACTAGGCCTGTCTTCCGACACTGGAGGTGCCTCCTACCACATTGGAATGATTGTGTCACCTGGCCTCAGCAGCGCAGATGGCAGCATTGAAGCGTCTGCAGGCGGGAGCGACCTATGCTGTTGGTGCTTGAAGGATTCCGTTCCGCCCCGATGGGGGCATGCTGACGTCCTTCACGCAAGGCAGATGTGCCGGTGGCCGTCGGACAACCACTAGGTCGGGTCTCCTAGGCGCAGGATGTGGATACGCCATCCAACGTCTCCTTGGCACCGGTCGCTTGAGACCAGGACGTCTCTGTGGGAAGCTACACACCGGATTCAGTGGACTAGTGCACGTCGTGGGCCTGGATCGATGAGGCCGCTTCCAGGAGGGAGCACGCCCGGACGAAGCCTTCTATGAAGCCATGTCCACTATCGGTCCCACTTGTCTCCAAGAAAGTCCATGGGATCCCGCTGGGGGTCCCCCTTACCGGCAAGAAAGCCCGCCTCCCTCGGAGCCCGGCTCAGAGACATTCACATGCACGTCCAGGGACTCTAGTAAGGATGCTCGCCTCCAAGGAAGGGGAGACTACTATCGACACAGTTCCAGGCCACCTCAGGTTTGGTGTGTTGCATGGGCCTACTGGTGACCTGCATACGATGCGGAGGCTTCCAGTGGCCATCGGATATCCAGACAGTCTGTCTCCTGTGCGCTGGGTGTGCTTCCGACCACACTTGTGATGTCTGTGCTACCTGGCCGGAGCTGCGATGGTCTAATCTCTGGAACTTATAGGAGGGAGCCTCCTCCCCTCGCGGGTACTTGAAGTTTGCCGAGGCGCCTTCCGCTGTGCCCCTGACACCGGACGTGCGAGACCAACTGGATCCGACACAGAAAACGCCACTGAGTAATCGAGGGATTAGAGAGCGCGCCCGGACACAGCTGGTGGAAATAACCCGCCTCTCCCAAGAGCCTGGTTTGGTGGGATGCTCGTGGCGTCCCTCCTCCACCGTCGTTCCCCACTCGTCTCTCAGGAAGCCGCCGGGATTCCGCTGGGGGTCCCCTGGCCGGCAAGAAACCCGCCTCTCCCAAGAGCCTGGTTCACAGAGACATACACGCACTCGTCCGGAGCCTCCTGGTTGTGAAGAACGTAGACACGGGGATTCTACGCGACGTTATCGCTCTCCCTCGCAAGATCATAGGAGGACCTTCCCGCTCGGGGGCTGGGAGATTGTTGGCATCCGGTCTCGGAAGACCATGGGTATGCGCTTGCTGGGTCAGTCACTGGAGTGACCTCTCCAGGGCGCAAGCCTGGGCGAAGGGTATGGAGATCCTGGGGTGCCCAGTCGTCAAGGTTCCCCTCTCGGCCTCGCTGATGTAGCCAAAGGAATGCAAAGCAGTACGTTGGCACCAGTTGGCTGCAGGTGCTGCCGGAACAGTGCGTGAATACAGGCAGCTGTCTGCCTTCGGGGCTCCACTCCTGATTGGAAAGGTTTACTCACCCACATTTGGCCGTTGGATCCAACCAGATCTCCTCCGTTCCTCTAGCCGTTGGCTGTCAGAAACAGCTCATCCGCCTAGTGGTGCAATGTGAACACCACCCCCTCACGTGGTTTAGCCCACCAGCCGAGGTGGTTAGCCAGGGTGTGGCGCTTGGAGCCAGCGCGTGAGAGATTAAGGAGATGGATGAGGACCAGTGATGCCCGTCCGTCCTATGTAGGACGCAGCTGCCGAACAGCAAAGGTGCTACCTCTATCCAGAGCCCCCTACACCCCTGGGAGATTACCGAGACGCCTTTCGCTGTGCCCCCAGCACGGTATGTGCGAGGCCAACATGATCCGACACGGTAGGCGCACTGAGTTTCAACGGTTAGTGCCCAGAAATCCGCCTCTTCCAAGACCCTGGTTCATTTCCCACTCGTCTCTGGCCGCAGGGGTCCCCTTGCCGGCAAGCAACCCGCCTCTCCCAAGAGCCTGGTTCGCAGAGACTGACACGCACTCCTACGGAGCCTCCTGTTGGCGAAGATCGTAGGCGCCGGGATTCTACTCACCGTTACCGCTCTGCTTCGCAAGAGCGAAGGAGGACCTTCTCCTCTCAGCGTTTGACGGATCAGGTCTCCCTCGACTCAGACGGTTTTCGCCTTCTTCGCGTTCCCCATCTCGTTCGGACTCCCTTTCGTCCCGTTCCTCTTCCCATCGACCGGCCACTCCCCCTTCCCTCGTCCTCTCCGTTCCGTTCCTCCTCGTCGCAGCCGTTCTCCTCGTCGGGACCCGCCTTCGGCTCTCAGGAGACCCTCGCCGCGTCGCTCCGTCTTTGCTGTCCCCTTCGGAGGGAGTCTTCGACCTCTGTGGTTCGCCGTCAGTGGGATTCCTTCCCTCGGAGCCCTCCTCGGTCGCCGGTTCCAGTCAGCGGGACTTCGACACCCTCAGGGTGACGGCTGGCGACCCCTCGGACTGGTTGCTCGGACGTTCTCAGCCGTTCTCCTCTCCCTCTGCTTCGGCTTCCAGTGCTGCGGTTCCGGCAGTCCTGTGCTGCGCGGATGGACACTCGGCCGGCGCTGGACGGGACTTCCAAGCTCATCGCCGCCGCCCTTCTGCGGAAGTTTGCCCGGCATCGCCAGCTGACTCACTGGGGGGTTCTCATCCAGCGTGGACACCGGGGAACCAAGGCGCAGCCCCTGCTCCCTGCCGTCTAGCCGTCTCGACAAGTTTCTTTGGGCACCCGGGGGGTGCCAGACTTCGTACCGCTTGGCTGTGCTCGTGGCGGAGGACCTAGCCACTACACGGAGTCGGATCTACGCACCTTGGTCGTCTCTAAGCCCGGCTGCTCAAGCTACGCTTCCTACTTCCGTGATTCTTCTCGGGGTCCAACCCTCCGACCTTCGGGCTTCGCGGACAAGAGCGTGCTTCGCTTGGATCCGACGCGGACTACTAGGCCTTCTTCTTCTGCTCGTGGGAGAAAGGATAGGTCACAGGAGCTTCTCCTCTCCGGCAACGCGACAGCGGAGGTGTACTTCCAGGATCAGGGCAGCTGGCGATCCCCTACCCTGGTGCTTGGGGAAAGAACTTCAACTACCTCCGTGCGTGTCGCTACCTGGACCGACGGTAGATCTGGGCCAGTCTTCCCCGGTGGGAACAGTGGCTACACACGGAATGCACCAGGACACCTTCGGAGGATCGGCGCATGAGACTAGGATGATCCTGTGGAGGGTCTCCACAACGATTGCAGTGGACTAGGGCACAGGGTGGGGTTTGACTGAGGCCGCTACCCGGACGGAGCGAGCCCGGACACAGCTTGAGAAGCAGAGAACTCGCCTTACAGAGCCCAGTTCAGAGAGTCGCGCTGGGCGACGTCCCACGTCCAATCTCGGTACCCACTCGTCTCCAAGTAAGCCGCCGGGATCCTGCTGGGGGCACTTGCCGGCAGATAACCCGCCTCTCCTCGGAGCCCGGTTCGGAGAGACTTACACACGCTCGTCCGGAGCCTCCTGTCGACTCCCCGGGTGAGGAGTCATCGCATGCTACGTCTTGCCCTTGCCGCCTTACGGCTCCTGAGGGATGTTGCCATGGTGGATTGGTTAACGAGCTTCAGGAGCTACGACTCGCCCAGTCTGCCTACAGTTCGAGGGAACACTTACGTACAGCTCCTCTCGGACCATACCTTACCTGGACCGTCGCGCATTTGGTCCACGGGTTCACCTTGCGCCCGTTCACGGGGCGCTATGCCACCAGGAGACCAAGTAGCAATACCTGTACAAGCCTCACGTGTGCCTACGACATAGCCGTTTGCTACGGACGTGCTCACCTCTTGCCGGTTCTGACACCACTGACGCTACATGCCGGACGTTCTTCCTGGCTCAGCTCAGTCATACGTTCGGAATTACAGGACCTCTCCCTCAGGGAGCCTCGCGCTGGGACCATACGGCGTTGAGGCGCGTCCCCTGGGTGGTGGATAGGGGGTCCCTCGTGAGAGGGGTGCACCGAATGAAATAAGGTGCCGTGAACCAACATGGTCTAAGGGAAGGTGACCCCGACAGAAAACCCCTGGTCCTCCTAGTAAGGGGGTTGGGCGTGGGGTTAGCTTCCCCACCCTGCAAAAAAGGAAATAGCTACAAAAACGCCGACGAAAAGACTAACAGTAATTCCTTTCCTGGAGGAGGAAGGTTCTTCTACTAGAAGACTTATGACGTCCTGTGGTGAAAGCCGGAAGTCTTCGGAAGCCACAGGACCGAGCCGCCTCTCTCTATCCAGGGATACAACCATGGGCACATGGAACGTCAAGACCATGTACCAGAGCGGCAAGGCCGCCCAGATAGCAGCGGAAATGCAAAAGTACAATCTTTCCCTGCTAGGCATCAGTGAAGCCAGATGGACGCAGTCTGGCCAGAAAAGGCTGTTAAGTGGGGAGATGATTCTGTATTCAGGTCATGAAGAGGAGAATGCCCCCCATACAGAAGGAGTAGCACTCATGCTGTCACCAGTGGCACAGAGAGCGCTGATGGGCTGGGAACCTCTTGGGCCAAGAATTATAACAGCAGCCTTTAGAACCAAGAAAAAGCTCAAGCTGAACGTCATCCAGTGTTATGCGCCCACCAATGACAGTGACGAGGAAGAGAAACAAGAGTTCTACGACCGACTCCAGAGTGCCGTGGACAAATGTGCGGAGCGAGACATCACCATCGTCATGGGCGATTTTAATGCCAAAATAGGGGAGGACAACACCGGATACGAAGAGGTGATGGGGAGACAGGGACTAGGCTTGGAGATGAGTGAGAACGGGGAGAGGTTTGTAGACTTTTGTGCTCTAAACCGACTTGTCATTGGAGGCAGCATCTTCCCACACAGAAGAATACACAAAGCAACTTGGGTCTCACCTGACCATACAACAGAGAACCAAATAGACCATATCTGCATTAGCAAGAAATTCAGAAGATCCCTTCAAGATGTTCGAGTGAGGAGGGGAGCAGATGTCGCCTCAGACCACCATCTGCTTACCTTAAGAATGAAGCTCAAGCTAAAGAAAAGCCGCACAGAGACAACAAGAAGACAGCGCTATAATGTAGGCCTCCTGAGAGAAACTGGAGTTAGAGAAGAGTTCAAACTGGTGCTGTCCAACCGGTTTCAAGCGCTACAGGAGCTAGTAAATGAAGAGGAGGCGGTCACCACAGAGCAGCAGTGGAAGGCAGTTAGAGAGGCGCTGAACTCAACCTGCAAAGACACTGTAGGGTTCAGGAAACACCACCACAAGGACTGGCTGTCGGCACAGACCTTGAAGAAGATAGAAGCGAGGAAGCAGAAGAAAGCAGCGGTCAACAACAGTCGCACGAGAGCAGCCAAAGTAAGGGCACAGGGGGAATACTCGGAAGCCAACCGCGAGGTGAAGAGGAGTATCAGGGCAGACAAGAGGGCCTACACAGAAAGCCTGGCAGCAGAGGCAGAAAAGGCAGCAGGCAGCGGCAACATGAAACAGCTCTACGACATTACCAGAAGATTGTCGGGTAAGTATGGCCATACAGAAAGACCAGTAAAAGACAAAGAAGGCAAGACTATTGCAGACAGAGCAGACCAACTCGACAGATGGGCCGAGTATTTTGAAGAGTTACTGAACAGACCTAGCCCACCCGACCCCCCCGACATCCAGCCGGCAGAGACCGACCTACCCATCAGCTGTGACAGACCCAGCCGGGAAGAGATCAGAAAAGCAGTGGCATTTTTGAAGAATGGCAAGGCAGCAGGGCCAGATGGCATCCCAGCGGAGTCTCTGAAAGCAGACCTAGAGACAACAGTTGAGATGCTGTACCCACTGTTTGGAAAGATCTGGGAAGAGGAGGTGATGCCGGCTGACTGGAAGGAGGGGTACCTAATCAAGCTTCCCAAGAAAGGCGACCTCAGCAAGTGTTCCAACTACAGAGGAATCACCTTGCTGTCAGTACCAGGAAAGGTCTTCAACAGGATCATCCTAGAAAGAATGAAGAGCTCCGTTGACCACCAGCTGAGAGACCAGCAAGCAGGATTCAGGAAGAACCGATCATGTACAGACCAGATCGCCACTCTCCGCATCATCGTGGAACAGTCTCTGGAGTGGAGCTCCCCGCTGTACGTCAACTTTGTGGATTATGAGAAAGCATTTGACAGCGTGGACCGAGAGACTCTGTGGAAACTCCTACGACACTACGGTGTACCCACAAAGCTCGTCCGCCTGATCAAGAGCAGCTATGATGGCATGACATGTCGCGTGATCCACGAAGGGCAGTTCACCAGAGAGCTCCAGGTCAGAACTGGTGTCAGGCAGGGGTGTCTGCTGTCTCCGTTCCTCTTCCTACTGGCCATAGACTGGGTCATGAAGATGACCACAGAGCACAGACGAAGTGGAATACAGTGGACACTGTGGACACAGCTTGACGACCTCGATTTTGCAGACGACTTGGCATTACTGTCCCACACTCATCAACAAATGCAGGACAAGACCACGAGGCTTGCTGACATCTCGTCCCAAGTGGGCCTCACCATTCACAAACAGAAAACAAAGACAATGAGGCTGAACGCAACCAGGGAAGAACCAGTCTTGCTTGCTGGCACCCCGTTGGAGGAGGTGGAGTCTTTCACCTATCTCGGGAGCATCATAGACAAAAAAGGCGGCACTGATGCAGATGTCAGAGCACGAATCGGTAAAGCCAGAGCAGCCTTTCTCCAGTTGAAAAAAGTATGGAGTTCCAGAGAGCTGTCACAACACACCAAAGTCCGGATTTTCAACTCCAATGTAAAAGCAGTTCTCCTATATGGAGCAGAGACATGGAGATTGACAAAAACCACAGTCAACAGAGTACAGACCTTCATGAACAGTTGCCTTAGAAGAATTTTGAAAATCTACTGGCCAGAGAAGATCAGCAACGTCAGACTCTGGGAGAGAACAGAGCAGATAACAACAGAGAATGAAATTGGGCGAAGAAGATGGGGATGGATCGGTCACAGTCTGAGAAAGCCAGCTTCCAGTTGTCATGGAACCCCCAGGGAAAGAGGAAAAGAGGTAGGCCGAGAAACTCCTGGCGTCGAGACCTCCAAGCAGACATCAAGAGACTGGGAACCACCTGGAGTAGAATCGAAGGAGAAGCACAGGACAGGAGTTGCTGGAGGTCTCTCGTCGACGGCCTATACCCGGGTAGGGGTGACAGGCGTAAGTAAGTAAGTAAGTCCCTCAGGGAGGTTAGAGGCTACAGTTCCGTTATCAAGGCACTTGCATGGCCTCGAACGTCACATTCGTCAGGGACTGTTCGGTCTTACACTTCGTGGCTACTGGAGGCTGGCGGGCGGGATGACTTCGCCCGCCGCAATCGCAGAGTTCTGCCAGGCCAGCGAGACTCCTCGCTCTGCTGGGGGCGTTTTGCGGGGGGCACAACTCCCTCCGGGCGCCTCAGCGCCGTAGGTATTCACCTACCTAGGGTCGTCGGGAGTTTGCGTTAGGGAGGACGGCCATTGGGCCCTAAGGTGTGCTGGAGCGCGGCACCCACCTCCTCTTCGCAATTCTTCCATTCAGTCATGTCATCGGTAATGTTTTTGAAGAAACAAATTCATTTTTCTTTAAAAGGTATTTTTTCGAAAAATACTTACCGATGACATGACTCAAACGACCCTCCCACCTGCCCCGCTTGCCGCTGGTGCGCTAAGTATCCTGACTGAGGGATTATGGGTACCCGGCTTCCGGGTGGTGGGTATAGGGAGACAACTCTTGGTCCCCTCGGGGTTCCCCGAGTGCCTCCCGGGTTGTGTTTTTACACAACTGGCTCTTAGGCTAGAATGAGTAAGTAGTAGACACTTCCATTCAGTCATGTCATCGGTAAGTATTTTTCGAAAAAATACCTTTTAAAGAAAAATGAATTTCTCGGATCTGCTTTTGTGTGAACCATTTGGCTGTTGGTAGCAGTTTTTGTCGTGATGATTCCTGCAGGAATCATCACAACAAAAACTGCTACCAACAGCCAAAGGGTTAACCTATGCCCCCTTGTTACGTTGACAATGATACAAAATCCAGATCAAAATGGTGTCTGCCCAACACAACAAATACAAAGAAGTCCATAACAAAGAAAGAGGCACACTTAGAAAGGACAAGTAACACACAATAAATTGTGTTATATTTGTCCATTTTAACCCTCTTAACCCCACAGCCGCATTTCCAAACTTTTGGAGGTGTTGTCTAACGACTATGTACCAGTTGTAGGAGGCGGATTGATCATGATAATTCAAGGGTAGTGCCAGATGAGCTTGGCGCCTGAAGGCGCCAAGCTCATCTGGCACTACCCTTGAATTATCATGATCAATCCATCTCCTGCTGCAGGGTCCTGGGGCTAAATGGGTTTAGCGTGCTTTTTCTTTGTGGGGAATTTCTTTACGCTGATATAAAAGACCGAATGATAGCTCACGGTTGGTGCCAGAATAGCTTGGCACCTGTGTTCACATTAACCATATATTATCCTGACATTTCAGCAGAAGACACAGTGACTGTGATAGTTCAAGGGTGGTATCATAATAACTGGAGTCACCAAGGTATTCTGGCACCGCCCTTGATCTATCATGGACAGTCTATCTCCTGAGCAGCAGTGCATTTGCGATGGTGACAAAGACATCATTTTTAGCTTTTGATAGTGAATGTGTTAAATAAATTATGTTTCAGCCACGACCCAGAGAGACGTGCTCAAAAACAGAGGAAAAAGTCTAAGGAGAGAGAAAAGACAGCTGACCGAGCAGCATTGGTAAGTTTGACTAGGTTTTGAGTACTATTGACTATATATATGCCAGTTGCAAGAGATAGATTGACCATTATAGTTAAAGAGTAGAACAAGATTGGCTTGGCACTGCCCCCCCCCCCCTTCCCCTGCACCCCCTTCTCCCACCCTCCCTCCCTCTCCTCCCCCTACTCCTCCCCCCACCCTCCCACTACACTCACAAACACTCTCGTTCTTGGCTTGACTTCGCGAACGAAGATTTTATAGGAGTTGACCACGACGTCTGCAGGCTTGTTCGTGGCTGCGGAGGCCAATCCGAGACAGGCAGGTTCGACCGCAGTGGCTGCAGGGGAAGGTATGGCCAGGGTTCTGAGCTGCGGCATCTCTGTTTTTTCTCCTGAGCCGCTTGTCCTTAAGGCTAGCTCTGTGAGAGTCCTCAAAGGAGACAGCTGCCTTGTAAATGGTGGAGCGCCAGGTGTCACGGTCCACAGCAAGCGAAGACCACTGGTGGTGGTCGATTTGGCAGGCACTAAGTGACTTCTTGAGACAGTCTTTGTATCTCTTCTTTGGTGCCCCTCTGTCACGGTGTCCAGTAGCAAGCTCGCCGAACAGTGTGATCTTTGGTAGGCGATGATCCTCCATCCTGGAGACATGCCCCGCCCAGCGGAGCTGTGTCCGCAGCAGCGAAGCCTCGATGCTCACAGTTTCAGCCTGTTCAAGGACCTCGACGTTGGTGACATAGTCACTCCAGTGAATGCCCAGGATGGTACGCAGGCAGCGCTGGTGGAAGCGTTCGAGGAGTCGTAGTTGGCTGCGGTAGAGGGCCCAGGACTCGGAACCATACAGCAGGGTGGTGAGGACGACAGCTCTGTACACGCTGATCTTGGTGCCTGTTTTCAGCTGTTGATTGTGCCACACCCGCTTGAAAAGTCGCCCGAAAGCGCTGTTCGCTTTTGCCAGCCTGCTGTCAAGCTCCTTGTCCAGCTTGGCGTCCGACGTGATAATGCAGCCAAGGTAGGTAAACTGGTGCACTGACTTTAGTTCAGACTCGCAATGGTGATGTGAGGAGGGCGATACACTGTCTTGGGTGCCGGCTGATGGAGGACCTCTGTCTTTTTCAGACTGACCTCGAGTCCAAAGAGCTGGGCAGCATCTGCGAAGCAAGACGTGATGCGCTGCAGGGCTTTCTCTGTGTGTGCAACGAGGACAGCATCATCAGCAAAAAGCAGCTCACGAATCAGTTGGTCTAGGGTTTTCGTGTGGGCCTGCAGTCGTCTGAGGTTGAACAGGCTGCCATCGAGACGATACCTGATGTACACTGCATCGTCATCATCGAGGTCCACTGTGGCCTGCTTCAACATCATGCTAAAAAAGATGGTGAAGAGGGTCGGTGCCAGCACGCAGCCCTGCTTTACGCCATTGAGAATAGGGAATGGTTCTGAGAGGTCATTGAGTCTGACCTGGCCTTGCTGGTCCTCGTGTAGCTGGACAATCATGTTGAGGAACTTTGGGGGACAGCCAAGTCGCTCCAGGATCTGCCACATGCCTTGCCTGCTCACAGTGTCAAACGCTTTTGTTAGGTCGACAAATGTTACGTACAGACCTTTGTTCTGCTCACGGCACTTCTCCTGCAGCTGTCTCAGCACAAAGACCATATCGGTGGTGCTCCTGTTTGCTCTGAAGCCACACTGGCCCTCTGGGAGTTGGTCTTCAGCGATGGCAGGTACCAGCCGATTCAGGAGCAGCCTTGCAAGGATTTTCCCAGCAATGGACAGCAGGGTAATTCCCCGATAGTTGGAACAGTCAGACTTCTCGCCTTTGTTCTTGTACAGGGTGATAACGACTGCATCACGGAGATCTTTTGGTAGTGTTCCTTCCTCCCAGCAGCAGATAAAGAGGTCATGGAGCTTGTTGTGCAGTGCTGTGCCTCCATGTTTCCAGATCTCTGGCGGTATTCCATCAATGCCTGCTGCTTTGCCACTCTTGAGCTGGTGGATGGCTGTGAGGGTCTCTTCAGCGGTGGGCGGTTCGTCCAATTCAACCTTTACTGGGAGGTGTGGGATTTGTAGGACGACTGCTTCTTGAACAGTGCGCTCAGCGCTGAAGAGGCTCTGAAAGTATTCCGACCAGCGGTTCAAGATGGAGGTATTATCTGTGAGGAGTGCCTGGCCATTCGCGCTTCGCAGGGGACTTTGTACCAGGTGCCTGGGGCCATACACTGCTTTCACAAACACACACACTCACATACACACATACCACACACTGCTCTATTTTACGTGTACATGATAGAACTATGGGATGCATTTTGGGTTGTGCTGAAAATACATGATTGCTTATCTGCCCTGACCACTAATCTGCAAGTTTTCTGTACTAATAAAACCTACATTAACCCAATCCCTGCCACTGTCTTTCTGAAATCTGTATTCTTTCAGCACCAAAGAACCTCATCTGTCTAGTGAACATGTGTACGAAATGGAATCAGCAAGAGGCATAGATCCACATGAGCCCCTGCAACTGCGGGGGCTCATGTGGATCTATGCCGCTTGCACTTGGACGTGGTCTGCTGTGCTCGAGCAGTCAAGTGGTTAAAGAGTTACACAAGACTTTAAATGTTTGACGCATTGTACTGCTGGCACAGCTAAATGCAACAATGGCAGGGTCAGCTTTTCTGCTTGCATTGTTAGCTCTGACTGCATCAACGGTGAGGGCAGCGGAGGAGGGCAAGACTCCGAACCACGGTGATCAGGATACCAACGAGAGACTCTTAAGGCTAAAAAGAGCTTCTGGCTAACGCTTTTCAAGAAGAAAAGGAGCGATGGGTGAAAGAAAAAACTGAGTGGCTTCAGGAGAAACAAGTTTGGCAGGAAGAAAAACAGCGATGGGACGAAGATAGACGAGGCTGGGAGAGTGAGAGGAAAAAATGGAATGAGGAGAAAGAGCACTGGGAGAGGACGCTTGCTGTCACGCAAAGCAGTACGGATGCTTTGAAAGAAAGAGTGACTATGCTGGAAAATCAAAACAGTTCCTCATCATCCAAAGCGCAGCAGTTTGAGATTTTGCATGAGCATGATGATGGTTTGATTCAAGTTTCGACTGAGACGAGTCACATGATGGCTGAGAGAGCTGATGACACAGACGCTTTGCAGCCTGTCGTGAACCAGATCTCGCAGAAGGTGAACCAGTTAGACTCTGAAATTCAGGCAGTCAGGAACATGGTCAGCGCACAGGATCGAACCATTCAAGATGCTCGATATTCCACCTACGTGCGTTGGGGTCACACGTCCTGTGCCAGCCAGACTGATCTAGTTTATTCTGGTGTTGCTGGTGGTGGTCCTTACAGTGATACAGGTGCTTCAGTGACCCGCTTATGTTTGCCTCTTAACCCTGTGTTGAGGGATTTGCCAATGCCTCAGTACGTCACCACTCTGTATGGAGGAGAATACCAGACATTTTTAAGCCCACATCATGATAAAGACGTTCTGTGTTCAGTGTGTCGAGTCCCAAGAACCACAACAATCATGAAACCAGGTACTAACGTTTGTGACCCAGGATGGACACTTGAGTACAGTGGATTCCTCATGGGAGGATATACTGGTGAACCAGCTGCATCAGAGTTTGCCTGTGTGGACTCCCAAATGGAGGATAGAATGGCAAGCGAGAGAAATGAGGATGGTTTATTATTCTACTATACCAAAACGGTGTGTGGCAGTCTTCCATGCCCACCATATGAAGACGGGAAAACTGTCACTTGCGCAGTATGCTCAAAATAAAGTTGTGGACTGTGAATGTTTGTGTAAATGTCAGCAGGTTTAGGGCCCTCGTGCATTTGCGGTATAGATTTTATTTTGTATTGCATGTCATGCAGAATGGGCCTCAAATAAGATCTTGACAATTCCTTGTGGTATTTCTGGTGCTTTCTTTAACCCATATCATACTGAGGCCAAAAGCTTCAAATTTGTACACCGCCGTACGCAAGCTACATTATAGTACTTACGGATAAGGACATAGACCAATGGCTTTAGTTCAAGGGTGGTGCCAGAATAGCTTGGCGCCTAGAGGCACCAAGCTATTCTGGCACTACCCTTGAACTATTTTAGTCAAACTTATTTCACACACTGGTGTATTCTGAATGATAAGGGTTAAAATGAGTATGCATTGAATTATGTGCATGCATTTACCTCTGTGTGTGTGTGTGTGTGTGTGTGTGTGTGTGTGTGTGTGTGTGTGTGTGTGTGTGCATGGGCATGCCTGCATCTACGTGCTCACTTGTATGTGTGATACCTGTTTAATACGTCTGTTTGCAATTTGTGTTCACCTGTACTCAAAGTTTGAGATACTAAAAAGTGCTTTTGTATTGAACTTGTGGTTTAAAGGTGCTGATTTTGTCACTTCAGCAAACTGGGTTTGTGCAAAAGGTCCTTAGGCCTGCGTCGGCCACAGTTGGCCTGCACACAGCTGTGCTGTGCGCAGGCCAGCTGTGGCAGACGTCAGCCTGAGGACAGTTTACTTACTGGGAGAAGGACATCATTGTACCTCAGCTTGGTACATGCACATGTATAGAGTACTGCTGATTTGGGATCCAGGTAAAAGTCGTGACATTACTGTGGCTTATCTCAGGGCTGTGTTCTGGGACATTACATCGTTCAGTCTCGATGCACTAAACCAAGAGATGAATCATGCATGATATATCAATGGTAGTGCCAGATTAGCTTAATTGGTGCCATCAGGCACCAAGCTAATCTGTCACTACCATTGATTTATCATGCTTGATTCATCTCCTGCAACTGATATATATATATATATAGAGTCGTTAGGTGAAAACCTACTACAATTTGGAAATGTGGACTGGTGGTAAGTGGGTTATATAACAGAACCTGATAAAAGAACTTGAGCCAGTTGACTTGAATCAACTTTATCAAGCTGTTAATACTAATACACGTCAGCAGAGGAACTGACGCATGAAATTAAATCAAACCAAATTAAACCATATCCACCAGAAACGGACTAAAAAGAAAATTCAAGCAAGTGCACACAAAGGTGAAAATATGTGAATTTCTCACAAACATCACACACACACGCACATGCGCACACACGCACACACACCCATGCATGCATGCACACACGCACACACACACACACACACACACACACACACTCACATGTACACACCCGCTGTGAGATGGCCTTAGTCACCTGCTCAGCGTTAAACCCCACTAACTAACTAACATGTACACATTCACTATTAAACTTAATCATCCGGTGCATGCAGATTTACAGTATGTCTTTGGCCACATGCACAAAGGGGTAAAAGAAACCAATGACAGAACACTGTTTCACGTGCAACCGTCTCTTGATCTAGTACCGATACATGTGATCATGTGAGAAATTTTTCCATTTGGCAGAACTCAGTGTTTGGGAAGGTTACATGTATTAATGTTCATAAAAATTAAGCTTAAAACTATGCAACATGTCAACACAATTATTTTTGCAGATTTCTTGATCTTATGCCTTGTATGGAAATGTACACATAGAGTATTTTCACGAGTATGCTTACAACCCATTTAGCCCTGAGTCCATTTAGCCCTGAGTCCCTGCAGCAGGAGATTGATTGACCATGATAATTCAAGGGTAGTGCCAGATTAGCTTGGCACCTGAAGGCGCCAAGCTAATCTGGCACTACCCTTGAATTATCATGGTCAATCCATCTCCTGCAACTGGTCTATAGTCGTTAGGCAACACCTCCAAAATTTGAGAAATGAGACCTTGGGGCTAAAAGGGTTAATTTTATTTGTGTGCAGTATGACATGCAAGAAGCGCTGGGATTACCACGTGGGATGCGCGTCGACAAAGCTGTCAAGCCAAAGCCGTAAGTAACGAGTTTTATACAAGTATTGTGATAGGTCTTCTGTGATTTGTGTTACTGTGAAATCTTGTCTGTTGCCTTTACGTTTAGACCACAATAGTTATTAACCGGTAAAGCCCTGAAAGACAACAACAGGAAGTGGATCGACCATGATATTTCAAGGTTTGTGTCAGCTATTCTGACACCAACCTTGAAATATCACGGTCGATCTGTCTCCAGAACTGTGATATAGACCTTAGAGGATGTCTACAAAAATGTGATAATTTCGTCCTCAGAGCGTAAGAAGTTAATGTGTGTGCGTGTGTGCATGTGAATGTGTGCATGTGAATGTGTGCGTGTGTGAATGTGTGCGTATGTGAATGTGTGCGTGTGTGCATGTGAATGTGTGCGTGTGTGCATGCACATGAGCAGTTTAGTTATATTTGATATGTGCTTTATGTCCTTTTTCTATTGCACAGCACTAAGATGTTTTCCTAATGTATTTTTACATATGGCAGTAAAGTTCTGTCTTACCTTATCTTATCGCTTAGGTAAGAGGTTTACTTTTCAAGGGTCAACAGTGGTACGATAAAAAATACTGTAGTTACGTATCCAGAAAGTATTTAACCACTTCCCTGCCACCAGCTGTGTAATTATATTAAAATTTCTGTTCATTTCATGAATGAAATACCACAAATGTTCAAGAAACAGTGGATTCAAAGGTGTCAGTAAGAGACATAGATCCTCATGAGCCCCCACGAATGCGAGGGCTCATGACGATATATGCCTCTTGCTGTTGCATTGTGTTCACTTTTGTCAGCAGTGAATGGGTTAAAGCAAAATTAGCTTTTCAAATGACAACAGAAATATTTTGTTTGAAGAAGGCAAAGAGCCTCTATGTTTTGTCAGCTTTTGTTTTGTTGCCACTCTTTATCATCGTTTGCTCGGCTGACATTTGTAGTTCATTCACCTCTTCGCTGGCAGTGGGCACGGATTCGTGCTGCTGAATGTTGTAAATTCAACGCTCAAGAGAAATATTTTCGTTGAAGAACGTAGAAAGCCTCTATGTTTTGTCAGCTTTTGTTTTGTTGCCACTCTTTATCATCGTTTGCTCGGCTGACATTTGTAGTTCATTCACCTCTTTGCTGGCAGTGGGCACGGATTCGTGCTGCTGAATGTTGTAAATTCAACGCTCAAGAGAAATATTTTTGTTGAAGAACGTAGAAAGCCTCTATGTTTGTCAGCTTTTGTTTTGTTGCCACTCTTTATCATCGTTTGCTCGGCTGACATTTGTAAATCATTCACCTCTTCGCTGGCAGTGGACACAGATTCGTGCTGCTGAATGTTGTAAATTCAACGCTCAAGAGCCCCAGCCATCCAAGGAACATGCACACACAGTGGTGTCAGCAAGAGGCATAGATCCTCATGAGCCCCCGCGACTGCGGGGGCTCATGAGGATCTATGTCTCTTGCACTTGGATGGCGTTCAGTTTTTCTCGGCCGGGAAGGAATTAAAAGGTAATCGCATCTATAGTACTCTGATCTTTTGGGTGTATTATATGTTACAGTTCTGCGGAGCTGATAGCATTCCACGAGACCAAGACCAGCAACAAATACCTGGCCTTGTCCGTCGAACTTGCCAACAAGTTCAAGGAGGTTCAGGATGACAAGGCCATGACACTTCATGACATTCTCGAACAGATGGAGAGGTTAGTCTTCTATCATTTAAAAATATTTTTTTATTTATTTATGTTTTTGTTTTAATCATAATAAAATACCGGTTGTTATGTAGGTGCTTTACCCAGTTCTGCCAATCGTCTCAAAGCGCCGCAAACTGAACCCAACACGCACGCTCAAGTGACACACACGCATACACTATGAAGACAAACGCAGTACAAGACAAACACAGGGCATTCACGTGTTGTGAAGGGTTAGCTCAGCTACTGAGGTTTCGGAAATTTTGATCAAATGTGTTTGAAATTTTTTAAGTGGCCTGAAACCGGTACCGAAGTGGAGAGGGAGGAAAAGCCAGAGTACCCCGAGAAAGAACCCCCGACGGTCCGTCCACCCGAATTAAGGGTGACACTTACTAGAGGAGAAAAGTCAGACGCCGGAACCCGGTATCGAACCTCACACCTCTAGCATTGGTGGCAGACCTTTGCCACTGCGCCACAGACCCGACCACCCCCCCCCCCCCTCCCCCAAGTTTTGTTGCTTTGAATACTGGAGCAATGACAAACATCCCTCCTGGCCTTTGAAAGTCGTGCTTGAGCCTGATCGAGGAACGACCTTCACTGAAGCTGCAACTTTCAGACAAAGATCTGTTGGTCATCTGTGTCATATCACGCATGGGTTAGCCTTCAGTCCTGGAGACGGATTCAGCTTTTTCAAAGTCCCAGAAAGCGTATTTCATCTCGTTGGTTCAGACAGAAAGGCCCTTCAGCCAGTCTGTTCCCTCTGCAAGAGGCATAAATTCTCAGTACGCAGTGCTCAGGAAAATTCATGTCTCTTGCTGCCCATGGATTTTTTGTGTGGCATTGTTCTTCAAGTGGACTGTTTAACCCTTTTTGCCCCAGATCCCTACAGCAGGAGATGGTTTCGACCATGATAATTCAAGGGTAGTGCCAGATTAGCTTGGCGCCTGAAGGCGCCAAGCCAATCTGGCACTACCCTTGAATTATCATGGTCAATCCATCTCCTGCAACTGGTTCATAGTCATGAGGCAACGCCTCCAAAATTTGAGAAATGGGACCTTGGGGCCAAAAGGGTTAAAGTCATTTTAATGTTTCGCATTGTCACCCATGATCATGACATTTACAGTACAATCTTTTTTAAAAATTATGATAGGAAGACATTAATTGAAGTGTGGCATACGTTTTTTTTCCTGTTTTCAGCTATAAAATGCAAAGCACCTTGTTTCCGTTTTAGGTGCGCAAACAATCCTTGTTTATTTAACTCTACATTTTTCTCTCACTAATTTAGGGAGCGACTGACGAAATGCCAGAGCAAGTTCATGGTCATGCAGACGAGCACAAGTAGCGTGTACCGAGCGTTGGAAGCCATGAGAAAGGAAGGGGAGAGAAGGCTGCAGAAACCTGCCGAGGAGGACATACGCCGAAAATCTTCCTTCAAGGGAAACTGGTAGGTTTGGTGTACTGAGTGAATGGTTTGCTTTAATAACCGAGAAAATCTGAACACCACCCAGCAAGCAAGAGGTATAGATCCTCATGAGCCCCCGCAGTTGCAGGGGCTCATGAGGATCTATGTCTCTTCCTGAAACCACTTTGTATGTTCCTATCGTGGCTTAAAAAAAAAACACACTATTGTCCCACCGAGGGGAAAGTTATTTTTCTTATTTTGAATTTTTTTACATATATTACCATATTACCAATTTTGCTGTTAGCGGAAAAAACAACCCAACGAGGAGCTGGATTGTATGGACTTTTATCACGGTGCATCTTGTCACAGGTAACATGTTGCAAGCGTGTATCAATCCCGCACACTGCACTTTTCCTGTGACCATGGTTACCGTCTGTTGGGTAAGCAGCGTCAGGCTTGCCAAGTCGCTATCCTCCTCGCAACCACTCACCCGTAAACTGCGCTGTGATTTTTGCAGGTTCACAGATTTGATGGAAAACATCCCCCTGCATTTGAAGGACGTTTGGTACTATCAGGTCATCTTGAACAAGCTTCGCAAGTACGGTCTGGTGAGTGAGATCAGCAGTAACACTTTCCAGCGCATGCTTGACTTTCCGTAATTTAACCCCTTTACTGCGAAGAAAAATTAAACACGGTTGACCCAACTGCAAGAGGCATAGATCCTCATGAGCCCCCGCAGTTGCGGGGGCTCATGAGGATCTATACCTCTTGCTGAAGCTACTTTGTATCCATGTTTCTTTGACGACTTAGTCTCTTCGATGTTGAATTAACGAAGATTTAAAAAAAAAACAAAAAAAAAAAAACAATCTGTCTGCTGGCAGTGAAGGAGTTAAGTTATGTTAAAATACGTAGCCAGGCGGCCCAGATATCTGCATGTTGTTAATACACGGAATAATGTTTACATTTAAAAAACGTGGATGTGACTGCTCAGAAGCATCACATTTTCTCATTTTGTTATGTCCGTGTTGGCTTCAGTAGTAGTTTGGTTGCGTTTTTTTGTGTGGCTTAGTATAATTATTGTCAGGATTTTAGTACCTAGATAATTCTTGTATTCTGCTTCATAGCTTAATTAGTCTGTGTAAAACAGTTTGTTAGTAAAGCATGAGTAAAACTGCGCCTTGAATAAAATGTAGGTACTGCAGAGGCTTCAGTGCAGATTTGTTAGCGTGCATAGCTAGCTTTGAAATAGTTTCATAACCCTGTGACCCTGGTACAGTCTGTTATATGGAAGAGTTCACATTGATAATTAGGGTATCAGTGAAAAGCTAAAATCTTCTCAAATTTGTACACTGCCATATGCAAGCTACATTATAGTACTTACAGATAAGGATATAGACCAACGGCTTTAGTTCAAGGGTGGTGCAAGAATAGCTTGGCGCCTAGAGGCACCAAGCTATTCTGGCACTACCCTTCAACTATTTCAGTCAAACTCATTTCACACACTGGTGTATTCTGAATGATAAGGGTTAACCCATTTAGCCTCATGGCTGCATTTCCCAAATTTGGGAAGTGACACTTGACGACTGTGTACAAATCTCAGGAGATGGATCGACCATGATAATTCAAGGGTAGTGCCAGATTAGCTTGGCGCCTGAAGGCGCCAAGCTAATCTGGCACTACCTTTGAATTACACCTGCTGTAGGGCATTGGGAGTAAAAGGGGTTAATCTGATTGAGTATCGGGTAGTGCCAGATTTGGTTGAAGCGGGCGTGTGAACTGTTGAGGAATCATCTAAAGATTATTCACTCTCTGCACGATACTTATCTTCTGTCGCCATATTTTTGCATGCATTCCACAATAACATGATATTTGTGCATATGATATATTGCATGGTAATGTACTGTGCATCTACAGTCGGTCCATCCATCCATCCATCTTATCCATCCATCCATCTATCCATCCATCTTATCCACACATCTGTCCATCCGTCCTTTTCAAAACTTTTTTGTTGTTGTACGTTTCATTTATCTTTTCCAGCAGGTTCAAATGGAAGATGACCATGTATGTTCATACACAACACTGTAGATATCTCCATTCCGATATGCATATCGTCCATTATTTATTTTTCCCTTTCTTTTCCGTTTCATTTTTTTTCTAGCTTTCCATTCCTTGCCACATATTATCTATGAAATATTTGTGTGCCGGTCTGTGATTTTGGACTTGTGGCCTTCAGGCCGTAAGGTCCAAAATCACAGACTGCACACTTTACTTTTGCTGCCTTGCATAGTTTGTTTTTCATCTGTGCACTTCGGGGTTTTAGCTTGTAGACTTTGCAGTTCTTTAGCGTCTCGGAGCTTCCGTAGATTGTAGTGATGACTGGTGTAAGGATGTTTTAGCGGACTATCGCAGCAGAAACTTTTCTGAGTGACCTCCCCCTATGAGAAATCACCTGTCATTATAGACCATCATTCAGGTGGCTGTAGCTGTGACTGTGGATGTAGCCACCTAAATGATGGTCTTTAATGACAGGTGACACTTTGTGCCCTTCGAGACTTGTCTTGAGAGTGCACCTGTCTTGTAACTCTTAAACTCCCAGAACTAAATGACTTCCATTCGACAGAATGGAAGTCATTTAGTTCTGGGAGTTTACGAGTTAAGACAACATTTTTCGTGCAAAAAGAAAGATGATCGCTCAGACAGGTTCTGCTGTATGTCCAGCTGTTTTTCGAATGAGCACCTGGTCTTTTAACCCCCTAGTGCATGCAGCCACAGCACAGTTTACAGTACCAGTGGCTGCATGCACAAGAGGGTTACTGGTAAGGGAAATTACCCACCCTCAAACTAACGCACCTTGTATCTGACGAGCAAAAGAAATGCAACCTGTTTGGAATCATCAGAAACACTAAAAGTGTTTCCCACGATTCCAGAATTTTGTATTTCTTTTGCGCGTCAGTATATTATATTATTAGCTGTACTTTATTAGCTGCACAGATCTTTCTTAATGCATTTTACTTTCTGGTTGCGTAAAAAAATAATATCTTTGGAGCGTTGTAGACCAAGTGAACTTTGATTCTTTATTTCCAGCATGATACAAGTAATGATTTCCCTGCTTATCCCCAACAATTCTGGCGCCCAAAACTAGGATGTGTGCCCATACCTAACCATAATTTTGTTGTCCATTGCAGAACATATTGATTCATTATCCTTCGAAGGGGCCTGTAAGGGCCTATTATGCTCTTTTTACATGTATTGCTTAACCCTTTGCATGTCAGTAGCGGTTTTAGTCACGATGATCCCTGTAGAAATCATAATGACTAAATCCGCTAACGACACGCAAAGGATTAACTTGTTTATTTCAGCATATACAGCCAGGTTCAAAATTCTAGGAATGACAGTTTATTGCAGGCGTTTTGAAAAAACAACAACAGTAGATTAAAAACCCAGGCAAACATGTAATATTGCATGTTTGTCTGGGCTTTTAATCCGCCGTTTGTGTCGAAAGGCACGCAGTCTTTGACTATAATTCTGATTCACAGAAATCGCCTGTTCTCTTTTGCATTTTCCATATATTCATGTACTAGTGGAGCGGGATTTTGGCTATGCCTTCTTTCTTTATTTGTGTACACTCTCTACCTCCTTCTTTACATTTGTATATGCTGGTCTGTGATTGTGGATCTTACAGCTGGAGGCCGTAAGGTCCAGAATCACAGATCAGCACACCTTTTTTTTTTTTTTTGGTTGTTGGTTGATTTCTAATTTTCTTTGCAATTTGTTTATTTTTTTTTACCAACTTCCTTGTAAACGCATGTCAATAAAACATGCCCTGACGCAGGTAGAGATTTTGCATGTGTTGAGAGAGCCACTCCCTCTGTTTCCCCCTCCCCAGTATGCAAAAAGGTTACAGGGCTGACGTTTGGCTGCTGCTGGCCCGATGACCTTTCGTGTACTGGGGTTTGACTGCCCCAAAACTATTTGAGTGGGGTTCGATTAATTGCACCAAGACTTGAAAAAAACTTGAATTTGTTACGATTGTTTTTAACATGCACCGATGTTGTGTGGATTGTTAAAATTTAACCACATAACAGTCAATGCTACTTTCATCCCTCCCATTTTTAATAATTCCTTCCTTATTTGGAATAATTTCCTCCCCATTTTAAATAATGATCTTTCCATTCGAATAATTCCTTTTTCATTTTGAATAGCGTACAAACATTACTCAAGTCATGTTTGTGAATATGTTCATATTTATTTGTTTATCTTCTGTGAACTTGTGGCAACATTGTGCAGAATTTTGTGTTTCGCAGCAGTCTGTATGTCCTCCCTTGATCTCTGTCACCCATGTAGAATGGCTGATTGCAATAAAATATTGTGAAAGAAAATCACAAGGTAAATGATTAGGATAAAAAAAGGAGATATGTTGATTTACATTAATACCAGTCTAACATTTCTGTGAGCTATATTACCCATAGCCGGATCGTGCCAAGTTGTGTACACTGTGTTTTTCCTTTAGCACCCCTTTTAGCAAAGTTAGTGTATTGCCATTTGTACCTACATTCTCTGTTAGTTGTGTGCATGTTTCTCCATGTTTACTACCTTGCAGATGTTTTTTGCAGTGAATTTGCCACTCAACAGCCCTTCAAATATCTCCCCAAGCGTGCGGAACCCCTTTGATTACTTAACCCCTTCACTGCCAGTGGATGCAAATAATATTGTGTTTTTAAAATCATTGTAACTTCAAGGCAAAAGTTCCCCAGCTGTCAGAGAAACATGTATGGATTCAAACCCAATGCGCAAAAGGCCAGCGTCGGCCACCGTTGGCCCGAAGGTCTTTTGCACAGTGGAAAGTGGTGTCAGCAAGAGGCATAGATCCTCGTGAACCCCGTCACCTGCCGGGCTCATGAGGATCTACACATGTTCAAGTTGGGTGGTGTTCAGTTTTGCATGGCATTGAAGGGGTTAACACCCTTGTGCATAAAACTGTCTACCGTACCGGTTGATACATGCACGAGAGGGTTCAATGTTTTGAGGTGTACGTGATATCTTGATCAAGTTTCTTTCACCAGTGCATCAAGTGCGCTGCATTGCGTGTACGGTCACCGCGTTTGTTTTGTTCAGTTTGACATGCGTCACCTCACTTACTGCACCAACACCATATTGATAACGTGCAAGGCGCACCTTAACCTCTACACTGCTGAGATACAGGGAATACGACCCAACTGCAAGAGGCATCGATCCTCATGTGGATCGATGCCTCTTGCCGACACCACTTTGTATCCGCCACCTTTGCCAAGTTGGATGGCTCGAGTTTCCTGGTGTTGAATTAACCTTGAAAGATTTCAGAAACACAGTCTGTGTCCACTGGCAGGCAAAGGGTTAAAATAGTTTAATTATGAATATCTGGTCCTGTTTACTGCATGCATCTTGTGTATTATATTATATTATATGATCCGATAATATTGGTAGTATTGTTAATAATATTATTACCGTGGATCCTATAACCTGACATACAGTATGATGCACGTAAAGGTACTCACCAATCGTCAGTGTAACAGGGCAGACCTTGCATCTGACATTTTATATATATACGTGTGTATGTATATGTCGGATGTTAGCCGGTTACACAGACAAGATGTATTCCAGTACAGGTCAGCCTCAGTATATCACTATGCCCCAAGGAGCCATACAGTCAAGACCGCGTTATTGGTGCCAGAAGGCATTTGTAAACTCATTATGGTGGTAAACTTATGTAGGCTTGTGAAGACAAAGCACCAAGTAAGCAAAAGGCCCTCTGGCTGACCCCAGCCTCAGCTGGCACATGCTTGGCAATGCCCGTGCCAGTTAACCCCTTACAACCTGAGGCTGATTTATAAAATTTGCCTATTGTCCTATGAAGGCTACATTACAGATTAGGAGACAGATCAATCGTTTTAGTTCAAGAGTGGTGCCAGAATAGCTTGGCGCCTCAGGCGCCAAGCTATTCTGGCCGGTTCGAATCCTGGTCACGGCACCAATTTTTGTAACCGGACTGACTGGGTGTAGGCGACTTAAATAGTTTATCAGATAGACAAAACTGCCCATCTAATACAGTACTCAAGTGCCTACAGAGTTTAAGTCCACATCCCTTTTGTGGTCTAGGGAAGGGCTGGAGATTGCTGTGGAGAGTAAACTATAAGTCTACTCTAGTCTCGCATGCGCACAAAATACGTGCTTATTTGCCTCGCGTTGTGTTCAAAAGTCAAAGTTACCTGCGCAATGAACTGACCACAGTATCCAGAAAACCCTATTTTGACTGGATTTGGTGTTTGTTGTTATCATTCCTACTGAGCTGCTAACGTGGGCTCGCATGATCTGTCACACTTTCATATAGCACGGACGTACACACAAACAAACTTCTCGCACATACACAAGCACAGTCTCAGTCCTGCTCTCACTCTAGCTGAGCACCATAAGATAGAAGTAAGGTTCCAAGATTTATTTATACCAGAAAAGCATTCATGATGAAACAAACAACATGATCAAAGTTAGTCAAACCAAGACAAGTCCTTAATAACCATAAAGACCTATAGACATAATACCTATACCTTCGAACACGACACCTAGCAGACCTATCTCCTATGACTAACACCTATAACATTGAATACGATTCCTAGCAAACCTAACTCCTAATACCTATATGCACTTACCAATAAGACCTAGCGCCGTCCTAACACAGCCTAAGCCCTAGTTAGGTGAATTAGAACTGAACTAAAACGTTACTGTCCTATGGGGTAGGGCCGGGGTGGTTGAGGAGATCATTGTTCACAATCGCCTCGTGGGGTAGGGCCGGGAAATGTAGGAGATCATTGTTCACAATCGCCTACGGGGGAAGGGCCGGGAAATGTAGGAGATCATTGTTCACATTAGCCTACGGGGGAAGAGGGAGGTGGAGTGTGAGAAATCACTGTTCGCAATCACTCACAGGGGGGGGGGGGGGGGGGGGGGGGGAGGGGTGGTGAGCATTGTTCACACTCACCCTGAGACTGAGAATCGGCTGCTTTATATAGGCTCCCAGCCTCTGGAACTGGAAACTACGTCACTGAGCTTCACGCGTGTAGTCCGCTACACCCCTCTCTCTTGGCTTGACTTCGCGAACGAAGATTTTATAGGAGTTGCCCACGACGTCTGCAGGCTTGTTCGTGGCTGCGGAGGCCAATCCGAGACAGGCAGGTTCGACCGCAGTGGCTGCAGGGGAAGGTATGGCCAGGGTTCTGAGCTGCGGCATCTCTGTTTTTTCTCCTGAGCCGCTTGTCCTTAAGGCTAGCTCTGTGAGAGTCCTCAAAGGAGACAGCTGCCTTGTAAATGGTGGAGCGCCAGGTGTCACGGTCCGCAGCAAGCGAAGACCACTGGTGGTGGTCGATTTGGCAGGCACTAAGTGACTTCTTGAGACAGTCTTTGTATCTCTTCTTTGGTGCCCCTCTGTCACGGTGTCCAGTAGCAAGCTCGCCGAACAGGGTGATCTTTGGTAGGCGATGATCCTCCATCCTGGAGACATGCCCCGCCCAGCGGAGCTGTGTCCGCAGCAGCAAAGCCTCGATGCTCACAGTTTCAGCCCGTTCAAGGACCTCGACGTTGGTGACATAGTCACTCCAGTGAATGCCCAGGATGGTACGCAGGCAGCGCTGGTGGAAGCGTTCGAGGAGTCGTAGTTGGCTGCGGTAGAGGGCCCAGGACTCGGAACCATACAGCAGGGTGGTGAGGACCACAGCTCTGTACACGCTGATCTTGGTGCCTGTTTTCAGCTGCTGATTGTGCCACACCCGCTTGAAAAGTCGCCCGAAAGCGCTGTTCGCTTTTGCCAGCCTGCTGTCAAGCTCCTTGTCCAGCTTGGCGTCCGACGTGATAATGCAGCCAAGGTAGGTAAACTGGTGCACTGACTTTAGTTCAGACTCGCCGATGGTGATGTGAGGAGGGCGGTACACTGTCTTGGGTGCCGGCTGATGAAGGACCTCTGTCTTTTTAAGACTGACCTCGAGTCCAAAGAGCTGGGCAGCATCTGCGAAGCAAGACGTGATGCGCTGCAGGGCTCTCTCTGTGTGTGCAACGAGGGCAGCATCATCAGCAAAAAGCAGCTCGCGAATCAGTTGGTCTAGGGTTTTCGTGTGGGCCTGCAGTCGTCTGAGGTTAAACAGGCTGCCATCGAGACGATACCTGATGTACACTGCATCGTCATCATCGAGGTCCACTGTGGCCTGCTTCAACATCATGCTAAAAAAGATGGTGAAGAGGGTCGGTGCCAGCACGCAGCCCTGCCTTACACCGTTGAGAATAGGGAATGGTTCTGAGAGGTCATTGTTGAGTCTGACCTGGCCTTGCTGGTCCTCGTGTAGCTGGACAATCATGTTGAGGAACTTTGGGGGACAGCCAAGTCGCTCCAGGATCTGCCACATGCCTTGCCTGCTCACAGTGTCGAACGCTTTTGTTAGGTCGACAAACGTTACGTACAGCCCTTTGTTCTGCTCGCGGCACTTCTCCTGTAGCTGTCTCAGCACGAAGACCATATCGGTGGTGCTCCTGTTTGCTCTGAAGCCACACTGGCCCTCTGGGAGTTGGTCTTCAGCGATGGCAGGTACCAGCCGATTCAGGAGCAGCCTTGCAAGGATTTTCCCAGCAATGGACAGCAGGGTAATTCCCCGGTAGTTGGAACAGTCAGACTTCTCGCCTTTGTTCTTGTACAGGGTGATAACGACTGCATCACGGAGATCTTTTGGTAGTGTTCCTTCCTCCCAGCAGCAGAGAAAGAGGTCATGGAGCTTGTTGTGCAGTGCTGTGCCTCCATGTTTCCAGATCTCTGGCGGTATTCCATCAATGCCTGCTGCTTTGCCACTCTTGAGCTGATGGATGGCTTTGAGGGTCTCTTCAGCGGTGGGCGGTTCGTCCAATTCAACCTTTACTGGGAGGTGTGGGATTTGTAGGACGACTGCTTCTTGAACAGTGCGCTCAGCGCTGAAGAGGCTCTGAAAGTATTCCGACCAGCGGTTCAAGATGGAGGTATTATCTGTGAGGAGTGCCTGGCCGTTCGCGCTTCGCAGGGAACTTTGTACCAGGTGCCTGGGGCCATACACTGCTTTCAGTGCTTCGTAGAAACCCCTGTAGTCACCATTGTCAGCGCAAAGCTGGGTCCTCTGTGCAAGTCTGGTCCACCACTCATTCTGGAGATCTCTGAGCTTGCGCTGGAGACTGCTGCAGACGAGGCGGAAGGCAGACTTCTTCACAGGGCAGGAAGGCTGGGCTAGGTGAGCCTGATGGGCGGCTCTTTTTTTTGCTAGGTGTTCCTGGATCTCTACATCGTTTTCGTCAAACCAGTCTTTGTTCTTCTTTCTGGCGAAACCCAAGACTTCTGCAGAGGATTTTGCAATAGCAGTTTTTAGTTGTTCCCAAAGTGTTTCAGGGGAGGAGTCTACTGGGTCCGCTGTGTCTTTGAGCCTGCGCTGTAAATCTGTCTGAAAGGCAGCTTTCACATCATCACGCTGAAGGCTGGCAACATCAAGCTTTTTCTTGGGGGGCCCCCATTTCTTGGGTTTTGGCTTGAAGTGGAGCCTGAGTTTGCAGCGGACAAGGCGGTGGTCAGTGTGGCACTCTGCGCTGGGCATCACTCTGGTGAGGAGGACGTCACTGCGGTCCCTCTGACGCACTAGGACATAGTCGATAAGGTGCCAGTGTTTGGAGCGAGGATGCATCCAGGTGGTCTTTCGACTGTCCTTTTGCTGAAAAGTAGTGTTGGTAATGACCAGTTGCTGCTCCGCACAGAACTCCAACAGTAGGCGGCCATTGTCATTGCAGTTCCCCACGCCATGCTTGCCGAGGACTCCTTTCCAGGCTTCAGAGTCCTGGCCCACTCTGGCGTTGAAGTCGCCAAGGATGATGACTTTGTCGTCTGCTGGGGTACTCTGTAGGAGGCTGCGCAGGTCAGTGTAAAACTTGTCCTTTTCAGCAGGCTCTGCCAGGAGGGTTGGGGAGTACACACTGAGAAGGGTGACGTGTTGCTGGTGTCTCAGTGGGAGGCGCATGGACATGATGCGATCTGAGTGGCCCGTTGGTAGGTTTTCCAGCTTAGTCGCAATGGATGTCTTGACCATGAAACCCACGCCTGAGAGCCGTCTTTCTGATGCAGGCCTGCCTGACCAGTAGAGGGTGTACCCAGCACCAAGTTCTTGGAGGCTGCCTTCGTCCGGAAGGCGTACTTCGCTGAGCGCGGCGATGTCGATGTTTAACCTCCGCAATTCATGGGCAATGAGGGCGGAGCGACGTTCAGGGCGTCCGCTGTCTGCTTTGTCGAGCATGGTTCGGACGTTCCAGCATGCTACATTGAGTCCGGTCGTGGTCGTCATGAGAGTGGATCCGTTATTCTTTCTTGTTTTTTGACCGCAGGAGAAGATGCCCGTTGACCGCGGCTAGCCAACTGGGGTTGCGAGGGGACGAGCTTTGGTTAGGCCACCTTTTCTAGGCCCCTCTCCGTGTGGAGCAAGCAGTGCTGTCCCTAGAGAAGGCTGCTTGGTCGTTCAGGGTGTGCCGAGTGATGTTGTCATCCCCAGGTCAACATCAGGCGACCAATATCCTGAACCGCCTGCATGCAGGTTTGAGACTGCGGCTTCCAGTGACATCTTTCACCTGCCGTTTCGCCCCTCGCCCATCGCTACAGGACTTGGAATGGTCAGTGTCATGGTCCGTGGACGTTTCCTAAAGCCTGCGCAGTGGAGCTTTTTGGTGGAGTGCAGTGTGCGCAGTACTGGCCCCACCCTTTAAACCCTTGGTTCATCTGCCATGGCCTAGCAAGCTGGGACGATGGCATCGAGGTCCTCGGGTCGTAGGTTTTATATCAGACTGTCCTTGTCCTAGTCTCTGGCTCAAAAGCCTTCCCCGGAGACACGGGGGCTTTGATGTCAGGGGTTTCCTCCCTTAGCCTTTCCGCAGCCAAGCGGCCAGGCCTGCAAGGCAGCAGGCGACTCGTGGAGGGCGCTACACACCAACTAGCTAAGTCAGCAAATTCTCGCTCACAGTGCGCCACGCGCGCACTAAACCACTGAACTCTGACTCGCTGGTAGTAACTAGCGTTAGCATTAGCAGAGGGCTCCTCTGCTACACTGGCACCACCCTTGAACTATCAAATTTATTTGAAGCAAGGGGTGTATCAGGATGAAAAGGGTTAAGGCTGACATCAGCCAGAAGACTTGATGTGATCCAAGTGCAAGAGGCATAGATTCTTATGAGAACCCGCAGCTGCGGGGGCTCATGAGGATCCATGCCTCTTGCTGACACAATCATCCATGTTCCTGGGAGCGCTGGAGATCTTTTGACACTGAATTAACCCAGATTTCAGAGGGGAAAGCTGTGCGCTAGATATTAACTTGAGAACCCCAGACCTCACGCATTCAGTCTGATTTCACAATATTCGGATGCGTGTAATACTGAGGCTGACTTACACTACATTCTAGTCGCTGTAAAATAAGTTGTTGTGGGGTACAGCATGAGTGCATGTGTTTTTCTAATAATGATGGCATGTTGAAAAAAAAAGTTGCGGTCTTCCTGCACAGAGGATGATTTGTGCATGTATATTTATTTATGCATGTACATATTTATTTATGCATATATTTATTTATGCATGTACATATTTATTTATTTACTTATTTACTATTGTAATTTTTATTATTTCTTTGGGTAGGAGGGTTGATTTTGTACTGAAAGGAGAGTGACTTGAATAGTTAAAGTACATGCATGTCTGCTTTCACAGATTCAGTACAAATGTATGTGACAAATGAAAAGAAAAGGGGAGACTGCCAGTGCTAATATTTTAGGAAGATTAAAAAGTCAAGTAGGTAAAAGCACTGTCAGGGGAGAGAATTGTGCATTATCCACCATGATCATAGATCTAGTTTGGTCAAAGCACACCAAAAAAAAAAAAATGAGAAGGGGGGGGGGGGGGGGGGGTTTTCATATTCATTGTTCCAGTCACTTAGCGCACCCTTCTTTCCTATCTTTTTTTTGTGTGCTTTGACCAAACTAGATCTGTGATCATTGGTTGATACTGCACAATTCTCTCCCCTGACAGTGCTTTTACCTACTTTGTAATCTTCCTAAATGTATGTGATGTTTTCATTTCACTAACATTTGTGCATGAAATTTTAAAAGATAATTGAAAAGAAGCATTTAGGTCGATCTCTCTCTCTGCACGTGTCTCTCAGTCAATGCAAAATTAAAATGTATGTTTTCATCTTTGTTCAGGTGGAGAGCACATCCAAACAGTCCGTCTACAAATTCCTGAAGTTGCTCGAAGGGCTTCGTGAATGGGAGATCTGTTCGCCAGACATCGCTGCAGCCATTGAGTTTTGTCGCGAGCGAATCGTCGACCTGTCAGTGGAAGAATACGAAGAGTGGTTTGCCTCGGTGTTCCCCAAGGTCATGCGACCTCAAACAGCTCCTCCTGGGATCCGTGGGGATAAAGAGAAAAGGGAGACAGCTGCCGCGCAGAATGGTTCATTGAGAACGACGGTAGCAACACCTATAATGAAAGGAAACGGGGCGGTCAGGCAGGTGCAGTCGGCTTTTGTCCGACGTTCGCAGAGGTGATTTCGAGGGGAGTGTGAATTAACCCATTTATCCCTGATGCACGACAGGAGGAGGTGAATCGATCATGATATTTCAAAGGGTAGTGCCAGATTAGCTTGGCGCCATCAGGTGCCAAGCTAATCTGGTGCTACCCTTGAATTACCATGGTCAATCCATCTCCTACAACTGTTACAGTCGTTAGGCTGTGGCACTTCTGAAATTTGGGAAATGTGGCCATGGGGATACATGGGTTAACCAACCCTCTGGTGCATGCAGCCACCAGTACAATTTACAGTACTGGTGACTGAGTGCCTAATGGGGTTAAGACGAAAAGCAGAGCTAGCTGTCAACAGTACCAGTGGCTGCAGGAACAGGGAGGGTTAAAGTTACACGCACACAGCCGTGACCATTACAGCCTAATTGTCTGATGGATGAAAAGCAGATTTCTCGTGCTGAAAAAAGATGCTGTGAACTTTGGCAGAATTACTTAACCCCTTCGCTGCCAGTGGTCGCAGGCTTTGCTTTGGAAATCTTTGAAAACTCAGCACCAAAGATCTCCAGCGGTCCGAGACACACGGATACCAAGTGGTGTCAGCAAGAGGCATAGATCCTCATGAGCCCCCGCAACTGCGGGGGCTCATGAGGATCTATGCCTCTTGCAGTTGGGTGGCGTTGTCTTTTTGTCGGCAGTAAAGGGGTCAAGTTCTCTTTTGTTGTGTGCTGGTCTGTGATTTCATACTTACCGGTAAGAGTCGTATACTCTTAAATCACAACCTAGTCACACGTATCAACAGACAGGTCATGGCATTATAGATTTTTACACAAATTGCCAAAGCATGACGACAGATACTAGAAACCACATTGTTGCTCAAGTCATATTACATATAAATTCTTCAGTGTCTGCTTGTCACTATGACTTTTGATCATACAGCCCTAGGCTGTGAGGTCCAAAGTCACAGACCCGTAGTTAAATGTTCGTTGAACGACATGTCCTAGCTCATTTGTGCACGCAGCTACTGCTACTGTAAGCAGCGTCTGTGGCTGCATGCACAAGTGGGTTAATTGTTTTGATTGAAATGATGAATGGCGATAGCCGAGGTGAATTGAAATTTTAAAAAGTGTATAATATTATGTGCATGTGATCTGTTGGTGCTTTTGGAAAGCCAGCATTTGATATTTTGTCCTAGTGCCATGCATTTCTTAGTTTCACTCATTCTACCCCAACACCAGAATCCCAAAATTTTGAAGTTGCCCTCTGAAGGACTGTATTTCAATTCTAGGGACAGATCGAGCATGAGAGTTCAAGGATGGTGCCAGAATAGCTTGGCGCCTATCGGCGCCAAGCTATTCTGGCACCACCCTTGAACTATCATGCTCGACAAATGTCTTGCTGTGGTGTGTCGGGGCTGAGTGAGTTAAAACTGCATGGTTTGTATTTTGCGTTTTTAACCCGTTCACTGCCAGAAATGTCCCTTTGATACCATTCGAAGACTGGAATTCAATTCAATTCCAATTTTGTTTTATTGGAATTGCATTGAAAGCCGGATAATTTTTGGGAAGCTGGATAATTTTTGTCTGTACACAAAATGCAGATACACATATTAATGCAACCAAGAAGAGGCACAGATCCTCATGAGCCCCCAGAGGTGCGGGGGCTCATGAATATCTGTGCCTCTTGCATTTTGCAGTGACGGGGTTAATGAGTTTTATGTGTAGGTCGATGTGGTACGGTGTATGGTAGACATGTTTTTAAAAGAAAAAGTTAGTTTCAAACAAGCTTGAAAAATTGTAATCATGCTGTGTGTGCTAGAAGAACTTGGCTTTGTGTGTGTGTCTTTCGCTGTGATTGTTAAGGTGTGTTTACATACAGTGGAGGCAATGGTGGCAGCGACAGAAATCGAGACAAAATGTAATCGCTCTGTGGACAGTGCCACCAAGATTTTGCGTTGAAAAGGACAAGGATTTCATTGCGCAACAATTTTTTTTTGCTTGTTTGTATATAATTCAAAACAAGTAAAAAGGCACAGTTCCGCAAGTCGCGCTGCAACGCATGAATACACACAAAGCCTTTTGCCGTCTGCTGCTCCACTCTGTTACTTTTTTTTTGGTTACATTGCCTACTGCACCGCCATTGCTCCACTATATGGCTATGTACCTTTAATCTGTTTTACGAATTTTGAAGAGGAAAAAAAAAGTTGAAAACTTTGATGTTTTATATTTGCAGTCAGGTTTGTTTGCTTAGAAATACTCAGTCATACGTCAACACACTCCAGACGTTAGTGAAAAGGACCCCTTTGCAGCCAGTGGACTCAGGTTGCGTTTCTAAAATCTTGTTTCTGCGATCAGAAAAAACATACACAGTGATGTCGGCAAGAGGCATAGATCCTCATGAGCCCCCGCGAATGCGGGGGCTCATGAGGATCTATGCCTTTGCAGTTGGATCGTGTTCGCTGTTTCTCACAGGCCCTCAGGCTGTTGGCCTGTAGGGGATCCGCGCTCGGATGGTGAGTTTGGACGTCAGTCTTAGCACCGTCTGCTTACTTTGGGCATCTTTTTTTTTCTGAGCATGTTGTATACCCTTATGCTTTCGCTAGTGGAAAAGAAAATTGTACTGAAGGTGTGTGTCTTGTTTGCACTTAACATGACTTTTTTTTTTATTGATACAATCAAGAGCAAAAGTGTAGTCGTTATTTTGTAAATGTGTAAAGGAATAATGCTCAAAGGGATTTTTCACGCACTCACTTTCATATCTGTGATTGTAACCCTTTCGCTGCCAGCCATCGCGGATTTTGTTTCTGAAATCTTTGTTGGTTCATTGTCAAAGCACCCTAGGATCATGGGCACAAAGGGGCATCGGCAAGAGGCATGGATCCTCAAGAGCCCCTGCAACTGTGGCGGCTCATGAGGATCTATGCCTCTTGCGGCTGGAGTCGCTTCGTCTTTTCTCAGCAGTGAAGGGGTTAAGAATTTGGAGCATTGCTGGTGTGTGTACTATTTTTAAAAGTGTGAATGACCGTGTGTTCTGATTTGTAATTTTGAACCCTATCGTCTGCAGCTGTGTGTCTAAAATCAAAGACCACAAGTGACAATGAATTCACAAAAATGAAGAATGTGAGCCTGTATCGTTGGCGGGCGTACTCCTGAGATAGGCCCACTCGGGGAGTTCGCCACAAGTACACTACTCTTCAAATGAGACGCTAAGCACTCAGGGAGTACGCCACAAGTACATTTCTCTTCAAATGAGATGTTGAGCACACTGGTTGTACACCTCAAGTACACTTCTCTTCAAATGAGATGTTGAGCACACTGGTTGTACACCTCAAGTACACTTCTCTTCAAATGAGATGTTGAGCACACTGGTTGTACACCTCAAGTACACTTCTCTTCAAATGAGATGTTGAGCACACTGGTTGTACACCTCAAGTACACTTCTCTTCAAAGAGAGAAGTGTACTTGTGGTGTACTCCCTGAATGGGTCTATCTGGGGAGCACACCCACAAACGGTACGGGAATGTTCAAATGATGTAAACACAGTATACTTAAGGCACTAATTTGTACTTAACACACAAAGTATTTATCTTGACTGTGATATCATGGATACAAACAGTATCCCACCTTCAACCTACATTTTATGGCACTATAGACTACACAGTGAATAATACATCATGGGTGTCAGTGCAGCACGCCAGTGCTTTTTATACAGAGAAACTAATTATGTGTACATCGTGGGTGTAAGTACACCAATACTTTTTATTAACTCTTAAACTTCTATAACTAAATGACTTCTATAGATTTCAATTCATTTAGTTCTGGGAACTTAAGGGTTAATCATGAAACTTCTTATCTGCAAGTTGCAGGTGTCTATGCACCTATATTTTTCATGTAGGATCGATCATAAGCGGTTGTGAGAACAAATGTATCAAGATTATTTATATTGCTATACTTCAGGCCATAGTAGTCTGGCACAAACCTTGAATTATGGCCGATCCATCTTCCGCTGTGGTATTGGATAATTGGTGGGGTTTTTTTCAATGCAAAGCATTAGTGTTCTTTTTGTTGCTGTTTTTGTGCTGGTCTGTGAATTTGGGCTCTATGGCATATAGCTGTCAGGTCCAAAGTCACAGGCCAGCACACACTCTGCGTGTAAACGTGTCTGGACCATCACTCAGGCTTATTGCGCACTGCCAACTATAACTTTGTACTGACTACACAGTCTACTGACGAGTAAAAGAAATGCGACATTTTTGGAATCATCGGAAACACTTAAAAGTGTTTACGATGATTTCAAAATTGTTGTATTTCTTTTGCTCTTGTATACATTTAGTAGTAAGTACCGATATCGAGGCAAAGTCCCAGAGAGCACAAAAGCCCTGGGACTGACGTCAACCACAGGCCAACTGTGGCCAGCGTTGGCCTAATGACATTTTTCTCACTGGGGTACCACTACACATGGTTGAGCTAGTTATCTGAATTTGATGCTAAGGAGTCTACTACTTAACACACATTTGTTTCTGTGTTACTTACAGTGTATTACGTGTTGAACATTTAGAATGTATCCCGGTACCTGTTACCATGGAAAACTTCAGTTTTGTTTTTAAAGTCCTTTAGCCCCAAGACCCTACTGCAGGAGATTTATGGACCGTGAAGGCGCCAAGCTAATCTGGCACTACCCTTGAATTATCACGGTCCATCCATCTCCTGCAACTGGTACATTTGGGAAATGGGCCTTGGGGTTAAGAGGGTTAACCCTGTCACTCCCAGAACAAATGACTTCCATTCTAAAGAATTCACTTAGTTCTGGGAATTAAAGGGTTAAATGTTTTGTTAAATTGCAGGAAACACAATGTTAATCTTATAGGAAACAGTAAATATACAGTCATATTAATGTGCGCATAGAAAAATGGAGATAATGACATGTACAGCAGAAATAACCATTCAGTATATATTTTGATAAATGTTTATATTTGTTCTGTGATATATGTTTAGTAAGCTAGATGAGATTGTCAGTGACAATTTAACGATTAATGGTGCTGTATTTTTTACAGCTTTTGTTGTCCTCCATGTCAAAATAAAAAGATTATTTTAACGAGACATTGACTTTTGTGTAGATCTTTTTCTTTTAGTCTAAAATAGTAACACTTGTACAGTCAGACCTGACAAATGTCAACACGTTTGCCCCAAAGTCCCATTTCTCAAATTTTGGAAGTGTTGCCTAACGACTATGTACCAGTTGCAGTTGATGGCTTGACCATGATAATTCAAGGGTTGTTCCAGATTAGCTTGGCCGCTGTGGCAGCAGATGACGTTGGGCTTTCTCACTACAGGAAAAAAATCTTTTCCAAACGGTGTTCAACATTCCTAAAGTTGGAAGGGTAAGCCAAGGATAAATATACATGAACATATGTCTCACACACATTTTTACATTTATGGCTTTCTTATGTTTCATATATATACATACACACACACACACACACACACACATTATGCTTGTACATCCGTGCAGTTTACACAAACTGTTAATAATGCTAAATATATTCTGTTCAAGAAGGAAAAATTGTTTCTAAGAGATTGGTCAGCTTTGAGGAGTAGTGCTGTTCCTAAAGCATCAGAAGCTGCTATCTAGTGTTTTTTACATGTCCCTGCACTGTGTGCATTGCATGCACAGGCCATACTCAGTTGTTTCATTACTAGAAATAGGAGAGACTAAAATCGTACTGAAAACATCATGATTTACCACAAGTAAGGAAAGTATTTAAACATCTTGTATGTCTGACTATATATAAATCGCTTAGACCATCAAATGCGCATACAGCTTTAAAAAAAAAAAAAAGCGGCCTGTTCATATCACACCTCATCCACACCCACTGCATCCAGGTCTTAATTACCATGGTTGCTGTGGAAGATGTAAAACGCATACCATACTAATGAGGTTGCATTTAATAATTTAGACCATACTGGTTTACTGCAGAATCACACCTACACCATTACAATAACAGCAGTGATCTTTTGAGCGCTGAATGCAGAATTTCGGATTGCTATGAATACACACTTCTGCTCCAAGGTCAAGCAGTTCACAAACAAATCGTGAAACTGTCTTCGACCTCACCCGTTGTATCTTTGATTATGCTTTGCCAAATCGCCAGAGCAGCTATACTTGCGTGTAGCGATCTTAAATGGTGAGCCGCCTTAAGTTCTCTGCCTTAGCGCTTTCGTGCTTAGTAAAGAAATTGTTAGTACGCAAAAGTTTCAAGTTGTGTTGCATGGGGCGGCATAGCGGCATAAAACTTTGCTATGGTCCAGGATCTCCAGGGGCCAGTTGCGTGAGCGAGCTTAGTCCTGCATCATCCACTAAGGAAGGTGCGTCGCTAATGCGGCGCATCTTGCTTAGTGGCTGGTGCGCAGGACTGGTCCTTTCGAAACGACCCGCAGCTGCAGATGATGCCGTTTATTTGTGCCTATTCTGGACATGGCAATAACGTTTTCCTGTATATCTAAATACGATTATACAATTTCTTCAGTCACACTGTCTGTCATGTCGACGCGGATGTCGAAACAACGCGTTTTAGCTTGTAATCCGTCTAAAAAAACATACTTACAATGTGTGAGTTGTATCCGAGTACACGAAGTTAGCCGAACAGAATCGGAACTATACATTTGAACCAAACAGAGATGCACATTTCTATGGTGCTCCTGTTGGAAATCATAAGACCAAATTTGGAAGTTATCGACAAATTCTAGGTACGCTGCAGGACCGACAGTTGTGTTCACCAGTTTGGCACACACATGCTACTGCATATTTGTAACATGAGTTGAGTGTTTTGAGACTCTGACAAGTGTGTTATATAAAAATGAACTGTACATACCATTTTCTCGCTACCTCCTAAATAAGCACTCTAGACATTGTTTTGGTATGTGGCGTGTCCCGCTGCATAGTTTGGCTGTTTTGTGTAGTCTTTGTATGTGGATAGCTCGTAGACTTATGTTTAAGTGCATAGTGTTTTATGACCCCTTTGCTGAGAAAAGATTGCATGCAGCATATAGGGCATGGCAGTGATACAGCCTCTCTGCTTGCGTCTCCAGACAACAGGTCAATGAGGATGCCTGGCGTTGTCCTTTGGCGCCCGAAACAAGGAAATGGCTTGGTCTGAAAGCTCATTTTTATCAATGCCATGTCAGGTAACTTTTCTCATTGTCCAGCACCAGAAGTCAGTTTAACTGTATTGCATGTGTGCAAACTTGGCAAAACAGAAAAGTAGTTGGGAGCGGAAAAAATGAAAAAATAAACTTCATGTACTGTGTTCTAATTTAACGTTTACGGGTGTTCGAAAAGGTTGGTTGGTGCAGAGTCTACATTGCTTAACACTATCCCAACAGCAACAAGACTTTCTGAGGCCTGCACTGCGGCTTGCGAAAAAAAAACTATACAGAATATTGAATGTATGTCGCCAGCGGTCTAATACGCTAAATAAACCTATGACCATTTAGCAACACGCATCCAATATCAAGATCGAGCTACAGACAGTAGGGACGAGTTTTTAAAAAAATGCTGTTCGAAAATTGACAGGTGAATGTTGAAATGTGTAATTTCTGGTTACAACGCTAAACGCTAAACCTATGACCATTTAGCAACACGCATCCAATATCAAGATCGAGCTACAGACAGTAGGGAGAGTTTAAAAAAACTGAACGAAAATACAGGTGAATGGACCACGGGTACTTTTTCAGTTAGACAGGAACACATGCCCCAGAATAGAGGGGAAAACCCACCCTGTGGGGCTGAGCAGCCTGGTGACCATGCCCCTGGGGACTAAAAAGTAGTTAACCCCACGCAGGGCAGACCTGGGGGGGGGGGGGGGGGGGGGGGTGTTCGAAAAGCTTTCAGGAAAAAGGAGTATGTTTTCGCAGAGAGGACACTCGGGACTTTAAGAACTTAAATCGAGGAAACCCAAAACAGCCAACGTGATAGATGTTTCACATTGCCGGGAAATGTCCTAGCTCGCATGGGACTGCAGGGCCGGAGGCTAATTAATTGTGGTCTTGGACCGTCGTGGGATCCGCGGGGATAAAGGCCACACAGGGCAATTGCTTCCAGTGCATCTAGTAACGGTTTTCTGCAAGGAGTGTTGAGGAAAACGCTAACAGCATATGAACAATTTGTTTAAAGCGGCCAAGGCTGGTATGAATCCAAGCACCAAACATGTCTCTACTCATCTATCAAGAGATTTTAATCAAATTCCAGCATGCAGCCTCTGAACGTACAAAATGCCAAAGAAGGAAAAAAAAAAACCCAAAAAACAACAGGTTCCTCAGTCTTACAGTCATCTACCTCATTCAAATGCCTCACCTAACTCATTTGAATATGTAACATGACCTATAGTCGCCTCCTGCAACACAGTGCTTTGAACAAAGAACCTTTCTGCCCACACAAAAATTCCACGCGGTATATTATAGGAGAAACATTTCAAGCAATTCTTAAACAAATTGTCTGTTAGCGTTTTCCGCAACACTAAGTACCCCATGACAACACTGTCGTCGTCTGCAAGCCTGCATACAACTGCACATGCCCCATATAACTGAGGTTCCCATGAACACACTATTTAAGGTCGACTACAATTACCCAAATTTTGCTCTTTTCACACCACCTGTCATGCCTTTTGCTGCTCAAAAGGCCCAGAAAGACAAAAAATTTAAGTTTTACAACCTAAACAATTGCAAAAAAAAGGAGAATAAAAAAAATTCTACATGCACTGCTGTTTGTATTCAAGATGCCGTTAAAGCTGCATTCATGTATCACCGGTCGCAGATCTATAAGAACACGCTGATCCACACAAACTACATGGAAAATGAGCATCAGCAAGCACAGCGTCAAGAAGCTATCTGTGCTTGCAGAGCCGGGTAAGTGTTTTGTTATTGGTGTTGCAGCTTTTGTTGTCCTATGTCAAAATAAAAATATTATGGAATATTTTAACCAGACACCGACTTTTGTGTAGATCTTTTTCTGTCGGCCTAAAATAATAACACTTGTACTGTCAGACCTGACAAATGTTAACACGTACAAGAAGACCGGCCACCTGTTGAAGCAGACCACCCATTTCTGGTCCCATGGTCCGTCCACAATGTAGATGACCTGTCCAAGGAGACCACCTAAGCCGAGCGCTTTTCCATAGTCGCTCAGACGGTCACATTACACAGGCTTGACTGTATCCCAGAGGTAAAAAATTCCAAAGGTTGGGAGTTGATTTCTACAGGCTGCAGTGCAGTTCTGGACAGGTCAACCATAATAGTTCAAGGGTGGTGCCAGAATAGCTTGGCGCCTGCGGGCGCCAAGCTATTCTGGCACCACCCTTGAACTACCATGGTCGATCCACATCTTGTACTGGTATATCAAAACTCAGTTTGATTGACACATCACTGCAATTTTCGTTTGAATAACAAAAGTATATGAGAAAATGACAACAGTAAACAAACGACACAAACATCCGATGCCAGTTCACGTCACTTTTTTTATTCAGTGATCAAAACAACATACATACATAATACAATTTCACATTTAACAATGCGCATACTTTGTAACAACAACTTTGGTCAACAACTTGGTCTGTGGAATGATACGATTACCGTGATCAGTGCTGGTACATTGCATTACAATATGTGCTGCAATCTGTGCATAAAAGTGTTGTAGTGGGCACAATTACAATATCAACAATAATACCAATACAAGAAAGTCGCAAACATGTTCTGCTTACGACGTGGACAAGATTGGTGCCAAGACAATATATATAACAAATATTTCACAGACCCTTCACTGCCAGAGAACGCAGATTGTGTTTCTGCAATCTTCATTAAATCAGAGCACAACGGCCCCGGCCTTCCAAGGAGCACGGATACAAGGTGGTTGCAGCAAGAGGCATAGCTCCTCATGAGCCCCTGTGACTGCGGGGGCTCATGAGGATCTATACCTCTTGCAGTTGGGTGCAGCCATATTGTCACTAGAAGTCATGGGGTTAATGCATGAGAAGTCATTTCCAAACTTAGTTTATGAGTAGGGTGCATGGCATCTTTTTCTTCTGATGAAATGAAATTAAGTTGTTAAAAGTTACTGCATCAAAAATGAAATTAAATGATGGCTGCAAGGTAAGAATTTAACAAAACGGCTTCATCTTCAATATCTTTGGAAAACCATGATCTGACCGGTAAAAATCTACAGACGAGCTATAAGAAGTCCTATTTTAACTGGTAAAAAAAAATATAAGCTCAAGTGTTACAATATGTAACAAAATGAAGTGTGTATTCAGCAAAGATATACATGTAAATAAATCGCCAAGTGTGTACTTCAAACTACGGTCTTTTAATGCCCATTGAGCAATTCTTCAATCAAGAGGTCACTACATTGTAGTGATCGATATGTACTGGGGATACAGAAAAGAGGTATCTGTGCAAAATCAGTCATCAGATGGTTTGGTTTCCTAGTGATCTTTCCAGTGCACAAAAGGTTATCAGGCTAACATCAGTTGCAGTTGGTCCGCGCACGAAAGTGTGCAGACGAACTGCGACTGATGTTAACCTGATGACCTTTTGTGAAATGCGTGAAGATTCAAAGAACCAGCCATCATGAAACTAAGTGCCATGTATAAATATGGTTTATAACATTTTTGAAAAGTCCCATAATGTACACAACATTTGGGTGTGCTCACTATAAATTACTGATCAATGGAATTGCAATAATCAACACTATGTTTAGTTTACCTGTAATTAATACAGATTATTGCTAAAGTCTAAGTGCTGCTTAACCAATTAACCAAAACGTGTGTTGGTCCGTAATTTCGGTGTCTGTGGCTTGGAACTGCAAAGTCCGCAATCGGACGCCAGCACACATTCATTCTACTGTATGTAGTCTGCTTCATTTACAACAAGGTCGGACGTAACAAAACTCGGATATAAAAACACTTTTTCAAAGGTCCTGACGGCACTCTTTCCATGTCAGTTACTTTGCTTATAACAAATGTCGGAAATAAAAAAAAAAAAAAAAAAAGAATAATTGGGTCCCCTGGCTATTTGTCAAATACATCCAAAGTTTCCTGTAAAGTGTAACAAATTAATATTTTAACAGATAAATATTTGCTAAATATGCTAAATAATTGACAAATAAATTTTGAAAAATCCACCAACAACTAATACACGTGCTTAGCAGAAACTCCCCCCCCCCCCCCCACCCCCACCCCCCCGAAAAAATAAATAAATAAATAAATAAATAAAAAATAAATAAATAAATAAAAAGGGTGTGCTGGTCTGTCTTTGGACTGTACAGCACCAGACATAAGGTCCAAAATCACAGGCCAGCACAAACGTGATCCCATTTGTATGTGGGTGTGAATGGCATTCATTGACTATCAACCCATTTAAGAACAGCAGGAGATGGATCGACCGTGATAATTCAAGGGCAGTGCCAGGTTAGCTCGACGCCTTCAGGCGCCAAGCTAATCTGGCACTGCCCTTGAATTATCACGGTTGATCCACCTCCTGCAACTGGTACACAGTCATTAGCTGAAAGCTCCACAATTGAAGAAACGCGGCCATGGGGTTTAATATTAATCCCCTTGTGCACGCAGCCTCTGGTACTGTTGACAGTACTGAGGATCGGCTGGCGACTGTGCGCGCACGAAGGTGTTTTTTAGTTACTGAATATACTAAATACATGGGTGACAATATGCAAAACTGAAATGACTGATGACGGCCCATGCTCCATAATTCATGCAGCAAGAGATGTGAATGCTCATGAGCCCCTGCGGACGCAGGGGCTCATGAGCATTCACACCTCTTGCTGATGGTCTTAGGAGCTGCTTTTCGTCTGAACCGAAAATCTAAAATTCATCTTTCCAGGATTTTGGAAAAGCTGGACTGAAGACTGTCACCCATTTAAACACTGGATCACAATGTGTAACATTAACGCATCACCGGGTGTGTTCTCACCATCTTCACTGAGAGTGTGCAGCAGAATCACAACACAGCTGAACCAAGACCAGTTAATTTCACAACAGACGTGGGATCACAATGCAGTTGACCCCTAATGCCTGCAGCCACCGGTACAGTTGACAGTACTGTTGGCTGCATCCACAAAGGGTTAACACAATATATATTTTTCATCTGGCAAAGTTGCAAAGAATATATCGACATCTTATGAAGTAATAAAATTCCCAAATACATGAATACAGAATATTATACTCCTGAAATGTTTTTGTAAAATAAACTACGAAGATGAGATGGGATGAATCTGATTACAAAATAAAAATTGACACAAATAAAATCACTGAGACAATTCTGCCAGCCCAAAAATCATCAAAATTTACTTTGAGAACAAACAGGGTTCAAATAGAGAATTATCGCTTTGCGAATGATCAATCTGAGGAACAATGAGAACAAATTCAGAATAACGGCATTGAGGGTAAATTATTTGAGAACAATCACTGTAAGAAAAGACCTTGCGCTTTATTGCATTGTCTGTGACAAAACTGAATGCCAGTTGTTTCTGCGTATATATATGTATGATCATAATACATTGAAATAACAACAGTGCACCAACTGTGTAACAGAAATACATTCACGGTGCAATGTTTAGTGAGACGGTAACAAAGCTCTTAAAACCAAGACAAGAAGGAGACTAAACCATTCAACATAACAATTACTGCACGTAGAAAGGCAAAAGATTACAGAAACTTCCACAGGAAAGGTCATCCCTCTAAATCAGATGTAGGTCGAACATTGTGAGGATTTCAAACATTCCGTGGTTTCATCCATCTGCAAGAGGCATATATTCTCATAAGCATCTGCGGTCGCAGGGGCTCATGGGAATATATGCCTCTTGCTCGCACAGAGTTGCCACAAATGACATCAACAGTGTGAGGTATTTGTACATTGTTAACAGTGCGTCTGGTATGAGGACGCATGCCACAGTGATCAGGGGGGATCCGGCAAAAATCAGTCCCTTTAGTCCTTACAATAAAGGGGCACAACCTACTGCCATTCCTTACTATCACTGGACTCGACCTACTGTCCATGATCTGATTCTGATTTGGGAACAGCTCATATTTGCTTCAGAGCCTCGGTGTAGACGAGGGATCAAAAATGTTTTCGAGCACAATACTGGATCAACAAACTGCACGATTTGGCCGCTCGAGAAATTTATTTTGGCAATGACATGCAGTTTGTGAGGTGCCGTTTTGATTCACATGGACAGCGCCTCTATTTTCAATCCTTACATAAGCCATGATAATCAGCATAATGAAACTGACAGTTCGAAATATTAAAGTATCACAAGGGAATGAGAGATGGGCAAAGCAAAAGACAAACCTCTTTCCTTTCTTTTCCTTCCCCCACCCCCCACCTAATCATGACAGAGCAGTACCTGTTTTGAGCGACCACCCTACTGAGAGATCACTTGTCATTAAAGACCATCATTTAGGTGGCTGTAGCTGTGACCGGCTGTGGCCACCTAAATGATGGTCTTTAATGACAGGTGACACCTTTTGCCTCTCCACTTCTCTTGAGAGAGTACCTGTCTTTAAGACCAATATTTGTTGTCCAGTAAGGTGGCGGCTCAAAACAGATCCTACAGTACATGACCCAAAGTGACCCTAAACCCGTGCAAGAAAAATACAAAATATCATCTTATGACTTTGCTTGCATGTAATTAAACCATTGTCATTTCATAAAATCTTCTCATTTTTACCTTTCCCCTCTCTCTCTCTCTCGCGTTAGCTTTGATGAACATGCACACTTTGCGTGCCGGTAGCCATTTGTGATGCGATGGTTTCTACAGGAATCATCGCATCAGAAACCGCTGCTGAAACACAAAGGGTTAACTGATTCCAAATGTCCTGCATCAGTAGCTGCGGAAGTGTTGCATAACATTGCCATTGGCAACGCTATGACACTTCCGCAGCTACTGATGCAGAGCGCCTTGAATGAGTCGGTGAGTGATCCATAAGTTAATGTTGACCATAATGCCACATGTTACAACCAGCGTATGTACAGGGACAATGCGCACAAAAACTAATCACATGCGGAAAAGACTCAATCATGCACGACACGCATTCAACACAAAGTTCAATATATACACATATACAAATCTGTGCACGACACGCATCCAACACGTACTGCCCATGGAACTAGGCAACCTTGTATCTAATGTTCAAATGCTGATGGAGTTGCCTCTTTTGAGTTTCTCCCATTTTCTGACCAAATCTGGAACCTGTAGCTCTCAACAGAAAATGCTCATAACTGACTTGATAAAAAAGCCTCTGACCACATAATCTGTCTTTTTTTTTTTTTTGGGGGGGGGGGGGGGGGGGGGTTGGAAGTACAAAATTGTCAGTTTTGAACAACTTCGATGTGCATGTGAGACACGAGGTTGGCTGGATACACCGACGATATTCAATATTTATGGCACAACATACAAGTACACATGTGCATATCGCAGACAATGTACGTAACTTGTCAATAACTTGGTGTGCACACAAACTTATTTTTGTGTGTGTGCATGCAGTTACCGTCCTCGGGCCGACGTTGGCCACAGTGGGCCCGCGCATGGACCTGCATGGGCCCATTGTGGCCAACGTCGGCCCAAGAATCGTTTGCTTATTGGGATTACAGCACCAGTGGCTGCGTGCACGAAGAGGGGATGGGCTCAAACAACCCTATGCAAGAGAATGCCCATGTAGACGTAATGCACTGAAAGAACTTCAAAATGTCACGTGTTCTGGTCTGTGATTTTGAATGAAAATCACTGACCAGCACACAAACGCGTCTCACTTTCACCATAAGTTCTGTTTTCAGTATACATATATATTTTCTGAATGATTTGATATAGTGAGCTTGAATCAAAGGCACACAGAAAAAAAAAAGGCAGCACAACTTTGTGACACTGTCACGATTCTCATGGCCAAAACATAAAAATACCATTTGCTATATGTGACAACAGTATGTTCACAAAAACCAGAACTACATGTACTCTTTTCCCCTAACCCCCACCCCTCCCTTCTCAGCTTTCAAAGAGACAAATTCGCATCCTCTGGCAGTGAATGAGTCAATTAACCCATATCATACCGAGGTTAAAAGCCTCAAATTTATACACTGCCATACGCAAGCTACATTACAGTACTTTCCAGAGAAGGATGTAGACCAATGGCTTTAGTTCAAGGGTGGTGCCAGAATAGCTTGGCGCCTCGCTACAGGCACCAAGCTATTCTGGCACTACCCTTGAACTATTTAGTCACACTTGTTTCACACACTGGTGTATTCCGAATAATAAGGGTTAACCATCTTTTCAGCACAAAGCAACACTAGTCATTTATTCAACGGACGATTTCCGGACATCAGCATTAGGTAAAAATTGCACACGTTGCGATGAAAAGAAAAAGTGGATCAAAAGCCAGGACAAACACGCAATCGCATGTTTGTCCAGGCTTTTAATCCACTTTCTTTTCATCGAAACACGTGTAATTAAGACCTACCTCTAATTTAGATGCCCCACCCGGGTCTGCCCTGGGGGACTTGGGTGGGGTTAACTAATTTTTAGTTCCCAGGTTCACCCTGGTTCGCCCCACAGGGCGGGTTTTCCCCTCTATTCTGGGGCACGTGTTTCTGTCTACCCTTGGTCCATTCACCTGTATTTGCCTTTCTCCCTACTGTCTGCGCTGCCTGTAGCTCTTGATATTGGATGTGTGTTGCTAAATGGTCTTAGCTTTATTTAGGCCCCATGTCGTAGGTTTATTTAACGTATTGGACCGGCTGGTGACATACATTCAATGTTCTGTTTAGTTTTTTTTTCACAAGCAGTGCGGGCACGTCCTGAGAAAGTCTTGTTGCTGTCGGGACGTTAAGCAATGTACAATCATCATCTAATTTAGATGAAAAAAAAAGTGGATTAAAAGCCCAAACACACGATTGCGTGTTTGTTCAGGGCTTTAAATCCACTTTTTTTTTGGTCATCGAAACACATGCAATTTAGACCTACCTCTAATTTCCGAACAACATCTAATATTACATCCGATGTTATGCACAGTCAGCTGTCTATATTCAACTGATCATTTCTACACGTACAATCAGTACATGTAAGAGGATCACACATGTAACTTTGAGTGTTTAAAAGATCACACACATTGACAAATGACGTAACATCTAATGCTGCTTTAATATAAAGTTGTGCACGGGTATAAAGATATCTTGATGTGATATGTGTCGCCAGAAAAATTGACCCCCAAAAATGTAAAACAGACACCAAGGACACAACAATGCTGTAGTGAAAGGCACAATATCTGTCACACAATAGTGAAACTTTTGACGCAATTCTTCTAAAGACGTAAAGAGCAATCCACAGCTGCATGCAATTAAAAAAAAGATGGCGTATACCGACAGCCTTGCGCTACAAAATCCAGGTGGAAAGGGAGACTACCGAGGTGAAAGGCAATTGATGTCCAACAAAGAAGGCAATGATCATGTTCTTGAATGCAGCAGAACCTGCTGTGAGCTACACACGCAACACCTATCAACACCTATCAACACCTATCAAGACCTATCTGGCCAAAAGTGGCCTTAACCCCTTCACTTGCCAAGAAAACGTGAACACGACCCAACGGCAAGAGGCAGAGATTCTCATGAGCCCCCGCTGTTGACCTCTCGAGAGAGGTCCTGAACGGAAAAGGGTCACCTGTCAATAAAGACCATCATTTAGTTGGCTACGGCCAACTAAATGGAGGTCTCTAATGACAGACGATTGTCACAAGGGTGGTCGCTCAATGCAGGTTCTGCTGCGACATACAAATGTATTTCCGACGCATTCCTGTGTTTTCTCTCCTCATTCTCAGCGACAGAGTAGAAAGCCCAAGGCACACATACATTGTCTGACAAACCTGAAACCTCTTTCATTTCAAACTAATGCTCACAGGAGAAAACCTGTTATTTTCACCGACCCACCATGCAAGTCGCGAATGACTACAAAAAAAAAAAAATCCCCCAGACGATTCAAGCAAAAACCTGCGCTGCTTTGTGATTTTGGAGCTTGCAGCTGGAAAGCCTTTTAGTCCAAATCACATACCAGCATGCAAATCAGGAACCGGTAATACCACGTGGACTTTAATCCATTTAGCCCAGAGTCCCTACAGCAGGAGAGAGATTGACAATGATAATTCAAGGGTAGTGCCAGATTAGCTTGGCGCCTTAAGGTGTCAAGCCAATCTGGCACTACCCTTGAATTATCATGGTCAGTCCACCTACTGCAACTGGTACATGGTCGTTGAGTAACACTTCCCAAATTTTGGAAACGCTGAAAGGTTAAACTTATTCGAGTGAACTGTAAGGGAGCAAAAACTGCACTCTGTGCTTTTGGATCTTACGGGCTCCAGGCCATAAGGTCCAAAATCACAGACCAGCACGCAGGTTTGATATGTCACGAAGGAGTATCATACATGTGATTATCAACCAGTGTATATACCACATTCATATACCATTCATCAACCAGTGTATATCACACCCAAATCCCACTCATCAACCGGGGTATATCACCTTCACGTCCCATTCATCCGCTGGTGTATATCACATTCACATTCTAATGGGCTGACCCGCCCTGGCGTCTTGCAGAAGAGGGGCACAGAAGGGGGTGTCCCTGTATTTCTAGTCTTCACAGAATCACACAAACTCACAAGTCACATGCACAACGTAGAATGGTCAACCCCCTCGTGCATGCATGCAGCCACCGGTACTCTTCACAGCACCGGTAGCAGCATGCACAAAGATCAGTGCTAGCGATTGACGTTGACTCGTATGACCCAGTCGGCCGTAGGGTTGATTTGATAAAGCTGCATCATTTTTGTCTGCGGGTCTAAGCATCGCTCCCCTGGAAAAAGCAAACGAAATTATGAAAATGTTCATACGGAAACGCCTACAAGATTGTGTACATTTATAATCGTTGTGTTTCACCCTTGTCACAATTCAGGTGTTGTACTGTTACAGGACTTAACCCATTTATTTGCGGCACAAGAAATTCACAGCACACATTTTTATCAGAACACAACACTACAAAACTCAAAAGTACACTTGGCCAATGCCAATATTACACACTACCCACCCCAAAAGCACACATTACTTCACTTAACCCATTTATCCACACAGCAGGAGATGGGTCAACCATATTTATTCAAGGGTAGTGCCAGATTACCTTGGCGCCATCAGGCACCAAGCTAATCTGGCACTACCCTTTCAATGATCATAGTCAATCCATCTCCTGCAATGGGCAAAGTTGGGAAATACGGGCATGGGGTTAACCCATTCAGCCCTGATGCACAACAACAGGAGATGGGTCGACCATGATAATTCAATGGTAGTGCCAGATTAGCTTGGCGCTAATCTGGCACTACCCTTGAATTGTCATAGTCGATCCATCTCCTGCAACAGGTGCACAGTAGTTAGATGACACCTCCAAAAATTTGGGAAATACGTGCGTCAGGCTGAATGAGCTAAATGAGTTACTGTAACATGCAAATGCTTGTAAAACACTGAAACAAACAGGCAGCTGAAAAGGTAGGACCCATTTGTCATCCACGCCTGTACATGGAAAATACATTGTACCTGTCGATTCACTTGTACTTTTGTTTGCGGTGGCTGCTGGATTAAACTAGTTTATTATGTAAATTTTATAAAAGTCTGTACGAAAGTATCAAACCTTTCAAGACCACTGTGACACATAAACTGCACGGTCACTTCAACAGAACAGCATCAACTTACCAATGTTCCCTCCGACTTCAAACAGGAATGCCCTGTCATCGGCAAACTGAGCATTTTTGGGGTTGTTGAACATGTGGGCCTCACTGCCCGAGTTCTTGTGGCCGCTGTTCACAACAAAAAAAAAAACACCCCAAAAAACTGGAAGTAAATCATCAAAGATTCATGACTCAGTATGAGAAATATTACTCATTTACTGACAAATCCTGATGTCACTGTACTTTCTAGATTATTGACTGATTTCTTTTCTTAGAAATCATCTTACCCAAAAATTAATGTTTGGACAAGCTATGTACATTGTAGTATTGTTTTCCTTCCCCTGGAGCATAATCACAGGTATAAAATTAACCCTTTTACTGGAAAAAAAAGCGAACGTGCTCCAACTGCAAGAGGCATAGATCCTCATGAGCCGCCGCAGTTGCGGGGCTCATGAGGATCCATGCCTCTTACTGATGCTGCTCTGTGTCCACGTTTCTTGGACAGGTTTGGGGATCACTGGCTTCGAAGTATAGCAAGATTTCTGAATCACGGTCTGTGGCCATCAGCAGTGAAAGGGTTAAGGCTTGAGTTTCACCTCTCCGTCCATCCAGCCAGTCGCAAGGGCTCATGAACAGGACAGACTCTCTTCTGGCAAATTCGCGTAACCCCTTCACCACCAGCGGAAGCAAAATGAATGTCTTTGGAAACAGGGCAAATTCATCACAGAATAATCTGCGTCAACCCACGGAACAGATATAAATAGCAAGAGGCAAAGAACCTCATGAGCCCCCGCATCTGAAGAACACAGATATAAATAGGGTCAGCAAGAGGCAAAGAAACTCATGAGCCCCTGCATCCGCAGGGGCTCATGAGGTTCTTTGCCTCTTGCAGTTGACAGTGTTCACATTTTACCGGCAATAAAGAGGTTAACGCTGGTTGTAAAACTGAGAGTGACGCAAACACACACGCACACACAGTCACACACACACAGTCACACACACACAGTCACACACACACAGTCACACACACACACACGGTCACACACACTTTCAGAACGTACTCTGCATCCTTTTCAGGAGGACCACAGTTGACTTTGAACTTGGCGACTATGTCCCCGGCTGTCATGTAATCGTCCAGCTGAATCAGGCAGGAGCTTTTCGTCAGGTCTGGGGCCTGCACTCGGATCACACCATTCTGAATGTCAGGCTACACACGAAAAAAAAACCAGGACAAAAAAACGTGAATGCCCAGCCCGTAAAATGCAGAGAACATCCGAGCAAAGAAAAAAAAACACACTTAGAAAAGACAGTTACTGTTTTTCTAAGCGTGTTTCTTTCTTCGCTTGTGATGTTCTATGGGAAGAAAACTTTTACCAGTAGGGTTGTTATTTGATGACATACAACAGTTTGTATTTTAGCAAAAAGCTGGTTACTTTCTACGTGTTTTGAATGACAGGCTTCTACCATACAAACTAATATTTTCTTTCAACAACACAAAAGACTTGAAAATGAAGAAAGTGCAGGCGTATTTGAAAGTTGTATATGTTACGTCATATGTTACAGTACAATTTACCTTTATTTTCAGAGAAAAATCATTCCAAATAATCGAGTCAGAATGTTACATATACCCCAGTAATCAGTTAACCCCTTGACTGCTGTGAAATGGGAAACACGATCCAACTACAAGAAACATAGATCTTCATGAGCCCCACAACTGCGTGGGCTCATGATGATCTATGCCTTTTGGTGGCGCCACTTTGAATGTCCCTGGGACGGCTGGGCGTCTTTGGCATTGAATGAACAAAAACTGTAAAAACACAATCTGCATCAGCTGGTCGTGAAGGAGATAATTTAACCCATTGAACCCCAAGGCCGCATTTCCCATATTCTGTTAGTCACCTGACGACTATGTACCAATAGCAGATGGATCAACAATAATCCCTGATGGCACCAAGCTAATCTGGCACTACCCTTGCATTATCAGTCAATCCATCTGCAGCTGTAGAGTGTTACGACTAAATGGGTTAAATGGGTTAACACATTCAAGCTCTAAACTCACAATCCCAAACTTGGAAGCTACCCTCCCAGGACCGCACTTCAGTTGAAGAAATAAATCCACCGGGTGCCAAGCTATTCTGGCACCATCCCTGCGCTGACATTTTCAATACCTCTGCCACCATTGTGTTTTTAACCCTTTAGCTGTTGATAGCACGTTTTGTTGGACGGATTTCTGCAGGAATTATCTTGACAAATTGTTCTACTGACAGCGAAAAGGTTCAGGATGGAGTGATTAACCCCATCGCCGCCAGTGGACACAGTGTGCACTTTTCAAGACAAAGAAGAAGAAGGTACAAAGTGGTTTCATCAAGAGGCTTAGATCCTCATGAGCCCCTGCAACTGCGGGGGCTCATGAGGATCTATACCTCTTGCAGTTGGGTGCTGTTCAACTTGTCTTGGCAGTGAAGGGTTTAACTGACAGGAGTGAAAGGGTTCGATGACGTGATGGAAGTGTCGTAAAATCTTACATCACTGCTGGTTTTGCGGTAGGGCTCCGACCGGTCTTTTTTCTTCCACAGACGCTGCGGAAAAAACACAAGCCTCTTCACCAAGCAAATGTTATTTGCGGCACACACGATTCACGTCACACATTTTTATCAGCAACGCAACACTACAAAATATACACACTGCCAATGCCAAAAGTACACACTGCCAATGCCAAAAGTACACACAACCCACCCCAAAAGTACACACTACACAACCCAAAAGTACACACGATTCACGTCACACATTTTTATCAGCAATGCAACACTACACAAATCCAACAGTACATACTGCCAATGCCAAAAGTACACACAACCCACCCCAAAAGTACTTGTTTTTTCAAAATACATTACCGATGGCATTACTATCTGGAATACACTCTATTGCCTATAGATTTCAGCAAAAGTTGTGTGTAGCACACAACTGGGGAGGAGACACCGGGGATCCAAGCACTAGGACCCCGGGTGGCCTCCCCTTATTACCCTATCCCGGCGAGCACAGGGCGACCTCGTCAGTTTCACTCATAGCTTGACCGGGGACGGTCGAGTTTTTGCCTTTCTCCGTTCAACGGGTTTTTCGTCTTCAGTGGTTTTTGACTTTGGGCTTGAATTGGAGTCTTTCGATTCAGCCCTGGACTCACTACATTCGTGGCTTTTCCTTTTGACAATTGGACTCATTGTGAACTGTGCGCCGACCGGTTTTTACCGGCTCTGACTTTGTGAGTTCACCCTTGGCTTGGCCTTGGGGTTCGACGACGCACGTGACTTGTGCCCTGCTGTTTTGTGCACGGTTTGACTTTCTTCGCCGGCGTAGTTGGCTTAGGGCCTTATGGCTTCTTCTGTGTCGAAGACTTGCCTCCTTTGCGGGGACTTACAGTGGCCGGACGATGCACACGACTCTTGCTTGCCGTGTTCGGGCTGTTCTTCGGACGGAACGTGTGACGTTTGCGCCGCTTGGACGGAAGACCGGTGGTCGCGCATGTGGGACTTCTACAGGCGTGACCGGGCCCCTCGCCCGCTTCTGTCTCCCCGGGATCCTCCACGGGTGGACGTACTTCTCTCGGCGCTTCGGGCTCCTCTCCGCTCCGTCGTTCGGGCTGTCCGGCCTACAGGTAAGTCCCCTTCTTGTACCGTTACCTCGCAGGTTCTCCCTCCCCTCTCCGAGTCTTCGGAGCAGGGTAGGCGAGTTTCGGAGTCACGCTCCCCACGCTCTGCTTCGTTAGCGCGTGGCTTGAGCCCCATATTGTTTCCCACCCCCCGCTCTGCTTCGGGCGAGCGGTCTGGGAGAGATGAGCGTTCGTCGGCCACCCCCGGCTCTAGGTCTCCGGAGCGGGGGCGGGTGACTGAACGCAAGCATAAGAAAGAGACTAAACGTGATAAGAAAAGCTCTCGCTCACGCACCGAGACTTCGGAACGTGACTCGAGACCGTTAGTAATGCTGCCTCCCCGCTCTGTGTTTTCCGAACGGGCACGGCATGCTTCGCTTTCTTCCCCCCCGCCCGCCCCGTCTCGCCTGGGCTGGCCCGGGGTGTGGTTGACTCTCGCCCCCCACGCTCCGAGGCGTCGGAGTGGGGGTCGCGTGCACATAAATTGTCCCCTCCCCGCTTCGCTTCGCCTGAGCGGGCTTGGCGTGACCTTAGACTGTCCTCCCCCCGTCTCGTATCGACCAGACGGGCCCGGTGTGACATCATCGTGCGTCCTCCACGGTCCGAGGCATCGGACGTGGGGCCGCGTGCCCGGTATTCATCCCCTCCCTGCTCCGCCTTTCCTGAGCGGGCTAGGAGAGACACTTTGCGGTCCCCCCCCCCGCACCGGTTCTCCCGGGCGGGCCAGGGGTGACCAGGCCACTTCCTCGGTATTCCGATCGCGGCTTTGTCACTAACGTCGGCTTCCGCGTGCGGATCCCGACTTCGAGGTGGACCGTCGCTTTGCCACGGTCCCTCCGTCGCCGCGGCGCCCCTCTTTGCGTGCGTCGCAGGCGTCTACCTCGCGCGCGGCGGTGCGGCGCTCTCGTAGCCGCTCGCCCCTTTCGTCTTTTCCGCGAGAAGATCAGTTTTTGGAACCGGACGTCCTCAGCCTTCATCCGACGGACTCGGCCATCTTCTTGCAGGACTCGGCGGCTGGATCTCCGTCCCGCCTTTCCGCTGTCTCGTCGGCCTCCGCCTCGTCAGACGTTGCCGGCCCATAGCTCGGATCACAGACGGTCCACGCACTGGGTGAGGCTTCCAGGCTTATCGCCAAGTACCTACCGCCCGACTTCTGTCCGCCTTCGCCTCCTCCGAAGAGACAGGCTTCGGCCATGGTCGACGCGCAGAGGCAAGTCAAGCGCCGCAAGTCCCTCCCGCAGCCAGCCGGCTTCTGGGACCTCACCGATGCTTTCTCCGCCCAGCTGCGAAACGACGCTTTCGGCGACACGGGATACTTTACCGCCGCTCGATGGCCGGTGGGAATCAACTTAAGCTTCAGCGATCTTTGGAGATCGCTGTTCCCGGACGACCCCTGGATTCTTTCCACCGTTACCGCAGGCCTGCAACTTTCGTTCCGGTTGCCTCCGCATCTTCGCAGATCACCCATGTGGACCCAGGAACCGCTCGACGGCACACAGGCGGACGCTCTGCGAGGGGAAGTGGCGGCCCTCCTCACCAAAGCGGCGACAGAGGTGGTTTCGCGGCAGGACTCTCCGGCGTTCTACAGCCGACTCTTTCTAGTCCCCAAACCAGGTGGCAAGTGGCGTCCAGTTATCGACTTATCAGCGCTAAACAAGTTCATTTTGGCCCCTCGCTTCAGGATGGAGACGGCCAGGACACTCCGTGCGGCCGTCCGGCCGATGGACTTTGCGATCTGCCTCGATCTGTCAGATGCCTATCTGCACGTCCCGATTCATCCGTCGTCTCGCCGGTACCTTCGGTTTGCCTTTGGGGGGATCGTCTACCAGTTCTGCGCCCTTCCTTTCGGCCTCAACATCAGTCCGTGGGTATTTACAAGACTGCTCGACGCCGTGATAGCCTACTTCCGTCAGCGCTCCTTGAGCCCGGCCTCCAATTACTTGGACGACCTTCTACTGCGCAACTTGGTTTCCGCAGCCCTCCAGACGGACAGGGATGCCCTGTTTTCCCTTCTGCGTCGTCTCGGTTTCCTACTCAATTTGGGGAAATCCGATCTTTCTCCCTCTCGACGGTTTCTACATCTGGGGATGGAATTCCTGACCGACCTCAACCTTGTCCGCCTGCCTCTGGCCAGGCGACAGAAGATCGTCGACTTAGCGACTTCGATGGGGATGGGATCCTCCTTCACCGCCAGGGTCTGGCTTCAACTCCTGGGCCTCCTCAGTGCGGCTGCGGACCTGCTTCCCTTGGGCAGACTTTATGCTCGGCCTCTCCAGCTACATCTCCTTCTTCACTGGCGACCCTCCTCGGGCGCTCTGTCGGATCTAGTACCAGTCACGCCTCTGGCTCGTCCTCACCTCGAGAGGTGGGCGGACCTCGCTTGGCTGGCTTCGGGGGTGCCCCTACACTCCCCGCCGCCTCGGTGGTCTCTCTGTACAGATGCGAGCCAGGCCAGCTGGGGCGCGCACCTGTTACCGGATTTTCTCTCGGCCTCGGGCGTTTGGCCTTGGGAGCTGTTAGGGAATCACATCAACTGGCTGGAGCTGAAGGCAGTTGGGTTGGCACTCGACGTTTGGCAGGAGACCTTGGCCAATCAGGAAGTCCTCGTGCTCGCCGACAACTCGACGGTGGTGGCTTACATACAGAATCAGGGAGGCACTCACTCGCCCTCCCTTTGCATTCTACTGTACCACCTTCTCCTCTGGTGCAGGGATCGAGGCATTACCCTACGAGCCCGCCACATCCCTGGCCACCTCAACGTGATTGCGGACGCCCTGTCTCGTCGCGGACAGTTGCTCCACACGGAGTGGTCCCTACGCCCAGATATTTTTCGCCTGATCTGCTCTCACTGGGAAACACCGCTAGTGGATCTGTTTGCCACCAGATGGAACAACCAGCTCCCGGTCTACGTCTCTCCAGTCCCGGATCCACTCGCTTGGGCAGTGGACGCGCTCGCCATCCCTTAGGACGGCCTGATTGCTTACGCCTACCCCCCGTCAGTCCTCGTTCCGAAGGTACTGCGGAAGCTTCTGGGATGCTCGGCGGTCCTCCTGCTGGTGGCCCCCTTCAACTGGACCAAGAGCTGGACCACGGACCTCCTCGCGCTTGCGACGGACCCTCCCCTGGAGCTTCCTACCCCTCCCACGATGCTCAAGCAGCCCCGTCAGCAGCTTTTCCATCCATGCCCGGAACGCCTCCGCCTACACGCTTGGAGGTTGTCCGGCAAGCCCTCGCCGCTAGAGGTTTCTCGGATGCTGCAGTGGCGGCAATTGCAGCAGCCCGCAGACTCTCTACAAGGAAGGTGTACGAAGGCAAGTGGAGGGTCTTTCAGACCTGGTGCACCTCCCATGGGCTCCCTCCCACTAACCTAGCCTCCCACCAACTGGCGGAGTTCTTCCTGTGGCTCTTCGACGACCAGGGCTTAGCCCCGGTCACCATCAAGGGCTACCGCGCTATGATCGCGGACACCTACCGTCACCTGTGTCTTCCGGACCCAGGCGCCTGCAAGGATCTGTCGGATTTACTGGCTCACTTTGAACTCCGACGTCCGGTTTTCACGTTCCCTAGTACCCCGGTGGGATCTTGCCTGGGTACTGACGTGGTTGAATACGGACCGGTTTGAACCCCTCCCCTTGGCTCGGTTCTCAGACTTGACCCGGAAAACCTGTTTCCTTCTGGCTCTCGCTACAGCGTCCCGAGTCAGCGAGCTTCACGCGCTCTCGATGCTCCCAGCCTGTTTGCAGTTTCGTTCTGACGGCTCTGCGCAGCTGCTCCCCGATCCGTCCTTCCTGGCCAAGAACCGCCGCCCCGCGGCAGCTCCTCAGATGCTAACTATACGGCCCCTCCGTGGAGCGGACCTCTCCCCTGGATCGCGGCAACAGGACCCAGTGCGGGCGCTAAAGATTTACCTGCGCCGCTCTAAGCCGCAGCGCCGGGGGCGCTCGCGCCTCTTCCTTTGTCCGCGGGCAGACACGACATCTCGGCCCAGACCGTGTCATCCTGGCTGCGGTGGGTGATTAGGTCAGCCTACCAGGACCTCTCCCCACGCGGCGCTGAGCTTTTACAAATCCGGGCGCATGAAGTGAGAGCAGTAGCCACCAGTCTAGCCCTGGACCGCAACTGCTCGGTCAAAGATATTGTGACAGCGGGTGGCTGGCGCTCAGACTCCACTTTCGCACGCTTCTACCTTAGAGACCTATCCGGCCAACGTGACTCCCTGGCACGAGTAGGCGACATCTCCGCAGCCCAGCACTCCCTCCGAGCGCCGCTGGCGTCTTAGGTACATCATAGCTGAAATCGTCGGGAGTTCTCTCTCGATGGGGCCGGCAGAGTGGTTGGGTTATGGTTAGGTACGGCACCCTCCGCCTGTTCGCCATTCTTCCAGATAGTAATGCCATCGGTAATGTATTTTGAAAAAACAAATGAATTTTTTTTCTAAAATGTATTTTTTTGAAAAATACTTACCGATGGCATTACTCGGATGGCCCTCCCACCTGCCCCGCTTGCCTCTTGTGGCTAAGTGTGAAACTGACGAGGTCGCCCTGTGCTCGCCGGGATAGGGTAGTAAGGGGAGGCCACCCGGGGTCCTAGTGCTTGGATCCCCGGTGTCTCCTCCCCAGTTGTGTGCTACACACAACTTTTGCTGAAATCTATAGGCAATAGAGTGTATTCCAGATAGTAATGCCATCGGTAAGTATTTTTCAAAAAAATACATTTTAGAAAAAAAATTCATATTTATCATCAAGTCCCCCCAACTCTGCCCCACCAAAAGTACATTAGTACCTGTTTCGAGCAACCACACCTTTTAGCAAAAAAAAGTGTTCTTAAAAGACAGGTGCTCTCTCAAGAAAAGTCTTGAAGGGCAAAAACAGACATCTAAATGATGGTCTTTAATGACAGGTGACCTCTTACAAGGGTGGTTTCTCAAAACAGATGCTACCATTGTATGTTTATGTTTAGATTCTGTGTTAAATTCAACATCCCAAATATCCAAACAATCAATTTCTAAAACAGACAATGAATCACACAATACACAGCCTTCCAAAAATGGCTCACACATCAGCGAAAAAGAAAAAAAAGAAAAATTAATTTTTCTCTAAAATGTATTTTTTCGAAAAATACTTACCGATGACATGACTCGGAGGTCCCTCCCTCCTCCCCGCTTGCCGCTGGTAACTCCGTAGACAACTGGCTAAAGGAGACACCACCTGGCGCCTGACCGGATGGGCAGGGGAGGCTACTCTCGTCCCTGTTAGGGATCCCCGATAGCTCTCTCGTCCCTTTCAGGGATCCCCGAGAGCCTCCTGGGGGGACCCTTTGGGTCTTAGGCTAAAATTGGTAAGCAAGTAGACTATTTCCGGTTAGTCATGTCATCGGTAAGTATTTTTCGAAAAAATACATTTTAGAGAAAAATTAATTTGTTTCCTCAAAACACATTACCGATGACATGACTAACCGGAAGAATGGCAAAGAGGAGGAGGGTGCCGCACAATCCCCTTTTAGAAACCTCTTCAGGGACGAAGACGGCCCGTCACTCCTGATCACCCACTCCCGACAATTTTAGCGAAGTGCCGCCTAAGCGCCGAGGGCGCCTGGAGGGAGTGTTGCGCCGTAGAAGCCGCCCACCAGCGTAAGGGTGTCGCGCTGGAACGTCAGGGCGTGAAGGTAGGAGTGGGCGACGGTAGATTCGGCCCCCTACCCCACTACAGCCAAGTCCTGCACCGCACAGGTGCGGCCGCAGGCGAGACTTACGGCCAAGACGCGAACTTCAAGGCGCGGACCGTGAGTGTCTCAGCTCCCTGTGGGAAAGGTCGCGAAGGCGGACCGAAAAACCCAGCGGAGCGAGCAGGAGAACGTTGGGCTGAGAAGTCGGATCTGCCAGCGGCAAGGAGACGAGCCCGTCCCCTCAGCACGGACGTGGAGCGACGCAGGTAGATACGAAGAGCCTACACCGGGTCTTGCTGCGGAGTCCCCCGAGGAAGCCGGGTCGTGTAAGCGGCCGAGTGGCGATGACCAGAGGCGCTGTCAAGGGAGACCTAGGCTGAGCGAGAAGGAAGGATCCGGGAGTAGCTGAACGGAGCCAACCACTCGGAGCTGCAGGCCGGCGGGGAGAGACGAGAGTGTGTGGAGCTCGCTGACGCAGGGCGCCGAGGCGAGGGCCATCAGGAAGCAGGTCTCCGAGTCACGTCAGCGAAGCGGGCCAGATGGAGCGATTCAACGGTCCGAAGTCAGTCAGGGGAGGACCAGGGAGGTCCCAGCGCGGGCCAAGGGGGCGGAAGACCGGATGCTGCACGCCAAACGCGCGATAAGGTCGGGCAGGTCCTTGCAGGCGCTGGGTCGGGACGGCCGAAGTGACAGGCGTCGGCGATCCAGAGGGGGGGCTGGTGCACCAAGGGGAGCCAACCTTGGTCTTGGACGAGCCAGAGAAGAAGTCCGCGAGCTGAGGAGTCGTCAGGCCGACGGTGGAGAGGCGGCGGTCAGAGGACCAGGCACGAAACACGCCACTTTCCCTCGTAGACACGTCTCGCGGGTCAGCGGGCTGAAGCGCTAGCGTCCGCTGTCGCGCTCGAGACGTCTCCAGCAGAGAGAGCTTGCCGCACAATCGCCAGGCGTGTAGGAGAAGTCGCTCGGGCAGGGGTGGAAGAGCGGCTGTCGGCGCAGCTCGAGCATCGTGCGGGGGGTGGGGAGAGGGAGGGTGAGCCCGCGGCGAGACTGAGAAGGTCGGAAGTCCACGATCCGATCCAGGAGAACGGCCACCAGGAGAAGGACCGCGTTGCATCCCCGGAGGCTGAGGAGGACATGAGGACCAGGACCGCCAGAGGGTAGGTGTAAACGACCGGTCTGTCCCAAGGGAACGAAGTGCATCGACTGCCCAGGCCAGAGGTCGGGAACGGGGAGATGAAGAGGGGAAGCCGGAGGCTCCACTTCGTGGCGAAGAGAACAAGGGGGGAGTCGTCCAACGAGCGCAGAACCAGCGAAGGATTTCCCAGCGTAGGGCGCAAACCGTGTGAAAAAGCTGCCTCCGTCGCAAGCGGTAGTCTGCCAGTACGAACAGGTGCCCTGGACTGTGGCGGGCTGGGAGGGAGAAGTCGCTGTCCACTCGCCAGCAAAGGGGGCGATAGAGGAGGAAGCAGAGGTCGGGAGAGCGGGTTCCTCCTGCGTCTGAAGGCAAGCCACGAAGGGGGTTGTCGGAAGGACGCGGAGGTCCTGTGTCCGAAGATCGTATCGCCAAGCGCAGAGGGCCTGCCAAATGCAACCAGTCCCAGCGGGTTGACGTGCCGCGAAGTCAGGTTCACGGGCCAGCGGCCGGCCGACGAGCAGAATACGGAAGAGGGAGAGCGCCCCAACCGGCGAGACCGGCAACGACGCAAGCGAGCCGGGCAGTGGCGAGGTCAGAGGGAAACCGGGAGCCGAGCCAAGAATGTCCGTCCAGCGAAGCCGAAGTGGCGCAGCACAGGAGAGATAGGCACCAGGGTAGAGAGATCGCCGGAGGACGGCCTCCAGGGGCGGAGTACAGAAGACCGAGGGAAGGAGATCAGCCGCCGCACTCATCAGGAGGAGGAGCTGGAGCCGCAGTCAGGAGGGCCCGCCGCGCCGCAGCTACCCACGGGCTAGAACGGCACGAACTGGATCCGAGGCTCGTGAAGACGCACCAAGTTGCGGTCGGTCGCCAAACCAATCCCAGGCGAACAGATGGCGAGAGGGCGAGAGGTCGGACAGTAGGCGCTGACCAGGGCGACCAGGTGAGCGACCGGAGGAGGAGAGCATCCCTGCCCTACGAAGAGGGAGCACTGAGTGAAACCGCAGAAGCAGGTCCCCCAAGGCGGAGAATGGCCGGCGGAAGATCGAAGGTCTCGAGCAACCAAGGCATCCACAATCCACGCAAGGACCCAGGGCTGGGGGGAGACCACACCAGAGAGGCCGAGCTGGGAACGGTCCCGTCGACGGCAAGCGAAGACAACGGCGGGGGCGGGAGGCCTGGGGACGTGTAGAAGCAAAGGGTAGGTCCCGGCTGGCGGCGACGACCCAGGGCTGAAGGCGACGCGAAGGGTCCGAGGCGGGGGAGCCGTACCGAGCGAGGCGCAGCATCGCAACTTCCCACGGAAGAGTGGAGACCTGCACGCGAAGGGCGAGGGCCTTGGTCCGAAGGGCGGGAACACAACCCACAAGGTTGACGCTGGGCCCACAGGCCTAGGAGGGTTCCTTCAGAGACTGCCAGGCAGGGCCGAAGGGCACGGGTACCCACAGGAGCACGGTAGAGCTGCGACGTCGCATCAGGGGAGATGGTCAGGAAGGAGCCAAGCCGCCACGAACGAAGGAAGGCAAGGGCGGAGGGTTCGAAGCCAAGCGGACGATCCACTAGAGCTGGGAAGGGTTGCCGCAAGCACGAGCGCCGGCAGAACACCGGAGGCAGCGAGCACGAAGGGGAGCGAGAGGTCAGCGAACCGGGAAGCCGAAGGCTAAGACGCCGGCAGGCCAACGGCGAACGCCGGACGCAGAGTCATCCACTGGAGAGGGTCGGGGAGACGCTGGAGGCGAAGGGTGCAAGGGAGTGGGGAAGAGGATGTCCCGAGGAGAACGACAGCACCGAGCACCAGGCGAAGGTCGACAGGGACACTGGAGGGAGTCGAGTGGGCGGGCGACGAACGGCGGGCGCCGCAACTACCCAGGCGACGAGGGCGAGGACGCCGATCCCCACTGCACTGGGTGTACCCCTAGGGGCACCCATCCAAGCGCTAACAGCGCGACGTAGCTTCACGTCGGTGAACAGACGAGAACCGGTGAACGTGGAAGGGCGAATACCAGAAGGACGATCCCGAAGGAGTGCCCGCGGCTCAAGGAGGGGGCCCGTAGCTGGCTGGGCGACTCAACGAAGGAGTCAGCGAGTTGGAAGGAGGGCCCATGACCGACTAGGGTACCAACAGGCGATAAGGGTCGCGGTGCCCGGGGCTCAAGGAGCGGGCACGACTGAGACGGAGAGGCCAAAGGCCGACGCGTCTGCGAACAGGCAACAGGGGTCGCAGTGCACGGGGCTCCTTCACAAGGAGCGGGGCACAACTAGACGGAGAGGCTGAAGGCCGACGCGTCTGCAAAGAGGTGACCGAGGGCGCAGCGCTCGGAGCTCCATCACACGGAGCGGGGCACGAGTAGACGGAGAGGCCGAAGGCCGACGAGTCTGCTAACAGGCGACAGGGTCGCAGTGCACGGAGCTCCTTCGCAAGGAGCGGGGCACGACTAGACGGAGAGGCCGAAGGCCGACGTGTCTGCTAACAGGTGACAGGGTCGCAGTGCACGGAGCTCCTTCACAAGGAGCGGGGCACGAGTAGACGGAGGGGCCTAAGGCCGACGTGTCTGGTAACAGGCGACAGGGTCGCAGTGCACGGAGCTCCTCACAAGGAGCGGGGCACGACTAGACGGAGAGGCCGAAGGCCGACGTGTCTGCTAACAGGTGACAGGGTCGCAGTGCACGGAGCTCCTTCACAAGGGGCGGGGCACGAGTAGACGGAGGGGCCGAAGGCCGACGTGTCTGCTAACAGGCGACAGGGGTCGCAGTGCACGGAGCTCCTTCACCAGGAGCGGGGCACGACTAGACGGAGAGGCCGAAGGCCGACGTGTCTGCTAACAGGCGACCGGGGTCGCAGTGCACGGAGCTCCTTCACAAGGAGCGGGGCACGACTAGATGGAGAGGCCGAAGGCCGACGCGTCTGCGAAGAGGTGACAGAGGTCGCAGTGCTCGGGACTCCTTCCCAAAGAGCGGGGCACGAGTAGACGGAGAGGCCGAAGGCCGACGTGTCTGCTAACAGGCGCCAGGAGTCGCAGTGCACGGAGCTCCTTCACAAGGAGCGGGGCACGACTAGACGGAGAGGCCGAAGGCCGACGTGTCTGCTAACAGGCGACAGGGGTCGCAGTGCACGGAGCTCCTTCACAAGGAGCGGGGCACGACTAGACGGAGAGGCCGAAGGCCGACGTGTCTGCTAACAGGCGACAGGGGTCGCAGTGCACGGAGCTCCTTCACAAGGAGCGGGGCACGACTTACCAGGGATGCGAGCTGGGTGCTATCCCAAGTCCGAGGGGAGCTTGAACAATCCCACCGTGCTGCAGGAGGTCCCGAGGAAGACGGGCAGTCGCGGGTCGATCCGCGGGGAACACCAGGGTAGAGACCAAGAACCTCCAGTCAAGATGCGCAGCCCGCGCAGCCGATGACAGAGGAGCAGCAGGCACCCGGTCGATACCGTGTGGTGGGCACCGGGTCACGGGAAGTCGCCGTCCGGGGCAGAGACGCACTTGGCAACTGCAAACATACCCATACATGAAAGGCGACGGGTGGCGGTTAGCTAACACCGCCAGTTAAAGCTCCGAAGTAACAAGCGAAACTCACCGTGAAATGCAGAAGAATTACACAGAAGGCCAAGCCAAGCACCACGTCCGGCCCAGCGGGGCGAGACGTAGAAAGCGGCCGGGACTGTACCTTTTCATGGCGGAACGGCAGAGTGACGAAGCCCAAGGCACCGGCCACTAGGTCACTGGAGGTCGCCGTACAGGGGAGCGGCGCACTTGGTAACTGCAACCCAAACCCAAACATGAAAGGCGACCAGTAGCGGGCAACAACCCCCGCCATTTAAGGCTTTGAAATATGAGAGACACGCTAATTCACAGTGAAATATGGTTAGATAGTTATTCGGGTTTAACGCCGCGCAGGCGACTACGGCCAAAGCACGGCGGTCACAGTGAAAGCAGAGAGAAAGCAACAGTAGCTCGAGCGAAATCCGACGTCCGGCCCAGCCAGGCCAGACGTAGGAAGCGGCCGAGACTCTACCTTCCCAAGGCGGAATGGCCGAGTGACGAAGCACAAAGCACCGGCCACTAAGTCACTGGAAGTTGCCGCAGAGGGAAGAGGCGCACTAAGTAACTGCAACCCATACCCCAACACGAAGGCGAATGGCGGCGGTAAACGAACCCCGCCATTACAAGCTTCGAATTTAAGAACATGAGAACTGCCAGTGCCGAAATGCGGAGAGAAAGAACAGCCGCTCGAGCGAAGCCCGACGTCCGGCCCAGCCAGGCGAGACGTAGGAAGCGGTCGAGACTTTACCTGTCCACGGCGGAATGGCGGGGTGACGAAGTACAAACCACCGCGCGACGAAAGCCTAGAAGGTTCCAGGGCCAGCCAACTGCACGAGGCACAGGCGAGGGCTAGCAGGGAAGACGGGCCACGTCAGAGCCAGTAGACGAGGGCTAGGCGAAGGCAGGCTGGAAGGACGGTCGAACCGTACACAGTCTATCCAAGGGTCAGAGGCTCAGGTAAACGCGTGCGAACGCTAACAGCGAAGTAGACAACTGGCTAAAGGAGACACCACCTGGCGCCTGACCGGATGGGCAGGGGAGGCTACTCTCGTCCCTGTTAGGGATCCCCGATAGCTCTCTCGTCCCTTTCAGGGATCCCCGAGAGCCTCCTGGGGGGACCCTTTGGGTCTTAGGCTAAAATTGGTAAGCAAGTAGACTATTTCCGGTTAGTCATGTTATCGGTAATGTGTTTTGAGGAAACAAAAAGAGAAACAGACGTGGAATGAGTAGCTTTTTGACTGACCATTTTGTTGTCACGTGACTTGCGGTTGGCCTCTGTCTTGTACTGATGCCGTACTTGTGTGAGGAATGATGACGGGATCTAGCAAAACATTTTAAAAACAATCACTGTAATTTGAGATGCGATAGTCTTGTCAAGTAAATTTTTATTTGTACCATTCTGTGGAAATATGTAACCCTTGGGCTGTCGGTGGCACTTTTTGGCGAGGTGATTCCTGACAAAAAGCGCCACCGACAGCGAAATGATGAAATGCAGGCATCACCTTGACAAAAATCACTTGTAACTGCCAAAGGGTTAATTCCATTTAACAAGACCGCATTTCACAAATTCTGAAGGTGTGATCACAACTATCTACCAATTCCAGGAGATGGATCGACCATGATAATTCAAGGGTAGAGCCATCAGGCGGCAAGCTAATCTGGCACTACCCTTAAATTATCATGGGTTTAGCGTGTCAGGGCTAAATGGGATAAACATCACTGACAGAACAATGCAAACACGACAAGAACTTCAGTCCAAGGCAACAATCAGTGCCACTCTACAGTTCCGCATGCATCTGTACAACCTTTGACTGTAGGCTCCTGGCCACTTGCAGCATTTAGCTGTACTTGTTCTGAAGGCTTCGTGTAGAGCCATCTTTCAGGGTTAATTACAAATAAAACTCAGACTAAACAAAGAGGTTGCTCTACTCAATATCTTTGCTTAACCCATTTAGCCTCACAAGTGCATTTCTAAAATTTTGAAAGTGTTACTTAACGACTATGTACCAGTTGCAGGAGGTGGACTGACCATGATAATTCAAGGGTAGTGCCAGATCATGAGCTTGGCGCCTTCAGGCGCCAAGCTCATCTAGCACTACCCTTGAATTATCATGGTCAATCCACCTCCTGCTGTAGGAACTCAGGGCTAAATGGGAAAAAACAGGTTCTACGGTAAACCTGAACACTCACCACCCACAAGACGTCCTGATAGTGAATGAGCATCTTCACCACGCTCGACGTGTTGGCGGCCTTCGTGAGCTCCAGCTCGCCCCCTGGCTTGGACTTGCCCTTGGGGGCGGGGGCCAGGAAGAGGTTGGGCGCCATGATCATGGAGATGTTGTTCAGCCCCATCTTGTTGATGTTGGAGTGCGAGACGATGTTGCGCAGAAACACCAACAGCTCCTGCGAAGAACGGTGAGAAGGGTTCACGGCGGCTTCCAGCCACCCCCCCACCCCCCCCTACCCGCTACCTCAATGTGACAACCAACATGTCCAATTACTCCACTTAGCCCCAAGGCTGCACTTCCAAAATGTTGGAGTGGTGACCTAACGATTGTGTACCAGTTGCACGAGATGGATCGACCATGATAATTCAAGGATAGTGCCAGATCAGCTTGGCGCCCAAGGCTGCACTTCCAAAATGTTGGAGTGGTGACCTAACGATTGTGTACCAGTTGCAGGCGATGAATCGACCATGATAATTCAAGGATAGTGCCAGATCAGCTTGGCGCCCAAGGCGCCAAGCTGATCTGGCACTACCCTTGAATTATCATAGTCGATCCATCTCCTGCTGTAGTGTGTTGGGGCTTATGTGTTGGGGCTTCGCAACCATTTGTTACTAATAATTTAACTTTTTGGCGACAAAACGCGCCACAAACATCTAAACATTCAGACTCCCGAGTTGTGAAAGTCATCATAAAGTGAGTGGCTTAACTCATTCCAGACGTGCCACCTCCAAATACGTGGCTTGAAGCCGCATATCCGGAGGCGGCACATCTTGAATGAGTTAACCCTCTGGCTGTCGGTAGTGGTTTTGTTGTGATAATTCCTGCCGGAGTCATCACGACAAAAGCTGCTACCGACTGCCAAAGGGTTAGAAAGAAAATGCTGATCCACAAACCTTGAGCATGTCTCGATGCTCCGTGGGCAGAAGCAGGATGAGCAAGTTGAGCGCCTTCAGCTGCTCCAGGGTTTTAGGAATTTCTGCACATCAACAGACATACGTCAACACACTGAGCCGTGGGGGTCAAACTTCCAAAACAACTTGGGGTCTGAACTCGGGCGACTATATCACAGTGACAAATCGATCATGATAGTTCAAAGGGGTACCAGCTATTCTGACACCTCCGCTGAACAGTCAAACCTGTCAATGTGATTGTCTGTGCAAGGCGAACACCTGTCTGAACAGACCACCCATTTTATTCCCATGGAGTTCTTTCTGTTACTTGGATGTCCCTGCATAACGAAACCACTTTTTGATAGTCCCTTGGGTGATTGTTTTACACAGGTTCGACTGTATCATGATAGATCCACATCTCGTGGAAGTGTGTCTGGGCCGGCTGGGTAATATAATATTTTTTCTTTTTATCCCTATGTCACATGACCAATCCCTTTAGTGCACACTGTACCACATGAATGAGCTACAAAAACCCTTGTAGCGATAAATGGCGGACTTCTTGTAGCCCTCTTTGTGACGCATCTTGGATGCGAGTTTTCTTCCATAAATGATCACCAAAACGTTATAAAGTAAAAAGTTACTTAGTGTTGTTCGAAACAACAAGCACACCGCTGGAGATGGCAACATCATGAAATATTTAAAATTACGTCATAAGTCTATTATGTATAAATGTATATTCATGTCAGTCATGTCTGGCATGATCAAGGTCAGAAGATTTCTTCTTGATTTCTTTTATGAAAATTGTGGAGGAATGAAAACAAAAACGTTATTGGTAGCAGAGGCTTGCTGCACGGACCCTTGTTTGCCTAAGGGAGGTCAAAGGAACCATTGTACTCCCAAGGCCTTTGGGGTACAATGGTTCTTTTGACCTCCCTCAGGCCTACAAGGATAAGTGTAGCAAACCCCTGCTACCAATAACTTATAATATCTAACCTTGACAACACCATAAAACTGGCACGTGTTGAAATAAACAATCAAAGAAAGAAAGGAAGAAAAAAAAACAAATAAAATATTTTTAAAAAACAGCCGAACAATTTCACATCTGCCACAAACAAGTTCAATATAACTGTACGCCATATAGAAAGGTATGGCATGAGCATACAAAAGCAGAATCAGGTCACAGATACATTACCATACCTAGAGCCCTTCCTCATTCGAACCCATCAATCTGTAAGAGACACAGATTCACATGAGCCCTTGCAAAAGCAGGGCCTAATGTGAATCTATGTCAAAAAGAAAACAGAAAATAGAGGTTGAAAACCCTTGAGTGTGAAACATGACGTTTTCGATCAGAAACGTTTTCTTTTCTAAGTTGTTTCCATATGACTGTGCAGAAGAAGGATCTTTAAACAAAACGTCCTGTTTTATGTTTCACACTTCAAGGGTTTTCAACCTCTATTTTCTGTTTTCTTTTCACAGGAAGCCCTTGCGGCAACAGTTTTACTTCATTGAGAATCCATGTCCCTTGCTAGCAGAGACACCCCACTAAACCGGTATCACAGATTGAAAACAAACGTTATAAAAAGCTTTACTGCTGAGAAAAAATGAACGCCACCCAACTGCAAGAGGTATAGATCCTCATGAGCCCCCGCGACAGCGGGGGCTCATGAGGATCTATACCTCTTGCTGAAACTAATTTATATCCAGGTTCCTTTGATGCCTAGGTATCTTTGATGCTGAATTAACAATGATTTCAAAAACACAATCTGCATCCACTGGCAGTGAAGGGGTTAATAACATGCACCCACACCCACCCACCCACACGTGAACATGCACACATAAACCTGGGCACTTACGTTCCACTTGGGGGAACGCTTCAAGGTAGTCATACGTGAGAAGGGGAGTGGGGAGCTCCCGAAGAAACTGTTTCAATAATGCTGCTGCGTCATTTGGCAAAACATCGGACCAGTTGAACGTGCCAGAGTAAAACTTCTCCTCCAGCTCATGTCGTAGTTGCTAAAAAATTATGAACAAAAATAGGATGCAAAATGAAAATATTCAGCAGTGATACAGTTCAAGCATAGACAACAACGTTCCATCTTTCGCTGTCGTGGTTTGTGTACACTATACTGAACAAAAAGCTGATCTTTTAGTAACCATTCGTTAAAATTCTTCGTCATGAGGATTGACAGCATGACAAAAAATCTGTCCCAGGCGCTCTACAGTCCGTCGTGTACTTGAAACACAGCAGGGATAAATTCTTTTTTTCTCAATTTTTTTCCTTCCATTTTTTCTGTCCCCATCAAAATTTGTCCATCAAATACAGAGAATTGTTTTTTAACGGAAAGCCTGAATACAAAAAGATTCTTGTAAGCATCCCACAACACTGATACACTAAATCTAATACAAAACAGACCATAATTCCTAACTTATCTTCTTCTGAGAACACTGTTCTAAAAAATCAAAAGGGTTTGCTTTGAGGACAATTATGATGCCTTACAGCAGCTCCTGTTCTGAGTGGGCCACCCATATGAGCAACCACCTGTCATTAAAGCTGCAGCCATCTAAAAGACAATGTTTAATGACAGGTGACATTTTTGCCCATTGACTTCTCTTGAGAAAGCACCTGCTTTGTGTCTACTGTATTGAAAGTACAGTACACTTTGAAATGGGGCTGGTTGGAGCACATTCCGGAGCCTGCACGTGACGTTTCTGGCGACGGGCAAAAATTCTGGCAAAGAAGTAACAAGATAAAAATGACATCACGTCTAGCTACGCAAACCTTGCTAGAGAACGTCTTTTTGGTGCCAAAGCTCTGTGTGTGTGTTTGTGTGTGTGTGTCTGTGCGTGCGTGTAACAGCGACTAGAGCCCGCGTTTGAAGACAGACAATCTCAAAATTGTATAATATTGTGCCTAAAAGAATAATCTCAAGATCTTTTTTCGATTTTTTTTATTAATATGCTCATTGGCAAGAAAAATGCATTTTTCTTTAAAAGGTATTTTTTCGAAAAATACTTACCGATGACATGACAAATGGGAGTGTCTACTACGTGCTCAAATTCTAGCCTACGAACCCGTTGTGTGCACACACAACCCGGGAGGCACTCGGGGAACCCTCCAGAGGGGCCAAGAGTTGTCTCCCGGACCTGCCTATCCGGTTCCGAGTCACCTGACTCGCCAGTCAGATACTAGGCTCACCAGCGGCAAGCGGGGCAGGTGGGAGGGTCCTCCGTGTCATGTCATCGGTAAGTATTTTTCGAAAAAATACCTTTTAAAGAAAAATGCATTTATTTCATCAAAAACATTACCGATGACATGACAAATGGGAGAATCACGAATAGGAGGAGGGTGCCGCCCCGGTACTACCGGAGACCAAGACCGTCCTCCCATTGCTAATTCCCAGGTAACGAGCTAGGTGCGTACCTACGGCGCCTGCTGCGCCGGGAGGGAGTGCTGTGCCACCGTGAGGTCCCCCAACAAGGCGAGGTTGTCTCGCTGTCCCGCCAGATCCCGAAGGTAGAAACGAGCGAAGGTAGATTCTGCTCGCCAGCCCACCGCGGCCACGATGTCCTTGACAGCGCAGTTCCGATCGAATGCGACGCTCGTGGCCATGGCGCGTACTTCGTGTGCGCGGATCTTCAGTCTCTGCACTACGCGTGGGGAGAGATCCATGTATGCCGATCGTATTACCCAGCGCAGCCAGGAGGAGATCGTCTGGGCTGTGATATCAGTCTTGCCCTGGCGTATGGGCAGGAAGAGGCGGGAGCGCCCTCTACGGGTAACTTTGGTACGGCGCAGGTAGATGCGTAGGGCACGCACGGGATCCTGTCGCCGAGTCTCCGGAGAGCAGGCAGGCCCTCCCAGGGGCCGCAAGGTGATGATCTGTGGAGCAGTTAGGGGCGACCTTGTTTTGGCAATAAAGCTGGGGTCCGTTAAGAGCTGCACGGAGCGATCTGCCCTGAACTGGAGGCAGTCTGGGCGGGTAGAAAGAGCGTGTAGCTCACTAACTCTGGACGCGGTGGCCAAGGCTAGAAGGAAGCAGGTCTTGCGTGTCACATTTGCCAGAGGGGCTAGAGCGAGTGGCTCGAACTGGGAAGAATTCAGCCACGTCAGGACCCAAGGTAGGTCCCAGCGAGGAATGAGAGAACGCTGAGTCGGACGTTGGAGGCTGAAGCTGGACATGAGGTCGGAAAGGTCCTTACAGGCGCCGGGGTCTGGAAGGCCGAGATGACGGTACGTGTCGGCGACCATGGATAAGTATCCCCTGATGGTGATGGGCGCCAAACCTTGGACCTCGAAGAGCCATAGGAGAAAGTCCGCTAGCTGTGGGTTAGTCAGGCCGGTGGGTAGGAGGCGACGGGCGTCGCACCAGGCACACAAGACGCGCCACTTCCCTTCGTAAACACGCCGGGTGGAAGGCTTGCGGGCTGCAGCGATTGCCTCCACTGCTGCACCAGAGAAGCCTCGAGCGGTGAGGGCGCGCTGCACAACCTCCAGGCGTGAAGAGACAGGCGTTCGGGACAAGGGTGGAAGAGAGCCTGCCTGGGCTGCTTGAGCATGGAACGGGGCGTGGGAAGGCGCAGGGGAGGAGAGGTGGCGAGGTTGAGTAAGTCGGTGGTCCAGGACCGGGTCCAAGCCAGCGGGGCGACCAGAAGCAGGACTGCGTTGCTCCCTCGAAGTTTGTGGAGGACCTTGGGAATGAGGACTGTTGGGGGGTACGCGTAAGCGATGAGGCCGTCCCAAGGAATCGAGAGGGCATCGACTGCCCAGGCCAGCGGGTCTGGAATCGGGGAGACGAAGAGGGGAAGCTGGCGATTCCACCTCGTAGCAAAGAGGTCGATTAAGGGAGTCTCCCAACGGGCGCCGATCATCTGGAAGATGTCCGGGCGCAACGTCCATTCTGTGTGGAGCAACTGGCCGCGGCGAGAGAGCGAGTCCGCCCACATTCAAGTGGCCCGGAATGTGTCGTGCGAGGAGTGTAATGTCGCGTTCCTCGGCCCAGCGCATCAAACGGAAGAGGAGCATACAGAGGTCGGGAGATCGGGTGCCCCCCTGTCTCTGGATGTAGGCCACCACCGTCGAGTTGTCGGAGAGGACGAGAAGCCGTTGGTTCCTGAGCTGGTTCTCCCAAACGAAGAGGGCTTGCCAGACTGCCTGCAGCTCTAACCAATTGCTGTGCTTGTCCGCAAACTCCGGGGGCCAGAGGCCGGAAGCCGAGGAGAATTGAGGAAGCAGGTGGGCTCCCCACCCCGAGAGGCTCGCGTCGACACACAGGGAGAGGTGCGGGGGAGGGGAGGACAAAGGGACTCCCGAAGCCAACCAAGCCGTGTCGGTCCAGCGTAGAAGGTGAGGGCGAACCAGGGGGGAAACCGGGACCAGGTGGGCAAGGTCGCCAGAAGAGGGTCTCCAGAGAAGCAGGAGGTGCAGCTGAAGGGGGCGGGCGTAGAGGCGACCCAGGGGGAGAAGGTCCGCCGCTGCGTTGATCAGTCCGAGGAGTTGAAGCCAAACTCGGGCGGGAGCTGCCATGTCGCCACCGGCGAAATGGCGGGAAGCAGCAGGTCCGCCAAGCGAAGCCAACCAAGGAGGACGCCAAGCGAAGAAGCGCAAGCGAAGCTGCAGCGAAGCAAGAAGCGAAGCAGAAGCGAAGCAACAGGCGAAGCCAAAGTCACGGTGAACTCGAGCACCAAGACCGACCGGTCGATGGGAGCGCGAGGCTAGAACACGTCCGAAGGTCGTGAGCCTACGTAGCTGACTGGCGAGTCAGGTGACTCGGAACCGGATAGGCAGGTCCGGGAGACAACTCTTGGCCCCTCTGGAGGGTTCCCCGAGTGCCTCCCGGGTTGTGTGTGCACACAACGGGTTCGTAGGCTAGAATTTGAGCACGTAGTAGACACTCCCATTTGTCATGTCATCGGTAATGTTTTTGATGAAATAATGTCCGTTGAAGGACGTAGTGGTTGACTCGCCACCTCTGGGGGGAGCTCTCACTCGTCGACTCCGTGACTAGCAAGAAAAATGTAGGAAGACCACCGAAGTGACTCGGCAGTAGTGCGGAATTTCCTCCGGAGGGAGTCCCCTAACCTGACATATATACAGCAGCGGGGCCGGGAGTCTGGCTGTGGCAACTGGTAGGCCTGGGTGAGCACACTGGGGTTGATTGGGGTGAGCGGCGTGGGATGGAGACCTCTGAGGTCGACAGAGGAAACTTGGAAGTAGCAACAACAAAAAATGTCCGTTTCACAAAAAAACGGTTGATCCACACTGGAGTCCGTAATTTTTCTTATTTTTACCAGTTATTTTGCATATAGCTATATACAAGGGAGATATTGAATGAATTTGTTTAACCAGCATTGTACCTCTAAAACTTTTTGAGTGATAATTAAATATTTTGGGTGTTCGAGGAAGAAGAAAAAGAGTGTTCGAGGAAGAAATATTTTGGGAAAAAAATATTTCCACGTTTTGCGGATTAATTTCACGAATTATATGGGTTAATCTTAAAACAATTGAATCTTTTTTACGAAAAAAAAAATCTTCTCATTAATAATCGCATAATTTTTCATATATGGTATTTACATAAGCCTACAGTTTGTCTTGGCTGTCTGGTACGATTAGATCAATTGTGACATGTATGCCCTAGGTGTGAAAATCAGACAATTTTCTGCACCATTTTTTTGTGAGTCATTTGTAAAACAGCTAACATAACTTTAATTTTTCTTTTACATAAAAAGTTATCTTCTCATTAATTCCCGCATGATTTTTCATAAACAGTGTTTGCATGAGCCAGTTATTTGTCCCGGCCCTGGGGTAGGATTAGGTCAAATTGTGACCTGTGAGCTCTAGGTGTGAAAATCAGCAGAAAAATTGCAAAGTTGATTCTCTGATACGTCAAATGTTAGTACTGCGATGAGTGACATATAACATCGAGTCATCACTATGAACACGGCATCGTGGGACTAATGATGCCATGACATGAAGCTTGAAGTGACGTCATTTCGCTGCTCATGCTATTATTCTTCTTCAGAATAGCTATGCTACGCCAGACCACAGAGCTTACAAATGGCGGGTATAGCTGTGTGTCCGTCTTTATTTATGTGTGCCAGTGTGTGTAGATCAGAAAGTGGGTTAGAGTAAAAGGAGATGGATTCCTGTCGCTAACCGAGCCCACGGCATCAAGGGACTAATGATGCCTTGACATGAAGCTTGAAGTGACATTTCACTGCTCCTGCTATTCTTCTTCTTCAGAATAGCTATGCTACGCCATACCACAGAGCTTACAAATGGCGGGAAGTGCTGTGTGTCCGCCTTTATTTGTGTGCGCCAATGTGTATGTTGATCAGCGGTTGGCTTAGCGAGGAGGGAAATGGATCAGCATAATAAGCCTAAAAATATGCACAATTCTGAATGTTCCTAAAAGATAAACGCATGTGAGCTCCAAACAATATGGTAGACTTTGGGATGAAATCCTCATCTTGTTCTTGCAAAAAGTGTGGTTACTCGGAACATTTTTGCCGTATCTCATGCGTATTGAAGCTTACCTTGACTCTGGTGACTGCCCCTGGAACCCGCAGTAGCCCTTCCACTTCCAACGCTTCCTTCTCTAGATGCGTCACCAACTGCCACATAAAACCACAAAAATTAACAAATTCACCCTGAACTCCCTCGTGCATGTAGCCACTATTACTGTGTACAATTTAGTCCGCCAGCCTTAGCCCCACTGCTTTACAACAGGAGATGAATCGACCATGATATTTCAAGGGTAGTGCCAGATTAGCTTGGCGCCATAGGTGCCAAATGTATCTGGCACTACCCTTGAATTATCATGGTCGATCCACCTCCTGCAACTGGCACATAGTCGTTGGATATGTGACACTTCCAGATTCATCTTTGGGGTTAAATGGGTTAAAATCAGGAAAATACTTTTTCATAACATTGCTTTCTACGTGTGATGCACTTTGAAAAGGGTCATAAAAATAGGTCTGTGAGTGATGTCAAACTTGATTTGACAGTTGCAGTCACAGTACACAGCTAGACAAAAAAGAAAAAAAAAGAAAAAAAAAAGGAAACAAAGACAAAAACAAACACCAACAAAAAAACACCCACACATACACTCATAACTTGAAAGATAAGAGGGACTCTAGTGTTGGGGGTTTGCCACTAATCCTGCTCAAACAGGAACTGTAGTGGCACTGGAACCAACAAACAAATAACCCATTACATCCTGAGGCCGATTTAAAAAAAAAATCGTATTGTCCTATGAAGGCTACATTAATAATAATAATAATGTACATTTATATAGCGCTTAACCTCCAAATGAATGGTGCTCTAAGCGCCTTACAAGATAAAAAATCACAGAACAAAAAGTACAAGAAAGAAAACGCTACAATAAATGTTACAAAAACTAAAGTGACACATATCAAAAGCTCACACTCACACATACACACACACCGTTGCAAGAACAGTTACTGCCAAAGATTGCTAACACACTGAAAATGCATCTAACTATACGCATAAGAAAACAGATAGGTCTTGAGCAGTGATTTGAAAGCAGACAGAGTTAGAGCATGTTTGACATGGGCTGGAAGGTCGTTCCAGGTGACTGGACCGAAATAAGAAAAGGTATGCTGGCTCTGGCTAGACTTCTTTCACCTAGAAACCCTGAAAATATGCATGTCTGATGCTGAATGGAGGGATCTTGAAGGCATGTAAATATGAACCAGGTCAGACAAATATGGGGGAGCAGAACCGGTAATAGCAATGTAACAAATAACAGAAACCTTGTACACAATTCTTTGAGATACAGGCAGCCAGTGCAGGTCAACAAGTAAGGGTGTTATGTGCTCACGTTTCAGTACTCTGTAAATTAGTCGGGCAGAGGAGTTCATAACTATTTGAAGTTTATCAAGAAGATTCTGAGGAACACCAGCCAAAAGGGAATTACAAAAATCAATGCGGGAAAGAACAAAGGAGGTAACAAGCGTTTTGGTTGCTTCGGTAGTGAGAAGGTATCGAATTAAACTGACCTACCTCAATTCAAAGAAGGAACATTGGCAAACTTTGTTGACATGCTCTTTCATGGTCAGCCTATTGCCAAAGATAACACCAAGATTACGGGCCGACTCTGAAAAGGTTATACTGTTATGACCAACCCTGATAAGTCTGGGAGATCAGTGGAGGTTGAACAAAAAAATCTTAAGACTTCAGTTGTGTCACTATTCATTTGCAATTTGTTCTGTGTGGTCCAATTCTGAATGTCTGTGACACAGGACTCTAAAGACTGGAACATCTGACTAACATGTTTGCGTTGGGCTCTGTACCATCAGCATAAAAAAAGGTGAGAAACAAAGTGACGTTTGATAACACTAGATAAAGGCTGGGTATACAATGTGAAAAGGATTGGCCCCAAAACAGAGCCTTGGGGAACACCGTACACAAGCTCAGTGGAGTCGGACTCTACTCCCAACACAGACACTACTTGTCTTCTTCCAAAGGTAAGATTAAAAAAAGTGTAAAGCGGTACTCTTGATGCCAAAAACAGAGTCTAAACATTGAATGAGAATCTGGTGATCTATTGTGTCAAACGCAGCGCTCAAATCAAGAACATTACAGATTAGATCAACGGTTTTAGTTCCAGGGTGGCACCAGAATAGCTTGGCGCCTCAGGCGCTAAGCTATTCTGGCACCACCCTTGAACTAGCTATCGTACTTACTTACTTACGCCTGTCACCCCTACCCGGGTATAGGCCGTCGACGAGAGACCTCCAGCAACTCCTGTCCTGTGCTTCTCCTTCGATTCTACTCCAGGTGGTTCCCAGTCTCTTGATGTCTGCTTGGAGGTCTCGACGCCAGGAGTTTCTCGGCCTACCTCTTTTCCTCTTTCCCTGAGGGTTCCATGACAATGCCTGCCTAGTGATACTGGAAGCTGGCTTTCTCAGACTGTGACCGATCCATCCCCATCTTCTTCGCCCAATTTCATTCTCTGCTGTTATCTGCTCTGTTCTCTCCCAGAGTCTGACGTTGCTGATCTTCTCTGGGAACTAGCTATCGTAGTCAAACTTATTTCACACAATCGGTTAACAGGATCAAAAGGGTTAAGAAACACTCACAGCATGAAAGATAAGAGGGACTCGAGCATTGGGGTCTCGTCGCTGATCATTCTCCACCAGCAACTGCAGTGGCACTCCAAACAACCCATGCTCTGAAAACACAAATAGATTCAAAGGCAATCTGAGCAATTCACACGCAAAACTCCCCAAACCTAAAACTGTCAAACTTGCTCTCGTGGCCATGCCACATTACACGGCCGTCCCCTGGCTACAGTCGCTAACCAAAAGGTATACCTCCCTTCAGTTTTACTGTATACGAACCATTGTAACAAGAATGGCAAAGCCTTTATGGCTCAGGCATATGACTGATAAACATAATAGGTCTGACCTTAACCCCTTTACTGCCAGTGGATGCAGATTGTCTTTTTAAAATCATTGTTAATTCAGCATCAAAGATACCCAGGTGTCAAAGGAACATGGATACAAATTGGTTTCAGCAAGAGGTATAGATCCTCATGAGTCTGTCTGCTATGCATAGAAAGGTCTTATCACCAGCACCTGATTGTAAAGCTTGAAAAACTTCGATAAAAACTAAATTCTGTCAAAGAATTGACAGTCACACATTTTCAACCTCTTGTGACACTTGACCATTCCATGCCATCTTATGAATCTCTGTCTGACAGTGAGATCTAATGAATCTTAACAGTGTTGAGAGTGTAAAGGCTTCAAAATGCCCCCGTCTCGATGGTGCAGAAAGGGCCGGGGAAGAGGATGATGAGGAAGCATCTACACCTTCCTCACAGCTGCTACAGATGCCAAGCCTCGTTAGATGCTTAAATGTCATGCTGCTTACATGTCGTAATTTCTCACAGTCCTGAGTTTTCTCACAGTCCTGAGTTTCTCACAGGACTGAGAAATTGCGACATGCAAGTGCAGCGACATATATATGCAGATTCGATTGTGTATGTCAAACTTAACCCCGTAACAATTAGCCACCGGTACTGTTCACAGTACTGGTGGCCACAAGCACAAGGGGGAATTATTTACTCACCTTTTGGTTTCTTCTTTCTTTTCGGCCGAGAGTATGTGATCTCGTACAAATCGAAAAGGGCTGTAAGTTCTATCAGGGCCAAGGCTCGAATCCGTGGCATATCTGTCTCCACCAAATCTCCTATCAATGTGATTCCCAGAGGGTCGTGTTTCGCTTCAAACGCTGGCAGGTCCACTTTGTGTGGGTCGGGTTTGGGCGGACGATTCTGCGACATATAAAAGTGACACTATTTTTGCTGCTGGCTCTCACAAAATGGAGAAGACATGAATAAGAAAACATTTTTGAATTACTATGTAACGCTGTTAATGCTGTCTGCAACCTTGGCGACCCTACCAATAAAGGGAAATTGACCTCCACCCTAAGGTCAAAATTACAAACACCTTCGGCACCAAGGAATACCAGTTAGCAGTCACCAATCTTGTGACTGCTTAACCCTTAACATCCGGATACACACATTGCTTGAAATAAATTCGACTGACAGTTCAAGGGTGGTGCCAGAATAGCTTGGCGCCTCAGGCGCCAAGCTATTCTGGCACCACCCTTGAACTAAAACTGTTGATCTATCTTGTAATCTGTAATGTAGCCTTCATAGGACAATAAGCAAAATCAGCCTCAGGATGTAATGGGATAACAGGACAAGGGGACTCGTTCCACAAATTTCTTGTGATTACTAACCACATACCAGTTCAGGTGACGCAGTGGCCATAATAGTAGGGTAGTGCCAGAGGTGACGCAGAGGCAAATTGGCGCAGTTCAAGGGTAGTGGCAGATCAGCTTGCCGCCTTAACGGCGGCAAGCTGATCTGGCACTACCCTTCAACTATCAAGGCAGATCCATCTCCCACAGTGGTGTCTTAAAGTCACAACATTCGACAGTCGGGTCAACACAGCCTGCTGGAAGTGCTATGCTTATAGCTGTTTATATCCCTCAGTGAATTTCCCCGTGAGGGATTAATAAAGTATTATTGTATTGTATTGTATTGTATATTACTGGTGACTGCATGCAGTCATAACCCTCTGGCGCATGCATCCACCGGTATCAGTACCGGCAGCTGCATGCACAAGGGTGGGATAACAGTGAACATGTGTGTTAACAAAATATCTTTCCGTCGTCAATTATTCAGAAACAAAAAGTACACTCGCCTGTACTTGATTGTCTTTTTCTTCTAGATGAAAATCGACGGTAATGTCGGCATCGGAAATAGAAGGCAGCGGAGCCATGGAGCGATTGCCTGATGTTCGCGTGGCAGACGGTCGAACAAACGTCCCTCGTTCTTTGAAGCTGAGAGCTTCTACTGCTGCAACAAAAAGCAGCGCGCAAAATTCATAAGATTAGGACATCTGCCATATTATCAGATAGGTCATGTCAACACGACCCCCAAACAACCACTGCCTCTCTCAATCTGCATAACTGTTGACTCTCTGGCTGTCAATAGCGCTTTTTGTCGCTATAATTCCAGCAGGAATCATTGCGACAAAAAGCTCTAGCGACAGCCAAAGGGTTAAGACAGCACGTGGTCCCTGTATGCTGCTGAAATTGTTTTACTGTCAAGGGGTACTATGCAGTTTCCTTGACCTGATTCTAATTGAACTTTTACTGAAACACAAAGCTAAACTCACAATGCTCGATTGATCTCGGAGGTTCCGGAGCAGTGCTCTCAAAGGTGTAACCTCCCCTGCTGCGACCGAGAGGAAAGGCAGGCGATCGCTGCCGTGGGGGTGCGAAGCCATCTCCCCCTGATGGAGAAGAGGGGCCGCTAATGGTACTGGAGGGACTTGGAGGCTCCTGAAATGACAGATCAATACTGACGATTTTAACCCTTTTAGCCCCAAGGTCCCATTTCTCAAATTTTGGAAGTGTCGCCTAATGACTTATGTACCAGTTGTAGGAGCTGGATTGATCATGATAATTCAAAGGTAGTGCCAGATGAGTTGGCGCCTTCAGGCGCCAAGCCCATCTGGCACTACCCTTGAATTATCATGATCAATCCAGCTCCTGCGGCAGGGTCCCAGGGCAAAAAGGGTTAATAGATTTGAAGATAAAATGTTACACAGTCAAACCTGTAAAGGCAACCACCTGTATAAGGATGTGTTTCCAAACAGCGTCGCGTAAGTGGTGGTGACAGGGACAAGAATCGAGAAGACAGAAATAAAAAATAAGTGCTTCCATATGTGCGATGTGATAGCAGTGCAATTGTGGAGTGGCAGCTGCACGACAATATTCATCGCCCCATGGAGCGATTCAATGGTGATCCCTTGACTGCCATTTTTCGCAGATTGTTCTTCTGCTATCTGTGGTAAGTCCACGCCAGAGAGACCCAGCCACCCAAGGAACACGGACGGGCTGTGGTCTCAGCAAGAGGCATCGATCCTCATGAGCCCCCGCGGTCGCGGGGGCTCATGAGGATCGATGCCTCTTGCAGTCGGCCACGATTCTGCTGTGAAGGGAACATGGTTTCAGTATGTAACAACAAATGGCAACAGCTTACACAGGGGTGCAATGCTGTCATTTACACTACTTATGTGGAAACACAATGCAATTTTCCACATGCTGCTCAACTACTTCTTGGACGTGTCACCTACTGCACCACTGTTGCGTAGCTATGTGCAAACACAGCCCAAGGCAACCACCTGTCTAAACTAGCACAGGTGTAGCATAACTTAGGCCTTTATTGTGTGTGTGTATGGGGTGGGGGTGGGGTGGGGGGGGGGGGGGGGCTTCTTAGAGCAGCTGGCCACATAATTAAATGTCGCTTTGCCTTTTGTTTTTTTGTTTTGTATGCTCTCTCAAATCTTCACTGCTGTCCGGATGTTAAGAAAACAAATGACCCCTACACTGCGACTGATCATGAACTGTGCGTCAAAAACAAACGCACACTGACCGACAATCGCGTGAAGAGCTCAGAGGTGAATAGGACCAAATTATCCATAAGGAACACAGGACTAACACGAGACATAAATCCTCATGAGCCCCTGCCACTGTGGGGGCTCATGAGGGTTCATGTCTCTTGCAGCCAGGCAGCAGTTAACCCATATCACACTGAGGTTAAAAACTTCAAATCTGTAGAGTACATTATAGTACTTACTTACTTACTTACGCCTGTCACCCCTACAGTGTTCCCTCCACAAAAAAGAAATGAGAGTCCTTGGGACTCCCAGGTATAAAATTTTAAGAGTCCTTGTGCAAATTTTGAGAGTCCCCAAATCGGAAAAAGAAATGTAAAAACAAGTCCAAGCCTCACTTTTTTTCTTTTTTTTAAAACTCTGTTAAAGCATCACATTAGTTATCATAATCTTTTCCTTAAAGTCTGTGAAAGTTTGTAAAAAATGACAAAGTGCTGGCAAACTTTTGTCTACTTCTTCCCCCCCCCCCCCCCCCCCCCCCCCAATTTGTGGCTATTCCATTGCGAATGATCATGCTGATGCTTGTTGCAAGTGATCTATATTTAGCTCTGATCATAAAGTGACTGCATGGCCTTTCTGCCAAACATTCTGATTGGTTGTTTACGCTTCTACCGAGCTCCGCCATTCGCTAAGCGTTCTTTTATTTTGGTATATCTTCATGCATTAGGCACAAAAGCTTTGAATGAGCTGCTGATACAGAGTGATGTAATTAAAGTGTGTAAACCTTCAGGCTTCAGTTTGGGTTTGTGAAACGTTTATGAAAAGTTTGCGAACTTTGTCCCTGCTTTTCTGTACGGACCCTGGTTCTGATTCTGATTATGCCGTGAATTAGTTCGCCACTCGTTGGTCGTATTTTTTACTTCAGCGATTCGAAAAAAATTAATTTTTCTCTAAAATGTATTTTTTCGAAAAATACTTACCGATGACATGACTAACAGGAAATAGTCTACTTGCTTACCAATTTTAGCCTAAGACCCAAAGGGTCCCCCCCAGGAGGCTCTCGGGGATCCCTGACAGGGATGAGAGAGCTTTCGGGGATCCCTAACAGGGACAAGAGTAGCCTCCCCTGCCCATCCGGTCAGGCGCCAGGTGGTGTCTCCTTTAGCCAGTTGTCTACGGAGTTACCAGCGGCAAGCGGGGAGGAGGGAGGGACCTCCGAGTCATGTCATCGGTATTTTTCAAAAAAATACATTTTAGAGAAAAATTAATTTGTTTCTTCAAAACACATTACCGATGACATGACTAACAGGAAGAATGGCAAAGAGGAGGAGGGTGCCGCACAATCCCTTTTAGAAACCTCTTCAGGGACGAAGACGGCCCGTCACTCCTGATCACCCACTCCCGACAATTTTAGCGAAGTGCCGCCTAAGCGCCGAGGGCGCCTGGAGGGAGTGTTGCGCCGCAGAAGTTGCCCACCAGCGTAAGGTTGTCGCGCTGGACTGTAAGGGCGCAGAGTAGAAGCGGCAATGGTAGATTCCCGCCACCCCACCGCCGCCACAGTGTCCTTAACCACACCGGCGTGGCGAAGGCGAGACGTGCGGCCCTAGCGTGCATTGCATGGGCGCGGATCCTCAGTGCCTCGGCTCCCTGAGGGCGATAGGCGGACCAGAATACCCAGCGGAGCGAAGAGGAGAACGTTTGGGCTGAGAAGCCGGTTCTGCCAGCGGTCGGCGGCAAGGGACGAGACCGTCCCCTCCGCACGGACTTGGAGCGCCGCAGGTAGATACGAAGTGCCTGCCCCGGATCTTGCTGCGGAGTGCCCCGAGGAACCGGGTCGTGTAAGCGGCCGAGCGGCGAGGACCGGAGGCGCTGTCAAGGGAGACCTAGGCTGAGCGAGAAGGAAGGATCCGGGAGTAGCTGAACGGAGCCATCCACTCGGAACTGCAGGCCGGCGGGGCGAGACGAGAGCGTGTGGAGCTCGGTGACGCGGGGCGCCGTGGCGAGGGTCATCAGGAAGCAGGCCTCCGAGTCACGTCAGCAAAGCGGGCCAGAAGGAGCGGTTCAACGGCCCGAAGTCAGTCAGGGGAGGACCAGGGAGGTCCCAGCGCGGGCCAAGTGGGCGGAAGACCGGACGCTGCACGCCGAAACGCGCCATAAGGTCGGGCAGGTCCTTGCAGGCGCTGGGTCAGGACGGCCGAGGTGACGGTAGGCGTCGGCGATCAAGAGACCCCTCAAGAGAGCTGCTGCACCAGAGGGGAGCCAACCTAGGTCTTGGACGAGCCAGAGAAGAAGTCCGTGAGCTGAGGAGTCGTCAGGCCGACAGTGGAGAGGCGGCGGTCAGAGCACCAGGCACGAAGCACGCCACTTTCCCTCGTAGACACGTCTGGTAGGTCTGCGGGCTGAAGCGATAGCATCCGCTGTTGCACTCGAGAAGCCTCCAGCAGAGAGAGCTTGCCACACAATCGCCAGGCGTGCAGGAGAAGTCGCTCGGGGCAGGGGTGGAAGAGCGGCTATCGGCGCTGTAAGAGCATCGGCGGGAGGTGGGAAGAGGGAGGGTGAACCTGTGGCGAGACTGAGAAGGTCGGAAGTCCGCGAACCGGTCCGGGCGACCGGCCACCAGGAGAAGGACTGCGTTGCATCCCTGGAGGCTGAGCAGGACTTGAGGACCAGGACCGCCGGAGGGTAGGTGTAAGCGACCAGTCCGTCCCAAGGGAACGAAGGGCATCGACTGACCAGGCCAGAGGTCGGGAACAGGGAGATGAAGCGGGGAAGCCGGAGGCTCCACTTCGTGGCGAAGAGAACAAGGGGGGAGTCTCCCGACGGGCGCAGAACCAGCGAAGGATGTCCCAGCGAAGGGCGCAATCCGTGTGAAGAAGCTGCCTCCGTCGCAAGAGGTAGACTGTCAGGGCGAACAGGTGACGTGGACTGTGGCGGGCTGGGAGGGAGAAGACGCTGTCCTCGCACCAGCGAAGGGGGCGATAGAGGAGGAAGCAGAGGTCGGGAGAGCGGGTTCCTCCTGCGTCTGAAGGCAAGCCACAAAGAGGGGTTGTCGGAAGGACGAGGAGGTCCTGTGTCCGAAGATCGTATCGCCAAGCGCAGAGGGCCTGCCAACTGCAACCAGTCCCAGCGGGTTGACGTGCCGCGAAGTCCGGTTCGCGGGCCAGCGGCCGGCGGACGAGCGGAATTCGGGAGAAGGAGAGCGCCCCAACGGTCGAGACCGGCAACGACGCAGAGAGAGACGGGCAGCGGCGAGGTCAGGGGGAATCCGGGAGCCGAGCCAAGAATGTCCGTCCAGCGAAGCCGATGTGGCGCAGCACAGGAGAGATCGGCACCAGGGTAGAGAGATCGCCGGAGGACGGCCTCCAGAGGCGGAGTACAGAAGACCGAGGGAAGGAGATCAGCCGCCGCACTCATCAGGAGGAGGAGCTGGAGCCGCAGTTAGGTGGGGAGCGCCGCGTCCGCAGCTACCCTCGGGCTAGAACGGCAAGGACTGGATCCGAGGCTCGTGAAGACGCACCAAGTCGCGGTCGGTCACCCAATCCATACCCAGGTGAACGAGTGGCGAGAGGTCGGACTGTAGGCGCTGACCAGGGCGCCCAGGCGAGCAACCGGAGGAGGAGAACATCGCTGCCCTACGAAGTGGGACCGCTGACTGATACCGCAGACGCAGGTCGACCCAGGAGGAGAACGTCTGACGGAAGAACAAGGTCTCGGGCAACCAAGGCATCCACGATCCACGCAAGGACCCAGGGCTGAGGGAGAGACCACACCGGAGAGGCCGGGCTGGAAACGGACCCGTCGACGGCAAGCGAAGACAACAGCGGGGGCGGGAGGCATGGGGACGCGTGGAAGCGAGGGGCAGATCCCGGCTGGCGGCGACGACCAAGGGCCGAAGGCGAAGCGAAGGGTCCGAGGCGGGGGGAGCCGCGCCGAGCGACGAGCACCAACGCAACATCTCAAGGCAGAGCGGAGACCTGCGCGCGAAGGGCGAGGGCCTTGGTCGGAGCGGGCGGGAACTCAACCACACGGGTGGCGCTGGGCCCACAGGCCTAGAAGGGGTCCTAAGGAGACTACCAGGCAGGGCCGAAGAGCGTGGGAAGCCACAGGAGCACGGTACAGCTGCGACGTCGCATCAGGGGAGATGGTCAGGGAAGGAGCCAGGCCGCCACGAACGAAGGAAGGCAAGGGGCGGAGGGTTCGAAGCCACGCGGAAGATCCACTAGAGCTGGGAGGTGTAACCGCAAGGACGGGCGCCGGCAGAACCACCAGAGGCAGCGAGCACGAAGAGGAGCAAGTGGCCAGCGAACCGGGGAGCCGAAGGCTAAGACGCCAGCAGGCCAGCGGCGAACGCAGGACGCCGAGTCATCCACCGAAGAGGGTCGGGGAGACGCTGGAGGCGAACGGTGCAGAGAGAGGGGAAGAGGGTGTCCCGAGGAGAATGACAGCGCCGAGCAGAAGGCGAAGGTCGGCAGGGACACAGGAGGGCGTCAAGCGGGCGGGCGACGAACGTCGGGCGCCGCAACTATCCAGGCGACGAGGGCGAAGACGTCGATCCCCACTTGCACTGGGTGTACCCAAGGGGCACCCATCCACGTGTGAACCGAGCGCGAAGTAGCTTCACTTCGGTGAACAGACGAGAATCGGTGAACACGTGGAAAGGCCGTAGGCGCCAGGGGAAAACGGCCCGAAGTCCCGAGGTATATGAAAGACGATTCAGACGCAGTGCCCGAGGCTCAAGGAGGGGGCACCGTAGCTGGCTGGGCGACCCGACGAAGGAGTCAGTGGGTAGGAAGGAAGGCCATAGGGCCGACTAGGGCACCAACCGGCGATAAGGGTCGCGGTGCCCGGGGCTCAAGGAGGGGGCACAAGCAGATAGGCGACTCGCCGAAGGAGTCAGCGGGCCCAGGACCGAGGCCGAAGTAAGAACAAGGCGACAAGGTCGCGGTGCCCGGCTCAAGGAGGGGGGCACATAGTCGGCTAAACGACTCGCCGTAGAGTCAGCGGACTTAAGCTGGGGCCGAAGGCCCAAGCGTGAACTAATTGGCGACAAGGCCGCGGTGCCCAGGGTTCAAGGCGGGGGCACAGCGGCTCGCCGGAGGAGTCCGCAGGCGTAGGAGGCCAACGCGTCCACAATAGGCGACAAGGTTGCAGTGCCCGGGGCTCAAGGAGGGGGGCATGTAGCCGGCTAGGCGACTCGCCGGAGGAGTCAGCGGGCTGAGCAGGACCGAAGGCCGACGCGTAGACTAGTTAGCGACAAGGTCGCGGTGCCCGGGGCTCAAGGAGGGGGGCACGTAGCCGGCTAGGCGACTCGCCGGAGGAGTCAGCGGGCTTAGGAGGGCCGAAGGCCGGTGCTTAACTAATTAGCGACAAGGTCGCGGTGCCCGGGGCTCAAGGAGGGGGGCACGTAGCCGGCTTGGCGACTCGCCGGAGGAGTCAGCGGGCTTAGGCCGAGGCCGAGCGTCAACTTCTTCTTTTCCTTTTTTTTTTTTTTTTTTTTTTTTTGCATGTAACAGGCGACAAGGTCGCCGTGCCCGGGGCTCAAGGAGGGGGGCACATAGCCGGCTGGGCGACTCGCCGGAGGAGTCAGCGGGCTTAGAAGAAGGGCCGAAGGCCGACGCTTAATTAGCGACCAAGGTCGCGGTGCCCGGGGCTCAAGGAGGGGGGCACGTAGCCGGCTTGGCGACTCGCCGGAGGAGTCAGCGGGCTTGAGGTTTGGCCGAGGGCCGACGCGTGAACTAAGGCGACGTGGTCGCGGTGCCCGGGGCTCCTTTTTATGGGAGGGGGGCACGTAGCCAGCTTGGCGACTCGCCGGAGGAGTCAGCGGGCTTAACGCGTCTACGAAAGAGCTACAAACTTACCAGGGACGATAGGAGTGGCTATCCCATGTCGGAGGGCCGCTTGAACAATCCCACCGTGCCGCGGAAGGTCCCAAGGAAGGCGGAAGGCGCGGGTCGCTCGGCGGTGGAACACCGGAGTAGAGACCAAGAACCTCCAGTCAAGCAGGGCAGCCAGCGCAGCCGATGACAGAGGAGCAGGTGGCACCCAGTCTACAGTGTGGCGGACACCAGGCCACTGGAAGCCGCCGTCCTGGGCAGAAACGCACTTGGTACTGCAACACATACCCATACATGAAAGGTGATGGGCGGCGGGCAACTAAGGCCGCCAGTTAAAGCTCCGAAGTAAGTAACGAGCGAAACTCACCGTGAAATGCGGAGAGAAAACAAACAGAAGTCCGAGCCAAGCACGACGTCCGGCCCCGCCGGGGGAGACGTAGGCAGTGGCCAAGACTTTACCTTTTCCTGGCGGAATTGCAGCGTGACGCAGCACAAAGCACCGGACACTAGGTCACTGTTAGTCGCCGAACTGGGGAGAGGCGCACTTGGTAACTGCAACCCAAACCCAAACATGAAAGGCGACCGGCGGCGGGTAACAAACCCCGCCATTTAAAGCTTCGAAAATTAAGAGACACGCGAAACTGACTGTAAATGCAAAGACAAACAACAGTAGCTCGAGCGAAGCCCGACGTCCGGCCCAGCCAGGCGAGACGTAGGAAGCGGCCGAGACTCCACCTTTCCATGGCGGAACGGCAGAGTGACGAAGCACAAAGTACCGGACAATAGGTCACGGGAGGTCGGCGTACTGGGGAGAGGCGCACTAGGTAACTGCAGCCCATACCCAAACATGAAGGCGACCGGGGGCGCCATTTAAAGCTTCGAAATCAAGAAACACTCGAAACTCACCGTGAAATGCGGAGAGAAAACAACAGTAGCTCGAGCGAAGCCCGACGTCCGACCCAGCCAGGCGAGACGTCGGAAACGGCCGAGACTTTACCTGTCCCTGGCGGAACGGCAGGGAGACGAAGCACAACCACCGCGCGACGGGAGCCTAGAAGGTACCAGGGCCAGCCAAGAGCACGAGGCACAGACGAGGGCTAGCAGAGAAGACGGAGGCCACGCCAGAAGCAGAAGCCGAGAGGCTAGGCGAAGGCAGGCCGGTAAGGGACGGGCGAACCGTACACAGTCTTTCCAAGGGTCAGAGGCTCAGGTAAAAGCGTCCGAACGCTAGCAGCGAAGTAGACAACTGGCTAAAGGAGACACCACCTGGCGCCTGACCGGATGGGCAGGGGAGGCTACTCTCGTCCCTGTTAGGGATCCCCGAAAGCTCTCTCATCCCTGTCAGGGATCCCCGAGAGCCTCCTGGGGGGGACCCTTTGGGTCTTAGGCTAAAATTGGTAAGCAAGTAGACTATTTCCTGTTAGTCATGTCATCGGTAATGTGTTTTGAAAATTTTTTCTGCGTCATTTTTCATATTTTGTGCGTAATTGACGCACTACTGTGCGTAATCGGGAACATTGCCCCTACCCGGGTATAGGCTGTCGACGAGAGACCTCCAGCGACTCCTGCCCTGTGCTTCTCCTTCGATTCTACTCCAGGTGGTTCCCAGTCTCTTGATGTCTGCTTGGAGGTCTCGACGCCAGGAGTTTCTCGGCCTACCTCTTTTCCTCTTTCCCTGGGGGTTCCATGACAATGCCTGCCTAGTGATACTGGAAGCTGGCTTTCTCATACTGTGACCGATCCATCCCCATCTTCTTCGCCCAATTTCATTCTCTGCTGTTATCTGCTCTGTTCTCTCCCAGAGTCTGAAACTCTGATGTTGCTGATCTTCTCTGGCCATTATAGTACTTACAGATAAGGATATAGACCAATGGCTTTAGTTCAAGGGTGGTGCCAGAATAGCTTGGCGCCAAGAGGCGCCAAGCTATTCTGGCACTACCCTTGAACTATTTTAGTCAAACTTATTTCACACACTGGTGTATTCTGAATGATAAGGGTTAAAGAGTTAACCCCAGTGTGCATGCAGCCACCAGTACAGTTATAACAGTAATGGTAGCTGCATGCACAAGGGTGAGGGTGGGGTGGGGGTTAAAGTAATGGCGGCTGCATGCACAATGGGGTTAATCTGTCGATCTTGGAAACTTACTGGTGACGGATTGTTGGGCGATGGAAAGATGTCCTTGACGTGCATTTTGTTGGCACCCTTCTTTTTGCGCATGGTGGTGCTGAGTGTGTCCACGCGCTTTTTCACTGCCTCCGCCTGGTGCCGCGTGAGAGAGGACGTCAGGGCGTCCAGTTCATCATCACTCAAGTCACGTCCATCTAGAAGCAAGGTTAAATCTTTCACTGTCAGTGGATGCTGATTGCATTTAAAAAATCATGATAAATTGTAATCATTGTAAATCTAAATCATTGTAAGATCTAAATCATCATAAATTGTAAATCACTGTAAATTGTAAATCATCATAAATTGTAATCATTGTAAATCATCATAAATTGTAATCATTATTAATCTAAATCATTGTAAATTGTAAATCATTGTAAATTGCAATCATTGTAAATTGTAATCATTGTAAATCTAAATCATTGTAAATCATAAATTGTAATCATTGTAAATCATCATAAATTGTAATCATTGTAAATCATTGTAAATCTAAATCATTGTAAATCATCATAAATTGTAATAATTGTAAATTGTAAATCATTGTAAATCTAAATCAATGTAAATCATCATAAATTGTAAATCACTGTAAATTGTAAATGCAAATGTCACAACAGAAACACAGAAAATCTGTTTGGGCAAACACCAAAAATTAGACTACATGGCTTTTAGGGGTCAAAAACATTTGATCCTCCTTGAAAATGTTAACCCATTTAACCCCTGGCCCACGGTCACTTTTCCCAAAATTGGGAGGTTTCGCCTTCCTACCGTGTTGCAGGAGATGGACCATGATAATTCAAGGGTAGTGCCAGATTAGCTTGGTGCCATCAGGTGCCAAGCTAATCTGGCACTACCCTTGAATTATCACGGTCGATTCATCTCCTGCTGTAGGGTGCTGGAGGTAAATGGGTTAATGTTCCACGAGGGTAAGTTTGGACTGCTTTCCCAGGGGAAGACCCACTACTGCAGTGTAGCACCACCCAAACTACCTAGCTTTTTTTTTTTTTACAATTTTTTATATTAAAAAACAAAAATTGACCAATAATTATTTTTGCTGGGGGCGGAAAGCAACAGTACTTGAAGAAAACACATAATGCGAAGCCCAAATGCCTGGAAATTTATCAAGGTGTAACTTATCAGATGTTAGCGCACATAAGAATCGATTAGTTCAGGAGACCCTGATCAACAGTGATGGTTCAAGAGTGGTATCAGAAGAGCTTGTGCACACACACACATACACACAGTGAGACACTTACCGCTGAACTTGCTGACGATAAAACCATAACCAGCGTCCTTTAACCACTGAGCCTCAATCTCACCCTCTGCAAACAGGTTAATCCAATCACACAAAACTGGAATCCCCACAAACAATGAGGTTATCCCCAAATGAGAATTGACCCGATGGCTGTCAGTAGCACTTTTTGTTGCGATGATTCCTGCAGAAATCACCTCAACAAAAAGCGCTGTCGACAACTAAAGGGTTAATTGTTGACCAAAAGTATGAAACTCCAAACCAAATGATCAACATTAGTTTCTCTGTAAATTTGACAAGCCAAGAAACATGATGTAATCATAAATCTCACATCTGAATAACTATATAGCAAAAATACCAAACCAACCAACCCATACACTTACAAAAATCTACACAAAATTTGAAAAAAAACAACACAAATCACCAGTAAAGTGGATGCATACACAATGGGGAGGGGTTGTGAGGGGTGGGGACGGGGGTGACGGTGGGGGTTTAAAACAAAAAGAAAAACAATTAAAATAAACAACACTCCTACCATCTGGGAATCTAGGCAAAAATTCAAATGTCATTCAGTAAACCGTACGTTAACTTTTTTCCAACAGGCTGTTTTACTGACAAGGATATAAACAAATTTCTTGAGTCTATTAGAATCCTTGCAGAAAACTCTTATTTAACCCTTTTAGCCCCAAGGTCCCATTTCTCAAATTTTGGAGGTGTTGCCTAATGAGTATGCACCAGTTGCAGGAGATGGACTGACCATGATGATTCAAGGGTAGTGCCAGATTAGCTTGGTGCCTGAAGGCGCCAAGCTGATCTGGCACTACCCTTGAATCATCATGGTCAGTCCATCACCTGCTGTAGGGACTCAGTGCTAAATGGGTTAATTCTGTATTACCATCTGGGGTTTTTGACTGTTCTTCTTCCTCCTCTTCCGATTTGTTCTGCTCAATTTCTGCAAATTCTCGCCAGTAGTCATCCAAGCTTTTCCCTGAACTTGGTGACGCCATCAGATGAATTCACAATGGAGCTCAGCTCCAAGGGCAAAGGCTGTAAAGTCCTGCTCGAAATAATTTATTCACAGCACAACCCTATAGTAATTCTTGAAGCACATACTAGTGAAAAAGTCTCGGCCGTTTTGTTTGTTGTGACCTGGCACTTGCCAGACCTTATTCTACTCTGGAAGTCAAAGACTGTTGTAGCTAGTCCTGACTAGCAATGGAGCTCTGCTCCAAAGTTTCTTTGAGCCCTCCTTCAAACTCAACTGCAACACTTGCAGCTGTATGAATAGTCAGAGCACAGCTCCGAATATTATCTGACGATTGATTCTGAGATTCGTTGGAGCCTGGCAATGGAGTTCGGCTCCAATGATAAAGGTAAACTATCAGATCCCTGATCTATCCGAATAATCCTTTAAAAAAAAAAAAAGCCGTCCTTCCAAAAACGTCAGAACGTAGCTGCAAAAAGTCCACAAGAGTTCTCTAAAGTAATAATCTTCAGAGTACAGCTCCAAATTTCTAGAGGTAGCGGTAACGGTTATCTGATCAGAAGGCACGTATGGTATGGTTCTGAACTTGGGCCAGTCGGTGTTAAAAGACAGGGTAGGTTGAGGCCACTGGTGCTCACATCATCGTCACAAGAAGGGCTGGAAGTGTGTTCCATTGTCAATTTCACCACACTGCAACAGAGAATTAAAAAAAAAAAAAAACAAAAAAACTGTGTGCTGGTCTGTGATTTTGAAAACATTAGCACAGTATTATCCAGTACAAGAACAAGGTTGATTTGACTTCTGGCAAGGCTGTTTTTCTATGTAAACCCTTTGGCGGTCGGAGGTGGTTTTCGTCGATTTGACAAAGCACAAACTGCTACCGACAGCCAAAGGGTTAAATATGCCAGACTGACTTAACCCTTTGACTGCTACTGATGAAACCATTTATTTTCCAAACAGTATCGTCAGTAGCAAACAAGAGGTTAAAAAAAAACAAAAAGTTTAACCCATTTAGCCCTGATTCCCTGCAGCAGGAGTTGGATTGACCATGATAATTCAAGGGTAGTGCCAGATTAGCTTGGCGCCTGAAGGCGCCAAGCTAATCTGGCACTACCCTTGAATTATCATGGTCAATTCATCCCCTGCAACTGGTACATAAGAGAAATGGGACCTTGGGGCTAAAAGGGTTAACCTAATTAACCCCACAGCTGCAGCAAGTGGCTATGTACTACCTGCAGGAGATGGATCAACCATGATAATTCAAGGGTAGCGCTGAATTAGCTTGGCACCTGATGGTGCCAAGCTAATCCAGGGCTACCCTTGAATTATCATGGTCGATCCATCTCCTGCTGTAATGTGTCAGATTGATTGATTGTACATTGCTTAACGTCCCGACAGCAACAAGGCTTTCTCAGGACGTGCCTGCACTGCTTGGGGAAAAAAAAACAACCCAAAAAACCCCCCAACAGAATATTGAATGTATGTCGCCAGCTGGTCCAATACGTTAAATAAACCTACAACATGGGCCTAAATAAAGCTAAGACCATTTAGCAACACACATCCAATATCAAGAGCTACAGGCAGCGCAGACAGTAGGGAAAGTTTAAAAAAGGCAAATACAGGTGAATCGACCAAGGGTAGACAGAAACACATACCCCAGAATAGAGAGGAAAACCCACCCTGTGAGGCTGACCAGGGTGACCCTGCGAACTAAAAATTAGTTAACCCCACCCAAGTCCCCCAGGGCAGACCCAGGTGGGGTTGTAATGTGTCAGAGGTTAATTGGGTTAATATCATTTGACCAGTGAACAGGGGAAGAAAGCAGGTGCGTTTCTATCAGATATGTATATATATATATTATAATATATCTTGCAAAGTAAAGTAGCAGACAAGTATACTCTAACGGACACGAGCAAATGATTGTAACCTTGTTCATAAGTGTATGAAGTACGATGCCCTGCACTCAAGTGCACAGTATGTGCATGCTTGATACACCCCAGCTACAAAAATTAAAAACAATTTCCATGTAATCAGGTACATCAGCAAACGTTTATTGCTAAGCTCATAGGTGTATAAAGTACACATGCCCTGCATTAACTCATTCGAGACCTGCCGCCTCTGGATACGCGGCATAAGCCGCGTGTCCGGAGGCGACAAGTCTCGAATGAGTTAAGTGCAGGGCATGTGTACATCACACCTAGACTCGAGCTACAAACATTGCACCTCAAAGACAATAGGATCACAAAGCAGGCACTTCACATAAATGTGGCTGAAGATGATGATAAACTGCACACCATAAAAACTTCAACTACAATACTTTCTGACACTCAATGTCAAGGCTATATGCTTATGTAACATCAATTAATGCACTAATGTTACGTTGCCAGCTTTAATTTAAAACAGCGCATTTTTCTGATACAAATCTAAAAGGCAAACACGACAGCTCTGATATAATAGACATTACATGCCTGAGTCTCTTTTCGACCAAAAATTGACAATTTCTTGAATCCTGTGCATGTAACCACAAAATTAAATGTTAAAAAAATACTGCGCTTTTAATAGTCCACACACATGGTTAATTTTTTTCTACTATGCAAAAGCTTAAGTTTGCTGAGACATTTGAGATAACAGTTTGCTAAGTGAGATGTCCCTTCTGTTACTGGTAAGACATAAGAACTTAAAACAATACTGTGACTACATTTCAAGATAAGAGAAAATGTTAAAATAAACGCACACTTCAGGCTGCATGCAATTTATGTTTCATAGAAACACGCATCAGTTAACATTTTCAGGTTTTTTCAAAGCATTCAATTTAATTACAGGTCAGACTTCGTATTTTGCGCTTCAGAGCACTGCAATATTGGATATAATGTGCACAAGTCTTTGGCGCCCACGGGGGATGCTCAGTGAGCAAAAGGTCCTTGGGGCGATGTCAGCTTTAGGTGGCCCACATGCGTGGGCCCGAGGACCTTTTGCTCACCAAGTGCTTTTTTTCAACAAGTCTACGTAAATTCAGCACCGCAATAATAGTACAATGCAATCGCGAATAATGTGGTAGGACTTTATGGTTCTCGTGTACTATGCTATTCTGAGACTTACCTGTTATCTCAATGCACATGGGTGAGTGTGTGTGACAATATGCATGTGTGTACTAATGCCAGGAGTGTGGGTGTATGTGTGTAGGTGGACAACGGGTGTTTAAAGATTGGCGTGGGATAATATCTTATACAAATTTGAACAAGTAATGTGTCATGTTTTCCCAAAATTAGCAGCCAAACCTGCCATTCAAGCTCTGAGTGCACAGAAATAGCAGTGATACAGGTTTCTTCTGAGCTATTTAGTAGCAGTCCCTGTGAACTATGTCATGATGTAAATATATATAGATACAATTTTAATGCAACCACACCCATGATGGACATAATTCTTTTTCTATATTATCCCATAAACGATATTTGTGTGCTGGTCTGTGATTTTGGACTTTAGGGCTTGTGACCGTAAGGTCCAAAATCTCAGACCTGCAAACATTTGACAACTCCATTCCTTCACTTGAAATGCATCAGTTTTATTTCCATGTGACTTAGAAAATGATAAATAACATGTTTCCCTCACATTCTCTGTGACTGCATCTTCATGGGTGTTGGTGTCTTGCGTGTGTGTGTGTGTGTGTGTGTGCGCGAGAGAGAGAGAAAGAGAGAGTGTGTGTGTGTGTGCGCATGTGTGTGTGTGATCTCTGCTGCCAAGTTAATCCGGCTCAATATAACCCTTGAATTATCTATATACGGTCTAGCCATCCCCTGCTGTAGGGATCATGGTCTAGCCATCCCCTGAAAACGGTACATAGTAGTAAGGTGGTACACTTCCGAAATGTGGCCTGGAATTAAATGGGTTAACCCTTTTAGCCCCGGATCCCTACAGCAGGAGATGGCCTGACCATGATAATACAAGGGTAGTGCCAGATTAGCTTGGCGCCTTCAGGCGCCAAGCTAATCTGGCACTACCCTTGAATATTAACATGGTCAATCCATCTCCTGCAACTGGTACATAGTCGTTCGGCAGCACCTCCAAAAAAATTTGAGAATGGAACCTTGGGGCTGAAAGGGTTAAGACAAGATTTCAGAAACACAATTCGCCACCAGTGGCTGGGGAGCGGGCAATAAATTTATATGATGACCACACGGAAATTGTTCAAACCTTCACCATGCGTGACACATATATATGCATGTGCAGGAAAACATGTACACAATATCCGTCCGCTGACACGAATTGTCCAATCTCATTTTCTGAGCTCCACCCTGTACACTGAGTCAGCCGTAATTATTTTTCTTTCTCTTGGTTTTTGCTACAATACATGCATTTATGTTCAAATCTCTGAGGTGCCAAGCTGTTCTGGCACCACCCTTTAACTAAAATGGTTGAAGTATCTCCTCATTTCAATAATGTATTGCAGCCTTCATATGACTATAAGCACATTTTTAAAATCAGACTCAGGATGTACGGGTTAAAAAAAAAAACACACCACACAAACAAACAAGTGATGTGATAACTCCACACACGCAAATGGAATTGTTCAGTGTTCTCAACGCAAGCATGTTACTGCTGCCAGAAATAAAACGAACTTACATAATGGCTTGCAAAACCCCACCCTAATCAATGGAGCCTTTATAACTAAACCAATGCGCAAAAGGGCATCAGGCCGACATCGGCCGTCACTGGCCCGCACGCGGGCCAGTGACGGCCGATGTCGGCCTGATGGCCTTTGCGCACTGCGTAACTAACCGTATGCTCACAATGAAAACCTGTCTGCCTAATCTGAGAGGAACAGGCATAAACGTACTCAACATCTCAGACAAGTTTACATTTCTGTTCCTACTGACAGCAGTCTACCTCCTTTGCCTGACAGGAACAGATACAAATGTACTCAACATCTCAGACCAGTTTCCATCTGTGTATATCTGTTTCTAGGGATACAGCTGGTGCCAGCATTAGAGGAAAATAGCCCGTGTGCTGGTCTGAGATTTTGGACCTTACAGCTGCAAGGGAGTCCAAAATCACAGACCATCACACACACAAAGAAATCTTCCCGGGATCCCCCCCCCCCCCCCCCCCCAGCCTAACTGGGCGCATGAGGATCTATTTTACCTGCAGAATTATAACATTCACTGTAGGAATGTTAACTCACTCAGACTTTGCCGCAACACAGAACACGCGGCATGAAGCGGCATATCCAAATGCAGCACACACACACACACACACACACACACATACACACACATATATATATATATATATATATATATATATATATATATATATATATATATATATATATATATATATATATATATATATATATATATATATATAAATAATAACAACATTTTTTTCCCAGAGACGCTGATGGCAAATGCTAATTCCTATAAATTGTAAATCACTTTGCAATTTATATATATATATAACAAACTTTGGAGGTAAAAACGAGAAAACATGGGTCCACTGGCGATTTGTTAAATCCGCATTTTACTGTACTATGTTCTGAATGATATCTTTGGCTAAATATTTTCCCGAAGTCAGATTCCTCTAATACACAGCTGTATCAGCAGAACGGATTTTCTTTATATCTTCATACCCGTAGATTTGTACAAACAAAACAGGGAGACTAACATGCAGGCACAATGAATTTTTCATCAGCGATGATCATATGGCTGGAAAAAACAACCAACACGATAGTGGCAGACAGTCCACTTTACTAGCCTTCTGTGGGCAGTGTTGCCATGCTACTGGATGTAAAACTATAGCATCGCGAAGTAAACAAAGGATGAAAAAGTATCTGTTTACTCATTACATCCTGGGGATAAGATCATCATTTTTAGGTCTACATCACAGTTCTAGAGACAGACCATGATAGTTCAAGGGTGGTGTCAGAATAACTTGGCACCTAGAGGCACCAAGCTATTCTGACACCACCCTTAAACTATCATGGTCCTTCCACATCCTGTCGCAGTACATCAGGGCTTTATGGGTTAATATAATCTGACACTCTAAAAAATAAAATCTGCACGGTCACACCTAATCAAATTTAATTTTGTATGCACATGGGCCCAACCCCCCACCCAAATTTTTTAAAATGCTATAACAAAGTCCCCTTTTGGGCATTAGGCCCCCCTCCCCCCTTCCTACCTGTTTGATATTTTGGCGAATGTTGAGTCTTAACACGCCACCCCCCCCCCCCCCCTCTTCCCCCACACACACAAACTTTTCGATTTTTCGGTCCCTGAAACAAGTGGAAGCAAGATCTAGCATCAGGGAGACCTTTTTTTTTTTTTTTTATCAGGTTGAAGGTCCCAAACAAAAAGTTGGACCCCCTACCCCCCAACCCCTAGAGGAAACTGATCTGCCCCTGTGGACTATGCGTATGTGCGACAGAAATGCTACTGCAGAAAGGCTGGGCTACAAATACACACGTAACAAAACAAAAGCATTATGTCTGTTTCCTCCTTCCCAATGAACATGTCGCGTCACATTTTTTAGTTTTCTTGTTCAATTCACCTTCCTCTTACAAGCTTCTTTTCTGCTGTTAATCTAATTGCTTACAAGAAAGCGCTGGGAAAACTGAGCTAAATTATTTGCATTTCATGGTCAAATTAAACACACTATAATTATACAAACAGTGAATCAATGAATTTTTATTTTACAACGGTGAAGATATTAACAGTCTGTGACAATGTCACTGTTCGTACCCCCTAGCGCAGTATCTGATGCCTGGCTGACAGTGTGTAAGCATCGAGCTGCCAGCCCTGCGTGTTTACCTGACAGTCAACAGTCAGTTTCTGTGCCTTTCAGGTCCTGTGCCTTTAACTCTTTGGCTGTCCGTAGCCGTTTCTGTCACGATGATTCCGGCTGGAATCATCACGACAAAAACTGCTACCGACAGCCACAGGGTTAAGTCAGCAGTCTAGCTCAGTTAAGTAGTAATGCGGGGAGGCATTAACCCTTTTAGCCCCGCCCTAGGTCCCATTGCTCAAATTTTGGAGGTGTTGCCTAACGACTATGTACCAGTTGCAGGAGATGGCTTGACCATGATAATTCAAGGGTAGTGCCAGATTAGCTTGGCGCCTTCAGGCCCTTGAATTATTATGGTCAACCGTCAAGCCATCTCTTGCTGAAGAGGATCCGGGGCTAAAAGGGTTAAACCTAAGTAGGTAGCAAATGGTGGTGTAGCTCTGTATATGGCACTCCTAAATAGTACTGTGACTAGGGGATAAACCCAAGAACACCATTAGATAGCTTACAGTGTACAATGTCAAGAAAATGGACATTAGGGGCAGTCCAAGAGCCGGCCAGTTTCATCTGCAAGAAGTACAGATTTTCAAACTGAAGTTGGTGTAAAAAGGAGCCAGTAAGAGACACAGACCCTCATGAGACCACTATAGGCTCATGAGCATTTGTGCATCTTCATGACACCAATTACATATACATCCTATCCATGTAATTTTCAGGATGCAGGCCGAGTCCAGCACTGCGAACAATGAACACACTGCATAAAAGGTCTTCTGGCTGACGTTGGCCTCTGTTGGCCCGCGCGCTGCTGCGCACGGGCTAACAGCAGCCAATGTCAGCCTGAAGACCTTTTTGTTTTGCTTACTCGGATCATTGAATTAATGGAATATGATCTTTATTGATTTTTAGATCCGAGGGACGTGAAGTCTTGCTATAGTCATTAGGATACATGCGCACAGACTTGACTTGCATGTATGCGCACACACACATGCGTGCACACACGCACACTTTAAGGTGAAGCATCACGCTACATTTTATCATATCTACAGTGTCAGGGTGACACTTCGCTGAATATCAGAGTTGCACAGAAACACACTCATTTCACAACAGAGCTGCAGATCTAGACAGGAATTTGTTGCAACCTCTGTTCTGAAGCTTTTTCATCCTGCTTTTTTTTCCTTTCATCTATAGCGAGGAGCAACAGAAATGAGACAATTTTGAAATCACCGGAAACACTAAGGTGATACTAAGAAGCAAAAAAAATGTGACAAGTCTGAAATCATTGGAAACACTTTCAGTGTTTCCGATGTGTCAAAAATTGTCACATTTCTTTTGCTCCACAGTATACAAGAGAAATGCAACAATTTCGGAATCATTGGAAACACTAAAGTGTTTTCCGATGATTAAAAAAAATGTCGCATTTCTTTTGCTCCTCAGTATACAAACCCTCATCAAATCCCTTCTATCTGCTCGAAACAGAGAGTCTCATGAACCCCTGCAGAGTGGGAGTGTGTGTCTGTACGGTTCCATGAGATCATGTGACTGTCTTGCAGATGGACCAGGTTTGGAAGGAGGCTTGTTTAGCAAAAGACAGGATGAAAAGAAAAGCATCAAAACAGAGGGGGGTAAAAAACCCGTCTTCGGCTGCTGCTCTATTGTGAAATAAGCATGTTTCTGCGCAACGCTGATATTCTGCAAAGTGTCACCCTGACACAGAAGACACAATCGTATGATAAACCCATGCTTGACCTTAAAGGTCTGTGTGTGCATGTGTCTGAGCGTGTTTGAATGTGTGTTTGTGCCCGTGTTTGCATAAATGAGAAAGATCTGTGTGTGTGTGTGTGTGTGTGTGTGTGTGTGGTGTGTGGGTGTGCGCATGTCGGTGCAAGAGATAATGCGCGTGTGTATATATTATATAATGTGTGTGTGTGCGCAATTGCAAGTCTGCCTGCGCGCGCGTGTGCCTGTGTACATATGTGACACAGACAAGACCAGAGTAAAAAGACTGAGCAAATAACAGATTATTTAACCCATTTGGCCCCAAAGCCCTACAGCAGGAGATAGATGGACTATGATAATTCAAGGGTAGTGCCAGATGAGCTTGGCGCCTGAAGGCGGCAAGCTCATCTGGCACTACCCTTGAATTATCATGGTCGATCCATCTCCTGGAACAGGTACACAGTCCTCAACTAGCACCTCCAAAATTTGGGAAATGTGGTCTTGGGGTTAAATGGGTAAAGGGAGTGTCAATATTTAACGCATTCGCGGCCAGCCCCATCCGGATGCGCGGCATAAGCAGCGCATCCAGATGCAGCTGGCCGCGAATGATTTAATGAGCACTAAGTAAAGACTATCTCATTGTGAAGACAATTATTGACATATGGATCTATATATATAAAATATATATGTATACACGCAACACATACATTATACATCAGGATCACCTGAAAATAGGCCATACAATTTTGTGAACATCCGTCCTTGACTCACGTAGCCCTGATGCTCTCTTTATAGCAGAAGATGGATCGACCATGATAAATCAAGGGTAGTGCCAGATTAGCATAGTGCCATCAGGCCTTTTGGCTGTTGGTAGTGTTTTTTGAGGCGATTCCTGCAGGAATTACCTCGAAAAGTAAATAATCATGCAGCATAATAAACAAAAGTACTAAACAATGAGGTTTTAGTCTAGCAAGTTAATATTCATAAACTGGTTAAGATATTAACATTCAAAGTTATGTGGTCTAAAGACAATTTTTAAACCGGAACTTTCAATTTAAACGATCAAACAAACGTTCAGGCATAAGAATCAGAATCCTCAAAAGCCAGGGAATTTCGCCAAAAGCCTCATCATAAACGTATTACACGTGTAGCTTTTAAGGAAATACCACTAATACAGCCCAACTTACGGAATCAAACTTACAAAGGAAGAAGGGTCAACAATGCCCCTGAGGTCAGCGAGAGAATTTAAACACACGCCTGGTCTTGGCTAAGCATGTGTGGACCTAAGTTCAGCGATGTCAATATTTCTGCAGTGTACACACACTTGGCATGATGCAAATCAGCACTAACTTACCATACCCACTCATCTGTCGAGGAAAAAAATCAGCACAACCCAACTGCGAGGCATAGATCCTCATGAGCCCCCGCGACTGCGGGGGCTTATGAGGATCTACACCTCATGCTGAGAAACCACTGCGTAAATATACATATTTTCCTTGGGGTTCTTTGGCGCTGAATAAACAAATATCATAGAACACAATCCCCAACAACCAGCACTTAAGGGGTTAAAGTCCGTCAGCTGGTTCTACACCCAAAAGCTCCTTAGGCTTATATATAATTATATATACATATATATTCCTTGAACATGTCCTGATCTTATAGAGGAACAGGGTTAAGCCTTAAAATGTAAGAAAAATGAGGATGTAATTGTAAATATTGAGACGCCCGCTTACCCCAAAGCAAATCAGCGCCTCAGATTAATTACCTAACTGTTCAAACATCCTAGTTTTATGTTGTCAACACTTGGAAGGTTTATATTATACATCCGGGACTGCTTCTAGTTAGTTATTTCAGGTTAACGTGGACCAGGCGACTAAGGCCATCTCAAATCTTATAGGTATATTTTATGTCCCCTTGACATGCACCTGGTAAAAATTTATATTAAACAAAAAAGGGGGAAAAAATAAGAGGGCAAAAGCGAAAAAATATACAGTGAGTATTTTAACCCATCGAGTCCCAGGTATGAAACATCCACATTTTGGAGTTGCCCTCTGAGTACTGCATTACAATTCTGGAGACAGATCGACCATGATAGTTCAAGGGTGGTGCCAGAATAGCTTGGTGCCCATAGGTCAATCCATATCTTGCTGTGGTGTGTCAGGACTGAATCAGTTAAACAATACAGTGTATATATATGTCAGGGGGACACCAAATATTTTTGTTCCAGTTGTTATAAAAGAAGTGATTTACGCAGAATGTGGTCGAGACCCAAATACAGCGTTGTTGCATATTGCTACAAGCGAAGTGGACAATATGTTAAAAAAATAAACACCAATGCACAGAAAGTAAAATCAAAAACATAATTTACATTTCGATGGTGCTTGCATGCAACCTCATAAATAGCAATTTTGTGTGTGAGAACAGCAACAACAAAAATGTATATTTTGGTCAGAATATGTGTTTATGAGCATTTTGAACTGAGCTGCAGGTTCATGATTTCATAAGAAAATAGGAAAAAACTCAAAGGAGACAACTGCATCTATATATATATATATATATATATATATATATATATATATATATATATATATATATATATATATATATATATATATATATATATATATATATATGTCGCTAACTTAAGAGGTTGCATGCAAACAGATTTTGGTGGATATTTGCTAACATTCACAAAACATCTTTTCACCAAGTACAAATGTAATACCCACTTACCGCACAGTTTCTACACCACTGTTTTGCTAATCTGAGCAACCACACTGGGATACAGTAATCTTGTATTTATGTCATTGTTTACAGTGGCTATCTCTTGGTTATCTGCAGATGAGCAACTTAGGTGTGTCCACTCCATCACAAATACGGCTAACCCGCAAGAGGCACAGATCCTCATGAGCCCCTGCAGGCATGCAGGGGCTCATGAAGATCTGTGCCTCTTGCTGACTCTGATTTATATCTATATTCGTCTGTCAAAAAAGTCAACATGCATTAAGTCATAGTTTATGCACCTAAACACACGACATTACTCTGCAAGGGGCATACATAGATCCTCACGAGCCCCTGCAGGAAAACAGGGACAGATGAGGGGCTGTGCCTCTTGTGGAGTGTGATTAATGTCAGTATTCTTCAGTCACAGAAAGTCAACAGGTGCTCACAGATACTTAACACCTAAACACACACTCATGTCAAATTCAACTCTTCTAAATTATACTAAGTTAAGATCCAGTTGGTCTCCACAATGAAGGAAAAACATTCACTTACAAGGCTTACAAGGTCAGTCGCACACTGGTTGCCTCCTTTGATTCGCTACCACTACTGTCAGCGGTAACGAATCGAGGGAGACACCCAGCGTGGGTAAGCCTTAAGATAGGGTTTGTGTGAGATTAATCCTTTTAGCCCCAAGGTCCCATTTCTCAACTTTTGGAGGTGTTGCCTAACAACTATGTACCAGTTGCAGGAGATGGCTTGACCATGATAATTCAAGGGTAGTGCCAGACTAGCTTGGCGCCTGAAGGCGTCAAGGCAATCTGGCACTACCCTTGAATTATCATGGTCAAGCCATCTCCTGCTGTAGAGATCTGGGGCTAAAAGGGTTAACCACTTCGCTGTCAGCAGACAAAAAAAAATCATGTATATAAAACCACAGCAGATTCCCTGCGAATGAGGACAGTGTGAGGCATAGATCCTCATCAGCAACTGCAGATGCACGAGCTCATGAGGATCTATGCCTTGCGTATTTGTTTGATGTGCAGAAATCATGTCCACAAAAGAATAGTAGACTCCTTCCCAATGAGGGCAGCATGAGATTTTCATGAGCCCCCCCCCCCCCCCCTGCAGACGCTGTGGCTTATGAGGATCTGTGTCTCCCGCTTTAGGATGAACGTTGTTTGCTGTGTTCCAGCAGTGGTGGGGTTAACCTTCACCTTCTGTATTTACCCTCAGCGAGCAAAGCAAATTAATCCGTTTACCCACATCAGCCGAATGAGTCTTTCCTTTCCCCTGGATTTAAACTGCCCCCCCCCCCCTTGTATTTTTATTTTGACTTCAAAATGAATTTCAGCTAATGAAACTGTTGTTTATCTGCTTACTGACGCCAGCAGCGAGAACTTCCTTCCTTCTGCCTGGATTAAAACCTGGCTCTTCCCTCTTAAATTTTTTTTTTGGGGGACACTCCTCATTAACCCTTTTAGCCCTGGGACCCTTCAGCAGGAGATGGATTGATCATAATAATTCAAGGGTAGTGCCAGATGAGCTTGGCGCCTTCAGGCGACAGGCTCATCTGGCACTACCCTTGAATTATCATGATCAATCCATCTCCTACAACTGGTACATAATCTTTAGGCAACACCTCCAAAATTTGAGAAATGGGACCTTGGGGCTAAAAGGGCTAATTTAACCCCTTTACTGACAAAGGCTGCACTATGAGTATCTATCTGAAACAGAAGAAAACTGACCGCCACGTAACACCATAAATTAAAAAAAAAAAAAAACCACAACCAAAAAATAACAACTGATTGATATAAATAAATCCCAGCAAGAGGCTAAGAATCTTATAAGCCCCTGCCCCTGCGGGGGGCCATGAAGTTCTTTGCCTCTTGCACTTGGAAGGTATCAGCATTTTCTCGGCCAGTCAAAGGGATAAGGAAGGAAGTTACAAGTTTAACACCACGTAATACAAAGTACTAATTTCTTTGCTTCCTTCCTTAAGACTCAAGTTTCACAATCTGAAAGCCAGCTAGGATAAGACATGATGAGTCATAAATTGCACATCTGCTCTGACCCCCCCCCCCCCCCCCTTTAAAAAACCCAAAAAAACCAAAGTCAGTCCATTTTTGTAATATGTTTCATGTTACAATCAAAATCACGCTTTTAACCATTTAAATCCTGAGGATGATTTTTAAAAAATCTGCATATTTTCCTATGATGGCTACATCACAGATTAACCCATTTAGCCCCAAGTCCCTAAAGCAGAAGACTGATTGACCATGACACCTGAAGGCGCACAGCTAATCTGGCACTACCCTAGAATTATCATGGTCAATACATCTCCTGCAATTGGTACATAGTCATGAGGCAACACCTCCAAAATTTGAGAAATGGGACCTTGGGGCTTAAAGGGTTAAGAGAATGCTCAACCATTTTAGTTCAAGGATGGTGCTAGAATAACCATTTTAGTTCAAGGGAAGAGCCAGAATAGCTTGGCGCCCTAGGCGCCAAGCTCTTCTGGCTCCTCTTTTGGACTATCACAGTCAAATTTATTTCAAGCAATAGTGTCTCAGGATGGAAAGGGTAAACAAAAATGGACTTGCTCTCTGCTGCCTTCACATGGCACATGTGTGGGAACTTTCACCTTATCTTGAAACATTTCCCAATTACCCACTATATTAATTCACCGTAACACTAAAGTTTTTTGTTTTAATTCATTCTGATTTTTTTGGTGTTTTTCTGAATCCCTTCTGTGTTCTTTTTTTTTAACACTTCTATCAATTTATGATTCTCATTTGGTAAACTTTGCTTGTGTACAGAGATGTTGGGTCCCCACTATAGCCGTTAGATGTTGAAGTTTTTACATATTGTGAATATTAAAATATGCAAAGTGAATTCATCTGACAATTTTGTGTTTGTTGTTTGTTTGCACACTTTCACTGTATCACACTTTTTTCCATTGCTTATATCCAATTACCGTAAATAACACACAAACACACACTTAAATCGTGATTTAGTAGCCAGCACCGATTTAATTTAAACTAAAGGCTGTTAAAAAAAAAACTAGCAGCAACTCCCTGTATGTTTTGCTTGCGCGAAAACATGGCGCCGCCCCAAATGATCCACCAATCACCATGGGGCAATTAGCCACCATTACAAGACTATTTTGCACCAATCACCAAGGGGCAATTAGCCACCATTACGAGCCTGGGGCGTAACAACAGCAAATCAATGAGGTCATGACCTTGACCCGAATGATATGCCCAATGATCTGGCTGATGTCAACTCAAAGGTGCCACAGCGTTTCCTGCGCCTACCTGCACCAATGCCTTTCATTGATAACTAAAGCCTAATTAATAATTTATTCCGAGAATGCTGACTGCGTGAACTGGCAAGGGGTCGAATCGCAGGTAATCTGCAACAGCGGGTACCTGCATGTCTTAGTCCTTAGCGGCTTTATTCTGAGCTATCTTTTAGCACACACACAACAACAAAATCTGGCTGCAATGCTGAGGCAGTTGGTTGGCAGTTACTAGTTTGGAAAATTTGCTGCAACTGGCTGCAGGTATCTAGCAATTTTCAGAAACATGTGTGCTCAAAGCTGTAAGGTTAACCCATTCCTGAGCATGTTTATTTTCGGTCTATGCTCTCCCTAGTCCCAGTTTTTTTATATATTTTTTTAAACTAAAAACTAGTCACGTTACTTAAAAAATCACCAAAAATTCAAAAATGTATGGAATGAGCTGAAACTTTGTATACTTCACTAAATGGAATGCATTACTTGATTATGTACATTACGTAGACCTGAAAAAGTTTTTAAATGAGATATTTTAATTGATTTAAATTTTAATATAATTAATTTTAATTGGGCCACGAATTAACTTGTGGCCGGATGTGTAGGCAAATTTTCGGGCCACGAGTATACTTGGGACCAGACACGAATGAGTTAAAACCCAGTACACAGTTAATCGGGCCGACGTTGGCTGCAGTTGGCAGGGGGCCGACTGCAGCCAACGTCAGCCCGATAGTCTTTCGTGTATTGGGAAACCGCGGATGATTTTTGCAAAGGTATATATCTATATGTACATGCTGCGTCACCCAGTGAACATATCAAACATATGGTCAACAACATCACTAGTATGAAGTCAGCAAAATAAAGATAGAGAACAAAACGCAAACAGAACAAGAGAAAGAAAACGGGCAAATGCTAGGACAAACTGGCAACAGAAATATGCTCCGGTCTGTGATTTTGGACCTAAGGGCCTTGAGTCATGAGCTCCAAAACTCAACGGCCAGAGCGGTACATGGCCTAGATCTGTAGGGTACAAAACTCACAGACCAGCACACAAATAGGAAGCTTCACGTCTGATGCAGTTGCTACGTTACACGAAGACAGGTTACAATTTGTCATCTCTTCGTCTGATGCAGTTGCTACGTTACAAAATGACGGTTTAAAAAAATTTGCGTGTCATGGAAGTTTAAAAGTTCCGAAAAAAATTATCAGCTGCGGTCTGTTCCATAACCCCTTGACTGCTGAGAAAAAGTGAACCCGATCCACCTGCAAGAGACACAGATTCCCTCATGAGTCCCTACAGTTGTGGGGGCTCATGCAGATCTATGCCACTTGCAGACACCACTAGATACCCACGTTCTTTGGCTGGCTACGGCTCTTTGGCCTTGAATTAACAAAGATTTCTGAAACACGATCTGCAAACACTGGCTGTTAACCCATATCATCCTGAGGCTAAAAGCTTCAAATTTGTACTCTGCCATATGCAAGCTACATTATAGTACTTACAGATAACTTTATAAGGATATAGACCAATGGCTTTAGTTCAAGGGTGGTGCCAGCATAGCTTGGCGCCTGTAGGCGCCAAGCTATTCTGGCACTACCCTTGAACTATTAGTCAAACTTATTTCACACACTGGTGTATTTCGAATGATAAGGAAGGAGTGAAAGGAGTTAAGGAGTGAAATGCACAAAACCATACAAACAAATGCGAAATTGTCCCCTACAGCACTAGCTACGGTGTCACCATTCTAATCAAAGGGTAGATTAATGATGATAGTTCAAGGGTGTGCCTGAACAGCTTGGCGCCAAGCTATTCTGGCACCACCCTTAACTCCTTACGCCCCGACGATGAAATTATCAGTTTTTTGTTTTTTTTAGATACCCTCCGAGGTCTGTATCACAGTTCTGGAGACATATCGACCATGATATTTCAAGGTTGGTGTCAGAATAGCTTTGCGCCTCAAGGCGCAAGGTTATTCTGTCACCAACCTTTAAATATCATGGTTGATCCACATCCTGTTGTAGTCTTTCAGAGCTTTATGGGTTAAACTATCATCACTGTCCATATTTTGCTGCAGATGAATCCAGACCAAAACGTTGATCGCTAAGCACGTAAACATAAAAGCTCAAAGAAATTTCCAAGAAAGAAAGAAATGCGCAGAAAAGGCAAGACAACACAATACATTTTCATGTTTTAACATACACATACACACAGAAATGGATTACACGTACTTACATGTACTTATTTTTTTCAATGAGGCAAGAAGTTATGCGCCTCACTGAAAAAGATAAGTACAGTGTTCATGACTTGTAGTCCATTCTATCTCTGTGTCTAAATTTGAAAATTTAATAAAACAGCATTGCAAATGAGGTTCACCTGTTTAGAGATTCTTCTCCACTACTTGAGAACGGCCCCCACGCCTATTTTTACCACCAGCCTCAAGTGGTCAGCAAACAAACCTCCAGGGGCTTTGTACACAACACAATAAAGACAGCACCAAATCCCGCTGAAGAGGACTGTGGTGGAGGCCCTGTTGACCTGCTGTCAAACAGTGAGAACATAGCTGCCTTGGGAAACGCTGCTGGTCTCCCCAATTTGAGGAAAGGCTCGTAGTGTGTGTGTGTGTGTGTGTGTGTGTGTGTGTGTGTGTGTGTGTGTGTGTGTGCGCGCGTGGGGAGAGCTAGCTTTTGGGGGTGTGAGGGGGGGGGGGAGAGAGGGCTTTGCTTGTTTAACTCATTCAGCCCCCGACACACCACAGGCGCCAAGCTATTCTGTTAGGCCCACCACCCTTGAACTATCATGGTCGATCCGTCTCCTTGTAATGCAGTCCTCTGAGGATAATACAAGAATGGCAGGCCATGGTTTGGTGGCTACAGAGACACTGGTGGGCTGCCAAAATTGATGTGTTTGGTTATGTGTGATTGACATTGGGAGCCCATGCTTTGCCTTCTTCTGGCAGGTGTGATTTGAGAGGGAGAACACATGTTTAGGTGTTGCGACCACCATCTTGGTGAACCCTTCCTACCTGCCTCCCCCCCCCCCCCCACCCCCTTCCCAGTTTTTGTAAAGTGACCCGCCTTACCTCTAAAATTGAGTTCAAAGATGGGGATCTGCCCTAAAAATTGTGACGTTATGGTCATGGTGTTTTAAGTTTTTGTGACTAATCAGTAGTGAACTGACAAGCCTTTTCATCACGAGTGCTGGATTTGCGAAACAAAAGTCACCATAGTTACAAAATCATGATGGATTAACCATCCCTTAAAAGCTTGACATGCTACAACAGCATGTGGATCAACCATGACCGTTCAAGGGCGATGTCAGAATAGCTTGGCGCCTGTAGGCGCCAAGCTATTCTGACACTACCCTTGATCTATCATGGTTGATCTGGCTCCAGAACGCCGACACACACCTCAAAGGATATTTTTATAAAAAAAAAGATAATTTCATCCTCAGGATGTAATGAGTTAAATTGTGACAGAACTAAATGACTTTGATCGTTTAGTTCCAGGAGTCTGACCCTGAGAGTTAATCAAGTCTTCATGAAGTTTTCAACAGTAACCACCCCCCCCCCCCCCCCCCCCCCCCTCAAATCAAAGAATATTGAGGCTTCCTTCAGAAGTGAAGCCTACATACTCTTTGTTCAAATACCCCCTGTGACAACCCTAGTGTAAGTGGCAGTCTTTCAGACAATTGGTTGTCTGTGACCGCATCAAGTGTCCACTGTACACACGTATTGCATTTCAGTGCCTGACTGCCAGCGTCCAGAGCAAAGAGACTGAATTCACTGACCTGTCAGACGTAAGCCATGTGCTTGAGCCCAGTGGGCAAAAGGACAACGGGACAAGTGCGCGGGCCAACTGCGGCCGACGCCGGCCCGATCGCATTCTGCCTACTGGGACGTGGCAAAGGTAAACGTGATAGGTTTGCCTGTCTGGGGAACACTGAACTAACTTATCTTTATCATGGGGCATTGTTACCGTACCTACCGAGAGGAAGAGATTCTCACGAGCCCCTGCCCTCACCAGCAAGCGGCATGGATTCTAACGGCCCCCGCGGCCGCACGGGTTCACGAGTATCTATGCCTCTTGCAGATTTATGAAAAAAAAAACAAGTTGGTTCAGATACTGTTGCTGTTAAAATAATTAATTTGAGTGAGTGTGTGGGTGGGACCGGAAAAAAAAGTTGAATCTTGAAGCGAGGATCTTGGGGCACTTTTTAAGTGAATTTTTTTTGTTTTGTTTTGTTTTTAAATCCGGAAATCCGGCTGTAGCCGGAAAAGTCCCACCCATGAGTGAGGTTGACAGACAGTCAATACTTATAGTCAGGTTTAGACCATCAACTAGCAGAGCCTATCATCAGCACACAGCTTTGGCACAACAGACTCTACAGCTTCAGAATCTGTTGGGGCGCATGCAAACCTATGCCAAATGTAGACGAAAAGAAAAACTGAGGCAAACGACGGTTCACACGCACATACATTGTCAATGTGCATCTGCCACCTCAGATGATTATCAATTGTGACCCCCAATAGACAATGTTCAGCTACCTGTTCTATGATGTCATCGCCAAGTGATAGGTTGCTGCTGCTTTTGGCGTATTGCAATAAACATAGATTTTGTCTTAGTAGGATGCAGAATCATAGAGTTGACTTTACACCATGCTGCTATATCATCGAGACTTTGTTGAAGGCCGTTTTCAACTACAATTATGTCTTTGTCACACTGTGTTGCTTCATAGGTTAGATGGTTGGTTGGTTGTACATTGCTTAACGTCCCATCAGCAACAAGACTTTATCAGGATCTGCTTGCACTGCTTGTGGAAAAAAAAAAAAAAAAAAATACTGAATGTATGTCGCCAGCCGGTCTAATACGCTAACTAAACCTAAGACCATTTAGCAACACACATCCAATATCAAGAGCGACAGACAGCGCAGACAGTAGGGAGAGTTTAAAAAAGGAAAATACAGGTGAATGGATCAATGATAGACAAAAACACATGCCCCAGAATAGAGGGGAAAACCCACCCTGTGGGGCTGACCAGGGTGACCCTAGGAACTAAAAAGTAGTTAACCCCACCCAAGTCCCCCAGGGCAGACCTGGGTGGGGGTTCGTAGGTTTGACTTAGAGGTAGGTCATTGATGTAAATACAAAATAAAAGAGGACCTAAGATTGACCCCTGCGGAACTCCGAGTTTAACATCTTTAGTAGAAGAGTAGGCTCCATTTACAATTACTTTCTGCTTCCTGTTTTCGAAGTATGATGTTGATTGATTGTACATTGCTTAACGTCCCGACAGCAACAAGGCTTTCTCAGGACGTGCCTGCACTGCTTGTGAAAAAAAACTAAACAGAAAATTGAATGTATGTCGCCAGCCGGTCAAATACGTTAAAAAAACCTACAACATGGGGCCTAAATAAAGCTAAGACCATTTAGCAACACACATCCAATATCAAGAGCTACAGGCAGTGCAGACAGTAGGGAGAGTTTTAAAAAGGCAAATACAGGTGAATGGACAAAGGGTAGACAGAAACACATGCCCCAGAATAGAGAGGAAAACCCACCCTGTGGGGCTGACCAGGGTGACCCTGGGAACTAAAAAATGCCTAACCCCACCCAAGTCTCCCAGGGCAGACCCGGGTGGGGTGAAGTATGATGTAAACAAGAAAACAGCCATGACGTTTCGAAGATAATGCTTAAGTTTGGAAATCAGTATTGTATGGTTCACTAAGTCGAAAGCCTTTTTCAAGTCAAGATAAATTACACCTGTCAGCTGTGAATTTTGCATATATATTTCAAAGCCATACATGCGTCTGTTAATCTGCTCAGAGCCATATGACATGAGTGCCGATGGCAAAATCCTGACTGAGACGAATGGAGCAACGATTCTAAGCAGTCAGACAGGTGTTATGTATTATATGCCTTTCGAGGGGCTTAGATAACACCGACAGCAGAGAAATGGGTCTATAGTTGTTAGGGTCAGTACGATCTTTTGATTTTGGCAGTGGAACAACTTTTGCGACTTTAAGGTCTGTATTGTTTTGAATACTTAAGTTGTGAATATAAGTAAGGGTCTCTACGATGTATGGTATGGACAACTTTAATATTTGAGAGAGAGAGAGAGAGCGAGAGAGAGAGAGAGAGAGAGATTGATTGATTGATTGTACATTGCTTAACGTCCTGACAGCAACAAGGCTTTCTCAGTACGTGCCTGCACTGCTTGTGAAAAAAAAAAGAAAAAGAAACAGAATATTGAATGTATGTCGCCAGCCGGTCCAATACGTTAAATAAATCTACGATATGGGGCCTAAATAAAGCCAAGACCATTTAGTAACACACATCCAACATTAAGAGCTACAGGCAGCGCAGACAGTAGGGAGAGTTTAAAATAGGAAAATACAGGTGAAAGGACCTCGGGTAGACAGAAACACATGCCCCAGAATAGAGAGGAAAACCCACCCTGTGGGGCTGACCAGGGTGACCCTGGGAACTAAAAAGTAGTTAACCCCACCCAAGTCCCCCAGGGCAGACCCGGGTGGGGCAAGAGTGGAAAGTGCTTCACCAGGACCTGATTAATAAGGTTACTGATTTAGTGATTATTGCTTCAACTTTGCACTTTGCAACATCCCCAGGCAATAGCTAGTGGAAAGATTCATCATAATTTAGAAATGTATACTGCACTGTGTGTGAACTTTGAGATCCTTAAAATACTTTTACACATAAATCTGAAGACACATTTCAGCACCATTTGTGTTTGTTATGCCTTGTCACACACCTAATGAACTTTAATAGCAGTTTGGACAAGCAATAAAAGCACACACGTAATCACACTTATTTATTCTGCACACTCGTTAGCATTTTTAGCTGTTTCTTGTGCCAATAGCGTTGTATTTCTAGAATGGAGTCGAGTCATTTTTAGGTTACTTGATAATTATAAAGATGTGCGCGGAACTGGATTGTCCTGTGTCTAAATGAACCAATCTAAACCTGTGTGTAGCGTTTTGTAACCACCTGGTACAGAAGTGTATGAACAGTTACGGCGGTAGTGGGCCTTTAATTACACACAGTGTATACAGGCAGTCAACTGATCATAAAACTCTTTCCCAAGCAATAAGGTTGACAACACGACAGGCCAGCCTCAGCATAAAGCGGTACCTGGAAGCCAGAATGTCAGGCTGAGTATTCACAACCACATTAACCCATTTAGCCCTGACACACTACAGCAGGAGATGGATCGATCATGATACTTCAAGTGTAGTGTCAGATTAGCTTGCGCCTGATCATACGCCAAGCTAATCTGGCACTACCCTCTAAGTATCATGGTCGATCCATCTCCTGCAACTAGTGCATGGTTTTGGTACATGTCTGTAGGGTCACGCCTCCAACATTTTGGAAATGCAGCCGTTGGGTTAAAATGGTAAAAGTGCCTGAATTTACAGAGACTTCTGAAGAAAAACCACCACAACTTAAAGGTCCTCCAGCTGACATCAGCCCTTAGCTGGCCCACTGGCTGTGCATAGACAGCTAAGGCCGACGTCACTGCAAAAACCTTTTTATTACTGGACATTCACCTTGGACGTAGCAAAATGCTCATTTTGATATAGGGGTTCAGCCTTCTGTCTAGTACCTGTACCTGTATTACCGGGTATTTATATACATGTGTGTGTGTGTTTGCGTGTGAACGTGACTGTGGTTGATCATGTAGTGCTCTCCTCTCTGAGGGATACAGGAAGTTCCCAGATCTTCAAATAACTGCTTACAAAATGAAACTTAGAGTGCATGTGATCTGCATTTTCCCTAAAATTTCCTTCTTATTTTACCAATCATGCACTGTTATTTTAAACTTCTAAACTGTATGGATGATACCAAGCATGCACTGTTATTTTAACTCATTGGAGGCGCGCAGCATATGGATATGCGGCTATTCGCCACATATCTGTATGCGGCGCGTCTCTAATGAGTTAAACTTCTAAACTGTATGGGCGATACCAATCATGCATTGTTATTTTAAACTTATTAAACTGCATGGGCGATACTAATCATGCACTGTTATTTTAAACTTCTAAACTGTATGGGCGATACCAATCATGCAACAGCCTGAAAAGGAAACTGTTATTTCCTCCCACACTTCACCTAAAAATTAAAAAAATGGAGACGGACTGAGACACAGCATCGGGTCACAAAAGCAAAATGATGGGAATAAAAATAAAGTTGACATTTCCTTATTAATATTGGGCCTTACTATTACCTTATTCACAGCTTTTTCAATGAGTTTCGCAACTTTGGGAAGCATACATAATTATGAAGACTTTGTACCAGCTACGCAAGATGGCTCGCCCATGATAGTTCAAAGGTGGTGTCAGATTAATTTGGTGCCTGGATAGAAGTCCACAAAGGCTGTTTATCACCTATCTAAGACAGTTCTGCCATAACAGTGCAAAGGTAAGCCCTTAATACACCACAGCCGGAGTTTGATGGACCATGATAGTTCAAGGGTAGTGCCAAATTAGCTAGGTGCCTTTTAAGGCGCCAAGCTAATCTGACACTACCCATGAACTATCTATCCCAGCTGATTCCTCACACACTGTGGAACCATACAGGAGATCGTGTCTAACACATCACATCCTGAGGCTGATTTTGTAAAACTTGCTTATTGTCCTACGAAGGCTGCATTACTGATTAGGAGTTCAGACCAAAAAGGTGACTGCCAAGCGTGTAATATGCAAAGAAGTACCCAACGGAGAAAGAAACACGCTTAGAAAAGACGGGTACAACACAATTTATTAATATTTCGGGTAAATACCCTTTGTCATAAACAAACAAACAGAGAGATTAGCCGCTACTTATCTTCATTGGCAGAAGGAATGTGGCAACAATTTCCTTCTGCCAATGAAGATAAGTAGCGGCTAATATCTCTGTTTGTTTGTTTGTCTATTTTGACAAAGGGTATTTACCCGAAATATTAATAAATTGTGTTGTACCCGTCTTTTCTAAGCGTGTTTCTTTCTCCGTTGGGTACTTCTTTACTGATTAGGAGATCTAGATCAACTGTTTTAGTTCAACTTCAAGGGTGGTGCTAGCACCACCCTTGAACTATCAGTCAATTTTTTTAAAGCTGTGGGTGTATCAGGATGAAAAGGGTTAAAGTCCTTCGCTGCTGCTCATTCTCCTTCTCAACAAGGGCTGGAGATTTTTTAACCAAGAAACTACAAGAGAGTAACTAGTACCAGCACTGCTAGACCCCTCTCCTAGGGGTAAGTTAATCAGTTGAGCAGCACCCTTGAGCTATATAATATGACAGTAACTACACCCCCTGCCGATGGGAAAGCAAGTCACCATGGTTGGTATAAATCACAAAGAATCAAATGTCCAACCACATCTCTACCTGTACTGCTCAAACTAGCATCCAACCTTGACACACCCACATTAATTCACAATTATTTTCGCACCAGTTAATATAAATAGCGTGCTGCTAAGCACTCACAGGGGAAACTGTACGTATCAGTTCACTCTGTGCAGAAAAGCAAGTTTCCTTGTAACAAGAAAGGTCCTTGAGGTAACAAGTTAAATAACAGGCATGGAACCCTCAAAACTTATAAAGCGCCTATAATAAAATAACGGGTATATTATCATGAACATGGCACTCTCTCTGTGCATCAATAAAAATATAGAGAAGCAGGACACATTGAGTGCTGTAGGATAAAAGATTAAACGAAACAAAAACAAACAAAAAATCCAACACCATACTGGCATCACATCTATCTATAGATCTATGCATTGTGTGCATGTATTAACCCTTTCAGCCCCATATCCCTACAGCAGGAGATGGCTTGACCATGATAATTCAAGGGTAGTGCCAGATTAGCTTGGCGCCTTGAGACGTCAAGCTAATCTGACACTACCCTTGAATTATAAGGGTCAAGCCGTCTCCTGCAACTGGTACCTATAGTCGTTAGGCAACACCTCCAAAATTTGAGAAATGGGACCTTGGGGCTAAAAGGGTTAAGTCACTGTGTGCGAGTTTTTTCATCACTATTCTATAAGTATGCCTGCACATGACAATGTGCTTGACAGCCGTCTTTAGTGACTATCCAGTGCGCAAGAGGCCGCTGGGCCGACCTTGGCCCTCACTCTGCCCTGTGCACGGCAATGTTGGCCTGATGGCCTTCTGCAAATTAGGTACAGTTCAGGCAATTAGAGGCGAAGGACTACTTGTCCACCATCAACACTTCAGAGCACAAGATCTTTCGGCAGGCGTTGGTCACAAATGGCCACCACACAGCCATGTGTTGTGCGATCACAGCCGACGTCAACCCCATGACCCTTTGCTTGCTGGCAAGCAAAATATCATTCCAACATCTGATGCACTTTATATAGTTGCAGGCGGTCATGGCATCACACAATTCATCAAATGATCACAAAATAGCATTTGCTAACTCCTTCACCTCTAGCATCAACTGCAGGAAACAGATCGAACATGACAATTCACAAGTAACGCATGATTATTGGTGCCTCAGGAGTCATTCCTACGTCACGATCCTTTTAACGAAAAATGTACCATGTGACCTTGCTACAAAAACCCTTGTAGCAACAAATGGCGGATTTCTTGTAGCCCTCTTTGTGGCGCGTCTTGAATGCCAGTTTTGTTCTATAAAAGATCACTAAAAGTAAAATGTCCTAAAGTACAAAGTTATTTTATGTTGTTCAAAACAATGCAGACGGCAACGTCATGAAAGATCTCATAATACGTCGCAAGTCTATTATGTATACCGGGCACATGATTGTATTCTTTCAACATCAGGCATGTCTGACGTGATCCAGGTCAGAAGATTTCAGCTCGATTTCTTTTACAGAAATAAAGGAGGAATGAAAACAAATATGTTAATTGGTATCAGGGGTTTGTTACACGGACCCAGTCCCTTGCAGACCTTCCAGAGGTCAAGGTAACCATTGTACCCTGAAGGCCTATTTGACCTCCAGAAGGCCAGAGCTACAAGGATCTGTGTAGCAATTTCGACCTTTGGGGTTCCATGGTTAATTTGATCTCTGAAAGGTTTACAAGGGTCAGTGTAGCAAACCTCTACTACAAATAATTTATAATTATATTGTCCATTAAACAACATGCATAAAATCTTTAAATGTAAAAATTCTGTCTGGCTCACACACACTGCATAAAACACACTGGTAAAATATACACCAAAGTCCTGATAAGAACTCCAGGGGATGATAAACATCACTTCTTATTACATGTAACACGAGTTTGAAATACTACTAATCTGCTGTGGAAGTGGAGGAAAGTGTTTGTGTTCACCACTAGTTTGTGTTTAACTTGTGTTTGTGTTAGGTTTATCTTAACTAGATTCAACTGTAATAACTTAATTTGTTCAATTTTTCCAAAATGGCTTGCTCTAATACAATAATGTCCATAACCCATTTAACCCCAAATCCATACAGCAGGAGATGGATGGACCATGATAATTCAAGGGTAGTGCCAGATGAGCTAAGGCGCCAAGCACATCTGGCACTACCTTTGAATTATCATGGTCCATCCATCTACTGCAACAGGTACATAGTCCTTAACTAGCACCTCCAAAATTTGAGAAATGTGGTCTTGGGGTTAAATAGTGGTAAAGGGTTGACACCTTGAAAAATATAACATTGCATAGTTATACGTACACTAAATCCCTACATTCACTTAAAGTTTTAGAAACAGCTGGGATTTAGGCAAGAGGCAAAGATTTACATAATCATACACATCCAACTGCAAAAAGCACCGATTCACATGAGCCCCTGCTGTTGGTGAGGCTCATGTGAATCTATAATTGCAGATGGATATGGCTGAGCGAGGCACATTCACCCTTACTGCCCAGAATAAGTGAACAATTCAGCTGCAAGTCGTTTCTTGTGAGCCGACTCATGAGCATCTACGCTTCATACTGACTTAACTTCATGTTCACTGGTCGGACAGAGTTCTTTGAAACATATTAACCCTTTTAGCCCCAAGGTCTCATTTCTCAAATTTTGGAGGTATTGCCTAATGTCAATGACTATGATCAGTTATAGGAAATGGATTGATCATGATAATTCAAGGGTAGTACCAGATGAGCTGAAGGCGCCAAGCTCATCTGGCACTACCCTTGAATTATCATGATTAATGCATCTCCTGCTGCAGGGTCCCAGGTTTAAAAGGGTTAATAACACAAATTTGAAACACAATGTGACCATGGCAATAACATGGAAAGGGTTAACACAATCTCAATTGCCCGACTTGAGTCGTTCGCCTGCAGAAGTGAGAAGCCTTCTAACCCAAATTTAACGTCAAACCTATGATACCCCCCCCCCCCCCCCCCCACAAGAACCTCCATATTATGGAGAAGGATAGAAGAAGAACAACAAAATAGGCGGTAATGAGGTGCAAATACACGAACCAGCCACTATACAATGTGTCCAAATCAATATCTGCGAACCAGATTTAATGCCGAGCAGTGTCCTCTGCTGCACTCTATGATAATGGCCACTGATAATATCCAATATTAAGTCACCCGACACTAGTAACAGTAAATAATTCATATGGAAATCAAAAGGTGGCGAAGCAAACATGCAGACAAAGAACAAAATATAGTTTATATAGTTATTGACTAGAATGTACTGTTTAAACATCCACTATCTAAGATAGTGGATGATCTAACAGTACATTTCAGTCAATAATTTCCAGGTGACATAATTACTTTCGGAAAAGCCCATACGCCCTCCAGATGTGCCTTATTATTCAAACTATTCGATGATAACCATCTACCACGCTCTGAAAACATACAAAGATGGAAAAGATGTCTGACGCGACGTGCATTTTTAAATCATTAAATTGTCTAAAACGTCTTGCGTTACATGCAAGTTCTATTGTGATCCCACAGTGCACATGTTAATAGTGAGCAAACATGTTGGCCTCAGCGACAAAGTGAGATTTCAACGTTTTATAAGAAGGGCGGGCAAAAAGACAGAAGCGAACGCACCTACCGTTCAATGCAAAGCAAACTCCAATTCCCGAACTTAAAATCCCACTGGCTGAACTGTGCAAGACTGTCTGCTTTCGCTCAAAATACCAGCCTCCCGTTCAGACGTCTGAAAAACTTATGCCTACACGGCGGAAGACCGAGTTGACACACCTTTCGCAAAAACAACTTCCTGTTCTCCACACGACATGGAGTGCGCATGCGTTTCGCAGGTAGCAAACATGATAATGGGGACACGTTGTCGTCTGCTGTCTGATTTCCTTGTTGAGCAAGTTAATTTGTTTGCTTTAGATAGCGGCGATTTTGCGCTGCCCAGGAGAGAAAGTTGAACTGACCAGGGCAAGTAGATCCCTAAGGTGCAGAGACGTGCCCTAATCCAGGTGCAGTGGTTAAGGCGCGCTGCCACCAATGCCGCTAAAAGGTGCGAGTTTCGATACCGGGTTCCGGCGTCGGACTTTTCTCCTCTAGTGTCGTTAATTCGGGCGGACCATCGGCCTCGGGGGTTCTTTCTCCGGCTCTTCTTCCCCCACGACTTTGGTATCAATTTCAGCCCACTTACCAAATTTAAAATATAAAACGATTTGAATTTCCAAAAACTTCTGTAGCTTGCTTGAGCTTGCCCTTAGCACCACGTCAATGTTCTGTTTATGTAGTGTGTGAATGAATGCGTGTGATTCACGTGAGCGTGCTTGTTAGGTTAAGTTCGCGGCGGCGCTTTGTGCCGATATTCCATTGGGTAAAGCGCCTATTTAATGCGCTGATTTATTTATTTTATTTTATTCGTAACTGAAAGGGAAAGTAGAAATTTGCAGTAGTACTTGTACATCTACCGTGCACTTTATACCCCAAAAGTTATTTTTGTAGCTCAGTTGAATGTCTGTATGCTTCAGTCTTTGAATGAATTAACAAACTTGGGTCTAAACTTATTATGCACCTCCAATCAAAAGAAAAATGTCCCTAGTCTTGGCATGGGACATTATATTTTTTAAAAAGATTTTAATCTTAAACAACCTCGCCCCACCCCAAAGAATTTAAATAAGTGATATGTTATATGTGTTATGATACGTGCCTCATTAACCCTTTTAGCCCCGGATCCCTACAGCAGATGGCTTGACCATGATAATTCAAGGACAGTGCCAGATTAGCTTGGCGCCTTCAGGCGCCAAGCTAATATTATGGCACTACCCTTGAATTATCATGATCAAGCCATCTCCTGCAACTGGTACAGTTGTTAGGCAATACCTCCAAAATTTGAGAAATGGGACCTTGGGGCTAAAAGGGTTAACAAGTTAACTCGTTAAAATTTCATCAGTACTGAATGTTCAAAGTTCTTTGTAGGGAGGTTTTGAAGAGAACAGACAGCAAAGCACCAATTTAGAGATAAGAAAAAGAAAAGAAGAATAAAACCAGTCAGTTTAAGACAGACTGAAGAGGTGTCTTCAGCTGTCTGCGGAAAGGTTGAGATTCCGAGGTCTTCAGAGATGCCAGCAGAGTGTTCCACAACTTTGGAGCTGTGCAAGTTCAGCAAATTCATGAGTAGAAGTGTGAGCAAATTGAAATGACTGAAAATGGTCCAGAGACTGTAAGTATACCCCATGACCAACAAGAGCCATAAATTCTCATGAGCCCCCGCTTCTGCAAGGGGTCATGAAAATGTATGACTCTTGCAGATGAAACAGGCTGGATGAACTTCATGAAGGGCTGTTCTGTCTAAACCAAAACGCTGAAATTCAGCTTTCTAGGATTGAAAAAAGCTCTCCAGGACTGAACAATGTTAACATGCTGGTTTGTCTAGTACACACACACACACAGAGTGCTGTTAAAACACAACCAAAGACACCATAGATTTATTACACTTACAGACATTTATTTCCATTATGCACAGAATCACATTCACTTTCTCCGATTTTCCCGTTTCTTTGTTTTGACGATTTGCCTTTGCTTTTGAAAGGACTGTATTTTCGATTTGCGTTTTCGTTCTTTGAGGATTTGGTCTGTGGATTTAAGCTCGCGTTTGCCTCCTTTGAATCCACCTTTACCTCCCTTGAATTTCCGCCTCTTGTTTCCAGGCGATGAGTCTGCGGAGTTCTGCATACCTTTCATATGTCCTAAAACACAGCACAACTTGCATGAACACAGAGCAGAGATGTGAGAGTTAACCCATATAACTTCAAGGCTGCATTTCAACTACTGTATGTACCAGTTGCAAGAGTAGATCAACTATGATAATTCAAGGTGTCAAATGGCCACAAGCTAATCTGGTACTATCCTTGAATTATCATGGTCAATCTATCTCCTGCTGCAGTGCGTCAGGGCTAAATGGGTTAAGTAATAGTTGGGACCAATCCCTTTTATTTAGTAGCAGGCACAGGTTCTCACAAAAACCTGCAACTGCAGGGGCTTTAGAGACTCTGTGACTCTGATGGAAGAACCTGGGTGAAGAAGTATCAGATGACAAGTCATTTGAAATTCTCGTGTCTGCAAGGCACAAAGTTACTTCCTAACTATACCAGGGATCAGTTGCATGAGCGATCTCAGTCCTGTGCAAGCCAATAAGCAAAGTGTTCAGCTATAGCACTACAACACTCGCCCCGCTATAGCGCCACAACACTCGCCCCGCTATAGTGCCACAACACTAACCCCACTATAGCGCCACAACTCACCCCGCTATAGCACCACAACACTCACCCCGACATAGCGCCACAACACTAACCCTGCTCCGCCGTGATATGGCCTTAGTTGCCTGCTTGGCGTAAAACCCAAATAAGAACTAACAAAAATAATAATAATAATACCGTTATTATATAGGCGCTTTTTCTCAATTTTTGGGCAAATCGACTCAAAGCGCCGCGAACTGAAACCCAACACGCACACTCACGTAATAGACACGGATTTACGCCATATAAGACAAACACAGTAACAAGACAGACGAAGGGCCAGTTCAGCTACTGAAGTTACTGAGATTTTTGATCGCTTGTATTTGAAATTTGTAAAGTGGCCTGAAACCGGTACTAAAGTGTGGGGGGGTGGGTGGGGGGGTGGAAGAATCGGAGTACCCGGAGAAAGAACCCGCGACGGTCCGCCCAAATTAACGGTGACACTTACCAGAGGAGAAAAGTCTGACGCCGGAACCCGGTATCGAACCTCGCACCTTTGGCATTGGTGGCAGGCGCCTTAACCACTGTGCCACGGACCGCCCCGGCTACAGACACACTAACCCCGCTATTGTGGAGCAACTTGCTTAGTGGCTTGCGCAGGACTAAGTTCACTCATGCAACTGGCCCCAAAAGAGGTGGTTTTTTTTGTTGTCCCTGGGGGGCCGGGGGGGGGGGGGGGGGGGAAGAAAAAAAGCAAACAATAAAATATCAACCAAACAAATAATAGATCAAACGAAACACCAAACAATGTGTATAGTGAATTATATAGGTGCTTTATCCAAAGTGCAATTTTAGCTCACCAGGTGAGACTTTACCTCACATTTGTTACTAGCATTAACCCATGACATCCTGAGGCTGATTTAAAAAAATGCTTATTGTTCTATGAAGGTTACATTAAAGACCTGGAGATCAACCGTTTTTGTTCAAGGGTGGGGACAGAATAGCTTCGCCTCAGGCGCCAACTATCATAGTCAAATTTATCTCAAGCAATGGGCGTATCAAGATGAAAAGGTTTAAGACAGAGGTGAGCACACATCATTCATGAAGGTGTACAACTTTCAGCCTAACAGTACAGATTCACAGACCAGCACACATTTACACTTTATTTCCATGCTCAACATTTGTCACGCCAAAACTACTGCAAAAACTTTCATGAAGATCAATAATTTACCCTTTGGCTGTCAGTAGTGTGATTGGTCAAGGTGATTCCTGCTGGAATCACCTCGACCAAAAACAATACTGACAGCCAATGGGTTAACTAAAAGGCGCGCTAACCTATGTGCGACATAAACCACGCACACCACAACCCCTGCCCCCCTTTTAGGAAGAGTCCACAACAGAAAAGAGACCTGGAAGGAGCGCGCGGATGGACGGAAGTGAGCGCTCGTTTCACACTATAGAGGAAGGAATATCCTGACTCACGTTTTCTGCCTCTTGTGCCAGTAACCTGAAAGCCCCGCCTCTTTTTGCCGTGCTTGCCATCGTCATCATCGCCGTCGTCATCATTTTCCTCTTGCTCCTCCGTTTTTTGCTTCTCTTTCCAAGTATTATAGGTGAGAGCAGTTAAGGGCCATCTGTACAGCTCAAGGCTTGCAAAAAATCTACTAGTCTGAGATGTAAACACTACGTCTGATCGGTTGGACAAGTTGGTGAAGGAGTAGACTCACTCAAGGGGCGATGCATTTGGCTTTGTACTGCACATATGGATGCAGCACATCTTGAATGAGTTAACCCTTTGGGTGTCCGTAGCAGTTTTAGTCGCGATGATTCCTACAGAGTACAGGAATCATTGCGAATAAAACCGCTACGGACACCCAAAGGGTTAAACATTGTAACATTCAAAGCATGACAACATGTTAGTTCTTTTTCTAACCCCCTTAATGCCAGCTGCTGGAAATGTCAAAGAAGCCACTACAGAGTCAATACCGTCTTCCCGAGACATACTGATATGAACGAGGTTGGCAAGAGGCATAGATCTTCATGCGCCCCTCATGACGATATATGCCTCTTTCATTTGGGTGTTGTATGGTGCACTGTTGTGCATGACAACTGCAGTTATTTTTGTACAATTAGCTTCTGTTGAGCACCTAGAGCTCTAATTTCCGAGGTTACGCACTAAACAAGTTCTCATTATTATTATTATTATTATTAAAGGGGTGGGGGGGGGGGGGGGGGGGGTAATAAAGATGTAACAATGAGAATGAGTTTATAAAACAGAGTATGACTGCCTTCTCACTCTGCAAAATAAATCATGAGTGCCATCATTGACAGATACAATGGTCTACATTACTTCACCATAACTGAGATTGCACCCTCCCTGAAAAAGGGTTAGAGTTGTATAAAAGGATATAGGTTGGACTTGTAGGAGGCTGGAATCCAGTTCCCACTCTCCGTCATTATTTTCTTGGCCTTCCCTTCTCCGCTGTCTCCCACAAACCTCTTGCGCTTTCGGTCCCTGCAAACATAAAATCATCAAATTATCTGAGAAGAAAATTAAATGTATATACAACTTCATAAAAAAACAAAAAAACAACTCGGTGCCTTTCTAAAGGACACCTGACACACAAATCTCAAAGCATGCTTGACAAGGTCATGATCATATTATTCATGTTGTAAAAACACAGAAGCTAGATGGCTGGACAAGCCATATCATAGGCTCAATTTTGTTATTGCACATGATCCAATAAAACCTATCTTTTTTCGAGACGTGCCGCCTCCAGATACGTGGCTTAAGCTTAAGCCGTGTATCCGGAGGTGGCACGACTCGAATGAAGAAATCTTGTGAAATTTGATGTAACTCACCATTTGCGTTTGTGGTCTAGCGACCTCATGTTCTGGTCATCATCCCCTGTGAAGTCAAGCACTGCACTGCTGATCTCACTGTTAAAACCGCCTCCTACGCTGTACCTGCAAGAGAATAGAGTTGAACACAGCCCAGTATCAAGTAATGCAAGATCTGAAAAAGAGTACAATTAACTCATTCAGCACTGACAAGCTGCAAGTTATGGATAAGATCTCACTGTTGCCCCTTCACTGCCATGAAAAATTGAACAACCACCCAACCGCAAGAGGTGCAGATCCTCATGAGCCCCCACAACTGCGGGGGCTCATGAGGACCCGTGCCTCTTGCTGAACCACTGTGTATCTTTGACCGCTGAAGATCTCTACCTTGAATTTACAATTATTTCAAAATCTCAATCTGCGTCCACTGGCTGTGAAGGGGTTAAAGCTGCTCCAATGTTGTAGCTGCAATACAGTATGATCGATCCGACCAATGTGACACATTACAACAAAAGTACAATTAACCCATACAGCACCGAGAGGCTTCAGCAAGATATGGACCGACCCACGTGGGTCGTCTTCCTGAATGCGCTACACTGACCAGCGTAATGAATTGATGGAGACAACCATTCCAAAGGTGGTGCCAGAATAGCTTGGCGCCAAGCTATTCTGGCACTACCCTTGGAACTATCATGGCCGATCCGTCTCCTGCACTGTTGTACAGTCTTCGATGAAACGCTCCCAAATTTGGGAATTTCAATACTCGAGCTTGAGTCAATCTGTCTCCTGAAATTGAAATGGCTGATGCACTCTGCGCAGTCGTCACAAATCTCAACCCCAAGACTTGCTGTGGCAAGTGATCGACACTTGTTAACCCTTTTAGCCTCAGGACCCTGCAGAAGGAGATGGATTGATCATGATAATTCAAGGGTAGTGCCAGATGAGCTTGACAGTGCCAAGCTTATCTGGCACTACCCTTGACTTTTTATGATCAATCCATCTCCTACAACTGGTACATAGTCATTAGGCAACACCTCCAAAATTTGAGAAATGGGACCTTGGCGATAAAAGGGATAAAAACCACTTTATTTTCACTTTTACAGGACAACTCCTAACTTTGGCAATAGATGTTCGGAAATCAGCACTAGGTCAAAATTACATGTGGAATTACAATTAACAGTGGATTAAAAGCCCAAACATGCGATATCACATGTTTTTAAGGCTTGTAATCCAGTTTTCATGGAAATACTTGTAAATTTTGACCTACTTCTGACTTACAGAAATCCTCTGCGCATTTTAACCCAGTGACATACTTTCAAATGTTTCACATACCCTGCTTCCGACTGAAAGTCGGATGGTTGGTACGCAAGATAGTGCTCACTATCCTGTGACGGTGTGGGTGTTTTCTTCTTCTTTTTCGGGTGATCTGCCCTGCTCTTTTTCTTCGATGGTCCTACCATACCCTTGAATAAATCCTGTGAAAAAAAGCAGTAAAAATGTACGCTTCCAAAAGAAAACAAATCACTCTTTTTCTACAAAACTAAAGGAAGAAGAAGGAACAAACAATACATCAAAAAACTACATCAGCAAAAGGTATCAACAAATATAAATATCTCAATACATTTTCTACTTCAGGCATCAACCCCGACATCAAAAGATTCCTCATTAATTCAAGGTCATAACTGGATGTTCTGTCAGTGCCAAAGAAGAACATTATCAGACTATCGCTAAAACAGCTCCATCACTGTAAAAACCAACAACCAGCTTGCGTGAATGACAAAAGTCAAAGCACACACGCAAGCATGCAAAACATAAGAAACTGTGTCTCTTCTTCTTTTACTTAAAGTGAAAGACCCTTCACTGCTAAAAAAAAAAACAACTACACCCAGCTATTACACTGAGACATAGATCCTCATGAGCCCCCGCTCATGAGGACCTATGCCTCTTGTTGGCACCATTTGTGCTTATTTTCACTGGACGGCCGGGGCTCTGGCACTGAATTAACTAGTTTTAGATATAATCTGCTTCCACTGGCAAAGAAAGGGTTAAGTAGAGGATTGCACCACTCTTCATAACCATAATGGTTTCGACCTTACAGTTTCGCCAAGTTGGAAAGCTGAAGAAGTAGGGGCTGTAAGGAATAAATTCCCAGAGGTGCACACATCTTACCTGCAAGTCCTCATCACTCTCTGCATTCACAGCAGCCAGCGGAGCCTGTTCCTCGTACACTATCTCTGCTTTCCTCTGACGAGCGCTACTGACTATGTGTTCGTGCACGTCTCTTTTCTGCTTCATGATCAGGTGGGCCTGCTTCTTGGCTGTAGCGTTCACTTCAAATATCGTCTGTGGACAGATTAACTCATTCAGCCCAACGGCCATATTATATAAAAAAAATGGAGGCATCATCTAATGACTATGCACCAGTTGCAGGAGATGGATCGACTGTGATAATTCAAGGGCAGTGCCAGATTAGCTTGGCGCCGATAGGCGCCAAGCTAATCTGGCACTACCCTCGAATTATCATGGTCGACCCATCTCCTGCTGCAGTTGCGGGGGCTCATAAGGATCTATGCCTCATGCTTCAGCCGCTTTGTATCCATGTTCCTTGGACAGCCGAGGGTCTCTGATTACTTCAAACACAATCTGTGTCCACTGACATTGAAGGTGTCAATGCTGTGGACTACTTGAGCCCCTTTTAGCCCAAACACCCTACAGCAGGAGATTTACCATGATAATTCAAGGGTAGTGCCAGATTAGCTTGGCGCCTTCAGGCGCCAAGCTAATCTGGCAGGCACTACCCTTGAATTATCATGGTCAATCCACCTCCCACAACTGGTAGTCATTAAGTAACACTTCTGAAATTTGGGAAAGGCACCTACGGTGCTAAAAGGGTCAAATTGATGGCACTGGTACGTTGGTTCTGTAAAAAAACCCAATTATTTACAAAGAGTGGATCACAGCTAGCACAAACATCATGACTTTCCACTAGGTACTTACTGAACCTGCTTTGTAGTTTTTCAAAGCTGACAGCATTTGCAGTCTTACTTCCTCAGAATCATCCGTAGCATCCTCTGAAACAATCAAGAGTACCATCAGTGTGGGTGACAGTAAATGAACAGATGGATGGATGGACGGACGGACGGACGGACAAAAAGAAGGACAAATGAACCAATGTAAACATAGTTTTGAGTAAATAAAATGCCAGCAAATTTGAAGCTGTTGGCCAAAACACACACACATGTCCAGCCACCTCCAACGACCTATCTGCAGTCTTATCATTTTACTGCTTACCAATTAGGCAAGAATTTCCATTGCACTGTGTCCTGTGAAGCATTATACTTACTGAAAATGGGGTGAGGTCCAAGGATGACTCCGTCTTTTTCTAACTGCTTTGCACGCTTGACTGATTCCACTGCCGGTGTGGGGCGTGACCGCAGGTACTGTTTGTATGCATTTTCGCTGACCCGTTTCATGTTTTGCTGTAAAGATAGTCGACTTTGCTTACAACAAGGTCTGACATACTGGTAATAACAGTCAGATAAAACAATGTTTTATCAAAAGTCCATACCATGCTTTTTCTTTGTAAAGTACTTAACTCACAACAAACTGAATATAACAACAAAACAAGTTCCAACCACCCACCCCCCCCACCTCCCCGCCCCCACACCCCCCTTTCCTCCCGCCCCCCCCAACCCCCCCTCCCCATTGTGTTATCTGAAGTTGACTGTACATACACTTTAGACAGACAAGATGGAAATAAACAAAGGTTTGTTCTTTTCTTCTAAACCAAAAGGAAACCCATCTGAATTCAATCTCTTATAATGGAAAGAAATTAAAGACATCACTCATGGATTTGAAAAATGATATAAAAAATAAAAAAATTCTCACCAGGTCAATTGATTCTTTGTGTGCAGTGGCCAGTTCATCCGACTGGTCATCAATCAAATGCTGAGGGATATCACCGTAGTAACCATCCTCATCTGAAAAACAAACATCTGCAGGTAAAAGTTGGCACCTGTGAAACTTCATGTAAAGCTGTAAAGAATGTTGAACACCTTATGTAAAACTGTTCGTACTTTTCTGAGGACTGTTCAGACTTCCATCCCCAAACACAAATTTTGTCAGCATGTACAAACACTGCTTACCCTCCACTGTTTTGTTGAATGGCACGAGTTTCAGCGGTCGCCCCAGGAAAACGTGAAGGTCGACCAAGTACGCAAGTTCATCCGACGACACCAGAGAATAGGCGGAGCCACTTCTACCTGCTCTGGCCACTCGACCTGAAAAAAATAACAACATCGCATTAACCCCTTGACTTCTGATAAAAAGTATCATGATCCAACTGCAAGAGGCATAGATCCTCATGAGCCCCCACAAATGCGGGGGCTCATGAGGATCTATGCCTCTTGCTGACACCACCTTGTATCTGTGTTCCTGGGACGGCTGGGGCTCCTTCAGGTTTGATTAACAAAGATTTCAAAAGGACAATCTGTACCCATTGACAGGAAATGCTACTGAAGATACCACTTTGCCGAAAAGACGCAATCCCTTAAATGTTGCTAATGACGATACTGTTCTGCAGAAAAGACGTGTAAACCCCTTGACAAGTGCTGACTAAACCATCTGAAAGAAAAGATGTATAACCATACATCTTATCTGCTGATCAGTATCGTCAGATCATAAAGTCTTCAGATAATCTGTGGTGGTGGGGTTGAGAATGAGCTACAGTAGAACCTGGTTTGCGCAACACATTTTTTTGTGAGAAAAAGTGGTCTTAAAAGATAAGTACTATGTTAACTCATTCAGCCCTGACACACTACAGCAGGAGGTGGGTCGACCATGATAATTCAAGGGTAGTGCCATGTTAGCTTGGCGCCGACAGGCGCCAAGCTAATCTGGCACTGCCATTGAATTATCATGGTCGATCCATCTCCTGCAACAGTCGTTAGATGACATCTCCAAAATTTTGAAAATACGTGCGCCGGGCTGAATGAGTAAGAGAAGTCTTTCAGGGCCAAAAAGTGTCTAAAGACCATCACTTAGGCGGCTACAGCCACAGTCACAGCTACAGCCTTCTAAATGATGGTCTTTAGTGACAGTTAATCCCTCATAAGGGGGGGCCGCTCAAAACAGGTTCTGTTGCAATCACCATGCATTCATTACTCACCGACTCTGTGCACGAATAGTTTCGGTTTGGCCGGAAAGTTGTAGTTGATGACGTTATCAAGTAAAGGAATATCAATTCCACGAGCCGCCAAGTCCGTCACGATCATCACCATGGCCTGTCTCTGGCGGAATTTCGCAATGTTGATTTTTCTAGCCGTCTGGTCCAGAGAACTGTAGATGTATGTGTTTCTGACTCCGCATTTTGTCAGCAGCTGTACAGACAGACAAGTGCGCATATTTTGACCCTTTCACTGCCGAGAAAAACTGAACACCACCCAACTGCAAGAGGTATAGATCTTGTTCAGCCCCCGCAATTGTGGGGGCTCATGAGGATCTATGCCTCTTGCTGACCCCATTTTGTATCCATGTTCTTTGGACAGATAGGAGTTTTTGGCACTAAAATAATAAAGACTTCAGAAACATGATTATCCTGGATACTGGAAATCAGTGTGACATTTGTTGTTGTGAACATGACAGTGTGCACATCAACAACAAATAATAATAACAAACTTAATAAAGACAAAATTTGCCATGTAATACTATAACTCCTTGCAGGTATCCACAAGAAGTTGGTCAATACAATAGTTTGCACAACAATATTCGATGAAAAAAAAAACATCCATGCATCAAGGGGCTGGAAATCTAGTCAATATGCGATACGCCCCCCCTTCGGAGGGGGGCTTCTATAGTCGCTACTTCCGTCACTTACTTAGCGCATCCTTCTTTCATATCTTTTTTTTGGTGCTTCGATCAAACTTGATATACGATCATTGGTCGATATTGCACATTTCTCTCCCCTGACAATGCTTTTACCGACTTTACTTAAAAAAAATTAAAAAAATAAATAAATAAATAAAAAAGGAATATTTTAAGATGTCCACAGAATACTAACTGCTTGCAGGTATTCAACATGATGCTTCGTTGCTGCAAAAACAACCGTCTGTTCTCCTGTGCCGACGACTGAACGCAGCAGATACAGCAACATGGCTGGCTTGGCATCCGCTCGACATGCCAAGAAAGACATCTGGTGAAATACAAATGCATTTGAAGATATTCCACATTGTCTCTTTCAGATGCTCTTTATTTTCAGGGGTGATACATTGTAACAAACATTACACATACGATACATACATTCAGGAACGTGTGCACAAAGTATTACACACACACACAAACACATTCCAGGCACCACAGTACAACTACAACACAATCCTCCACAGCCAATGCTAATCGGTGGGGTAATGGAGTAGAAAAAGGTGTGTTTTTAGCGCAGATTGAAAAATGTATTTTTCTCTAAAATGTATTTTTTCGAAAAATACTTACCGATGACATTACTATACCCCTTAACTTAACCGATTTCAGCCTAAGACCCTTTGTGTGTACTTACACGACAAGGGCCATAACTCAGAGAGTTGTATCCTAGTGACCGGGTAGTCTCCCCTCCCTCCATCTGGTCACGTGAGCCGTGCATTCCCGCCAGTCTTACACTTAGCGTAGAGGCGGCAAGCAGGGTAGGTGGGAGTGTCCGAGTAATGCCATCGGTAAGTATTTTTCGAAAAAATATATTTTAGAGAAAAATACATTTGTTTCCTCAAAATACATTACCGATGGCATTACTATATGGAAGAATAGCGAAAAGAAGGAGGGTGCCACCCAAAACCCACCATGGCTAAAAGCTTAGCTTCGAGGGGCAACCTCCCGATGATTTCAGCTAAGAGTTACCTATGGCACCAGCGGCGCTCGGAGGGAGTGTTGCGCTGCCGAGAGGTCTCCGACAAGGGCCAGGTTGTCTCATTAGAAGATAGAAGCGGGCGAAGGTGGACTCTGCTCGCCACCCGACCACTGCAACGATGTCTCTGACTGTGCAGTTGCGGTCGAATGCAACGCTGGCGGTGACCGCTCTGACTTCATGAGCCCGTCTTGGCACCCAGTGGCGAGAGATCTTTGTAAGCGGAGCGGATGGTCCATCCCAACCAGGACGAGATCGTCTGGGTGGAAATGTCAGCTCGGCCTGGGACCAAGAGCAGGAAGAGGCGGGAGCGGCCTCTCCTGATGGGCTTCACTCTGTGCAGATAGACTTTTAATGCTCGGACCGGGTCCTGCAGTCGTGACGTCTGGTACCGGTCGAATCCCGTAAGCGGGCGAAGACTCAACACCTGTGAAGGATTGGTCAGAAGTTGAACTGAACCGTCGGTCCTGAACTGCATGCAGGCTGGGGCTACTGAAAGTGCATGCAGCTTGCTTACTCTGCCGAGGAAGCAGGTCTTCCTAGTCACGTCCGCGAGGTGGGCGAAGGGAAGCGGCTCGAACCGACTGGAGTTCAACCAGAGCGACTGGGCGCTGGACGTCAAAGTGGGACATCAGGTCTGAGAGGTCCTTGCACGCTCCCTGGTCTGATAGGCCTAAGTGCCGATAAGTGTCTGCCACCATCGAGAGGTAACCACAGATGGTGATTGGGGCCAAGTTCTGCTCACTAAACAGCCTCAAGAAGAACTCAGCCAGCTGAGGCATGGTCAGAGCCGTGGAGGAGAGGTGCTGGGACTTGCACCACGACTGTAGGACCCTCCATTTTCCTTCATACACCTGGAGGGTGGATGGTCTGCGGGCTGCCGCAATTGCCTCCACTGCTGCATCTGAGAAACCTTGCGCTGTGAGGGCTTGCGGCACAACCTCAAGGAGTGAAGCAGAAGTCTCTCCGGGCAAGGGTGGAAGAGATTCTGCCTGGACTGCTTCAGCATCGTACGAGGCGTGGGGAGCCGGAGAGGAGGGTCGGTGGCGAGGCTCAAAAGATCTGTCGTCCAAGACCTGTTCCAACTGAACGGTGTGACGAGCAGTAGGACCGTGTTGCAACCCTGGAGCTTGAGGAGCACCTTGGGCACCAGCACCGAGGGAGAATAAGCATAGGCTATGAGGCTCTCCCAGGAAACAGACAGAGCGTCCACCACCCATTTGAGGGGTCAGGGATGGGCGAGACAAATAGCGGGAGCTGCTTTTTTCACCTGGTCGCAAACAGGTTGATCATGGGCGTCTCCTAGTGTGCACAGATTATCCGGAAGATGTCCGGCCGGAGGGACCACTCGGTGTGGAGGGGGTGTCCTCGTCGTGAGAGAGAGTACGTGAGAACATTCAGGCGTCCCGGGATGTGCCATGCTCGGAGCGCAATCCCCCGATCCCTGCCCCACAGGAAGATCTGGTAAAGTAGCATGCAGAGGGCCGGGGACCGAGTGCCGCCCTGCTTCTGAATATAGGCTACCACCATCGCATTGTCGGACAGGATCAGGACTTCCTAGCCGCTGAGCTGCAATTCCCAGTTGATGAGCGCCAACCACACCGCCTTCAACTCCAGCCGGTTGATATGCTTGTCTCGAAGGTCCGCTGCCTACCGGCCTGAGACGGTGCTGAATTCCGGCAGTAAGTGGGCACCCCATCCGACGAGGCTTGCATCCGTGCAAATAGAGAAAGGAGGTGGAGGAGTGAAGAGTGGGACTCCCGTTGCCAGCCAAGAGTGGTCTGTCCATCTGAGTAGATGCGGCCGGATCAACAGCGGGACTGGGATCGAGGCTGAGAGATCTCCTGAGGACGGACACAAGTGGAGCAGCACATGGAGCTGTAGCGGTCACGAGTAGAGCCTGCCGAGGGGTAGCAGGTCCACCGCCGCGCTGATTAGACCCAAGAGCTGGAGCCAGGTCCTGGCCGGGACTGCGTCCGCTAGAGAGACCTGAAGTGCTAAGACTGCCACCTTCTGGATCCGTACCCTGTTGAGGTCGGTCAGGAATTCCATGCCCAGGTGAACAAACCTGCGAGACGGCACCAAATCCGACTTTCCCTCGTTGATGATGAACCCGAGCCGGCGAAGAAGCGCTAGGAGAGCGTCCCTGTCCACCTCTAGAGAGGCTGCGGCCTGATTCTTGAGGAGCAGGTTGTCGAGATAGTTGGAGGTAGGGCTCGAGGAATTCTGCCTGGCTCTGGCGACTACGCTGTCCATAATCCTCGTAAAGACCCAAGGGCTGAGGTTGAGACTGAAGGGTAGGGCCCGAAACTGATAAACGACCCTGTGAAATGCAAATCGCAGGTAACGCCGAGAGGCCGGATGCATGGGAACGTGCAGGAATGCATCGGACAGGTCGAGACTGACCACATAGTCCATAGGCTGTACCAAGGCTCGTAAGGCTCTCGACGTCTCCATGCGAAAGGAGGCAGTGTTGATTCTAGGATTTCAGAAAAGTGAGCCCAAAGGCTCCCTCTAATCAAAAAAGGGAGCCCCTCAAGGTGTAAAAGGGAGGCCCTCAAATCGCGTTGCACTGCTTACTTTAAAACGACATATATACACACATTCATACATACAGTGGAGTCCGCTTAACACGAATTTCTGGGGACACGGAAAATCACTTCGTGTTAACCGTATTTCGTGTTAACCAATATGGCCTCAAAATTGATCACGGCCCTCAAGGAGAAAGTGTGTAAGACGTGTGCGTGAATGAGTACCAGGTTAAAAGTGCACGACATTATCGTACTTTCTATGCATACCTTCAGCTCGCTAGGAAAACACAAGGAAACGTGTACAGCTCGAGTATTTAATGTAAATCCATCAGGTAAAATCCATACTAAGTTACAATCCTCAGGTAAAAGCAACACAGGCTGAAGTACAATCCCGCATCGGTAAAAGGGTTGTGTTGGTACACGAATGATACAACATGAATACAGTACAGAAATGCTAGCCAATGAGAAGACAGATTACAACAGCCGAAGGCTATTCAGCCAATCACAGACTAGAGTTCACTCTGATCTGTCATGTGTACTTCCACAGCACGAGAGCGACACGTGAATTGGTTTTCTGTGAATGGAATCTGTGTTCGTGTTAAACAGGTGAATAATAGTGAAATTGCCCTGGCTCGACTCTGGCCACACTGCACCAAGACGCTCGAGCAGGCTTTTACGCAGCAGCGGTGCGGCCGCGCTGGTCGTGCAAAAAAGCGTCCAGTTTCTTTTTTCTGCGATTCTTCGGCCGCGCTATCGGTGTTTTTTTTGCGATTTGGAGCATAATATTGCGAGAAATCGCGCAAAACGTGCTCTAGAATCAACACTGAGGAGGGGGCGACAATAAACTTGTTCAGGGCCGAGAGGTCGATGACCGGTCGCCACTTGCTGCTGGGCTTCGGAACCACGAAGAGCCGACTGTAGAATGCCGGGGAGTCCCGTTGAGCTACTACTTCCGTGGCGGCCTTCTGGAGCAGCGCAGCAATCTCCCCCTGAAGAGCGTCCGCTTTGCGCAGGTCGAATGGTATGCGCGTCCAGAGCAGTAAATGTCTCAGCGGGGGCGGGGTCTGAAACAAGATCTAAAGTCCTGCCGACATTGTGTCGAGTATCCACGGGTCTTCCGGCAGCAGACCGCCACTCGTCGCTGTGCCTTGCTAGCCTCCTGCCAACTGGAGACCCTGCAGGGATCGGCGGGGGTGAAGTCGGGAAAAAGTCACTGGGCCCTCCCCCGCCTGAGCCTCCGGCCCTCCCCCGCCTGAGGCACAACCGGTGGGGGCCTGATGTCTGGGTCTGGGAGACAGTCTGGTAACCAACCGGGAGGTGGGTCTGAAGCTCTGCAGGGCGCGACCCATGTCCTTGCGGGAAGCTGGAATCCGGGAGGAATCCTCACTGGGAGCGCTAGGCCACAGGTCCTTAGCCGCGCCCTCAACCTCTTGCCAGGTAGAGCCAAAGAGGAGAGGGGATGCCAGGGCAACTCTTCAGCACAGAGTCTCGTCTCATCAGGTCACAATTCGCAGCCGCCGCAATGGAATTGGTCGCGATGTGCACGGCACGATTTTCTGTCACAATGAATGAGTGGACGTCCCGCAAACGCGCCTCGTTTGGTCACTCCCAAAACTCCTCCACACTCCGCACCATTTGACAAAAACCACAGTCAACAGAGTACAGACCTTCATGAACAGTTGCCTTAGAAGAATTTTGAAAATCCACTGGCCAGAGAAGATCAGCAATGTCAGACTCTGGGAGAAAACAGAGCAGATAACAGCAGAGAATGAAATTGGGCGAAGAAGATGGGGATGGATCGGTCACAGTCTGAGAAAGCCAGCTTCCAGTATCACTAGGCAGGCATTGTCATGGAACCCCCAGGGAAAGAGGAAAAGAGGTAGGCCGAGAAACTCCTGGCGTCGAGACCTCCAAGCAGACATCAAGAGACTGGGAACCACCTGGAGTAGAATCGAAGGAGAAGCACAGGACAGGAGTTGCTGGAGGTCTCTCGTCGACGGCCTATACCCGGGTAGGGGTGACAGGCGTAAGTAAGTAAGTAAGTACTCCGCACCATCCCCTGCGTGGCCAAGTGCAAAAATCTCGCACAAGCCAGGGAGTTCCGAATTAGACTTGACGTGTGGTCCAGAGCGGGGGGGGGCAAGAACCGACGGGCGGGTACATTGACTCCAGCTTTTAACTCCAACGCTGGGAGAGGGCAGGCGAAGGCTTGAGAGTGTCCCGGGTACCAGGCTTGCCGGAACTTCATATCGACGCCAGTCGTCCAACGGGTGTCCGCAAAGAAACCCCTATCCCGCAGCTAGCCCTGGGATAGGTGCTCATTAAAGGCGTCCGAAAGATCTCTAAATCCCGGGGGCTGAGGCAAAGTATTTGTACCCACTGTTTGGAAAGATCTGGGAAGAGGAGGTGATGCTGTCTGACTGGAAGGAGGGGTACCTAATCAAGCTTCCCAAGAAAGGCGACCTCAGCAAGTGTTCCAACTACAGAGGAATCACCTTGCTGTCAGTACCAGGAAAGGTCTTCAACAGGATCATCCTGGAGAGAATGAAGAGCTCCGTTGACCCCCAGCTGAGAGACCAGCAAGCAGGATTCAGGAAGAACCGATCATGTACAGACCAGATCGCCACTCTCCGCATCATCGTGGAACAGTCTCTGGAGTGGAGCTCCCCGCTGTACGTCAACTTTGTGGATTATGAGAAAGCATTTGACAGTGTGGACCGAGAGACTCTGTGGAAACTCCTACGACACTACGGTGTACCCACAAAGCTCGTCCGCCTGATCAAGAGCAGCTACGATGGCATGACATGTCGCGTGATCCACGAAGGGCAGTTCACCAGGGAGCTCCAGGTCAGAACTGGTGTCAGGCAGGGGTGTCTGCTGTCTCCGTTCCTCTTCCTACTGGCCATAGACTGGGTCATGAAGATGACCACAGAGCACAGACAAAGTGGAATACAGTGGACACAGCTTGACGACCTCGATTTTGCAAACGACTTGGCATTACTGTCCCACACTCATCAACAAATGCAGGACAAGACCACGAGGCTTGCTGACATCTCGTCCCAAGTGGGCCTCACCATTCACAAACAGAAAACAAAGACAATGAGGCTGAACGCAACCAGGGAAGAACCAGTCTTGCTTGCTGGCACCCCGTTGGAGGAGGTGGAGTCCTTCACCTATCTCGGGAGCATCATAGACAAAAAAGGCGGCACTGATGCAGATGTCAGAGCACGAATCGGTAAAGCCAAAGCAGCCTTTCTCCAGTTGAAAAAAGTGTGGAGCTCCAGAGAGCTGTCACAACACACCAAAGTCCGGATTTTCAACTCCAATGTAAAAGCAGTTCTCTTATATGGAGCAGAGACTTGGAGATTGACAAAAACCACAGTCAACAGAGTACAGACCTTCATGAACAGTTGCCTTAGAAGAATTTTGAAAATCCACTGGCCAGAGAAGATCAGCAACGTCAGACTCTGGGAGAGAACAGAGCAGATAACAGCAGAGAATGAAATTGGGCGAAGAAGATGGGGATGGATCGGTCACAGTCTGAGAAAGCCAGCTTCCAGTATCACTAGGCAGGCATTGTCATGGAACCCCCAGGGAAAGAGGAAAAGAGGTAGGCCGAGAAACTCCTGGCGTCAAGACCTCCAAGCAGACATCAAGAGACTGGAAACCACCTGGAGTAGAATCGAAGGAGAAGCACAGGACAGGAGTTGCTGGAGGTCTCTCGTCGACGGCCTATACCCGGGTAGGGGTGACAGGCGTAAGTAAGTAAGAGGCAGAGTATTGAAATGCTTTGCCTGAAACGGGGCGTCGACTGAGGTCACAGCCTTCCTCTTGAGCGGTGGAGAGGGCGGGCATGCCTCCAGGGGAAGAATAGCTGAGATCATACGTGCTGCCTCATCTAGGGCTCACGAAGTCTCAGACGAACCCGGTGTCTCTCCTGCCATGTCAGACGCAGAAGTGCTGCGGGAGCGGGGGTCCAGGGCTGATGCAGAGTCCTCCAGGTGCAGACTGAGGACGTCTTCATCCAAATCCATAGCCGCGGGCGACACAGAAACGACGTTACAACAAGGAACAAAACTGTCCGGTGGAGACCAGTACGGTCTGCCAGGTGTGCGCTCAGAGAGTCTGTGCGCCGGGTGAGGGTCAGGGGAAAGCCGCGCGGCGCGCGACCACTGCCGGGTTCAGGGCACTACTGAAGCGCTGACCGGCAGTCTTGCTCGGAAGACGAGTGAGGGAAGACGCCCCTTACGCAAGGTCCGAGAAGCTGGCGGGAAGCCGTGACGAGAAGTCCCAAAGGCACGCCGAGGGGAGTCCATGCAGAGTTGTGCGCAAAAACTTCCCCGAGGGCTGAGGGAACGGCTGTAAAGAGTGGGACGCCGAGTATCGTGAGGGGACCGGCTCCGGCCGGGAGCCCTGGCTGCACCAGGTGAAGGAGACCAACACCGAGGTGAAGGGCTCCTCCCGTAGCCGTGACCGTCCGAGCGCACCTCCATAAAAGGTCACCTCCGCGCGCTGGGGGTGGCTGACGGACGCCATCTTGTGGAATCTAGCGCAAGAGTATGTGTCTTCCGAGTGCTCTGTCTCTTGGTCGCCCCTTGTGGAGGACCATGCAAGACTGGCAAATGTCTCTCGGTCACCCCTTGCGAAGTGCCATGCGAGACGGGGTTGACTCTCCCGGCCATCGCTATGAGAGAACTAAACGGGACCGAGTCCAGTGTCCAGCGGGAAGCGGACCCCACAATCTCCGAGGTCGCTCGACGGCGCGGAGATGTGGGGGATGTGGGGGTTACAGGTGCTTTAATGTTATGCACTGACCTGTCACTGTCCAACGGCGTGATAGTCTTTAGCCCCTGGGCGGCCGCGCCGATAAAACTCCCACAGCTGGGACCACTTTTGCTCCTTCCACGTAGCGCACTGAGCGCAGGTACGGGCCAAGGAGCAGCCGGAACAGGGAAGACACTGAGTATGCGAGTCCGTAGGCCACTGGAACCCTTTACATCTCCTGCATGTGCGTAGCTGTGTACTGCAACACAAAGCAAAAGCCATGAAAGCAACCGCGCAGGGCCAGTAACGAAAGGCCCCAAGAACAGTCCTCACCACACAGTCCAAGGGCTAAGCCCAGTCTGAACGAAAATTTCGACAAAATTCCACGGGATATGCCGATGCTCCGTAAACAATGGTTCGTTTACTCGTAGGCATAACCCGAGGCCTTACCTCGCCATCTTCTTAGTCAGAAGTGAACTTGCTAGACGAAGTGTAGCCGTAAAACGAAACAAAACCACGTGAAGGCTGAAGCCGGCAAACCGTTCTTGGTGAAGCTAAGGATAAGACTGGCAGGAATGCACGGCTCATGTGACCGGATGGAGGGAGGAGAGACTACCCGGTCACTTGGATACAACTCTGAGTTAAAGCCCTTGTCATGTAGGTACACACAAAGGGTCTTAGGCTTAAATCGGGTAAGTTAAGGGGTATATTCCATAAATTGAGGAAACAAACGTCTTTTGAAACACTGTGGCGGACATGGAAAGGGAGTTTATTCCAGTACAGCGGCCCAAGATATGAAAAATTCATTTTTCTCTAAAAGGTATTTTTTCGAAAAATACTTACCGATGACATGACTACATGGGAATATCTACTTCTAGGCTCAATTTTAGCCTACTTGCCCGTTGTGTGCCCACACAACCCGAGAGGCCCTCGGGGAACCCCCCAGAGGGGCCGAGAGTTATCTTCCCATACCTGCCTTACCAGATCCGGTCACGAGACCATTCAGTCTGATACTTCGCTCGAAAGCGGCAAGCGGGGCAGGAGGGAGGGTTATCCGAGTCATGTCATCGGTAAGTATTTTTCGAAAAAATACCTTTTAGAGAAAAATGAATTTATTTCCTCAAAAACATTACCGATGACATGACTACATGGGAGAATTGCGAAGAGGAGGCGGGTGCCGCCCACAACTCCCCCAACAGGACAACGCCGTCCACCCCGTGGCACACTCCCGACAATTTTAGCGAAGTGCATACCTACGGTGCCGGTGGCACCGGGAGGGAGTGTTGCGTCGCGGCGATGTCCCCCACCAGTGCGAGATTGTCTCGCTGGCTAGCCAGGTCCCGGAGGTAGAACGGGCAAGACCGACTCGGTGTTTCAGCCCACGGCTGCCACGATGTCCCTGACAGTGCCGTTTCGCTCAAACGCGACGCTCGTGGCCATAGCTCGTACCTCGTGTGCGAGAATGTGCAGCCTCTTAGCTCCCTCAGGGGCTATCTCTTGATTAGCGGAGCGTATGACCCAGCGGAGCCAGGAAGAGATCATCTGGACTATAATGTCACGCTGTTTGGGTCTTAGAGGTAGGAAGAGGCGCGACCGCCCCCTGCGGACGAGCTTAGATCGCCGCAGATAGATTTGAAGGGCGCGCACGGGATCCTGTAGCCTGGTCTCCTGGGACCGGGGTCAGTCTCTCAGCGGCCTAATGGTGATCCCTTGAGGCGGAGTTAAAGGAGACCTGTTATTGCCAGAAAGGCCGGGTCCGTGAGCAGCCGGACGGAGCCGTCTGTTCGGAACTGCAGACCGGCAGGGCGCGCTGAAGGCGCCTGTAGCTCGCTCCCGCGCGAAGCGGTAGCAAGTGCCAGCAGGAAGCAAGTCGTGCGTGCCAAGTCCGCGAGCTGGGCTAAAGGTAATGGTACGAAGCGGGCGGAGTTCAACCACGTGAGCACCCAGGGTAGGTCCCAGCGAGGAAGGAACGAGCGGAGTGTCGGGCGCTGGATGCCGAAGTGTCCCATAAGGTCGGCTAGGTCCTTGCAGGCGCCCGGATCGGGTCGTCCCAGGTGACGATAGGTGTCCGCAATCATGGACAAGTAACCGCGTACCGTGATGAGGGCTAGGCCTTGGTCTCGGAAGAGCCAGAGAAGAAGTCCGCCAGCGGAGGATGCGTCAGATCCGTGGGCTTAAGGCCATGATCGGTGCACCAGGAACAGAGGACTCACCATTTCCCTCGTAGACTCGAAGGGTCGACAGTCTCCGGGCCGCAGCGATCGCCTCCATTGCTGCACCTGAGTAGACTCTAGCTCCGAGAGCTTGCCGCACAACCTCCAGGCGTGAAGGAGGAGACACTCCGGGCAGGGGTGGAACAGCGGCTGGCGCGGTTGCTTGAGCATGGCCCGCGGGGTGGGCAGCAGCAGGGGCGGGTCTGTGGCGAGGCTGAGCAGGTCGGTAGTCCAGGAGCGGTTCCAGACGAACGGCGCGACCAACAGGAGTAACGCCGAACAGCCCCAAGTTAGAGGAGGACTTAGGGAACCAAGACGGTAGGGGGACAGGTATAGGCCACAAGTCCGTCCCCGGGAATGGAGAGCGCATCGACAGCCTAGGCAAGGTGGTCGGGAAGCGGGGAGACGAAGAGGGGGAGCTGGTGGTTCCACCTCGTGGCGACCAAGTCGACCTGGGGAGTCACCAGCGGGCGCAGATCATCCGAAAGATGTCCTGTCGCAGGGTCCATTCCGTGTGTAGGAGTTGGTCGCGGCGAGACCAAGAGTCGGCCAGGACATTCAGGTATCCGGGAACGTGCCGGGCTTGAAGGATACTGCTCCGGTCCTCGCACCAACACATCTTCCTGTAGAGGAGCATACACAGGTCAGGGGAGCGTGTGCCACCTTGCTTCTGGATGTAAGCGACCACCGTCGTGTCGTCCGAAAGCACGAGAAGCTCCTGGTGTCCGAGGAGGTACTCCCCAGCCTGAAGGGCTCGCCAGACGGCCTGCATCTCCAGCTAGTTGATGTGGGTGTGCGCCAAGTGTGAGGGCCAGGAGCCCGCCGTCGCGAGGAACCGGGCAGGAGGTGGGCCCCCCACCCCGAAGGCTGGCATCGACGCAAGGAGAGACCTGTGGCGGGGGGGGGGAGGCTAAGGTAACTCCCGACGCTAGCCACGTAGGGTCGGTCCACCGACGAAGGTGCAGGCGGAGCATCTGGGACACTGGGACCGCGGTCATCAAGTCTCCAGAAGACGTGAGCCAATGGAGAAGAAGATGCAGTTGAATTGGCCGGGAGTAGAGACGCCCTAGCGGGATAAGATCCGCTGCGGCGGTTATGACACCGAGCAACTGAAGCCAGACTCTGGCGGGGGCTGCATCCTCCCGAGCTAACTGGTCGGCTAGAGCCGCCATCTTCTTGATCCGGGGCGCCGGAAGGCGTACCGTGTTGAGGTTGGTAGCTTATTCCATACCCAGATGCCCAAACCGGCGGGAGGGAGAGAGATCCGACTTGCCGTCGTCTACTAGGAAGCCCAGGTGTGCCAGGAGGTGCAGGAGAGCATCTCTGTTCGTGGCTAGCGCAGTCTCCGAATGGGTGCGCAACCGGAGGACGTCCAGGTAGTTCGACGTGGACTGGAAGAGGACTGTCGGGCTAAGGCGACTAAGGCGTCCATCAGCCGAGTGAAGACCCAGGGGCGGAGGTTGAGTCCGAACGGCAATCCTACCGAAGGCGCTCAAGCGGTGCGCATCAGTGTCCTGAACTGAAAGTGGAATGGCAGGAGTCGGGGGCGCGACCGAGTCGCGCAAGCTAGGGCTGACGTCTCTGCTGGCCAGACTCAGTGAGTAGGGCGCTACGCCGGCGTACAGATCCTCCGGAAGGATCAGCGGGCTTAACAGGGAGAGACGGGAGAGGAAGGCCAGTCACGTGGGACGGCACATGGCGGACTGCTGCAGGCCGGGCTCAGTGAGGCGGGCGCTGTGCCGGCAAACAGACCCTCCGGAAGGGTCAGCGGGCGTGGCAGCAGTGGCAGTCCTCTGATCAGCCATCAAGTGACCTGAAAGTGGAACGGAGGGAGTTGGAGCGCGACCGTGTCGCGCAAGCTAAGGCAGAAGCCTCTCTTGGCCAGACTCCGAGAGCAGGGCGCTATGCCGGCGTTCAGATCCTCCGGGGGAAGCGGCGACGATCCCGGCGAGGTGAATGATCCCTCCAGCGACGCTCGAGGGGCGAGCGTGAGTGTCTCGAACTGACGGTGGAACGGGATGAGTCGGGGGCGCGACCGTGTCGCGCAGGTTGAGGCTGACGTCTCTCCTGGCCGGACTCAGTGAGAAGGGCTCTATGCCGGCGTGTAGATCCTCCGGAAGGATCAGCGGGCTTCTCGGGGAGAGAGAGAGGATGAAGGCCAGTCAACGTGGGACGGCTCATGGCGGACTGCTGCAGGCCGGGCTCAGTGAGGCGGGCGCTGTGCCGGTAAACAGACCCTCCGGAAGGGTCAGCGGGCGTGGCAGCAGTGGCGATCCTCTGGTCAGCGCACAACGCCGGGTCCCGACGAGCAGACCGTTCCGAGGGGCCGATGCGAGGAAGGGCGGTCGTTACCGAAGGGGCGGCGGAAGTGTCCACAGGATCCGGACGAGAGATAGTAGACGGAGGTCGCTCTCGCCGATAAAACTCCAGAGGTCCGACGAAACGTCTCCGGCCAAGTCGCACAGACATCACGAGGAACGAACCGCCGACCCGTAGACTGAGTCGCCGAACAGCAAGGGTCCACCCAAGGGGGCACGGTGAAGTTGCGCTCGCAGGTCCGGCGGCAACGTACTGCAGGGGCGGAGCAGGGCATCTCGACGCATGAGGTCGCAGTTGGCCGCAACCACCATCGCGTTGACCGAGGAATAGTAGGCGGCGCAATTGGCGATCTCCGCGAGGACCAGCAGGTCTCCTAGGAGGGGAGAGATGGAAGGATGCCAGGATACCTCCACCCGACGAACCAAGGATTGAGTGAGGAGCTCCATAATACCCGAGCAGGCGAAGGTGTTACGGACCAAGGTCGCTGTCTTGTCCAGGCCCCGCATCGGTGACCGCCGCAGCAGAGTCAGACCGCCGGCTAGGGACACCGCCGAAGGGTCCAGCGTAGGCAGAGGGATGGAGAAGGCCTGGGAGAGTCCAGCATACCAGTCCCGCCGAAACAAGATGTCTAAATCCGCGGGCCAGCGACGGTCGGAGAAGAAGACCGGCTCCTGGGACGTGGCCAGCTGTAGGTGCGACGAAAGGATGTCTCGAAGACCCTTAAAGCCGGGCGGTTGGGGAAGCGACCTAAACGTCTTGACCTGCCTCTCCGTGTCAACGAAGGCGGCGACCTTCCTCTTCAGCTCCGGGGAAGCTGCCGCGTGCGAGGTCGAGCGATCCTCGTCCAACAGAGCCGAGACCGAGACTTCGGGTAGCAGGCTGAGCGCATCGTCCTGCAGGGGGCGTCGAGAATCCCGCTGACGGTGCTCGCAAAGCGAGCGAGAGCGCGGGCGTCTGGAGGAGGAACGGTGAGGATCAGGGTCGCAGCTGCGTCGCGACGGACGGTGCTGACGTCTCTCCGGGCCCTACTCCGGAAGTAGGCCACTATGCCGGCATGGCGATCCTCCGGAAGGATCAGCGGGCTTGGTGCGGGGAGAGTGGAGAGGACGGCTCGTCAACGACGGACGGCTCAAGGCCGACTGCTGCTGGTCACTCTCAGTGAGACGTGCGCTAAGCCGGCAAACAGACCCTCCGGAAGGGTCAGCGGGCGTGGCAGCAGTGGCGGTCCTGTGGTCAGAACAAACCGCGAACCCCGAAGCGGGGACCGTTCCGTGCGGGAGTGGCCGAGGAAACAGCCAGGGCGGCCAACGTGTCAAAGGGCGCTGAACGCTCGTAAGCCGGGCGGGCACGCTCTCGGCGGTAAAAGGACCAAGGTCCGCCCACATAACCTCAGGCCAGGCCGCACACCGCTTACACTCTGGTATCAGAGTCAGTCCACCCAATCAATTTCAAATACAACGATTTTGAACTTCCAAAATTACAGCAGCTCGCTTGAGCTTGCCCTTAGCACCACGTGAAAGTTCTGTGTTTACGTTCCGTGTGTGAGTGAATGCGCGTAACTCGCGTGAGCGCGCTTGTTGGGCCCAGTTCGGGGCAGCGCTTTGAGCCGATTTTCAATTGGGAAAAAGCGCCTATTTAACGTGCTTATTATTATTATCATCATTATTATTACACCTGCGGTCCGAGGAACCACCGAACGCGGTAGGGAGACCGCGTGAGTGTCCGTCGGCCAGCTAAGTCATCGCACTGGGAGCACAACGACATTAACGAAGCGTAGGCGGGCTCCCGGTGAAACGTAATGGGGCACTCTCGGAGGGCTAACGGGGCTTTAAACGGGCTAACACACACGGAGCCCAAGGCCCACGTGCAAAACGGGCGCGACACGGCAACAGCCGACCGTGAGCTAATCAGGCACTACGCACTGAAACGAACCCCAAAGCAAAAGCAGGGAAGCACCCACAGGCAGCCGGCTCTCAGCCCGAGGGCCGGCCGAGGGAACTACCGCTACCTTACCTCTGCAACGAAGGGAAGGGGGGGAAGGGCAGTCAAACCGCCGTCCACAGAAGCAGAAGAATCCCCGCAAGTGGCCCAACGAAGCAGGAAGAGAAGGCCAGATAGAAGGCAGGGTAGAAGCGGGCGCAGAGCACACGAAGTCGGCAACCAGCGTCGGTAGGCAGAAGACCGGTCGAGGCAGCGAGAGCGCGGGCCAGACACGTCTTCTCTCCACGAGCGAAGTAGAAAGACTGAATGGTCTCGTGACCGGATCTGGTAAGGCAGGTATGGGAAGATAACTCTCGGCCCCTCTGGGGGGTTCCCCGAGGGCCTCTCGGGTTGTGTGGGCACACAACGGGCAAGTAGGCTAAAATTGAGCCTAGAAGTAGATATTCCCATGTAGTCATGTCATCGGTAATGTTTTTGAGGAAATAAAGACCGCTGGCCAAAAGACTTGGTACGGACAAAAGGTACACACAAAATGTGGCCATCAGCAAAGGATCTGAGTTGTCTTGATGGAGTGTACAGCTGTATGAGAGAGGACAGGTAAAGGGTGGGGGGAGGGGGTGCTTGATGTGTTTGTTTTTTTCACCTTGGCAAATAAGTTTAAAGTTGGTGTGATAAAACAGGGTTGATCATGCAAGCAGTAACAGAGTACTCCTTAGGGGTAGGTGCAGGTTTAGAGGGGGATGGGGGGGGGGTGAGGGGGGGGGATATAGGTGGGGAGTGGGAGGGACTTAAATAGCAAATACCTTCAACTGAGTGCTCAGTTTTGTCTCCACATCGAGTCGAACAAGGGTGGGGTCAGACAGACCAGCCCGCGCAAAGGCCACGAGAGTTTTAGGTAGAGTGGCGGAGAACAGCAACGTCTGCCGTGTCTCCGGCACACGATGAAGAATCTCTTTCAGCTGCTCCGCAAAACCCATCTCAAACAATCTATAGAAAAAGTTAAGTAAATGCAGTATTTATCCCTCTGTGTGCCAAGTGTATTGAAAACTGCAGTCAAGCCTAGAGGCACGAGTACATGAACAAGGGGAGGTAATCAGACATTTGACATGTCTGACAGAAGTGCTTCAAGTGTGTTTGTGTGCATTAACCCTTTCCATCCTGGTAACTCTATTGCATGAAGTAAATTTGACCTTGATAGTTCAAGGATGGTTCCAGGATAGCTTGGCACCAAGGGTACCAAGCTATTCTGGCACCACCCTTGAATCACAACTGAAATTACTGATCAGTCTCCTTAGTCCAAATCTGTAATGTAGTCGTCACTATGTCTTGAAGTCTTGAGTTGAAAAAGATCAACCTCAGGATGTATTAGGTTAACTATGTGCACACATGTGTAAGTGTAAGCAAAGGAAAAAATAACCCCTTCAATTCAAGGATTAACCCCTTTACTGCCAAGACAGGTGTGCGGGAGGCTCATGAAGATTTCTGCCTCTTGCTGACACCACTTTGTATCCATATTCTTTGGACAGCTGGGCTCTTCAACATTGAAATAACAAAGATTTGACAAATGAAATAAGCATCAACTGGCAGTGGTGCAGTTTATATAAATCGTGAAACTCACCTGTCAGCTTCATCAAAGACGACATACTGTATCTCCTTCAGGCTTTGGTTCATCTCCACCAGGACATGTAGCAATCGTCCTGGGGTCGCAATGATGCTGTAAAATTAAAAATAATATTAAAAAATCATACCAAAAGAAAAAATTCATTATAAATGGATAATATCTTATGAAATCTGAACCCATTACATCCCGTGGCTGTCGTTTTAAAAACGGTGCTTATTGTCCTATGAAGGCTACATTACAGATTAGGAGCAGGGTTCAAAATACTTTTCAAACGTACAGGGCCCTTCGGGCCCCCTGTTGGTAAAAGTAGGGGACCCCACAGGAAAGTAAGGGGCTTATGAACCGTCGCATGATTTACAGACAAGACAGCAAAACATAGGAACTCTCCCGGGGAAGGTTTAGTCTTTCCAGCGGCTGAAAGGTGATCACCTGGGGCGCGTTCAAGGGAGACCTAGTCTTGGCGAGGAAGGCAGGGTCAGAGAGAAGCTGCACAGAGCCATCCGTCCTGAACTGCAGGCAGGCAGGGCGTGCTGGAAGCGCGTGTAGCTCGCTTACTCGGGCCGCCATGACCAGGGCCAACAGGAAGCAGGTCTTCCGAGTCACATCCGCCAACCGGGCCAAGGAGAGCGGTTCGAATCGATCAGAAATCAGCCACGTGAGTACCCAGGGTAGGTCCCAGCATGGAATCAGCGAACGGGGAACCGGGCGCTGGAGGCCAAGTGTGCCATAAGGTCGGCGAGGTCTTGCATACGCCGGGGTCTGGGCGGCCGAGGTGTCGGTAAGTGTCCACAATCATGGACAGGTATCCTCTGATTGAGATTGGGGCTAAACCCTGGTCGCCGAAGAGCCAGAGGAAGAACTCGGCAAGCTGAGGGGTAGTCAGTTCGGTGGGGGAGAGCTGCTTGTCAGCACACCATGACCGTAGTACTCGCCACTTTCCCTCGGAGACTTGTCTGGTCAAGGGTCTGCGGGCTGTAGTGATCGCCTCCAATGCTGCACTCGAGAAGCCTCTTGCGGCGAGGGCATGCCGCACAAACTCCAGGCGTGAAGGAGAAGCCGCTCTGGGCACGGGTGGAACAGCAGTTGGCGGGGCTGCTTGAGCAAAGTGCTCGAAACGGGGAGGAGCAGTGGGGGTCCCGTGGCGAGACTGAGCAAGTTGGTGGTCCAAGATCTGTTCCAGGAGAATGGGGCCACCAGAAACCTCACCACATTGCATCCCTTGAGCTTCAGCTGGACTTTGGGGACTAGAACCGTCGGGGGATACGCGAAGCGAAGAGCCCGTCCCACGGAATGGAAAGCGCATCGACTGCCCAGGCCAGGGAGTCCGGCATAGGGGAGACGAAGAGGGGAAGTAGGTGATTCCACCTCTTGGCAAAGAGGTCGATCATGGGCGTCTCCCAGTGAGCGCAGATCATCCGAAAGATGTCCGGTCACAGGGTCCACTCTGCGCGGAGCAGCTGGCCACACCGCAAGAGGGAGTCGGCTAGGACGCTCCGGTGACCGGGGAAGTGTCGTGCTCGGAGGAAGATGCCTCGGTCTTTGCACCAGCGCAGCACCTGGTAGAGGAGAATACAAAGGTCAGGGGAGCACGTCCCGCCCTGCTTCTGGATGTAGGAAACCAACGTGGAGTTGTCCGAGAGGACGAGGAGCTCCTGGGAACGGAGGCGAGACTCCCACGCGATGAGGCTTGCCAAACTACCTTCAGGTCCAACCAGTTGATGTGCCTGGCTGCCAGGTCCGGAGGCCAGCGGCCGGACATCGTGAGGAACCTTGGGAGCCGGTGAGCACCACACCCGGCAAGACTTGCATCCATGCAGAGCAAAGGCTGGGGCTGGGGTGAGGCGAGAGGAACTCCCGACGCGAGCCATGAAGGGTCCGTCCAGCGTCGCAGATGGCGACGAGGCATCTGAGGAACAGGTAGCGGGGCTGTGAGATCTCCGGAGGATGGACGCCAGAGGAGAAGGAGACGCAGCTGGAGAGGCCGGGAGTAAAGACAACCAAGTGGCAGGAGGATCGCCGCCGCATTCATCAGGCTGAGGAGCTGGAGCCAAACTCTGGCGAGAACTGCATCCTCTTGGGCCACCCGGCGGGCCAGGGTGGCCAGCTTCTGGATCCGAGGCTCTGGAAGTCTCACCCGGTCGAGGTCGGTCGCAAATTCCATGCCGAGGAGTACAAACCGGCGGGAATTTGTGAGGTCCGACTTGCCTGCGTTGACCAGGAGTGAGTGAGTATAGATTGCAAGTGCGTTGACCAGGAAGCCCAGCCGCGTCAAGAACAGGAGAAGCGCATCTCTGTCCGTCCTTGGAGTGGTCTCCGACCGGTTCCTCAGAAGGTCGTCAAAATAGGCCGAGGTCAGACTGGAGGACGACTGTCTGGCCTTGGCAACGATGGCGTCTATGATGCGGGTGAAAACACATGGGCTGAGGTTGAGGCCGAACGGGAGGGCCCGAAACTGGTAGAAAACGCCGGTGAAGGCGAAGCGTAGGTACCACTGGGAGGCGGGGTGCATGGGGGATGTGAAGATAATGTGTCGGATAGGTCCAGACTGACGGCAAAATCCATGGGCTGCACGGCGGCCCCGAGGCCCTGGCCGTCTCCATGTGAAAGGACGGGGCTGAGATGTACCTGTTCCGTGCCGAGGGCTACGCCTGTCGTTGCGCTGCACATCACGGTCCGTAACAGAGGCGCCTTCTGAAGAGTGGGGGCGCCAGGAGTTCCTGGCGTGGAGCGGTCTGTTGGATCTGTCAAGATGTCTATGACCAGGCAACAAAGGTCGCTGCGGGCAGGCCTCAGTGAGGCGGGCACTCTGCCGGCTATAGACTCCCCGTAGGAGTGAGCAGGCTCATTCGCGAGGGGAACCTCAGGACTGCCAGTGGTTAACGGACGAGGCGATGAGGGTCGCTGCAGGCGGGCCTCGATGAGGCGGGAGCCGGGCCGGCTATATGACTCCCCATAAGAGTGAGCGGGCCTGTCCGCACGGTCTGTCGGCTCTGCCAAGATGTCCATGACGAGGTGACGAAGGTCGCTGCGGGCGGTCCTCAGCGAGACGGGCCCTCTGCCGGCCAATTGACTCCCCGTAGGAGTGAGCGGGCTTATCGCGAGGTGGAACGTCAAGGGTCAGCGAACGCGTCGATGATGGTCGCTGCAAGCCAGCCTCGGTGAGGCGGGTGCTCTGGTGGCTATGTGACTCCCCATAGGAGTGAGCGGGCGTATTCGGTGTGGCACCGTGGAAGCCGCAGTCCTGGAACGCGAGCCATAATCGTGTGACAAGATCCTCTGGCCAGGCGGCGCAACATCGCAAGAGTGGTCGGAGGCGCAGCCGGCACAGAGTAGGCAGACCAGGTGGAGATCGCTCGGCCCTGGGGGAGGGAGTGAGCTTGAACTTGTGAGGTCCGTCATCGGTCACAGGGTGAAGCGACGAAGGCCACTGCGGGAGGGTCTCGAAGAGGCGGCTGACTGAAGCGCGGGGGCGCATTGGCCTCTGACGTCGTGCAATCTATCGGGTCTGCCAACAGTCAGCGGACAAGGCGACAAAGGTCTCTGCAGGCCAGCCTCAGTGAGGCGGGCGCTCTGCCGGCTATTTGACTCAACGTAGGAGTGAGCGGGTTTATCGCGAGGGGGAACGTCAGGGATCAGCAAACGCGTCGACTATGGTCGCTGCAAGCCAGCCTCGGTGAGGCAGGCGCTCTGCCGGCTATGTGACTCCCCTCCCCATAAGAGTGAGTGGGCGTATTCGGTGTGGCACCATGGAAGCGGCAGTCCTGGAACGCGAGCCGTAATCGCGTGACGTTAATTCCCCAAAATCAGAGCAGGCGCAGCTGGTCCCTCTCCTAGCAAGGAGGGGGGGCGCCATGGCGGACAGGCGGTCACGGGCATGCACGCCGGTAGAAACTCCAGAGCTGTGACCAAGATCCTTCGGCCAGGCGGCACAACATCACAAGAGTGGGTGGAGGTGCAGCCGGAACAGGGTAGACGGACCGGGTGGAGATCGCTCGGCCCTGGGGGAGGGAGCGAGCTTGAACTTGTGAGGTCCATCGTCAGTCACAGGGCGAAGCGATGAAGGTCGCTGCGGGAGGGACTCGAAGAGGTGGCCGACGGAAGCGCGGGGGCGCATGGACCTCTGACGTCGTGCAATCTATCAGGTCTGCCAACAGTCAGCGGACAAGGCGACGAAGGTCTCTGCAGGCCAGCCTAAGTGAGGCAGGCGCTCTGCTGGCTATTTGACTCCCTGTAGGAGTGAGCGGGCTTATCTGTGCGGGACATGTCAGGACTGTTAGCGGTCGATGCGACGAAGGTTGCTGCAGGCCGGCCTCAATGAGGCGGGGGCTCTGCCGGCTATTGGACTCCCCGTAGGAGTGAGCGGGCTTTGTCCGAGAGGGTGCAGAGGAACATGCAGTCCTGGGACATGAGCTCTGGTCACGCATCAAGCGTGTCGGCCGTTCCCCAAGGTCAGAGCGGGTCTCAAAGGGGCTGGCGCGTCCTGTCGGAGAAGCATCTCCTAAGCCTGTCCGTGGCGGTAGAGGATGAGTGGACCTGGGCCTGCGACGGTCGTTCGCGCCGAAGGAGCCCTAAACTGTGACCATGTTCTTCAACCCAGGGTAAGCAGGTTCCGCAGGCGTGGCCGGGTGCGCAGCCAGAGCAGGGGAGGTACCCCGCATTCGTCTCGCCCGACAAGTGGCGCGGACTATTCCTGCAACATAGTCAAGGTGAGAGGCGAGCGGCCGTGGCCCAGGAGGCCACGCAAACAAGCGCCCCCGCGCCCACATGATACCTTCACTCATTCAAAGTGTACTTACCGCATGCTGTATGGCTCAGTGCAATCAAGTCTAACTTACACAGAGTAAGATCACCTTCGTGTGGTAGTGTGGAAAAGAACCCCACGTTTTCCCGGAGACCATATGGTTATGTCATAATGAGTGTAATATAAGGACACTGCACGCCAAGTACAAGTGCGTACATTCACACCCTCTCTCTGCCAAGTGTAAACGGCAGCCGTATCCCATATATACCGCTATAACATAAACACAATGCGGAGGTAGCCGAAGCGCAAGGCGAGTGAGCGTGGTTCCGCCAGACCACGCAAACGACACAAGCCACCTCTATAACTACATAAGGGTCCCAGTAGTTCCTCCCTGACCGACCCGCCCCACCCGGGTCTGCCCTGGGGGACTTGGGTGGGGTTAGGTATTTTTTAGTTCCCAGGGTCACCCTGGTCAGCCCCACAGGGTGGGTTTTTCTCTCTATTCTGGGGCATGTGTTTCTGTCTACCCTTTGTCCATTCACCTGTATTTGCCTTTTTAAAACTCTCCCTACTGTCTGCACTGCCTGTAGCTCTTGATATTGGATGTGTGTTGCTAAATGGTCTTAGCTTTATTTAGGCCCCATGTCTTAGGTTTATTTAATGTATTTGACCGGCTGGCGACATACATTCAATGTTCTGTTTAGTTTTTTTTTTTTCACAAGCAGTGCAGGCACGTCCTGAGAAAGCCTTGTTGCTGTCGGGACGTTAAGCAATGTACAATCAATCAATCCCTGACCGACCCCTGTCTTGGTCAGGTGAGCGGAGTCTGTCTCTTTTTTAATTTAAAAAAAAATAAAAACTATCACTTAGCAGAGCGTGTTTCGGTCCACGGACCAACGAGTAATGGGCCCAGCACGCTCCCACTGTGCCATTGAGCAGCACTTAATTCTCTGCTTAAAAGGACTACCTGCTCACGCTCAGGCGCCAAAGATGCGTGAGACAGAATACGACAGTCCCAAACTGCCTACTGGGATGCTTGTCGGTACATGTGAAGGTGAGCTCCAATAAGTAGCCAAATTCACAGCCCGAACCACCGCCCGGCACACAGAGCGCCGGCCGAGAGCAAGAACCGAGGCCTTACCTTGCCATGGCAAGAGAGACAGGGGAAAAAACCTATTTGAAGGCCGATGGCCACTGCTACGAAGAAGCTGTAGCCCGTCCAGTGAGGCGGAAGGGAAAAGGTCCCTCGTGCGCAGCGGAGAACAGCCCAACACCTCCCCAGCCAACCAAGTCCCCGCCAACTAAGAAGGCACCCAGCATGGCATCCGAAAGTCGTCGCTCAGTGAGCTCGTTACTGTTTCCAACACTACGTAGCAGTCAGCCGTGCGAGTCAGACGTGACAAAGAGCTGCCAAGTTAGTTTATGTCCGAGGAAACAGCAGCGCCCACATGGCGAACCTTAGCACTGAACACTTTGTCTCCGTAAGACTGTCACAAAGGGCTCATTCAGACTTGCACACTCGAAGAGAACGAGGACAATTCCAGGCAAGCACAGTAAAACACGGCCAAAACCGTAATCCAATCCGACCGGCCCCAAGAACCAGTCACAGCGTACACAGGCAAGGTCCTTTAGGCTAGAACACAACCATTCACGGGAAGCTAAGTAAAACGACTGGCGTGACACCACGTGGCACGTGACCGGATGGGCAGGGATGGGAAGCTACTCACGGCCCTGGTTACAGTTCCCCGAGTTGCCTCCCTGGTTGTGTAGGAACACAACAGGTTCTTAGGTTGAAATTAAGTAAGCTAGTAGACACTTCCATATAGTAATGTCATCGGTAATGTTTTTGAGGAAACAAAGGGGGTCTGCTACATCACAAGAACCTAAGTCCACGACATAAAGCCTAGCCTTGTCAATGACACAGCTGTGAAGCATGGCAGATCATGTATCAGCACTCCTTTTACTTACATGTCTGGATTCTGGTGCAAAGCAGAAAACTGGTCCTCCATTCTGAAAAAAGAAATTCAGTGAACCAAGATGAAGCAGAATACATTAAAAAAAAAACAATCACACAAGTTTTTTTTATACCTTTGGTGCTGTATTTTTTGTTTATTAACCCATATCATACTGAGGCTAAAAGCTTCAAATTTGTACAATGCCATATGCAAGCTACATTATAGTACTTACAGATAAGATATAGACCAATGGCTTTAGTTCAAGGGTGGTGCCAGAATAGCTTGGCGCCTAGAGGCGCCAAGCTATCCTGGCACCACCCTTGAACTATTTTAGTCATTTCACACATTGGTGTATTCCGAATGATAAAGGTTAATATTACAGACATAAAACATGATAAAATAACTATTGAGAGCACAGAGGAAAGGGATTTTCCCTGGACTCATTCAAGACGTATGGCATCCAGATACGCGGCTTCAGCCGTGTATCCGGATGCCGTCCATCTCGAATAACTCAAACAATTTTTTAAATAAAAAATACACAACTGGAAAAGTTAGCCTCACTTGTCACCACCAAGTATCACAGCTGCCCGAAGACCGGTGAACTTGCCCAGCTGCAATGAAACAAAGGTCATAGAATGATCATAATGCCTGTTTACACTACCAATATTTGACACACATACAACACTACAAAGGAATGTACTACTAATTTTGTTTCTGCCTGACAAAATTGGGTAGCACAAACACAGGCTTTCTGCTTGGATTTAAAATTGTCCATCGTAGGGATGTACAGAATAATAAAAGATCTGCCCCAGGCGCTTTACAGTCCATCGTGAACTTGAAACACAGCAGGGATAAGTTAATTTGGGGGTGGGGGGGTGACGGACGACCTTCCATTTTTCCGTCCCTGTCAAAATCTCCAAAGACCCCTGGCCTCTGGAGCATGTAATTTCTTATGGCTGGTAATTTTCAAAAACCAAAATTCTGGCACATAACCGGCACAGAAGCACCCATGTACTTAACATGCAGCAAACCATCTTGCAGACATCATACCCTTTAGCTTAAAGTTAACCTTATTGTGCATGTGGTTATCAGTATTGTTTATAGTACAAGAGACTGCATGCACAATCAATTTCATGTTCGATGTCTTAAGACTCGGCTCCAATTACAACTTACAATTCTGCAAGACGCACAGATCCCTGTGAGCCCCCACATCAGTGGGCGTTCATGGGGATCTGTGCCTCTTGCTGGTCTCATTTACATCCATGTTCCTCAAACAGGTTATCAGACATAAACACCTCCTCTTACTTCTTTGGTAAATTTCAACGTCTGAAGAGCCAGCTCACGAGTGGGTGCGAGGATGAGTGCTCGAGCGCCATTGGCAGAATGTTTCTGCAGTTTCTCAAGCATGGGAACGAGGAAAGCTGCAGTCTTGCCGCTACCTGTCCGCGCCATAGCCACCACATCCTTTCCCTCCAGGAGCACAGGTATCGTCTGGTGAGCAAAAGAAAAAACAAGAAAGGCAAAGCCATTAATTATGGCTCACGTGTATGACCGATTTACATATATATATGTGTGTGACCTTTGTGACAAGGACTGGCTTCTGCAGCAGCAAAATCCATGTTTTCTGAAAATGTAAACATTTTTCACACATCTGTCAACCTCCCATGACCCTTGTGATGAGTCGACTAAATTAGTATGCATAGGAAGGTCTTATCATCAGCTATCTTTGTACCAAATTTGGTTGAAAATTGGGAATACCTAAAATTTTATCCAAAATCAGCATTTTACACCCATTTGCCAGCCTCTTGTGACCCTTGACCTTTCCAAGGGGTCATCCAAATTAGTATGCATAGATAGGTCTTACCATCAGGTATCTCTGTACCAAATTTGGGTTTTAAGTTGTGAATGGTATTTGAGAAAAAACATCTTTTGTCAAAATATGGCTATTTTAGACGTATTTCCTGAGCTCTCGTGACCCTTGACCTTTCCGAGGGATCAACCAAATTAGTGTGCATAGAAAGGTCTTCCCATCAGGTATCTCTGTAGCAAGTTTGGGTTTAAGGTTGTGAATAGTAATTGAGAAAAAACATCTTTTGTCAAATTATGGCTATTTCGGACCTATTTCCTGAGCCCTTGTGACCCTTAACCTTTCTGAGGGGTCATCCAAATTAGTATGCGTAGATAGGTCTTACCATCAGGTATCTCTGTACAAGTTTGGGTTTGAAGTTGTGAATAGTATTTGAGAAAAAACATCTTTTGTCAAAATATGGCTATTTTTCACCTATTTCCTGAGCTCTTGTGACCCTTGACCTTTCTGAGGAATCAACCAAATTAGTACGTGTAGAAAGTTCTTACCATCAGGTATCTTTTGTACCAAGTTTGGGTTTGAAGTTGTGAATAGTTTTTAAGAAAAAATAAATCATGTCAAAATATAGCTATTTTTTTTTACCTATTTCCTGATCCCCTGTGACCTTGACCTTTGTGAGAGGTCACTCCAATTGGTATGTTTAGAAAGGTCTTATCACAAAGTATCCTTGGGCCAAGTTTGAAGAATGTGGCTTGAATAGTCTCCGAGAAAATGCCAATGTTAAAGTTTACCACCGACGACGGACGGACGACCACTGGCCCAAAACATACTCACTTTTGCTTCGCAAGTGAACCAAAAAAAAACCACTCAAATTACAGGTGCCAAAAATTAATGAGTAAATAACTGGAAGAGAATACTAGAAAAATGTCAATAAGAAACTATTAGTAAGTTAAAGTAACAGAAAACAATGCTGAAACAGTGAAAGTCAAAATATGTCCAAAAGAGTATTAAACAAATGAAGAGAATGGTCAGAGTCAAAAATATGACCAAAGGAATTAATGCCCTTGCGCATGCAGCCACCCATACTGTAATTAAATAGTACCAATATTTCAAAAATTCAATGGCTGCATGCACAAGAAGGTTAAAGGGTCAAGTCATGAAGATGTACCTTCAGCTACAGCCGCAGAGCAGATAGAAATATGCTTTCATGCTGACAGCAAGGATTCAAATGACTCATCAGGACTGCAAGTGGCTGACAGTTACTTTACCATAAACGTGTCTTGCTTGGAATTGACGGGCAAGCGCAAACAGATGAAAAATGTGCTTTGAAGCTGAAGCCCCAGAACCATCAGTTACCCTATTTAACCCCACGGCTGCATTTCCCAATGTTAAGAGGTGTTACCAAACAACTATTTACCAGTTGCAGGAGATAGTTTGAAGTATGATAATTCAAGGGTAGTGTCAGATGAGCTTGGCGCCTTAAGACGCCAAGCTCATCTGGCACTACTCTTGAATTATCATGGTCAATCCATCTCCTGCTGTTGGGCAATGGGGCTAAATGGGTTAACACATCAATCTCATGACCATCATGACATCATGTCTGTAACATAAGCTCGTAAATTACAAACAATAAATCACCTTGCGCTGAATAGGTGTGGGGATTTTGTATCCCTTCTTTGTGATGCCCTTGGACACTGCATGTGACAGACCTGATGAGAGAATGAATAGTTTTCTGAAAACTTTTTACCATACATTATAAAATGTAACATTTGGTTCAGCCATAAGACATTTGTAGATAGATCTAAATCTGTTCCTTAAAGTATGATAGTGACTGACTACAAAGACAAAGCTAAGACTCTTCTCAGACAAGTTTTTGGGGCGGTCCGTGGCGCAGTGGTTAAGGCGACTGCCACCAATGCTAAAGGTGCGAGGTTTGAATCTGGGTTCCGGTGTCGGATTTTTCTCCTCTAGTAAGTGTTACCGTTAATTCGGGCGGACCGTCGGGGGTTCTTTCTCCGGGTACTCCGGCTCTTCCTCCCCCTCCACTTTGGTATCAGTTTCAGCCAACTTAATAAAATTTCAAATACAAAACGATTTCCAAATACCGTGTAGCTCGCTTGAGCTTGCCCTTAGCACCACGTGAATGTTCTTTGTTTACGTACAGTGTGTGAGTGAATGCGTGTGATTCACGTGAGCGTGCTTGTTGGGTTCAGTTCGCGGCTACATTCTGCGCATTGAGTTATATTATAAATATGAGAAATGCGCCATATAAATGCTATGCATTATTATTATTATTACATAATCGTAAGGCTCTTCTCTCTATAGCTACAGCAGCTGTTCTCCAGGTTAACGGATAAGCCTACACTTTTATCTTTTTTCTTTCAGATTTTTTCCACATGGAACTCTTGGACAACAATTCTTACACAAGTTCCCAAAAAGTGTCACCTGTCATTCATGACCACTATTAACCCATTTAACCCCCAAGACAACATTTTCCAAATCTGGAGGTGCTACTTAATCCGTTAAGGACTATGTACATGTTGAAGGAGATGGATCGACCATGATAATTCAAGGGTAGTGCCAGATGAGCATGGTGCCTGAAGGCCTTCAGGCGCCAAGCTCACCTGGCACTACCCCTGAATTATCATGGTAAATCCATCTCCTGCTGTAGGGTGTTGGGGCCAAATGGGTTCTGGTGGCGCACAGCCACCTAAATGATGGTCTTCAACCCATATCATACTGAGGCTGAAAGCTTCAAATTTGTACACTGCCATAAATATACAAGCTACATCATACTAATACTATAGTACTAACAGATAAGGATATAGACCAATGGCTTTAGTACTTCAAGGGTGGTGCCAGATAGCTTGGTGCCTAGAGGCGCCAAGCTATTCTGGCACTACCCTTGAACTATTTTAGTCAAACTTATTTCACACACTGGTGTATTCTGAATGATAAGGGTTAAGACACTATAACAAACTCACCCATTGCCTGAAAGCCACCAGATTTTTTCTTTTTCCTGTTTTGTGCCATGACCATCTTGCGCATGTCCATCTCCTCTCCACTGCCATCTGAATCTTCTGATGACATCTGTGAAAAAATTGGAAAAATTTGTGGGGGCCTATAAAGATGAAACCCACATACACTGAACTCATTATGTTCACCATAATTGAAAACATTTAATGCACAAGGTAGAAATTTGTTCCATTTAAAACTGATTTAGCCCTACAAGGGTATTCTTCTTTTTTTTTTTTTTTCTATTCTTGGCTTGACTTCGCGAACGAAGATTCTATAGGGCTTGCCCACGTCGTCTGCAGGCATTTTCGTGGCTGCGGAGGCCAATCCGGGACAGGCAGGTTCGACCGCAGTGGCTGCAGGGGAAGGTCTGGTCAGGGTTCTGAGTTACGACAGCTCTGTTTTTTCTTCTGAGCCGCTTGTCCTTAAGGTTAGCTCTGCGAGAGTCCTCAAAGGAGACGGCTGCCTTGTGAATGGTGGAGCGCCAGGTGTCACGGTCCGCGGCAAGCGAAGACCACTGGTGGTGGTCGATTTGGCAGGCACTAAGTGACTTCTTGAGACCGTCTTTGTATCTCTTCTTTGGTGCCCCTCTGTCTCGGTGTCCAGTGGCGAGCTCGCCGAACAGAGTGATCTTGGGTAGGCGATGATCCTCCATCCTGGAGACGTGCCCCGCCCAGCGAAGCTGTGTCCGCAGCAGCAAAGCCTCGATGCTCACAGTTTCCGCCTGTTCAAGGACCTCGACGTTGGTGACATAGTCACTCCAGTGAATGCCCAGGATGGTACGCAGGCAGCGCTGGTGAAAGCGTTCGAGGAGTCGTAGTTGGCTGCGGTAGAGGGCCCAGGACTCGGAACCGTACAGCAGGGTGGTGAGGACGACAGCTCTGTACACGCTGATCTTGGTGCCTTTTTTCAGCTGTTGATTGTGCCACACCCGCTTGAATAGTCGCCCGAAAGCACTGTTCGCTTTTGCCAGCCTGTTGTCCAGCTCCTTGTCCAGCTTGGCGTCTGACGTGATGATGCAGCCAAGGTAGGTAAACTGGTGTACAGACTTCAGTTCGGACTCGCCGATGGTGATGTGGGGAGGGCGATGCTCTTCCTTGGGTGCCGGCTGATGAAGGACCTCTGTCTTTTTCAGACTGACCTCAAGTCCAAAGAGCTGGGCGGCATCTGCGAAGCAGGACGTAATGCGCAGCAAGGCTCTCTCTGTGTGTGCAACGAGGGCAGCGTCATCAGCAAAGAGCAGCTCACGAATCAGTTGGTGTAGGGTTTTCGTGTGGGCCTGCAGTCGTCTGAGGTTGAACAGGCTGCCATCGAGAAAGGTGTAAAAAAAACAAAAAGTGTGAAACAAGGGTAAGGTGCTGTTGTAGACTGAGATCCATGGGAGCGGGTATTCTGCTTTGCGTGTATTACGTTGTAACCTTACAGCAAAGTTATTATTAACCCATATCATAATTCAGCTAAAAGCTTCAAATTTGTACACTGCCATTATATAAGCTACATTAGCGTCAGGATATAGACCAATGGCTTTAGTTCAAGGGTGGTGCCAGAATAGCTTGGCGCCTCTATTCTGACACTACCCTTTAACTACTTTAGTCAAACTTATTTCACACACTGGTGTATTCCAAATGATAAGGGTTAATAGTGTATCCACAGACCTAGTACAAGTGTCTGCTATGAGCAGAGTGGACGCGTTGCGTTCATCGTTTACTGCAGAATTTATCTCCCACCGCAGGATGTACACAATGTTTAGAAACGGTTGAAAGGAAACGCCTCTCTATGTAAGTTGGTAAGTGTAAAAAAGGCAAGCAAAACGGCGAAATTTACCTTCAAAGTACTTTTGATATCAACTTTCAGTTCTCTGCATCGCCGCATGTACTAAAACGGAAATGGAAATGACGAAATATTTTTCTGTTCACTGTGAAACGTTGCAACCTGTGTAATGAAACGAAACTTTATTTTTTTTCAAGGATACACGTTATAAGGTGTGTATATATAATATTTTTAAAAATATTTTAAAATCATGTCCTTGAAGTTATTTTAGGGGTAAAGCGACACACATAGGCCATCCGTCCACAAATCCGTACAACAATCTTCTGACTTTTTCCCCAGAATATTTGTTCACTGCTGAAACAAAACATTTAATTAAAGACAAATTTTTGTTTGTTTTTTCTTCTCTTTTTCTGATCAGGGTGGGAACCAGGTGACGCTCTGGCCCCACTACATTTTCTGGGAGGGATACCACATCCCCCCCCCCCCCCCAACCCACCCACCCACTTTCTACACCACTGCCCTGCCACTGGGGGCGGTCAACTCGCCCAAACGCCATCTCGTCTAGTAAACTCGCAAATGTAAGGGGCAACTCGCACAAGTAGAGCTAGACTAGAAAACATACTAAACTCACCTCTCACACTGGAAGGTCTCATAAACCCCACTCCAGACACTTGGCACACCACCGCAAACCAGACAATACAACTACTTAACAAACAACCCCTGATCCAACACATCTAAACAAACGACCCGTCACGGACGACAAGAACGAAGGAGAACCCCCCCCCCCCCCCTACGACTCGACCCCCCATAGGGCGCGGGCAGCCAGGATGCAAGATTGTAAAACTAGCGATGCGCGGGCACCAGCGACAGACAGCCAGAACTAAACCCCCTTCCCCCCCAACCCCTTGGCCCATCCCCCCCCCCCCCCCCCCCGGACGAAATCAGCGCCAGCTGGAAGTCCTTGTCCCTTCAATAATAGCATAGCATAGCAAGTAGAAGTCAACTTGACCAAGGACCAAGTCAACTCGCCAAACACTCGAGTCAACTCGCCCTAGCAGTTTTAGCTTAGTCTCACATGTGTGTGTGTGCGTGCGTGCATGTGTGCGTGCGTGCATGTGTGTGTGTGCGCGTGCGTGTGTGTGTGTGTGTGTGTGTGTGTGTGTGTGTGTGTGTGTGTGTATCAGGATGTGTTGAAAGCCACACGACAAAGAAGCGACTTGGTTTCCGGGCGGCGTTTTCACACTGAGGACCTATGCTGTGGAATGGACTACCACAATCCTTGAGGGACATTGACTGCATTGGCACCTTCAGGAGGCATCTCAAGAGCCAACTGTTTCTTGATTCTAAGACTATTATGCACCAGAGATTTTTTGTTTGCTTTTTTTTTCACCCTGAGCATGCTGCTAGCATGGGATGGACATCATCATCAGGATCTGGATCAGGATTTATTTAACGTCTTTTCACACATTGGTGATAATTATTAGACCCACACACAAAAAATCAACAACAAAACACACAACTTGTTAATATCAAAGAATAGCAATAATTAACATCCAAACCCACACACAAATTACTTATTATAATAGCTTACCCACCGCACTATGAATTATGATATTAACTATTTGAATTGCAATATTACTATGTAAGATGTCATATATATTTTCTGCTAATTTTCCAACTGTTACGTTATTTTGTGCCAGTAGATTCGTTGTAATAGGACATTCACAGATTATATGTTTAACAGAGATGGGTCTTAAGCACTCACATTTGATGTCTTTTGAGAATTTTGTTTTCCAAGAATTTAGTCTTAACTTGTTTATCAACGAAGCTATTTTTCTTGAACAAAGGGGAACATGATACGTATATCTCATATCATCTTTGTGAAAAAAAAACCTGTTTAGCACAGAGTGCATTTCATGTGGAGATAATTGCATATTATTTCAAACTGCTGAGTTTTCTCCAATTATAGCTCCTTTTTTTTTTTTTACTTGTCTATCACAAATTTCATTCCAATAAATTCCACAGTGTGAGGGTATCCAAAGAAAATATATCCCTATTCCCCTGGACATAATACAGCTTATAATAATGTTTTATTTCATATATAAAGTCTTTTCTTGTTTTATAATCCCAGCTTTTTAGACTATATGACAGATTTAGAATCGACACAAATCAAAATGTTAAATATATCATAAGGTTTAAGTTAAATATAATTTAGTGCTATGAGAATCGCATACTGTTCAGACGTAAATATAGAAAATCCTTTATCGAGATAAATAGATTTCTTTATTTTGAGATCCAGAATAACAAAGCCTGCACCACAGTCTGAAGAATCTAAGACAGGCCCATCTGTGAAAATTTTCAAATGTTTAAAATATGTTTTCTGTAATTTTTCTTTCACTAAATTTGCTAAAACGTTTACATCCTCTTTTTTTTTAATTCAAATCTGTGCAAATCTGTAGCATTAATATGTTCCCATGGAGGTATAGTAGGAGTTACTGGTAAAATTGGTATAGACTTGAATTCGATATTGCAGTTTTCTATAACATCTTTGACATAGTTGCGTATAGCTAAAAGATACGGGATTGTATCTTCGGGAAATCCACATCTGCATCTAAAAATGTCTTCTCGTACTGAATTTTTGATGGACAGGCTTCGGACAATGTATTTGGCAGTTCCCAATTTACGTTGCTCAGATAAAGACATAATACCTGCTTTTTTGTAGGCTTTTACAGTATTAGTATCAACTGGCACTCCAAGGGCTAATTTAACTGCTTTACTATCAATGCTTTGTAGGGTTTTTTTAGAAGTGTAGCTGGGGCAGTAAAGTAGACTTCCTGACCATATACAAGTGTTGATCAAACTAAAGATGTACCAAGATGTAAAACAGCTTTAATGTCATGACTCCATGGTTGTGAGTTTATAAGTTAAGTCTTTTTCTTGCTTTATTTAATATGTCTTCAATATGAATTCTCCAACATAATTTTGATGTAAAATGCACGCCTAAAAACTTTACACTCTGTTGATATTTTAAAGGCGTCCCATTTAGGGATAAGTTAGGTAATGTTTTAGCACTTTCCCCATTATTGAAAAGCATTACACACGTTTTTTCCCCCCCCCAGATAGTTCCAGGCCATTTTCTTTCATATAGTTTGATGATTTGTCAAATTCAATCTGATAAATGTTTTGAACATAATCTACGATTCATTTTGGGGGTACGTTTTCTGAGATTTGTGTTTATCCATATAGCAATATCATCTACATATTGTGCCACAGTTGTGTTCTGTGATAGAGATTTTGGGAGGTCGTAAATTAACACAGTGAATAAAAAGGGTGAAATTATAGATCTCTGATGAATACCCATATCTATTTTCTTAAAGGTTGAATAACTTTTACCAACTTTGGTGCAGACAAATCTTTCAGACAAAAAGCTTTTAGTGTACTCATACATAAACCAGGTTATGCCAATCCGTTTTATTTTGTATAATAATCTAGCATGTCAAACACTATCATAAGCCTTTTTTGCGTAAAAAAAAAGTTGCTAATAACTTTTTCTTCTTGAAAATTGTTTATTAATGTTATTTGTGAGTTTAACAAAATGGTCTATCATAATCTACTTTTCCAAAAACCAACTGGAATTATATCCTGTTTTTCACAGTAATGAAATAGCTGATTTAAATAATCTTTTCCATTACTTATTTGGGTAGTTTGCAGTAATTAAATGTTTGACCTATTTACTACAAAATACCTTATTTGGGTATTTTGCGGTAATATGCTTATTTGGGGTAGTTTGCGGTAGTTGGATGTTAGGTCTTTACTGCAAAATGCCTTATTTGGTTAATGGATGTTTGGTCTATTTAACACAAAATGCCTTATTTGGGTTTTTGCATTATTTGGATGTTGTCTACTAAAATGCCTTATTTAAGCAGTTAGCGGTAATTGGATGTTTGTCTCTTTACCGCAAAATGCCTTATTTGGGTAGTTTGCGGTAACTTGCTTACTCGAGTAGTTTTTGGTAATTGGTCTAATTAACGCAAAATACCGTTTTTTGGGTAGTTCGCAGTAATTTCATATTTGGGTTATTTGCGGTAATTGGATGTTTGGTCTACCTACCAAAAATACCTTTAGGTAGTTTGCATAATTGGGTAGTTTGTGGCAATTGGATATGGCATATTTACCGCAAAATGCCTTATTTGGGTAGTTTGCGGTGATTTGATTATTTAGATGTTTAGTCTACCGCAAAAGCCTTATTTGGGTAGTTTGTGGTAATTGATGTTTTACCTATTTACTGCAAAATGCCTTATTTGGGTAGTTTGTGATAATTCTTATTTTGGGTAATTGCAGTAAATTGATGTTCGTCTATCTACCGCAAAATGCCCTTATTTGGGTAGTTAGTGGTAATTGGATGTTTTATCTTTTTTTTTTACCTCAAAATGCCCTATTTGATTTATTGTCAGTGCAAACCCCTAAATAATGTGTTTTGCAGTAATTAGAGCAAACATCCAATTACTGCAAAATACCCAAGTAAGGCATTTTGAGGTAATTAAACGTCCAATTACCTTAAACTACACAACTAAGGCATTTGCGGTATACACAAACATTTAATTACTGCAAACACAAATAAGCAAATGACTGCAAACTACCCAAATAATGCATTTTGCGGTAAATATTCCAAACATCCAATTACTGCAAATTACCCAATTGAACAATTACCTTAAACTACCCAAATAAGGAAATTACTGCAAGCTACCCAAATAAAGCATTTTGCGGTAAAGAGGCCAAACATCCAATTACCACAACTATACAAGTAAGCAAATTACTGCAAACTACCCCATAAGGCATTTGCAGTAAGTAGACCAAATATCCAATTAAAGCAAATTACCCAAATAAGCTCCAGGGAGCTCCAGGTCAGAATTGGTGTCAGGCAGGGGTGTCTGCTGTCTCTGTTCCTCTTCCTACTGGCCATAGACTGGGTCATGAAGATGACCACAGAGCACAGACGAAGTGGAATACAGTGGACACTGTGGACACAGATTGACGACCTCGATTTTGCAGACGACTTGGCATTACTGTCCCACACTCATCAACAAATGCAGGACAAGACCACGAGGCTTGCTGACACCTCGTCCCAAGTGGGTCTCACCATTCACAAACAGAAAACAAAGACAATGAGGCTGAACGCAACCAGGGAAGAACCAGTCTTGCTTGCTGGCACCCCGTTGGAGGAGGTGGAGTCCTTCACCTATCTCGGGAGCATCATAGACAAAAAAGGCGGCACTGATGCAGCTGTCAGAGCACGAATCGGTAAAGCCAGAGCAGCCTTTCTCCAGTTGAAAAAAGTGTGGAGTTCCAGAGAGCTGTCACAACACACCAAAGTCCGGATTTTCAACTCCAATGTAAAAGCAGTTCTCCTATATGGAGCAGAGACTTGGAGATTGACAAAAACCACAGTCAACAGAGTACAGACCTTCATGAACAGTTGCCTTAGAAGAATTTTGAAAATCCACTGGCCAGAGAAGATCAGCAACGTCAGACTCTGGGAGAGAACAGAGCAGATAACAGCAGAGAATGAAATTGGGCGAAGAAGATGGGGATGGATCGGTCACAGTCTGAGAAAGCCAGCTTCCAGTATCACTAGGCAGGCATTGTCATGGAACCCCCAGGGAAAGAGGAAAAGAGGTAGGCCGAGAAACTCCTGGCGTCGAGACCTCCAAGCAGACATCAAGAGACTGGGAACCACCTGGAGTAGAATCGAAGGAGAAGCACAGGACAGGAGTCGCTGGAGGTCTCTCGTCGACGGCCTATACCCGGGTAGGGGTGACAGGCGTAAGTAAGTAACCCAAATAAGGAAATTACAGCAAACTACCCCAAATAAGGCATTTTGCGGTAATAACAAACATCCAATTAGCGCAAACTACCCAAGTAAACAAATTACCGCAAACTACCCAAGGCATTTTGCGGTAAGTAGACAAACATCAATGACTGTGTGTGTAATTGAACAAGCTAATGCCATCCGTTGGTGGTTGACGAAAAATGTGTGCACTTATAATGAAAACACTACAAAAGGTCGTGACACTTTTATCGCAACGAAAGTACACATTAAAAAAAAAAAAAAAAAATGATAAACTGACCTCCACTCCTGCAGACCCTGTGACTCTGGCCTTGAATAATTAAAATGAGCAAGTACAAATGGCATGGCATCAACTACAAATGTACGATCGTTACGGCAGAGCTCGCCGAAGGATCAATGGAAATTCTTATAAAGCTGTGAAGATTTAGCCAAAATTTTAAATTAAAGTAATTTTACACACATTTGCTGACCCACCAAAGAACATCATTGACGAACCTCTGCGATGAGTGATGTGCGGAAATCTTACCAATAGGGTTAAGGCAATCTAGTGTAAACATCATAACCAAGCAAAATAACAAAGCAAGTATTCCCATATTCAAGCTGATCTGTCATGACAGTGAATTTTGAGTGGTCCGCTGAATTAATGCAGGGAGTGTGCGTAGACTGTTGTAAACTCCTGATTAACTTATTGTACCCCAAGACCGAAATCCCCAAACTTTGCAGTTGTCCTCTGAAGACTGCATTACAGTGCAGGACACAGATCGACCATGATAGTTCAAGGGTGATGCCAGAATAGCTTGGCGCCTATGGGCGCCAAGCTATTCTGGCATCACCCTTGAACTATCATGGTCGATCCACATCACTTGCTGTGGTGTGTCTGGGATAGAATGAGTTAAAGGCATTTTCTTACATAATGTATGGCTGTCGTGCAGCTATATTAATCCAGGTGTCAAAGTATGTGAGTGCCGGTATAAATTTCAAACTTCAGCTCACATAGCACACTCGTCCCCTCCCACGAATCGAGGGAGACAACCAGTGTGCGTTAATCGATGTCGGGCGGACGTCAAACGGATGGACGATGGATGAGTGTCAAAAAGATTTACTTTGCTAAAGAATGCCATGCAGTGATTAAAAAAAAAATTGTCCCGACCTGTTTCTTTTTTTAAAAGTGCTACTTAAAAGAGGTGTGAAATTGGCAAAAATCTAAGTTTTCCTTAAAATTGAAGAACTAAAATATGAAAGAATACGCTTCCGAATAGCAAATGCAAAGCTGTTTTTAGCTTGCTTGTTGTTGCTGTTGATGAAACAAATATGAATCTCAATATATCCACTTACACGAACGTACAAACACGCACTCACACCAGTTTATTGCCCATGCATTCACACAAATCGCCGAGCCCGTGAGATTGTCTTTGTCGCTTGCATAACGTCCATTCAGACCGATCAACCAGTCTCTCAGTCAGTCAATCAGTCAATGAACAACACAAACACAGGAAGTTATTCTCGTATAACAAAATCAGCAGATCACATAATTTAATCAGAATGTTTGATGACTGATAAAAGACTCGACAATATGACATGGGCACTAAAATGGGGCCCTCCTATGCCTGTCTGTTTGTGGGCTACGTGGAGGAGAAGATTTTCACTCAATACACTGGACCTCTGCCAGATCTCTTCAAGCGCTACATGGACGACTGCTTGGGCGTCACCTCAAGAAGCATGACTGAAACACTACAATTCATCAATTTCATCTCATCGTTTCATCCGTCCGTCTCCGATTCACGCATGAGATTTCCGAGGAGTCTGTGCCCTTTTTATATACCAGGGATACCCCCAAGACATCGTCAACACCGCTCGTTCTAAAGCTGAGGCCACAAGCAGAAGTGAAGCGGCTTTGCGGGAGAAAACTCACAGTGCTGCAGAGGACCCGCGGCCGGTCCTGTGTATCACGTATCATCCTCACAACATCCCCATCAAAAACATTCTCCTCAGAAACTTCCACATCATTCAGAATGACACAGTATTGAAAGACATAATTATTTCCTGAGCCTCCGCTGGTCGCTTACAAACCGTGACACTAACCTACGCGATCATCTTGTTCACAGTTTACTTCGCGCATCTAACACCTTACCACCTGGCACACACCCTTGTCAGCAACCACACTGCAAAGCATGTCCGTACATCAACACATCCCCCGTCATCACCGGACCCCTGTCATCTTTTCATGTCCACCAATCATTCAAATGCCAGTCATCGGATATTGTCTATGTCATCTCATGTTCTCACTGCCCAAAGATGTTGTATGTGGGGGAGACATACCCTACACTCCCCGAACGTTGCGAGGAGCATGTTCGTTCGATCCGCCTCGGATACAACAACCAGGTTGGACGTCATTTCAACGAACCTCCTCATAGCCTCACACCGGCATTTCAGCATACGCATCCTTTGGCAAAATACATCCAACTTCATCCGCCGCAAAATGACAGAATCCTTTTACGCGGACAGGCTTGGCACTTACCATCCGCGCGGCTTGAACATTCGCCCCTAGGGATGTATGCTCGGCCTGATGGGTAGTTGGTGCCAGACTTGACCTCACTGTTGACACTGGATGCTACCTTTGAGTGTGTGTGTATATGTGTGTGTATGTGTGTGTCCTCACCACCCTGCTGTATGGTTCCGAGTCCTGGGCCCTCTACCGCAGCCAACTACGACTCCTCGAACGCTTCCACACCAGCGCTGCCTGCGCACCATCCTGGGCATTCACTGGAGTGACTATGTCACCAACGTCGAGGTCCTTGAACAGGCTGAAACTGTGAGCATCGAGGCTTTGCTGCTGCGGACACAGCTCCGCTGGGCGGGGCATGTCTCCAGGATGGAGGATCATCGCCTACCAAAGATCACCCTGTTCGGCGAGCTCTGTTTGTTTGTTTGTCTATTTTGACAAAGGGTATTTACCCGAAATATTAATAAATTGTGTTGTACCCGTCTTTTCTAAGCGTGTTTCTTTCTCCGTTGGGTACTTCTTTGCAACTACTAGACGTCACACATACGAGGTCACTAGACAGTGCGACCTGTCTAGAACGTTTTGGACTAAACATAACAAAACGAAATCGGCTCTACTAACGAACAAAAAAAAATCTTACTAAAAAGGCACGTGAAACGTAACCATGATAGCTCAAATAAATATCAGATCGTTTCCTACGATAAACACATGCACGCTCTCACAGGATAACACAACCACAATCGTAGCAATCCCAGAAACCACAATCAGGCATTATTGCGTTAAGGCGCATCCTCTGAAAAGAAAATTCAATCTCTGGCTCACAGTGACGGTATTTTTGCATCCAGTTCACGGCCAATTCAGCGAAATCGCAAAAAAGACAAAAATAATGTATCAGATGCTCTCAGACATTTACTATTGCACTGGCAGTCCATTTTTAGGCTTACATCATTAGAACAGGATGTATGAATTACTATTTACTTGACTAGCACGGTGATGCTGTGATCCCTGAGTGCCACAGTGGCTGATTTTGTATCCCTACCCGCAAGTTGTAAAAATACACAAAATTAAAAAAAATTACTGCAGTCACTCCCCTTCATTTTTACCTCTCTTTTCCTATTACATGTCAATAATGTGACATAATGTGCAAGAAAATAAACAAAGTTGCCATCCTTTACGATAAATTCGTTGTGAATGATGGCCTTTTCCCCCCTTAAAATGCTGAATGGGGAAATGTACGTTGTTTGTGATGCCCTCAGAAATTTTTATATACAACTGGTAGGTCTTGTTTAGGCTTAAATGGTTAGGATAGAGTACCATCTAACCTAACCTCCCAACCTGATTTTATGATACTGTCAAGTTATGCATTTAGGGGCCACAGTGGCCGATTCTGCTGCCCTACCCCCATTTTAACAGTACGCAAAGGAACACACAAAGCTCATAAAATTGCTTACGCCAAACTCCTGTAATTAGATATTTGTATACCATTTTTACTTAACAAAGTGTGCATGTTGTGCATACAAAATGTGGAAATTTGAATTTGTCACCGATTTCAATGTGACCCGTCAAATTTAATTGTACCTCTCTTTAATTTTGAAAATAAAAAAGGTAGGGTGGGGTGGAGGGTCTGTAAGGAGAGGCTGCTGCTGAAGCTTCTGTCGTCTGGAGTGTGAGGCACGATGTGCCGATGGCTGAAAGATTTCCTTTTCAAAAGAACAATGAGAGTGAAGTCGACGGCGCACTCAAGCGGAATGCCGCTGGCGCTCATCTGACCTCACCGTTCACAGAGAGATCTTCCAAACCACTAGATCCAAAGTCTGCAGAATGATCTCCGACTCCAAACGTAAACACCTTCAAAACAAAATCCTGGAATCCACTTCTTCCAAAACCCTCTACGCCACCATGAACACACTTCTAGACACTTCTAAAGACTCTCCTCTTCCCAACACACACAGCAAAGAAGAACTTCCGTCCGCTTTCCTCCTCCTATTTCTCCGACAAAATCCAAACTCTGCGCAACACACTCGACACTCTGCCTTCTCCGCCTTGCCTTCCTGACCCCCTCCCCCCCCCCCCTTTTCCGGCACTCCCCTCTCGTCTTTCCGCCCCGTCTCTCAGGATGAAGTCCTCAAGACCATAAAGTCCATGCCTTTCAAAACCTGCGAACTAGACCCCCTCCCAGCTTCCCTCTACCAGGACGGCCTCCCAAAACTTTTGCCCTTCATTACCGACATCATCAACACATCTCTAGAGAATGGCTCCGTCCCCGATATCTTCAAGTCCGCCATCGTCCGTCTTCTCCTAAAAAAACACAACATCGACCCAAACGAACTCAAGAACTACCGACCAGTCTCCAATCTCTCTTTCCTGTCCAAGCTTCTTGAGAAGATTGTCCTCAACCAACTCAACCTCCACCTCGCCGACAACAACCTCCGCAGTCCATTCCAGTCTGCCTATCGCAAACATCACAGCACTGAAACAGCCCTTCTACATATCCTAAACGACCTGCTTCTCTCCACTGACTAGGGCAACATCTCCCTTCTTACGCTACTCGATCTCTCTGCCGCCTTCGACACCATAGACCACTCTATCCTCCTCCACCGCCTTCACCACTTCTTTGGCATCACTGACTCTGCCCACTCCTGGTTTCTCTCCTACCTCTCCGACAGACAGCAGTCCGTCACCATCGACGGCGTCTCCTACAACCCAGTCAGGCTCTCCTGCGGCGTTCCACAGGGGTCCGTCCTGGGCCCGGTCCTTTTCTCACTCTACACCTCTCCCCTGTCCAACATCCAGTCTCACCACATACACCACCACCTCTACGCTGACGACTCACAACTACTAGACAAAGACAAACTCGACAACTCAGACACTACTGACTCGCACGGCTGACTGCTATGAAGACGTGAAAAACTGGATGACAGCAAACAAGCTCAAACTGAACGAGTTGACGACAAAACGGAAGCCATGCTGGTAGGCACTCGCCAGAAACTTTCCCAGCTCCCTCCCTCTCTCCACCTTCAACTCGACAGCACCCCGATCTCCCTCTCTGACTCGGTCAAGAACCTTGGCGTTTTCCTATCTTTCCATGACCAGCTTCGTCTCCGCCACGGCCCAGGCATGTTATTTCCACCTTCGCCGCATCAGTCAGATCAGAAAATACATCACTACCGAAGCTGCCACCAAACTCGCTGTCTCTCTCATCTTATCTCGCATCGACTACTGCAACTCTCTCCTTTCCGGCCTTCCTCACTCTACCACTCTCACTCTCCAGCGCGTCTAGAACAATGCTACCCGCCTCGTCCTCAGAAAGAAAAAATCCGACCACATCACTCCCCTGCTCAAGCTCCTGCACTGGTTCCCCATCCCCCAATGCATCCAATACAAGATTCTATCTCTCTGCTACAAATCCCTGAACAACTACGCTCCTACCTATCTCTCCAACTTACTTCACCCCTACACTCCTTCCCGCTCCCTCCGCCCCTCTCCGCCTCCTCATCCCCCGCACCAAACTCAGCACTTTCGGCCCCCGCTCCTTCTCAGTATACGGTCTATCCACCTGGAACACTCTCCCACTCTATCTCCGTCAGAAACACTCTCTCTCTCCTCCTTCCAGTCCGCCCTCAAAACTCACCTCTTTCAACAGTTCTATCACTACATCACCACACTCCCCACCCCAAGCTGACCGTCGTAATGTATTTTCACTATTTGTGGTACGTGAGTCATTGTCTAAAGGGCGCATGCGTGTGCGAGTTGTGAGTGCGCGCTTAGAGTTATAATTATTATAAGATAAGCGCATTATAAATACCGTAATTATTATAATTATTATTATTACTCAGCAGTTTTGTCAAACTCAAGGAAGGTGTACCTCTTGGTCTTCATTAATTACATCATTAACCCATTCAGCCCTGACGCACTACAGCAGGAGATGGATCGGCCATGATAATTCAAGGGTAGTGCCAGATTAGCTAGGTGCATGTCGGCGTCAAGCTAATCTGGCACTACCTTATCATGGTCAATCCATCTCCTGCAACTTGTGCATAGTCGTTAGATGACGCTTCCAAAATTTGGGAAATACGGGCGTGTTAATGATATTAGTACAGCAGTACCAAGGCACGTCTCTAACACCCTCCATACGGACGACTTTGCAGTGTGTAGCGCAGCAGAACACTCAGAAATAGTAGCCTGCAGAATCCACGATGCTGTCAACTGAGTCAGCAGCTGGACAGAAAGATGGCCATTCAAACTGAGCCTGCTGGACCAACACTGCCACCACTCTCTTGTCACTTTCAACCAGGAGGGAAGAGGTCACATTGAAAACTGGAGACTGACCTTCAGACACAGACACGCAAACTTTACTCGCCTAAAAAATCCACTGGATTCACGTGGAGGCCTCACATCAAAGCCATGGAAGCTAGAGCTGTAAGAAAACTGTCTCTGATGAAGAAACTGGTAGGGACCACATTGGCGCAAACTCCAGCATACTTGCGCAAGTAAACACCGGCTCTGTCAGACCAGTAATGGGGCACCAATATACTTCGGTAGCATGAAACACCGTCTCCAAAACCAACAAAGCCGGGCTTGACAAGGTGCAGAACATGAGTCATTCTCAGGATGCAGTGTTATTCTTAGAGCCATTTGGCGAACCCCAATTTAGGTCAATGGAAGAAACTGGAGCCACTGGAGCAGCATACAAGATGACTGAAGAGACTCACTACACACCCACATCACTGGAGACCGGAGACGTACAGCAGAACCACCAAATGAAGGACCTGCAAAGGGGTCGGCAGGCTCATGTTCTGGAACCAGGCCCCAAGATGTGTGAAGAGCTCCCTCCAGATAGCTGGACGTTCGATCGAAAGAGCCTTCCAGACAACGTAAACGATGTTCCAAGATTCATTGCCAAAGGTCCGCCACTGCAAAAAAAAAAAAAAACCAAAAAAAAAACAACAACAAACAAACAAAACAAAAAACCCTCTCGCTGAAGATTATGCACGATCTCAGCAGCTGTGCTCGGATCTATGTAGGCGGATCTACACAAGACTCTGTGCGGAACTGACGGAGGAAGCGGTGCGTACATCTGTTGTGCACTACTACCAACCTCTCCTTACCAGCTCCAAATATCGAGCAGATCTGCAGGCACTCATCACAACAGCAGAGCACTAGCTAGGGTAAGGCAGCTGAAGACATAACCATATCTTTCTCACCGACTCGCTGTCAGCTCTCCAAACCCTCATGACCCACTGATCACATCACCAGGAATCCTCAAGACAGACTGGGTGCCCTTTCTAGCCGCCACAAAATAGTGCTGCAGTGGATTGCAGCACATTTTGGAGTAGCTGGGAACGAGGAGGCTAACAGGCTGGCCAAAGCACGCGCCAGATTACTTCAAGATCACAACCTCCTGTATAGAAACCAAGACACTACTCAAGCGCAACCAACAAAGTGATTGACAACAGCAGAACGGCGGCTATAACCTTTTTGCAGACGACATCAACAAGCTGATTAGGAAGAGCCAGACCACCATCTGCCATCTTCGCACTGATCACGGTGGACTCCCCTCAAGAGACTGGGTCCTGCGGAAACAGCCCTATGTGAATGTGGAGCAGAAGAGCAGTCTCCAGAGCACATTCTCCAGACCTGTCCATACAGAGAAGCTGCCCGCCGGCAAATCTGACCAGAAGACACGCCCCTGTGCACCAAACTCTGAGAACCCTCTGCCGAGGTCTTGACGGCTCACTTATTGACAGCCTACAACACTAAGATTTAACTCATTCAGCCCGACGCACGTATTTCCCAGATTTTGGAGGCGTCATCTAACGACTATGCACCTGTTGCAGGAGATGGATTGACCATGATAATTCAAGGGTAGACACAAGATTAGCTTGGCGCCGACAGGTGCGAAACTAATCTGGCACTACCCTTGAATTATCATGGTCGACCGGCCCATCTCCTGCTGTAGTGCGTCAGGGCTGAATGGGTTAAAGACGGACATCTAGCTGCTTATCGATGCAGAATAAGATGGGTGATTGATTGGGTGTGTATAGAAATGTTCTCTCTTTCACAGAGTATGGGCCAAGCTTGAATTTTTAAACATAAACAGCCACAAGCGGCCCGACTGACAAAAACGCCAACTCCGACTGACAAAAACGCCAACGTACGTTTACGACTGACTGCCAGCAGCGGCGGGTGGTTCATTACACTCACACCGGTGCCAAAAAGTGGACGTAGGTCTACTTACTTCGACAAAATCTGTCAGTCGATCTAATCTTCAGCTGTCTGGAATAATGTGGATGAGTCTCGAGCGGGCTACCATCGGCTCAGATGTCATGCCCTCTGTGATTAGTTCATGAGTTTGATCCAGATCTTGAGCAAAACAGCTGCTCGCGCGATGCATATCTGAAAAAGGATTTTAAAAAATGTCAGATCCTGAGTCAACAAGGAACATAACACTTGTTGTGTCCCTAGATTCGCTACCGCTGATCAGCGGCGTCGAATAAAGGGAGACCACCAGTCAGTGTGGGAACATAAAAGAAAATAAATCAGTGTAACCCAAAGTCACAGTAGTCACCACCAAAGCGAAATAATTGACGTAAGAAACAGCCTATTGATCACACTGGTTGTCTCCCTCAATTCACTACCTCTGACAGGTAGTCTGAATCGATGGAGACAACCAATTACCTTCCAATACGACCCGTCAATGCACAGAATATATAATGGTATACAACAGGTTTTAGAACCACGTTAGTGAGTTTCTCTGTGTCACAGCAGTACGTGCTTCACGTGCAAAATTCAGAAATGTGAAACTCAAATGCGGTTCTGCGGAATCACTGCTATAGACACATAGAAAACGGCAAGGTTTTCAATTTCTGGAAGGCACCAGCCACCGAGAGAGAAAACAAACAAACAAACAAAAAAAACCCAAAAACTTTCATATCATGAGCGGAAACACACTGATTACAATGAAACTCAAAAAGCTGTGTGTACCTACCCGCAAAAAGTGTTACACACATTTTTTACTTCAAAGAAGAGAGAACAACGATTTCTGAAGCCGACTCAAAAGTATGTATCTACTCTGTGGAAGCAATGTAGAAAATGGCCGATAGTCGGCAGTAGTGAGCTGTATACTCACAAAGTGACGCAAACTGGTCTAAACAGGAAACATTCTTTCCCGCCATTCAAGCCTTGTCAACGTTCGGTCACTTCAGATCACGTGTGCGAGACCTTGCGTAGAAGAAGACTCAAGAAAAGAAAAGAAAAAGTTGAACTTTCCAACCCATGGTCATCTCACGTTTGACTCTAGACAACTTTTTTCAAAGGGGTTCTTTTCTGGCGGCTCAGTGGTTGCTCATTGTGTGGTGGCTTCATACTACAGTCTGAAAGGTCACATAATTTTCCTTGGCACGGTCTGAGATCTGTGATTTTTTTGAGTCAATGTGGTTTGAAGGTGTAACGTCAAGAAATGAATTATACGCACATTGTACTTTTGTAGCGTCAGCGTGTACGGTTTTAACCCATTCAGCCCTGACGCCCTACAGCAGGAGATGGGTCAACCACTGATAAATCAAGGCGCCAAGTCTGGCACTGCCCTTGAATTATCATGGTCGATCCATCTCCTGCAACTGATGCATAGTCATTAGATGACGCCTCCAAAATGTGGGAAATACGGCCGTCGGGATGAATGAGTTAAATAAAGGTGTGATGGTGTCCTAGCCGTAAGATAAGCAAGAAGGACTGTGCTTAAAGGCCCACTACCGCCGGTAACTGTTCAAAGATGCACTTCTGTAACAGATGGTTACGAAACGCTACACACAGGTCTAGTTATGGTTTATTTAGACACAGGACAATCCGTTTAGCACACGTCGTCTTTATATCAAGTAGTCTCACAATGACTCCACTCCGTTCTATAAATACTACGCTATCAGTACGAGAAATAGCTAAACATAGACTGACGCGCTAATGAACTGCAGCGCAGAATAAATAAGTACGATTATGCGTGTGCTTTTGCTGCCTGTTCCAACTGCTGTTAAAGTTCATTAGGTGTGTCGACAAGGCATAACAAATACAAATGGTGCTGAAATGTGTCTTCAAATTTACGCGTAATGGTACTTTAATGCGAGAACTTTGTAGTATCTTATCATGAATGAGTGTATTTTTGGTGTGTGTGTGTGTGTGTGTGTGTGAGAGAGAGAGAGAGAGAGAGAGAGAGAGAGAGAGAGAGAGAGAGAGAGAGAGAGAGAGAGAGAGAGAGAGAGAGAGAGAGAGAGAGATTTGTTGCCTGTTTACCGGGAGCGTATGTGTGATGGATGTACGTGTGCCACAGTGTGAATATACCTCGAGTGGTTCAGTGGCAGACTTTGTGCTCATGCAAACGGTTGGTCGGACTGAAAGCACTTCCACAACATGCGTACATCGTACATTAATTAATGCAGTTTGTACACACTTTTCTAGCGTTTATATTTGTACTCTATTCTGGGACTTACAGTCACCGACATGTGTTGCTAATAATAATAGGATGTAGATGATCGTCTTGTTCTATACCTGCGTATTTCTCTGTGGGCTGGCGAATCGGGGTGCCTGATAGGCGGGGGCAGGGGATCTAACTGTTCTGTCCAGCGCTGAGTAATTCCCCTTGGTTTGTTATACAATTCTGCCAGCGCTAGCCTCACCTATCTGGTTTGTGAGTTGCTAATAAAGTTATTTTATTTATTTTTATAATATTTTTTTAAAAAGGAGGAGGATAATGCTCTCTCTCTCTGTGCCGAGTCGACTTGTATGTCGGGGGAGATGGCACATGGGCGAGGTGACATATGGGGGACTTGGCCGGTAATCTGCAACTCTAAGGCTACTCGCATATACCGCCACTGCACACACAAAGCACACTGGCATGCAGACACGCTCACACACAGGGTGAATGCAATAAAGTCATAGATGAATTTCTCTTTGCTTTATTACGTCAATGCTTGCATACAAAGTCAAACATGTGAACAGTCCACAATAAAACAACAAAATTATGTACAACTGACTACACAGTTTACACCTGGAGACAGGAAGTTCTGTGACAGTGAAAGCACTATAAAAGTGTCAACAGTCAAAATTAACCCTTTTAGACCAAAGGTCCCATTTCTCAAATTTGGAGGTGTTGCCTAACGACTATGTACCCGTTGTAGGTGATGGACTGATCATGATAATTCAAGGATAGTGCCAGATGAGCTTGGCGCCTTCAGGCGTCAAGCTCATCTGGCACTACCCTTGAATTTTCATGATCAGTCCATCTCCTGTTGCAGGGTCCTGGGGCTGAAAGGGTTAACTTTCCACACTTGATTAAAAAAAATGACTTGCTCAACTTTGGAAGCATCCATAATTTATAACAGACGATGTGCCACCCGTGGGGAGATGGAACAGCCACAATAGTTCCAGGGTAGTGCCAGATTAGCCTGGCACCTTAGAAGGTGCCATGCTAATCTGGCACTACCCTTAAATTGTCATGGCTGATCCATCGGCTCCTACCTTGCGTTCACATTTCCATTTAATCTACAGCCAAAAACTAGCGTAAAGAGAGAAAATAAATAGATGAAAGGTAAAAGTTAATAACCTGAAAATGTTTTGCAAACTATTAATCCATATGTGTGAAATAAGTTTGACTAAAATAGTTCAAGGGTAGTGCCATAATAGCTTGGAGCCTCTAGGCACCAAGCCATTCTGGCACCACCCTTGAACTAAAACCATTGGTCTGCATCCTTATCTGTAAGTACTATAATGTAGTTTGCATATGGCAGTGTACAAATTTGAAGCTTTTAGCCTCAGTATGATATGGGTTAACTTGAGAAAGAAAAGAAAAAGAGAGATATATATATCCCATATCGTCAGTGTAACATACATATGCCAGATTGGAGGATAGCAAGCTACACCGACAATATTACACCCATTGCTTTCTTCCTTCACACTACAATGAAGATAAATATATGCACTCACTGAATCAGAACACAAATGACAGGTGTATAATCCAACATTGCCCAAAACAAAACATTGACAGTAATGGATGAAAAAGATCTCTAATACAGCTGCATAGCAGCCATCACTACTACAACGTGAACAACTGTGAAAAAAGATGCAAGTAAAATTGCATAATGAGATAATTCAAACACCAATAGCCAGTCAGACAGCGAGTCAACTCTTGATGCAGGTGCAGAAATGTCACTGAAGTAGAAGGAACACGCTTTGCAAATTTTAAAACATTTTCACCACATTTTGGTTTTGCGATACTGGACGCAATTTGTAAAATACCAATAAACTACTTCATGTGGGATAGAGAGAAAAAAAAAACCCTCCCACCTTCCCAAAAAAAAGAAAAAAAAAAAAAGAACCCCCCCCCCCCCCCCCCCCCCCCCCAGCAAAATGAAGTAATCTGTTAAGCAATGGTCCTTCATTTACCGGGTAGTATAAATATATGTTGTCACAAACAAAACCTTTGCTCATATTCTCAACCTCAGCAATTATTTTGGGAGATCTCTATAATATGTGTACTGATCTGTGATTTTGGACCTTACGGCTCAAGAGCCATAAGGTTCAAACTCACAGACCAGAACAAACATCACTATTGTTATTTACGTAAGCCCAGCAATTAAGAAATGCTCTGTTTCCGCCCAATGTGCAAAAGGCCATCGGGCCGATGTCAGCTTCTGTTGGCCCACGCACGGCCTTGCGTTGGCCAACGGCGGACAACATCGGCCCGATGGCTTTAGTGCATTCATCCGACCTACTAACTGATTAATCGTGTCCACCCGTAACATTTTTCTCCACAGAAGGAAAAAAGGCAAAAAAGAACACCACCACCACATCCAGAAGTATTGAGCTGACGCCACAAGACACCACTCGTGTCAAACTAGCAGATACTGCAAGGGAGATCACTCATGTTGCATTACTCACCCTTGGCTCCCACACTCATCTGAAATGCTACAAAAAAAAAAAGGACTTACCTACCCGTTTTTTAATGACGAAATTGGAAACAGTACTTTTTGTGGCCTAAGATGCTGTGTGCACAACCAGTTGGAGTAAATTTCTGACTGAAAAATACTCGACAGCGAGTAAATTCATGCTGGAATATCTTTGTCTAGATCACTATAAGTGTGCTGGTCTGTGATTGTGGACCTTGCAGCTGTCGCCATAGGTCCACAATCACACACCAGCACATTAATTTGGGTGCATACACTCTTGGGTAGAAATTACTTACACCAAAATGTAACGAAATTTACCTTGTTTGCTTCAATGAAGTGAAATGCAGAGGTAAAACAGATTACTTTAAATGATATCATCACTGAGGCAAGCATACACCAACCATAATTCTCAGCATACAATATTTGTTTCGATGTTTGAGGTATATCTAGACACCGACAGTAGGACTTCTAGGCTACATTTCTACGTCCATGAGTGACGATGACAGACCCGGGTCAGTTGCATGAGCGAGCTTAGTCCTGCGCCAGCCACTAAGCAAGGTGCTCCGCTATAGTGAAGCACCTTGCTTAGTGGCTGGCGCAGGACTAAGCTTGCTCATGCAACTGGCCACTTGTCCATGTCAACAAAATAAGTGGAAGGATAAGAAAAAAATTGTCAAAATGCATTTAAAGTGCAGAATCTGTTTTGAGTGACCAGCCCTATGAGAGATCACCTGTCACAAAAGACCATCATGTAGTTGGCTGTCGGCGCCTAAATGATGGTCTTTAATGACAGGTGACACTTTCTGCCCTTCAAGACTTCTCTTCAGACAGCACCTGTCTTTGAAGGCTATTTCTTCTAGCAAAACAGGTGGTTCCTCAAAACAGGTTCCACTGTAAACATGTAAATAAATCTGAATTGGGTAATAGAGATCATTCAGAGCTCCATATATCATTTTAAATGCATTGCTAAAACTGGAAAACCTGTTTCATCACATTCTGTTAAAAAACCCAAAACCCCAACCAAACCCATCACCGCAATGAATGTATCCCCAACTCTTACGAGACTTGGGTGTTTTCTCTGAAAATAAGAGCCTACTGCATTCAATTCAATGTACAATGAGATGTAAAACACAATTTCATTCCCTCTTGCCCTTGTGCTTGCAGCCATTGGTACTGTTTACAGCCCCATTGGCTGCATGCACGAGGGGATAACCCCTTGACTGGTATTGATACAGCTCAGTGGAAAACATTCATATTTTCCACTGAATGGTATTGTCCAAAGCAGTCAAGGATAATGTTAACCCCTTAGATGTTGGTAGTGCAGTTTTTGTCGTGATGATTCCTGTAGGAATCATCATGACAAAAACTGCTACCGACAGCCAAAGAATTAATGTATGCAGTACATAACTGTATGCACAGTAAATTTAACCCACATTTGAACGTACCCCTCAACTCTGCCGAGTTCAACACTGTCATGCATAACCCACACACCCACGCACAAACAAACACTCGCGCACAAACAAACACACACTCACACAGCAGTAAGCAAAAGATCCTCAGGTGGATACATGTCAGCCTAAGGGCATACTGTCGTTAGTTGGCAAAAGCCAGGATGTCCATTTTGAGAAAAGTGAAATTTTCTTTGCATAACAACAAACATCTCACTTTTCTCACAGACGGACACACTGGCTTTCGCCAAATAACGGAATTACCAAATTACGGAGCACAGCACATCACCTAGCACCTCAAGCTACAACATCACAGTTCAAATTAATGAAGAAAAAAACCAAGATGGAAAGACATTCCGATGCGGAGGCCCATGAAGATCTGTACCTCTTGTGGCTTTATATTTTTTACGTCTGTTGAATTTTGCATGTACCAGTAGGGAAACAAATATGCATTCAGCATTCAACACACCAGAAAAAAAACAAAAAAACTAGCAGGAAAATGAACAAGTTTCCAGCACCGAAACCAGACTAGAGTGATCGACTGCAACCATAATGTTACAAAGAAGCATTACTGTTTTTTAAACGTTTGGTAATATCGGAGACAAATAAATCCAGCTTAAGCAATCAAGCAGACATAGTTTACATTTTAGATATCTCTGGGTGTGCACGCACACAAATGCACGCCAATTCACACACGATTTATGCACACACACTGATCATTGTCTCGAAACAATCCAACACCACATGTATAACTATAAGTACCCCAAATCATCGAAAGAAAGACAAGCTTGTCACAAAGGAGTCACAACCAAACAGTCACCGCCGTCATTCACAGCTAAAGTCAGGTCATGTCAGGGTGACATCTAACTGTGACACCTTGCTTTGTATAACAGCCCAGTCACACAAAGCTTTCAGGCTACACAACACTTTCATGACAAACTTTGTGTCACAACAGTCCTGCATTCACATTACCTCAATCACAGTGGCATTTTACCGTGATATCCTGCACAATCTACACTGATGAGCAAAAGAAATGTAACATCATTGGAATCATCGGAAACACTACAATGATGTTGCATTTCTTTTGCTCATCAGTATACAATGAAGCCACACAAAAGCTTCACGTCACATTTTGTGTCACACAAATGCTACGCCATGCCAAAGTGACATCTTACCATGACGTCAGACGTTTTTTCATGTCATATAATTATGATCTCTAGTATGTAATGCTTGATACAACTGCCATCATAAGCCACGTCACATCTCCAGTCACACAAATGTGACCCCTGTTACACCTTGCATCACAAGTCATGTCACATCCCATGTCACACACACATGTAACACCAGCTACGCTTAAAACTGTTACACGTGACCGCATCACAGCAGAAAAATATCTCACATCACAAAGGTGACAAACCATGTCACATCTCCAGTCACACACAAATGTAACAGCTTGTTACATGTTGCATCGCAAGACATGTCACATCCCAAGTCACACCGCTCGGGACACATTCTCTGCACCACAGACACACCGCAATCTTTGTCACACATCACAATCTCTTAACATCTACCATCACACAAACCTAACATCTGTTACACCTCGTGTCAGATGTCCTGTCACATCTCACGTCACATCCCAACCCTTTGGATGTCAAAAGCATTTTTTTGTGAAGCAACAGAAAGCGCAAGTCAATGAACACCTGTTACAACTTCCTTCGCAAGTTACGTCACACCTACTGTCACACATGAATGTTGGAAGAACTTACATCACATGTGAAGTCACACATCCAAGATGGAGGGAATATGGTGTCCAAATCACAGCAGAATAATATGTCACATCTTAACCCCTTCACTGCCAGTGGATGCAAAGGAGTTGTAAGACATAAGTTGCAACACAGAAGGTGTGATGGATCACATCACAGCAAAATAATATGTCACGTCAATACAGATCACGTTACAGTATATGTAATGTAACATTTGACTCTATCACTGCCAGAAAAAATGTGAATACCACCCAACTGCAAGAGGCAAAGAACCTCATGAGCCCCCACAGATGCAGGGGCTCATGAGGTTCCTTGCCTCTTGTGGACCTTAGTCATATCTGTGTTCCTTGGATTGACTGGATTATTTGTTCTCTGCTTTCAGAGACATAATGTCACACAAATATAATGCGTCACAGTCAGATCACGTCACACGCAAATATAGCTCCTGTTACACACTGTGTCACATCTCCTGTTAGGTGAATGAAACGACGGTTTAAATCTTGCAATACACGTCATGTCACACCGTCATGTCACGTCGCGTACAAACGTCACACAACATTACACCACAGCCGCACCACACCCCGCACGTGGTACTATCATGCTGCTAATCCACGTCCACTGATCCATATCGGGATCGAAAACCTCAGAGTCACTCAAGCGATTTTGGCCGTCAAATCCACCACAGACATAAATGCGGTTATCGAAGACGGCGATACCCGCCCAGGCTCTCGGTTTCTGCATTGGACGAATGGACGTCCATTGTCTCGTCACTGTGTTGAATCTGAGGGTGGGAAAAATAAACGTTGTATTTAATTATGAAAGAAAGAAAGAAAATTAATATTAAATTCGTAAACAAAATAAGCAACTTAGTTCAACCATTCTTTTTATTTTTTAAAGTACTCCGCTTATACCAAAATACGGACCAAAAAACAAAACAAAAAGGTTTGCATTTTATTATATTCAAATCTCACTGTAAATAATAATTATACAGACAGACATTAACCAGTCAGCGTCACACTGGTTGTCTCCCTCAATCTACTGCCGCTGAGCAGCAAATCAAGGGAGGCAAGCTGTGTGTCGGAGATACCGCCTCACTCGGAGTCAGTTGCATGAGCGACCTTAGTCCTGTGCCAGCCACTAAGCAAGGTGCTGCGCTATCATGCAACTGACCCTTCACCAGACTGACGCTACAGTGTAAGCAGATTTTGTCTTTGCGTTAATCACTTAACCCCTTCACTGCCGAGAAAAAGTGAACACGATCTAACTGCAAGAGACATAGATCCTCATGATCCCCTGTGACTGCGGGGGCTCATGAGGATCTATGCCTCTTGCTGAGATCACTTTGAGTCAATGTTCTTTGGACAGTTGTGGCTTTTAGTTGTTCAGCGAACACCGATGTCAGAAAGAAAAAGTACACCCGTTGACAGAAAAGGGGTTAATCGCACAACAGACTTCAAGCAACAGAATGGGATTTATCCCACCCCCATGTGTGACCTGGTAATTCTGATGGAGGAATGACCTATAGTTTCAGTTTCTGATCAATAAGGATTACTAAAAGTTCGAATACACTGTTTCCTGTCTTCTGCCCCTAAAAAAACATTCCACACACCACCACTCAAGAAAAGCGTTGGTCCGAGGGCCAAAAAGTGGCCACCAAACACAACAATAAGCGACTGAGAGCAACTCAAAACAACCCCCACCCTCCCCATCCATACACACAGACTCAATACTCACCGTTCTACCAAGTCAAAATATTGGTCTGTGGGCCGAAAGCGGCCGCCAAATGCAAAAATGAAGTGGTCGAGAGCAACCAATGCCAGTCCTGATCTCGCCTTCTCCATTTCAGCTGTGAGGGTCCACTCCTGAGTGTCCGGGTCAAAACACTCCATGCTGGCTCGGTCCGTGTGCAGAATTTTGTCGTAGCCACCTGCAAGCGCAAAGACAAAATGTGCTTATGTTCACGTTTTTCTCCCTGGCTTTTATCCAAGGACATTCCCCACCTGGTTCCACGATTGTGTAATTACTGCTCCGCACGCGCATGTGTGTAGGGATGTGTGTGCCTAGTATTAACCTGTTCTCAGTTTGTAACTTTTGTCATCTTGTTCTTCTGCACGTCTTAGTATTTTATTAGTGTAATAATATGTACAGTGCCTATGGTGATTAAGCGCTATAGAAATGGACAGTATTGTTATTATTAACCCCTTACATCCTGATGCTGATTTTTTAAAAATGTGCTTATCGTCCTTTGAAGGCCACATTACAGATTAGGAGATAGATTAACTATAGTTCAAGGGGTGGTGCCAGAATAGCTTGGCGCCTCAGGTGTCAAGCTATTCTGGCACCACCCTTGAACTATCAGTATCAGTCAAATTTATTTCAAGCAAAGGGTGCATCAGGATGAAAAGGGTTAACCTGTGTTGAGTGACCACCCCTATGAGAGATCAAGCCATAAGGTCCAAAATCACAGAGAAGCGCTATTTTCTTCTTCCAAAATTGTGGAAGACATCATCAGTCAGCCTTAAACAAGCACTGTCAATGTGGTGACGGAAATTTAAAAAATATTACCAGCGACGTAGATCTTGCCGTCGCACACAGTGACCCCTGCCCCCGCACGTTTGCCCTTCATGTTGGGGGCCTCTGTCCACTGGTTGGCCTTGGGTTCGAACCTCTCCACCGTGCTGAAACTGGCTTGGCGGTCCTCACCTCCTGCATGAATAAAGCAAGGATGTACAACTGTTTTAGCCAATTGAAACCCAAAAGCTGCATTTCCTTAATTCTGGAGGTGTCATCCAACTGTGTACCAGGTGCAGGAGATAGAGCGACCAAACAGTTAACCCATTAACTGCTGGGAAAGTCGAATGACATTCATCTGCAAGAGACATACACCCTCATGACCCCCCGCGGTCACGGGCTCATGAGGGTTTATGTCTCTTGCCTATTTTTGGTCTCTGTTTCATTGTGTTCTTCAAGTGAATGTTGGTCAGTGTGCAGTGGTTTCAGACGGGCGTTTCGCATCCGCTATCAGCTAAGGGGTTAAAGAATAATGTGGTCATGCATGGATAAAAGCTGGGAGATGGAAAGACAGTAATCTGTTAACTGAAAATTGCACACATGAAAATGTCCCTATTTGTATGACTTCCATTCTACTGAATAATTAGCTATTTAGTTCTGGGAGTTTACGAGTTAAATGTGTAAACTTTTCTAATGGTAAAAATAAATAGAAGTTAGTACCAAGTCTCAATGTTTAAGACAAAATTGACAAAGTCACTCCCAAACTTCTAACCAAAATAATTTATATCACTGAAATAAGAATTATGAGCTGAAACCCTTCACTGCTGAGAAAAAAATGATCATGACCGAACTGCAGGAGACATAGATGCTCATGGGCTCCCGCAGTTGTGGTGGCTCATGACGATTTATGCCTCATGCTGTCGACACTTCATATCCATGTTCTTCTGACGGCTGGGATTCTCTGGCATTGATCGAAAAGATTTCCGAAACACAACCTGTGGCCAATGGCAGTGAAGGGCTTAAAGGATAAAGACATCTCAAAGAGCATATGAAAAGTGTGTCATACCCACCAATTGCATACAAATAGCCTCCAACAGCTGCGACTGCCACAAACGACCGAGCTTTGTGCATGTCCGATTTGCGGAACCACTGCTTGAGCACGGGGTCGTAGCACTCGGTGTGGCGCAGGTACAACGTGTCGTCCTGAGACTCGGCCATTGCACACTCCCCACCGACTGCATACAAAAGTCCATCCAGACTGGCTGCCCCAACTGCCGTTCTTGCTGTATGCATATCCGACTGTCAAATAGAGGCAATTAACCCATTTAGCCCCGATATGCTACAGCTGAAGCTGTCATGGGAGACCACTCTTAACCCTTATCATACGGAACACACCAGTGTGTGAAATAAGTTCAACTAAAATAGTTCAAGGGTAGTGCCAGAATAACTTGGCGCCTCTAGGCGCCAAGCTATTCTGGCACCACCCTTGAACTAAAGCCATTGATCTATATTCTTATCTGTAAGTACTATAACGTAGCTTGCATATGGCAGTGTACAAATTTTAAGCTTTTAGCCTCAGTGTGATATGGGTTAAGAGAGATCATTTGTCAATAAATACTATCATTTAGGTGGCTGCAGCACAATCTAAATGCAAGAGACATAGATCCTCATGAGCCCGTGCAGTTGCAGGGGCTCATGAGGATCTATGCCTCTTGCTGACACAATTCTGTTTCCGTGATCCTTGAAAGGCTGGAGCCCTTTGGCATAGAATTTATGAAAGATTGCGTCCACTGGCAATGAAAAAAACAAACAAACCTAAACAAATAAACAAAGAACCCCACATGATTCAATACATACCATCTCAAACCACTCGTTTGTCAGAAAGTCAAATCGCTCCATGCTGCTAAGCTGACATAGCGTGCTGTTTCTTCCACCGATCACGTATATACAGGGCGGCTGGGCACGAGGCGTAATTCTCTCCAGTTCACTACTGTCCTGTTTCGTTCTGATCGCTTTGCTGATCAGCAGCTGACACTGTTCACAGGTTCGGAAAAACTCCGACTTCAGTATGACATTTTCGAGGAACGGGAGATCAAGCAGGGCAAGACGAATGTTTTGGAGAATGCGGCAGGCACAGTACTGCCGCAACCTTGTGTCATGTCGTATCCAGGCACATGCTGCTTCAAACACCTGCAACAGAAAAAAATTCAAAATATCTATAACTTGCATCGGTGACAGTGCAATAAATCAAAATGACTAAAAACAGTCCACAGACTATGTCCCATAAGTAACCCATGACCAGTATAAATTCTCCTATGCCCATCCATACAGTAAGAGACATAAATTTTCATGAGCCGCTGCAGGTGCAGGGCCTCATGAGAATTTATTCCTCTTGCAGATGGACCAGGCTGGCTGGAGGGATGTTCTGAATGAACATAAAGACTGAAATTCAGCTTGCAGGACTGAAGCCTGTCACCCATGAATTTGTTTTTCAGAGTGAAAACTGATAGATCTGCTCAAGACATTCAAGGCGTGTGGTATCCAGATATGTCATGTTATGTGGAGTATCCGGATGTGGCATGTCTTGAATGAGTTAACCTTTATCATTCGGAATACACCGGTGTGTGAAATAAGTTTGACTAAAATAGTTCAAGGCGCCAAGCTATTCTGGCACTAAAGCCATTGGTCTACATCATTATCTGCAAGTACTGTAATGTAGATTGCATATGGCAGTGTACAAATTTGAAGCTTTTAGCCTCGGTATGATATGGGTTAACAGAAGTTATCCTTTAACACACTTATCTACGCAGTCACTGGTACTGCATACAGTACTGATGGTAGCATACACAAGGGGTTTAATTAGAAGCATGTCAGAAAATGCACAGAGTTTTTAGTTCGTGTCCAACATCTGTCACTTTATCTTTGTCTTCTCAGTCACATCGCTTTTATCCTTTTCTTTCTTGTTTGTTTTTTTAACCCTTTTAGCCCCAGGACCCTGCAGCAGGAGATGGATTGATCATGATAATTCAGCGTAGTGCCAGATGAGCTTGGCGCCTGAAGGCATCTGGCACTACCTTTGAATTATCATGATAAATCCACCTCCTGCAACTGGTACATAGTCGTTCAGTAACACTTTCAAAATTTGGGAAAAGCACCTGTGGGGTTAAAAGGGTTGGGGGGGGGGGGGTGGTGGGAGGGGAGAGGAGTTCAAGAAGATGGAGGGGTGGGGGGGTGGGGTCTGTAGTACAGCAGTAACACCCCCAATCCTGATCCACCCTAAGCACACATCAGCCAACAACAAACCTGATTTTCATTGGTGACATGTAGTTTGTCACTCTGTAGTAGCCCTATCAGCTGGTCCTCCAACAACTCAAAAAACTCTTCCGTGTGGGATACGAGGAGGAAGTTCTGGAAAATAAACTCGCGTGCCATTGCTTCCAGTTCTGTGCATGAGTACATGTCGGCAAAACGATGAATACCTGTAAAAAAGTAATAAAAATTCATTTTTCTCTAAAAGGTATTTTTTCGAAAAATACTTACCGATGACATGACTTTGTGGAAATGTCTACTACTAGCTCAATTTTAGCCTACTCACCCGTTGTGTGCCCACACAACCCGGGAGGCACTCGGGGAACCCCCTAGAGGGGCCGAGAGTTGTCTCCCGTTTCCCGTCCTACCGGATCCGGTCACGAGACCGGCCAGTCTGATACTTCGCTCGAAAGCGGCAAGCGGGGCAGGAGGGAGGGTCCTCCGAGTCATGTCATCGGTAAGTATTTTCGAAAAAATACCTTTTAGAGAAAAATGAATTTGTTTCCTCAAAAACATTACCGATGACATGACTTTGTGGAAGAATTGCGATGAGGAGGAGGGTGCCGCGCAAAACTTCTTAATGGTAAACAGCGCCGTCCTCCCGGTCGCAAACTCCCGACAATTTTAGCGAAGTGCATACCTACGGCGCCGGGAGGGAGTGTTGCGCCGCGGCGATGTCCCCCACCAGTGCGAGATTCTCTCGTTGGCCTGCCAGGTCCCTGAGGTAGAAGCGGGCGAATACAGATTCAGTCTGCCAGCCCACCGCTGCCACGATGTCCTTGACAGCGCAGTTTCGATCAAACGCGAGGCTCGTGGCCATGGCTTGTACCTCATGTGCGCGAATGTGCAGCCTCTTCGCTCCCTGCGGGGAGATATCTTGATAGGCGGAGCGTATAACCCAGCGGAGCCAGGAAGAGATCGTCTGGGCTGTTATGTCATTCCTGCTGGGTCTCAGAGGTAGGAAGAGGCGCGAACGCCCTCTGCGGAAGGCTTTAGATCGTCGCAGATAAACTCTAAGGGCGCGCACGGGATCCTGTTGCCTGGTCTCCTGGGACAGAGGGTTGGTTTTTAGCGGCCGTAAGGTGATAACCTGAGGCGCAGTCAGAGGAGACCTGTTCTTGGCAAGGAAGGCAGGGTCAGTGAGGAGTTGAACAGACTCGTCCGCTCGGAACTGTAGGCAGGTAGGACGCGCCAAGAGTGCGTGTAGCTCACTCACCCGAGAGGCGGTAGCAAGGGCCAGCAGGAAGCACGTCTTTCGTGTCACATCTGCGAAACGGGCCAAAGGTAAGGGTTCAAATCTGTCAGAATTCAACCACGTTAGCACCTAGGGCAGGTCCCAGCGGGGAAGGAGTGAGCGGTGTGTTGGGCGCTGGATGCCGAAGTGTCCCATAAGGTCGGCTAGGTCTTTGCAGGCGCCCGGGTCTGGGTGTCCAAGGTGTCGATAAGTGTCAGCGATCATGGACAGGTAACCCCTCACAGTGATGGGGGCCAGGCCTGTGTCTCGGAAGAGCCAGAGGAAGAAGTCCGCCAGCTGAGGATTAGTCAGTTCCGTGGGGGACAGGCCGTGCTCGGCGCACCAGGAACACAGGACTCGCCACTTTCCCTCGTAGACTCGAATGGTCGAAGGTCTGCGGGCCGCAGCGATCGCCTCCACTGCTGCACCCGAGTAGCCTCTAGCTCCGAGGGCTTGCCGCACAACCTCCAGGCGTGAAGGAGGAGCCGCTCCGGGCAGGGGTGGAACAGCGGCTGATGCGGATGCTTGAGCATGGTGCGTGGGGCGGGAAGCAGCAGGGGCGGGTCCGTGGCGAGGCTGAGAAGGTCGGTGGTCCAGGAGTGGTTCCAGGCGAACGGTGCGACTAACAGTAGGACCGCCGAGCAGCCCCGAAGCTTGAGAAGGACTTTGGGTATGAGAACCGTCGGGGGGAAGGCATAAGCCACAAGGCCGTCCCAGGGAATGGAGAGCGCATCGACAGCCCAGGCAAGGGGATCGGGAATCGGGGAGACGAAGAGAGGCAGCTGATGGTTCCACCTCGTGGCGAACAAGTCGACCTGGGGAGTCTCCCACCAGGCACAGATCATCCGAAAGATGTCCTGCCGAAGGGTCCATTCCGTGTGCAAGAGCTGGCCGCGGCGAGACAGCGAGTCGGCCAAGACATTCAGGTGTCCGGGGATGTGTCGGGCTCGAATGGTAATACCCTGGTCCTCGCACCAACGCATCATCCGGTAGAGGAGCATACAAAGGTCGGGAGAGCGAGTGCCACCTTGTTTCTGGATGTAAGCCATCACAGTCGTGTTGTCCGAGAGGACGAGTAGCTCCTGGTGCCTGAGGAGATCCTCCCAGAACTGCAGGGCTTGCCAAACGGCCTGCATCTCCAGCCAGTGGATGTGGGTGTGCGCTAGGTCCGCGGGCCAGGGCCCCGAAGTCGAGAGGAACTGAGGAAGGAGATGAGCGCCCCACCCAGTGAGGCTGGCATCGACACACAGAGAGGTCTGGGGTGGAGGAGAGGCCAGGGGAACTCCCAACGCTAGCCAAGAGTGGTCGGTCCACCGACGAAGATGAGGAAGCAGCATCTGGGGCACCGGAACCAACGTCGTTAAGTCGCCGGACGACGGGCGCCAATGGAATAGGAGATGCAGCTGGATCGGCCGGGAGTAGAGACGACCTAGGGGGATAAGGTCCGCTGCGGCGTTCAGCAGGCCCAGAAGCTGGAGCCAGACTCTGGCGGGGGCCACGTCCTGCCGTGCTAACTGACCGGCTAGATCCGCAATCTTCTGGATCCGGGGGGCCGGGAGGCGCACCGTGTTGAGGTCGGTAGCAAATTCCATGCCCAGGTGCACGAAGCGGCGGGACGGAGAGAGATCCGACTTGCCGTCGTTTACTAGGAAGCCCAAGTGTGCCAGTAGAAGCAGCAGCGCATCCCTGTCCGACGCGAGCGAGGTCTCGGACTGGTTGCGTAGGAGGAGGTCGTCTAGGTAATTCGACGTCGGACTGGAGGATGACTGTCGGGCCTTGGCGACTACGGCGTCCATCAGCCGGGTGAAAACCCAGGGGCTGAGGTTGAGTCCAATCGGGAGCGCGCAAAACTGGTATACTACGCTGTCGATCGCAAACCGGAGGAACTTCCTGGAGGCCTGGTGCATCGGGACATGCAGGTACGCATCGGAAAGGTCCAAGCTGACTGCGAAGTCCAGAGGCTGGACCGCGGCTTTCAGGGCTCGGGCAGTCTCCATCCGGAAGGAGGGGGCCGTAATGTACTTGTTCAGGGCCGAGAGATCGATAACCGGTCGCCATCTCCCTCCAGGCTTCGGAACGACGAACAAGCGGCTGTAGAAGGCTAGAAGGCTGGGGAGTCGGGGACGCGTACCACCTCCGTGGCGGCTTTCCTCAGGAGGGAGGAGACCTCTCCCCGAAGAGCGGAGGCCTTCAACGGGTCGCTGGGAATCTCGGTCCAAAGGGGGGAGCGACGCAAAGGAGGCGGGCTGCGAAAGGCGATCCGGAGGCCGGCCGAGACGGTGTCGCAAATCCAGGGGTCGTCGGGAAAGAGTGTGAGCCAATTTCTGCTGAAAAAGGCTAACCTCCCGCCGACCGGAGACCCCGAAGTGGTCGGTGGGGGCAAGGCTGGGGGGCAGTCAGGCAGCCCGCCCGCGACCCGGTCGCCGGGCGGGACGGGGCCAAGCGGGGGCACGGGACCTGGAGGGTCTAGGACGGCCAAAGGCGGGGGCCTGCTCAGGGGCTGAAGCAGTGGCTGAAGCGGCAGAGGGTCTAACCGACCGCGAGGCGCGACCCCTAGCCTGGCGGGAGGACGGAAAGCGGCGGGGAGGGGGAGCACTCACAGGCCAGCGGTCGGGGTTGGAGGCTCGAACGGAGGACCAGGTGTCGCCGAAAAGCAGGGGACCACCCAGCGGAGCACGATGAAGCTGCACACGCAGGTCAGGTGGCATCCCTCGGCAGGCAAGCAGAAGGGCGTCTCGACGCATCGGGTCACAATTGGCGGAGGCAGCCATAGCGTTGACCGACGAGTGGTAGGCGGCGCGGTTGGCGACTTCCGCTAAGACGAGTAAATCCCCAAGGAGAGGCGTGATAGAAGGATGCCAGGAGTCCTCCACACGACGAACCAGGGCTTGAGTGAGCAGCTCCAGGAACCCAGCGCAGGCTAAGGTGTTCCGCACCAGGGACGCAGTCATATCCAGGCCACGAGGGAGGGAACAGCGAAGAAGAACGGGGCCGCCAGCTTGCGACACGGCAGGGGGGTCCATCGCAGGAAGAGGGATGGAGAAAGCCTGGGAATGGCCGGCATACCAGTCCCGACGGAAGGCGATGTCCAGGCCAGCCGGCCAGCGATGATCGGAGAAGAACACCGGCTCTCGAGACGCGGGAAGTTGCAGGTGCGCTGAGAAGGCATCTCGCAGCTCCTTAAATCCAGGCGGCTGGGGAAGCGACTTGAACCTCTTAATCCACGAAGGGGGGGAGAGGCTGGGCAGGAGTCCGCTGGCAGAGTGGCCGCGATGATCCTGGCGGCTTCGTCCAAAGCTAAGAGGGTCTCCGCACGGGACGACGACGGAAGGGCCGAGGGGACATCATCACCATTGTTGGCGGGCGAAAGGGAGCGACCATCCTCATCCAACAGGGCCGAGACGGAGTCCTCGGGCAGCAAACTGAGGGCTTCTTCGTCCAGGGGGCGGCGAGGAGGTGGGCGAGGCACCAAGGAAGGCCGAAGCTTTGGCGGGGACGCGTGTCGAACCTCGCAGGAAGCCCGGGAACGAGCCGGCAGCGACGACGGAGGCGGGGATCGCCGAGGCGAACGCGAGAAGGAGCGAGGAGGGGTCCTGACCGGTGCGCGGGAACGACGTCTGGACAAAGAACGGCGGACAACCGGAGAGGGGTGCCGACCACGGGAAGAGGGCCGATGATGGCGGTGACGCGGCGAACGCATCGAACGGTGCGAGCGCGAGCGCGCACGCGATGAGGAGTGGCGGGGGGAGCGGCGACGATCCCGGCGGGGGGAATGATCCTTCCGGCGGTGCTTGAGGGGCGAGCGCGAGTGTCTAGAACTGACGGTGGAACGGGCTGAGTCGGGGGGCGCGACTGTGTCGCGTAGGTTGAGGCTGACGTCTCTCCTGGCCGGACTTAGTGAGAAGGGCTCTACGCCGGCGTTCAGATCCTCCGGAAGGATCAGCGGGCTTATCGGGGGGAGAGAGAGGTGAGGAAGGCCGGTCAACGTGGGACGGCTCATGGCGGACTGCTGCAGGCCGGGCTCAGTGAGGCGGGCGCTCTGCCGGCAAACAGACCCTCCGGAAGGGTCAGCGGGCGTGGCAGCAGTGGCAGTCCTCTGGTCAGCGAACAACGCAGGGTCCCGACGAGCAATCTGTTCCGAGAGGCCAAGGCGAGGAAGGGCGGTCGTTACCACAGGGGCGGCGGCAGTGTCAACAGGAGCCGGACGAGAGATAGCAGACGGAGGTCGCTCTCGCCGGTAAAAACTCCAGAGGTCAGACCAACGGATCTCCGGCCAGGTCGCACAGACATCGCAGAGATGGTCCGAGGAGCAGCCCGAACAGGGGAGGCAGACCGCATGGTCGTCCGTCGGCCACTGGAAGTCGCCGCATTGAGAGCAGGTAAGCATTTGGGTCCTGCAACAGACAAAGGGCACAACAAGGTCGCAAAGGCAGACAAGGGAACCTAGCCCCAAACAAAGGTACTCCAAGTGCCGTGACTTCCAGCGCGTGAAATAGTGGCTACACTCGCCAAGGGCTAAAGGGCCTTTAAGGTAGACGAACAGAGCGTGGGTGCCCAAAGGCCCTACGAGAAAAAGAACCCTAGCCTCTAAAAGGCAAAGTCTACTCGTAACAGTGAGGCACAAAAAGGAGAGAAAGGCGACATCCCTCGAGGAGACTCATTAAAAAGGTCGTGCAAGGCGCCGGAACGTAAGCTCAACAGCTGGCGCCAACGTAGTAACAACGCCGAAAGGGAAGCCCAACGGTAGCCGGCTCTCGGCCCGAGGGCCGGCTGTGGGTAGCTACCACTACCTTACCTCCGAGACGAATCGGGAACGGGGGGAAAGGGTAGCCATACACCTCCACAGCCCAGAGGAGAGCAGCAGAACGACGCAAGCAGAGGCAGGCAACGAGAAGGCAGGTCAGCACTAGAAGGCGGCAGAGCACACGAAGAGGCAACGAGCGTAGGCAAGACGAAGACCGGTCGAGGCAGCGCGAGAGCAAGGCCAGACATGTCTTCTCTGTACGAGCGAAGTAGCAAGACTGGCCGGTCTCGTGACCGGATCCGGTAGGGCGGGAAACGGGAGACAACTCTCGGCCCCTCTAGGGGGTTCCCCGAGTGCCTCCCGGGTTGTGTGGGCACACAACGGGTGAGTAGGCTAAAATTGAGCTAGTAGTAGACATTTCCACAAAGTCATGTCATCGGTAATGTTTTTGAGGAAACAAATTAATTAATAGACAAATAAATAAACAGACAAATAAATAAATAAATAAAATTATATTATTCACTTGGTGAGAGCTAGAGGCTCACTTAAAAGAGGAGGTATAAAGTCTTGTGGGCCAGAAAGTATCACACTTAGCAAGTGTGACCTTTATGTGTTTATGTGTCTAAACGTAAGTAACGGGTTGGCTTCTGTACTAGTGAAATGTATGCATTTTTCACAGATTTGTTAACCCTCTGTGACCCTTGACCTTTGTGAGGGGGCGACTAAATTAGCATGCATAGAAAGGTGTTATCATTAGTTATCTTTATGCCAAATTTGTTTGAAAAGTTGGCAAACAACTTTGATAAAAGCTACAATTCTATCAAAAACTGCCATTTTTTCACACACTTGCTGACTTTCTGTGACCCTTGACCTTTCTGGGATCACTGTACCAAGTTTAGATTAAAGTTGAAAATAGTATTTGAGGAAAAACAATTAATGTCAAAATATGGCTATTTTTTACCCTTTTTTGGACCCAGTGTGACCTTCACCTTTGCGAGAGGTCACTGAAATTGGCATGTTTAGAAAGGTTTTGCCACAAAGTAACCTTGGGCCAAGTTTGAAGTCTGAGGCTTCAATAGTCTCTGAGAAAATGCCAACATTAAAGTTTACCACGGACACCAGAAGGCCCATTACATACTCATTTTTGCTATCGCACGTGAGCCCAAAATAGGCAAACAAAAATAATAATAATATGAATTTTGATTATAATAACAATAAACATTAAGCATGGCTGCTGAAATGTTCCTCAAAAACATCTGTATTTCTATTTTCCAGCTCTTCGTAAAACATTAATGGTAGCAGAAGGTTTGAAACAGAAGTAATTTTTGTAAAATGGGTTTAACGATAAAATGCATCCATTTCTCCCCGATACAGATGATGCTGTTCAGCCGAAAAGATGTGTACCTACACGTATAAGTCCTTTGCACCGAATGGTATCACCAGTAACTTTCAAATCGTCAGCAGCGGATGTGTTAACTCATTACATCCTGAAGATGAAATTACCAATTTTTTAAAATATCCTTTGACATGTACATCAGGGTTCTGGAGACAAATCGACCATGATAGTTCAAGGGTGGTTTCAGAATAGCTTGGCGCCTACATACGCCAAACTATTCTGACACCACCCTTGAACTATCATGGTCGATCCACATCCTGTTGTAGGATGTCAGGGCTTTAAGGGTTAAAGTAATTTTATGCTGCTTGTCATAAAACAATTGACACAGTGGAATATGACTTTGCCTTGCTTGACATACAAATCTCCACACATTTGGCGATGATGGGAGAGCAGGGGTTTCAAATGAAGAAAAAGAAAGACATTTTACCTAGACAATTGGAAGGTGTCAAATGCGACTGCAGAAAATGAGCACACATGTTGCGAAGAGACGTTAGTCCTAGCAAGCTTGCCCCTTGTAGCACATGTTGTACATTTTCCACGCTGATAACTATTGAACATGTGTACATGAACTCCAGCAGAAGATCCATGGTCTCTGCTTCTATGCCGTGAATCTCGACCGTGTTGCTAGCAGACTCCAGCATTCCATTGGTGAACATGGCGCGAAGATACGGACTGTATCCTGCTAGCACAACCTGTGACAGACCAGTAACAAAAAGTGAACAAAAACTGCAAGAGACACAGATCCTCATGAGTCCCCACAGTCACAGGGGCTCATGAGGATCGATCTATGTCCCTTCCTGAGGCTGGGACGATGAAAGCCTAAAAATGTGGATAGTCAGCGGGGCTACCAAGATTTACAAAAAAAATTGTAGCCCAAGACAAAATTCAGTCGCCCGTCAATTCAAATATGTTCCGAATCTGATGAGCTCCAAATTTTGGGGTCACTGGCTGAGCTACTGTTTATGGAGTTTCAAGTTGCCTTCAGCTTTTTTGAATGGCTCTGGGTGACCCTTTTTATCACCCCTGTAAAGCACATTAAATACAAAATGTACTGTACAGGCATGCATTAACTCATTCGAGATGTGCCACATCCGAATATGTGGCTTTATGCCGCATATTTGGATGCACCATGTCTTGAATGAGTTAACCCTTATCATTCGGAATACACCAGCGTGCAAAATAAGTTTGACTAAAATAGTTCAAGGGTAGTGCTAGAATAGCTTGGCGCCTCCATTCTTGAACTAAAGCCATTCGTCTATATTCTTATCTGTAAGTACAATAATGTAGCTTTCATATGGCAGTGTACAAATTTGAAGCTTTTAGCCTCAGTATGATATGGGTTAATAATGATGATAATGAAACTTTATTACTAAAGGATATAGATTTATACAAAATCTGTCTTACAATCTGTCCCTGGTGTTTAACTAAAGCAAATGAGAACAAGCTGAACAAATATATTATCATAATATCAAAAGCAAATGAAGTAAACAAAGCTAATGATGAATGAAATTAGATCAAAATCATGCACACAGTGAGTGCGAGAACATTAATTAGCACCTAGCATTTATAAAACACTATTTTATGAAATTCGCTGAAGTGACTAAATAACCAAGGGTGGCTACTTGTTGGCTGAAGTCATTAACCCTATTCACCCTGATACACTATTGCTTGAAATAAATTTGACTATGATAGTTCAAGCATGGTGCCAGAATAGCTTAATTTGCGCCTGAGGCACCAAGCTGTTCTGGCACTGCCCTTGAACTAAAATGGTTGATCTATCTCTGAATCTATAATGTAGCCTTCATAGGACAATACACATATAATTTAAAAAATCAGCCTAAGATGTAATGACTAATGGGTTAATACAGATAAACTGCTACAAAAATGTTCTGTTCATGACAATAACTGTGTCTTCCTTTGATTCTGGACCCTATGGCTCATCACCATAAGATCCAAAATTACAGACCAGCACACGTTATGTTCAAGTGTACCTTGTGTGCATGAAAGTGGGTTCCGCTGACGTTTAAAATGACATCACACAGTTGTTCTTGAAGTCGAAGCTCATGCATGACACTGAAAAAATCCTTGGCTGCATGACTGTGTACATGGAATGTCCTTGAATCAATCATCTTGAGCAGTCTGAGACAAAAGTAGCACATATTCACGTGCAGTTATGTATGGAGTTTTGCTGATCTCTTCGCTGCCAAGAAAAGACAAACACAATCCATTTGCAAGAGACATAGATCATCGTGTGCATACCAGCAGTTGCTCATGAGGATCTATGCCTCTTGCTAAAAACAATTTGTATCCATAGTGATAGGCGGCTGGGGCTCTTTGATGCTGTATTAACCCATTTAGCCCCACAGTTCCACTTGCCAAATTTTGTAAGTGTTACTTAAAAATAACTATGACTATCAGTGGTAGGTGACCTATTGAGCATAATAATTCAAGGGTAGTGCCAGATTAGCTTGGCGCCTTCAGGCGCCAAGCTAATCTGGCACTATCCTTGAATTATCATGCTCAATCCATCACCTGCTGTCGGGGCTAAATGAGGTAACAAATATTTCGGAAAGTCTTGCTTCCACTGGCAGCGAAGGTATTCTTAGTCTTACGTAAACAAAAATATGTTCAGAACGAATGTTACTGGATGATGGTATAACAAAACAAAACAAAAAAATCATGACGTAGACAAACAAACAGCAGCTTCATTTGGTAGATCTACGTCGTCGTAATAAGACTGTCGCACAGTGGTTGGTTGGTTGGTTGGTTAGTTCGGGTATAACGTCCACAGCACCGAGGTGATCATGAACGGCCCTGACGGGCGGGTTATGGGGGTCAGGGAAATCTACAGTGTAAAGAAAGAAAGCCTTTAAACAAACACATAATAAAACATACGACTGGTAGAATCTATGACTCAAGCTCCGTAGGAAACAAATTACGCGACAGTTCTAAAACGACACATACAAAGAAGAAACAAAGACTTACCTTAGTTTTACGATACAAAAAGATGTAGTCTACCTTATGCACTAGTGACAAAGATTTGCTAGAGGCACTACCATTCCAAAATAAGAAAATACTCTGAGGGTTTCATCGTCACAAAACAAATCGATACACCGGAAGTTTATCGTTGAGATTGTAAGAGTTACGTTTTCCTGGAAAACTATGTCTCTTGAACTTTTGTATGTTACGAAATATTGTCCCAAAACATGATGAATTACAAACTAAAGCCAGCCGGAAACAAAGACAGACGACAATAGGGGGTAAGGGAAGGAAAGGAAGCGGGGTGGGGTGGGGGTGGGGGCTGAGAAGGGAGAGGGAAGTGATCGAGTTTACATGGGCTGTATTATTCAGTGTCACTGTGACCTGTGAAGTCTGTGTACTGACTGCGTTTGTTTTCCGTCCTCCTTCAATTTCAGCCTGGTTTTGTGTTTCGTTTTTCTGTTTCTTTATTTAGTTTTTGTCCAGTTATTTTCCCCACACACCACACACCACACACCACCACACACACACACACACACACACACACACACACACACACACACACACACACACAGAGAGAGACACACACACATACACACATGGATACTACTGAATAGGTCAGTGCATACACACACACACACACACACTCACATGCATATATATATATATATATATATATATATATATATATATATATATATATATATATATATATATATATATATATATATATTATATAATATATATATATATATATATATATATATATATATATATATATATATATAAATGATCCCACCACCCGCATGATCAATCTTGATATTGTGTTGCTGACTTACTTAAGTAAGCTTGGATAAAATCAATGCCATCAATAGGCAAATTCCACCCATCTGCAAAGGGCATAGATCTTGATTTAACACCACAGACCATAATGTGGATTAGATGTAACATGTGTGACACTTGTAACAAAGAGATGACTGACTTTTTCACCAGCAAAATCCATGTTTTCTCAAAATCTAATTAGTTTTCACACATCTGTCAAACACCCGTGACCCTTGACCTTTATGATATCATAGAGTTGACTGAACTAGTATACATGATAATTGATAGGAAGGTCTTATCATCACCTGTGTGCCTGTGTGCCAAATTTGAATGAAAATTTTGTGAAAATGTGCATAATACCTACAATTTTATCAAAAATTGGCATTTTACACACATTTGCAAGCCTGTGACCCTCTCCATGTGAGCAGTATTTGAGAAAAGAATCATCTTTTGACAAAATATGGCTATTTTGGACCTATTTGCTGAGCTCTTGTGACCCTTGACCTTTCTCGAGGAATCAACCAAATTAGTATGAATTGAAAGGTCTTACCCTCAGGTTATCTTAGTACCAAGTTTGGGTTTGAAGTTGTGATTAATATTTGAGAAAAAAATAAATTATGTCAAAATATAACTATTTTTTACCAATTTTCTAAGCCCCTGTGACCTTACCCTTTGTGAGAGGTCACTCAAATTGCTATGTTTAGAAAGGTCTTGTCACAAAGTATCCTTGGGCCAAGTTGGAAGACTATGGCTTGAATAGTCTCCGAGAAAATGCCAACGTTAAAGTTTTCGACACAGACCATGGCAGACGGATGACGGAGAAAATAATAGAATCACTTTCCGCTTCGCACGTGAGCCAACAGAAAAGTGAATACGGTCCTTTCACTATCTGTGACCTCATGTGAACGCTGTAAAAATAAAAATTTACCTTAAAATAGCTCTCAGCACCAGTCTGACTGTGAGGGGGCATTGTTTGGTAATCCAAATTTTTAAACTTTTAAAACACGAGGCGCCAAAGCCAACGCCCACATGTTGTCACGTGACCAAATGCCACATTCAATGGTGTCTTATCACGCAAGATGAGCGACTTTGAGTTTTTTTCCTGTAAACAAAACAGCTTGAATACCTTGTTGGTCGAAGGGGGTACAATGCATGGTTCCTTTGACCTCCCTCAGGCCTACAAGGGTCAGTGTAGCGAACTCCCGTGACCCAGGCAATACTGAACTTCACTTATCAGATACTAGCCTCACGTATTTGTATGCACACCTCCCCCTCCCCCCACGGGGCACCCCCCCCCCCCATCTCCCTCACCCCTTCACAACACACACACACACACACACACACACACACACACACACACACACACACACACACACACACACACACACACGTACACACACACACATTAGACCCAAGAGTCCGGGCCATTTCTCAAATGTTGGAGCTGTTGCATAACCTCTGTGTACCAGCTGCATAGATTGACCATGATAATTCAAGGGTAGTGTCAGATTAGCTTGTCTCCTGAAGGCGCCAAGCTAATCTGACAGTACCGTTGAATTATCATGGTCAGTCCATTTCCTGCTTCAGGGTCCCAGGCGAAATGGGTTCAGAAAACACGTTCAGAAAAACTGCCGAAACTATGTTATGCCACATAACAGGGTCGGATCACTTTACTTTACTCCTGCGGGGGACTGAGGAGGGGGGGGGGGGGGGGGGGTCCAACGTCTTGTTTGGAACCGTGAACCTGATACAAAAGGCCTCCTCCTTCATACGGGGGCCGAAAAAATCAAACAGGGAGAGGAGGGGGGGGGGGGGGGGGGGGGGAAGTAGTTGACAGACCTTGCTTCCAAGGGCCGAAGAATCAAACAACGGGGAGAGGAGGGGGAGGGGGAGTCGACGGACCTTGCTGCCAGGGGTCGCAAAATTCAAACAACCGAGGGTGGGGGGGTGGGGGGTGGGGGTGGGGGTTCAGAACGACAGACCTTGCTTTCGGGGTGCCAAAAATCAAACAGCGAGGAGTGCAAGAGGGGGGGGGGGAGGGGGGGGGGGGGCGATGCGATAGACCTTGCTTCCAAGGACCGAAAGAACAAATGAGGGAGGGGGTGGGGTGGGGGGGTCCCAAACACTCCAAAAAGGGACTTTGTTATAGCATTTTTACAAATTTGGTCTGAACCCCCCTGCCCCAAGCTAGCTGGATCCAACCCTGCACCCCCTTCCCCACCCTTGACCTCTGCAATGAGTTGAGTAAATTCGAATGCACAGAAAGGTCTTATCAGCTACCTTTGTGCCAAGTTTGATTGGAAAAATTTGCAAAAATGTTGCCAATACCTAAAATTTTATCACAAATTGGCATTTTACACACATTTGCCAGCCTGTGATTCTTGACTTTTCCGAAGCGTTATCCAAAACAGTATGCATAGATAGGTCTTCCCATCAGGTATCTCTGTAGCAAGTTTGGGTTTAAAGTTGTTTTAGAAAAAATAACATCTTTTGTCAAAATGTGGCTATTTTGAACCTATTTCCTGAGCCGGTTCTTGTGACCCTTGACCTTACCGAGGGATCAACCAAATTAGTAGGCATGGAAAGCTATCTTTGTACCAAGTTTGGGTTTGAAGTTGTGAATATTATTTCAGAAAAAAAAAGAATGTCAAAATATAGCTATTTTTTACCTATTTCCTGAGCCCCTGTGATCTTGAACTTTGTGAGAGGTCACTCAAATTGGTATGTCTAGAAAGGCCTCGCCACAAAGTATCCTTGGGCCAAGTTTGAAGAATGTGCCTTGAAAAGTCTCCGAGAAAATGCCAACGTTAAAGTTTATGATGGATAGCAAACTACACCACACACACATACACACACACACACACACACACACACCGGCACACACGCACACACACACTGACACCGTCACACACACACACGGCACACACGTGCACATTGACACACACACTGACACTGACTCACACACACAGTGACACACACACACACACACACACACACACACACACACACACACACACACACACACACACACGCACACACACACACACACACACACACACACACACACACACACACACACTGCACACACTCTCTCTCTCTCGCGCGCGCAACTCTGCTTAGCACACATCACTGATCAGTATAAATACATCACAGCATAATTATGCGTAGAATGTAGGCCGTCTAACTGATGAAGTGTTCAGCACATGCCGCGATGCAGCAACTGAATGAAAAGCCGCGCAAAGAAAACTGAAAAGAAAAAGACTCAAGCAAATGAGTCGGCCCAGCCAGGACGCACCGGCTGAGGCCGCATCCAAAACTTATGTAGCTGGCAGTTTACTGCCGACTAGCACTGAAAACATAGTTGACTAGTTAGCATATTATATTAACCTACTCAGTCAGACTCACACAGACGGACGAGGCATGCGGAAGGGGTCAATTAATTGAGTGAGCTTAGTCCTGCGCCAGCAGGGGCGGATCCAGGGTTGTCTCGACGGGGAGGGGGGGGGGGGGGGGGGGGCGGGGGAGGGCCGATAGACTCACCACCCCCCCCCCCCCCCAGTTTCCCAAACTGTCATACAAAAGAAATCCACACCAAAACAGTGACTATCAGGCGAGCATAAATTCATAACAAAGCTAGAAACATGCTTAAATTATAAATAAGTTGCATTGAAATTATTCTTTATTGGTGCTTTTCTTTTTGGGATTTTCTTTAAAATTGTACTATCGTGTTGTAACCGTTCTCTCTTCGTGTGTTTCTTTCTTTCTTTTTTTTTTTTTTTTTTTTTTTTTTTTTTTTTTTTTTGGGGGGGGGGGGTGGTGGGGGTGGGGGTGGGGGTGGGGGGTGGGTGGGGGTGGGGCGGTTTCTGAGACTTATTTAAAGTTTGCAGAGGTTACGATTTTTATTTGTTAAAACGTTTCTTCTTTTATCTCGTGACACAGCACCGCTTTTGGCACTTTTTTAAAAGTTTAAAAGGAAGGGCTGATCCGCATATCTACATGCACTTGACCCCTCCCCACCTCCACCCCACCTCCCTAACAAAACAAGATTAATCGGGCACTTCTGATTCTTATAAGGTGTTAATTTTCTTATTGAAAAAAAATGTTCTACCTAGCGTTTCTGCAGGAGCAATCACCTTGTGTTTGACAACAACACTACACACTACCAAGTACTCCTCCGTCTGAGGAACAACACAGCCATTTGTGCAAATTGTGATACTGCTCTATACACCCACAAACCTCCTCCATATGAGAAACACAGGATCAGATCACAGAAATAGTCATTATCTATTATCTATCTATCTATATCCCGTAGTCTTGCCGACCGTTGGGGCACCACTGATGACTTGACAACCAGCTCCCTCCATTCCTCTCTGTTCTCTGCCATTCTCAGCGTATCGCCCAGCTTTAGTCCGCCTGTCCACTCTGAGATATTGTCCTCCCATCTTTTCCTCTGTCTTCCTCTCCTTCGTCCTCCTTGCACAGTGCCTTGCAGGATTGTTTTGGCAAGCCCTGCTGAACGCGTGACATGCCCATACCACTTCAGTTTGCGTTTTCTCACAATGGCTAATAAGTCTTCATAGGGCCCGATGGCCTGCCTGATTCTCGCTGGTTCCCACTTCCTCGTTTGCGATGTGATCTCTGTATGAAATGCCAAGCAGCCTTCGAAAACATCTCATTTCAGTGGCTTGTATCCTCCAGTTTCAAGGTCTGCTGTGAGGGTCCATGACTCGCAGGCATACAAGAACAACTGAAATGACTAAGGAGCGCATCAGTCTGATCTTGGAGCAGAGCGTGATGTTTCTGTCCTTCCATATGATCTTCAATCTTGTCAGTGCTGTTGTTGTCTGCGCAATCCTGGACAGTATTTCTGGTTTTGATCCCTCATCTGTCACAATGTCTCCTAAGTATTTGAATTTCTTAACTGTTTCCAGTTTTTGGCCTCCAACCATGATTTCAGTGCCAATGCCACTAGCGTTATTGGTCATCAGTTTGGTCTTCTCTGCACTGATTTCCATCCCATATGCAATGGCTGTACTATCCAGCTTTTCCACCAGCTGAGCTAGCTCCTTCTCTGTTCCTGCAAGGCCATCAATGTCGTCCGCAAAGCGCAAGTTCGTGATTGTTCTGCCTCCAATACTGACAGTTCCTTCATGATCTTTCAGAGCGTCCGTCATGATTCTTTCCAGGAAGATGTTGAAAAGAGTAGGTGAGAGCAAGCAGCCTTGTCTGATTCCAACTGTAGTCCTAAACCAGTTTCCTATTTTGCCTTTGAAGCAGACTGCGCTAGTGGCCTTGTTGTAAAGGTTTGCTATGACTTTGATCAGGTTGGCATTGATGTTGTATAGCTTCATGGTGGACCAAAGGGCTGCATGCCACACCCTGTCAAACGCTTTCTTAAAATCCACAAAGACATGATAGAGGTCCTGCTGGTGCTGGCGGTATCTCTCACATAGAATTCGCAGGTTGAAGATCTGCTCAGTTGTGCTGCGCCCTGGTCTGAAGCCTGCCTGTTCCTCAGCTATGATTCCTCTGCCTGTGGCTTCAGCCTAGTGTTCAGTAGGATCTTTAACATGATTTTGCTTGGGTGGGATATAAGACTGATCGTGCGATAGTTCTGGCATTGATGTAGGTTGCCTTTTTTGGGGAGAGTTATTATAAGTGATTGGGTCCATGGTGTGGGCCAATCCCCTGATTGCCAGATCTTATTGCAGATTGTTAGTAAGGCGCTTATCGTGTCTTCTCCCCCTTCTTGGAGTGCAGGGATGTTGTCTGCTCCTGCTGCCTTCCATTTTTTCAGCGACTTCACTGCAGCCTCTACTTCTTCTCGGAGGATGGGATAGTTGTCATTGTTGGTCACGGGTGATTTGACAAGTATGCCTGGGTCCCCTGCAGCTCGGTGGTTGTACAAATCTGAGCAGTACTCTGTCCATCTCTTCGGTATGTCTTGGTCTTCCGTAAGACAGTTCCCTTCACTATCTTGAATGATCGAGGAGCGTCCTTGTTTTAAACTGGTCAGGTCTTTCACCAGCTGGTCTGCTTTTTTTGCTATTATTTTTGTGAAGATTTTCTTCTACGTGTTTGCACTGATCTTCAATCCACTTATTCTTTGCCCTTTTCATGCTTTTCTTGATATCCTGGTTAATTTCCCTGTATTGTTTAGCTCCTTTTACCTCTGATTTCTTTTTTTTAAATTCTCGACGCTTGTCACATAGAACAAAGATGTCAGCTGTAACCCAAGGTTTCTTTGCTTGTTGGTGCTTGCCAAGGATCTCACTGGCTGTTTGGGTTACAACAGTGTTAAATGTGCCAATCAGTGTGTCCACGTCCGTGTCTTCTGCACCTAGAAGTAGCAGTGGTGCGAATTTTCCTCCTATCTTTGCCTGAAAGGCTTCCTCTACCTCTGGGTCTTTCAGCTTCTCGAGGTCAAACTTGATTCTGGTGGGGCCCTGCTTGTTGACCTTCTTTAGGCGGAGTCGGAAGGTCATCATCACTAAGTCATGGTCGCTTCCAATGTCTGCTCCTGGAAAACATCTTGTCTTGGCAATGTTCACACCGGTTTGGAAGCGTCTCTTCACCATGATGTAGTCAATTTGGTTATGGTGCTCTCCGTTCGGGCTGTGCCATGTCCACCTTCTGGATGCTTTGTGCGGGCCAAACGTGTTCATCAGCTTTAGATCATTTGAACTGGCAAACTCCAGGGGTCTTAAGCCTCTGTCGTTGGTCTCTGCATTGCAGTAGCGTCCGCATGTACCTTTCCAGTTCCTAGCAGCATCCTCTCCTATTTTGGCATTGGCCCCTGCTGCACCACAAGAATGTCTTTCTTGGGGGTCTGGTCCAGAACTTCTTGCAGTTGGTCATAGAAGTCTTCTAGTATTTCCTCATCGCCATAGTCTGTTGTCAGTGGGGCATAATTGTACAATGGTGATATTAAATGGGGTTGCCCTCAAGCGTATAAGCCTACTGGAGACTGGCCGACAACTCATGACGGTGTTCACGATGTCTTTGTAGACGAGAAATCCGACACCCTGTTCGTGTTTGTCTTCTCCGTCATTATCACTCATGATGTGGTACACTGACTGACGATTACTTAAGGGTTGATCAAGGTTGATCAAAATCAAGACATTTCACACCTCCCCTCTGGTGACACACATCAATGACCACATTGCTACTCTGATGGGCACTGAACATCATGCATACAAAGCGAAGGAAGGGTCTCTCCCCCCCCCCCCCCCTTCTCTCAATGAAAATGTAGGGGTGGGTGGGAGGGTCGCTTAGTAGTACCTGCGCTTTCATATGTAAACATATTCGACTGTGGAGGGGGGCTGCCCCCGCCCCCACCCCACCCAATGAAAATGTAGAGTGTGGGTGGGAGGGTAGCCTAGCTAATACATGCGCCGCTTTCATATGTACCCATATACGACTGGGTGTGCATAAGAGATTAGGGGCGGGGCGGGGCGGGGGGAGGGGGGAGGGGGACAGAGTACCCCTCTGACCCTCCATTATATTTTTGGATAAAAAAAATTGTGGAGGAGGACTAAAAATCATAAGATCGCATTTTCACTTATTGCGGTTTGGAGAAAAGAATTCAGTGCAGAAAATTTAAAAGAGTTTGATTTTTTGTGATCCATTTATGAGAGATTGGACTGTTGCCTACACCCCCCCCCCCTCAACACACACACACACACACACACACACACACACACACACACACACACACACACACACACACACACACACACACACACACACACACTACACACACACAGTCACACCTTCCCCGCCGTTGTTTAATTTCCGGGAAATTAGATTGTCCTGGCCTTGCCTTTGGAGGTCGTATTGTTTGTTTGCCTCCCCCGCCCTCCACCCCCCCCCCCCCCCACACACACACACGTTGACGGTTCAAGTTTAATTTTTGGAGGCTGGAAGGCCCCCCCCCCCCCTTTCCCCATCCTTGAAAAATATCTGCCTACACCACCCACTGTTGTAGGTGGCTGGAAGGACTTGACTGAGTCCATTCATTCATTCATTCTCCTAACCCCACGACCCCATTTCCAAACTGACGTTTTGAGGCGTTGTCTAACGACTATGTACCAGTTGTAGGAGATGGCGGATTGAAGGCGCCAAGCTCATCTGGCACTACCCTTGAATTATCACGATCAATCCATCTCCTGCTGCAGGGTCTCGGGGCTAAATGGGTCGCTGATAGGTTTTTGCACCCGCGCTTATCTTCTGACGAATCCCTATTTATCGGCTTAAGTGACAATTCTGGCCATGGCGCGCTCAATTACTTCTTTTTCAGTCTATTTCATTCACGCTCTTTTGCTATCCACACATCCGCATAATATACGCGGGCGGCCCGTCACTCCAATGATTGATGGCAGTTTGCTCTGTGGTGTTCCAAGCCCTAGAAAACCGGCCAAGCACGAGCTCTAAAGCCTGAGGCTGGCTAAAAACAGCACCTCGTCTGTCTTACGCAACAGTATACACGCAACAGGCAGAAATTTTCCCACCACACCGCATCTGCAGAGGATGCGACGCGTGTTACTTGTTTTGGGCCGGGTTAGTCTGATCTGAGAAGCGGAACGGAAGAATACGCTGTATGTGTCGTGCTCATCCTTCCAGCAAGAAGCATAGATTCTCATGCGCCCCTGCAGCGGTAGTGGCTTATGAGAATCTACGGTCCTTGCAGATGAAAAAAAGCTAGCTTCAAGACTGACCGAAATGGAGCGCAAATTCCGAGAAACTGCGAAGCCTGTCTGAGAAGGAGTGACGCGAGGGTACTCTGACATTTTTACAACGCAGTCCTGCGAGCAAGAAGCATAGATTCTCATGAGAATCTATGCTGCTTGCAGTCTGACCAACTGAGATTGAAGTGAAATCGGAAGTGGTGTACGTAGGCGGTGAGCGGCAACAGCACTGTGACGGACTGATCGAGACGAGTAAGTCTGCCAAGAATGCGCCGAGTGCACTCTGATATTTTTAGTGTTCAGTCACGCAATCCTGCGAGCAAAAAGCATAGATTCTCATGAGCCCCTGCAGCTGCCGCTGCAGGGGCCCGTGAGAATCTATGCTTCTTGCAGAATGACCAAAGTTGCGTGCCTAAGTGAAATTGGAAGTGGTGTACACGGATGTTCGTGTGAGATGGTAAGCCAAAGCGCTGTCTGATTGGAGAGGACTAAGTCTGGCGCCTCGAAAGGAAGCTGTAGAGAGCATACAAGGCTGTTGTCGGATCTGCCGTCCGCGTTTGAAAGGAAAAGGTAAAGAAAAGCACTCTTTCACGGCATAACGTTCTGTTGGTGGTTGTTTTGATGCCATGCAGCTAACCCGACGGGCAAGTTGTCAGTTTAGTGTTCTGGTAGTGGAGGTGGCCTTAGCCCGTCAAGTTAGTTTAGTTCGGGCGTGTTGTTGTTGATGGCTGTTGGTGGTGGTGGTGGCGGCGGTGACTGCCAGTGGTGGTCAGACCACGGATGTCATTGTGATACGGGTGTGCGGCCTCGTTTGTGAACGCAAACGATGAAAGTGAGATAGTCGTTACTGATAGACTAAGGGAAATAACCGACTACAACGTGTTGGTGGAATATGTTGTTTCCCTTTTTCTGAATCATGGGCAGCACGCATGTGCGGTCATGGTCGAACCATGCCTTGGTGTTCCCGGCATGTCAGGGCTGGATGGCCGACTGTTGTGTTTTTTTTTTTTTTTTTTTTTTTTTTTAATTATTATTTTTCTATAAGCTTCAGGGGGATGGAGTGGGGTGGGGGGGGGGGGGGGAGGGGTTGGGTGGTGGAAGTGGGATGGTCAGTTTCACTGCGGCCGTTCGGCACGGCCAATGAGAATGACACTATGATCCTCGCCTGCTCGGCGTTAAACCCCAATAACTAACTACTCGGTGTCACGTCAAGTTATTGCCGGTGTAGTAGGTAGGAGAAAAAAAAAAAAAACTGTTGCCACAAAACCCGGAGTGTATTCTTCCTAATAACTGAAATAACACTGGGAGTGTTATAATAATATGTTAGTCTAGGAAGAATACACTCCCTCCCAAAAAAGACGTTGCCCAGGACTGAAATCTACACTTAAGACAACTCAGTCATAGTTCTGCCCAAATCTGCGACACACCACAGCAAGATATGGCTAGACCATGATAGTTCAAGGGCAGTGGCAGAATAGCTTGGCGCCTATAGACGCCAAGCTATTCTGCCACCACCCTTGACTGAACTATCATGGTCGATCTGTCTCCTGAATTGTAACTTGATGCAGTCCTCAGAGGATAACTCCAAAATGTGGGTATTTCGTACCTCGTGCACAGTGAGTTAACTCCCCCACTGCCGGATAGTACATCATACTACAGGGGGAGAAAACTGAAGTTTGGCAGGCCCTAGTGACTCGGAGCCTGCGTGAATTTGACGCTCCGAGTCTGTACGAAATACAGTTATGGCAAAAGTTTCCTGCCCCTGATTTAAAGCGTCAGTTTGACGCTCCGAGTCAGGTGCACGCAACTCGTTCCACATCTGCCAAACGTTTAACCCCTGTGGGTATGTATTCGACTCGTGTTCTATCCGACCTTGGAGCCAGTTGCATGAGCGAGCTTAGCCAGTCCTGGGTCAGCCCCACTAAGCAAGGTGAGCCGCTATAGCGGCGCACCTTGTTTCAGTAGTGGCTGGCGCAGGAATAAGCACGCTCATGCAACTGACCCCAGGTATAGTAGTTGTGAAGTTTACTGCTTTACTCGCACAGTTGTATTGCCAAATCGAATAATTGTAACTGCCATGCTTCGGTTCACCTCTGTGATATATTTATGACAACACTTTTCAGAGGTCCCCACAGCTGTTTGTCTATTAATGCCATTCGCATAAATAAACTAAAAGCTGTTCTTAATTGATCGGCAAACTGAGATAGGAGAAGATCGGCGATCTTTTGGTTTGTTTCTTAATTGAGGTTGAACGAACGTAGGCGAACTTCAGCAAACCAGGTTTGCCATGGGTCTCTTTCTTAACTGAAGCGCTTGACTTCGGCGTACTTACTGTCTGTGAAGGTGTTCAAAATGGCTGTCGCTATGCCACTTCGCGATTTGAACGATTTTTGTTTTTGTAATCCTTGCAGTAGCGATCCCACAAACAGCGTTGCGCCTCCCACAAATCAATAAAAATAGGTCTTGTTCTTCGCACGAGTGAAATATCGCCGTCCGCCATAATGTTTGTATGGGTGACTATCTTCTTATCTCCAATGCAGAAGAGGGTAAAAGTTTTGACCAATCAGAGAAAAGGTTCGCCTTGGATCGTTCGACACGTTGAGCGATCTTTTTTTCCGACAGCGAACTATGGTTTGCCGAGGTTCGTGAACTACTTCGAACTAGGTTCGCCGTATCTTTAGATCGTCCAATTAACAATCAACCTGGTTCGCCCGAGATCGTGAACTCTAGATCGTCAGAGTTCGCGAACTAAGGTTCGTTTAATTAAGAACGGCCTTTAGGCGGATGAAACTGCAACGTTGGGTCTCTTGGCGATTTTGTTATGTACGAAGTAATATTATACTGTGCACGTACCACTTAGACCGATGGTTGACTGTATTTGTTAAATGTTATGTGTGTTGTATATTATAAGTTATTGTTAGCATGGGTTTGCTACACGGACCCTTCAGTGTAGGCCTGAGGGAGGTCAAAGGAACCATTCGGGGTACAATGGTTCCTTTGACCTCCGGAAGGCCTACAAGGGTCCGTGCAGCAAGCGGCCCCTGCTACCAATAACGTAACTATTTGTTTTCATTCCTCCACTATTTTCGTCAAAGAAATCAAGAAGAAATCTTCCCACCTGGATCACTCCAGACATGACTGACGTCAAAGGCATTTACACATAATAGACTTATGACGTAATTTAAAATCTTTCATGACGATGCCGTCTCCAGTAGTGTGCCTGTTGTTTCGAACAACACTAATAGTCTAGCAGCTTTTTGCAATTTCTGCAAGGGTAAGTAGTTCGTCAAAAGAGTAACAATGGTTTGCAGGTACGAAACGAAAGTACTAATGCCATATAGTTTATGCATGGCAACAATATTTGTCCTTAGGATGGAGACATTTTTGTTGAAGTGTTTTTCGAAAGCTATTCAAACTTTTCGATGTGAGGGAACCAGTCCTCGTACACCGCCCGGATAAGGTGCAAGACATTTTTTGTGCATAACATTGAAAATTTCAAGCATACAAGTTACAAGTTTATTCCAGTGAGTAAATTAAAATCATCAGCAAGTAAACATGCATACATATATACGATAAAATAAGTTTAAAAGTATTATTTTTAATGCGGTAAGCATGGTCCCGTCGCTAGTTTCAAAATGGCGGTCAGCGAGAAGCCTTCTAAAGAAGTCAATCAGACGCGCACGGTTGATGAAGCTTTACTTTGCTCCTGAATTGAAACAGAGATTATTTTCGATTTGAACATCTTATCAACGTCAAATACGTTATTTTTCCTGGTCTTGAAAACAGCCTTTTCCATAGAACTCGGTCTTTTGTGGGAGGAAAGCATATCAAAAGTAAACTCCCTTTGTGCATGTTGTGCAATGTGTCTGCCGACCATCTTCAACATTCTGAAGACTTTTTGGCCGGATACAACATGCATGTTGTTCGTCTATTTTTCAGCCTAACGGCTCTAAGTGCAGGTCTGCTCTTTTTGTTTATTTTATTAGTGGAGATGGGATTTTTAACTGGTCAAGCACACTCGTATCCGACTGGTCTTAAGCACAAGCCAGGCAGAGTGAAATCCATCTCCGAACCGTTTCCATCAAAATCACCATGTTCAGCTAAACACCTAAATATAAAATTTTAGTTTTTGCAACCAATTCAACCAATCCGCACTCAAGTACTCACAAGGACTCTTATGATTAAGCTTTATCAGGACTGCATGAGACACAATACAGATAGTAGCCCTCTCTATTATATTACATGTTTTATTTATTTATTATTGATTCATGTATGTATTCACTTACATATTTATTTATTATTTATCCTTTTAATTATGGATGGAAGGAATTCCTTGATGCACATGATCACTATAGTGGTATGGTAGTGGTCACCAAGGAGAGGAAATTTGTTTTCAATATGCTTACATCTGTGCATGTTCATAATCTATCCTTTACTTAACATGCATATTCATAGGTCCCAGGTATCCCCAACTTATTTTATTAATTTATTATTTTGTTTGTTTGTTTGTTTGTTTGTGATATATGTTTGCACATACACATCAGCATAAAATGATTGATTGTACATCAATGTCCTGACAGCAACAAGACTTTTTCAGGACGTGCCTGCACTGCTTGTGAAAAAAACCAAACTAAACAGAATATTGAATGTATGTCGCCAGCTGGTCTAATACACTAAATAAACCTAACTAGACCCTTTAGCAACACACATCCAATATCAAGAGCTACAAGCAGTGCAGACAGTAGGAAGAGTTTAAAAAAGGTAAAACAGGTGAATGTACCAAGGGTAGACAGAAACACACGCCCCAGAATAGAGGGAAAACCCACCCTGTGGGGCTGACCAGGGTCACCCTGGGAACTAAAAAGTAGTTAACCCCACCCAAGTCCCCCAGGGTAGACCTGGGTGGGGGACATCAGCATACAAGATGAGAACATACATATACACATATATGATGTGAACATAACATGTACACATACATGGTAATAGGTGCATACCACCCGCTCCCCACCCCACATACAAAACCACAGAACAAGCATCTGTGTATGTTCATAATATATCCTTTACTTGGTATTCATATGTCCTAGTTATTTAAATTTATTATTTATTTTTATTTGTTGGAAAAGTAGGTTTTGTACATATGCTGATGTTTACATACACATATATGGTAATACTGCCCACTCCCAACCCCACTCCACAACCAGAGAACACCCACCAAACGACACTTACATCTGTGCATGTTCATAATCTATCCTTTACTGAGCATTCATATGTCCCAGGTATCTTGACTTACTTTATCTTTTTTATTTAACCGCCATGAGATGGCATTGGTCGCCTGCTCGACATTAAACCCAAATAACTATATATTTAAATTATTTATTTATTTTGTTTGCTTGTAATGAAGGTTTTGTACATACACATCAGCAAACAAGAAAATATACACATATATAGATGGTAATAGGTGCCATACTGCCTGCTCCCAACCCTTACCTAAATACACACATAAAACCGCAGAACACCTACCAAAGGAAGGACATGCACATCTGTGTATGTTCATAATTTTTAATCTATCCTTTACCTAGCATGCATATGTCCCAGGTACCCTAGACTTACTTTATCTTATTTATTTAAATTATTTATTTGTTTGTTTGTAATGTAGGTTTTGTACATACACATCAGCATACAGCTCAAGAACATACACCATGGTGCCCCTGTGCATGTGGCCACCAGTACTATTCTGTCAGATCTGTCACACCCAGCCAATCATCTCTTCGAGCTTCTGCCCTCTGGCCGGCGGTTTCGTGCTTTTAAAGCCAGAACCTCTCGATTCAGATGCAATTTTTTTTCCAGAAGCTGTCCTCAATACATCAACATGCACGGAACAACGTGATTCCATGATTTGTGACATATGACTGATTTGTGTTTAATATTGTGTTTATCTATCATTTAGTGCTGTATATAGGATGATCGCCAACTAAGTGTATGACATGATGAATGCCCTACAAGTGAGGACATATTTTACTATCGCCATGCCACACAAAAATCCTTGTAACGTTTTACTTGGTGAATAAATGTCTTATGTCTTATACACGTACATGGTAATAGGTGCAGTATCGCTCGCTCCCAACCCCAATCCAGTTACACACACAAAACCGCAGAACATCCACCAATGTACATCTGTGCATGATCATAATCTATACTTTACTTAGCATTCTTATGTCCCAGGTATCTTTGACTTACTTTATCTTATTTATTTAACTGCCGTGAGATGGCCGTAGTCTACCACGCGGCGTTAAACCCAAATAACTATTTATTAAAATTATTAATTTATGTTTGTTTGTAATGTAGGTTTTGTACATACACGGTAATAGGTGCTATACCGCCCCACTTTCAACCCCAGCCCACATACAAAACCACAGAACACCCACAAAAGACATGCACAATTGTATACTGATGGGCATTAGTGGACTGTAAAATCTATATATAGAGACTTCAGGTTAAGCAAGTGGCTTGTATTGACTGCCTGTATTTTAGCTGCCCACCTACAAATTTCATGTGTACAGTTAACCACACTGCACATGCAGCCATCAGTTCTGTGAAAAGTACTGTTGGCCTCATGCACAGCCGGAGGTACCACAACTTAGAGATAAGGCCACACCTGATAACAATAACAGTACTAATAATAATATGCATACTCAGCCACTAGTTCTGTAAACAGCACCTTTGTAAACAGTACCAGTGGCCAAATGCACACATACATCATGGATGTTGCTACCACTGATCACTTCAAACAATAGGCTGCCCAGTTCACATTTTGATACTGTGAACTAGCCTGCACATGCAGTCATCAGTTCTGTAAATAGTACTGGTGGCCACATGCACAGCGGCACCAAACTTAAAGGTGAGGCCAAAACTGCCACCTCAAACAAAACCAAACGCTACCTACACACACATATTAATGATACAGTCAACCTCTGTGTGCGTTAGGGGGAACACGCTTAAAGTATGGGACTGTAAATCTTACAGCGAAATGTCAAAACCAGTAAGAAGATAATGTAACAGCAACAAGTACATGTATTTTGTAAACCACTCAAAACATGACAACTCATCGAGTCTAATGGTGTTATGAGTGGGTGATGGAAACACTGAAAGAAATAGTACGTGTACATTATAAAGTATGTGCCTCCTCACCCCCCCCCCCCCCCTCCCATAACTAGCTGTTTATCATAAAACATAGATATCTCATACATTTGATCACTTGACTGATTTATTAAATCATCTCTGTGTCACATTTCTCCGTTTTCTTTCTCGTTTTAATCCCAATATATATGTCAGTGCTAATGTCAGCTGCTAAGAATCCTTGCAGCGAACTGCAAATGTCTATATGCAGACAAACTGCAAATAACACAGCAGCAAAATAAGTTCCTCTTTTGTGCAGTAGGCTACTGCTAGCAAGATAGGGTTCAATTTTAAACAAAGCATTGCATGAACTTCCAAGCGTGTTCACATTGTGCTGTGTATTTTTTTTCAGTGTGAAGTGTACTGTACCATCAGTGATCACTGAGACTGCATAATTGGCACTGGCAGTGATCGCACATCACAACATAGCTTGTCAGTGCAACTGATTAAAATAAATGTTACTGCTGCATAAAATAATCAAGTTCCGAAACTTTGCTCAGCCATGACAGTTAAAACCAAGTGGTGTGGCACTCTTTTTCTTTTACAGAATGCAGCATAGGTTTTGAAGATAGCGTTTGTGTTGTGGGTTGCGTTTTGTTTTGGTGCTGTGTTGTCGAAATGAAACGGGCAAAGCGATGGTAAAGTGAATGGAAATAAACGTGACAAACCTTTATCAAGCCGTAAAAATGCACACAGCAACTTTACACGTTTGCTTTTTTTTTTTTTTTTTTTTTAAACAAACAAGCTTATGAAGAACAAATCAAAAAGAACCCGTCGGCACACCGAAATTCACGTCCGCGGAGGTCGTGGCATCACGTGATGTTTTGATCACGTGATTTTGGGATACCTTATTGTTGAGTAACGATATTAATTTTGAGTTCAAGGCAAGCGTTTTCGTAATTGTTTCTTCTCTTAATATATCTAAGTGTGAAAATATTACTTTAAAAAATGAAATCCTTTTAAGTGACATATAGTGCATACTACCACTGAATACAGGAACAATGAGACCCGTGTAAACTACTGATCCCCTGTAAACATGGCCGCGACGGTCCTGGTTTCGTCTGCAGCCATACTGGAAACAAAATGTGCTACAGAAAAATGTCTCCATCCTCCGGCGGTTTAAAACGAGTGCGCACTGCTTTTATTGATACTAGACTTCATTTTGATATACCCAAACCTTTGTTACTCTCTAGAAAATCACTATCTCGTAAACGGCTGATCGTCTATGAAGGGCAGCTGCTAGACTATAAGTAACTTTTTACTTTAGAACGTTTTGGTGATCTTTTATAGAACAAAACAGGCACCTGGGGCTGAGATGCGTCACAAAAAGGGCTACAAGAAGTCCGCCATTTGTCGCTACAAGTTTTTTTTGTAGCTCGGTCATGTGGTACAGTTTGCGCCAAAGGGATTGGTCGTGTGACGTAGGGATGAAAACAAGACTTCATAGCTCATTGCACAATTTAATACTATAGGTATTAGCATGGCATGGCTTTTATGTATCTTACCTCATGGCCCACTGCACAATGCAGGGACGGATCACTTAGCTGCAGAAGGGAGAGGCCAACTTTTTGTTTGGGACCTTGAACCTCATGCACAAGGCCTCCAACACGCTAGATCTTGTTTCCACAAGGGCCGAAAAATCAAACAGTGGGAGGGGGGGGGGGGGAGGGGGTAGGCGGCGAACCTTGATTCCAGGCGCCAAAAAATCAAACATTTGGGAGGGGGAGGGGAGGGGGGTAGGCGGCGGACCTTGATTCCAGGCGCCGAGAAAATCAAACAGTGGGAGGGGGGCGGGGGAGGGGGGAGGGGGTAGGCGGCGAACCTTGATTCCAGGGGCCAAACACCCCTTTGTTATAGCATTTTAACAAAGTTTGGGGGGGGGGGCGTGGCGCCCCGGCCCCCCCCCCTGCCCCCAGGATCCGGGCCTGCAATGTAATATAGGTGTTAGCATAGTCTATTTTTATGTAAATGATAGACTTATGGTGTTAGTGAATAACGAGCGACTTAGCTCACTGCTGCTGCCGCAAGGTGGCGTAAACACAGTAGGGGCATTCTCAGTGTTTTAGTTGATCCTTGTCCGTGCACATTACCTTTGGTCCTCGCGATATACTGCATGCCACGGGTACTATGCCGTGGTCTGTTCATGACACGCTTTCTTTTTCACTGATCTGGTATATCGCATAGCCGATTGGTTAATGTGGTTTACTGCGCTTAGCGTGTCCGGATTCTATTGTTTTCTATAATTCTATGTCATCCAATCGGGCACCGAGTTTAGGAGCGATATACCTGCGGCCTGTAGTGTAGCGCGAGTACTGAAGCCCATGCACACGAACAGCTATCACCGAAACACCGAGAATCAGTAGTGACTTTTCCCCTTATGAGAGCAGCGACACTGCACGGCAGCAGGAGAAGACAATTAAATTTTCAGCTAAGTCGACCAATCCGGCTGTGCCTATGACATTACTGAGGTTGCGTTTGCACCGAACGACCCCCCGCGAGGAGGGAGAGCGAAGTCACGGCGGACAACCATCTTGTGCGCATAGACAACACTCCAAACAGCTCCAAGAGACATCGATCCTCATGAGGATATGTGCCTCTTGGAGATGTTTGGAGTGTTTATGCTTATGGTACAAGCTGGTTATCAACCGCGATTTCTCTCTCGTTCGTTGTCGGCAGTCGTTCGTCGCAAACGAAACCTCGCTGTTACGGTTATAAACATAGCAAAACGCTGCCCCACAACATTTTTTTTTGACTTAAAGTTTAACTTAAGTTAACTCATCTACCCCAACACCGAAATCCCCAAATTTCGCCCGCTGTCCTCTGAAGATTGCATTGCAGTGCAGGACACAGATCGACCATGATAGTTCAAGGGTGATGCCAGAATAGCTTGGCGCCCATAGGCGCCAAGCTATTCTGGCATCACCCTTGAACTATCATGGTCGATCCTTATCTTGCTGTGGTGTGTCTGGGGTAGAATGAGTTAAAGGCCCACTACCGCCGTAATTGTTCAAATATACACTTTTGTAACAGTTGTTGGTTGCGAAACGCTACACACAGGTCTTGTTATGGTTCCTTTAGACACAGGGCGATCCAGCTCAGCACACGTCGTCTTTTTATCAAGTAACCTGACAGTGACTCCACTCCGTTCTATGAATACAACGCTATCAGCACGAGAAACAGCTAAACTTGAAATAGATTGAAACGCTAAGGGCTGCGCAGAATAAATAAGTGCGATTAAGCGTGTGTTTTTGCTGCGTGTCCAAACTGCTGATAAAGTTCATTAGGTGTGGCGACAAGGCATAATAAACACAAATGGTGGTGTGAAATGTGTCTTCAAATGTACGTGTAATGGTACATTAACTCTTTCGCTGCCATTTGCCTTAAGTCGTGTTTCACGTCGAAGATTTTCTCCGTTGCTTACACGGAGCAACAGAAAACCTCTGTTACGTATGCCACTCACATGAGTTGTAAAAAGAAAGGTAGAAAGGTAGAAGAGTCTTAGTTCAGGCAGGACAACATTGAGAACCCGGAGTACTGGCACATTTTTAGCAATCGAAGCTCGCCATGCAGCAGATCGCTTTAAACCCTTCCCTGCCAATAGACGCGGATTGTGTTTCTGAAATCTTCGTTAATTCACCCAGCGGCGGTCCAAGAAACATGGGTACAAATTACTGTCAGCAAGAGGCATAGATCCTTATGAGCCCCCGCAACTGCGGGGGCTCATGAGAATCTATGACTCTTGCAGTCGGAGTGTGTCCAGTTTCCTCGGCACTGACGGGGTTAAGTATGATCGAATCTAAAATGGACAAACCGTGTACTAGGGGGGAAAAAAACAAACAAATGACAACGTGCAATGTCTGAGCAAACAGCTGATTAACCCCTTCGCTGGCGAACTGAAAAAAAAACTAGGGACGATTCAACCGCAAGAGACATAGATCCTCATGAGCCCCCGCAACTATCTATGCCTCTTGACGGGGAACCACTTTGCATCCGTGTCCCTTTAACAAAGACACAATCTGCCGCCACCGGCAGTCGGACGGGGTTACAGTAAGTTTCTCCCAGCATACCAGGAAGAAGTGTGGTCTGACGTATAACTTGAGTGCGATATATTTGATAAACGTGTCAAATCCTCGTTTCGTATTCAGGCTGCCATATTATGCTAAAACGTGCCCGTGTCTTTTTTCGTCATACTTTCTGTTCTCTTGTTTACTCAATCATAGAGTTGTAGTGTACAGCTGCAGTTTTTTTTTTTTTTTTTTTTTTTTTTAAATCTCTCATTCGTTTCCGCACGAAGCTGTCGAGATTGGCTATAAGATGGGGGCGCACAGCTCCCCTCCCCCCCCCCTCCCTCCCGTCCCGCAAATATCTGCGCAAAGAACCACTTTTCAGTCTATACCAGTCTATCATTCAGGGAAGGGAAACACACATGTATGTGACTGTTCTTTTCAGTTGCAGATTCAGCATTTTTTGGGGGGTCCCATGCCAAGTTGACTAGAGACATTTTTGAAAAGAAAAGGGGAGACTGCCAGTGCTAATATTTTAGGAAGATTACAAAGTAAAGTAGGTAAACGCACTGTCAGGGGAGAGAATTGTGCATTATCAACAATGATTATAGATCTTTATAGGGGAATTTTATTTTGATCAGAGATGTATTATAAAAGAGTTATGTTTCACATTTTGCCGCAGTCACTCGACGTTCCACAGGCATTCAGTGCACCTTTTCCCATTTACACACTCAGATGCAGATTCAACCCGTGGCAAAATGCTGATGGGAGAAGAAACTCGGAGCACGTAAACAAGATTAAGCTGTCCTAAGAATCACTTGATTATTTGTGCAAGACAGTTGCAAAATCAATAACCATCTCGTCTTGAGTGCAGAAACGACCGGAATTGACCCGCTGGGTTCAAATACAGATGCACTGTGGGAAAAAAGAAATCCACACTCTACCCCGTCAGAAACACTCGTCTCTGTGTGATTATCGTATTAAAACAACAACAACAACAAACAAACCAACTTCAAGAATGGGAATCGGATTGGAATTGGGAAAGCAGTGGTGGGAGGGGGTTTGGTGCGTGGTCACACTGGTTGTCTCCCTCGATTCGCTACCGCTGATCAGCGGTAGCGAATCGAGGACTGAGACAGCTAGTGTACAGCTTGAACAGGCATCTCTCAATTAACTAGTTAAGTGCTATTGCCAATGTCCGCGTGGACAGACGCGTAGTACCCCAGCACGCCCAGTCGCTCAGTTAAAGGGGGATGAGCAATGCAGATTTCCCATTCTTGCTTTTTTGTAACAGTTTTCACTTCTTTCGTGAACTGACGGAAAGGGCCGATCATGATACATAACTGCGTCAGCGCGCCTCTCCAGGTCATGTTACATAATCAAATTGGGCAGTTCAGGCAGTGCAAGGACCGGTGTTTTTAAAAATAACATTTTGCCTTGTTTGAAACTTTGTAGTAGGGCTGAATGTTGGAATTTGCTGGAAATTTCTGGTTAGATAAGAGGAGACATGTTTGGTGCTTTGATTCATACCGGCCATCCTGAGCTTATCCAGTGGACAATTGTGGGCCTATGTTGAGTTGCCGTTGACGTAGTTATTTGAGGGGCACGCTGATTTCAGCTGTGCTTGGGTGTGGGGATGGTAAGGAATCAGGTTCATAGCCAAGAAATGAGACAGTCAATGTGCTGTTTTTTTAAAAATATTTTTTAATTTTTTTATTTTTTTATTTTGTGCATGGCAAATTTGCAGCTGGTAGGCGGTAGTGTTTTTTTTTAGGGGATTGAAATATTAGGGGATGACGGGGACTGACTAAAGGCCCCGCCACACATGCCCGATTTTGAGGCCGATTTTCGAGCAGTTTCGAATTGGAGTGTGATCGGACCGGACTGCAAAAACGTGTGCACTGCCACACATTCACGGGCCCCCGACTTTTTTTTAGCCGACTGGTTTGAATCGAAGATCAAGGTCGTACCTGTTCAGCGAATGGCTGCTAGTTTTGACAGTGATGATGATGTGCTTGCATTATCAGCAGTTTTGCATCATATTCGGGAAGAGGCGGGCGAAACATCGGCAACGAAAGTGGTACTGATCTTCCGCCATTTTCAAACTGAAACGACATGCTTTGCGAGACGCGCTCTGATTGGTTGAAGCTTACAATCGGGGCCGATTCGGATCGGAAAAATAGAGCAGGTTCTAGACACCCGATTCTCATCCGATTGGGATCGGATCGGATATATGACGTCATCCGATCGCAATCGGATCGGAATCGGCTTTAAAATCGGGGCACAACCGGCATGTGTGGCGGAGCCTTAAGGCTAAGCGGAGACTGGACAGTACGGAAACGGCACTGTATTCCGTGGCCTCCCGCTATTCAGCGGGTTATTGAATACTAAATAATTGAGTCCGCTGTATAATAAGCAATTTTAGCCACAGGAGTGGCTGATCGTTGCGTCAGTAATCGACCACATGTACAACACTGGAACACTGGTTGTCTCCATCGATTCGCTGAGCTAAGCGCATCGAATCGAGGGAGACAAGTGTTTCCTGCAACCTATGCAACGACCATCCTAATGTTGTGATGGTAGCATTTCCTAAAGGAAACGCTATACTCGCAGTATGAATAAATTAAGTCACACACAAACACGCAGGAAACGGGAACGACTGCACAGAGATCAAGAGATGGATCGACCGTCAGTAACGGGTTTCCACTTCCACTGACGCTGTGCGTGACATGCAATGATCAAAGTTTTATTCCAGTCGCCAAACTAATCAGGCTTTCGCTTTCGCTGTCATTCAGAACTGACGCTCGATCTGTGTTTCACGATCTTAAGTCTATTTGCGCAGCTCAGACGATTGAGGTTAAAGTTGCAAAGCCGGGCAGTCGGCTAGTCTCTTCTGGGAAAATGCCCGAAATACAAGCCTCTACAATCAGCCGTTTGTGTGCGTTTAAGTTGAGCACTTCGACTGGGGTCGTAATAGCCCAGTAATGAAAAAGTCCTCAAGCTTACTTCAGCCCGCCGGTAACCTTTCTGCTAACCGTTCTTATGGTCGCGGCTGCTGGTCGCAGGGAATGAGTTAATATATATACTGTTATAAGGAAGTTACGCTCGCGTGAGAGGGGCGGTCTGACAGTCGCCCTTCTGTCACAGTCGTTATTTGCAAAATTGGCTAAAGTCAGAATTGGGTTGGGGAGGGGGGGGGGGGCGACTTAAGGAGCAATGTACGGCCGAAGAATACGTCTGGTTTCACTGCTTCTTAGTGAGGTTACGTTTACGCCGAACGCCATTGCAACAACGAACGAGAATGACGTCCCGACGGAAAGACTGAATCGGCCTCGAACATTTAGCATAGACACTCCGAACATCTCCAAGAGGCAGAGACCCTCATGAGCCCCAGATATATTCAGCGCAGTATAAGAAAGATCCATTTTCACGTGAATGAATAAGTTGGCCAAGTTTTCAAAACTGAAACAACCACAGGCATACATGAAGTCTACATGCTTGACCTCGATATTAAAAACTGGCCATTTCCCGCTTGGGCTCTATTAGGGTATTGAAAATGACTTCTTCTTGTCTTGTCATCAATTTTTTGTTTACTATTGTACAGCACAATCGACATATCGTAGGATTTAAGTAAAATTAGCACATACAAAAATTATTAGGCAAACTGGCACTAACATAATATAGTTGTTCCTAAAGTTCTACAGAAACATGTTTCATTGCGGAGATATTTGCACTCTGACGTCAAACAGCCTATAACATGCAATAGACCATGATCGAAATCAGAAGTATAGGTCAAATTTGCATGAGTTTCGTCGAAACACGTTGTAATTGTAACCTACTTCTCAACTCCGGAAGTCGCCTATTGCGCACACTCCTGATTGCCGTCCATCTAGCTGCATGCGTGCTCAGTTCGTGATAGGTCCTTAGGGCGTCGTCTGCCTGCAGCTGCCCGCGACACGAGACAGGTTGCAAGTTTTTGTGTGTGGTGTGTTTTGGTGTGTTAGGGTTTCCCGTTCAGCTCTCTTTGACGTACCATTACGCGTAAATATGAAGACACATGTCATCACCATTTGTGTTCGTTATGCCTTGCCGACACACCTACTGAACTTTAACAGCAGTACACGCAGCAAAACGGAGCACACGCGTAATCACACTTATTTATTCTGAGCTGCCGTTAGCGTGTCGATCTATTTTTAGCTGTTTCTAGTACTGAAAGCGTTTTATTTATAGAACGGAGTGAAGCCATTGTCAGGTTAATTGATATTAAGACGACGCGTGCTGAACTGGATTCTCCTGTCTTAATGAACCACAGCTAGACCTGTACGTAGCTTTTCTAACCACCTGTTACAGAAGTGTATCTTTGGACAGTTAAGGCGGTAGTGGGCCTTCAACTCTTTGAAGATGAACGGCATCCGGATACGCGGCTTAAGCCGCGTATCCGGATGCCATTCGTCTCCATTGAGTTAAAGCGCCATTACGCACAAATCTGAAGACACATTTCAGCACCGGTTTTGAGTGTCGTGTCTTATCGTCATACCTAATGAACTTTAAGGACACACAGCAAACGCACACGCGTAATCACACTTTTTTTTTTTGTTTCTTCTTCACAGCCGTTAGTGGGTCGATCTATTCTTTTAGCGCAGGGTTGCGCTTGCTCGTACAGATAGCGTTGTATATTAGAACGCAGCGGAGTCCTCGTCAAATTACTCCTGTGTCTAAACGAACCATAACTGACTAGACCTGTGTGTAGCATTCGTAACCATCTGTTGCAGAAATGTCTCTTTGAACAGTTACGGCGGTTGTGGGCTTTTAAGCTGCGGGAGTGCGCGTGTGCGGAACTTGACTAGAATTGACTGTATAAAAATTGATAATTTTTTTTTCATTAACATAGCCGCATTCTAACGCCGGGACGCGGACTAAGGAGCGGCTATAGACTGACGGAGTGCGGGGACTGCGCGTGCCACTTGTTGAATTGACGATATTGTGAATAGCCGCAGGTGAAGCAGAACTGCGGCAAGGGTCCGAGGACTAGCTAGTACATACAAGCCATGGTTCGGCAGAGATGCACATTGTGCGTAGCGAAAATCGTAAGTGTTTTTGTTTTGTTTTGTTGTGTGTCTCAGTATGTTGCAGTGCTGTTAGTGTGTGTGTGTGTGTGTGTGTGTGTGTGTGTGTGTGTGTGTGTGTGTGTGTGTGTGTCTTTTAATTAACACGATGGTGTGTGTGTGCTTTTAATTAACATGATGGTGTGTGTGTGTGTGTGTCTTTTAATTAACATATTGATTTTGACACACATTTTAACAGTGCTTTAACTCATTCTGCCCGCGACACATCACAGCCATAATTATATGGCTCGACCATGATAGTTTAAGATTGGTGGCAGAATAGCTTGATATGGGCGCCACGCTCTTCTGGCACCACCCTTGAACTATCACGCTCGATCCATGTCTTGCTGTGGTGTGTCGGGGCTGAACGAGTTGAACTCTTACGGCAGTGTTATTCATCATATTTGAAATCCAGACCCAATAGGTGACTGCCAAGCTTGTAAAATGCAGAGAAGAACCAACGGAGAAAAGAACACGCTTCTGCCTTCTTTTTTTTTTCTTACGCACTTTTTTAATTTTTTTTATTTTACGTCACATCCTTCAGTTGCCACATTCCTTCGGCGATAATGAAGACTAAGTAGCGACTGATCTCTATATTTATTTGTTTGTCTATTTTGAAAAAGGGTTTTTACCCGAAATATTAATAAATCGTGTTGTAACTGTCATTTCTTAGCGTGTTTCTTTCTCAGTTGGGGTTCTTCTATGTGAAGTTTCAATGAAAGCTGTCTTCATACAATGTGTAATGCGTTCCGTGTGAAATATTCAGGGGACAGCTTGGGTTTCACAGCTTGACGCCTAAGGTTCTTACCATGCACACAAGAAAGTGTCTCCGGCTTCACGGTTCGTTCGTTCTCAGTGCAGTTGGGTTGGTTGGCCGTGCGTGCTTTAAGGCCCCCACTACCGCCGTAACTGTTCAGAGACTTACACTTCTGTAACAGATGGTTACGAAACGCTACACAAAGGTCCAGTTATGGTTCACTTAGACACAGGAGAATCCAGTCACCAGTATACGCCATCTTTATATCATGTTGCCTGACAATGACTCCAATCCGTTCTAGAAATACAACACTATCAGTGCGAGAAACAGCTAAAAATAGATTGACACGCTAATGGCAGCGCAGAATAAATCGGTGCGATTACGCGTGTGCTTTTGTTGCGTGTCCAAACTGCTGTTAAAGTTCACTAAATGCTTTGACAAGGCGTAACAAACACAAATGGTGCTGAAACATATCTTCAGATTTATGCGTAATGGTACTTTAATTAACCTAACTCACTGCCGACATGCGTGAGAGCGGCTACGATGTGAACAGCAAGAAAGCATCGATCCTCATGAGTCCCCCCCCCCCCCCCCCCCACGGCGGGGGCTCATAAGGATCGACACCTCTTGCTGAAACCAATTTGTATCAATGTTCCTTGGGCGATTTGGACGTTTAAATTAACGGACATTAATGAAACGCAATCTGCGTGGATTGGCGTTGTGAAAAGGGCGAAAAAAAGTAGAATCCGACAATGACTCATCTAATTGGCCGCGAAGTACTGCAGCAGGAGATGGATCGATCGGGCCGGGGGGTGGGGGGTGTGGGGCGTGACGGTCGACGAAAAGTCAACGAACAGGGGTGGGAGGAGAGGGGGGGGGGGGGCGCCATGTAAGCCTCTTGCGCCTTTTCACCGCCAAAATAAGGGGGAGGGGGCAGGAGGGGGGGAGGGGGTGTTCCAAACTGCCTAAAAAGAAACTTTGTTATAGCATTTTAACTCATCGTGCCCGAGGTACGAAATACCCACATTTTGGAGTTGTCCTCCGAGGACTGCATTACAATTCAGGAGACAGATCGACCATGATAGTTCAAGGGTGGTGGCAGAATAGCTTGGCGCCTATAGGCGCCATGCTATTCTGCCAACACCCTTGACCTATCATGGTCGAGCCATTTCTGGCTGTGGTGTGTCGCGGGTAGTAAAGAATTTAAAAGAATTGTGGCCCTGAGGCGGGGGACCAGAACGCCTTCCCCCCCCCTCCTTTCCCCCCTCCCCCCATGCAGATCCGCCCCTGGCTTGGAGCCTCATGGTGTCAAGCTAATCTGGCGCTACCCTTGAATTATCAGGGTCGATCTGTCTCCTGCGTCTGGCACACGGTCCTTAGGTGACCCCTCCAAACGTTGTGAACTGCGGCCTTGGGGTTAAATGGGTTAACTCCCCTCTATCCCTCTGCCCGGCTCGCCAGTGCGGAACGTGAATCGCGGCGGCACATCTGTATACATGCATATTTTCCTCGCGTCATTTTGTTACACGCACGAGTGTGATTATATCAATAACGAAAACGACAGGCCTGGTAACACATGTCGGTGACGCCTATTAAAGTTATATTGCCCAGGATCAAGCATCTCAACACAGTCAGAAAACTGTCTGCAACATATACTGCTGACAGTATGTGTATGGGTCCTTTGTGCACTATCTTAGAGCTTTATGATGTAAGTACAAATGCTAAATGTCGAAATTCATCGTTTGCAGGGTGTATTGTTTTTGTACCCGAGTCGCGGAGTTATCGTCTGCATCGGCCTGGTTTTGAATTAATATGCATATTTATGAGCCTACGTCACAAGGCCGCAGAACCCGGCCGACTATCAAGTGTATGCAATACTGCAGGTCACCGGTGTGGTGTACACACGTGTCAGTGTATAAACCTTCCATACTTGCTATGCTGTCAAATTCACAATGCGCGTTTAGCTTGACCTGCTAGTATGGGCAACGATCGCCGTGCTGCATCGTGCACCGCTGAGGGCGTGGCTTGTTCGACTCTCCCCGCAAAGCGACTGACCGAGCGTCCACGGTGCCTAGTTTGACCTTTGATCCTTTATCCCTCGGAAACACGAAACATAACATTATACCCACTTTTTATCGAAGTCTTCGTAGCTGAAAGCATCATTGGAAACGACAAATGCATCATCGCAGCAGAAACACTACTTCTGTGAATTTAGTGAATGAGAGCCCGCACAGACATAAACGTGTCATACCAGCGATGTGCAACTTTGACACACACCGTAGTTTTCAGATCCTTGCAGCATGAAATCTGATAACTAGCTCGTAACTATATGATAAAACAGGTTTAAAATCTTGCGAAATCAGTAAGATATAAATTCTACTTAAGATCATGAATTCTGAAATGACTAGCGCTCGTGAAACTATAGGAAGATCAACAAAGACCGTAGATTACTTACTGATTTCACAGAGCAGAAAAGCGACAAATTCCGGATGGGCGGTCAAGCCAAGCTCATGCTTTACGTGTTACCACATGTCCATATTTCCTTGTCCGATGTCAATTCTACTTAGGGGTATCTTGTCTCTCTGCCTCTTTCTTCTCTTCAATTCCGAGTCTGTCATTGTCGGCGCGAGTCGATGATACTTTCTTCATTCTTCGCTGGTTCATCCACCATCTTGTCTCTGATTGGTTATAATTATGCAGATGACCTAAGGTCGTATTGAATAGTTATGACGTCAACTACTATAGCCTATCAGAAGCAATCTTTTTCTCGGTACCCATCACAAGATTCCGGTGGGTCTCTTTTCGATTTGAACGGACGAAAGAAAGCATTTGGTGGGACAATAGGGTGGTCACTGTCTAAGTGGGTATTTATACTGAAGCCCATTAAAGCCTTTTTTTCGAACTGAAGCCTTAAAGTTCATTTGTGCCCCTTTAAGTAAAAGCTTACAGCGAAACGACACGTGTGCTATACTAAAGAACCTGCGACAATGTTAAAATGCCAATAATTACCACAAACAGGACGGAGGGGTGGGGGTGGGGGAGGGGGTGGGCATGGGGGAAGGGTGGTGGGGGGAGGTGGGGGTGGGGGTGGGGGCGCGGTGGGGTGTTGGGGTGGGGGGGGGGGGGGGGTTGCAATGCGGATTCACGACGATTTTGCCATTCACGAATCCACAAATGGCATTCATGTTTCAGGAGGAAAAGAGACGATGAAGTCAAAGTCTGGCTCACTGTCCAAAAATTCTAAAGACGGGGAGAAACGTTGGGCGGGGGGTGGGGGAGGGGGTGGGGGCGGGGAGGGAGGGGAAGGGTAGGAGACGAGAGAAGAATAGACGATTTCCGGAAACCAGAAGTAGGTCAAAACTGCAGGTGTTTCGACACGACAAAAAAAGGTGGATTAACTCTTTCTGCCCGCGACACACCACAGCAAGGTATGGCTCGACCATGATAGTTCAAGGATGGTGGCTGAATAGCTTGGCGCCTATAGGCGCCAAGCTATTCTGCCACCATCCTTGAACTATCATGGTGGATCTGTCTCCTGAAATTGTAATGCAGTCCTCAGAGGATAACTCCAAAATGTGTGTATTTCGTACCACGGGCACAATGAGTTAAAAAGCTCGGACAAACAATGCGATATCCGTCTTTTTTAATCCGCTGTTCTTGTCGAAATACGTGCGATTTTCAGAAGCAGGCCAAAATCGCACATGTTTCGACAAAAACAGTGGATTCAGAAGCCCGGACAAACATGTGATATCGCACGTTTGTCCTGGCTTTTTAATGCACTGCTATTGTCGAAACATGCGCAGTTTTGACCTACTTCCGATTTCCTGAAATCCTCTATTGGGGATGCAGATGTTGATCAGTGATGGACTGAGACAACTTTCACACGTTTCACGAACTTGATTAACCAGGACGTTTTCACGCATCGCGAAGATCTTATTTTGCCTTTCACGTTTCACGACGAACTCTTCTTTCACGGATCACGAAGATCTAGAAAAAAACAACAAAAAAAAAAAAAAAACCCCCGCAAGCACGAATCAAGAGAACCGAAAGGACCGCCAACCAAGCGTCACGACTATAAGGCATCCCCTCCCCCTCCCCCCTACCGCCCCTCCCAATCCCCGCCCCCTTCCTGCCTCCCTCCCCAAGACAAAATCTCATATCTCGTATTCCCGAGAAAAGCAAAATAATATTGAATGGGACACACAGACTCACAGAGAGAAAAATAACGTTGATTTCTAATCTAGCTATATCATAACCGAAATTTTTTGGGCCGGTCCATACCTGACCACACCCCACACCCCCTCCGCCCACCCAGCTGCTTCCACCCGCCCCCTCCACCCTGGGTTCCTAACCCATTGCATGTGAGACCGAAAGTGAGGGAAACTGAGTCTCCAATTATTCTTGTGCCGGAGACTGTCGGGGAACTTTGCGCACTCGTCTGTTGAAAATTACGTGGGGAGAGTAGGTTAACCCTTTGGCTGTCGGTAGCGTTTTTTGTCGAGGTGATTCCGGCAGGAATCACCGCGACCAAAAGCCATACCGACAGACAAAGGGTTAACGAAATGGGGGACCGGCGACTTGTTACTAGGCCATAATTGAAATCATCACAGCTGTTGCACTTGCAGGCTATCCTGCCTATGTGAAAGCAAAAGGCGGCAAGTCCGGTTTTGTGAAAAGCTAGATTTTCAACGTATGTCGATGAAAATCACGCTTTTCCACCAGAACAGACACTGTCCTTTGCCCTCGCAGGACACAACAGGTGTAAAGTCATTCTATGCGGGCCCAATGTGATACAGGTACATAAATTATGGTAAGTTTACTAGGCTAAATTCTGCCGTCAAATGGCACAAGCATGTTCATTTGCTTTATAAATTTTACGTCGTCCACGTCATTTGTGTAAACTTCTATCTTAGCTTGTTCTACTCTGGACGCACACTGTCTATTGTGTACATGTGTTAACTCCTTCCCTGCCACAGCACGTACATTACTGTTTCTAAAATCTTTGTTCATTCAACGACCAAAAGCCAAACCGGTCCTTTTCTTTCCAAGCTCTCAAAGTGTGGAATGGTCTTACCTATGATATTCGCCATGCACCATCTTTGGCCATTTCCAGGGCTAGATTGAAAACATATTTTTTTTAAAAATGTGCTCTTTGAAAGGGATTGATAAACCCTACGTTTTCCCATCAACATGTATAATATATCTGATCAGGCTCTTGAAATGTTATGTTTACTATTTTAGTATTGTGTCAGTGTGCATTTGAACATATGAATGATTGCGTTTTTGTACATTGTCGGTGTCTTGGTTAATTTCAATTAGTTAGATGATCTAGATGTAAAGCGCTCTGAGCCTTTCTTTGTGGGGATATTGCACTATAGAAGAGTTATTTATTATTGTTATTATTATTATTATTATTATTATTATTATTATTATTATTATTATTAAAACCGTCCAAGAAGCATGGATACAAACTGGTCTCAGCAAGAGGCATAGATCCTCATGAGCCCCCGCAGTCGCGGGAGCTCATGAGGATCTATACCTCTTGCAGAAGTGTGGTGTTCATTTTTTTTCTCTCGGCAGTGTAGGGGTTAATGATGCACACAGCGTCCAGCGTTCCTGTAAGACACACTAAGAGAACTTATAAAGGAGGTATAGCGAACTGTTAACCCTGTACTGACTGGATTAGATCGCGTTGCCGGAAAGAAGAGACAGATCTATATGTACACATTAGTACAGGTCGTGAAAATGCATTTTTCTATCCCAGCCTGTGGTCCGTCTCTTTTAAAAAAAAAAAAAAAAAAAAAAAAAAATTCTACGATTAACCCATTTAGCCCCGACACACTAGAGCCGGAGATGGTTGGTTGGTTGGTTGCTTGTACATTATTTGCTTAACGTCCCAACGGCAACAAGACTTTCTCAGGCGCTGCTTGTGAAAATAAAACTAAACAGAATATTGAATGTCTGTTGCCAGACGGTCTAATACGCTAGATAAACCTAAGACATACAGCAGGAGATGACTCGACCATGTTAATTCAAGGGTAGTGCCAGATTAGCTTGGAGCCATCAGGCGCCATGCTAATCTGGCGCGACCGCCCTGGCATATTACTTACTTACGCCTGTCACCCCTACCCGGGTATAGGCCGTCGACGAGAGACCTCCAGCAACTCCTGTCCTGTGCTTCTCCTTCGATTCTACTCCGTGGTTCCCAGTCTCTTGATGTCTGCTTGGAGGTCTCGACGCCAGGAGTTTCTCGGCCTACCTCTTTTCCTCTTTCCCTGGGGGTTCCATGACAATGCCTGCCTAGTGATACTGGAAGCTGGCTTTCTCAGACTGTGACCGATCCATCCCCATCTTCTTCGCCCAATTTCATTCTCTGCTGTTATTTGCTCTGTTCTCTCCCAGAGTCTGACGTTGCTGATCTTCTCTGGCCAGTGGATTTTCAAAATTCTTCTAAGGCAACTGTTCATGAAGGTCTGTACTCTGTTGACTGTGGTTTTTGTCAATCTCCATGTCTCTGCTCCATATAGGATAACTGCTTTTACATTGGAGTTGAAAATCCGGACTTTGGTGTGTTGTGACAGCTCTCTGGAACTCCACACTTTTTTCAACTTTTTTCAACTGGAGAAAGGGCCCTGGCACATAGTTACAATACAATACAATACAATGTATTGTGCATGAGATGGAACATTTTCTTCGGCTTCGACATTAACACACACATAAGAACATAATATGAGAATAATAAATATTAAAAAAAATAGTTGTTTGGTGACACGTGCACAATTTGGGAAACGTAGCCTTAACCGTTCCCTGCCCGCGGACGTCCATTTTGATTCTGAAATCTGTGTTCACTGAACGACTAAAAGCCACAACCGTCCAAAGAACACGGACACAAAGTGCTCTCGGCAAGAGGCATAGATCCTCATGAGCCCCCGCAGTCGCGGGGGCTCATGAGGAACTATGCCTCTTGCAGTTGGATCGTGTTCAATTTTTCTCACCAGTCAAGGGGTTAAATGGAAACTCGTCTCTCAGCTGCAGCATTATACAGGTTCGTGGAGGTTTGATTTAGTTACGTCATTACTGCTGTCAATAGCGTTTTAGCCTTGTGGCGAATCAATAAATCGATCTTTGTGTCTGTGCCGTTGCATGTAACTGCTCCGTGGCGGGTTCGCCGATACATCGGGTTATTAATGTTGTCTAAGACTGTTGTACCCTTCTTTTTCAAAATCATTCAAAGTCAGTACTCGTAACAGATGTTTTTCTGCTGCGTGCATGGGAGAAGAACACCAGAAAAGTCTTTCATTTTGCGACATTCACACTTTATAGTTACGTTAGCTCATTTGTCCATCTTTATTGTAAGACACAATAAGAACAGTAATGAATAAGAGATCTGTTACTCGTAACAGATGTTTTTCTGCTGCGTGCATGGGAGAAGAACACCAGAAAAGTCTTTCATTTTGCGACATTCACACTCTATGACTTACGTTAGCTCATTTGTCCATCCTTATTGTACGACACAATAAGAACAGTAATGAAGAAATCTGTCAACCATTAGAAGAAATAAAATCAAGTGCAATTATGCAGGTAGACGTTCTGTGTTAACTCATTCAGCCCCGACTCACCACAGCAAGACATGGATCGAGCATGATAACTCAAGGGTGTTTCCAGAATAGCTTGGCGCCCATAGGCGCCAAGCTATTCTGGCACCACCCTTGAACTATCATGCTCAATCTATCTCTATAATCGTAATACAGTCCTTCGGAGGGCAACTTCAAAATTTGGGGATTTCGGTCTTGGGGTAGAATGAGTTAATGTTGCCGTTTTCGATCTTTGTGTCGGTGTCAACCCATGTGTGTCAGCACATGTGTCCGTCGTTATTTGTCCAAGAACAGTACTAATTAAGACATAGCGAACCTTTAGTATAAAGAACTCAAATGTAATTGTGCAGGTAGGCGGTGTGCGTTAATTTTGCTCTGTGTGTGTGTTTGTGTGTGTGTAGTGTGCGTGTGTGTGTGTGTGTGTGTGTTTGTGTGTGTGTGTGTGTGTGTGTGTGTGTGTGTGTGTGTGTGTGTGTGTGTGTGTGTGTGCGCGCGCGCTCACCTCAGCGCTGTGGTGAATCAGTTTATAAATCACTTAAGTCGGTCGTTGCATCCGTGCGTTTATTCATGTGATTGATGCCGGTGACAACAACAACAACAACAACAAAACCCCACAAAAAATAAATAAACAAACAACATCAAAAAACAAGACAAAACAAAAACACCAAACAAACAAACAACAACAACAGCAAACAAACAGCGCGGTTGTGCAAGTGGAAAGTGTTGTTACTGTCGTTATTGCAATTTAGCGTGAGCGTGGAAGCGAATCAATAAATCATTAAATCGATTTTTTTCTCCGTGTGATGCAGAGCCATGGGACGTTTTTCAGATTGCATCATTAACGCATTCGAGACGTGCCGCCTCCGGATACGCGGCTTAAAGCCGCGTATCCGGAAGCGGTATGTCTCGAATGAGTTAACGACTGCAAATGTACCAGCTGTGGTAGATGAACCGCCATGACAGTTCGAGGGTAGTGGCCAGAGTAGCTTGGCGCCTTGTGAGCGCCAAGCTACTCTGGTAATTACCCTTGAACTGTCATTGCCGATTCATCTCACATGGTCTGTCTTTGCCGTTTATCTCTCCTGATAGCATGGCGCTCAGAGCTTGTAAGAAAGTTATTAACTAATTAACTAACTAACTCTAACTAACATACCGACTAGCTAATAAATACATGAATAGATACTTACACAAACGCACAAAAAATGAATGAATGAATGTGTTCTCGATTTTAACTCATTCAGCCCCGACACACCACAGCAAGACATGCATCGAGTATAATAGTTGAAGGGTGGTGCCAGAATAGCTTGGCGCCAATAGGCGCCATGCTATTCTGGCACCACCCTTGAACTATTATGCTCGATCTGTCCCCAGAATCGTAATACAGTCCTTCAGAGGACAACTTTAAAATTTGTGGGTTTCGGTCCTCGGGTAGAATGTGCTAAATGTATTTTTTTATCACTAGAGAGAGAGAGAGAGAGGGAGAGAAAGAAATATTAAAAGCCAGTGCTATTGCGTGTCTGCCTGGTCGGTCGAAAAGTAATTCAGCTTCCCGTTCACCTCCAAAATCGATTTGCTCTGAAGGTCTGGCATGAGCAGACGACCTGTATTTTATAGTGCTCAGAGTCACTGTGACCTGCCCCACATTTAAAGCGACATGCTTCTGGCAGTAAAGGGATAACAGATCGCAAGATCTCCATCATAAATGTTCTCTTAATATATATCTTAAAAGTATGCCGGACACCTTGCTTGGGTAGGACTACGCTCACTCACGCAACCAGCCCCAAGTCTCTAGAACTGAACAATACAGTATTGTTTTTATTCCTACGTCACACGACCAATCACTTTAACGTAAACTGTACCATGTGACCTCGCCACAAAACCCCTTGTAGCGACTAATGGCGGACTTTCTGTAGCGCTCTTTGTGACGTCTCTTGGACGCCAGTTTCGTTCTATGAAAGATCACCAAAACGTTCTAAGTACAAAGTTACTTTGTGTTGTTCGAAACAACAGGCGCACTACTGGAGACGGCAACGTCATGAAAGATTTTAAATGACATCACAAGTCTATTATGTATAAATGTATATTCCTTTGACGTCAGTCATGTCTGGCTTGATCCAGCTCGGAAGATTTCTTCTTGATTTCTTTTACGAAAATAATGGAGGAATGAAAACAAATACGTTATCAGGTAGCAGGGGATTGCTGCGCGGACCCTTGTAGGCCTGAGGGAGGTCAAAGGAAAAATTGTACCCCGAAGGCCAAAGGCGAAAGGCCTTCCGGGTACAATGGTTCCTTTGACCTCCCTCAGGCCTAACAGGGTCTGAGTAGCAAAACCCTGCTACCAATAACTTATATTGTATCATGCACATTGCAAGGTCTGCTCGTCGTCTCTCTAATGCACAATTATAACACATTTGCTCAGAATGATCTAAATGTTGATGATCTAGCAGGAAACATCAATGCTATTTCACATACCAATATAGCAACAACTATAGTTAAATAACCCCATTCAGTCCGCGACACGCCGCATCAAGATATGGCTTGACCATGATAGTTCAAAGGTGGTGGCAGAATAGCTTGGCGCCTATAGGCGCCAAGCTATTCTGCCACCACCCTTGAACTATCATGGTCGATCTGTCTCCTAAATTGTAATGCAGTCCTAAGAGGAGAACTCCAAAATGTGGGTATTTCGCACCTCGGGCACAATGAGTTAGTACGGCAGACTAAATCATTGTTACAGGTTAACTTTTGTAATGCATGTATAGTTTAGATTATTAAGTTTCATGTTTAAAGATTTGGCGTTTTTTTTTTTTTTAGGGTCTAAAATCACCAAGATGTGAAGAGACATTGAATAAAAATTCATTCAGTGTTTCTGGTGCTTGTATTTCTATCTGCATTTTATCTGTTGATGTTTGTGAAAGTTTCTCTTTTGTATGCGTTTCCTGTGGCCTTTGATACTGGATGTGCGTTGTCGATTGGGCTTTGCACATGTCTTCAATATCCGGAAATCTGATATAATCTCCTTCAATACTGTACATATCAGATGATGACATTATTTATATTTAGTTGTATTACGAGTTAGGCTTTGCCAGTGTTTCTTGTCGCCTCTCAGCTCCTCGAATCTTGCCTCCGACATTGTCCCCTCTGACCGGACCCGAGAGGCAACAAAAACCACTGGCAAAGTCTAACTCGTAATACAGCGATTTTGTCTTCAAATGTAAAAAGTATAAGCGTGAAGTATACCCTTAAAAGGAACGCAAACTTTACGTGTGACGTAGAGATTCTGGGAGTCTATATCGCATGTTACCTTGGTCATATTTGACAAGGGAACTCCCGTTGCCTTGAGAATGGACGGCCAGGGAAACAATCGAATAGAGCCAGGCCAACGAGAAAAAGTGTAAAGACACTGAAAAAAGACAATATTGCATATCAACGCTGGAAAATGTCAGAATAGCTAAAAAAAAAAAAAACTGCTGGGAATTGCCATGTTTACCTAACTTCGCAACCGTCTATAAGTCCGGTGCTACTTTGAGTGTTAACCCCTTCATGTCGAGAAAAAGGAAGCTCGATCCATCTGCAAGAGATCTATGTCTCTAGCTGAGACCAGTTTGTATCCCTGTTCCTTGGACAGTTGTGGTTCTTGGTCATTGAATTAATGATGCCAGAAACAAAATATGCGTCCACTGACAGCAAAGAGGTTAACTCTTTCCCTACGTATCACTTCCGGTTTAGTGCGTTAGCCCAAACAAACCCTTCCCCTACCCTACCCCCACCCGGGTCTGCCCTGGGGGACTTGGGTGGGGTTAGGTATTTTTTAGTTCCCAGGGTCACCCTGGTCAGCCCCACAGGGTGGGTTTTTCTCTCTATTCTGGGGCATGTGTTTCTGTCTACCCTTTGTCCATTCACCTGTGTTTGCCTTTTTAAAACTCTCCCTACTGTCTGCACTGCCTGTAGCTCTTGATATTGGATGTGTGTTGCTAAATGGTCTTAGCTTTATTTAGGCCCCATGTGTTAGGTTTATTTAACGTATTTGACCGGCTGGCGACATACATTCAATGTTCTGTTTATTTATTTATTTATTTATTTTTATTTTTTTTTCACAAGCAGTGCAGACACGTACGTTAAGCAATGTACAATCAATCAATCCAAACAAACCCTTAGCCATCGAAACACTTACGTTATAGCGTTGTGCTCGATGCCGACTATAAACGAGTCACTAGTATTCTAGCGTTGTGTTTGCACAAAAATCACCTGAAGCACAGCTATCGGTCTAAGGGAAGCAACCACTATAATATGTTTCACCAACCATTTCTAAGTTATCTGAAAGTGAATGCCCTTGTCGGATGGTGTCGGAACAAGGCCAAAGCAGCCGACAACATGTCTTGGATCGTCTCCTAGCTTGGAAACATCAGAAAGCTTTTCATAGTCCCAAAACCAAGGATCGATCTATATAAAACTAGCTTATCCTTCACAGGGGCACTTATCTGGAATGCCCTTCCCGACCATGTAAAATTCACCTCCTCGCTAGCCTGTTTAAAAAAGGGTCTCTGCAAATATTTTGTGGATCACTCATAGGGATGCCTTAACCACTTGTATTGTATGTTTCTTTTTATGCTGGGTCCAATTTATTCCCAATTAAGTCTGTTATCCTTTTCATTTATCATTTGGACTACTTAGCTCTATGTGTGAAGGGGGGCGGGTGGAGTGGGGGGGGGGGGGGTGTCTGTGAGTCTATGAGTATGTCTGTCTATGTGAACAGTGTTGTCATCTATTTGCAAGTATTATGTTTACTTATATGTATGTATATTTGTAGTTAGTCTTGTAGTTGTTAGCAACAGCAGGTTTGTAAAATGGCTGTGTCGAAGACGATGTCAATGCCTAAACCATTGTAAAATAAAGTTTCATTGATTCATTGATTCATTGATTCCTACGATGAGCTTATTCGATCCTCATGAACGCGGTTTCAACAGTGATCTTTAGCTCATAATATTATGATTCAAGAAGAGACAGTTCTCTTATGTGATTTCTTTGCTTGTGGAATACATTTTCCTGCCATGTTGGTGAGTAAATCTGGGATTTTCATTGCATGTGCTTACACTGTTGCTACCAAAACCACGTTTTTCATTTTTTGCTCCGCCATGTTTGTTTTGTTGCATAATAATCAAATTGGTTCGACTTCCCACTAAACTGATGCACAAACACATGCAGTTTTGAAAAATACTTTTAATGCTCTTTCCAATGATACCCAATTTATCTATGGTTGTTACCTTGGGAGGCTGTGAAAATTAATTCAATCTACCCCAAAAATGTAAGTCACCAGGGAACAGACGTCCTTTTCCCTGCTACGTCAGCAGGGAACTGACTCGCTGAAAATGTTACATAGGGAAAGAGTAAAACAGTCGGTCAGCCTATGTAAACATGCGTGTAGTCCGCATGAGTCATTTGAATCCTATCCGTCAGCACAAAAACATGGCGCCACTTGCTTTTCGGCTGCAAGTTGAAGGACTCAACCCTTTAAATGCACATTTTTCTTGCATGTAAGGTTTCTTGTTTGTTTTGTTTTGGGTGTGTTTTTTATGTTTTTTTTTTTCAGTGTTGAGCTTTGAGCCTTTTTGTACTGGATTGTCTTAACTCATTCTACCCCGAAGGCCATATTTCGCAAATTTTGCAGGCGACATCTAACGGCTATGCACCAGCTTCAGGAGATTTATCGACCATCACAATTCAAGGGAAGTGCCAGATTAGCATGGCGCCTACAGGCGGGCCCGTTAGCGAGTCGATGTCAGGCCGAGGACATTTTGCCTATTGCGCAGTAGTATCAGTACAGACCTAATGAGACCGCGGACAAACATGCCTTGGAATCCACGTCCTTGGCATTTGCCATCAAGGGAGAAGGAATTAGGCGTGTATATACTCACGAGCGTAAGAAACGCGACAAAAAAAAGGGAAGCATGACATTTCAACTTCGACCAGAATGAGAGTTTTGATTCCGAAGGAAAATGTGCCTTAGATTTTATAAATCGTCTGCTGACGAAGAGGTAACAAGGCACAGGAGAAAAAAACAAAACAAAAAACAAGCACTACCATTGAGAGCTCTGCCGTTTTTTTTGGGCAAAAGCGAGTATGTACAATTAAAAAAAAAAGTAAAGCAAGATTTTAATTGCTATACAACGAAATTCTCGCTTTTCTAAAAATATGCACAAGCTGACTTTGGCCAAATAACGTCAGAGCTGTGCAGTGACTGCCTCGAAGCTGTCAAAGCGTCTGAGTTTTAATAACAGAGGACACGAATTTCTAGGGTAAACTTCGGAAAATAAATCACCAGTGGACCCAGTTTTTAATTCCTTCAACCCCACGGCCGCAATTCCCAAATTTTGGAGGCGTCTTCTAACGACTGTGCACCAGTTGCAGGAGATGGATCGACCATGATAATTCAAGGGTAGTGCCAGATTAGCTCTACCCTTGAACTAGCATGGTCGATCCATCTCCTGATGTAGTGCGTCGGGGCTGAATGGGTTAAGTTAAACGAAATTGTTGTATCCGAAGTTTGTGATAAGCGAAGTAATTTACATAGGGAAAAACTGCCGTCGGGACCTCTGGAGAAATGTTGTTAGATCCGACTAGTTGGCCCACCCACCCATCCATCCATCCATCTATCCATCCGTCCACCCATCCACCCACCCACCCACCTTGTTACAAGCGAACTCGGTTGTATTTGAACACTGAAAGTGGAACAGAGAGTCCGCCAGCTTCAGTTGGTTTAATTGGAAAGGGAACAGCAAATACTGCACGCCCTGTACTGTAGCCCAAGGTATGACAGTAAGCAAACGATCCTAGGGCCGGCATCGGTCGTCGTTGGCCCGCGCACGCCTGTGCGCGGGCCGACGACGGCCGATGCCGGCCCTAAGATCTGTTGTGCACTGGCGATGGATGTTCTGCGCAGTTTTCCGGGTAGAGTTCATTTCAGTGCAGTTTAGTTCGGTTAGGTGAAGCTGGGTGCACAGAAAAATCGATAAAAAGCCCAGAGATGATGCAAATGTCGTTTTTGTCTTTCTCTGCGAGACCGTGTTGCATGTATGCCGCGTACACGGCGTTGGACTAGAAGAATGAATAATGCACAATCCGGACCAAAAAGGTGACTGCCAAGCGTGTAAAATGCAAAGTATCGAACGCAACGGAGAAAGAAACACGCTTAGAAAAACAGTTGTAACTGCCTTTTCTAAGCGTGTTTCTTCCTTCGTTGGGTTCTTCTCTAGACGAATGAATGAATGTGAATAAATGAATGAGTCAACCTGTCAGTCAGTCAGTCAAACAGGGTAGTCTTTCACTCAGTCGGTCAGTCCATCCATCCATTCATCCGTTCGGGTTTTTGTTGTTGTCTAATATCACCAAAGAATGAAAAGACGGTAAATAAAATTATCATTCTGATTCCATCTGTCCGTCCGTCTATTCATCCATCCATCCGTCCGTCCATCCACCCAGTCGGCCCGCCCACCAGCCCACCCACCCATCCATAAACCCACCCACTCACCCACCCACCCACCCATCCATCCATGAACCCACTCACCCACCCGCCCATCCACCCATCTATCTACCCGTCCACCCACTCATCCATCCCATTTCTCGGAACACTACTGGTTTAACGCTTGCACAGTATATTATTGATTTTCTGAAGTTTATCTCTTATCTGACTTGCCAAAGTTTCCTATTTTCTTTTTATTATTATTTTTATACACATGTATAGTCCACGCAAAATTAGAGCTAAATTCGTATTGCATATTAACTCATTCGCGGTGAGCAGCAACCGATTGCGCGGCTTTATGCTCACCGCGAACAATTTAACTGATTACACGTCCCGAAAACGCGAACCTCAGAACAGAACAAGCGTGTGCACACATAGATTAGTAAGGTTTTGTTTGAGACGAACGACTCTCAACGAACGAGAGCGAAATCACGGCGGGCAGACAACACTCCAAACATCTCCAAGAGGCATAGATCCTCATGAGTGTTGTCTACGCGTATGTGACAAGCTGGTTACCCGCCGCCGGTGACTTCACTGTCGTTCATTGTTTGGAGTCGTGCGGTGCAAACGAAACTTCACTATTATGTGTCTGTCAGTGTTTGTCAGTCAATCTAATGTGCTTACAAAATAATGATACTTAAGAGAGAAAAAGCCCAGACAACTGCATTAGTCATTGGTTGTAAAATCCAGGAAGTAATGTCCACTTTTCAGTATTATATTCTGCGCGTTCTGCCACGAAGTACAAGCATTTAATGATTCGTTGTGAAATCGACCACCTCTGAAACGGCATGCTGAGCTGGTCGATTTCGCAACGATTGTCAGATGCCTGTGATGTCTTGTGCACTGTGAGTGCACGCAGATTCTATTTCTGTATTCATTGTTGATTCAAGGTCGTTAATGAGCCCTGCCATACGAGGAAAATGGATACAAAGTGGTGTCAGCAAGAGGCATAGATCCTCATAAGATCTGCGGGGCCGCATGAAGATCTATGCCTTTTGTAGATGGGCGATGGTCGAATATTTTTTTGCGGACGTTGAGGGAGGTTAGAAGTTTTCACGTTACCCTTGTCCTGGCATGGATGACGGTCGTGATAGCAGTTTTATGACATAGTGCGGTAAATCTATTTTGGGGGTCTGTGTTTTTTTTAAGCCTTCACATGCGATGTCAACAACAAGCGAAGGTTGAGACAAGAGTGATATGTAGGAACCGAAATGGGGGGTGGGGTGGGGTGGGGGGAGGGGGTTGGCTAACGAAAATATAGGGGAGTGGGGCAGACCGAGTGTCTCCTGACCTCCCCCCACCCCCCGGACCGATGATTTTTGGCAAAAAAAAAAAAAAAAAAAAAAAAAGAAAGGGGGAGAGGAGGGGGGGGGGGGGGGAAGAGGGAGGCTACAACCTGCCTCTGTCTTCACCCCCCCCCCCCCCCATCCGCCCCGATATCTATGAGACAATTTCGAAATACAAAAACAAAAACCCAATAGCGTTGTGTGTTTATCTACCATGAATTATGATTAATAGGTCGTTTGACATCGGAGCGCACAAATATCATTCAATGCCAGTTGAACTAACACAATTTACTTTCAAGAAACTCAAACAGTGCGTAATGTTTGCTGTACAGTCGTAAAAAAATCGGTTAAAAAAAAAGAAGAGAGGAAAAGTCTGATTTTACATTCCAAATGTTCCCCAGATGTATTCAGCCTATTACAAGAAAGATCCATTTTCATGCGAATGAGTAAGTTTTCAAACCAGAAACATCGCAGTCATACCAGGGCTCATGATGATCTAGGTCTTAATTAGTTATAATCCAGTTTGTATCTGTCTTCCCCTGCGGGACCCCCCACCCGGGTCTGCCCTGGGGGATTTGGGTGGGGTTAATTATTTTTTAGTTCCCAGGGTCACCCTGGTCAGCCCCACAGGGTGGGTTTGCCCCCCCCCCCCCCTATTCTGGGGCATGTGTTTCTGTCTACCCTTGGTCCATTCACCTGTATTTTCCTTTTTTAAATCCTCCCTACTGTCTGCGCTGCCTATACCTCTTGATATTGGATGTGTGTTGCTAAATGGTCTTAGGTGTATTTAGCGTATTAGACCGGCTGGCGACATAATTCAATATTCCGTTTAGTTCTTTTTTCCACAAGCAGTGCAGGCATGCCTTGAGAAAATCTTGTTGCTGTTGGGACGTTAAGCAATGTATAATCAACCCCTGCGGGAAATCGATGCTATGCCATGATAATTATGTAAATATCCGAACCAGCGTTTTGTTTTTCGTTTTTTTTTGATTTTTTAATTTATTTTTTATTTGCAAGAGTACTAAATTTCAAGCCCGTGTTCTTTTTCCCACCGGATCCCGTGTTTCTGCAAGAGGCCTAGATTCACATTTGCCATGGCAGCATGCGGGGGGCTCATGAGGATCAACGCCTCTATTTGGCTCAATCTATATGACTGTTTCCGTCTCAGCTATTATGGTATCATGACGGGTTTTTTTGTTTGTTTTTGTTTGTTTGTTTGTTTGTTTGTTTGTTTAAACCCAGACGCACGAAAGAGTTGAGAGTCATGTACGCAAGCTGTAATTTTTTTTATCGTCTGCATGAGGCATAGATCCTCATGAGCCCCCGCAGTGAGGACTTATCAAGGTGACGTCCATTCGAGACAGCCTTGATGCTGTGCGGTGCGCCCATATTGACACCCACCCTCCCCATATTGATCACCCCTTTGTCGCGTTCACTCCCGTCTCTGAACAGGCTGTTTTTGACATTTTACGAAATGCCCGCCTAAAACGTGTGAGCTTGACCCCATGCCAACTTCACTGGTTTTTGAAAACATTGGAATTTTTCTGCCCACCATCACCAAAATCATAAATCAGTCCCTTGAGTCAGGCGTCTTTCCGTCAGAAATTAAATCAGCAGTTGTCAAACATCTCCTGAAAAAGTCGAATCTTGACCCCAACCAGCTAAAGAACCATTGCCCCGTTTCAAACCTACCCTTTCTGTCCAAAGTTCTTGAGAGAGTTGTTCTGACACAGCTCACTAAATACCTACAGTCAAACAATCTCGTCCAGTCTGCTTACCGTGCCGGGCACAGCACTGAAACTGCTCTCCTCTGTGTCGTTAATGGCCTCCTAAGTGCCTGTGATGAAAACCAGATCTCAGTTCTTGCCCTGTTAGACCTATCAGCTGCGTTTGACACCATTGACCACTCCATCTTGCTCCAACGTCTAGAAAACTACTTTGGTATTTCTGGTAAAGCGCTCACCTGGTTCCACTCTTATCTGTCTTCCCGTCAGATCAACGTCTCTGTCAAGAACGTTCTTTCTGAAGCTGATGCGCTAGAGTTTGGAGTCCCCCAGGGTTCTGTCCTGGGCCCCATTCTATTTACACTGTACACTCAGCCTCTGTTTCAGGTTATCGCATCGCATTCAACCGATCATCACATGTATGCGGACGATACACAACTTCGGAAATCTGCACCTCCAAACAGCTCCAGTCAGGCTATTTCAGATGCTCAGAACTGTATCTCAGATGTTAAGTCCTGGATGTGTGAAAATAAACTTCAGTTAAACGAGGGCACGACAGAAGCTCTTCTTGTCGGTGCCTCTCGACTGCTGCCCAATTCTCCTGACTCTATGCGCATTTGTGACGCACCTATTCCATTTTCTGATTCAGTTTCCAATCTTGGCGTTTTTCTTGATAAAGATCTTCAAATGAAGGAGCATGTAAATCATGTCTGCAAACTTGCTTTTCTGGAATTAAGACGCATCAGTTCTATCCGTCATTACCTCACTACTGAAGCTACCACCAAACTGGTCGTCTCTTTAGTTTTGTCTCACATTGATTACTGCAATGCTCTCTTAGCTGGCCTCCCTCAGTTTCTCATTCAGAAATTGCAGCGAGTTCAGAATTGTGCTGCACGTCTCATCGTCCGCGCCTCACAGCATCAGCCCATCACTCCTATTCTGAGACAACTTCATTGGCTGCCAGTCAAACAACGAATCTCGTACAAAATCGCCTGTCTGTGCTACAAAGCTATTAACTACTCTACCCCTGCCTATCTCGCTGATCTTCTTCAACTATACACTCCCTCCCGCTCCCTCCGTTCAAGTAGTGACACGCGCCTTCTCAGAGTCCCGCTCTTCAAATACAAAACCAGAGGTGACCGTTGTTTTGCGCACGTTGCACCTGTTGTCTGCAACTCTCTACCTATCTATCCTATCTATCTATCTATCCTATCTATCTATCTTATCTATCTTATCTTATCCAATCTTATCTAATCTAATTTTATCTAATTTTATCTAATCTTATATAATCTTATCTATCTTATCTAATCTATCTAATCTATCTAATCTATCTTATCTATCCTATCTATCTAAGTAGTCTTGTCGACCGTTGGGGCACCACTGATGACTTGGCAACCAGCTCCCTCCATTCCTCTCTGTTCTCTGCCATTCTTAGTGTATCACCCAGCCTCAGTCCTGTCCACTCTGAGATATTGTCCTCCCATCTTTTCTTCTGTCTTCCTCTCCTTCGTCCTCCTTGCACAGTGCCTTGCAGGATTCTTTTGGCAAGCCCTGCTGAACGCGTGACATGCCCATACCACTTCAGTTTGCGTTTTTTTCACAATGGCTAATAGGTCTTCATAGGGCCCAATGGCTTGCCTGATTCTGCTTCCCACTTCCTCGTTCGTGATGTGATCTCTTTATGAAATGCCAAGCAGCCTTCGAAAACATCTCATTTCAGTGGTTTGTATCCTCCTTTCAAGGTCTGCTGTGAGGGTACATGACTCGCAGGCATACAAGAACACCGAGATGACTAAGGAGCGCATCAGTCTGATCTTGGAGCAGAGCGTGATGTTTCTATCCTTCCATATGGTTTTCAGTCTTGTCAGTGTTGTTGTTGTCTGCGCAATCCTGGACAGTATTTCTGGTTTTGATCCCTCATCCGTCAAAATAGCTCCTAAGTATTTGAATTTATTAAATGTTTCTAGTTTTTGGCCTCCAATCATGACGTCAGTGCCAATGCCACTGGTGTTATTTGTCATCAGTTTGTGTCTTCTCTGCACTGATTTCCATCCCATACGCAATGGCTGTGCTGTCCAGCTTTTCCACCAGCTGAGCTAGCTCCTTCTCTGTTCCTGCAAGGCCATCAATGTCGTCCGCAAAGCGCAAGTTCGTGATTGTTCTTTCAGAGCGTCTGTCATGATTCTTTCCAGGAAGATGTTGAAAAGAGTAGGTGAGAGCAAGCAGCCTTGTCTGACTCCGACTGTAGTCCTCTACCTATAGACATTAGACATTATTTATCATTCACTGCCTTTAAATCTGCCCTAAAGACCCACCTGTTCGATACCCCAATGTAGCTCAGTTCTTTGTCATTATGTGTGTGTGTGTGTGTGTGTGTGTGTGTGTGTGTGTGTGTGTGTGTGTGTGTGTGTGTGTATTGCAGAATCCGTTGTTTCTCTGGTTTTATGACCCCCTCCACTCCCACTCTTTATTTGTAAAGCGCTTAGAGCTTATTCAAGGATAAGCGCTATATAAGTAGACATTATTATTATTATTATTAAGGGTTACGCCTCTCTGCTGTCAAGTTTTTTAATTTTTTTTAAAATTTTTAATTCGGCTAGGAAGAATGCTTGGTAATTTATTATGAGTCATTTTCGAGCCTGGCCCCGACACACTGACTGATGTTGAGGCGGGTTGGTCGGTTTCGTCAAATTGTTGCTCAGCGGCGGCTTAAACGCCGGGTCACACCGTCCCGCAGTGTGTGGACTCTTTCCAGCTGCAAAGGGGGCACTGTGAAAATTACATTGACACTCTCTCCACGCCGAGGCTACACAGGGCAATTGCTTCCGGTGCATGTAGTTTTTTTTCCGCCAGAAATAGTTCAAAAGATTTCCTCCCTTTTTGCAACTTTTTTAGGGTGTAAAACTTCAATTTTGTGCCTTTTTTGGCGTTTTGAGCACCAAAAGGCATGACAGGTGGTGTGAAAAAGAGCAAAATATGGGTAATTTTATTCGACCTAGTGTGTTCATGGGAGCCTAATACATTGGGGCATGTGCACGCTTGAAGTGTATGCTGGCTTGCAGGCGACAGTTTTGTCATGGGGTACTTAGTGCATTTGAGTGTTGTGAAAAACGCTAACTCTTAAATTTTTTAAAGAATTGCTGAAAATGCTTCTCCTGTGATGTGCTCCGCGTGGATTTTTTGTTTTTGACAGAAAGGTTCTTCGTTAATAGTTTTATGCTGCAAGAGGCTAACAGATGACAGTGTGTGAAAAGGGGACGTAACCTAATTGCCCTGTGTGGCCTGAAGTACTAGGCAAAGCCAGTCTCTTCCTCTGCGTTAGTCACGTGAAAAGCACAATGAAGTCTTGCGCTGTAGTGGAAGAGGCGAAACGTCTCTTCAAATACGTTCGGTTGGCAGATGTAAAAGCCCAGTCCGTGTGCCTCTTCCACTGTGGTCTTTCAAAAGGCTGATGTCTTTTTGAAAGACGACAGTGGAAGAGGCACGCGGAGTCACTGGCTGTCGCTGCGGTGACACAAAGATAACGCGCATTGTTTGACTGGTGACAGGACATAGCACAGTGACGCTACCACACGTGTTTGTACATCTGTCAGTGGTATTGCCAACTAGTGCTGAACAAGTGTGTTCTCTTTAGTTTGTTGGAGAGCGATGCACCTTCGATCGTCTGCTGTGCTGCCCTCTCTGAACACGACCGAGTGATGCCGGAAATCTTACTTCGGCTGTGCCTGTGACAGTTGAGCTGCTTACAAAGAGGTATGGTATGCTGTAGACCTACTTTTATTCTTGTTCTTGATAGGAATCTCAGTATAACCGGCTTCGGCAGTCAGCCGTACTGTCCTTTCACACAGTTTTCGTTTTCTGGCCGGAATCTAATCCATATATGATAATCAGCTCCGGTCGTCAGTCTGCTGTGGTGTTCTTCGTTTGATTCAAGTCTAACAATGCAGCTTCGATCAACTGCACCGACAGTGGTTGTCTCCCTCTTCAAGTTGCACAGGTCACGTTATACATTTAAATTTTGCAGTTCAGGCAGTGCAAGGACCGGTGTTTTTAAAAATAACGTTTTGCCTTGTTTGAAAATTTGTAGTAGGGCTGAATGTTGGAATTTTCTAGAAATTTCTGGTTAGCTGAGAGGAGACATGTTTGGTGCTTTGATTCATACCATCCTGAGCTTATCCAGTGGACAATTGTTGAGTTGCCGTTGACGTAGTGATTTGAGGGGCACGCTGATTTCAGCTGTGCTTGGGCGTGGGGTTGTTAAGGAATCAGGTTCATAGCCAAGAAATGAGACTGTCAATGTGCTGTTTTTTGTTGTTGTTATTTTGTGCATGGCAAATGTGCAGCTGGTGGGCGCTAGTGTTTTTTTTTTTAGGGGATTGAAATATTAGGGGATGCCTGGGACTGACTATGGCTAAGAGACTGGACAGTATGGAAACGGCACTGTGTTCCGTGGCCTGTCAGGGCACCACATGCCATATGTGACATGGATCAGAAGCTGGTTTAATGTAACCATATTATTGAGTTTGGACTTTTGCTGTTGGAAAACTGAGAAAATCATGAAAAATTTTAATTTTGCCAAAAAATCGCTGCGATTGCAGTTTTATAGGCGTTTTTGCATGATTTGCCACACAACACCCAGTTTACCTGCACTGTGACTGTGTGAGCCATGGTTAGTGTGTTCGTTCATTTATTTTTTGTCTTAATGAGTCTGACCTTCGACCTTGATCTTTGGCCTTGACCTTGAGAAAGGGTGGGGTTTGGGGCGGTCAGTTTGATAAATGCGTAAAAAAAAGAAAGAAAAAAAAGCACTTTTTCAGTTATTGAAGTTGTGGGGTGGGGCGGGGCGGGGAGGGGGGGGGGGGGGTGGTTGGAGGTGGAGGGAGGGGGGGGGGGCTTAAGGTCAAAGGTTAAGATGAAAACTACAATGAAACGGTGTCAGCATGTTCATTTCATCAGACAGCTGACCTCGGAGTGAAATAAGCCGCCAAAATAGTGTGACATGCAGAAGTGTTATTTTGCATGATCCAGCTACACTGGCTGCGTCTGAGGTGTCATTCTGCTGTAATTGTCATTAAGGATGTCTCTGGTGTCTATTCTGAGCCAAACACAAGCACTTTTACACTGTGTAAAGCTCATTTGAGTGCATTGTTATGGGACCAGCAGTACCGGCTTTTACAGGAGTGTTCACAGGTTTGGCACACACATGACTGCTGCATTTGCAACATGAGTTGAGGTCTTTTGAGACTCTGACAAGTGTGTTTTATATAAAAATGAACTGTACATAACCATTTTTCCCTGCTACCTCGTAAATAAGCACTCCAAACACTCGTAGCATAGTTTTGGCTGTTTTGTGTAGTCTTTTGTCTGTGGGTTAATTCAGTAGACTTAATGTTTAAATTGCACAGCTGTTTCATGACCCATTTTGACTGTGGAAAAGATTGCAAGCAGCATATAGGGCATGGCAGCTGGTTACAGGCCTCTTCCTGCTTGTTGTCACCAGACAACAGGGTCAATGAGGATGCCTGGGCATTGTCTTTTTGGCTGCCCTGAGATACACATGGAAATGGCCATGGTTCTGAAAGCTCATTTTTCATCAATGTCGGTGTCATGGTAACCTTTTTCAGTTGTCCAGCCCGCCAGAAGTCAGGTTGACTGTATTGCATGTGTGTGTAAACTTGGAAAAACAGAAAAAGTATGGGGGTGGGTAGTGGAAAAATATGGAAAAAACCCTTTCATCTGCCTGTGTCTCAAATGCAACATTTCTGAAGATCAGATATATTACTTGATGTAAATTCCAATTTTGAAGGCATTCTGACCATATCTAGTCTGTTTTTCATGGCATCAGATATGCATGATCCACCAACACATCAACAGCATTGTGAACGCCACAACAATGTGCTTCACATAATGGGCCATAACATAAAGATGCAGCAACATTCAATGGTGTCACTTTGGGTTTGACTTAGCTAGTGTCTAAGGGTTGCACTGATGGCAGATTGAATGGTGTTCAGGTGGGAAAGTTTCTCTTACAAACGCCGTTGATTTACACTGGCCGTTGTCGCCCTCGATACCGCTATCAGCGGTAGCGAATCGCGGAGGGCAACAACTAATGTGAATCAGACCTTTACAACTTGAGGCACGCAGTGCTTTCTTTCGTCTTCGACTAATTAAATGTTGGACAACGTGAAAGCCTCCAATGGTATTAATGCTCAAAGGGTCAGCTTCGTTAATATAATGTGCGGCACAAAATTCCACCGGGTAGACGACGATTCACGTCTGGGTGGAGTCGCTGCGTAGATTTTCGCTGTGTATATATTCACGTTGGGTGGATTTTACAGCTCAGTACATGTATAACCGCGAATTTGGCCCTTTCTTTGGTTTTAGCAACTGTGTACAGTCACATTATGACATTACTGTGCAGGTCTGCAAGTTCTCACCTTTCTTCAGGGCACGGGTCATCCCATCTTAATCTCCTTCAGAACGGCTGTGGAGAGAGATGAATCAGAATGATAAGCTTAAAAGTAAAACCACTCTGAATGTTCTGTTAAGAATATCGCATGTGAGCTCAAAATAATACAGTAGACTTTGAGATGAAATCCTCATCTTGTTTGATTTTTTGGATAGGAATCTAACCATCTTTTATCAGCCGGCTTGCAGTCGAAGTAGGCACCCAATGCACAAAAGGCTATCGGGCCGATCTCGGCCGCCGTTGGCGCAGGCCAACGGCGGCCGAAGTCGGCCCGAAGGCCTTTGCGCACTGGGCAGGCTATGCCTGTGTTTTCATTCTGTCCGTATCACGTTAGAGGTGGCTTACTGGCAGGCGCAGGTCTAAGCGCGCTCATGCAACTGGCCCCAGATTCTTGTACGTGACCTGATACGAACGCTGTAAGGTACATTTCATATAAGCGATTTTTAAAAATCTAAATCGGCCGTATATATATGTTTTGTTTTAATCTGATTCGTGTTTGTGTAAATGTCTGTAGCAAGAGATGTTTATCTTTGGATGTTATTCTTTTTTGTTTGTAATCGTATCTTTCATCCGCACCCCGATAGGCGCGAAAAGAATACAATCTTTGACTCTTGAATGTTTGACCGCTGAAGAAGACCAGTACCATCCCAAAATCGGTGCCTAGACGTCGGCTGTGTGCTGTTTGTTGTTTGTTGTTGTTGTAAACAGACGAAAGAGTTAAAGTACCCAAAATCATTTATAGAGGGGACATGCACTATACAAGTTAACCCTTTGAAGGACAGAAGCGCTTTTCTTGTTGTTGAGGCGAATCACTTCTGCAAAAGGCGCCCTTGATCACAGCCATAGGATGATAGTGCGTAATCAGTCGCCTCTTAACACGGGTAGACCCCTAGTTGTAAATGGTGCTAGTCCCGGGCCCGACGCACTGCGGCAGGAGATGGATCTACCATGATAATTTAACGATAGTGCCAGACTAGCTTGGTGCCTGATGGCGCCAAGCTAATCTGGCACTACCCTTAAATTATCACTTTTTCAAAAGTCTGTAGACATATCCCTTAAAGACTTGTACGACATTTTAGCTTGAAATATTTAAATCTATATTTACATCTTGCCTTAAAACCTTTCTTTTCGTTTGGCTGGCCAGATTTTACCCTTCCCGTGAGATGGCCTTAGTCGCCTGCTCGGCGTTAAACCCAAATAACTAACTTAACTCATTCAGCCCGGCGTACATGTTTCCCAAATTTTGGAGGCGTCATCTAACGATTATGCACCTGTTGCAGGAGATGGATCGACCGTGATAATTCAAGGGCAGTGCCAGATTAGCTTGGCGCCTGTCGGCGCCAAGCTAATCTGGCACTACCCTTGAATTATCACGGTCGATCCATCTCCTGCTGTGGTGCGTCAGGGCTGAATGGGTTAAAAACTAACAGCTGTTAAATAGTTGTTAGGTGACACCTCCACAACCTGGGAAATGCGGCCGTGTGGTTAAATGGGTTAAGAGCTGATCTATAGTGCCACGATAATCCCACACATGTTCTACAGACAGCGAACAGTACCGGTGGCTGCATGCACACTGGGGTTGAAATATTACTGCGTGTTTATCGGTTTATGACTGTGTTGTTTTCAGCTGTATATTTTTTTTCTTCAGGAAATCGCAGCAGGTTGACGCACGAGATAGCTTGTCAAGTACCACAGTGTGGAAACGACATGCCGTTTCACAACCGGAACACGCCATGTTGAGATGATATGTACTTATTTTTCTTTCCGACTCTTTAACCTATTCAGCCCTGACGCTCTACAGCAGGAGATGGGTCGACCATGATAATGCAAGGGTAGTGCCCGATTAGCTTGGCGCCTGTCGGCGCCAAGCTAACCGGGCACTGCCCTTGAATTATCATGGTCGATCCATCTCCTGCAACTGGTTGCATAGTCATTAGATGACGCCTCCAAAATTTGGGAATTACGCGCGTCGGGCTGAATGAGTTAAACGTTTTCTCATGGCCTAGCTGTATTCGCCTGTTCTCTCGGGTCGTCCGTTATCCACACATAAAGGCATCGAGTAATAATGAGGTTTCGTTTGCAAAGAACGACTGCCAACAACGAACGAGAGCGAAAGCATGACGGACAGCCCTCTTGTACCATAACACTCTAGACAACACTCCAAACATCTCCAAGAGGCATAGATCCTCCGGAGCCCGGGGTTTCATCAGGATCTATGGGTCTCTCTCTAAAGCTGTGTACCAAAAGCGTGACATTGACCACAAAAGAAGTCAAATACCTCAGTCTGTTATTTTTCTGTGTTTTTTTTTTTGTAAATAAAGATTTATCATTTTATGTAAGAACAAAAAATGGCATTCATGCATTTGCATGTTTTTGTGAGGTGGTAAAGATGCGAAAGTGTAAATTTGTCCAACGTAACATTTGGAAGTATGAAGGAAACCAAATTCATTCCAGCTTCGCGCTTTCTCTCTCCGATCCTTTTTCAAGCTGACAGAGTGCACTTCTAGCCTTCCGCTGACAACAGGAGGCTATTCATATGCAACCGTGAGCTGAAGTGTTTTTTAAAAATTTTATCGTAAAATGCGAAAATGATGTCGTCCCAACGTAACAGCGAAAACAGGAAGCGTTTGTCGATTACCATTTTAAAAGCTCGGAAAAAAAAGTCTGTATTTGTTTCATTCACAATGTAATCACGACCTACACGTTTCTAACACATCTCTCAAGGTCTCAGAATGAAAATAGTTCTGTCTTCGTGTAGTGAAAAGAAGCGGTGCCTGTTCAGTGCGTGACATGTGTGACGGAAACACGCGTTGCGTTTGACGGCTATTTTTCTCACTGGCCAAAAACGCATGGTATCGGAATTAATTTGCGGAGAAAATAAATCACACACTCACTTCAGTTCACAAAAGCAGGAAACAGCGGGTTTAGACTTTCTATTGAAACTCGGTCTGATTTGGTACATGAAAAGAGAAAGGGTCTCAATGCATGTCACATTTCCATCCGCCATTTTTTTTGCAACTTTTTTACATTTCAGGCGTAAGAACACAAACAACGACTCATATTTTGAAGTGACCCCTATGCCTCTTGGAGATGTTTGGCGTGTTGTCTATGCTTATGGTTGTCGGCAGTCGTTTGTTTCAAACGAAACCTCACAACATGTATTAAGAAGCGTCAGCTCGTCACCCGTTTCAATGACAATGTAGTCGATAAGCAAAAGGTTATTCCCCAAATATGGCTATATTGTCATTTACGTTTCTTATTATGAACTCGCCCGACCTGGAAGCCACAAAAATGTGTTGTGTTGCAGAAGGAAAACAGCCGCATGCAGGCATATTGCAATGCCTTTGGTACCAGTTTCATATAAAAGAATAACTAAAAAAATAGAAAGTTAGATAATATCGACAGAAAATTCGAAACGCAGGCACCCTCTACTGACCTGTACTGACCTTCATCAAAACGGCCCCAAACCCAGATAAGTAAAAACTGAGCTGGTTACCCACCAAAAACAATAACAACAAAACAACAACAACAACAACAAAACTATATGCACGCGTTATGCACTACCTAAGGTACATATTTCATTCAAAACCCCACTCAAAACGTGATACGTTAGACAATACCTTCGATGGAAATTCGATAGAACCACTGGCAAAGCCTAACCCATAATATAACACTTGAGTGTGTCATATAAAGCTGTTAACCACATCATAACTTATGATGTATTCTGACGAGCAAAAGAAATGCGGCACTTTTGGAATCGTCGGAAACACTTAAGTGTTTCCGATGATTCCAAACCTGTCGCATTTCTTTTGCTCGTCAGTATTACGATAGCGTGAAAACCGAAGTAGTGGCGTGGCAAGGGTGTCTTTTCGCTCCGGGCCCCACTTTATTTTATTGTGGCTGCAAAGCACGATCTCCTGCCCGAAACTAATAACTGGGCTCGAGAGACTGACGGGTCTAGAAAATGAGCTACCGTAGTCAGTCGCGGGGGTTCATGAGAATCTTGTTGAGACCAACTTGTATGCCTGTTCCTTGGAAGTTGTGTCTGTTTGTCTTTGAATCAACAAAGATTTCAGATTCGAAATATGCGTCCTTTCTAAGCGTGTTTCTTTTTGTGTTGTGGGGGGGGGGGGGGGGTGTCTTTGTATTTCGTTAGTGTAAAGAAGAGACCGATTCTCTAAACGCGTCTCTAGACTGCAGCCTATAGCCGTGGTGAAACCATCTGTTGACAGGTAACAGATCTGCTCATGTACACACGCCACAGCTCCTCCCCCCCCCTCTCCCCCAGCCCCCTTTCATCACCCGTACCCACCCGATTGCCCCCTTTTCACGTGGGCAAATTGTCTACGCCACCAACTAGTCTAAATTTACGGAGTGTTTTTACATGTCCATAATAATGTGACCATTTTCGAGTTTGTGTGTGTGTGCGTGCGTGCGTGCGTGTGTTTAAACCGATTATTGCCAGTTGACGCAGACTGTGTTGTTGCAGTCATCGTTAATTCAATTTCAAGACCCAAAAACCCTAAATGTCGCAGGAGCATGGATCAAGTGTTAATGCAAAGCTGGTCTCATGACCCGCAACGCGGGCTAGGACTAGCCTCGGTGTGGCACACTCGGCATGAGGTATGATTCGTCATGAGTATTCAAGAACCCACTGGCACCGCTCTTGAACGTATCGAATCATGCGGTTGCACCCGCAAGAACACTCCATACCCCTCTGCATGTGGTACCATGTGCATCGAGCCATACCGTGACGCAGTGTTGAATCGCAAGCCATGTCCAGCCATGCTAGAAACATGCAAGAGTTGACAAGCTGATCCTCACAGTGCACAAATCATTGCCGACGAAACCCACATTGGAGTGCCTGGGACTGCATTACAATCAGGACAGACCATGTGTTCAAGGTGGGCAAAGCGGCGCCATAGCGCCAGCTATCGCACCCCTGAACTCATGTCGAGCAATCTGCGTGTGTGCGGGCAGAGTAATAAAAGCAAAACCTACGTCAAAGGACATGCAGCATCAAAGGCATGCCCTCATGAGCCCACCCCCCTCCCCCCGCAACTTATGGGGATCAGTGCCTCGTGCTCTTGGATGACAGTCAGCTGTGAAGGTGATAAATTGTCTGGTCTGAAAGCTAGTTAGAACTTTCTGAGCATTGTGAAGCGTCTTATGTGGTTTATCACTTTTTTTTAATCATGTTAGTCACGTGGCTTACCAATTTGCATCCTGTTCACCAAGAAAATCACTCCTGCGTGGCACCAATATTAAATACAATGGCTTATTTATTTATTTATTTATTTATTTATTTTGCATGTAAGGCGACTGGCGAGTGCGTACTGATACAGGGTATACGAATTTTAAAAAAACAAACAAAAATACTCCCAACATTTTCTGCAAGTAAGCCCTCGCGCACACGGCACACACTCAATAGTAGAATAAAACGTGCGCTACTGTTGAGTGTGTATCGTGCGTTCGATAGCTGATTTTCAGAAACCGTATTATATTTTTGGTATAATTTTTTTAAAAACTCTAAACGGTTAGGGAAGAGAAAAGTCATTGCTGGGGTCCTTGGAACAGTTCCATGATTGAGCTTAGTCCTGCGCCAGCCACTAAGAAAGGTGCTCTGCTAGCGCAGGACTAAGCTCGCTCATGCAACTGGCCCCAAGTCCAGCCAACTGCTGTGTGTGTCCTTTGCTCCCCGCACACTGGATCATAGTGACATGGTCGCCACAGTGGGCATCAAAGTCCTGTGATACGCTTAGTGGAAGCTGACTGAAACCATATTTGTCGCATTTCGTATTGCATATATATTAATATGTGGAAGGTATCTCCCACAGGGAAATATTTTTCGACCTTGGCATTGCTGCGTTATTATTATGCCGATCGACACGTACACGCCCCGCGCCTAAGTCAGTGATAGTAGTGAGGTTACGTTTACGCCGAACGACTCCCAGCAACGATCCGAGAGCGAAGTCGCGGCGGATATCCAGCGTCAACCATAAGCATAGACAACACTCCAAACATCTCCAAGAGGCATAGGTCCTCATGAGCCCTCCGGGCTCATGAGGACCTATGCCTCTTGGGGTTGTTTGGAGTGTTGACTATGCTTTTGGCACAAGCTCGGCTCATGAGAATCTATGCCCATGAGACGTTTGGAGGACCTGATGCGGCTTTTGGCACAAGCTGGTTATCCGCTGTGACTTCGTTGTCGTTCGTTGTTGGCCGGAGTCGTTCGTTTCAAACGGAACTTCCCTATATACTAACGTTGTGATCTGAGTGCACGTGTGACCAAAACCGCAACAGCCGGGCACAGTTACCATGACCTTCTAGACCTATGTAAACCATATATGTTGTTGTTACTAGTGAGAGCGATAAGACTATGTGATGTTGAAACAGAGACTGACTCTATTCAATGTTACAGTTGTAATTTACGCAGTGTGCGGTATTACTTTGCTTATGCCGTGGCGTAGAAAAATGTTTTTCACAAGGGGGCCCAGCGTGCTTGTTACAATTGTAATTTATGCCGAGTGCAGTATTACTTTTCTTATGCCGTGGCTTAGGAAGATATTTTTCACAACGCGGCCCAGCGAGCTGACACTGACATGTCACATTTCAGACCTCAGAAAAAAAAAGAGTATCGGAGGGGGAGAGCCGAAAGGGGGGGGGGGGGGCCTGGGGGGTGGGGGGTGGGCGACACTCCAACCTGTTAGTCATACGGCAATTTTCCTGACAGCTTCAACTCTACGCACAAAGATCTTATCTCGGTCAATTAAGGATGTTTATTATATTCCAGTGAATAATGGCAGTTGACGCAGAGCTGAAAGTAGGCTCGCTAATACAACGAACTTTATTATTAACAAAACGGATGTGAAGGATGAAAACTAGTTTTATTATTGTTGTTATCTGTATACGCCCATACATCAGGCATGGGAGTTTTCACTCAGACAGTTGTTGAAAATCCGGCTCTTGCAAGGTCCTGGGGGTCATTAGACTGTCTTAACAAAGCGGATTCAAGTTCATGAGAATCGTTCACACAGAAACAGTAGGCATACATTCTAGTAGGGGCTGTGCATGCCTCTTACAGATAAATTAAGAGATTAACCCATTTAACTTAAAGACCGCATTCCCCAAATTCTAGAAGTGTTCAACAACTGTGTACCACATGCTGGAATCGGATCGACCATGATAATTCAAGGGTAGTGCCAGATTTAGCTTGGCGCCGTCAGGCGCCTTGCTAAATCTGGGACTACCCTTGAACTATCATGGTCGATCTATTTCCTGCTGCAGTTCGTCGGGGGTACTTGGGTTAAGTCGTACACATTTGAAGTTCCGGTTCGTTTTCAGGATCTCTGCCATGCCTTCCCGGCAGCGAAGTAAAGTTACACTGTGAACACGGGGTCCGTTGCATGAGTAAGCTTAAACCCTGCGCAAACCTTGCGCAGGGTTTAAGCTCACGCATGCAACTGAGTAACTTCCTACAGATGGCCAGGAACGTGCGTTTATGAAGCACATTTCTTGGCAGACTATAGCTTTGCTACCAACATATTCACAATTCTCTGAATTGTACTGCCGTTATATCTTTCACGCAGACAACGTACATAATAATAATAATAATAATAATAATAATAATAATAATAATAATAATAATAATACATCACTCTTGTATAGCGCTGTTCTCCAGGAAAACACTGGACTCGCTGCACATGCACAACAGCACACTCTCTCAGATACACGGCACAATTTTCACTACTTTAACCCACCCCATCCCTTCCCAGCACCTTACATCCACTTCCCTGTCACAATAGATCCAGAATCAGAATAAAAGGCAGTTAGCAGTTCGCTAGGAAAAAACGGTGAGTTACATGTTAAAAACCTTGCAGAAAAGCTCACAAACCAGATAGGTGAGGCTAGCGCTGGCAGAATTGTACAACAAACCAAGGGGAATTACTCAGCGCTGGACAACAGTTAGATCCCCTGCCCCTTGCAGAAAAGTCTTTAACGGAACTTTGAACTGGGATAATGTGGGCGGATTCCGCAATTCAGTTGGCATTGAGTTCCACACACTTGCGGCTAAAAAGGTAAAAGAACCTTCCCCGACAGTCTTAATGTTAAAGTACCATTACGCATAAATCCGAAGACACGTTTCTGCATCATTTGTGTTTGTTATGTCTTTTCGATAGATCTAATGAACTTTAACAACAGTTTGGACAGGCAGCAACAGCACATGCGTAATCGCACTTATTTATTCTGTGCAGCCGTTAGCATTTCAAACTATGTTAGCTGTTTCTCGTACTGATAGCACTGTATTTATAGAAAGGAGTGGAGTCATTGTCAGGTAACTTGATATCAAGACGACGTATGCTGAACTGGATTCTTCTGTGTCCAAATGAACAATAACTAGACCTGTGTGTAGCGTATCGTAAGCGTTTGCTACCGAAGTGTATATTTGAACAGTTACGGCGGTAGTGGGCCTTCAAGCTAACACCAGTCTGGTTGGAACCTCCGAAAATGTGTTGTTATTTAACCGATTGTTCGGTCTTATATCCGACATTGTTACTGATGTACAAAGTCATCTGTAATATACTTGTGTTCAGTCCTTTCCCGTTGCTTTAGGTCTAGGTATATCCCTCAACACATACAGTAGCGTATGTTGATATTTTTCATTTGAGTGGGGTGGAGGGGAAGGGGGGAGGATGGAGGGAGGCAGCGGCGTGCCGCCTGACATGCTACTTACCTCATTCGGTCCCGACACATCACAGCAAGACATGGATCGGCCATGCTAGTTCAAGGGTGGTGCCAGAAGCTATTTTGACACTATCCTTGAACTATCATGCTCGATCGGTCTTTAGAATTGTAATACGGTCCATTAGAGGGCAACTTCAAAATTTGGGAATTTTAGTCCTGGGAGAGAATGTGTTAAAGTACCATTATGCATAAATCTGAATACACATTTCAGTACCATTTGAGTTTATGTCTTGTCGACACACCTAATGAACTTTAACAGCAGTTTGGACACGCAGCAAAGCACACGCGTAATCGCACTTATTTATCCTGCGCTGCCCTTAGCTTGTCAATATATTTTTTAGCTGTGTCTCGTACTGAAAGCGTTGTATTTATATAACGGAGGGGAGTCATTGTCAGGTTACTGGATATAAAGACGACATGCGCTGAACTGATTCTCCTGTGTCTAAATGAACCATAACTAGATCTGTATGTAGCTTTTCGTAACCATCTGTTACGGAAGTGTATCGGCTCTGAACAGTTAGAGCCGTAGTGGGTCTTTAATTTCCAGCCTCCCAACTATGACGGGCATAACATAAAAAGCTACATGATTTTTTTTGTCTCCAAAATTATTTGAAAGGGGGTTGGGGAGTGGGGGATACTCCCCCGTCTACATTGTCATTGGTAGTGCCACCTCCCCCCCCCCCTTTCCCTGGTCCCCCCACCCGGGTCTGCCCTCGGGGACTTGGGTGGGGTTAACTACTTTTTAGTTCCCAGGGTCACCCTGGTCAGCCCCACAGGGTGGGTTTTTCCCCTCTATTCTGGGGCATGTGTTTCTGTCTACCCTTGCTCCATTCACCTGTATTTTCCTTTTTTAAACTCTCCTACTGTCTGCGCTGCCTGTAGCTCTTGATATTGGATGTGTGTTGCTAAATGGTCTTAGCCTTATTTAGGCCCCAAGTCGTAGGTTTATTTAACGTATTGGACCGGCTGGCGACATACATTCAATATTCTATTTCGGTTTTGTTTTTTTCCACAAGCAGCACAGGCACGTCCTGAGAAAGTCTTTTTGCTGTCGGGACGTTAAGCAATGTACAATCAAAACCTTTCCCTGGTTCCTACTCCGCTGACACAGATTGGTTGCATATTTTCCAGTCTTGCTTTGGTGACGTTTTATATTGCTGTAATAGTCTTACAAGGAAAACACATTAAGGAAGCACATTAAGGATGTGAAACTAGACTGACGGGGACTGTAAGTGAACAGCAGAACAGCGCGCTCATTCTATCAAGTGTCGCGTCTAATGAATGTGTGTGTGTCGGCCTGTGATTAGACGTGACCTTGACTGCCGAGGAAATTAAGCACAGCCCAACTGCAAGAGGCAAAGATCGTTATGCTCCGCATTTGCGGAGGCTCATGAGGATCTTTGCCTCTTGCTGACACCATTTTGTATCCATGTCCTTTGTACGGTTGGGGCTTTCTGGCGATGAAGTAAGACAGATTTCAGAAACACAATCTGCGTCCCTTGACGGTGGAATGGTTATAATTACTCTGCACTGAGGGGTAGATGTATATTGTATGGTGACGGTGTTCTGGGGCCACTTGATGAAGACTGTACTACTGCAGACTCCACTCGGCAGTGCCAATAAACGCTGTGTGTTGTGTTTCTGAAACTCCGTCTTACTTCATAGCCATAAAACCATTGCAATAGTACAGTCTTGATCAAGCGGGGCAGATACAACCTGTATGGTGTTCTGGGGCCAGGTTCATGAGCGAGTTTAGTCCCGCGCAAGCCACTAAGCAAGGTGCTCCGCTATAGCGGAGCACCTTGCTTAGTGGCTGGCGCAGGACCAAGCTGACTTACGCAATCGATCCCTGGTCCGATTTTTCGGACCTTACGGCTATGAGCGGAAAGGTCCAGAATGATAGACGAGCACAGTTATGGAGTGCGAGATTACAGAATAGTGCCATGTCACACAAAGCAGCCTCCTTAAACCCCCCCCCCCCCCCCCCCCCCCAGTTCGCTCCTTTTCGCCATCTCAGTTGGGATACAAAGAAGACCAAAAAACATTACCGTCTGCAATTAATTAAGAACTATAGAGATATAAATACTGAGTGGTCTGAACCAGCATTAACACAATGACTGAGTTAACCCCCTTGATTATAAGTTTTTGACCCTTCATTTTCCATGTCTCCCGCACAGAGTAAATACTATTGGAAGTTACCCCTAAATCATTATTATTTAAACAGCCACATTTTTATGAAAATCAAAAATAATACTTAAGGGGTTAACTCAGTCATTGTGTTAATAATACTTCAATCCACTCAGTATTTATATCTCTCTTAATTAGCACATATGACCGATGTCGCAATGCCACTATATACGTAAACACAGCCCGTCGCCAGTACTCTAGGCAGGGACACGACGCGTTGCAAGCCAGCTCACCTGTGTTGCCTTATCGTTGCTACGCGCTGACACAGTAGCGCGCCACGAGACCTGACACTCTATGAATAAGCCTAAGGCTTTGTGAAGTCGACTTCATATATACTTATGACTGGTTCCCGAGAAATCAAAACGGAGGTCATACTCTGCACTAAAAACAGCCAGTTGGAAAACTAACAAGTGATATCTTACACACACACACACGCACGCACGCACGCGCACGCACGCACGCGCACGCACGACACACGCACACGCACTCGACGCACGTACACGCGCACGCACGGACACACTCAGACACATATAACTACAGACAGACACGGACGCAAACACACAAGACACACACACACACAGATTGTAAGATATTTCTTTCGGGTGCATAACTGACTAAACATGCCTTACGCGAGCCATTCAAACCCACCAGCCGTTGTTCACGCGCCCGTGGGTGGTGTATATCTTTAGTCTGTTACTACGCTTTCAAGCTGAAAATAGCTGCTTTATACAGACACCCGACTGAGTACATAAACAACAGATCCTCAAGAGCCGCCAAGACTCCAGGCTTGACTTCCGTTGTAAAACGTTTCAGTCAGCTGTACTCTCAGGCACCCTCATTATGAGTAAGTTTTGAAACTTGGCGACATGCTTTTGACAGATTAGCATTTCAGTTTCGAATGCTCTGCCCAACTTATGGACCCCCCAAGATTTATGAATAAAAATTTCGACATAATATTCAAGCGATAATGTCGTCGCTCTTTTGTTTGGCTGAATGGGCCTGCCGTCTGCTTACTAATGTTTGTGTTGTTACCCTTGGTACCGTCTGTAGGTAACATGAATGACTCATTTTACCATAAATACATGTCTCATAGCCACTTTAAACAGAGAGAGGCCTGATTTTAAATTCAGTATAGATGTGTGTGCTATTACACACACACACAAACACACATGCATACATGAACACACACACAAACACACATGCATACATGAACACACACACAAACACACATGCATACATGAACACACACACAAACACACACATGAATACACACAAACAGACACACACACAAACAAACAGATGCATAAACAAACAGACACACTTACAGACACTCATGTCAGTATAATTGTACCGTAAGCCTGAGCTGCCGGCTAGTGTCACGGTTGATCGCCTTTTGTGTTACCCTCACACCGCGCTTTTCAATAGCGGCGGCATTCCATTTCTTTTCAATTCGGGCACAAGCCGTCAAAGGCCTTTTCATAAATACAGCCTTTTAAAATGCTAGATAATCAACAGGGGGACATCATAATTTGAAAGAAGGGGTGATTTTGTACAAGTGGTTATGGACTCATGTCTGGTTTGTGAAATCAAACGGTGGTCTCTCTCTCTCTCTCTCTCTCTCTCTCTCTCTCTCTCTCTCTCTCTCTCTCTCTCTCTCTCTCTCTCACACACACACACACGCACTGACACACAGACAAACACACACACGCACTGACACACACACTGACACACGCACTGACACACACGCACACACACACACATATGTACACACACGCACACAGAACATGTTTACATAAAACACCTACACGCCAGTGTACATCAATACACAGCTCAACACTCAGTTCAGTTATTTTAGGGTTCGGTTCACAGTGTCTTTTGTATAACTGAGTGACGCTATGAGTCGTCTGCTCTACTAAATCCCTTCTATGAGAACATAAATAACACATGTTTTATTGTACATTTTCAGTAGCCCACTCGATCACAGATTCTTATGAGCATGGCGAGATTCTCAAGAGCCACTGTTTTTTTATTGGGTTTGAGTCAACTGTAAAGATTTCTGAATCTCTGCATAATCCAATGACACACACAAACACGAGATATGACACTGAGCTAAGCCAACAAATGTACATACCTGTACCCTTGCTACACACAAACAGGAACAATATCCTCAATGAGTACTCCATTGCAACACACTCACTCACAAATCAGTGACAAGGTCATTCTTGGGTATGCCACATATAGTCTATGGGAGACAAATCTGTATAGTGGTTAAATCTTCTAATGATTACGTCCCTTATATCATTGACCATGAACAGAAAATACATGCTGGAGTGGTGCAAACGTAAAAAATTACTGTTCAGTGTAATTTCCTAGAAAACATGATTTTGCTTGATAACAATTATTCTTTTGTTTGTCTAATAAAAATGACAGACGGACAAATCATACAAGTGCTTGATATCTCACACTGTTTCAAAGATGTTATGCATTTTACTGACTTAATATTACCCAAACAGACTAACATAAGCCTTTCAGCACCATCAGAAATATATGCTACATATAGTGTGACTTTGGATTATGTCGATGAGCATCCAGATGTGGAGCGCATGACAGTTGATTTAAAGACACCTACTTTTAAAGTTGATGATACCAACTATGGTTGGTTAGGGGAAGTTTGTTATAGCATATTTAAACAACTACGCAAACTAAATGTTTATATTGACAGTGTTACAGTTAATAAAGTGGTATTACACAAGGTGAGCCAGCAGTAATATTTTTTCATTTATTATTTTGTCGGACAAATAAAAATGACGGACAATGTTCAAAACCCTGGCTCATCTAGTTTAAGAAACGTGTTTCACACAACAAACTTACCCATATCCAATACTAATAATGTTTACGAATCAATAGAAAACTCTTTTTCTGTCATACAACAAAATCTTCTGACAGGCAGTGTTAAGATTCAGATTGTTGCAAAAATCGAATTCACTAGGGTGGACGGTGAGGTAATTGTATCGTATATATCAACAAGACAACACACAGTTAACACAAGAAGAGAACCGGAGGTGGAGAACGTGTTTAGAGACAGACTATTACCAGACTTTCTACAGGCAATTGACAGTGCAAAAATGAAGGGGTCTGGCTGGCACGAAGGACATGTACATGAACTACAACTAAAGCAGTCTAGGTATCATCCTATATTAGGTAAATCATGGTTGCCACTGCCAACAGAAGTAGTAAACAAAAAGGCTGTCGTCAACATACAGAACAATGACAACTATTGTTTCATGTGGTGTGTGCTTGCTAAACTACACTTTGTAAAATCAAAACCTGAACGTGTATCTAACTACACCAAATTTGTAAATGAACTCGTTTTTAGTGGCATTGAGTTCCCTGTTAAAATAGAGGACATAGATTTGTTTGAAAAACTAAATCCTGGTATATCTGTAAATGTGTTTGTGTGGGATAATGATGTCTGAGAACAAGTTACAGCCAATTAGAGTATCCCCACTGGCACCAACCTACGGTCAGTCAGAAGATAAACATGTTGACATGTTGCTAATCGGAGATGACAATAACTTTCACTACACAATTATCAGAAATATGTCACGTCTAATTCATGGACATACAACAAAACACAATGGGAAACAGGAAGTTTGTAAAAAATGTTTACAAAGATTTTCCTCCATAAACGTAGCACACAAACATGTTTTACACTGCAGGTCACCTGATGATATACAGACTGTACTTAAGTACCCAGATCCTGGTAGTCAAGTGTATTTTAAGAACTATGGGAATCAGCAAAAGTTGCCGTTTGTAGTGTATGCTGATTTTGAATCATTAGTTGTTCCGTATGACGGTCCTGTTCCAGAGTCATTACCAAAGACTATAAAACTGAGTGACCAAGTGGTGTGTTCTTTTGGATACATTCTTGTTAGGTCAGACGGTCTTCATTCAGAACCTGTTATCTACAGGGGTGAAAATGCAGCATGTCTGTTTTTAACAGAAATGAGACAACTGTATAGTCAGGTAGTACAGTATCTCACAACATGTCAGATGCCTTTGGTGATGACAGAAGAAGACAAACTAAAATTTGATACAGCAGAGACGTGTTGGATTTGTGAACAACCCCTCCAGGGTGATAAAGTTCGTGACCACGATCACATAACTGGTCGTTACAGAGGTGCTGCACATAACAATTGTAACTTATTATTAAAAATAGATCCCAAGACATACAAACTGCCAATCTTTTTCCACAATCTCAAAGGGTATGATTCACACATTATCATGCAGGCTGTAGATGAGTCGTACAAAAACATTAGTTGTATTGCCCAGACAACTGAGAAATACTTGACTTTTAGGTTAGATAAATTAGCATTTTATGACTCCATGCAACATTTGTCTTTAGGTCTTGCTAGTCTGGCAGAAGGACTGACTGAGTATCCAATAACAAGTAAATATTTTGAACCAGACTTGATTAAGAAAGGTGTCTATCCATATGAGTACATTGATCACTGGGTTGTGTTTGAAGAAACAAGACTGCCACCAAAAGAGAAATTTTATTCTACACTAACTGGAAAAGGTATTTCTGACTCTGAATACCAACACGCACTTGATGCATGGGGGAAGTTGGGGTGTCAGACAATTGGTGACTACCATGACCAGTACTTGAAAGCTGACGTTTGTTTGCTAGCAGACGTATTTGAAAGTTACCGTGAGAAGGGTTTGTTACACTACAGACTTGACCCTGCTTGTTACATAACTAGTCCTGGCATGACATGGGATGCATTTTTGAAATCCAGTAAGATATCTATAGACCTGTTGTCTGATCGTACGATGGGTGAAATGGTGGAACGTGGATTGAGGGGAGGCATTAGTATTGCAGCAAACAACTATGCCAGAGCCAACAATAAATATCTGGACACCCATGGTGACCTTGGCCGGGGGTCAAGGTCATTCATTACGTACCTTGACGCTAATAATTTGTATGGCTGGGCAATGTGTGAATTATTGCCCTTGAAAAACTTTTGTCTGCATGATTTGTCACAGTATGATGTAACAGAGTCAGGGTTAACAAACAATATTATGAATCTTGACCGAAACGACGCGAAGGGTTGGATCTTTGAAGTCGACCTGGAGTACCCACACCACCTACACGATTACCATAATGATTATCCATTAGCTGTTGAGAAAATGAGTATGACAGGAAAAAAAGAAGACACTAAACTTGTACCAAATTTGAATGACAAATTCAATTACGTTTGTCACTACCGCTTGTTGCAGTTTTACATCAGACACGGGTTAGTACTAAAGAAAGTTCACAGAGGAATTCAATTTGATCAGAGTGCTTTCATGAAAGATTACATAATGAAGAACACAACCCTTGCGTGCCAGAGACGGCAACACTGCATTTGACAAAGACTTCTTTAAGCTTATGAACAATGCCTGTTTTGGCAAGACTATGGAAAATCCTCATCACAGAAAAGATGTGAGACTGGTCACAACTGAATTGGGTGCAATTAAACTTACAGGCAAGCCACAGTACACAGGGTACAAAGAATTTCATTCATCATTGTATGCAGTGTCACTCAAAAAAAAGATTGTCAAACTGGACAAGCCAGTATTCATTGGTATGGCAATTCTTGAGTTGTCAAAACTGTTGATGCTTGAATTTTATTATGATTACTTCAAACCAAAGTATCCTGACTGCCGTCTGCTATACACTGACACTGACTCTATGATCATTGATGTGTGTACTGAAGACTTTTATGAAGACATGAAAACAGAGTTACACATGTATGACACGTCTGATTATCCTAAAGACCATCCACTGTTTAGCACACAAAACAAGAAAGTGCCTGGTAAGTTTAAGGATGAACTGAATGGTGTGCCTATTGTTGAGTACGTTGGACTGAGATCAAAAATGTATTCTATACTGCACCAGAAAGGTAGTCAGTCGAAAGCCAAAGGAATTAAAAAAACAGCAATAAAAAATAAAGACATACGTCATGAACATTACAAGCAAGTGTTAGATGGTGCATTGATGCCTGATTATCCAAACAAGTCACTGAGATCAAACAAACATAATCTTGAAATGATCCAAACACATAAGAAATCACTTGCAGTTGGAGACACGAAAAGAGTGTTTCACAGTAAGGAAAAAGCTTATGCACCTGGACATTACAGGCTCAAGTTATCTGAAGACATTTGTGATGAACTGGTTGATGAATTAATTGATGACTTAGTTACTGAAATGAGTAACGGTGTCTGAGGGAATAATCTGTAATTCTTCTCTGACAAATGCCCTCTGGGGTGCAGGGTCATACAGATAATATATTGTTGCGTCTGGACCGGGGACTATTTTTTTTATATTGTGTACAGACGTTGACCAGATAGGGTCTGTTGCCCTGCGTCTGTCATCGTTCTCAGCCTCCCCTGGTTGATATAAATATCTCATCATCATCATCATCAGTCCCTTGCCCGAACTGGGCGTTGGGGGGACTGAAAGGCAGCAGCAACAGACAGTGCTCTCCACTGAGTTCTATTTTGGGCGGTGGCAAGCAAGTCTGGCATCTCGAGTTCGGTCCATTCTTTTATGTTTGCGACCCAACTCTTTCTCTGACGACCTCGCCGACGACTTCCTTCGAGAGTGCCTTGGAGGATAGTCTTGGACAAGGTGTTGTGTCGGGTCACGTGGCCAAACCAAGCAAGCTTGCGCCGTTTCACGGTTGCCAGAAGAGGTTCATGTGGGCCCACCAGGGAGGTGACGATGCTCCGTACATATTCGTTGGTTTTGTGCTCGCGGTACGAGATGCGGAGCAACTTCCTCAGGCACTTGTTCTCAAAGGCCTGGATTTTCTTTTCTGAGTCTGCAAGCAGTGTCCAAGTCTCACAGCCGTAGAGTAGAATAGACACTACGAGGGACTTGTAAAGCCTGTACTTGATGGTGAAGCTGATGGAGTTACTTCGCCATATCCTGTCCAGCCTGGCCATTGCGGATGTTGCTGTACCTATCCTGATACGGATCTCTGCTACGCAACTACCGTCTTTGGACAGGGTGGCTCCCAAGTACTTGAAGCTATTGACCTCTTCTAGCTTCTGGCCGTTCATGTGAATGTTGCTGCTGCTGTCGCTTGTGGTGTTGATCATCACTTTGCTTTTATCCGTACTGATCTCCATGCCATAAGACCCTGCGCTACTTGAAAGTTTGTCTGTCAGGTTTTGGAGCTCACTATTGCTGCCTGCCATGAGGTCAATATCGTCTGCGAATCGAAGATTGCACAGGGATCTGCCACCAATAGAGATTGAAGTATGGTGGTCGTGGAGGGTTTCCTGCATGATCTTCTCCAGGAATATGTTGAAAAGGACAGGAGAGAGCAGGCATCCTTGACGGACACCGATCGTCGTCCTGAAGAACTCGCCTGACTGATTGTTAAGTAGAACCGCGCTGCAGGCGTTCTTGTAAAGCGCTTCTATCATTTGGATCAGTCCCTCCTCTATGTTGAACGATCTCATGACTTGCCAGAGTCCGTCGTGCCAGACGCGATCAAATGCTTTCCTGAAATCAATGAAGTTGTGGTAGAGTTCGCGCTGATGCTGCAGATGTTTCTCGATCAGGACGCGGCAGTTGAAAATCTGCTCTACAGTGATTCTTCCAACTCTGAAGCCAGCCTGTTCTTCTGCCAGCAGTTCCTCGGCGAAAGTTTTGAGGCGGTTGAGAATGATTCTAAGCATTACTTTGCTAGGGTGACTTATCAGACTGATAGTTCTGTAGTTCTGGCACTGTTTCATGTTTCCTTTCTTGGGGAGCGGGATCACTAGAGACTGTGTCCATTCTACTGGCCATTTCTTTTGCTCCCAGATCTTTTGACAGAGTGTAGTGAGGACCTTCGTTGTTACTTCTCCTCCATGTTTCAACAGTTCAGCAGGTATGTTGTCTACACCTGGAGACTTTCCTCCCTTCAGGCTGCGTACGGCTGCTTCCACCTCTTCAGCTAACACTGGCAGGTCTTCAGCCTTCCTGGCCCCAGCCTGGTTGTTTTGGAGGATGCTGGTGTCTGGCTCAGCCTTGTAGTTATACAAGTCTCGGCAGTACTCAGTCCATCTGTTTAGTACAGCAGTGTTTTCCGTAAGGAGTTGGCCGCTGCTGTCTTCGATGACTGTGGCTGTTCGCTGTTGAGTCTTGGTGAGGGTCCTTAGCGTTTCATAAGCCTTCTTGCTGTTGCCGTTTGCCATGCCCTCTTCCACGCTACAACACTGGTCTTCAATCCAATCTTCTTTGGCTTCTTTCATCCTCTTCCTGATCTTCTTGTTGACAAGTCTGTACTTGTTTGCTGATGTGAGGTCTTGGCCTCTCTTTTTCTTCCAGGCTCTCCTCTCATCACAGAGATCGAGGATGTCATCGGTGACCCAGGGCTGTTTGCGCTTCCTCTGCTTCCCCAGCACTTCTTCTGCTGTAGAAAGTAACACCTCTTTTATATTTCCAGCAAGGGTGTCTACGTCGCAGTCCAAAGTAGCCAAGGCTGCAAATCTGCCTCCCACCTGGGCTTGGAAGAGCTCTTCTACTTCCGGGTCTTTTAGCTTCTGGAGGTCGAATCTGATGCGAGGGCTCTTGCTATCTCGTTTCAATGCCAGCTTCAACTTGAGGCTAGTAAGGACGAGGTTGTGGTCGCTGCCAATATCAGCGCCAGGAAAGGACCTCGTTTGTGCTTTGTTAATGCTGGATTTGAATCGTCGAGGCAGCAAGATGAAGTCAATCTGGTTATGGACCAGGCCTCCTGGCGATTGCCATGTCATTGTTCTTGACTTCTTGTGTGGATGGAGGGTATTAGCAACGGTGAGACGGTGACTCTGTGCGAACTCTAAAAGTCGCAGGCCTCTGTCGTTTGTTTCTCCAAGGCCAAACTTGCCAGCTGTTCCTGCCCATTGTTGGTAGGCGTCAGGGCCGATCTTTGCATTCCAGTCACCGAGGACAGTCAGAATGTCTTTCTTAGGTGTTTTCTTGATGATGTTGTCCAGTTGTTCGTAAAATTCTTCTAATTCTTCATCATCATGATCTGCTGTTGGAGCGTATACTTGAATGATAGTGATGTTGTGCGGTCGGGCGGAGATGCGGATGGAGATTAGTCTGCTTGACACGGGGGTGCAGCTGATGACAGTTCCAGCCACCTCTTTCCTTACGATAAAAGCTACGCCATGTTCGTGCTTGGTTTCTTTTCCGCTGAACCAGATTTTATGGCCTTCATCTGTTGTTGTTTCTCCGAAGCCTGTCCATCGAACTTCTGCAAGTCCTACAATGTCCCAGCGATAGCGCTTCAACTCGTGGGTGAGTTCCTTCACTTTGCCGCACTGGTAGAGTGTGCGAACGTTCCAAGTTCCGATAGTTATTCCTTGCGTGGGCAGCTTGATGGTGGGTTTGGTTCCAGTAACACACTTGTCGCCCCCACCCTGGAGACCTCCAATGGGGTGCGCGGTCGTTGGTGATCCGGGCCCCGACCGATCCGGCATGTTATTCTTATTTTGTTGCTTTTCCATCAGTCCTTTCAATGGGCTTAGGCGAACTTGGCGGCGCCCGTCTCCTCTCCAAGTATTTCAACTGACTGAGAGACGCGTCAGCCCCTCACAACGTTTCGCCCGCCAGCAGAAGCGGTTACCGGGGTGTGGCTAGGTAAAGGACCTGGAGCCAGCTGTGAGAGTTGAGTGCCATGTGAAGACCAGTGCTCCCGCCTGCCCCAAGAGGCGCTGCTGGCTGAAAAGTCAAAGGTACTACTTCTCCATGAACACTCTACACCCCATAAATATCTCACCTGTTTAGTAAACAAGCTTGTGTCTGGAGGTGGGGTTGGGGTTGTTTTTGGCTCTGTAATTGTTTTCAATTTAATAGCATCAGCAGGCTTAGGATGTCCTTCATTGTTCATTGCTTTTATCACATGTGGTAATCTCTTTACCCACTCAGTGTTCCGGGTGTCATGCATGAGTTCCTTAGAATACTGGTAACTGAAAAGTCTTTCTGATAATTGTTTGTTGAAGTTCTCTACAATTGCCTGTGATCTGTGCACACCTGGAATGCCTCGTCTGACCAGTACACCATGCTTAGCAAATAACTGATTAACTGCGCCCTTAAATTCAGATCCATCATCAACTTGCACTAGTCTGGGGTATCTTAAAGGGCCTCGACTATATATTTTTGATAAAGCAGTAGCAACTGTACTGGCTGTTTTGTCAGATATGGGTTCAGCATCTTTGTACCTTGAAGCAATGTCTACAACAGTCAGTGCATACTTGTATCGTTTCTTTCTTATTGTGTCATGTGGTAAGAACAAAAGGTCCATTTGGTGCGTGTCATTAGGTGTTGTGTTCTCAAAATGAGGCCTTGTTATCTTTCTTGGAGCAGGAAGATATATCTGCCAAATTGCTTGTCTCTGTAACCATTGCTTGACCTGATTGAGTGTTATATCTCCGCCCACAGCGGCATGTAATTTCTGAATAGCTGTTGCTCCTTTCCAATAGCCTGATGGGGAGTAATATATTTTTGATAGTTTATTTTCGGCTGCCATTTTTTCTAGCAATGAAAACTCCTGTAAAATAAACAAATGTCATTCCCACTAGAACAAAGATTATCTCCCCGTTTCTTTGTTGTGTGCTTGGTTTGTAATAGTCACTTAGTTTTGGTTTTGGGATAGACATGTCTTCACCTGTGACAAGAAAATATTCCCTGATTGCTTCGTCTGTATTTGAAAATGTATGTTGTGCGTGACCTTCAAGCCTGAGTTTTTCATTGATGAAATCAAGTTTCTCAATTCTATTCTTTTCATATTCCTGCTGGGCTTGTGCTAATTTTTCTGACGCCTCATTGTGTCGTCTCATCTCCAGAGCAGATTCTTCTCTTCCCATTTTTGAAAAGAGATAATTAGAGCCACTGAAAGCCAATGCATTAACCATAGCACCTCCAATCATAATAGCTATCGTCGCCATATTATTTTTATTTACATAGAAACATTTTCAGGAATAATTCCCTGCTTGACAAGAAAGTCTTTTGTCGCAATCGACGCTGTAACAACTACAATTAGCTTAGCACTGTCTTCGAAATCGAGTCTACTCAAGTCTGCTGATTTCATTTTGAGTAGACTTTTCCCCAGCATAGAATAAGCTACTGCTAATCCACTGATTACGGCAGAGTGATAGACAAGGTTCATTAAATTTTTTGAGTCATTCATTTTCTAATACAAGAAAAATTAAAATAATATTTTTATTTACTGCATATAAAATGGGTCAACGGCTTTGGATGTTACTGGTAATGTGGCGACTTCTGGTTTTGTTTTTGGAGTGTCTGATTTTTTGGTCACTGTACGAGTCTGTGGTTTGTATTTTTTGTATAATTGATAACCTACGTAACCAAATCCGACAACAAATCCGGCAACTATATATTTTGTTGTTTCACTGTCAGACTTAGTTGTTTGTCTCTCACTTTGATGAAGGTGTCCTGTCGGTGTCAGTCCTGACGGTAGTGACGGTCCTGACGATCCTGACGCCTGGTCAGTCACATGAGTCTTTTCTGTTTGTGCTTGAAGCTGTAATTTTTTTTGCCTATTATATTCAGCTAATCTTTTTCCAGCCTCAACCCTGCCTGGACTTTTAGTCTTCGTCACAGTTTGAACCTGTGTCAAAACAGGGTCGGGGTTCAGTTGTGGAGTCGTCTGGGTTTCGTCCATTTTCTTCTGCAGTAAAATTTATTTTTGAGAAATCAATATGACTCCCAGTAACAAGAAGGGTTACGACAGGTGCAAGGTAATTTCCAAACTTGTAAAACATGACACATGCTAATTTGCCAATTGAACTTGAAACAATAGGATTGCTTTCAAGGTCGTGTGATAGACTGTCACTATCCACAGGTAGAAAGTGACTCACTGCTTTTGTGTATAGGCATACTAGAGATCGACTCAAATCACGAGTCATTAGTGAAGCGATGTGGTTTTCATATTTTGAATGAAGCTTGATTAGCTCGTCAGAGGTAAGAGATTCAATATCCTCTGTTGTGTATTGTTTCCCGAGATAAGTCTTTGATTTGCCTGAGACAATTACAGACAAAAGACGCTGTTTTTTCGAGTCTAAGTCTTTGTTCTCTACAGCATTGATATCATTCAATAGAAGGATTTCATCAGGGTTCATTTATATTGTTATTTTAAAAAACAAAAATTAATTTACTAACCCATACCCTGTGGGCTGATCTGTCTTTAAAATGAGCTTTAGATGCTTAGTTGATTTCAGTTTATTTTTTACATCATCACGTTCATGCTTATTTGGGATGACATCATTCTCTCTGAGACAGTCTTCAAAGCTGTCACGGTCCTTACAGTAAAACAAACAGATAAACTTTAACTGTTCTCGAAAATCTTTCAGTACAGCATTATATTTCTGAGTGAGAATCCATACACTTACATTTGCGTGTCTGCCACTGAAAGCAAGTTCTGCTAGAGTGTTTCTCTTCTTGACAATGTCTTTCTCTGCAGAACAGTCATCAACAATAAACAATGTTGGCTGTCCTTCAAATTGCTTGTAAAAATATTGTAGGTAGTCATTCAGTTTTTTCTCAGGGTCGACTAAGTATATGTTGTTGTCAGTCCAAATGAATAAACGGTTGTGATAAGCTTTGTTGTGTTTGATTGTAGGACAAAATATTACAATGTTTTCAAAGTGGTGTATGTATCTTGTTTGTAATAGGTTAAGTACAAATTCAGTTTTCCCACACCCTGTGGCACCACAAAACAATCCACAGTGTGGGTCAAGGGTCATTAAGCTCCGGTTCATTTTAATACACAATATAATTTTAATATATGTGTCCACTTAGTCTACTGTCTTGTATATTGAGTTGTGCGTCATATATCAGGTACAAATATATGTTTATGGCTGCAGCAGTTTCAACCTTCTTTTGTATCTGAATTGTTATTCCATCACTACCATTCTCGACAGTTCGTCCTGACCCATGAAGATAATCGTCATCTGTACTGCGAAGGTCTAGCCACAGTGCATACTTGTTTGTAAGGTATTGTCCAATCCTAACATCATACAGATGTAGATCTTTGCACGCAATGTTTGCAGGTTTATCTCTAATCCTTCCTCCTGCAAAATACTTTGTGATCTCATCGTAGTGTTGATAAGGTAACATACCTGAAGCATACACTTGATTAGGACGGCCTTCAATTGTGCAGGACAAATGTGTAATCTTAGGATTGTAGAATTTTTCTGAATCCCTTTTGTATGGATCTGCCGGTTCAACAAACAACATAAGAATACCTTTCAGTGACCTAGCAGGCGTGTTCAAGTTTATGTTCCACATTGGGTCACTCTTGTCTTTGGGTATTAAACTATGTCTAATCACCCTGTCATAATAAATTGGAAGTCTTGACTGGTACTGATTTTGAATGAGTCTGGCTAGATCAATATGTGTGACAATTTCATATTCCAAGGAAATGTTAGAGATCTTGTATGTTGCATCTGTGGCAGATGATTTAATAACTTTGGAGTAGTCATTGAAAGTTAGTTCAAAGCTCAGACGGTCATTCAGTGCCCCTTGATAATAAGGCAAATGAGCTGTTAGGATTTCAAACTCAAGTGGAATGTAAAATCTGGTTCCATATGTTTCTGCTATAATAACTTCCTTTGGTACCCCAGTAGTTGTTTTGTCTCCAGCATTGATTCGAAGTTTACCAACATTATCTGGCTGTATGCCTTGGTAAATACGGTCTTCTCGTTCTTCTCTTGTGAGCCAAAGGTCTTTGTAACAGTAAAACACATCTGAGTCGTCAAGACTAAACACTTCCTGTCCTTCAAGTTTTACTTTAATAGTTCTAACAATTGCTCTGCCAAGATTGTTAACCAGTGTTCTGTTTACGTCTGCGTCTGATGATAGTTCAATATTAAATGCAAGGCGTGCAGTGCCAGGAACAATAACGTCACTGGGACCTAGGTTTGGAAACTTGACTGTAAGTGTTTGGTTCTGGTCTATGGTACTTGGATTGTTTGTGATGACGATTGATTGTCTTATGCCCTTAACACCCAGAGGCTCACGTAGTTTTCTGTATGGGTCTAACTTTGATCCGTAAGACTGTGTCATTTTTATTATGCACAATAAAAAATAATAAATTAATAAAACAATGGCAGCGGGAGGATTTAATCATGAAGATTTTGAAATGGATGACACGTATGATTTTGGTAATACAACAGATATGACAGATATGGCAGATATGACTGGTACAAGAAATATTTACAGTTTACGTCATGAACTTTTAGAAACCAAAGTGAACTCGTTTTATGATCATGTTGGTGGCCGCCCAGACAACGTAGACCCTAACCAGTTTGAACTTGATGGCAAGGGTCATTTATATTTAAATACTGTTGACAAAGGAAAAGTACTATTGACTAACAAAAAAGACCCTAGTAGGTTTAGGGCTTTAAGTACAATAAAAAAATGAAGGTGGTGTTGGTGCCTTGCGTCAACTTGGTATTGGTGGGTCTCCTGTCACGCCAAGACTGGCTAGTGTTCTTCACGACACGCAAACAAAGTTGCCAACAGGGCAAGAGATTGAAATGGCACCAGTAACAAGCCTACCAGAAATAGCAAACACAGTGATACAAGAAACCTCATTTACTGAAGGTCAATTAAATGATGCTATGAAAACAATAGATGATCCACCTTTGTCAATGAGGGAGATTATGGGATTGGATAAATCACTGCAGACAATAAGAGGTGAGATGGTTAATAATGTTGCCAAACTAGGTGAGCTTGATAAACACATAGAACGTGAAAAAGAGAAACTGGCTACCGCAGACAATGGAAATCTTGACACAGAAATAAAAGAAAGAATACAGCACAGATTAAATGATTTGCAGATAGAAAGATCAGGACGGTTAGAAACAATTAGTATTGGAAGACAAAAACTGAAAACACAGGTCAACAGGATTAGAGAAACTATTCAGAAAATACTTCACGAAGACACTACTCTGGCTGAGAGACTAAAAACACTTTTCAGAGAACAGGGTATTACAATTGCTAGTTTAATTACTGCTCTTGGGTTTATTATCAGTACTGTTGTGTTGGCTGTCTCCGGCAGTGGTGGTGGAGCACCCCGGCACCCAGCACCACCAACCCCTGGCCCCCCGGCTCCAACAGACCCAAAAGATTTACAGTCATGGGTAAAGAAACAACTGTCTCACATATCAGACTTGCTTAAAAAATTGGCTCTGAAAGCAGTGGATGCTTTGCCTGGCATAATTGGCACTGTTGTCAGTTGGCTGATTACTACTACAGCAAAGGCAGTAGGGTTTATGGCAGAACATGTGTGGGTCTTTTTGGTTACAGTAGGAGGGTTGATGGTGGGTTATTTAATGAAACAGATAAAGAAGTAAAACCCCTAATCCTGTTAGACCTATTACCAATGCAGTTCTTTCTGACTCATGTGTGTCAGGGGTTGGTGTTGACTGTACTGGTTGTATGGGTGCCGGTGATGGGGCTGGGGCCGGGGCCGGGGCCGGGGGTGTTACCGTCTGTAATGATTTTAATGACTGTACATGTGTGGTTGTTGCCTCCTAAGTTTACAGATTGATTGAGACCGAGTTTTTGACCAACACCTGCAACAATGATTTCATTATTATAATTTGTTATTGTACCCATTTGGAGTTGAAGGTCAGATGGTAACATGTATAACCCAGTGCCAACTACAAAGTCAACTTTCGATCTGGCATATCTGAGTACGTTTTGGTAGCGCTGTATGCTAGATGGGAGATCAACTGTTGAATTAATTGAATCTTCAAGATTTGCAAGAAACTGTTTTTGTGCTTCAAATTTACCACTTCCATTCAAAATGTTTGATTTTGTTAGTGATTGTGCACCTAGTATACACCAGACATATGTTCTGATAGACTCATTTACGCGCTCGACTCCCGCTTGAGTAAACCCGTCAGATTTATCTAAAATAAATGTGGTCCAGGCGTTAGACTGCTTCTGCTCTATTGATCCTATCCAGACTTGTGATTTTGATGAGAATGAAGTGTAACCAGGGTAATAATCTTGAGGGTATTGTCTGTGACTCATAGCATAATACAATGTACCCATGCCATTGTGATCATCAAGTTTTTGTGTAAAGTCATACTTGGTACTGATGTTAAACTCATTACAAATGCGTTCAAATGCTTTCATATCCATGGGGTTGTTATACCTGTTGAAACTAGATTCAGTGGGTAGTGGTGTATGCAGTTCTGACAGTATACGTCTAAGCTGGTAATAAACATGGAAACGATACACAGATCTAATCAGTTTGTTTGAGTGATTCAAATGGTCTGTGAATGAAACACCACAGCCTGTAGTTGAACATAGTATGGCAAAATTGAGTTGGTTTGAAACATCTGTAGTGGACTTAAAGACCACTTTCTTGCAGTTGAGTCATCTGTTATTGGAGGGTTTAGGTAATGATCAAATGGATTTGGTACTTTCACTTGGAATAGGTCTTGTTCTGATACAGCTATGTCAAGCTGATTTAGTTGAATTATTTTCTGTTCATAAGTAGGTGCAACATTATATTTGGCATTCACATTAAATTGAAATGCGTTCGTTGTGGTAATGGTTGGTGATTTAAATTCCATCCTTTTTTATATGAGATAATAAAAATGTTTATTACCTTAACAAATCTTGACACAAGCAAACCAGTGTGGTTAACTAATGGGATTGATAATCGTGATGGTAGCAAGGCTGCAGCTATCCATGAAATGTTCTATACAGTAAAATGGTTTAATGTAGAAGATGATATATATAATAAAGTAATTTTTGATGGTAAGACTGAAGCTATACCACCTGGGTATTATGACTTTTGTACTATAGCTGAATGGTTTCAAAGTAAATTTAAAATTAAAGCAACTTTAAATCCAGCTAACCTACTTGTTACATTAGAATTTCTGAAACAAGATTGGTTAAAAATTTCAGATAGATTTGCATATTTACTTGGATTTTATATTGACGAAGATTGGTGGAGATCAGATGATTTAGATGAAGCTATGTCTGGTATTATAACAATGAAGACAAAAAAACTTAAAATAACTGGAAAACGCCCTGTCAATTTGTCAGTACACACAGTGCTAAATGTTTATTTGAAAGAACTAAACACATCTGAGAATGTTCACAATGGAAAGCCTTCAACTTTGTTGAGATGCTTACCAACTGGAACTGCTCCGTATTGTGAAAGTGTAGTTGTTAGATTTCCTAATTTGCAGTTTAAGAAATTAGGTTCTAGTTTCTTCGAGTCACTGAGTATATCTGTAACTAATCAGGATGACAAACCAGTTCTTATGCATGATTTTAGTGTTGTGTTGGAAATTAAATAATTTTATTTTTGTTTATAAAAATGAGTGGTCTTGGTCCAAAGCCTAGAATCATACCAGTTGCGTGTCCAGTAACAGAGTTAAAAGATTTGGCAGACGTACAGGATTTTGAGAAGGAAGGAGAAATTGGAGAAATATATGGTTTTGAACTTGATTCAAATGGCATGTACAAGAGGAAAGTAATTGTTGACATGAAAGACGGTGAAAGACAGATTCCTAAACTTGGTCAGCTGCGTGATGTTACTGTACCTACTCCACCTGTAAATAATGCGCCTTACAACTTAATACATGTGGGAAATAAGTGGGTGGTTTCACCTGTACCTGTTCCACCACCCACAATTGACTGGGACATAAAGATTGAATTTATTAGTCCTTATGTATACACTGATGACGAAGGTGCCTTAGTGTTTAGGAAGGTTGTTAACTCGGGGCCGCTTATTGTAAGTCTTGTTCCAAGCTTTGCCTTAGATGACAATAGCAGAGAAAAACTGAAAGTTGAAAATTATGAGAGACGGAGATATCTTCTTACACATAGGAAGGGTAGGTCAGATGCATAGGTTGTGTTTATGCCAGCAAACTTTACCATCACAAGAGAAGCGACAATAGTATTTGAAATTATCATGAGATCAGTAACTACTGCTAAAGAGGCTCAAATTGCACAAGGAATTAAACTTACATGGAATGAAACAGTAACAGAATCATCAAAGGTCTTTATTGCTATTACAAAAAATAATGATGTTATTAATGTTTCGAGCAGTGTTCCAGCTGTCAAGGTGGTGGTTGACAAAACAACTTTTGTTCGTCTAACTTACATAAACCTTGAACACATTGATCTTGTTGCATTTTATTATGCCAGCAAATTGTATACTTTTGAAGAGTTGCAAAATGTAATTGCTGATTAAATAAAAAAAAAATATTTGTGAATAAAAAAAATGGTAAACTTCTATCCGCAACTACCAACGCTTGATCCGACTGAAACAAATGTGATGACTAAAACAACGCTTGCGCCTGATCCACAGGTGACAGCTGTGCCAATTGCTTCAGATAAAACATTACAGGCAGACGCATTCAGATTAAATAATATTACAGAAGCTTTGAAATATTTGGAGAGTGAGGAGGCGAAATACTCACGGTGCAAAAGACGGTATAAGTCAGTATTTAATTCTGTTCAAAACACTTCTATGGCTATTGGTGCAGTTTCAGCTTCATGTTCTGTAGGGGGTATTGTTCTGTTCGCCACAGGAATTGGGAGTTTGGCTGGAATAGCAGTTGAGGGTGTTAGCGTTGCTACATGCCTGGCTTGCTTTGGTTTGGAAGCCTTGAACAAGAGGTTTCACACAAAATTACAGAAACATGAAGCATTGAGTACGCTTGCTGGTGCAAAGCTGAGCAGTATGAAACTTATTATCAGTAAGGCATTGAACGATAATTTTATTGATGATGAAGAATTTAAGCGAGTCCAGGATGATTTAAATAATTACAAGAAACAGAAGTCTGAAATACAGAATAAAATGCGTAGTCAATCTCCTGTGAATGTTGAAGAACTTAAGGCCAGTTTTTTAGCAGAGGGAAAAAGGATAGGGGTACAGGAAACCACAGAAAAACTACACAATCTTTTAAACAAATAAAAATCAGATTTGGTAATCAATCAATATTTTTGTCATATGCTTCGCAGAGAGATGACACGTCATTTACACCACTTGTGCCTGATTATTTAACCCCATCAGCACCACCACCAGAGTACTACTGAGAAAAAAAAGTTTTTTTATTGTCCTTGTATCTTGATCAAATCTGACCGAGTAAGTTGTGACTTAAGTCAAGTTGTTGTAAGAACTTAGGGTAAGTACTTGTAAGAACTTAGGGTAAGTACTTGTAAGAACTTATGGTAAGTAATTAATAAGTTCTTATGGCAACACACTTAAAGGTTACCTCTGCAGGTTCCTAAAAGTTAGTTGCAACTTGTTAATAAGTATTAAGTTTCACTTGGCATCACTTGATCAGGTAAATGATTAGGTATTGACAGAGACAATAGTTATAGAGAAAGATAATAGGAGACCCGTAAGATAATCAGATCAATAAGGCCGCATCAGTCATACTCATCACTTTTTTACAATCAAAGGGTTGATTCAGAATTAACGGGGGTAAAATTGGGGTCAAAATTTTTATATTAAAAATGGCGTAAATTAATGACTGATGCGGCTCTATTGAATTCATTGTCTTACGGGTCTCCTATTATCTTTCTCTACTATTGTATAACAATTCGTTAAGGACTATTGTTCTTATAATTGGTACGTTACACTTATATTTACTGTATATATCAATTAGTACGTTAAGATCTATTGTATAACAATGAGTACGCTATATAAGATTACAGATCCACTCCGTATCAACGCAAAGTGAACGGTTCTAAGTGAAACTAGCCAAGAGGAGAACAAACACTAAGTGGTGCTTATTTTACGAGTACCGTACACCCGAGTCTCTAGGGCCATGCACCGGCATACTTTTGAGTTAGTGGTTTGGGAAACCTTTTTTTTAAAATTTTTTAAAAAAATAAATATTGGTCAGTTTATTTTGGTTCTGGACAGTCACTGTCGTTTTGAGGGAGCTTTATACTTTATTCAACAGGGTTCAGTTTTAACTGATTCGAGACGTGCCGCCGACGGATACGCGGCGGTTCGCCGCGTATCCGTAGGCGGCACGTCTCGAATGAGTTAAAATAAGGCTAGTTTTGTCTCAGAACCTTCTTTTACTTTGGCGTTGAAACAATATGAAATCGCACACATTCGAGTACTGCAAACGTAAGTGCGTAAATAGGTTGTAATATTGAAGTAAGCTTTAATATGCCTCGGAGGCTTTGCATGCATTGACGAGGAGAAAATTAAGACCCTTTTTCCAACAGGTACTTGTGAGTTGTAATATGCCTGTGCACGGGCCGATCGATCCACTGACGTCAGTCCGTGGACCTTCAGCAACAGGAAATTCATTAGTTCGTTTCATTGGGACCAGAAGCTGGGACGGACATGAAACCTTTATATGTATAATGAACAACAGCTTGCCGCAGACAGCATCTATCTACAAGAGGCATAGATCCTCATGAGCGTCCCTTGAGGACGCTCATGAGAATCTATGCCTCTTGCACTGGCGGAGGCTCATGAGGATCTAATCTTTTTTTTTTTTTTTTTTTTTTTTTTTTTTTTAACTAGCTTTTACCTTGATTAGTTTGTCACTATGTAAAACTTATCCGTGATTTGTCGATATTTTCTACTTATTTATTGATGTCTTTTAAAAAAAAATTCGGTGTTAAGTTAAACAATTCATCGATGCTCGTTTGAATAGGTTATCGGTGTTGTGTTAAATATTTTATCTATGTTGTGTTAAATAATTTGTCTTCTTTACGCCATGCGTCGATGTTCTGAGGCACGATCATTGCTGCATCTGTGTTACAGTGGCTGGGTTTCAGTACTCTAGAATATTAGCTCGGTGAACTGCCTCGTGTCATGCCAAAACTAAGCAGAATAATTAACCAAACAGGTGTCGCGTATGGATCAATAGATCGCATTTCGGCTGGATTAACCCGTTCCGTGCTAGCGAACGCAGATTGTTTCTGCAGTCTTCGTTAATTTAAACACACAAACACACAAAACCTAGATGTACAAGGGACGTGGATTTAAAGCGGTGTCAGCAAGAGGCATAGATCCTCATGAGCCCCCGCAACTGCGGGGGCTCATGAGGATCTATACCTCTTGCATTGAAATGTTCTCGGCGCTGAACGGGTTAAAGTGGAATACCTTTTGGTTCCGTGTATAATGGGACACTTCGTTTCTGTACGAGGGGACCGACTGCAGAAATTGTATCAGGTTGTCGAAATGTCACTGATTCCTCCTCGTCTCCTCCTCCTACCCCCCCCTCACTACCACCCCCTCGACCCCTCTTACTGAAGATTTGACGTACCTTCTCCTCCCTTTTTTTCCCATCAGCTAAGTAGGTACAAACCACGGTTGGGATAGACGACTGCGTTTCCACGATGCGTATCAATAAATCAAGTAGATTTTTTTCGTCCCGCTTTCCGAGAAATGTTGTGTAACAGCCCATCTCGATTGCAAAATCAATAGTAACAAAAACATGAAATCCAATATAAAGCTAAAGAGGAAAATATATGACAAGTTAAACGCACGCACCCACACACACATACACACTCAAGCACTCACGTAAGCACGCGCACGCACTCACACGTCAGTGCACAGTATTAATACTTTCTTCTAGTCGCGGTAAAACAAGACTACAGTGACAACAAGAAATGAATATTGTACATTGATAACCATCGCGAAGACATATTTCTCTGCCCCTACGTGTGGTGTAAACCCCTTCCCTTGCGCGACCATCACCCAGTTAACTCATTCGAGACGTGCCGCCTCCGGATACGCGTCGTAAGCCGCGTATTCCTAAGGCGGCACGTCTCGCATGAGTTAAATGACGCAGTTGCATGGCTCAATAGTTCGGCTGTCAAGGCAGTACAGACTGATGTAATATTTAGAGGAAAAACAACAGGACAATGATATTCGAGTTGCCTGACAACAGCCCATGGCCTCCCAGGGGATAAGAGTAGCTCGTCAGGGGACCTATCTCGTATATGTTTCCTCCTCCTGTGACTTGAAATAACAGCATTTGCCCGGATCAGTCTTCGCTTTTCATTCTACCCCGAGGCGGCTGACAGTTAACCCTTATCATCCTGATACACCCATTGCTTGAAATAAAATTGACTGTTAGTTCAAGGGTGGCGCCAGAATAGCTTGGCGCCTCAGGCGCCAAGCTATTTTGGCACCCCCCTTGAACTAGAACAGTTGATCTATGTCCTAATCTGTAATGTAGCCTTCATAGGACAATACGCAGATATTACATAAATCAGCCTCAGGATATAATCGGTTAAAAGATATTAACCTGTGGCTGTCGGGAGCGCCTCATGTTTTGTCGCGATGATTCATGTAGGATCATCGCGACAAACAGCGCTGCCGACAGCGAAACAAGGTTGAAGCACGGGGATGTTGATCAATACAAAAACAATTGCCAGCACGCAGGCAAGCAGGTCTTGGCTTATACGAAACTCTGTGGAATGTTTGCGACGTGTGTTCTGATCTGTGCTTTTGAGCCTTACGGCCTAGGGTTGTAAGGTCCAGAATCACAGACCAGAACACATGTGGTCTGATGACAAGCCGTGCTTTTAGTTAATGTCAAAAGTCCAAGTCGAAAGTTTTTATTTTAATATGATGTAGTTGCGCCGGCATCGGCCTTTTTCACATGGAGAGAATGCCCCAGTAGCAAAACGTCTTCGGACCCACGATGGCCGCAGTGGGTCCGCGCACAGCCGTGCGCGGGCCCACTGCGGCCGTCGTGGGCCCAAGGACCTGTTCTACTGGGTAAACATATGTCACATCTTCATCATTAGAACACAACTTGGGGTATGCGGGCATTCTCAGGTCTTAATGGGGATGGTGACAGTTTACACACACACACACACACACACACACACACACACACACACACACACACACACACACACACACACACACACACACACACACACACACACACACACTCTCACTCGACAGTATCACGTGGTACATACGTAAGGGATTAATCATTGAGACATATGTAGCTGTCTCCAGTTTTCTCATCTCGAAACATTTGAAAACACACACACACACACACACACACACACACACACACACACACACACACACACACACACACACACACACACACACACACACACACACAAACCAACACATGCGAACTGTCTTCTTCTAAAATTTTCGCGGTCCCTGCATTTAAGAGAAAATTCCGGACAGAAGTCTTTATGTTTCGGACAGTGAAAACAGCTGCAATGGTAACATTAGCTAGCTAGCTGAGATGGTATGTCGGACTAACGAACTTGAGACTTAAAGCTACGTTTCCGTAAGCATGAATCCGATACAAATACGAGCCGAACCCGATGCGACGATGCAATTTTCCTTCAAAAATTGCGTCATTTTCGTTCGAAACCGGATGCGAATTCGCTTATCGCACCGGACATATGGAAACACACACACATGAAACGGACTTGCACGATTTTTTTTGTTCTGTTTTGGACCCGCTTCGGATTCGGATCGGCCGGGTTTCGTATCGGATTGGTGTTTTTGGGTAGCCGCCTTAAGAGATTTTTGTTTCTCATTTTGAACACGCCTCGTACACATTCGCAATGAATCTATGTTATGGATGTGTGTGCCTACTGACACGGCTTGTGAAAAGCAGCGCAGAAAAGCCTGATGTGGTAACCCTTTCAGCCCCAGTGCACGAGAGCAGGAGATGGATCGACCATGATAATTGAAGGGTAGTGCCAGATGAGCTTGGCGCCATCAGGCGCCAAGCTCATCTGGCACTACCCTTCAATTATCATGGTCGATCCATCTCCAGCAACTGGTTAGGCGACCCGCTTCCACAGTCGTTAGGCGATCTTCCAAAATTTGAGAAAAGCGGCGGCCCCGTGGGGTTAAATGGGTTAACTCACATTCCAATATTTTTCAAGGGAACAGTGATTTGCGCGTTCATGCCTCTTATAGTACAGTACAAAAGGCGTAATTACCCGCGGCGCCGTGGTAAATTATTGATATTTTCCCTACAGTTCTTTTTTCGGCTGAAGGCAGTCCGCAGAATTATTGAGTTCTAGCTGTAGCCGGTGTATCACCCAAAATAACTCTCACGCCAGATCGTCCCGGGGTAACTTTGGCTTACGCCAAAGTGACCCCGTGTTGATCCGACGGGAGAGACTCGAGTCATTTTAGCGTTTTTCCATCACGCAAAACGTCCACGCCAAATCCGGACCAAAAAGATGATTTCCAAGCATGTAACAGCAAAGAAATTCTCTCTAAAAAAAAAGAAAAAAAAAAAAAGAAAAAAAAAAAGAAAGAAAGAAAAGAAAACAGAAAAGAAAAAAGAAAAAGAAAAGAAAGACGGACGAAATGAACAACAATAGCAATGACAAACAAACAACAAACACACAAACTACTACTGAAGAAGTTAATGCTTGATCGCTGTGATCACACATATAGGCGTAATTTATATTCCGATCGAACAATAGCAAATCAAACCTTAGTTTGAATGAAATTTGCGCTTGAAACGTGCTACCATTACGATGTTCTAGCACGATGTACGGTGTTCTTGCATGCTGTACGATGTTCAAGCTTGCTGTACCAAGTGTCAAAACATGAGCAGTAATATGTTTCTATCTTATGTGTAATGACCCCAAGGGGTGTCCACGATTTTTGTGATAGTTGTCACAATGTCACTAACGTCGTTGCACCAGCTCTGTCAACAGTACAATACTCCGGGAGTGTCATTAATTTTGACCAGACTACGCCAACGTTGCTTCAGTAATAAAACGGCTTTCCGTTTCCATGACAACGATTTTCGATTTTTCCACAGTTGTACGTCCCTAAATTTAAATGCGCTTGTTCCACACTGAGGCTGAAAGCTTCAAATTTGTACGCTGCCATAATGCAAGCTAGATTATAGTACTTACAGATAAGGATATAGACCAATGGCTTTTGTTCAAGGATGGTGTCTTATTCTGGCACTACCCTTGAACTATTTTAGTCAAACCTATTTTACACACTGGTGTTTTCCGAATGATAAGGGTTAAAGGGACCTTCTCCAGGCAGGTGAAGGGTTCATAATTATTTCTTTTTTAAATGTTCTTACTATTTCTCATGATAATGCTGGACTTCAGGGCTAACCTTATAAAGTTTGAATCTTTTAAAGTGAAAGCGTTTTCTGATCATTTTCTCTTTTGCACGCAGAACAGTTCTTCCATCACGCTCCTGAGGCCAGTTGCGTGAGTGAGCTTAGTACTGCGTACTAAGCAAGGTGCACCGCTACATAGCGGAGCTTCTTCCTTAGTGGCTGGCGCAGGACTAAGCTCATTCATGCAGGGGCAGTGGAAAACCTCTGTTACGTGTGCCTAATCACATGGATTGTGTCCTCGGGCCGAAGTCGACCGTCGTTGGTCCGCGCACGGCCGTGCGCGGACCAACGACGGCCGACTTCGGTCAGAGGACCTTTTGCTTATCTGGGGTGTGTGGTGAACACAGACAGTTGATGGTAATTGGGTCTTCTACTACCTGTGAAGAAGACCGACGAGTCGCGGACTTGCTAATGATTTTATTATCGAACGCCTGTACATGTATGCGATTTGCTCTAGTGTCTGCTTAACCGTGCGCGCTCTTTTTGTATGTGTGTGTTTGTTGTTGTTGTTGAGTACCCTCACCATCATAGCTAGATCTGCGTGGGTCTTACATCTACAATGATTTAAAGATTTATTCGTAATATAAATTTATGTACAATGAACTCAGCACTGTGGGGCCCACCTTTTCTGTGTTTTATTATAATAATAATTATATTTATAAAGCGCAAACTCCATGCAGTGCAGGCTCTAAGCGCTGTACAATGCAAATCAAAGTGACAGGCTAAACACAAATCAATAGACAGCGGCAACACAAAATACAAATATGACAATACAAAAAAAAAATTAACAGTATATAAACACACCCAAAGCACAAACAACCATCGCAACATGTACTGGTCATGATGGTATAGTGAAATAGAAAAGAGACTGGAATTTGGTAAGGCAGAATAGTAAGATTGGAAAAGATGTGTTTTTAAGCTGACTCAAAGAAATGACTGTGGGGGCATCACGAATGTGCGTCGGAAGCTAATTCCAATTGACTCGGGCCTGGAAACAAAAAGACCTTTGACCAAAGGACTTTGTATTTATTTTCGGTACTGTCAAAAGTTTTTCACTTCTAGAACGTAAGGTTTATATCCGTTTTAGTTATGCAAAGTACTTTATTTACAGTTAGACCATCTGAAGAAGCGGTGTTATAAACATATACCTATTGCTATGATGAATGATTTGTAGGAAAATTTGCATGCATAACACTAACAGACCCATAAAGTAATTAAACTTGTCGAAGAAAGGACATTTGCAAAGGCCTCGCGGCCTATTTTGTCCTCACACATACAGTTACTACTACTACTACTACTACTACTACTACTACTACTACTATTACTATTACTACTACTACTGCTACTACTACACCCGACTTTTGCTATACCTTGTTAGGCCTGTTTAACCCTCTTAACCCCACGGCCGCATTTCCAGGGTCACCCTGGTCAGCCCCACAGGGTGGGTTTTCCTCTCTATTCTGGGGCATGTGTTTCTGTCTACCTTTGGTCCATTCACCTGTATTTGCCTTTTTAAAACTCTACCCACTGTCTGCACTGCCTGTAGCTCTTGACTTAGGCCCCATGTGTTAGGTTTATTTAACGTATTTGACCGGTTGGCGACATACATTCAATGTTCTGTTTAGTTTTTTTTTTTTTCACAAGCAGTGCAGGCACGCCCTGAACGTTAAGCAATGTACAATCAATCAATCAACGGCCGCATTTCCAAACTTTTAGAGGCGTTGTCCAACAACTATGTGCCAATTGTAGGAGATGGATTGCTCATACTAATTCAACGGTAGTGCCAGTTGAGCTTGGCGCCTTCCGGCGCCAAGCTCATTTGGCACTACCCTTGAATTATCATGATCGATCCCTCTCCTGCTTGCATGGTCCCGGGGCTAAGTGGGTTACGTGTGTGTTGGACCAGGTTTGATATATACATCTTGTGGGCTAGGTCTGGTATTTAAATCGGCTGTTTAAAGAACCATTACGCTTAAATTTGAAGACACATTTCAGCACCATTTGTGTTTGTTATGCCTTGTCGACACAGCTAATGAACTATAACAGCAGTTTGGACACGCAGCAAAAACACACGCGTAATTGCTCTTATTTATTCTGCGCTGCCGTTAGCTGTCAATCTGGTGGTTTTTTTTTTTAGCTGTTTCTCGTACTGATAGAGTTGTATTTGTAGAACGGAGTGGAGTCATGGAGTCATTGTCAGGTTACTTGATGTAAAGACGGCGTGTGCTGAACTGGATTACCCTGTGTCCAAATGAACCATAACTAGACCTGTGTGTAGCGTTTCGTTACCATCTGTTACAGAAGTGTGTCTTTGAACAGTTACGGCGGTAGTGGGCCTTTAAGTCTCCTTTGGACAAGGCCAGGTATATACATGGACCATATCTGGTGTATGTACATATATACACCGACCGTTTAAGTCTCTGTTAGAGCAGGTTAAACATTCGACTGCACCACCTATCCCTACGGCTGCATTTCGCAAATTTTAGCAGTGTAGCTCAACAACTATTTACCAGTTTCAGGAGTTGGATCGACCATGATGAATTCAAGGGTAGAGCCAGATCAGGCGCCAAGCTAATCTGGCACTACCCTTGAATTATCATAGTCGGCCCATCTCCTGCTCAGTGTAGTGCGTGGGGGCTGAATGGGTTCAGTCCCTTGAACTTTGAGCAGCGAAAGAGCACGCTGACAGCCCTGTAAGTCTGTTTGTGTGCTGGTCTGTGATTTTGGACCTTACGGCCTGAAGTCGTAAGGTTCAAAATGGCAGATCAGCGCGCAGTACATTTAGGCCAAGGCTAGTGTGTAAAGCTACTGTGTAAACGAGTCTCACAGGGCGCAGCATGGTAACTTGGCGTGAAGAGAGAGCGAGTCGTGTGTTTTTGCTGCGATCCGCGATGTCAGTAGCAAGGCTTGCAACTGATCCAGGGGGAAGAAAAAAAAACTTTAAAAAAAAGTCCGTTCTATTATTGATTGATTAGTAGATCATTATTTATTCATTCGTTGAATCACTGATTGATTATTTAATTGATGGATGGATGGATGGATCCATCCATCCATCCACCCATCCACCCACCCACCCACCCAGCCAGCCACCCAGCCAGCCAGCCACCCAGCCAGCCAGCCAGCCAGCCATTATTCGTTTATTTATTGATTGTGTTATGACCTACGTATGAAATGTAGATGTTCGAGTTCGTTAAATTGATTAGCGTTCAGGTCGTGCTTTATCCATTGAACAGCTCCGTCCCTGATCCCACATCAGAGAGAGAGAGAGAGAGAGAGAGCAAACAAAAGTAGTCGACAATCAAACTCCTCATCGTCTCAGCTAGGGCACAGAGTCTGATTCATCTGCCCACTGTTCACTTCAGTCGCTATTCAAGCTTCATTTACTGCTGTTGCTCATACACGTAAGAACGTTGGATAGAGGTGCACACTGGCATACCTAAGCTTGTTTGAGGATCTTTGAGCGTCGCTACTGCGACATTCATGCAGAGCATCTCGTTGTTTGCACTGCAAGCAGCCCGTCATTCTCAAGAGGCATAGATCCTCATGGGCCCCCGCCTCCTGTGCCTCTTTGTTGCTCACTTAAGTCTGTTTTTCTCAGTCAGAGGTGTGCATAAATGTCCAGTATAACGTCGTTTGCGAAGTTCTTCGGAGAGCATGACCTGTTCGCCTGCGAGTGGCGTAGATCTTCAAGTGCCTTCAGACATGACTTAAGAAAGAGAAAATAATCCTCCTCAAGTTGCTAGCAAGTATTAGGTTTATGCTACATCTGTGTTCCACAGACTGTTTAGGTAGTCTGGGTTTTAGTAGTCTAGTGAGATGGATGTTTAAAAAACTGGTTTTGGCCTGTACTAACATACCAGACAAGAAAGCTTTTACCTGCCGCCAGCGTGCTTTAAGCCCTTCCCTGCTGAGGAAAAAATGACCACCACCCAACTGCAAGAGATATAGATCCCCATGAGCCCCCGCAGTCGCGGGGGCTCATGGGAATCTATACCTCTTGCTGAGATCACTGTGCGTCCATGTTACTTTGACGGCTGAGGATTTTTGACGTCGAGTTTACAATGGGTTTCAAACACACGTTCTGCATCCGCTGCCAGTGAAGGCGAGTTAACTCATTCGAGACGTGCCACCTCCGGATACGCGGCTTATGCTGAGGCGGCACGTCTCAAATGAGTTAAACGTAAAAGCCCCCCCCCAACATCGGTGTGCTCAACAAAATCCTTCTTAAAATAACGCAGAGGGGGGATTTTTATCTCCTGTTTTTTCTCTCCTTTCTTGCCCTGGCGACCGTTTGAAAATAAGATAATCTACACGTTTGTGTGACGTGCTACGCAGAAACTGATGTACTCACATAACCTCAAGTGCAGTCTGGTCAGTCAAGACTGAAGTTGAGAGTGAACAACATATTTAGTGACGTAAGACGTAGAGATTGTTGTATACCACACTTTTTTTTTTTTGTTGGATGATGTACTGCGCAGAAATGTCTCTCTCTTATGAGTTCTTAGTTGACGTCAACCCTTACAACCTCTTCTGTGTGTGCACATTCAAGTACAGTGTGGTTAAAAACCCACTAAAGCTTAGTAAGAACGACATATTTTAGTGATGAAATACGCCGAGACTGTGATATGCTACACGTTTTTTGTGATGTCATGCGCAGAAATGTATTTGTACAACCTCTTGTGTTTCGGGACTGTGTCTAAAGTCAACTCTAAAGCTGAGAGAGAACCATGCACACATCAACTCATTCGAGACGTGCCGCCTCCGGATACGCGGCGTAAGCCGCGTATCCGTTTGCGACACGTCTCGAATGAGTTAATTTTAGGATGCAATACGCAGAAAAAACCAAGCAACGCGTGTGTGACGTAATGCGAAAACATGATTTAGATAAACTGTTATGCGCATACACAGTGAGGCCGTTTACACTTGCAACCCGAGTTGAACCCGAGTAGAGTTCGACCCGGGTTGAATCCGGGTTGGTGCGTTTACACTTGCGTTTGAAACCAGGATTGACACGCCCACATGTTGCGACAAAGCATCTTAGGAATGCTTCATGCGCCCTGCACGAGACAACGTTACGTGGCTCAAGGTGTTCTTTGGCTCTTTCGGCTGGATTGTGACAAGTCTTTTCTTTTTTATAAAAATGTTTTTATGCATCATTTCTTAAGGCTTAGAAAGAGGCGATATCGAACACAGGATTCAAGCCACTTGTACAGCAAAGTTTAGAAGAAAAATGTTTCTCTTACAAATCATGACCTTTATAACAACGTTGGTGATTAACAGCGCTCTTTACATTGTTATTTCGGCAACCACTTATTTTGGAGGCAAATCGTGCAGCGCTGAAACTTATAATGAGCACCTTCAGCCCAGACATGCATGGGAAACCGTAGAAACATCTCATTCACTATCGATGTGCACAATCGAAGTCAAGGCTGTGAAATATGTTGTGTCAACGGTACTGAAATTTCCGGCCAGTGACGTCACGTCCCCAATTATTTGGCAACATGCACAGTGATGAAGCGGAATTGAATGCGTTAGGTCCAGCCCCGATTCAATCCTGCTTTGGGCCAGGGTTGAACTCTACTCTGCTCCAACCCGGTTTGGATTAAGTGTAAACGCTCCAACCCGGCTTGTATTCGGTTTCAACCCGGGTTAATGTGCAAGTGTAAACGGCCGCCCTGCTTCGGACCAGGGTTGAACTCTTCCCTGCTCCAACTCGGGTTGGATCCAGTGTACTCTGGTTCAACCCGGGTTGACGCGGTGCAAGTGTGAACGGCTTTATAGATTCAAATATAGTGTGGGAATGCGTTTACAGTCTCCGTTTGAACAAGCGTTTAAACTTACACTTGCAACTGACCCGGGTAGATTTCGACCCGGGTTATCCGGGCATTCCAGTCGGTAGTGCTTTTTGTCGTGGCGACTCCAGTATAAATCGCCACGGTGAAAAGCTCTAACGACAGCCAAAGGTAGGCCTACTAGCTGGAAAGGAGACAACACATGTAGTTCCACCTAAACTGAGCGTCATGTGGTTGATGCAGAAAATGGCCAGCCATTGTGGCAGAGACGCCCATTATACCGCATGTGAATTGAGATAACTCATACTGACGAGCAAAACTTGAGATGCGACACTTTTTGAATCATCGGAAACACCCCCCTTCCGGTGAGACCAGAAATGTTGCATTTCGTTTTTCTTGTCTGTTCTGACTGGAATAAAATAACAAAATAATTAAGATAAGTCATACTGACGAGCAAAGAAATGCGTCATTTTTCTAATCAACGGAAACACGTTAATGTTTCCGATGATTAAAAAAATGCTGCATTTCTTTAGCTTGTCAGTAGTGACTGGAATAAAATAAATGATTGTCTGACTTTTGTCATTCTGCACACACATACGGTATTTTTGTATAGAGTGATAGAAGTCAGGCAGTTTTTTTTTTAAATATATATTTTATTCTAGTCGCTGTGATATGAGGTACAGAGTTGGTTCGTGCTGTGATCTGGTGAGAAATTCGCCATCTGTCTGCGTGCTCAGGTGCCTACTCCCTCCAAAAAAAACACACGTACAGTGAAAACTATGTATACTCTATACCCACCCACACATGCATGCGCACGCAGCACACACACACACACGCACAGCCTGATTGTGTGTGTGTGTGTGTGTGTGTTGGTTGTATTGTCTGTTGCACATACACAATGAATGTGTTCGCGGACACACGATCGCTCATTACAACAACAACAATAAGTTACGGGACAAGACCCTCTAAGCAAAACTGTCACCGGGCCGAAGTCGGTCGCAGTAGGCCCGCGCGGCACGGCTGTGCCGCGCGGGCCTAATGCGGCCGACGACGGCCCGTTGACCTTTTGTATGACTAGGACCCGAGATAACGGCTATATAGCTAGTGAAGGCCAAAGCTTAACAGACCCCATCTGCTCTTGTTTGTTGGGCGTGATTCACTAAACGTAACAGGCTGGTGTTTGCCGTGCCAGCTAACTTCAGTCATGCTGTTCTAATCTCGGGAAAAAATCTCATGCGCCGTTTCGCTTGATTGCTTCAGTGTGGAGTAGACTTTGGATATAACAAATCACCAAGGGATCCAATTTTTCTTGTCGTAGTACGAAGTAATTTACTTAGATAGAGTGTTGTCTGGACTTTTGAAAAAAGTGTTGTTACATCAGTCCCAGTTTTGATATGTCAGCCCAACCTTGTTATTAGCTTAGTAGACATTAATTTCTTTGTTTTAGAATAAACCAGCGAAGAAGGAAACACTCTTAGAAAAGACATTACAACACAAATGTGTTGTAACTGTATATTAAAAAAAAACAAAAAAAACCCCACCTCATTCGAGACCTGCCGCCTTAGGATACTCGGCATACGCCGCGTATCCGGAGGCGGCACGTCTCGAATGAGTTAACGTGTTTCTTTCTCTGTTGGACTCTTCTCTGCATTTTGCACGCTTGGCAGTCACCTTTTTGGTCAGGATTGCGTATTTCTTTCTTTGCAGGTTTGTGAATCAGACTAACAACATGTATGCTCTAGGCCTTAAGGTCCAAAATAACTGATTAGCACACTTATAATTATAGCAGTTATTCTGTCGAACTTTTGACTGTCAAAAACGTATTGTGCTGTTATTGTCGGTTTTTTTTTTTTTTACTCAGGTGTTAAACTTCGGGTTTTTGTTGTCTGTTTTAGGTGCTGTCGCCATGTATAATGGCGTCCACGTGCGATCTGCTACAGAAGGTAAGCAGAAAACAGAAAACATAATTTTCTTCCGCACTGACTGTCTCCCTCAATTCGCTACGTGTGGTTTTCTTCACTACCTCCACATATGGATCAAATCAGATAGAATGAATGAATGAATGAATGCATGAATGCATGCATCACATTTCTTCTTTGTTGATAAGTAGCGACTGATCTCTTTACTTGTTTGTTTATCAGTTTTGAAAATGGGTAAAATACCCGATAGTTACAACACAATTTTTGAATATTTCTAAGTAAATACCCGAAATATTAATAAATTGTGTTGTAACTGTCTTTTCTAAGCGTGTTTCTTTCTCCGTCGGGTTCTTCTCTGCGCGGGAAATACACTGAACATTGATCTTAGTGTCCGCCACTGGTCTCTAGGTGGAGATGTCTCGGGTACGTGGGCGGTGGATACAGCTAACACTCCCCAGGAATTTATATGAATAGCCTTGTGGTTTCGTTTGCGACAAACAACTCCTAACGAACGAGATAAAAATTGCGGTGGGTACCATAAGCATGGACAACACTCCAAACATCTCCAAGAGACATAGATCCTCATGAGCCCTCCGGGCTCATGAGGATCTATGCCTCTTGGAGATGTTTGGAGTGTTGTCTATGCTTATGGTACACTCTGGTCCCCCGCAGTGACTTCGCACTCGTTCGTTGTTGTTAGGCGTCCGGAGTAGACGTGACCTCTATGATACGTAGTTTTCCAATCTACTGACAGGTATGGCAAGCAAACATGCCATTAGTGCCGATATTAGTAACAAATTATAGTGTACCTGGCAGTGTCTGAGTAACGTCGTATTTTGTCCACGAGTTTGTAACAGAGCTCGTTTATCATTTAGTCGGTTAATAATTGGTAATAATTATGTAGTCCCAGCACACCCCCTCTTGACAGTCCACACACACTGAAGAGCAAAAGAAATGATACATTATTGGTTTCCGATAATTCCACTCGCCAGCGATGTCGCATTTTTTTCCCCCCTCGTCAGTATAGTGCGGTGTTTGTAAGCTGTGAATGTTTCCTACTGTCCCATTCTCTGCCTTGTTATTTTTATTCTCCCTCGCCATAACAGTTAGTAATTTGTGTAGACTGAAATTACATTGTGTGTGTGTGTGTGCGTGCCATGCGCGCATGCGTGTGTGTGTGTGTGTGTGTGTGTGTGTGTGTGTGTGTGTGTGTGTGTGTGTGTGCGCGCGCGCCTCGTTTGTCTATTTTTAATATTTTTGTGCTAAAGACAAATTTAGATGAGGGTATTGAAGTCTTCGTTTTCAGTTTCGTTTTAAGCATATTTTACATAGCATACGACTGAGCGATTCCTTAAATCATTTTCAGGTCGAAATTTACTTTGAGAGTTGTCCTCTGAAGACTGCATTATTGTTCAGGAGACAGACCGACCATCATAGTTCAAGAGTGGTGCTAGAATAGCTTGGCGCCAAGCCATTCTGGCACCACCCGTGAACTATCAAGGTCGATCCATATCTTGTTGTATTATGTCAGGGCTAAAGCATATTTGACACGTAACACATTCTGCCCTGTGGAGGCAAAATGCAGTAAGTCCTTTTCTCTAAAAAGGTAGATTTTACTTGCATTATAATTATTGAAAATCGCGCATTTTCCAAAATGGACATGCTGTCATTTGCCATTACAGGACAGCATTACACACGCCATGCACTACTGTACTTTTTTCTTTTGCAGAAAACGGTGGTCTTCGTGTTGATTCTTTTTGTTCTTATTGTGTCCACGACGCTTCTTCTCCATGACAAGAATCTGCCCATACACATGTTCACCAGTGACTCTGGCGTAATGCCGCCAGTACACTCCCATCTGACGTCAGATCCACAAGGCATCAGTAGGACTCAAACAAACGGCACCCATTCGTTTGCATCCAAAGACAATTCCACAGTAATTTTTCGTAATCAGTCCTCATCTCAGACGGGTGCAGGATCTGTGAGCTTCACAGTTATAAAACCGGTCGACCAAAGTGTTTCTTCTTCCATCTACGAAGTAGTTGTTCAAGGCACCAAAACGGTATTGTACCTCTGCAGGGATTACGGATGCGGTGGGTTGGCAGATCGTCAAAAAGGCATCGTGAGCGCTTTCGTGCTTGCCGCCATGTTGAAACGACCGTTCAAAGCTCACGTGACGGTACCATGTGACTTAGCTAACTTCCTACCGCCGAATAAAACCGATTGGCGGATTTCAGGTAACGAGTTATGGGGGGATCACCAGCAAGTCCGTGTGATCGACTCGGAAGGTGTGAAATATGTACAAGATATTCTAAAATACGACGACCTTGACAGTTTATTTCCACACAAATACACCAGCTTCTTTTGGAACATGGAACTCGTGCAATACTTGAAAGAACACAGGCTAGCAAAACAGATTTCATGGCTGAGAGATTTATCTGTGGCGGATATCTACAAATTCGTGCTGGCCAGATTGTTTTCTCTCAAACCCGACCTGCAGGCCGACCTTCAAACTTTCCGAAAATCGGCTCCCTCCAAGTTGATTTGTGCGCAAGCTCGACTGGGGGGAAACGTTGGCAATTTCGTTGACAGTGATCTGTTCTACACCCTTGATGACTTCGCGTCAATCCCCAACTTTTTTAGAGGTCTAGATATGGACGAAAGCTATCGTTTTCTGGTGACCTCAGACTCAGAAGAAGCGACAAGGCGTGCCGAGAAAGCTTTCCCCAACCGATCTCTGAGGCTCCCAGGGCCTATAACGCACGTGGACAAAACCAAAGGCAGTAGTGCGTGCGAAGGCTTGAGGAAGGCGATTCTGGACGAGTATGCGTTGTCCATGTGTGATGTGTTGGTGATTTCGGAAAGTGGGATAGGAAAGATGGCTGCTTTCATGAGAGGGACGGACGAAAACCTGTTCTTGTTTATGGGAAAAGAAATTAAACCGTTCAAAAGGAACGACCAGTTCCCGAAGTACAAACAGAGCTGGAGGTAACAACATTGCAACAACCGGAAGTAGATGGTATACATACCTGGCAGCCGCCAACCCTGTCCCTCGGGCATCGCGATAATAATACAGGTCTGCCTTTTTGTGTCGCGATACCAGGGCGTCATATTGTCAGGCGGGTTTAATGATATTGGTGTTCGCGTGAATTTAGTGTTAAACCTGCAATCGGCTTGTGAAGAAAACAACACCCGGTAAGCAAAAAGTCCTCTGGCCGACGTCCGCTTTAGCTGGCCCGCGCACGGCTAAGGCTGACGTCGGCCAAAGGACGTCTTGCTCACCGAGTATCGACTTTTGACCCGTAATAATAATAATAATAATAATAATAATAACATTTTAGATTTTTTTTTTTGGGTGGGGTGGGGTGGGGGGGGGGGTGGGGGGCATTTTTATATAATTACATTTTACATTATTATTATTAGTATATTATATTTTACATGATATCTACATTATTATTATTATTATTATTGCTCAAAGCGCCGCGAACTGAACCCAACACGCACGCTCACGTCATCAAACACACGCGTTCACTCTGCATTCATGTTTGTATATTAATTTCCAGGGCAAGTGCTTGTGCACGTGTGTGTGTGTGTGTGTGCGTGTGTGCGTGTGCGTGTGCGTGCGCGCGTGCGCGCGTGCGTGCGTGCGTGCGTGCGTGCGCGCAAGCAACGCAGACTATTTGATATGGATGAATGAATGCATGAGCGAATCAGTGTATTAATCGACAGCCTATCGATCGACAAAATTAACAAAGAAGTAGATTTACTAGTCGGTCAATAGATCAGTCAGTCAGTCCTAACTATATTGCTCTTTTTTTTTCTTCCCTTTTTTTTTTTCGGAGCATAGGTTTATAAATACAATAAACATAGATTCTTACATCGGTATTTAGGTGCCACTGAGAATACCACTCAAGTGGTTTTAACACCTCATCTTACGAGCGAAGCGAGTTAGATAATGTTTTTAGATCACCAAAGTGAGAGTCTCGTTCACATCTCAACACCGATGTAAGAATATATTTCTACACACTTTTGATCCAATACGAGTTGGTTTTCCGCATACACCTAGACAGCAACACAGTCTCCATCATGGTTCTGAACAGATCTCGACGTAATATTTCGTAACGCGACGTCAGTATTTTTCGATGCTAGACAAACGTTCGCACATGATAACTTGACCCATACAGTCCTGACGCACTACAGCAGGAGATGGGTCGACCATGATAATTCAAGGGTAGTGCCAGATTAGCTTGGCGCCTGTCGGCGCCAAGCTAATCTGGCACTAACCTTGAATTATCATGGTCGATCCATCTCCTGCAACTGGTGCATAGTCGTTAGATGACGCCTCCCAAATTCGGGAAATACGGCCGTCGGGCTGAATGAGTTAATAGTGCAATACATGACGCCAAAGTGCCAGTCGTCACAATAAAACGATGAATAAAATGTGGGCAGAAAGTTTGTCAAGATCAGTTTCGCATGTGCCCGCAACCTTCGTTGCTTCGGATGAAGTGTGTGACAAATACGTGCAAACGTGGCCGTTCACACACTATAGCGTATACGCATATCACACAAGAATTTATGTGATACGCTCAAGCTGTACCAAGCATTGTGTGATACGGTTTTACGTCTTGAAGGCGCATAGAAGATGTGTAAGAAAGGAAACATCCACCTAGATTTAAACATCCACCTAGTTTTACGAAGTCGTTACTGTATTATTATAATGTTTTTATGCTATAATCCATTCCTTGGCAAGTATCCTGTGATGCAGCCGACACTTTCGTTTACATTTTCATTCATTTTACACATCTTGTACATTCCACAATGTGATACACTGCATTATCCATTTTTATGTATAAAATTGTGGATTACGTGTGTGTTGCATTGTGCTTTGACCTTTTCACTTCTTGTCTACTACTGACGATACCGGTCGGAAAAAAAGACGCGTAAGGATGAGAAATGCGACATTTTTGGAATCATGGGAAACACGAAAGTGTTTCCGAGGATTCTAAAATGATCACCTTTCTTTTGCTCGTCAGTATACGTGAATTTTTCCGCGAAACGGTATGGTGAGTAGGTTAATTCAATTCAATTGAATTTAGTTTTTTTTTTTAATCCCTTAAAGGGTTATTGCAATTTTGAAAACTTATTGAAGTTAAATTTTTCTTTTGATTTTGTTTGCTGTGAGCAAGCCGAAATGATGATCACAATAAATGATGTTGTCTTCGTTCATTGTAGCTTACATTTTACTGTCTTTTCTTCCCCCCCCCCCCCCCCCCCCCCACCACTTTGTTTTCACTGCATTCGTTTGTTGACACTTATACTCCAACAGCCACTGCCCCGCCCGTGGGACTTGGATGGGATTTACTACTTTTTAATTCTGTGGTCAGCCACACAGGGTGGGTTTACTTTTTTTTTTTTCTTCTCGGGTTTGTTTCTGTCTACCCTTTGGTCATCCACCTGTATTTTTCTTCTCACTACTATCTGCGCTGCCTGTGGTCCATGATGTTGGATGTTTGTTGCTAAATAGTCTGCTTCAACTAAGAGATGGTAAGTTAAATGTTTGCGGTTAACCCTTTCAGCCCTGACGCACTACAGCAGGAGATGGGTCGACCATGATAATTCAAGGGTAGTGCCAGATTAGCTTGGCGCCTGTCGGCGCCAAGCTAATCTGGCACTACCCTTGAATTATCATGGTCGATCCATCTCCTGCAACAGGTGCATAGTCGTTAGATGACGCCTCCAAAATTTGGGAAATACGTGCGCCGGGCTCAATGAGTTAATGCATTTTTGTAAAACATATTTAAATTTTGTAATTGTAATGATTTTCTACTTTGTGTGTGTGTGTGTCTGTTGTAAACTAGGGTACGACACATTTACATGAAGGTGAAGCGTCTCTAGCATGTCTTAGGTTTAGTGTGCATATGAACCCTTTTAGCCCCAACGGCCTACAGGAGAAGATGGATCGACCATGATAATTCAAGGGTAGTGCCAGACTAGCTCGGCGCCATTAGGCGCCAAGCTAATCTGGCACTACCCTTGAGTTATCATGGTCAGCCCATCTCCTGCAACTGCTACACAGTCATTGGGCGAAACTTCCATATTTGGGAAATGTGAGCTTGCCTTGGGGTTAAATAGGTAAACATGCTGGCGACATACATTAGTATTTTGTTAACATTTTTTTTTTCGACAAGCAGTGCAGTCACGTCCTGAGAAAGTCTTGTTGCTGCCATGACGTAAAGCAATGTAACAGCCAACCAACCAAACAATCCAACAGTTACTTACGATTGACACTACTCTAAGACATTCGCATTAGTATGTAGCTCTGTTGGAAGAACTCGATATGCTTGTTGACGTTAAGTCATAAGCTATGTTGATTGAAGCCATTTTGTCCACTACGTCACATACTGACGTATTGAATTGTCAGTTGGTGACGCCAAGACTCTTCAACTCGCTGATATTCGTTCTGTTGGTGGATATTCCCTTTATACGTTTCAATATTGATGTAAAAAAAAAAAAAAAAAAAAAAAGTAAACTCGCTCCTTTGATTGAGACCAGTTTGACCATTATGTCATTTGCATTTGTTGATGTCACTTGCTTTTGTTGATGATGCAGTAACGTATTGACGTGATTTGTTCCGTTGGTGTAGTGCTATATTTTTCACGCAGTTTGCTCTTTTCGGTTGAAGTCACAAACGCTCGCCAGTTCAGTGTGGCTGCACGATTTCTTAAAAAAATGCTTTACGCTTTGACGAGGATAAGGATATGCTGGTCTGTGATTTTGGACCTTACGGCTGGAAGCCGTAGGTCCAAAATCACAGACCAGCACATATGTACAATAACGTGCAAAAGTTAACTCCCTTCTCGTGACGTACTTCCGGCTGAATTCCGCTCTGCCGCCTCAAGTTCTTTGACGCGAATTCACTACTGATACAGCATAAACTCTGTCAATGTGCGGACATCTAATATTAAATGATCAAACACTTGGAATGCGTAAACAGACCATGACTAGCGAAGTTTAGAGGTCAGTTTCATTGTTCATCAGTACGAAGTTTATCATGCTGTTAAAATACTGTCGTAGGACAGCAAAAGGCAGCTAGTCTACGTGTGTGAAAAGCGAGATTGTTTCATTGTACAATGAAAATCTCGCTTTTCACAAAATGTACTTGCAGCCTATCGCCTTCCTTCTTGGAGTAGACTAGCTCATATCGATTGAGTGTTTGATGGTGTTTTTGTGTGTTGTATTTTGAAATTGTGTAATCTGGTTTTTCACCCTCACGTTTTGCGTAATGGGTCCCAAACACTTTGCCGCGATTTCGTCGCACGCAGCCGCACGATTGCAACGTATTGCCCGTGTGGTGTTCAGTCAGCGAAGACGTTTCGTAGCATTTTACTGCACGTTGGCCGCAACACGATGCGACATGTCACGGTAGCGTTTCAACTCCTTTGCAATAATTATATTAGTGTGACCGTGTGTGTGTGTGTGTGTGTGTGTGTGTGTGTGTATGCGTGCGCACGCATGCGTTTGTGTGTCTGGGTGTGTGTTCAAGTATATGAACCTTGGGCCGGTCTTGTGAGTGAGTTTAGTCCTGCGTCAGTCACTAAGCAAGGTGCTCCGCTATAGCGGAGGACCTTGCTTAGTGGCTGGCGCAGGACTAAGCTCACTCATGCACTAAGGTGTGCTCTGTTCAATACAGAGGTGCTACCACTTTTATCGCCCGGTCAAATTGATTGAATGCCTTGATTTCACTTTGCCGCTTTTTGCAGCACCTGTGTATGCAGCCACCAGTGTATGTGTGCATGCAGCCACCAGTACTGCAGAGTGTATATAGCACCGGTGGTTGTTATATTAAAGTGTTTTTTTTTTAAAAATGGATTTTCGCTTTTTATGCTTTAGTTTTCTTTGCAATGAAACGAATTGCATTTATTCATCTACTCGTTTGTACCTTTGTTAGGTTATTTTTTGGTATTGACTTCAATGTGTGTGTGTGTGTGTATGTGTCTGTGTGTGTGCGCGCGCGTCTGTGCGTATGTGTGTCAGTGCGTATGTGTCAGTGTTTATGTGCGTGCGTGCGTATGTATGTCAGTGTTTGTGCGTTTGCGTTTGTGTGTGTTTCGTGTGCGCGAGCAAAGCAGACGACATCATAAATGAACGAAGAAGTGAATCGGCAAATAAATGAAGAATTGAGCGAGTGAATGACTGGAAGACATATACTTGATTATAATAATAATAATAATAAGCGCATTAAATAGGCGCTTTATCCGAATTGAAAATCGGCTCAAAGCGCCGCCGCGAACTGAATCCAACAAGCACGCTCACGTGAATCACGCGCATTCACTCACACACTGTACATAAACACAGAACATTCACGTGGTGCTAAGGGCAAGCTCAAGCGAGCTACTGTAGTTTTTTGGAAATTCAAAATCGTTTGTATTTGAAATTTGATTAAGTGGGCTGAAACAGATACCAAAGTGGAGGGGGAGGAAGAGCCGGAGTACCCGGATAAAGAACCCCCGACGGTCCGCCCGAATTAACGGTGCCACTTACTAGAGGAGAAAAATCCGACGCCGGAACCCGTAATCGAACCTCGCAACTTTAGCATTGGTGGCAGGCACCTTAACCACTGCGTCCCTTTTAACTCGTTCAGCCCCGACACACCACAGCAAGACATGGATCGAGCACGACCGTTCAAGGGTGCTGCCAGAATAGCTTGGCGCCCATAGGCGCCAAGCTATTCTGGCACAACCCTGGAACTATCATGCTCGATCTGTCTTTAGTGAATTGCAGTACAGTCCTTCAGAGGGCCTGAGGTCGGCCGATAGATCTTAAAATTGGGACGTAATCAATTCAACAACAACAAAAACCCAACACCAGATGTCCCAGGATCATGGATTGAAAGTGGTGTCAGCAAGATGAATAGATCCTCATGAGCCCCCGCAATTGCGGGGGCTCATGAGGATCTATACCTCTTGCAGTTGGGTGGTGTTCAAATTTTCTCGGCACTGAACGCACTTTCCTTTAATTATTATTTGCTTAAAAATATATTCCCCCCGGGGTTCTTTCTCCGGGTACTCCGGCACTTTCCTCCCTCACGAATTTGGTATTAATTTCAGTCCACTTAATAAAAAATATTCAAAATATAAAAATTTCAAAAAATATGAAAAACGATTTAAATTTCGAAAAAATTCCAGTAGCTCACTTGAACTTTGCCCTTAGCACCACGTGAATGTTCTGTGTTTATGTGTTCTGTGTTTATGTACAGTGTGTGAGGGAATGCGCGTGATTCACGTGAGCGTGCTTGTTGGGTTCAGTTCGCGGCTATGTCTTGTCCATTGAGTTATATTATAAAATATGATAAATGCGCCATATAAATACTATGTATTATTATTATTTAAGTCTTGACACCCTTCTCGCACGGTCTCCTGCGGGCAAGCTTTCTAAAGGGACACAATCATGTGTATTCGCATGTCTTCCTCCTGCTAACAAAGATTCATTCCCCTGAACACAAATGGTAATGACATCCTATGAACTACGCTACACGACCAGCAAACTAATCGCCAACTCACTAACGCTGTAGGGGCCAACTTCACCATATTTCGCACAACTTTGCACACTGGTTGCCTCCCCTGAACCGCCACGCACGTGGGGGGAAGTAACCAGTGAGCTAAATTAAATGTTAAAAAAACCCACACCACCCTCCCAACAAACAAAACAAAACAACTGACACACGCACGCACACACACACACACACACACACACACACACACACACACACACACACACACGAAGAAGTTAAACGTTTAGGGCTTAAAGTTTGTTGTCCACCACGAAGGTGATTTCAAAGATTTCCAAAATAGGGAGGATAGACAAACAATTGACGCAAGCAAGCTATCAAACAAATAAATTAAAAACAAACCGTCGAACGTACGAACAAACAAACAGCGAACAAGCAAACACAATTGCAGTGTTTGTGGTTACCCCCCCCCTCCCCCCCCGCCCCACTCACCCACCCACCCTAAAAAAAGGAAAACAAAACAAAAAACAGACAAACCCAAAACCCCCAACACAACAATAAAAAACAACAAAAGAAAGATAGAAAGAAATAAGTGAGCAGCAAACAAGCAATTAAGACCGCAGGATTTACAACTTACTGTAAAAACAAGTGTTCAGAGTACAACGCTGTGCAGTACAGTTCGGGAACTTAAAGCAACCTACTCCAGCCTATAAAGGGTTAATAGTTCACATTCCAGTGCGCAAAGGCCATCGGGCCGACGTTGGTCCGCGCACGGTCGTGCGCGGGCCGACGTCCGCCCGACGGCCTTTTGCGCATTGGGGAGGGAATTCGCCTTTCTAAAAGTTCTTAGTATGTCTTACAATAATGCTGGATACAAGGGCTGACTTAAATTATGACGTTTGAGTATCGTAAAATGAAAGGCTTTTCCGCTCTTCTTCTCCTTTGTACGCAGGAGAGTTTTCCTCCGTTACTCTCATAAGCAGTGGAAAACTTCTAGTACGTGAGTCTACTCTCATGGACTGTGAAAAGAAGGGCAGAAGAGTCTAAGTTTATGCAAGGCAACATCAGTTGATGATGATGACGATGATAATGATAATAATAATATTACGACGATGATGATAACGATAATGATGATACTACTACTACTACTACTAATAGATATCTCTATAACGCTTAATCTTAACCCCAAACTCTAAGCACTTTATGGTGACAATCTGTACGGATAGGTATAGGTAGGTAGGTGGGTAGGTTAGGTTAGGTTAGTTAGGTTACCCTCTTCAACAGTAATATCAGTAGATAGTGTCTGTCACCATTCTTTAGTTCTAGCCCTTTCAGTACTGAGTTCACTGCAACATTGCTGACACTAAGCCGGCACAGGGGAAATCCACCATAAGTGTTTCTGATGCCAAAAGTGTTACAAACTTAACAATACGTCTATTACAGTTCATCTCTATAATTGAGAGTTATGGGTTAATTAATTATTTCACTGAGTGAATGATGATGCCATGTGTTGTATGGGCAGACAGCGAATTTCCCCATGAGGGATTAATAAAGTATTATTGTATTGTATTGTTAGCCGGTTTAGGTAGGTAGGTAAATCGATAGATAAATAAACAAATAAAATACAATGACATTTGCACATAGCAAGCAAAATGCAATACACGAACACACCATTTTTTACAACGAACTAAACAGCAATGCACATATTCGTTACATTTACCATTCAGACCCCTAACTAGAATTTCAGAGGGGCAGGCGCTGAGCAAGTCATAAAGGCCATCAGTTTATCGGAAGGGCACTTCACACTTTATAAAAGGGCACGATAGTCACTTTATATAATAATAATAATAATGACAAGGGAGGTAATCCACCTATTAACTCATTTGTTTGGTGATTGTGTCCCTTGATATATGGTTGTTTCCTGCCAAAAATAACGGAGGCGTTTTATTCCCGTGACTCTCACTTGTCAAACATGTAACACAACATCTAACCCAACCAGTAGGTTTACTGGTTGTTTCCTCCCCCCCCTCACCCCCCCCCCTGCAACACTACACACAAAACTAAAGAACAAAAACAACAAATCCGAACACAAAAAGGACCTCCGCCATAAACACCGTGCGTACAACTGAGCCGAGGCAATTCAGCACATGTATAGTACTATCTCATAATAAAACAACAAAATAAATGTACAGTTCGTTGCCAGACTTATCATGTGCTACACGGAAAACATGCCTATCAAAAACAAAAGAAAAAGAATTAAGGACACTTTATATGCAGCAGATTACAATGGTGGTTGCCTGGGGTTGGATGGTGGGTTTTCAAATTCTACCGAGCTGTCGCCTGAGCTGTGGCTGCTGCCCCGCCGACCAGAAAGACTGGCGTTCCTCTCGGTACCGTTCCATAGTCACTCCTGTACCGCCCACGCATCTACCTCCCACCCACTCTCACGCCTCTCATCCTCGCCTACGCACTCAGCCCCCTTCAGACTTTCCCACCCTCTATCTCTCTCTCAATCTCCATCTCTCATCATAGCATTCCACAGTCGGGAAATTCCCCCGCCTACTCAGTACTTCGGCTACCACCGGACACCGCCCACCACCCGCACGCATTCAGTCCTCTTTCCCTCTGTTTAAAATATGTTTATCACTCATCCCTCGCCTAAACACCACATTAATTTTCTTTCGCTGTATGTGCGTAAACAAACTACAAGAGACGATCGGCAGATGGCATGACTCCGGTTACAAAATCTTAGTGACAGAAAATATGTTAATCTGAGAACAGTGATCCGTATTCTCCGGCTGTACAACAATCAAGTGAGATGACGACAGAGCCGTATGCCAGTTTGATAGGCACTGCAAACCAAAAGCTGACGCCGCGGTTTCTTGATGGCCGCTTTAATCTCGCAATGAACAGATTAACTCATTGGAGACGTGCCGCATCTTGATACGCGGTAATAGCCGCGTACCGGAAGCGGCTTGTCTCCAATGAGTTAAATGTTTAATATGAGCGATGAAACAATTCGGATTGAAGGATTTCAAATCAAGGCATCAAACACTGACGGCTATTCATGGCAAAGCATAACACGCGTTGTTTCCGCACCATTTAACAATCAAAGCCTGCAATGGAGCAGATCGCTTTAACCCTTTGCGGAACCCTACAGGAATCATCACGACAAAAACAACAACCCAAACGCAATGGTTAACTCTTTCGAGACGTGCCGCATCCGGATTCGCGGCTTTACGCCGCGAATCCGGATGCGGCACGTCTCGAAAGAGTTAAAACAGGGTTAAACAGACTTAGACATAGGCCCTAATCCATCCCTCCGGCAAAAAGTCTCTCGGTTGCGTCTCTTCAGACTGAATATGTATGCCTGCATGAAGTCTGCATGCTTGACCTCGATAATGAAATCTGCCGGGGCTCTATTTAGGGTATTGAAAATGACTTCTTCTTGTCTTTTCACCATTTAAATTAAAAAAAAAAAAATAAAAAAACAAAAAAAACAAAAAACCACACCCCCCAACCAAAAAAAAAAATAAGCAACAAAGCCCAAAACGACTGTACGAGAAAGAAACCAAGAATTATCACAGCAACCTTTAGAACCAGGAGAAAGACATCACCATCGTCATGGGCGATTTTAATGCCAAAATAGGGGAGGACAACACCGGATACGAAGAGGTGATGGGGAGACAGGGCCCTAGTGGAGATCAGTGAGAACGGGGCCGGAGAGGTTCGGAGACTTTTGTGTTCTAAACGGACTTGTTATTGGAGGCAGCATCTTCCCACACAGAAGAATACACAAAGCAACATCAGTCTCACCTGACCATACTACAGAGAACCAAATAGACCATATCCGCATTAGCAAGAAATTTAGAAGATCCCTTCAAGATGCTCGAGTGAGGAGGGGAGCAGATGTCGCCTCAGACCACCATCTGCTCACCTTAACAATAAAGCTCAAGTTAAAGAAAAGCCGCACAGAGCCAACAAGAAGACAGCGCTATAATGTAGACCTCCTGAGAGAGACTGGAGTGAGAGAAGAGTTCAAACTGGTGCTGTCCAACCGGTTTCAAGCGCTACAGGAGCTAATAAATGAAGAGGAGGCTGTCACCACAGAGCAGCAGTGGAAGGCAGTTAGAGAGGCCCTTAACTCAATCTACAAAGACACTGTAGGGTTCAGGAAACACCATCACAAGGACTGGATGTCGGCACAGACCTTGAAGGAGATAGAAGTGAGGAAGCAGAAGAAAGCAGTTGTCAACAACAGTCGCACGAGAGCAGCCAAAGCAAGGGCACAGGAGGAATATTTGGAAGCCAACCGCGAGGTGAAGAGGAGTATCAGGGCAGACAAGAAGGCCTACACAGACAGCCTGGCAGCAGAGGCAGAAAAGGCAGCAGACAGCGGCAACATGAAACAGCTCTACGACATTATCAGAAGATTGTCGGGCAAGTATGGCCATACAGAAAGACCAGTAAAAGACAAAGACAGACAGAGCAGACCAACTCGACAGATGGGCCGAATATTTTGAAGAATTACTGAACAGACCCACCCCACCCGACCCCCCAGATATCCAGCCAGCAGAGACTGACCTACTCATCAGCTGTGACAGACCCAGCAGGGAAGAAGAGCAGTGGCATTTTTGAAGAATGGCAAAGCAGCAGGGCCAGATGGCATCCCAGCAGAGGCTCTGAAAGCAGACCTAGAGACAACAGTAGAGCTACTGTACACACTGTTTGGAAAGATCTGGGAAGAGGAGGTGATGCCGGCTGACTGGAAGGAGGGGTACCTAATCAAGCTTCCCAAGAAAGGCGACCTCAGCAAGTGTTCCAACTACAGAGGAATCACCTTGCTGTCAGTACCAGGAACGGTCTTCAACAGGATCATCCTGGAGAGAATGAAGAGCTCCGTCGACCTCTAGCTGAGAGACCAGCAAGCAGGATTCAGGAAAAACCGATCATGTACAGACCAGATCGCCACTCTCCGCATCATCGTGGAACAGTCTCTGGAGTGGAGCTCCCCGCTGTACGTCAACTTTGTGGATTACGAGAAAGCATTTGACAGCGTGGACCGAGAGACTTTGTGGAAACTCCTACGACACTACGGTGTACCCACAAAGCTCGTATGCCTGATCAAGAGCAGCTACGATGGCATGACATGTCGCGTGATCCACGAAGGGCAGTTCACCAGGGAGCTCCAGGTCAGAACCGGCATCAGGCAGGGGTGTTTGCTGTCTCCGTTCCTCTTCCTACTGGCCATAGAATGGGCCATGAAGAGAACCACTGAGCAGAGAAGAAGCGGAATACAGTGGACACTGTGGACACTGCTTGTCGACCTCGATTCTGCAGACCTGCTTCGCGTTAAACACCAATAATCAATCAATCGATTTTGCAGACGACTTGGCTTTACTGTCCCACACTCATCAACAAATGCTGGACAAGACCACGAGGCTTGCTGACATCTAGTCCCAAGTGGGCCTCACCATCCACAAACATAAAACAAAGACAATGAGGTGAACGCAATCAGGGAAGAACCAGTCTTGCTTGCGGGCACCCTGTTGGAGGAGGTGGAATCCTTCACCTATCTCGGGAGCATCATGGACAAAAAAGGCGGCACTGATGCAGATGTCAGAGCACGAATCGGTAAAGCAAGAGCAGCCTTTCTGCAGTTGAAAAAAGTGTGAAGTTTCAGAGAGCTGTCATAACACACCAAAGTCCGGATTTTCAACTCCAACGTAAAAGCAGTTCTCCTATATGGAGCAGAGACTTGGAGGTTGACAAAAACCACAGTCAACAGAGTACAGACCTTCATGAACAGTTGCCTTAGAAGAATCTTGAAAATCCACTGGCAAGAGAAGATCAGCAACATCAGACTCTGGGAGAGAACAGAGCAGATAACAGCCGAGAATGAAATTGGGCGAAGAAGATGGGGATGGATTGGCCACAGTCTGAGAAAGCCAGTTTCCAGTATCACTAGGCAGGCATTGTCATGGAACCCCCAGGAAAAGAGGAAAAGATGCAGGCCGAGAAACACCTGGCGTCGAGACCTCCAAGCAGACATCAAGAAACTGGGAACCACCTGGAGTAAAATCGAAGGAGAAGCACAGGACAGGAGTTGCTGGAGGTCTCTCGTCGACGGCCTATACCCTGGGAGGGATGACAGGCGTAAGTAGGTAAGTTAGTAAACAGCAAAATCTACAAATCATGAGTTCAGTAAAAACAAAAAATCCATATTAATCCTTTGCGTGTCCGCAGCGGTTTTAGTCGGGATGATTCCTGAAGGAATCATCGCGACTAAAACCGCTACGGACACACAAAACGTTAGGTCAATTGGCACTTAATGGTGTTTGTTCTTAGAGTGGTACAGAAGAGTGTTTCTTTGCGGAGATATTTGGGAAAAAAGTTGTGCGCTCCGATGTCAAACCGCCTATATACACCATGAGGTAAACGCCGCATACGCTATGCGCACACTGGTTACCTCGCTCGATCCGATACGCGTCATATAGCTGTTTTTAAAAAATGCGTGAAAAAGTTGTCTTTGCATATCAAAAGGATGTTACAGTCATTAGCAGTCTCAGTTCTACGCGAACCAAAAATTGCTCGTATTTTCTTTTATAAATAAAGTTAAAAATAAATAAATAAATAAATAAATAAATAAATAATAAAATCCATCCCTGACAACACAGATACGATGTACAAAGTAATCATAAGATTGGCAGTCTAGTGAGATTTAAAAAATACTGGACGTTTTCCTTTATTTTATGAGTGTCATCGCCTTTTGAACGAGGAAAATCATGTGCAAAGATCCTTTAAATCTTAACTGAGCACATATGTGTTGCCCCTGCTAGGGCAAAAGATTTCCATAAATCAGAAAATTTTAAAGTTTACCACGGACGACGGACGCCGGACAGACGACGGATAGCCCATTACATAGACTCACTTTTGCTATCGCACGTGAGCCCAAAAATAAATAAATGCAGGACTAACAAGAGACATAAATCCTCATGAGCCCCCGCGACTGCGGGGCTCATGAGGGTTTATGTCTCATGCAGCTGGGTAGTAGCGATACTTCACCTTGGCCCCGCAGTTAAGAGGGTTAAAAATCACGCGCAATGACGGTAAGGTCACGGGTGACTTGACTATCGTCCCACTGATCTCGCTGTCATATGTGAATTTCCCCATGAGGGATTAATAAAGTATTATTGTATTGTATTGTATTGTATTGTATTGTATTGTGTATTGTATATAATTATGGTAAATTCCGCTCCGCACGCACAGAGGCTTCAGCTCAACTGAATAACCGATTTTTCCCTTGACGAGTAAGACGCGATATAAATGAGACAGTGTATTATGAATAAGAGGCGTGACTGAATTCTCATGAGCCCCTGCAGGTGGCTGATGGCGCCAAGCTAATCTGGCCCTACATGGTCGATCCATCACCTGCTGTAGAACTTAAGGGCTGAATGGGTTAAACCTTGAAAAGTCATGAACCTGTAAACACTTGCAAACTAAACAAGAAAAAAAAAGTGTACATGACAGGTTGTACAGCTGACTTGATAACCTGATCTCACCTTTTGTTCTTGGTAATCTTGAATTTTATGTGCATACAGTCTGTACCTGAATGCACTTGCTTTCTCTGTATCAAAGTGTGTGTGTCTGTGTGTGTGTGTGTGTGCAATTTTTTACGCACGCACGCACGCACGCACGCACGCACGCACGCACGCACGCACACACACACACACACACACACCCTCACACACCCTCACACACCCTCACACATAAACCCCATGTATTATACTTAAAGTAGTTCCTAGTTTAGTGTGTCATTATGATATTATCGCCCCCATTTATGTTTATGCATTAATTTACAGTTGCAGGTGGTTTCAGATTTTGAGACGTATGCAGCACCTTGCCTCATTAATGACACTGTTTTGCACTGTACTCTTCCAAGCTGTTAACCTTTCGCAACTTGTTAGGGTGTTTGTACTAATCAGGACATAATCCCCTATGACCAGTTACTCACTATTATGCTTCATCTTTTCAGACTCCAAAGAGCGCTGAGGCTGACAAGAACTCAAACAGCAGAATTTGATACGGAGAGACACTGTCGCAGTTCTAAGTACTGTCTGTGGCATCCAGTCCCAAACTTGTCTCAAATTCTGCTCTTTGAGTTCTTGTCCTGATTTGTACAATCACCCTAACAATTTGCGAAAGGGAAACAGCTTGTGAGAGTTCAGTGCAAAACAGTTTTCATTAATGAGGCAAGGTGCTGCATACGTCTCAAAATCACTTGCACATGCAACTGTAAATTATAAAGTAATGCATAAACATAAATGGGGTGATAATATCATAATGACATACTACACGTTACACTAGGAACTGTTTTAAGTACAACACATGGCGTGTGTGTGTGTGTGTGTGTGTGTGTGTGTGTGTGTGTGTGTGTGTGTGTGTGCATGTGTGCGTGCGTGCGTGTGTGTGTGTGTGTGTGTGCTACAAAAATTGCACACACACACACACACACACACACACACACACACACACACACACACACACACACACACACACACACACACACACACACACACTTTGATACAGAGAAAGCAAGTGCATTCAGGTACAGACTGTATGCACATAAAATTCAAGATTACCAAAGCCAAGAACAAAAGCTGAGATCAGGTTACATCAAGTCAACTGTACAACCTGTCATGTAAACTTCTAATTTTTCTTGTTTAGTTGAAATAGATGCAACTAATACAGTGGTAGTATACAGTGACAACCAAATGTGTAAGCTAATTGTGTCTCGTGTACCATTTCGGGTACTCAATACAGAACACTCTACATATTAAAAATTTAAAAGACAGGCAAAAACATTACTGTGTTATAATTCACAATCACTGTTACTACAGAAATTATACTTCTAATCCAACTACACTAAAAAAAAAGTCTGTAATGCACAACTGTCAGTATCATGTGAAAATGAATTCCTGGTATTAAAATGGATTTCATGGTACATATGTAACATTTACACACATTAAACATATTAGTGAATGGGAGTACTAACCAGACAGGTATTGAGTCTTGGCAGACTGATTTCTGTGTAGTCATTGGCGAAATATATCTAAAAGAAAATCACGTGACACTGTCAGCTGTATACATCCAGACCTATAACTACACACATACATACAACTTCACACACACACACACACACACACACACACACACACACACACACACACACACACACACACACACACACACACACACGCACGCACGCACGCACGCACGCACGCACGCACGCACGCACACACACACACACACACACACACACACACACACACACACACACACTATCCTATCCATAAACGGCATGGTTACAAAGTAAAGTAGGTTATAGTACTCTCTTTCCTATCTCTCTCTTTTTTTTTTTTTTTTGGTGCTTTGGCCACAGTAGATCTATGATCACTGGTCGATCATGCACATTTCTCTCCCCTGACAGTGCTATAACCTACTTTACTTTGTAACCTTCCTAAAATATTAGCACTGGCAGTCTCCCCTTTTCTTTTCATAAACGGCATGCTCAGAGTTGTAAACCGTGAATACTTCTGAACAAGAATAAAACTGTATCTCCTGAAGCCAAAAAGTTTCCACTTGCTGAAGGGTTACTCTGGTTACTGAATGCTTTTACGCACTTCGTGCCGTACTACTGAAAAAGCGTTTGTGCAGACCTGCTCGCAGGTGCTCGACTGCCAGCGGCCACAGCCGGTAATTTTCCAACATCACGCCTCGTGTGTATACTGGAGTCATAACTGTGACACATTTGTAGTGTGTACGAACACCTGTGATTCACTGCACGTCTCCGACCAGTGCTGATGTAATCTCGGCGCAACACACTGGTGCAGCGTGAAATGCGTCGAATCAAGAGAACATAAACAACGACGTTGCGTACGGCAAGGGTCACGTCATACAAAATGTTCTGTACGGCAAGGGTCACGTCATACAAAATGTTCTGTACGGCAAGGGTCACGTCATACAAAATGTTCTGTACGGCAAGGGTCACGTCATACAAAATGTTCTGTACGGCAAGGGTCACGTCATACAAAATGTTCTGTACGGCAAGGGTCACGTCATACAAAATGTTCTGTACGGCAAGGGTCACGTCATACAAAATGTTCGGCTGAATGGTACTTAACTCATTCTACCCCAACACCGAAATCCCCAGATTTTGCCGTTGTCCTATGAAGACTGATTTGGAGTGCAGGACACAGATCGACCATGATAGTTCAAGGGTGATGCCAGAATAGCTTGGCGCCCATAGGCGCCAAGCTATTCTGGCATCACCCTTGAACTATCATGGTCGATCCTTATCTTCCTGTGGTGTGTCTGGGGTAGAATGAGCTAAAAGTCGAAATGCAGCCTTGCTTTTCATCTCTGCGTCGGTCTCACTCTCACCGGCCAGTAACTTGATTTTTCTCCTCTCCTCGAATCGGTCTTGCCTCCTGACTCGGCATCTCGCACCAGGCTGTCAATCTGGCGGAGTATTTAAAATCACTGACGCTACTACTAATTTCCGTTTGCTAGACTCTGTATCAGTCACCAAGCTGATTCCTTGCAAGGAATGTCCTGATAGTTGTACAATCACTTTTGAAGGTACACCGCCAAAGAAGCGTCTGCTTGATTGTCATTGTGATGCGGCGATATCGGTATTCAATGCGCATGTCTGTGGCAGTCGAAACTATCGCCGTATCTGTGTCGTCTGCTGATAATCTATTTTTAGACGAGGATGATTACGCGTCGAGATGCCCGAAAGAGGTTTTTTACAGTGTTCAGATGTCACGTTATCTGGAGGGAAATGAGTACCTGTTATGTTCAAATGGACATAGGCTGTAATGAAATACCACAATACACGGCTGTTTCAAGCAGTTCCCCGCGGAAGTATAGGGTCTTTTAACGCGCGGTGCTTTCTGGGTGCATGTGGCCAAATTTAACCCATATGATACTGAGGCTAAAGGCTGCAAATTTGTGCACTGCCATATTTAAGCTACATTATAGTACTTACAGATAAGGATATAGGCCAAAGGCTTTATAGCAAGGGTGGTGCCAGAATAGCTTGGCGCCTGGAGGCGCCAAGCTTTTCTGGCACCACCCTTGACTATTTTAGTCACACTTATTTCACACACTGGTGTATTCCGAATGATGTGTTCTAGTTGCAAGTGGTCAAACGACCTAAAAAAAAATCCGTGCCAAAATACAGGACGAACAGCACAAACATGCACCGTACCAAGTTTTGGGTGATCACGTGACTGAGTTTTATCTCGGACTAAGTACTTATCGAGTTATGTTGATCACACGACCCACAAACATAACCAGAGTTAAATTGTTGCGGGCCAGCTAACCCACCAACGGAGGTGGGTTAAGGACTTGTTCCGATACAGCAGTCGTGGAGCTGACACCGGACCGGAAACACCCCTGCTAAACAAACAGTAGAAAACTGTCAACTCTATGCTATAATAAAAATTATATGCTATAATATTGTATGTATCCAATATCGATATATTGATAACGCATCATGTACGCGGGACGGCGCTGTTTTCCGTTTTCGTTCACCGTTACCTTACGTGAAAAGGCCCAAACCAGCTGGTTTAGGTCTGTCACGACCTCCGCTTCCGGGGAGTGAACTATGAGTGCTACCACCCGAGAACTGCTATAACCAAAACCTAACACAAACATCAGAGGAACAATCACAACAATATTTATTACATACAAAAATAAAACAATAATCAAAAAAATATTCTTACTCAATCCTAAAACTACACTCTCATGCCTCACATTCACACACACCCATACTCCCCAGCATGAATATCCATTATACACAACACAAATAAAAACAAATACACAATAAAACAACAAACATTATTATACAACACAAAAGAAAAATTGGAAAAAAATATCATTATATTTTACGAATTACTAAATCCAGTTAACAAGCGCACAACCAACGAGTTCAAATCAAGTTAACGTCTTTGCTTCCGCAATAATGTCCTTTAGAACACGTGCTTCCACTTGAATTGGCAGAATACAAATAGTTCTGACTTTGCGACAAAGTTATTCACATAATATTATCACACAAAAGAAGGAAAAATTACTCTCACACTAATGAACACGGATTTATCTAATAGGTTATCGAGCACAAGATGGGACGACCCGACCTGGCTTAAACACAGGGCTCTCCGCGACACTCGCAGCAGCGCTTGGGAACGGTGTCGTAGTCCCACAGGGAGGAGTAACACAGCCAGCCTCCACTCTCATAGCCAAACCACCCGCGCCCTTCCACACAGCACAGAAGTAGACTTATCCACGTAGATGCACTAAAATAAGGGTGCAAAATACACATATAAATAACTAATAAAAAAGAAAGGTAATCACCTCACCCTTTATTTCACAATTTAATTGCCGTTTTTCCAAATGCCTTCACCTTTCTCCAAAATAGTACTAAACTTACCCGCAAAAAAGTGCTTATGACAATAAGTATAATTCAGTTTTAAATTTACTTTCCAAAGGGTAAATACTAATAAATAAAAAATGACATTTATTTCTACATTCTTACCCGTACCCCCATATTCACCAATTAAAATAATAATAATAACAACGGAACATGCAAACACAGACGAACCCCCGAGTCTATGACCACTAAAGAATTGTTGTGTGCACTTAATGCCATCCCTGTAGGCTGGGATAAAGACAAACAAAATAAGACACGCCAGGGGTAGAGTCGCCGCAGCTTTCCCTATGTCAGGACACCGGCTCTGGGCCAACCAGGACCGTATCGTAGGGCCATCACAGTAGGACGAGACGGCTACTTGAGGAGCTCAGCTAATGGCGAGCCACGCCTGCAAATCCTCCCTCAGAGACTGCTGCCTTCTTCATTGCTTGGAAGCGACTGACTAACAATTTGGATATAGCACTGTTTAGCAAAACTTGTGCTCAGAAAAGAAGTGCGATGTAAGTTCACGCATATCAGTAACCACCCGATCGCGCAGAACAATCACGTGCGCTTTACAAGATAAAAAAATCACAGAACAAAAAGTACAAGAACGAAAACGCTACAATAAATGTTACAAAAAAAAGTGACACATCAAAAGCTCACACTCACACATACACACACACCGTTACAAGAACAGTGACTGTCAAAGATTGCTAACGCACTGAAAATGCATCTAACTATATGCATAAGAAAACAGATAGGTCTTGAGCAGTGATTTGAAAGCAGAGTTGAAGCATGTCAGACATGGGCTGGAAGGTCGTTCCAGGTGACTGGACCGAAATAAGAAAAGGCACGCTGGCACTGGCTAGACTTCTTTCGCCTAGGAACTCTGAAAATACGCGTGTCTGATGCTGAACGGAGGGATCTTGAAGGCGTGTAAATATGAACCAGGTCGGACAAATATGGGGGGAGCAGAACCGGTAATAGCATTGTAACAAATAACAGAAACCTTGTACACAATTCTTTGAGATGCAGGCAGCCAGTGCAGGTCAACAAGTAAGGGTGCTCACATTTCGGTACTCTGTAAATTAGTCGGAGAGAGCAGTTCATAACTCTTTGAAGTTTATCAAGAAGATTCTGAGGAACACCAGCCAAAAGGGAATTACAAAAATCAATGCGGGAAAGTACAAGGGAGGTAACAAGCGTTTTAGTTGCTTCGGTAGTGAGAACTTGAAGGTAGCGGCGCGGCAGCCAACGCTCCTAGGCAACGCGGGGAACTTCCCGAGCCCTATACTGTGGCGCCAAGCTATTCTGCTACCACCCTTGAACTATCATAGTCGATCTGTCTCTTGAATTGTAATGCAGTCCTCAGAGGATAACTCCAAAATGCGTGGGTATTTCGTACCTCGGGCACAATGAGTTAAAACGGTGACACGTGCTTTTCGTGTTTTAAGCTTGTTTTCGTGACTCGTAGCCTCAATCGTGATCCGTGATTCGCGAAACAGATCTTACAAAACCGTGATGACTAAGATTTATGAGATGTTTTTGACTAAACTAATCCATTGTGAAGCCCTAACTGTCATTACCTCTTCAGGTGCTTGGGATAATGCGGATCAATATCACTTGTAGTTGTGTGGTGTGCAGCTTGAAAAACTCAACAGAAAAGATCTGTTACACAACTGTACTTGGGTTATACATAATCATGCACTTTACATTCGTTCGCCAACCTGCGGTGTCAGATAACCTGGTACGGAAACATTTAACCCATATCATACTGAGGCTAAAAGCTTCAAATTTGTACACTGCCATATATATGCCAGCTACATTATAGTACTTACAGATAAGGATATAGACCAATGGCTTTAGTTCAAGGGTGGTGCCAGAATAGCTTGGCGTTTAGAGACGCCAAGCTATTCTGGCACTACCCTTGAACTATTTTAGTCAAACTTATTTCACACACTGGTGCATTTCGAATGATAAGGGTTAATTAATTTGACTTTACAATGGCAAAATCAAAACTGTGTAAAAATTCCCATGACGACCAGTTAATTGGTCTTTGTGAGTCTAGAACTGAGTCCTTGGACCCAATCCCAATGCGCAAGAGGACTTCGGGCCGACGTCGGACACCATTGGCCGTCAATCGTGCTGCGTTCCAGAAGGACAACTGGTTGGCAGTTACTAGCCTTAAAAAGTTTTCTGCAACTGGGGGCAGGATCCTATTTGCGGTGAACTGATTTTGGTAGCCATTGTGCGAGACATCTGCTTGTAACATTTGTTCTGGGAGTGGACGTCTTCTACTGACTATAAAGGCACCATCTTCCATGAAACGTCTACGCATTTTGCCGTGAGTAATGTCGAATATATAACTGATTTTTTTAAAAAGGATTAACTTATTCAGCCCCGACACACCACAGCAAGACACGGCCGCTCGAGCTTGATAGTTCAAGGGTGGTGCCGGAATAGCTTGGGAGAAACGATTTGTGTCCAAATATTGCAATTTTCTTTTACCCTTTTCTGGACCCCCTGTGACTTTGACCTTTGAGAGAGGTCACTGAAATTGGTATGTTTAGAAATGTTTTAACTCATTCAGCCCGGACTGACCATAAGCAAGACACGGATCGAGCATGATAGTTCAAGGCTGGTGCCGGAATAGCTTGGCGGCCCACCGGCGCCAAGCTATTCTGGCACCACCCTTGAACTATCATTCTAGGTCTGTCTCTAGAATTGTAATACAGTCCTTCAGAGGGTAACTTCAAAATTTAGAGATTTCGGACCTGGGGTATAATGTGTTAAAATCACAATTTGAAAATTCCGAAGGGAACGCACGGGAGCTAAATCAAAACGAGTACCGAACTTACTATTTTTATTTAGAGGGTAGTCGTGTTCAATGCATCGTAGTTCAAACGGTTAAAAAATGAAAAAAAAAAAAGAAGAAAAAAAGAACGCGATTCGCGTTGCTGTAAAGAGAATCGACGTTGAATCGTCGAGATCAGAAGTAGGTCAACATTGCAACTGTTTCGACGCAAACAGTGGACTAATAGCCCGGACAAACATGTCATATGGCATGTTTGTCCGGGCATTTAATTAACAGCTTTGCAAAAATCGTCTTTCGTCTCTATATCCTTAAACCCACGTGCCTGTTGAAGGATGACAAACAGCCACGGATTTGAAAAGGCTTGCCATTTTTGCACCAAACCATACAAATTAGACTGACCTGTGCCCGCGGATTATGATCCTGCGCTGTTACACAAAACACAGCCTCCCAAGTAAACAAAAGTCCTCGGTCCCACGACTTGATTTGCTTGTTTGACACAGTCGTTCAGATGAAAGGAAAACAGAAAATAGAGGTTGAAAAACCCTTTAAAGTAGAAAACTTGAAACACGACGTTTCAGATCAAAGATCATTCTTCTCGGTAATATGCAAACAACGTGGAACAGGAAAGAACACACGATAGAAAGAAAGACGTCTTCCTGTATAGAGAACATTTATAAGGACGCAAAAAAAAAAAAAAAAAAAAAAAAAAGACAAGTAAAGTTCACGAGAAAGAGAGAACAGAAGATACATATTGACACAAATGCACACGCATAAAACACGTAACACAAAACTTGCGTCTACATACATTCATATCGTTACACGCATTTGGTAGCTAAAGGATCAGCAGTGAGGTCAAATCTGGCACCAACTACCCATCAGCCCGAGCATACGTCGCTAAACATGGGTTTGTCTAGGGGCGAATGTTCAAGCCGCGCCGATGGTAAGTGCCTGCCACTCCTGTCCGCGAAAAATGACTGATTCTGTCATTTTGCGGCGGATGAAGTTGGATGTATTTTGCCACAATGCGTATGCTGAAATGTGCGAGGCTATGAAAAACGTCGTGTTTCATGTTTTGTAGTTTAAAGTGTTTTCAACCTCTATTTTCTGTTTTCCTTTCACGTGAAACCCTTTCAACCCTTGCAACATTTTTACTACAGACGTCCAGTTGATTTATTGAGCTTTCGACATGGAGGGGCTTGGTCATACAAACTGTGGACAAAAACAATCTCGGCACGTAGGCACGTGTGACATATGGCACATAAGCATGAGCAGAGCAAAAAATAAATAAAAAATAAAATAAAATAAAATAAAAAATAAACAAACAAACACCAAACAAACAAATATGGACTGTGTATAAACGTGCTGCACAAGTGCAATAAACTTGCCAACAAAACATGCCGACATCAAACATGCCATAACCCTTTTTATTCTGATACACTACTGCTTGAAATTCATTTTGACTATGCTACTTCAAGGCTGGTGCCAGAATAGCTTGGCGCCTGAGGCGCCAAGCTATTCTGGCACCACCCTTGAAGTAAAATGGATGATCATTCTGTAATACAGCTTTCATAGGACAATAAGCAAATTTAAACAAATCAGCCTCTGGATTGAATGGGTTAATTGACAATATCGTAAACCAGCGGTGGAACTGCAACATTTAGTGGGCTGTAAATCTTGAAACTCCTATCCAGTGCTGGGAGTTCACGGTCAGGAGAAGTCCACGAAACAGAACAAATATCGTTTCCTTACATGCTTAAAAGTGGTAACCCCCAGCCTGGGATTTTTTCGAAGCAACTAAGTAATTTTGAAGGTAACAAATCAACGGAAACTGAAACGGCTGGATAATGACGTATTTTTCAAGTGAAGGTAACAACTCAATAGTCCTAACCCTTTGCGCGTCGGTAGCGGTTTTAGTCGCGATGATTTCTGCAGGAGTCATCGCGACTAAAACCGCTACCGACACGCCACGGCTTAATATAGCAGGCATAAAAACAACACCCCCTCCCACAACAAACAAACACACACAAAAAAAGAGCGAGAATTATTCAAAACGGCATGGTTTGTTGCGCATGCAACTAAAATCGCAGATCTGCTTTAATTTGTTAACAGCCATAATTCAGCAACTAAAGAAGAACAAACAAACAAACAAACAAACAAACACATAAATGCTATTATTCTTTCTCTATTTTTCTCTCAAAGTATTGAGGGGGTTGGGCTGGGGATGGGTGGGTGGGTCTCTATGTGCGCGCGCGTGTGTGGGGTGGGGGGAAAGGGGGGCAGCTGATACCCTGCCCGCCACACTTTTTCATTGGAGTGCCACCTCCCCCCCACCCCCACTTCATTCAGCCCCCCCCCCCCCTACCCCATATGGACTTGTTAAACCATAAAAGAGCATTGTGGAGTTGATGCAGAGTGATACTTTTGTGCACGCGGATGTTTACAACCACTCACTTGACGTAATTTTGTATTTGTTGAAACAGCATATTTCTACAGGTGGGGTTGGGTTGGGGTGGCTTGGGTGGTTTGGGTGGGGGTGGGGTGTAGCATTCTCATATTGCAGCTTTGCACACAATGGTAACTGTCGGCGCCAGGGGCCTTCAATCGCTAGGGGGGAGGGGGGAGGGGGAGGGGGGAGGGGGGGGTGCGTGCGTGCGTGTGTGTGTATGTGTGCGTGTGTATGAGAACATGTGCGTGCGTGTATGTGTTTGCGTGTGAGAACAGGTGTGTACGTGTATGTGTGCGTGCGTGCGTGCGCGTGCGTGTGTGTGTGTGTGTGTGTGTGTGTGTGTGCGTGTATGTGTTGTGTGTGTATGAGTGTGTGCGTGTGCAATTGCACAAAATTAGTGACATGTTTTGCGCCGTTGTCGTGTTTGTGATTATGCGTGTGTGTAATTTGTCGGTTTAGTTGTAGCAACGGCAAGTTTGAAAATTGATCTTGTGACCAAATGCTTCTATCGTTGTAAAATAAAGGTTCATTGTTCATTATGTCTCTTGCAGTTAGATCGTGTTTACTTTTTGCTCGGCAGGGAAGGAGAGTTAAAACTCAAGTCAAAAGATACCAGTCATTACCTTGCGCGTTATACCGCAAACGGATAGCACAAAGTTTACTCGCGGCATTCTCATGATGCAAGTGCACACACAGTGACTTAAATTTCAGCTCGCCAATTTCCTTCTCGTATCGCCTTACCAGTCATTGGTAAGCTTTTACTTTGCGAAGAGCAAATTCACGGCGGATAACCGGCTTGTACCATATGCACAGACAACACTCCAAACATCTCCAAGATGCCGTGACGTCGCTGTCGTTCGTTGTTGGGATCGTCCCGAGTAAACGTAACCTCTGTAATATATCTGGATGCCGCAGACTGACTGCACTCAAGTTAACTCATTTAGCCCGACGGCTGTATTTTCCAAATTTTGGAGGAGTCATCTAATGACTATGCACCAGTTGTAGTAGATGGATCGACCATGATAATTCAAGGGCAGTGCCAGATTAGCTTAGCGCCGACAGGCGCCAAGCTAATCTGGCACTACCCTTGAATTATCATGGTCGACCCATCTCCTGCTGTAGTGCGTCAGGGCTGCCGGGATGGGTTAAAGTACCATTACGCATAAATCTGAGGACACGTTTCAGCACCACTTGTGTTTGTTATGCCTTGTCGACATACTTAATGAATTTGAACAGCAGTTTGGACGCGCAGCGAAAGCACACGCGTAATCGAACTTATTTATTCTGCGCAACCGTTAGCTCGTCAATCTATTTTTAGCTGTTTCTCGCACTGATAGCGTTGTATTAACTGTATAGAACGGAGTGGAAACGCCCTGGTTATTTCGTGAATCGTGAAAGTCTGCTATCAGACTGTGAATTTTAGCCCCCCCCCCCCCCCCCCTCCTCTTCCTCCCCACGGTGCCTTTTCCCCACGGCCCCTTTTCCGTCGAGAAACGTGAAAGCTTTGGAAGTCATGATCCGTGCAAGTATTGTACTGGTAACGATCGTGCGTAGTGCACCGAGGGCGTGCGTGTAGCGCTGGCAAAGCGAGTCCACGGTGCCTAGTTTGACCTTTGATCCTTTACCCCTTTACCCCTCGGAAACACGCACCGTCTTCCATCATTGAAACAGTACATTGGTATTTATACCCACTTTTTGCACTGCAACCAATTTCACATCTCACACATCGAGGTCTACGTAAAGCATCATTGGAAACGACAAATGCACCACCACAGCAGCAACACTACCTCTCTGAATCGAGTGAATGAGAGCCGGCACAGACAAAAACATGCTACGACCAGGGATGTGCAACTTTGACACACTCCGCAGTTCTGCAGCATAAATGTGATAACTAGCTCGTAACTATATGATAAAACAGGTTTACAGTCTTGGGAAATGAGTAAGAGATAAATTCTACTAAAGATCATGAAATCTTAAAATTATTGGCGATCGCGGAACTATAAGCAAATACCAAGTGGTTCCGGAGTTATCGGCGTAGACAGTGTGGCGAACGTGGCCATTATTTTGCAGAAGACATTTTTGTTTTACTTCGACAAACGTTATTTTTAATGATCTTTAACTAACCTGGATTAACCGCCTTCGGCGAGTTCAAAATAATGCCGCAAGGCTTATGAAGCGCAAGCAAAACCGAGACCACGTAACCCCTATACTGAAAGACCTTCACTGGCTTCCAATCCAATCCCGCATAAAGTTTAAGATAGCGACCCTTGCATACTGCCACTTTGATGGCAGTCTTCCGTCATACCTTTCCTCCAGTCTAATTACTTACCAGCGCTCACTGCGTTCATCGGGAGCGAAACTTCTCAAAGTTCCAAAGTAAATCTGCCGGTGAACGCTCTTTCAGATGTACTGCTCCTTTAATTTGAAATTCCTTACCGACTGAGCTGAGAAATGCCTCCCAACCTTACGCAGTTCAAAGCAAATAAAAAAAACTTATTGTTTTCTCGCAGACTTTCGTGTAATCTCTACGGCTTTCTGTACCCCCCTCCCCCCCCTCCCCCGCGCCTGCAGACTGTGTGTGATGGTGTGTGTGTGTGTGTGTGTGTGTGTGTGTGTGTGTGTGTGTGTGTGTGTGTGTGTGTGTGTGTGGCGTTTGCCTGCGCATTGAGTTATATTATAAATATGAGAAATGCGCCATAAAAATATTATTATTATTATTATTATTATTATTATTATTATTATTATTATTATTATTAACCTGTCGTTCGTTCTTCTGCATGTTCAAATCTGACAGAGACGGCGTAAGACTAGAAGAATTTGAAGCTAGAGTTTAAACAATATCTTGTAGTTTAGGAGTTAACCCCTTCCCTGCCACTGCCCGTACATGGTCGTTTCTGAAATCTTTGTTCATTGGACGACCAAAAGCCAAAACCGTCCGAGAAGCATGGAGGCAAATTGGTCTCAGCAAGAGGCGTAGATCCTCATGAGCCCCCGCAGTCGCGGGGGCTCATGAGGATCTATGTCTCTATCAGTTGGATCGTGTTCACTTTTTCTCAGCAGATAAAGGGATAATAGAGACTTATTAAGTACACGTAGGTGTTGTTTGAGGGGTGTCAAAACAAGTATACGATAACTCGTCGCGCGACAACTCGTCGACGCGACAACTCTGCGAATTGACAACTTGTCGTCGACGCGATATTTCGTCGCACGACAACTCGGCGAATGCCATCATTCGTAGTCTGAGATAAACTTTATGTTTGCTTATGGGTTAGTCTGTGTTTTTAAACACCCCTCAAACAACACCGATTTAATCGACTTTGCTACACAGTATTTTCAGATCCTACAAGGAAAATATCAATTTATTCGTAGTTTGAAAATGGCAGAATTTGGTATATTTTGCGAGTTACTGTGTACATTTTAAAGTGGTACAAAATCTCTTGCTCGCAAATTGGTACTGCTAAGTCGCTGTGGTCAGTACTGTGAATTGTACTTAAGTTTAAGAGAATAATTGCTTTAATTCAGTTTGTGGCGCATTCCCTCCAAAATTGTACACCGTCAATCCGGTCTTCGACGTACGATTTGTTGCACAGTGTAGCGAACATAGGCAACTAATTCCGTCTGTCCATAGGTCACAGGATCACAACTCATTAACGAGAAACCAGGAATGTCAAACATTTGCATTTAGAAGTGTTTCAGAAAAACCCAAAATGTGAAATGGTTTTGGTTCATTCAGATAAACAGTAACATCAGCGAGTTTGGGATAGAGGTGTTAAACATTTAACTCATTCAGCCCAGACAGACCACAGCAAGACATGGATCGAGCATGATAGTTCAAGGGTGGTGCTAGAATAGCTTGGCACCCATAGGCACCAAGCTATTTTGGCACCACCATTGAATTATCATGCTCGATCTGTCTCTAGAATCGTAATACAGTCCTTCAAAGGGCAACTTCAAGTTTGGGGGGATTTCGGTCCTGGGGCAGAATGTGTTAAGTGTCCAATGCGGAGATCGTTGGAATTTAAATTTGCTGGATGGACTCATCTTACACTAAATATACAACAAGCAAACATTTATTCATAAAAGAAAAAAAAATGAAGAAGTTTGGGTCTTGCAACGCAAGAATATCAAGTTATGGTAAACTGATGACAAACAAGCAATAAACAACAAGCAACAACTGATCATCAGGCATGATGTAAAAAATGAATTAATTATCACTCAAAATGTCGACGGGTTGCAATCCTGGCTCACGAACTCATTTAATGTCTTTATCTAGCTATATGTGAAATATCCAGCAATAATAAGTGCTGATCAACCGGTTTTTGTGGAACAACCGTTTTCTCGTCATTGTGTACATTAATTAAAAAATCCAATAACTGTCTCGGCATAATTCTCGTAGGGAAAATATCCTAAAGTTTCAAGCTTCTCCGTCCGCAAACGCCGGCGCTAGTTGCTGCAACACACACACACACACACACACACACACACACACACACACACACACACACACACACACACACACACACACACACACACACAAACACACACATACACACAAATACAGCGACACACACACACACACACACACACACACACACACACACACACACACACACACACACCATTTCTCTCTCTCTCTCTCTCTCTCACACACACACACACACACACACACACACACACACCAAATCTCTCTCTCTCTCGCTCTCTCTCTCTCTCACACACACAAACACACACACACACCGTCTCACACACACACACACACACACACAAACACACACACACACACACACACACACACACACACACACACACACACACACACACACACACACGGCGCTTGACGCCAAAAGTGCGTTCTCCAGGAAGGTTTCACGTGACGTAACTGCTGTCTTGTTACTTCATCGTCAGAGTTTGAAGTATGGCCTTTTGTGACGTCAGGTACATGCTCCGGCCAAAATAAAAATCTACCGTATTTTCAATACGATAGACAAACATGATGGATGAACCAGCCCACAAAGGCCTATGAGTTTGCATGCAATTTTCTCACTTTTGCACAGTACACGCGCAGACATCATTAACAAAGATACCGAACGCATTTTTGTGTTTTGACAATATAGTCTCTCTTGTCTGCATCCTTAACTCAGTTCAAGGGTGGTGGCAGAATAGCTTGGCGTCTATAGGCGCCAAGCTATTCTGGCACCACCATTTAACTATCATGCTCGATCTGTCTCTACCCTTGAACTATCATGGTCGATCTGTCTCCTGAACTGTAATGCAGTCTTCAGAGGATAACTCCAAAATGTGGTTATTTCGCACCTCGGGCACAGTGAGTTAAAACCACATGCGTGTTTGGAGGGTCACAAACAGCCACGGATCTGGAAAGGCTAGCCATTTTTTTGTAGCGAAAAGTCAAACTGAGACTGATCTACGCTCGCAGGTTTTGATTATACACCGTCACACAAAATGCAACCTCATGCAGACAAGAGATACTATCTTGTTAAAACACAAAAATACGAATGCATACTTAAGTACTGTAAATGATAATGACGAATGTTAGGAAAGCTTGGGCAGGGTAGGCAATGCCTTGTGTCTCTAGGGAACGTAAAGAAATCATTCCTAAAGCAGTTTCAGGGATTTGAAATCACAGTGCCTCTCAGTCTATCTATATCCCGTAGTCTTGCCGATCGTTGGGGCACCACTGATGACTTGGCAACCATCTCCCTCCATTCCTCTCTGTTCTCTCCCATTCCTGTCCACTCTGAGATATTGTCCTCCCATCTTTTCCTCTGTCGTCCTCTCTTTCGTCCTCGCACAGTGCCTTGCAGGATTGTTTTGGCAAGCCCTGCTGAACGCGTGACATGCCCATACCACTTCAGTTTGCGTTTTGTTCACAATGGCTAATAAGTCTTCATAGGGCCCGATGGCTTGCCTGATTCTGCTTCCCACTTCCTCGTTTGTGATGTGATCTCTGTAGGAGATGCCAAGCAGCCTCCGAAAACATCTCATTTCATTCGCTTGTATCCTCCTTTCACGGTCTGCTGTGACGGTCCATGACTCGCAGGCATACAAGAACACTGAGATAACTAAGGAGCGCATCAGTCTGATCTTGGAGCAGAGTGTGATGTTTCTGTCCTTCCATATGGTCTTCAATCTTGTGTCAGTGCTGTTGTTGTCTGCGCAATCCTGGACAGTATTTCTGGTTTTGATCCCTCGTCTGTCACAATGGCTCCTAAGTATTTGAATTTCTTAACTGTTTCCAGTTTTTGGCCCCCAACCATGATTTCAGTGCCAATGCCACTGGCGTTATTGGTTACCAGTTTGGTCTTCTCTGCACTGATTTCCATCCCATACGCAATGGTGTGCTATCCAGCTTTTCCACCAGCTGAGCTAGCTCCTTCTCTGTTCCTGCAACGCTTTCAATGTCGTCCGCAAAGCGCAAGTTCGTGATTGTTCTGCCTCCAATACTGACAGTTCCTTCATGATCTTTCATAGCATCCGTCATGATTCTTTCCAGGAAGATGTTGAAAAGAGTAGGTGAGAGCAAGCAGCCTTGCCTGACTCCGACTGTAGTCCTAAACCAGTTTCCTATTTTGCCGTTGAAGCAGACTGCGCTAGTGGCCTTGTTGTAGACTTTGATCAGGTTGGCATTGATGTTGTATAGCTTCATGGTGAACCAAAAGGCTGCATGCCACACTCTGTCAAACGCTTTCTTGAAATCCACAAAGACATGATAGAGGTCTTGCTGGTGCTGGAGGTACCTCTCACATAGAACTCTCAGGTTAAAGAGCTGCTCAGTTGTGCTGCGCCCTGGTCTGAAGCCTGCCTGTTCCTCAGCTATGATTTCCTCTGCCTGTGGCTTCAGCCTGTTCAGTAGGATCTTTAACATGACTTTGCTTGGGTGGCATATAAGACTGATATTGCGATAATTCTGGCATTGATGTAAGTTACCTTTTTTGGGTAGAGTTATTATAAGTGATTGGGTCCATGGTGTGGGCCAATCCCCTGACTGCCAGATCTTATTGCAGATTGTTAGTAAGGCGCTTCTCATGTCTTCTCCCCCTTCTTGGACTTATTTAACTCTCAGTGCTTCCACCTTAAAACAGATATTTTCTACTACCACTGTAAAGAGGTGATCATTCAAGGCGTCCCGCATCAATAGCTGCAAAAGTGTCGTGTAGCGTTGCCACCTGCAACACTACACGACACTTTCGCAGCTATTCATCCGGGGTGGATGAGCTATATAAATTTCGCAAAAGACATCAAATGCGAGTGCTGAAGCCCCATCTCTGTTAAACATATAATCTGTGAATGTCCTATTTGAATGAATTTGTTGACAAAAAATAACATAACAGTTGATCACTTAGCAGAAAATTTGTATGACATCTTACATAGAAATATTGCAATTCCAATAGTCCGGTGGGTAAACTATTATAATAAGGAATTTGTGTGTGTGGTTGGATGTTAATTATTGCTATTCTTTGATATTCACAAGTTGTGTGTGTTTTTTTTTTTTTTGTCTAATATCAACAATGTGTGAAAAGACGTTAAATAAATTTCTGATCCTGATCCTGGATGAGATATGCAACGTTCATCCGGCCATGCCTGTGAGTTATCCTAAATAAGGACCCTAATGTACAGCAGGTGCAGAGCGGTTCGTTTGTGTGCGTCGTGCAAATGTTAACGCCTACCATTCGGCGGGACGAAAACCTGGAGTAGACCGGTCTGACAAGAGCGGTGTCACGTTTCTGAACAGGTCAAAGGCGTTTCTGTTGTATGTTATGATTTGAAACAGTGCGTGTCTATTCACCCCCTCCAGGTGTGCGTTATGGCAAATAGTGGTCATACAGAAATATATTTCTTTGGGGAGATATTTGACAAAAACCTTGTGCGCTCCGATGCCTATAGGGCTCGGGAAGCTGACGTCATCACGCCAGTCATGGCTGCCATCTTGTGAGGTTTCGGGTCTAAGCGCTAATAGGGAAATTGCTGTTTTTTTAATGTCAGGAAAGTCCTGACGTACTATAAGCAATAACAGCAAGTCTTGCCATCACTGTAGGAAACCGCTCACCAGAATCTGTTTTTGTTTGTTTCCAAAGAGGAAGAAAAATGAAGAAAAACGTGTTGAAACACTATTTCGCTACTATCTCATGACTATGGTATCCTCTTAAGATGGCGGCTGACGCGCCGACGCTGCTAGGCAACGCGGAGAACTTCCCGAGCCCTATAAGTATCTGCCAACCAACCGTCCCTCATCATTGCAGCGATATGTTATTGCGCAGAGCTAACTTAGCTCAAACCACGGCAGTTTACCTTTCCCTAAATTGCTCTCTTTAGTTGGGCTGTGACTGAACCAGCCATGACCCATATCGCCGATAAGCGCACGCGGGTGATGCCAGTCTCTGCCAGCTGCAGGCTGGAAGCGTAGCGCTCTTTGTTCCTTGTTGACAAGGCTGTCAGGCAGGTGATCAGTTTAGCCTGTTTATAACTTATTATTACCGTGGCTAAAAAGTTACAATCGTAAATAGTGGTCTAAGGAAAGGTGGCCCCGACAGAAAACCTCTGGTCCTCCTAGTATGAGGGTTGGGCGTGGGGGTAGCTTCCCCACCCTGCAAATAAGGAAATAGCTACAAAAACACCGACGAAAAGGCAAACAGCAATTTCTTTCTTGGAGGAGGAAGGTTCTTCTACCAGAAGATTTATGACGTCATGTGGTGAAAGCCGGAAGTCTTCGGAAGCCACAGGACCGAGCCGCCTCTCTCTATCCAGGGACACAACCATGGGCACATGAAATGTCAAGACCATGTACCAGAGCGGCAAGGCCGCCCAGATAGCAGCGGAAATACAAAAGTACAACCTTTCCCTGCTAGGTATCCGTGAAGCCAGATGGACGCAGTCTGGCCAGAAAAGGCTGTTAAGTGGGGAGATGATTCTGTATTCAGGTCATGAAGAGGAGAATGCCCCCCATACAGAAGGCGTAGCATTCATGCTGTCACCAGTGGCACAGAGAGCGCTGATGGGCTGGGAACCTCTTGGGCCAAGAATTATCCCAGCAGCCTTTAGAACCAAGAAAAAGATCAAACTCAACGTCATCCAGTATTATGCGCCCACTAATGAGGAAGAGAAACTAGAGTTCTACGACCGACTCCAGAGTGCCTTGGACAAATGTGCGGAGCGAGACATCACCATCGTCATGGGCGATTTTAATGCCAAAATAGGGGAGGACAACACCGGATACGAAGAGGTGATGGGAAGACAGGGACTAGGGGAGATGAGTGAGAACATGGAGAGGTTTGTAGACTTTTGTGCTCTAAACAGACTTGTCATTGGAGGCAGCATCTTCCCACAAAGAAGAATACACAAAGCAACTTGGGTCTCACCTGACCATACTACAGAGAACCAAATAGACCATATCTGCATTAGCAAGAAATTTAGAAGATCCCTTCAAGATGTTCGAGTGAGGAGGGGAGCAGATGTCGCCTCAGACCACCATCTGCTTACCTTAAGAATAAAGCTCAAGTTAAAGAATAGCCGCACAGAGACAACAAGAAGACAGCGCTATAATGTAGGCCTCCTGAGAGAGACTGGAGTGAGAGAAGTGTTCAAACTGGTGCTCTCCAACCGGTTTCGCTACAGGATAGGAGAGGAGGCGGTCACCACAGAGCAGCAGCGGAAGGCAGTTAGAGAGGCGCTGAACTCAACCTGCAAAGACACTGTAGGGTTTAGGAAACACCATCACAAGGACTGGCTGTCGGCACAGACCTTGAAGAAGATAGAAGTGAGGAAGCAGAAGAAAGCAGTTGTCAACAACAGTCGCAGGAGAGCAGCCAAAGCAAGGGCACAGGAGGAATACTCGGGAAGCTAACCGCGAGGTGAAGAGGAGTATCAGGGAAGACAAGAGGGCCTACACAGACAGCCTGACAGCAGAGGCAGAAAAGGCAGCAGGCAACGGCAACATGAAACAGCTCTACGACATTACCAGAAGATTGTCGGGCAAGTATGGCCATACAGAAAGACCAGTAAAAGACAAAGAAGGCAAGCCTATTAACTTCCACTTTGACAAACCCGACCACCCTGACACAAAACGCCTTTGCACGTCACTTTCAAACCACAATCTTACACAACACATCACTAAACCCACCCACCGACTCGGTCACACCCTCGACTGGATCATCACCCGCACCTCCGATCAACTCTTTCTCGACTCTGACACCTCCTCTGTGCTTCCCTCTGACCACCTCGCTATTCTCGTCTCCCTCAATCTACCTCCCCCGAAAAAAACCAAGCTCATCGTCTCTCGTCGCAAACTAAAATCTGTCAACCGCGAGAGCTTCTTCGACGAAGCTGTCGACCTTCTCTTGGACCCCGCCCCCTCTCCCGATCTTGCATCCCATTTCGATTCCTCCCTTCGAAAACTTCTAGGCACCCATGCCCCTGTCACCACCTGCTCCATACCCAACCGACTCCCCTCCCCCTGGCTCACTGACGACATAGCCGAAGCCAAGCGCGAGCGCCCTCAAGCGGAACGCCTCTGGCGCTCATCTGACCTCACCGTCCACAGACAGATCTTCCAAACAACTAGATCCAAAGTCTGCAAAATGATCTCCGAATCTAAACGCAAATACCTTCAAAACCAAATCCTGGAATCCACTTCTTCCAAAACCCTCTACGCCACCATGAACACACTCCTAGGCACTTCTAAAGACTCTCCTCTCCCCAACACACACAGCAAAGAAGAACTCCCGTCTGCTTTTTCTACCTATTTTTCGGACAAAATCCAAACTCTGCGCGACACACTCGACACCCTGCCTTCTCCGCCTTGCCCTCCCGACCCCACCTTTTCCGGCACTCACCTCTCGTCCTTCCGCCCCGTCTCTCAGGATGAAGTACTCAAGACCATAAAGTCCATGCCCTTCAAAACCTGCGAGCTAGACCCCCTCCCAGCTTCTCTCTACCGTGACGGCCTTCCAAAACTTCTGCCCTTCATTACCGACATCATCAACGCATCTCTAGAAAACGGCTCCGTCCCCGATATCTTCAAGTCCGCCATCGTCCGTCCTCTCCTCAAAAAACACAACCTCGACCCAAACGAACTCAAGAACTATCGCCCAGTCTCTAATCTCTCTTTCCTGTCCAAGCTTCTTGAGAAGGTTGTTCTCAACCAGCTCAACCTCCACCTCACCGACAACAATCTCATCAGTCCATTCCAGTCTGCCTATCGCAAACATCACAGCACTGAAACAGCCCTTCTACATATCTTAAACGATCTGCTTCTCTCCACCGACTCGGGCAACATCTCTCTTCTTACACTACTCGATCTCTCTGCCGCCTTTGACACTATAGACCACTCTATCCTCCTCCACCGACTCCACCACTCCTTCGGCATCACTGACTCTGCTCACTCCTGGTTTCTCTCCTACCTCTCCGACAGACAGCAGTCCGTCACCATCAACGGCGTCTCTTCCAACCCAGTCACGCTCTCCTGCGGAGTTCCACAAGGGTCCGTCCTGGGCCCGGTCCTTTTCACACTCTACACCTCTCCTCTGTCCAACATCATCCAGTCTCACCGCATACACCACCACCTCTACGCTGACGACTCACAACTGCTAGACAAAGACAAACTCGACAACACTCAGTCACTACTGACTCGCACGGCTGACTGCTATGAAGACGTGAAAAACTGGATGACAGCAAACAAGCTAAAACTGAACGACGACAAAACGGAAGCCATGCTGGTAGGCACTCGCCATAAACTCTCCCAGCTCCCTCCCTCTCTCCACCTTTAACTCGATAGCACCCCCATCTCCCTCTCTGACTCGGCCAAGAACCTCGGCGTTATCCTCGATTCCTCTCTGTCCATGACCAGCTTCGTCTCCGCCACGGCCCAGGCACGTTATTTCCACCTCCGCCGCATCAGTCAGATCAGAAAATACCTCACTACCGAAGCTGCCACCAAACTTCTGTCTCTCTCATCTTATCTCGCATCGACTACTGCAACTCTCTCCTTTCCGGCCTCCCTCACTCCACCATTTTCACTCTCCAACGCGTTCAGAACAATGCTGCCCGCCTCGTCCTCAGAAAGAAAAATCCGACCACGTCACACCCCTGCTCAAACTCCTTCACTGGCTCCCCATCCCCCAACGCATCGAATACAAAATTCTGTCTCTCTGCTACAAATCCCTGAACAACTGCGCTCCTGCCTATCTCTCCAACTTACTTCACCCCTACACACCTTCCCGCTCCCTCCGCTCTGCCTCTGACCCTCTCCGCCTCCACATCCCTCGCACCAAACTTAACTCTTTCGGCCCCCGCTCCTTCTCCGTCTACGGTCCATCCACCTGGAACACTCTCCCACTCTCTCTCCGTCAGAAACACTCTCTCTCCTCCTTCCAGTCCGCCCTCAAAACTCACCTCTTTCAACAGTTTTAGCACTATATCACCACACTCCCCACCCCAAGCTGACCGTCGTAATGTATTCCACTGTTTGTGGTACGCGAGTCATTGTCTAAAGCGAGCGCATGCGTGCGCGAGTTGTGAGTGCGCGCTTAGAGTTATAATTATTATAAGATAAGCGCATTATAAATACCGTAATTATTATTATTATTATTATTATTATTATTATTATTTATTATTATTATTATTATTGCAGACAGAGCAGACCAACTCGACAGATGGGCCGAGTATTTTGAAGAGTTACTGAACAGACCCAGCCCACCCGACCCCCCAGACATCCAGCCAGCAGAGACCGAACTACCCATCAGCTGTGACAGACCCAGCCGGGAAAGAGATCAGAAGAGCAGTGGCATTTTTGAAGAACGGCAAAGCAGCAGGGTCAGATGGCATCCCAGCGGAGTCTCTGAAAGCAGACCTAGAGACAACAGTAGAGCTGCTGTACCCACTGTTTGGAAAGATCTGGGAAGAGGAGGTTATGCCGGCTGACTGGAAGGAGGGGTACCTAATCAAGCTTCCCAAGAAAGGCGACCTCAGCAAGTGTTCCAACTACAGAGGAATCACCTTGCTGTCAGTACCAGGAAAGGTCTTCAACAGGATCATCCTAGAGAGAATGAAGAGCTCCGTTGACCCCAGCTGAGAGACCAGCAAGCAGGATTCAGGAAAAACCGATCATGTACAGACCAGATCGCCACTCTTTGCATCATCGTGGAACAGTCTCTGGAGTAGAGCTCCCCGCTGTACGTCAACTTTGTGGATTACGAGAAAGCATTTGACAGCGTGGACCGAGAGACTCTGTGGAAACTCCTACGACACTACGGTGTACCCACAAAGCTCGTCTGCTTGATCAAGAGCAGCTACGATGGCATGACATGTCGCGTGATCCACGAAGGGCAGTTCACCAGAGAGCTCCAGGTCAGAACCGGTGTCAGGCAAGGGTGTTTGCTGTCTCCGTTCCTCTTCCTACTGGCCATAGACTGGGTCATGAAGAGGACCACAGAGCACAGACGAAGTGGAATACAGTGGACACTGTGGACACAGCTTAACGACCTCGATTTTGCAGACGACTTTGCTTTACTGTCCCACACTCATCAACAAATGCAGGACAAGACCACGAGGCTTGCTGACATCTCGTCCCAAGTGGGCCTCACCATCCACAAACAGAAAACAAAGACAATGAGGTTGAACGCAACCAAGGAAGAACCAGTCTTGCTTGCTGGCACCCCGTTGGAGGAGGTGGAGTCCTTCACCTATCTCGGGAGCATCATAGACAAAAAAGGCGGCACTGATGCAGATGTCAGAGCACGAATCGGTAAAGCCAGAGCAGCCTTTCTCCAGTTGAAAAAAAGTGTGGAGTTCCAGAGAGCTGTCACAAAACACCAAAGTCCGGATTTTCAACTCCAACGTAAAAGCAGTTCTCCTATATGGAGCAGAGACTTGGAGATTGAAAAACACCCACAGTCAACAGAGTACAGATCTTCATAAACAGTTGCCTTAGAAGAATTTTGAAAACCCACTGGCCAGAGAAGATCAGCCACGTCAGCCTCTGGGAGAGAACAGAGCAGATAACAGCAGGGAATGAAATTGGGCGAAGAAGATGGGAATAGATTGGTCACAGTCTGAGAAAGCCAGCTTCCATAGGTAGGCATTGTCATGGAACCCCCAGGGAAAGAGGAAAAGAGGCAGGCCGAGAAACACCTGGCGTCGAGACCTCCAAGCAGACATCAAGAGACTGGGAACCACCTGGAGTAAAATCGAAGGAGAAGCACAGGACAGGAGTCGCTGGAGGTCTCTCATCGACGGCCTATGTCCTGGGAGGGGTGACAGGTGTAAGTAAGTAAGAACCCAGTGAGCAAGTATATCTTTGTGCATATATGCTGACAATAAAAGCAGAGGTGCATACCTAACATTTCGCTTACACTCTGTGATGACATTTCACTTTCCAAGTAAGACTTTCATTGTTCTTTGTAGAAAGCTGACAGCCTGAAACAGTGATGCCATGAATGGAATGTTTGGTGTGATTTGCGATACATTTACATCCCTTTGGGTGAAAACAAAGCCGTGTGCTGGCCTTGCACCTGTGTGTAGTAGGAATGTAATTTCTTCAGTCCCACACTGGTGTTGTCAACTAATTTCACACACAATCCTGGTAACTGACATGCCTCGAGTATGGTGGAATTTCTGGATGCGGTTGGGCATTTGACTTTGAATATGCCTGTCTGGCCACTGTCGCACACTTTGTGTTGCTCCTAGAAATAAAAAATGTGGATTAACCTACAATGCTGCGCTTGTGCAGGTGTCTGTCAGGAAGTACTTCTAAATATTTACTCTTGGCAGTGTCCTCATGTCGTTTAAATAAAATGTGGCTGCAGCTGAGAAAAAAAGTGTGTGAAAAGATTCTGTCAAGACATTTGTCAGAAAAGTTTGCTTTTCTAGATCTATGTGGAAGTTTCATGTTGCAAGTTTCTGGGGTTTTTGTTTTTTCCCTCTACCCAGTGATTAGAACTGGTCAGTTCTCTTTTCCTTCCTCACGTTTTTCAGGATCTGGACACTAACTGGTCAAGCAAAGGCGATCCAGTTCTTGTGGGAGATCAAGTGGGGACCACATTGTGACACACTTTAGCCACCCTGTTGATTCCCTGGCATTGGCTCTCTTTTCAGTCTCCTGGTCTGTGGACAAATATTGAGTGCAGCTTTAGAAATACGCTTGACGTTTTAAGTTAATCATATACAATATATACTGTTTATAATTTTTAAATTTTTAATCGTTTTATTATTGGGACAGATACGATCTTGGTGCCTTTGATATTGCTGCTCCCCAGGCTTGTGGCATGCCGCTGCAGCTCATTCGATTAGGCACATGGGTCAAACAGTTTAGCTGCCTTGAAATACTGAAGAGTTTCTGAAGCCCAATGAACAGTGACCATGGGCAACCTGAAATACAAATCAGATATGCATGGTTATTTATTAATAATTTCTCTCTCTCTCTCTCTCTCTCTCTCTCTCTCTCTCAGTCTCTCTTTCTCTCTCTTTCACACACACACACACACACACACACACACACACACACACACACACACACACACACACACACACACACACACACACACACACACACACACACACACACACACACACACACACACACACACACACACACAGGCGCACATAAGCCTCACAGTGGGTTACCTACCATTTCATGTGAAAATGGGTTCCCATATTTCTATTTATTCTAGGGCTCTGGAATTGATGCGAATGTTTAGAACTCACCTTATAACTAGGCTCTATAACTTAAAATAAAATAGACATTTTCTAGAAACAGAGGCACTAGATGCCGAAAAAATGGGTTTCTGCCAATAAAGTGGGTGGGTGTCTCTCTCACACAAAACTGACTGGCATTACAGTCAAAATGGGTGTCTTCACAACAGTAGGCGTCTGTAATAAGGTCAAGTTCATGGAATATTTTTTTCCCAACTTAATGTGTATGTGTGCTTTAACATTCTTTACATTGTATGGTGCAAAATTCAATAAACACTGGCCCGAAACCTTTCGATTATGATTTTTACAGAGGAAATCTTTTAAACATTGCTGCGTTTTGTCCTTCTGAAGCAAAACAGTTTATCATGGCATTGATGTGAGAATCAACATAATGTATTCTGGAAATTAAAGGACTTTTTTTTTGTGTTTTTGGGTACTCTGGAGTTTCAGACAAACAGCAACAGAGCATTTTGAATATTAACCCTTATCATTCGGAATACACCAGTGTGTGCAACTAGTGTGACTGAAATAGTCCAAGGGTTAGTGCCAGAATAGCTTGGTGCCTCTAGGCGCCAAGCTATTGTGGCACCACCCTTGAACTAAAGCCATTGGTCTATGTCCTCATCTGTAAGTACTGTAATGTAGCTTGCATAGAATTATGGCAGTGAACAAATTTGAAGCTATTAGCCTCAGTATGACTATGATGCGGGTCAAAAAGTGTGGAAAAATATGAAAGATAGAAAAAGACCCAGACGAAGAAACGAACACTTAACTTATTCTACCCCAGCAAAATTTAAGATCCACCACGATAGTTCAAGGGTGATGCCAGAATAGCTTGGCGCCTATGGGCGCCAAGCTATTCTGGTATCACCCTTGAACTATCGTGGTGGATCTGTGTCCTGTACTGCAACGCAGTCTTCTGAAGACGACTTCAACATTTGGGCTTAACTTATTCTACCCCAGACACACCACAGCAAAATAAAGATCCACCATGATAGTTCAAGGGTGATGCCAGAATAGCTTGGCGCCTATGGGCGCCAAGCTATTCTGGCATCACCCTTGAATTATCATGGTGGATCTGTGTCCTGCACTGCAACGCAGTCTTCTGAAGACGATTTCAACATTTGGGCTTAACTTATTCTACCCCAGACAAACCACAGCAAAATAAAGATCCACCATGATAGTTCAAGGGTGATGCCAGAATAGCTTGGCGCCTATGGGCGCCAAGCTATTCTGGCATCACCCTTGAACTATCATGGTGGATCTGTGTCCTGCACTGCAACGCAGTCTTCTGAAGACGACTTCAACATTTGGGGATTCCGGTCTTGGGGTAGAATGAGTTAAAATGACAGAACAGAACACTGACATTAATTAATTAACTGACAACATAAGAAATCACTTGAAACTTCAGCCTTTATTTAACGTCTTTCGTCTCCAACAACCAACCAACCATTCTTTCATTTGCAGAGTTTTTAAAATGGTATGCAGTACAACCAACCATTCTTTCATTTGCAGAGTTTTTAAAATGGCATGCAGTATATTACAAAATGATCCGGCCCCCCCCCCCCCAATAACACTCTTGTAATCAATCTTTACATTGTCAATGGTTTTCTTATCTTATTATTGTCTTTTGTCCCCAGCCGGCTGTTTCGTTTTGCAAATCCAAAGGTTATACAGTATACAAAATGTGACCCTTTCTCACGAAACCAGTCTTAACTCGCAGCGAGCCAATCAGCACTACACGCAATAATATGTGGTGGGGGTCAATCTGGGGCATTTTTACTTTTTTGGAGAAATGTATTCTACATACACCAAAGTATCGTATGGTTAAAATCTGTATCATGAAAAATGCCATTAAATAGGTAAAAAATGATTTTAAAAGTCTGCCCTTGGCCCCAATTATGCTGCACACAGAAAATTCACAGGCTGTTTTCTCAAAATGGTCGCCGGAGGCTTTAACAACTTTAAACACTTAACAGCTTTTACAATTTTTGCACTACAGCATACAGTCATATATCACAGTAATCAGCAAACACTGTAGTTTTCATAAATGTATATATGTCAAAACATCCAAAATGCGAGTTCTTAAGACTGATTTTGTGAGAGAGGGTCACAAATGATCCAGGCGTCCATCAGATAAAAAAAAAAAAAGCAGGCTATACATGCTGAAACCACCCCAATAATAACACTCTTGTAATAAATCTGTATGAAATCGAAAATGCCGCGAGTGGCGGGGAACCTCAATTCATTTCTTTTGTAACTTTTTCAGTCTGTTGCGGACGTAATCCTTAATGTTTGTCCAGCGCCTATGTCTAAGTGCAGGCTCCTCTGCCATTGCGTACTGTATCTCGGCCTTTCCAGGAAGTTTGTTCATGACGAGGTGTGTCTTGAAACGAGTTTGAACAGCTTTCTCTTCAGCTTCCCCCCATGGTTTCCTTGTAAATCTAGCTTTCTTTCGAACAGGAGCTGACGCAGTACTGTCATCATCAAAACTATCTAGATTGTCATCAGGCTCTGGACGTCTTTTTTCCGTCATGCTCATTGATTCCTGTGTTGCTGACTTGCTACTTGCTTCATTCACAGGTGCTGTTCCCCCCGAGACCTCTCTGCCAGTTTCTGATGTGTCTTCATTGTCAAAGTCAATCTCTTCATCATCGCCCAGCTCAGCTCTAATGCAACTCTCAAAATCTGTCATCCCATTGTTAACTGACAGAAGAATCTTTGCCACTTTTGCCTTTTGAAGGACGTCTTGAGGTTGGCGGTAGATATGGCGATGTATCCGAATATCATGGCCAAGGAAATCTGCCAGCTGATCCTGGTCTAACTCCGAGATGGCCATTGACTGAGCCAAAGTTGCAACCTGTTTCCGCAACTGAGTAAATGTGAACATGGCTGGGTATGACACCCCTGCTTCTAGGGCATGGGCCTTCAGAACATCATGGCCTCTGTAAGGCCTCTGACCAGAAGGTGTGGCAAAGATGTACTGGGAATCAGCGAGAGCTGGCACTGATTGCCTCATTTGAAGGATTCTGTCCACAGTTATCATCTTCTTCGTCAGCAAAACGGGAACACTCCTATTAAACTTGCCTCTGATTTCCACTCGCTGAAAATGATTCACCATTTTCTTCTCAACCTCTGTGAGACCTTTCAAGATATCTTGATTGGTGATCGATCCAATCTTAGCATTCTGGAAGTCTGACACCTTCATTCTCTGAACTTCTCCCCCTCGTTTTCGGTTGAAAAGTGATACAGCACAAAGAGTTGCTTTAACCACTGTCGGATAATCTTTCGAAACCATCCTTGTCTCAAGAAGCTGTTGGACCTTCCTCACATCTTCACATGATGGGATCAGCTTGGGTTTGTTCATGGTCATTTTCCCGACCGACTGGGCTGCTGTAGCGGACACACAATCATACCAGTCCCCGTTGAAGACAGAGTCAAACCGCTGCGCCTCAGAGAGCTCCTGTCGCCACCTGTCGTCTGAACCCTGCCCAAGCTGTTTGGATGCCTGTGACTGTTTGATCTGTGAACACTTTTTCAAAGCATGGCCTATGCGCATTGCGAGATTGCCTTTTTTGAACTGATGTGTGTCCTCATCAAAATCTGCTAGCTCTTTTACAGCCAGGACAACACGATCAAAGCTAGCTGAATTGATCACAGCATTTAAACTTGCGATTTTCATTTCTGACCTCACTCTGATAATCTTTAATAGTCTCCCTAACTCCCGCATCCTGGAGCTGATTTGTCCAGCCGTGTGTTCTTCAATGTCCCTGCGGTCAAATAATCTCTTTCCATACTCAAGAAGCAAGGGGTCAGTTCTGATGAGACGGCTTATCTCATCATCTCTCTGGCTGGCCAAGACCTTGTGATAGAAGGAAAATTCAACGTCTAAGGGTATTGGAAGCATTAGCCGACCACGGCGCGCCGCGTCTCCTCGCCGAGTGATCTGAAACCCTCCTGGCTTCTGACAGCAACGTTTTGAGTGTACAGAGATCAGCTTTTTTTTGATAGAGCCCTTTGCAATGGCTACAGGCGAGAAGGTCGTCTACCTTACTAGTTTTGGTGCGATACTTAGGAATCAAACATCCGGATTTGTTTTCAAGAACAGCAACGTTATGCATGTAATCACCCTCATCTTGTAGTCTGATCCATGCTCGACGTCTCTGCTTGGTCCCTTTTTTCATCGACAAAATTTTAGCAACGTCTGCCTCATCTGCATGGACATCTTGTAAGTGCGTGCTCATTTTCAAGACAAGCTTGCCACACAATTTGCATGCATGTTTCTTGTCCCATTTGTACTTTCCTTTCCCTCTCTGCGACACCTGCACACCTGTTTCTTCTGTAAGTGCTCTTTCCCCACTCTTTCCAGCATCATATTTCTCCTGCCTATCCACATTCTCATTGCCACCCCCTAACGCACACTGCACCTTGCTGGTACTAGCGTCACCAACACCTGGCCACCCCGAACCTGCCACTTTGATGAAATCTAACATAGTCGATACAATACTGTCTATGTCAGAGATCCCAGCAATTGATGCCGACACACCCTCTGAATCCGGTGAGCTCGAACCAGGAACAAACTCCTCGTCATCACTGCCCTCGTATTGCGATGCGCTGGCACTACTCTCAGTCTCGGGTCCATCCCAGGCGCCATTTGCCAACTGGAGAAAGAAAGAAAGAAAGATTAAAACCAAAGCTTCATTAGAAACAGAAACAGCCTAATTTTGGTGTAAGGGGCCTTGCACAAGAATAATTGATTGATTGTACATTGCTTAACGTCCCGACAGCATCAAGGCATCTCAGGACGTGCCTGCACTGCTTGTGAAAAACAAAAAAACTAAACAGAACATTGAATGTATGTCGCCAGCCGGTCTAATACATTAAATAAACCTAACACATGGGCCTAAATAAAGCTAAGACCATTTAGCAACACACATCCAATATCAAGAGCTACAGGCAGTGCAGACAGTAGGGAGAGTTTTAAAAAGGCAAATACAGGTGAATGGACAAAGGGTAGACAGAAACACATGCCCCAGAATAGAGATAAACCCACCCTGTGGGGCTGACCAGGGTGACCCTGGGAACTAAAAAATACCTAACCCCACCCAAGTCCCCCAGGTCAGACCCGGATGGGGCTTGCACAAGAATAAAAAGAGTAATCCCGTGTATGACCGATTTACATATGTGTGACCTCGGTGACGAGGGCTGGCTTCTGCAGCAGTCAAAATCCACGTTTTCTGAAAATGCAAGCAGTTTTCACACATTTGTCAACCCTGCGTGACCCTTTGAGAGAGGTCACTCAAATTGGCATGTTTAAAAAGGTCTTGCCACAAAGTATTCTTGGGCCAAGCTTGAAGAATGTGGCTTGAATAGTCTCCGAGAAAATGCCACCGTTAACTCATTCTACCCCCAGGCACACCACAGCAGGATAACAGGGGTGGGATTCTAGTAAGAAAGAAAACGCGGAAAATCAAACGACGGGGGGGGGGGGGGGGGGGGGGGGGGGGGGGTTCATGTCCTTCATTTTCAGCGGCCAAAAAATCAAACGACAGGGGGGGAGGGGGGGGAGGAGGGGGGGGGGGATAGGCGCGTGTCCACCGTTCGCCAAAGTATCCAAAAACCGACAGGGGGAGCGAGACCAAACACACCCGAAAATGGACTTTGTTATGACACTCCTGATCTGCAGTATAAAAATGGAATGTGCGTACCAGTTTATGTTCAGATGCACACTAAACGGCACTCTGTCTTGGACAATATCCTTTTTCACCGCCATTTTCCACTGCGACCTAAAGCTACCGGAAGTGTCGGGCGATAGTGAACCAAACTACATACAAATCCAACCCATTTGAGATTTTTTTGCCATTTAAGAAGATTTTTTTTTTGTCTTTTTCGTTGTTATTAGACGCGGAAAATAAATATGCTTCAGCAGAATTGTGAAAGAATTTCCGCGGAAATCCGCGGAAACGCGGAAGAATCCCACCCCTGGGATAAGGATCGACCATGATAGTTCAAAGGTGATGCCAGAACAGCTTGGCGCCTACGGGCGCCAAGCTATTCTGGCATCACCCTTGAACTATCATGGTCGATCTGTGTCCTGCGCTGCAATGCGGTCTTGAGAGGACAGGGGCAAAATTTAAGGATTTTGGTGTTGGGGTAGAATGAGTTAAAGTTTACCATGGACGACGGACGGACGACCAGTGGCCCAGAACATAAACTCACTTTTGCTTCGCACGCACGCCAGCCAATAAAATGAAGATGATCATAGAATCACTTTACTTACCAGTTTGTAATTGGGAGCATTCCGCTGCCGTCCATGCACCCTCCTACCAGACGCACCCTCTGTGGCAGAGGCTGGGGGGCCATGATTCTGCAGCATAGATCCCGATGGGTTTGGACATCCTGCTGCCATCCGGCGCTGGGTGTGTGCAGAAAGTCCTGAGCCGGTGTGACCAAAACGGTGTTGCTGAGAACATGTCCAATACAACCATGTAAACCAACTGACATTTTGAATCAGATTGATTGTACATTGCTCTCTCTCTCTCTCTCTCTCTCTCTCTCTCTCTCTCTCTCTCTCTCCCTCTCTCTCCCCCCCCCCCCCCTTATTTTTTGAGTTACCCTTGAAGACGGTTTCACAACTACCTACTCTCCACTTATACCAATATTCTCTTACTGAATTTGATTCTTTGCTTTGTTTTCATGACTTATTACTTGTTGTGTACCGTGCTAAATGCTGGGGTTTTTTTCCCGGGGTCCTCCCGTTTTTCCCCGAGGTAGTCCTCAACTTGAAGGTGATATAAAGTTTGCCTTCGGGTTGGTGTTTAGCAGGCTTTGTGTATTAGACACTCAGCCTACTTCGTGCCCAAGGGTACTCCCCATTCGTTCTCTCTCTCTTTCTCTCTCTCCGTCTCGCTCTCTCTCTCTCTCTCTCTCTCTCTCTCTCTCTCTCTCTCTCTCTTTCTCTCTCTCTCTCTCTCTCTCTCTCTCTCTCTCTCTCTCTCTCTCTCTCTCTCTCTCTCTCTCTCTGGCCTCATCTACACGCCTTTTCTTTCGCTCGCTCCTGCACGTGCTTGCACACACTCTTGTCTCTCGTGTTCAGGTTCTTTCCGAGTCTCTCTCTTACGCGATTTTTCGTTGACGTCATTTTTACTTTTTCCGCACTTTTGTTCTTCCTTTTCTTTTATTTTACGTCACCTCCTTCAGTTGCCACATTCCTTCTGCCATTGAAGATAAGTAGCGGCTAATCTCTATGTTTGTTTGTTTGTCTATTTTGACAAAGGGTATTTACCCGAAATATTAATAAATTGTGTTGTACCCGTCTTTTCTAAGCGTGTTTCTTTCTCCGTTGGGTACTTCATTGCTTAACGTCCCGACAGCCACAAGGCTTTCTCAGGACGTGCCTGCACTGCTTGTGAAAAAACCCCACCTAAACAGAACATTGCCATGTATGTCGCCTGCCGGTCAAATACGTTAACTCATTCTACCCCAACACCAAAATCCTTAAATTTTGCCCCTGTCCTCTCAAGACTGCATTGCAGTGCAGGGCACAGATCGACCATGATAGTTCAAGGGAGATGCCAGAATAGCTTGGCGCCCGTAGGCGCCAAGCTATTCTGGCATCACCCTTGAACTATCATGGTGGATCCTTATCCTGCCGTGGTGTGTCTGGGGTAGAATGAGTTAAATAAACCTAACACATGGGGCCAAGACATAAAGCTAAGACCATTTAGCAACACACATCCAATATCAAGAGCTACAGGCAGTGCAGACAGTAGGGAGAGTTTTAAAAAGGCAAATACAGGTGAATGGACAAGCCCCAGAATAGAGAGAAAAACCCACCCTGTGGGGCTGACCAGGGTGACCCTGAGAACTAAAAACTGGCAATACAGTAAAAAGCGACACTTCAGTTGCACATTCCTAAAGACCTGTTTGTGGACGTTTGTTCTTCGAATCGCGAGGCAGTTTTGCGAACGAGGATTGAAATCTGGCTCGATTTTTTTTTTTTTTAAAAGTCAACTGATACTGTGCATGCATGTGGCAAGTTAACACATGTCAGAAAAAAAAGAAGAAACAAAATCGCGTGGCAGATTGACCTTGTAATGGGGTTATTGAACGAATTCCTTTCATTGAAGAAGAAAGCTTTTGTTAAAATCGTGGGGTTCTATTATCATTTACTACAAGACTCAACGGTCAGAGCGGCCGAGAGGCCGAAGACACGTTTGAAGCAGACGCCTTATTTTTCTGGGCCAAACGGGTATCGGGGATTGGAGGCATCTCTCAGTTAAATAACTGCACTGAACAAGTACATTTGGACGTGCTCTTAACTAAGAAATATTGCATAAAGTACCTCTGCAAACGCGAAAGAATGGCCGGTGTGACCGTTGGAGACGAAAGACGTTTAAGCAAGGGAAACAACTCCGTTCATCGGTGTTGGGCTAACCAATCAGCGATCAGCAAATTGATCTGAAAACACTCCGGCCGCTTCCGTGTCCACACACAGGCCCAGGGCATCCCTGAAACACAACCATGAAGTAAATCTGTTAAAATGGGGACATCGTATTTTGATATTTTTTTTCTGACTTTTGAATGAAAGATAATACAGAAACAACCCTCAGAAAAAATGGGTGTCTGACTTGGTCACCCAGAATTTCACACACACCCAGTTTGCATAAGGATGGTAAAGAAAGTAACCCATTTCAGTGATTTGGTGTACGCGCGCGCGCGCGCACACACACACACACACACACACACACACACACACACACACACACACACACACACACACACACACACATCGATTTTATTTGTGGGTGAAAGTAATCAGTTAGCCTGACACTGTAAACACAGCCAGCAATAGAGAGCGCTGAGCAGCACTGCCATCCTGCTACGATGAGGCAAGATGGACTAAAATGGCTCGGATAAGTGTGCTAAGTTTTTTTTCTTTTAAAGCAACACCAATAACAAAAACACCTACCCGGTTCTGCAGGCACTGATAGCTTCTGTGACCTGTGCTTGCTGATGGCATGCTCATTTTCCACGTACAGTTTGTGTGGATCGGTGCGTTCTTGTAGATCTGCGACCGATGATATACGGACCCAAATTGAACGGAATCACTGCCATTGGCGTGATAAATACAAACAGCATCAATGAAACTTGACGCAAACTTGCTTTGACATAGCTTTGTATCCTGGCATAAATGTAGGCTTGTACAATTTGCAACGCATTCACTCGAATCACGAGCGCTAACGTTCGCCCTTATTGTCCAAGGGACAGGAAAGCTTGTGGGACCCAGGCAACAATTGCTAGGGGGGCGTGGCTTTTGTGGCGCGTGCTCGGTGAGGTCCATAGTGACCCGGCTGTAGACACACTTATTTTAAGCCATTTTAATGTGATAAAAACAGGAACTGAATCTCTGAACAGCAAACAGTAAACCTCTGCTTTGTGGTTTGCTTTTAAACTGTGCTAAAATTGTGCTATTGTTAAAAACATTGACTGTATCGGTGACATTCGCATAATTCATGTCGGTGTGTTCTGAATGGATTACCGATTTCACATGGTCTACCAAACCGGCTTTAGCATGACTCAGGTATGTGGTTTCCGGCCGAAGATTTTAGCATGGGATATGCCAGTTAAGACATCTGTTGACAGCACTGACTTTGTCTGAACTTTCCAGCAACTCTTGTTTTTGAACAGTGATTCGATAAAAAGTATGATAAACTAACGAAAGGCTGCGTCTAATCCGCCTCCTACTACTACTTTGAGCCCGGGGCCAGTGCATGAAAAACATCCACGCAGATTACCCCAGCATGTTTGCTCACAAACCAGATAGGTGAGGCTAGCGCTGGCAGAATTGTCAGCATGTTTGGTGTCCAAAGATAGTGCAATTTTTCCTCTACTAGAGGCGGACGACTTATGTTCAAGTAATTGCTCAAAACTGCAGATTAATTAATTCCGGTTTAAAGACAACATCTGTAATTCATATCCTATTCGGCGATGTATGCAGCACTGAGATGCTAAGAGATAGTCGGAGAAAAGCGAAGTAGTACTGTGAACGAAGACAGCTGCTGCGCTATTCTTATCCCCAGCTAAAGCGAGATCGCACAGCTGGTGACTCATCAGTAATGATATTTAGCGCGCTGATGGTAAGGACATAGACAATATACAGAGGTCTGTATATTGTCTCTGGTAAGGAGAAGGAGGCTGCCTCGCTATCTCAGTGCTCTCACGAAGCCGATCTGACAAATTTCAGTCCAGGGAGTGCCGGCCGCCAGCACAGCTGCCGAAATAAAGAGCATACGACTAAACTGCCGTGAAACTGTTAGTTAGTTATTGGGGTTTTATAACGCCGAGCAATTTTTTATTTAAAATTTTTTTTTTTTTTTTTTTTAAACCGTTTGATGTCGGTAGCGCTTCAATTTTGTCGCGATGATTCCTGCAGGAATCATCGCGACAAAACGCGCTACCGACAGCCACAGGGTTAAAGGTTAGTAAAAAATTTCACTGCGTAATGTGTGTTCCCAACAGTATTTGCCTGCATACGTTTTGAATGGAGGGTTTTCAAGTAGCCTAATAATAATGTTTTGCAAATTGACTCAGCAATTCGTAAAATATTAACTGTCTGCTCCAATTTAAAACAAGACTGAATGCCGTCAAACAGCTCCATGGCAGATACACCATACACACTACAACTCATTCAGCCACACCACAGCAAGACATGGATCGAGAATGATAGTTCAAGGGTGGTGCCTGAATAGCTTGGCGCCTGTGGGCGCCAAGCTATTCTGGCACCACCCTTGAACTAACAGGCTCGATCTGTCTCTAGAATTGCAATACGGTCCTTCGGAAGGCAATTTCAAACTTTGGGGATTTCGGTTCTGGGGTAGAACGTGTTAACAACAATGAAATTGTACTGTTTGTTGTTGCCTTCTGGGTGTGAGATTCATCTCAGTTCATAAAACTTAACTGCAAGGTGAACACTCAGACATTCATGTCTCATGGCTCGGAAAATCAAATGACTTTCTTCTGGAGTACATGCACCTAGACTGCCTGTGTACAATGTACATGCACCTAGACTGCCCGTGCACAATGTAAATACGTGTCCTGATGCAAAACTCGCCTTGATTTCCTTTTTCCTGTCCAAATGTATTTTGCCATTTCAGAAAGTGCTCGGTGTCATCGTTTTGAGGTCAGATTCATACATTGCATCCATTCAGTTATGGACCCTTATGCTATAACTTTACAATTTTACACATGCAATTATTTTAGTAGTTTAGTCTTAGCCTATTGTTTATAATGTATACTAGTGAGTTTAGGTTGTTTGTGTGTATGTATGCGGAAGAGTATGGGGTGGGGTGGAGGTGGGGGTCGGGGGGGGGGGAGGGTGAAGGGTGTTGCGGATGACGTGAACAAGTAACTTTTACTCTTGTTTCTATTGTGTATGTTATACCGCTGCGCCGAAATTTCTCCTCGGGGATAATAAAGTATTATTGTATTGTATTGTATTGTATTGTACTGTATTGTACTGTATTGTATTGTATTGTATTGTATTGTATTGTATTTTTGTTGATTCTGATGTCAGTCCTACGAAGTATTAGGAGTCGTCAGGCTGGCCTATAAGTTTGCCTTATGACGAGTGGTGTTAGTCGCATATGAAGGGATACACCAGAATTTAAAGTATATTTACTAGGGCTTTAACAAAACTTCGTTTCCCGTGAAATATTTCTTTGTTCAAATTGGTTCTTGGTCACAATGTTTAACTCATTCCGCCCGGACACACCATAGCAAGACATGGATCGAAAATGATATTTCAAGGGTATTGGCAGAATAGCTTGGCGCCCATAGGCGCCAAGCTATTCTGGCACCACCCTTGAACTATCATGTTCGATCTGTCTCTAGAACTGTAATACAGTGCTTCAGAGGGCAACTGTAAAATTTGGGGATTTCGGTCCTCTGGTAAGGCCAATAGTACGTAATATCTCTTAATAAATTGTGTTGTAACTGTCATTTCTATGAGTGTTTCTTTTTCCGTTGAGTTCTTCTCTGTAGTGTACATATTTAGCAGTTCTGCATTGTTTATCTTACAAGCATGCTGCAGAAAATGAGGCATATATGTCTATTTTGTGAGCTTGAATGTTGTAAAATTGAAGATTTTTCCGCTCTTTTTTTCCTGTGCTGCGCAAATGTGTCGGTAACGCTTTTCGTCGTGATGATTCCTACAGGATGTCAGGCTGTTGTTATTCCTACAGGAATCATCGCGACAAAAAAAAGCGCTATCGCCAATAAGGACAATAACGACAACGCTGTTACTGGTACATATTAACGTGGCTTGTGAAAAGATGGATAGGAAAGTTCTAGTTAAGGCATGTGACAGGTTCAGGGCCATCAAAACACAAGACACACATAGCTTTGTTTCCTTATGTTTGGGAAACCAGAGCACAGTGGGGTGCAGAGGGAAGAAAGTGTCTCGATAACGTGTCTGTGTGCAAAAGATATGACAAGCAACACCGTAATCAATCAATCAATCAATCAATCAATCAATCAATCAATCAATCAATCAATCAATCAATCAATCAATCAATCAATCAATCAATCAATCAATCAATCAATCAGTCAGTCAGTCAGTCAGTCAGTCAGTCAGTCAGTCAGTCAGTCAGTCAGTCAGTCAGTCAGTGAATGAATGAATGAATGAATGAATGAATGAATCAGTCCATCCATCCATCCATCCATCCATCCATCAATCTTATACTTTTTCATCCTATTACACAATTGCTTGAAATGAATTTGACTGCGATAGTTCAAGCGTGGTGCCAGAATAGCTTGGCGCCTCAGGCGCCAAACTATTCTGGCACCACCCTTGAACGCGAATGGTTGATGAATCTCCTAATCTGTAATGTAACCTTCCTGGGACAATAAGCAAATTTTAAACATTCAGCCTCAGACTGTAATAGGTTAACATACAAAAAGTAAGGGAGTGAACCCGCCCGAAGGAGACAGGTGTCTCCCTTGTCAACAACGTTTGCTTGTAGTTTTGCTGTGTGACGCTGAGTTGTTATTGAAACGTTTCAGGATGAATTAAGTTCAGTAAATAGTTAAGTTTAATTTCCGTGTTTCAGCTTTTCTTGAATGACATGACTGTAACCATAAAGAGCGACACAGGAAGTAAGAATCAACAGAACATTGTATAGGGGGAGCACAATACACTATTTGAGGGTTATGTTAACTCATTCGAGACGTGCCGCCTACGGATACGCGTCGAACCGACGCGTATCCGTAGGCGGCACGTCTCGAATGAGTTAACGGCACGCCAAAACGGAAGCTACATTTGCCACACGTGATCAGCAAATTTGCAACATGCTGTGATATAGGAAGGTTCACCCTTTGAATGTGGGTAGCCACTTTTGTCGCGATGATCCCTGCAGGAATCATTGCGACAAACGTCGCTGCCGACAACCAATGAGTTAAAAGTGGGGAGAACAAACTATGGTCAAAGGCTGTTTCCTTCAAAACGCTGTCTGCCCTCTGAAAGCTAAAGACAGGAAGTCCGTTTTTGTGAAAAGCCAGATTTTCACTGTAATACAATGAAAATCTCGCTTTTCACAAAAATGGACTTGTATGTCATTTGCCTTCACAGCGCGGAGGTAATGGGGTATTACATTGTCAGCGGCATCATTCAATGTTAGCCACACAGACAGTTACATCTCTTGATCATTCTTCCATGCACCAAGGCAGGAAACGTTTCCCAAGTATAGGTCGTTTGACAACGGAGCGCACAACGTTTATCGCATATATCTCCGTAAAGAGCCACTTCTCTATTAGCATTCTTAGAACGAATATCATTCAGTGACAGTTGACCTAATACGATTTACTTTTAAGAATTGGCCGAGTTTTCAAACCTGAAACAAAGGAGGCATACATGAAGTTTGCATGCTTGACCTCGACATTGAAATCTGCCGGGGCTCTATTTAGGGTTTTGAAAATGGCTTCTTTTGACCAATTGTTTTTACAAGTGTATAGAAAATTCGACAAATCATAGGAGTTCCATATTAGGTCAGTTGGCACTAAATGATATTTGTTCTTAAAGTGGTACAGAAACGGGTATTTCTTTGTTGGGATATTTGGCAATAAACGTAAGTTCCGATGTCAAACGGTCTACATAATAAGTAACTGCCAACCAACCGCCCCTCACCATTGCAGCGATATGGGTTTATCATTCGGAATACACCAGTGTGTGAAATAAGTTGACTAAAATAGTTCAAGGGTAGTGCCAGAATAGCTTGGCGCCTCTAGGCGCCAAGCTATTCTGGCACCACCCTTGAACTAAAGCCGTTGGTCTATGTCCTTATCTGTAAGTACTATAATGTAGCTTGCATATATATGGCAGTGTACACATTTGAAGCTTTTAGCTTCAGTATGATATGAGTTAGCTGAAACAGAGCCCTTAGGACTGTGAAGGGCAGGTACTGACTTGCAAATTACGTGTAATTCGACCCAAACAGCCAGCCCACCACAATTAACACGTTGGCTGTCCGAAGCGGTTTTAGTCGAAGTGATTCCTGCAGGAATCACTTCGACTAAAACCGCTACCGACAGCCAAAAGGTTAAGCCACACATTACGTGAACTCGATATCCATAAAAAGAAGGTTCATAACTTCGGGGTTTAAAGCGATCTGCTCCAGGGCAGACTTCGATTGATACTACTACTACTACTACTACTACTACTACTACTACTACTACTACTAATTCTACTAAAACAATAATAATAATAATAATAATAATAATAATAATAATAATAATAAAGGAGATTTGTTAAGCACTTATTCTAAAAGTAGCTCTAAGCGTTGATACAATGAATAAACTAAAAGCTAACACACACACACACACACACACACACACACACACACACACACACACACACACACACACAAATACACGCGCGCACACAAACACACACACACATGCGCGCGCGCGCACACACACACACACACACACACACACACACACACACACACACACACACACGTATGTGTATAAACTGTGCTCAACATCGCACACCAACAACCACGTTATGTAGCTGGGTTCTGGCTTGGCCGTATACACAAAGTTTTATGACACAGGTCTATATTTTTTTGTTTTTGTCACTCATTCCCTTGTGTATTTTGAACACGTTTTTGCTTGTAATAAGCCAGATACTGCTCTCGTCAGCGGACCGACCTGACCACATTGGTGATAACACCGAACCGTCTTTTCTTTTGTTGTGACTGTTCTGTGGATTTATATTTGTTAGCGTCACTCTCTCTTGTTTTCCGGCGATTCCTTGCCTTTTTCGGAGTGCGAGTAGGACTGTTGTTTGTTGTTGTTTTGCTTTCGGCGTGTTTGGCCGTGTTGAGTCATCACCGCCGCCTGCCTGTGGCTCCGTGCGTCTGCCTCACCTGTGTTCTTTTTCTTCCTCGTTTTCTGTTGTTGAAATTATGTGCTTCATTGCGTTGAAGTGATGCTTGTTACTCAGGTTGGGTGTGTTCGTTTTTGATATAGTATTTTTTTTGTTCCGTCCAAGTATTTCCATCTCCCGTTGGTTAGGTCAAACGAGTACAGGTTTTGGTTGTATTTGCCTTTTGCGAATAGTTCGAAGAGGTTCGTAAAATGATTGCGGGCCGCGTTGTCTCTGCAGAGACCTCTCAAGTCCGCCCATTCCATGAACACAGTTGCCGGGTTTAACCCATTGCTGAAGATGAAGCCGGCCGGCTGCGAGGAGGATTCTTCCCCAGTGTTTGACATTTTTGGTCCACATATACTTTCGTATTGGCCCAGTATGTTACGGGACCCTGACTGCAACAGCCTCTTCGCAACACCTCCAATGATAGCCTACAAAAGGCATAAAAATCTGGGAGACATGTTAATCTCGTCTAAACTAAAACCAGTCGAAACCAACTTGACTCACTGAGGGGGAGAAGAAAGAGAAAGAAGGGGGAAAGGAAGGAGGAGGAGGAGGAAAAAAACCCCAAAAAAACAACTGTGGTCGCAATGATCAGAAACGTGAATTTGAAACGAAATTACCTAAAAAGCAACAACAAATAAAAACAACAAACAAAAAAGAGGACACTACGCTCGAAAGCTAAACAATCAACGACGAACCGCCAGCCTAACAACAGGCACGCGCGTAGCGCGCTGTGCGGGACCACGTGACCGGACCAAACCGCGAGCCGCCACTAAAATCACTTGACGCGACAGTAGCCATACACGTCACTTGAACTACTACAGACCGGCGAGAAGGTCGTAGTAGGAGCTATAGCCTCGCCACAAGCTGTGCACTGGCATAAACCAGAATGCCGTGGTTAGAGGAATCCAACAACGAACTGAAATCGCACCAAACATATTGGTGACGTACAACAGCCTGGCACTAAACAACCCAAAACGCCACGATAAAAACATTGCTGCGAAAACGCAATGAAGGTAACATAAGGCGGCGAGGGAATCGCACCGTTGGTCACGCACAATAACCTAGCTCTGGTAAACCGCCCACAGTGCTTTGAATTACTCCACGGGGAAACGCAATGAACCCGGCGACCAACTCACAATGAACGGACAACAAATACCGTCAAACAACAAATCCACAGATATTCCTTTGAACAGAAGCAATCCAGACCAAAAAGGTGACTGCCAAGCGTGTAAAATGCAAAGAAGTACCCAACAGAGAAAGAAACACGCTTAGAAAAGACGGGTACAACACAATTTATTAATATTTCGGGTAAATACCCTTTGTCAAAATAGACAGACAAACAAACAAACAAACAGAGAGATTAGCCGCTACTTATCTTCATTCGCAGAAGAAATGTGGCAACTTCTCTGTTGGGTACTTCTTTGAACAGAAGGACGAATGTGATAACTAAACCACACCTCTGTGGTCAGGTTTGGTCCGCTGACGAGAGCAGTACCTGGGTTTTTAAAGTGAAACATGTTCGAAATACACAAAGGATGAGTGACTACAACAAAATCCACTGTCCCCTTCTCCCCTCATGTAAAAAATCTGTGTGTCACACTTGATAGTAACCTGTCCATGCGCCTTCATGTGAACAACGTTTGCAGATCCGCCTATACTGAACTGCGACGTATTGCTTCAGTCCGCCACTATCTGACACCTGAAGCAACTAAAGTACTTGTCTGCGCTTTTGTTTTGTCTAAATTAGACTACTGCAATGCTCTTTTGGCTGGCTGTTCCCAGTGTCTGATTGGCAAACTCCAGAAAATTCAAAACTCAGCTGCTAGGTTGATTCTTAGAGTCCCTAGATCAGATCATATCACACCCCATCTGTCTGCTCTTCACTGGTTACCTGTAACAGCTAGGATACAGTACAAAATTTCATGCATGACTGCCAGTTGTATTACCTGTTCCTGCCCATACTACCTTGCCTCTCTTCTCCAGCTGTATACGCCCTCAAGACAGAATTTGCGCTCTGCTGCCGACTCTCGAGTTTTACGTATCCCTCTTGTCAAAACAAAGTCGTTTGGTGAGAGGTCATTCAGATACCAAAGCCCAGTTGTTTGGAATGACCTCCCACGCGAATTGACTGATACGTGGATTCGAGAGAGGCATTCAAGCGAGCCCTAAAGACCCATATTTTTTTCTGTCAGCTACAAATGACTTTGTCACACACCTGTCATGTTAATGTCATCTCTATCTATGTTAAAAGTAGTGTGTGTGTGAGTGTGTGTGTGAATGCCAGTATGAGTCCATAAGCGTAGCACTTTTGAATGGTGACTTTATAGCTTGTTTACAGTATGCGTTGTATTTTTTTTTTTGTACTTTTTGTAAATTGCATTTTTGTAATTAGTTATTTTGTACATTAGTTTTTGTTAAGCGCCTAGAGCTCTAATCTGAGGTTAGGCGCTATACAAGTACTCATTATTATTATTATTATTATTATTAAATCGAGACCTGTGTCACAAAACTTTGTGTATACGGCCAAGCCAGAATCAGGCTGAAACATTCTTGTGTGCGATCTGAGCACCGTTTTTTCCCACACGTTCTGCATCAATAGCTGCGAAAGAGTCGTGTAGCGTTGCCACCGGCAACGCTACACAACACTTTCGCAGCTATTCATCCGGGGTGGATGAGCTATGCAACGTTCATTCCATGCCTGTGAGTTGTCCTACATAAGAATCCTACTGCCGAACAGCGGGTGATGAGCGGTTTGTTTGTGTGCGTGCAAATGTTAACGCCTACCATTGGCGGCGGGACGAAAACCTGGAGTAGACCGGTCTCACAAGGGCGGTCTTACGTTTCTGAACAGGTAAGGCGTTTCTGCTGTATGCTATGATATGAAAGAGTGCATGTCTATTTTCCAGGTGTGCGTTATGACAAATAGTAGTCATACAGAAAAATATTTCTTCGCGAAGATGTTTGGAAAAAAACCGTTGTGCGCTCCGATGTCAAACGGCATATGATTATCTGCGAACCAACCGTCCCTCATCATGCAGCGATATGTTATTGCGCAGAACTAAGTTAGCTCAAACAGTTAGTTAGTTATTGGGGTTTAACGTTGAGCATTTTTTAATTTTTTTTTATTTTTATTTTTATTTTGTACCGTTTGGGTGTCGGTAGCGCTTAGTTTTCACGATGATTCCTGCATGAATCATCGCTACAAAACGAGCTACCGACAGCCACAGGGTTAACGGTTAGTAAAGAATTTTGCTGCGTAATGTGTGTTCCCAACAGTATTTGCCTGCATATGTTTTGAATGGAGATTTTACAAGTAGCCTAATAATATGTTTTGCAAATTGACTCAGCAATTCGTAAAATATTAACTGCCTTCTTCAATTTACTAGAAATGGTCGCGGTTGTTTTCTCAGTTAAAGTTTGTCCTTTAAATGCGACACAAGTTATCGAAATATCTACAGGTATGGCGACGCACGGAACCTTAAAACAAGAATGCCGTCAAACAGCTCCACTGCAGATACACCACCGATACACACTATAACTCATTCAACCCTGACACACCACAGCAAGATATGCATCGAGATTGATAGTTCAAGGGTGGTGCCTGAATAGCTTGGCGCCTGTGGGCGCCATGCTATTCTGGCACCACCCTTGAACTAACAGGCTCGATCTGTCTCTAGAATTGCAATACGGTCCTTCGGAAGGCAATTTCAAAATGTGGGGATTTCGGTTCTGGGGTAGAACGTGTTAACAAAAACGAAATTGTACTGTTTGTTGTTGCCTTCTGGGTGTGAGATTCATCTCAGTTCATAAAACTTAACTGCAAGGTGAACACTCAGACATTCATGTCTCATGGCTCGGAAAATCAAATGACTTTCTTCTGGAGTACATGCACCTAGACTGCCCGTGTACAATGTAAAGACGTGTTCTGATGCAAAACTCGCCTTGATTTCCTTTCTCCTGTCGAAATGTATTTTGCCATTACAGAAAGTGCTCTGTGTCATCGTTTTGAGGTCAGATTCATACATTGCATCCGCTATGCTATAACTTTACAACTTTGCACATGCAATTATTTTAGTAGTTTAGTCTTAGCATATTGTTTATACTGTATACTAGTGAGTTTAGGTTGTTTGTGTGTATGTATGCGGAAGGGTATGGGGGGAAAGGGGTGGTGGGGGGGGGGGGGGGTGAGGGGTCGGGGGGGAGGGGGGAAGGGTGCAGCGAATGACGTGAACATTTAACTTTTACTCTTGTTTCTGTGTACGTTATACCGCTGCGCCAAAATTTCCCCTGGGGATAATAAAGTATTATTGTATTGTCTTGTGTTGTATTGTATTGTATTGTATTGTATTGTATTGTATTGTATTTTTGTTGATTCTGATGTCAGTCCTACGAAGTATTAGGAGTCGTCAGGCTGGCCTATAAGTTTGCCTTATGACGAATGGTGTTAGTCGCATATGAAGGGATACACCAGAATTTAAAGTATATTTACTAGGGCTTTAACAAAGCTTCGTTTCCCGTTAAATATTTTCTTGTTCAACTTGATTCTTGGTCACAATGTTTAACTCATTCAGCCCGGACACACCATAGCAAGACATGGATCGAACATGATAGTTCAAGGGTGTGGCCAGAATAGTTTGGCGCCCATTGGCGCCAAGCTATTCTGGCACCACCCTTGAACTATCATGTTACGATCTGTCTCTAGAACTGTAATACAGTGCTTCAGAGGGCAACTTTGAAATTTGGCGATTTCGGTCCTCTGGTAGAATGTGTTAAAGCGAGTTTTTCCAGGCCAATAGTACGTAATATCTCTTAATAAATTGTGTTGTAACTGTCATTTCTAGGCGTGTTTCTTTCTCTGTTGGGTTCTTGTCTGTAGTGTACATACTTAGCAGTTCTGCATTGTTTAATATCTCTTTTGTAAATGTTCGTAGTTTGCCTTACAAGCATGCTGCAGAAAATGACGCATATATGTCTAATTTTGTGAGCTTGAATGTTGTAAAATGGAAGATTTTTTTCTGCTCTGTTTTCCTGTGCTGCGCTGGAGAGTTCCCCGTTTCACAAATGTGCCGGTAGGACATTTTGTCGCGATGATTCCTATATATATATATGCACACACACACATATTTATACATAAACCATATATACGTAATTACCTTACAAGTCAAGTTACACAATCACATACCAAAAAGTATAGAAAAAATATTAGCACATAAGTATGTACCCCCTCCCCACCCCACCCACGATCCTATTAACCCCCCCTCCCCCCTCCCCGCCCCACTCTCTTAGAACACACACCGCTCGAACACACAACAAACGACAAGCAAAGTTTACATAGGTCTGAACAGTCGCGCTGGACAAACACAAATGTGACCGCCTGGGCATACTTTCCTCAGTGCTATAGATAGCACTGATGGATGCATGCACAAGGGAATCCAGCTAGGCCACCCTTGCTACCTTGAGCCAACCCTGGATGCCTTAGTGAGATGCTTGGCAGTGTCAGAAGCCGTCTGCACACTACCGCCAATGGTGAGGCTGCAGCCAGTGCCTTGAACACTGTAACAGCATTACATTTCGCCAAAAAGTGTAACATAGTGAGACCACATAATTATGACAAAACTTGTTGCTCTGACCTGTAATTCCAAATCGGTACTTCTCACATAGATAGCGACTCTTCATAATTCTAACAAAGTGCCTTAAATTAGGCAGGTTGTTTTTTCTAATCTACATTTGTAAACATAGAACTTAGCAACTAATATTATGAGGTCTAAGACAGTGTCTGACCCAAAGTGCGTAGCTGTGCCAAAGACAATAAGACTTTTTGTGAGCTCAAAATTAGTGCAGTTTACACAGTTGTCTCGCAACCATTGTCCCATGTCAGACCAGAATATCTGTACATACAAGCAGTCCCAGAACAGGTGGGAAAGAGTTTCGTCCTCATTCTTACAAAAGGTGCAAATTGCAGATTCAGACAATTTACGCAGAAATAGAAATCGCTTTGTGGGCAACAACCGATGCAATAACCTTAGCTGGAACCATTTTAGTTGGGAGTCTGGTGTGGTTTTGAAGGGTTTTGAAAAATACATTTCCAGCTTGGTATGACGTCAATATCAAAACATTGAGACCATTTTTGAATACAAATAGGCCTTGACTTTGATCTGACCAATGTTAAATATATGGTTTTACAACCCTGCAAGATAGTGTTCCAGGCCTTATTGCCGGTACTATTTCCTTCCTTAACTGTCACTGCTGCTAATAAGGTTAAGTAGGCCCTGACAGCATTGGCTATACCAGAGTACATCAAGAAATGTGTAGACACATCAGGGAACAGCAACTTGAATGACTCGAAAGACAACAGAGAGCCCAATCAGATCAGATCCCCAATAACCAAAATTCCTTTTTCTCTCCATTCGGTGATATGAACCGTTTTCCTGTCTCTAATAATGTTCTTGTTATAATGAATACGTTCTGAGAGCACTTCATCAGAATTTTCAGGTACACACTTGTTACAAACAATCTTGTAATGTTTGGCAACATCGGCCCAGAAGCAGTTTTCACAATGAAGCATTAAAACGTTTGCATATTCACCACCAAACACCTGCATGTTACTAAACATAGGATAGCAGCTGACCAGAATCCGACGTACCAATGAGTCACATGATACACCAAAGACCCTTCTAAGCAAACTGACCTTCATAGACGTCAAAAATGAATAAACATTTAACATTCGCAAGCCACCTTCATTTTTTGCTGAACAGACAACAGCTTTATTTATTTTTGCTCTCTTTCCATCCCATAAGAATGTAAACAGCATTTTTTCAAGGTCAGTCAAAAACTGTGCGGGAGGATCTGGGAGGTTCATAAAAAGATGGACAATCTTTGACACTGCAATTGTTTTGATCACCGTAATTTTACCTAATGGTGTAAGTTGACGCTTAGACCAAACATACAAAACTCTCTGAATTTCAGCAAGTTTGCCCTCGTAATTAATAGCAGTTATAATATTAATGTTTGTGGAGAGCTTTATACCAAGAACCTTAAAAATCCTAGGGTCCCAGACGAAGTTGAATTCGGGCATGAATCGAATGTGTGAATTCCTCATAGGTCCAAGCCAGACCACCTGCGTTTTATCCATATTCATCTTGAGACCTGAGATAGATGCAAAGTATTGTAGACTGTGGATGCTTTCTTTGAAAGACCTTTTGCTTCCATTTAAAAACAATGGTGTCATCTGCAAACTGGGACAGAAGTAAGTATATATCTTTAACTTTTAACCCACTTATATTTTCATTCTGGCGTAGAATAGAGGCCAGAATTTCCGCGCAGATTAAGTAAATGTACGGAGAGCTTGGGTCGCCTTGACGACATCCTCTTTCTACTGGAAACCACCCAGAATAGCGACCATTAACAGAGACATAGGCCTTAATATCACAGTAAAATGTTTTAATCCATCTCTTCATATCTGGACCAAAGTTGAAAAAGTCAAGACATTTTTCCCAAAAGGACCAGGCGACCGAGTCAAATGCTTTCTCAAAGTCTATGAAAACCAGTTGACCTGGCACCTGGTTTACATGAGTGTAAAAAAGTACATCGTAAAGAAGCCGTATGTTCTCACCAATATATCTGCCCTTCAAAAAGCCTTTTTGGTCTTGGTGTATAATAGAGAGTAGAACCAGTTTCAGACGTTCTGCTATGCAAGCGGAGGCTATTTTATAACTAGTATTTAAAAGAGTAATGGGTCTCCAGTTTTTCAAAAATTTCTTATCCTTTCCCTCTTTGGGTATACAAGTGATCACCGCTTGCTTTTGTGTTACTGACAGCTGGCCATGCTGAAAACCATAATTTATAGATCTCACCAGAAAATGACCAATATCAGCCCAAAAGAATTAAAAAAATTCGGTGGTAAAACAATCTGAACCTGGAGATTTATTGTTACACATTCTTTTCAATGATTTTAATGCCTCCTCCATCAATATGGGGCCTTCAATAGACATCTTCGCATCATCAGACAACGAGGGTGCAGAAACAGTGGAGGAGAGGTCAACCTCAACTAACTCTGCTTCCCTCGAAGCGTACAATTGCTCATAAAACGCTTGAGTTTCTTTTACAATAGCATCCACGTTATTTATCACTTCTCCGTTATCATTCTCTAAGTAGTTCATTGATTTAATAACAAAATTCCTACTTTCCAAGCTACAAAAATATTTTGATGTCTTTTCCCCATCTTGGATCCACTTAGCTCGGGACCGGACAATCATACCCTCTGTCTTTTTCTTGCGTAGTTCCACAAGTTCTGCTTTTTTAGCCTCAAGAAGAGGGATATTATTGTGCTGGATACTACGTTCTAAGTTTTTAATCTCGTTCTTAAGAGAATCTTCTTTTTTAGTTTCTTCCTTTTTCTTGTGGCTAGCATATGAGATGGACTGGCCCCGAGTTTCTAGGAGTATCATCTCAAAAAAAGGTTTGATCACTAATGCAAAATTGTAGGTCATCATTTCTCACATTATCAATAGAATCCATGTTATAAATCAAAAGTCCATATTGCCTCTTCAAGTCCAGAATCAATTTTTTTACCCTTTCTACAAATGACTTGTCCTTAAGAAGTGAAATGTTGAATTTCCAGTAAGTTCTATTTCTCTTAGGAGGCGATGCAAAAAAATCAATAGACACAAGCGAATGATCTGAACGATAACCTGAGTTAATTTTTGCCTTAGTAACCTCTACCATCAAACATTCCGATACAAGGAAATAATCTAATCTGCCTTGTTGAGCAGAGTTAAAGCGACGCCATGTGTACTGTCTAGATGCTGGGTGAAGCACCCTCCATACATCCACTAGGTCATACACCTGCATACATTCAAGCACCTTTTGCATTGATCGAGGGCGGTTAATATTTCTATACCTGTACGTATCCATACTAACATCCAGTAGAACATTCCAGTCACCGCCTACTATTACATATTGATTATCTAGCCTACCTATTTCTTCAGACAGCTTAAAAAAAGATGGGAGAGTCCCCATTACTAGGCCCATACAGGTTAACAATAGTCATCCGCTTACCCTGTATGTCAATATCTAGTACAATATAATCGCCATCATTACTTCTAATCACATTATGTACTTTATACTTAAAGTTATTGTTAAACAGAATTGCAACTCCTTTGCTATTTGTATCATTACCACATAGAAAACATTCAAAACCCCAAATGGCCCTTAGCATGTGTTCATTTTTAGTCTTGAGATGTGTCTCTTGCAAAAAGTAGATAGAAGCCTTTAACTGTCTGAGGTAGTCTAGCACATCTTACCTTTTCTGATACTGGCCAAGACCATTGGCATTAAAGGTACATATTTTTAATGGACTGTCATTGGTAATACTAGCCATACTGGAAATGGAGTTTGTTTCCAGCCGTTACACGCAGCAGTGTGACAATATGGTCAAACCGGCTGACTGTATCATCAGTACTGAATGTGTGGCAGGTGTACACAAAGGCCAATTCAAGTGAGTGGCAAAACGAACCAAGGTGACTGAACAGGTGCAGGGAACAGGAGAAAAAACACATATATTTTACACCAAATGTTCCATACTCTAATAACCCTGTCATATAACAAAGTGTGTGTTCTACGCTCAGCATATAGGAGCAAACCATATACAAAAAATAAAAAAAAACCAAGAAAAACCAAAAAGAAAAAAGGAAAAAAGTTGATATATATGCAAGCAATACCGCTCTCCTCCTTCGGAAGGATATCCAGCTATACAGTATCCATGAGGAATGACACCATTAACAAGCTGTAGTGTTCAGGAATACCTGTAGTTCCCTCCTAGAATAGCAATTACAATATATTTACAAGTCAGTGCTATATCTATACAAAATAAAGGACACATATATATTTGGCCCCTCCAACTCCAAGTAACATGTAAAGAGAAAGGTAATTAGGGGAAAAAGTAAAAGTAAAGTACGAATGAACAAAATTATAAGTCATGCTGTACCCTCCCAACAGAGAGACAAGTGGACTGAACTGCCACCCTGGACTTAAAGGCTTGACCAGTGTCGCAGAGCCGCACGCACTCACCCGCTGGTCAGCCCTGTATATTAATGTTAGCATTTGGTAGTGCTCAACAAGTAACATACCCGCCACATACACATCAACATACATGTCAATGTACACGCACCAATATATACAGGCACACATATGCACTAGTCACAGAAAAAAACAGCAAAAAAACATAAAATTTGTATGCGCGTGTACACCTACATGTGCCCGGTGAATGTGTGTAATACGCACCCACCCGGCACAAGTGCACACACACACACACACACACACACACACACACACACACACACACACACACACACACACACACACACACACACACACACACACACCAAAGCAAGTATGCAAGTGTGTACACATGCTCCTGGCACGCCTGCACAAATACCCTTACATGCACACACACACACACACACACACACACACACACACACACACACACACACACACACACACACACACACACACACCCACACACACACACACCCACACACACCTGCCATACACGCGTAAATACACATGCACATGTACACACTTCTGTGCATGAGAAGAATACATGTACCCTAGTTACAAAAGTACCCATCATATGTGTTCACCCGCACAGCACACCCATGCCGGGTAGATGCGTATGATACGCATCCGCCCGGCACAAATGCACCCGCAAGCACACACACATACCAAAGCATACCAAAGCATGTATGTACAAATCGTCCAGCACATCTGCACAAGCAGACATGCATACCCATGCACATGCACGTGCACATGTAAGCGTACACACATGCAAGCATGTATGCAGGCACACATGTACACACACACACACCTGCTCCAAAGATAAACAGCATAACAACATACATAAGTACCCAGCAGAAAATACCTGGACATACATGCACACGCCCGTACACATGTATGCAGGCGTTATTATGTATACATAATTATATATACATAATTATACACACCTGACCTATAGCACATGCTGCATAAATGATACCCAAAACAACTTGAAGCCACATGACACACTACAATGTTTTTTCATCCATCTCAAAACCACTGTAAAGTATTGCAGAAAGGACGTACATTTTGAGGCATGTCACTGCTCGAGGCATGGACATTCCGGGCCGACCCGGCACACGAATTAACACACACAGAGTGACACCTGTGAATGTACGTTCGCATACCAAAACGATTCGGACTGCCCATGCCGACAATACTGAAATGTACGTACCGTGCCTCTCCAAGAAAAGGGTGTCCAGTCCCTCAGCGTCTCAGTCTCGAACGCCAGATACCAGTGACCTAGAACATTAAGCCATCATGACCACACGAGCCTGGCTACAACACACTCCAACAGAATCATCCTGCCTCACACTCAGGAATAGACCTCGTGCAAACTTATTGACCTATTGGCCAGAGTAGCCGCTCTTACCCAGGTCACGTGTCACGCGGAAGGTTACAGGTTACAGGTGAAAAAACACATGTACACAGAGGGTGGTCACAAAGATTGCAAATCATCCTCTGCCCACATGTAGCCAGCTCCGCGATCGGGTGCACATCGAAACTTAAGCAGTTTAGGCAAAGAGTCCATATACAGCCGATCGCCGGGCTAGCTCAGCGCTGAAGCGTACGTCGTCTTCTCTCCCGTGGTGTTGTGTTTGGTTCACTTCCAATATGCACCTTGTCCGCCAAGTCCGAGATTGAGGCTATACGTACCACCCTGGAGTCGGATTTTCGCTTTACATAGACACTCCCACGTTTTGTCCACGCATCCTGCGCAGCAGGGTGGTCCCAGCACTGGGACAGCAAAGTGTAGTTGCTATGAGTTAAGTCCTCGGTTATGATGTAGGAGGTGTTCTTTAGTTTCCGTCTATGAAAAAGCACTAATTTTGCAGCCTTTCTCGACATGAATCGCACGATCACAGGTCTCGGCCCTCGCTGTTGTTGACCACTTCCCTGTGATCGCTGCTGTAGTTGACGGCGATGGCAGGCCTCAATATCTCCTGGCTGTAGACCGGGCAGCTGTAACTTGTCTTTGAAAATCTGAAGGACTTTCTTTTCGCACTCCTCCACGGTCTCTCTCTCTGCCCCTGGTACCCCCAGTATGCGAACGTTGTTTCTTCGAGTGTACTGTTCCAAGTCGTTCGAACGCTTCTCTGCTACGGAGGCTAAAAACTTCGCATCCGTAGCCAGATTGGTTGCCTCCTCTATTTTCTTTCTACACTGCTCCAATTCAACCTTCAGTGTGTTGCACTATGAACACGTAAAACAACTGAAGTCCAGTGATGGTTTTCTCTAGTGTTTATTTCTGTCTAAAGAGCATTGTCTGGGGTTGGGCAAGACCAACCACAGACTACAATTCGGTCGTTCTCTCACTATTTGCTCTCTCTTCTACTTTCGTCCATCTCTCTCACTCTCCTCTCACTCTCCTCTCGTTGTGTTCCCTCTCTCGTTGTGTGTCTGGTTCTCTCTCTCATTCTGTCCCTCTGTCGTGTCCCCAAGTATGTATATACCCTTGCCCTTATCAATCATCTTCCCACTTAAGACCCGCCCCTCGTTTAGGGCCAGTCACGTTACGTGATTATGGCGTCCCCGCTTGCCTATGGTCCCGTTAATTAGATGCCATCCATTTCCCATATAGTAACAGGTTTCGGAGGGCTGGTCCGTTATCTTGATTAAGGCGGCCCGGCAAGTCCGGTAGTTACATACAGACGCTGACCATATGTTATGTGACCGGAAACTACATCCAGATGCCGGACGTGGAGGCACGCGTCAGTAGTGCAACAAGTGTCTGATTTTCCACTCCTTAACTCGTGTATCTCGCCTCTCAACTCCTCGAATTGCTCATTCACTTTATCTAGCTTTGTAGACATTTCACGTAGCAGTCTCATTAAATCAGCATTAGAAGGGTCACTGACCTGTACGCCGTCGTCACCAGTGGATACGAAGACCGTGGCAGACGAGGCAGACGCCGTAGCAGACGACGCATTCTTGTCCGCAGTCTCCGCCATGCTGTTTCGCCGCGTACTTTGAAAGTGACACTTGATTGATGCCCTGCTGTCCGATGCCTGCTCCGCCTTGCTTTTCTTCTTCCTGGCTTTCTTTAGAAGTGCCGCTTTTCTCTGTCTGGCCGCATGGCTTGGTGTAGACTGATCAAAACTTGAGTCAGTCGTAGTAGATTCAGCCTTCCGTTTAGCCTGGCCGAGCGGCATACCTGTAGAGTTCACTAGGGCCGACCATCAGCATTTTCAGTGTCAGAGATTTACGGTCCAAGATGTCACATTTCAGGGGTAAAAATTATATCCTCCGGATGGTTGAGAAGGCAGGGAATCGATTAGCACATCCTCGTTGTAATTGCTTCGAGAATGAAGTAATTAAAGAGGATCTGCATAAATCAGGAACCCCTGAAAAAATGCGACCTGCCTGTGGCCTGAGCAGTGCTCACCCCCAGATTCAACGGGTTCTCAATGTTTTCTTGCTTCAACGAAACTTTTCCACCCTTCCTTTCACAGTTCTTGTGAGTAGCCGCACGTAACAAAGGGTTTCTATTGCCCCATGTGCGCATCGGTGGAATTCTCCTACGTACAACAGAGAAGACGAGCAGAAAAGCCATACATTTTACGACTTTCAAGACTTCAGTTAGCCTTTTTGTTTATCCTCACAAGCCAGATAGGTGAGGCTATCGTTATTGTACAGCATGCTAACAACAGTTATAAACCATATATTAGGAACTATTAACTCATTCAGCCCGACGGCCGTATTTCTCAAATTTTGGAGGCGTCATCTAATGACTATGCACCAGTTGCAGGAGATGGATCGACCATGATAATTCAAGGGCAGCGCCAGGTTAGCTTGGCGCCGATAGGCGCCAAGCTAACCTGGCACTGCCCTTGAATTATCATGGTGGACCCATCTCCTGCTGTAGTGCGTCAAGGCTGAATGGGTTAACCCTTTACTGCCTGGAGCAGGTACCTTTAACCTCCATGCAACAAAGGGTGATGATGGACGGCCCTATGGGTGAAGTTATGAGGGACGGGGACATCTATTGCCTATGGAGTATAACATGAACATGGATCAGTTCAGGCGCACTGCAACTGTGCCACTTTAGTTTACCAGGACCTTTCTTTTAAAAGAAATGCTTCACACCGATACAGCATTTAAGCCAGGTGAAAGCTTCCTGCACCGTTTGGGGATGTCCTCCCCAGATAGACCAACTTCGAGAACAGCACCACAAATACACAGTTATTCAAATGAGATGCTTTGCAGATAATCCAACTTTGAGGGCACACCACAAGTACACTTCTATTCAAATGAGATGCTTCGCATTTCATTTGAATAGAAGTGCACTTGTGGTGTACTCCCCGAGTATGCCCATCTGAGGAGTACATCCTCAAACGGTGCGGGTTGACCAAAGTATGGTTTCTACCTCCATGCCACGCCACGGCATCATTGCTCCAGTTGCCATAGCAGCTGCACACCGTAAACATAAGCGACCTCCGAAGATTACTGCATTGCACGTGCGCTGATGCAGGTGATCGATAAATGTGGCGTGTCTCGGCTCAGGGGGGAAGGACCTAAATTAAAATAAATTATTACGACACGTGATTTTTCTTGAGGGTGTTTTACCCGTGCGATGTCCGTAAGTTACCCGCGAAACATGTCAGAAAATCGTGACGAGCAAAAATGATTACCCCGTTGTGCCTGCGACCATTGGTACTGTAAAGAAGCACAAGGATGTTACTTCGTCCCTTTGGATTAACAACTAAACATTGTGGTTGATTGGGAAATCGTGACATGACCCACCTTTAAGACCGATCCGCCATGGATGAGAAACTCTACAAGCTTGCTCGTAAGTGGTAATTTGTGCATTTTCAGCCTATGTATATTATCATGTCCGCGTGAAAGACAAAAGACCGCACGCGGCCATTGAACGGATAGGCACGCTTCGTGTGTATCCAATAACCAGGGCTGAATACGCTGAATATTTTAAATAATTACTTTGATGTTTTCGCTTTGTTGTTGGTGAACCGCTGTATTATATTTTGTGATACGGTTGCATGATTCCATTAAAATGTCAGCCCCGCTTCGTCTGTTGCCGTAGTAGGGCTGAAAACGCTGAGTATCGCATTCTGCTCTTTCCTGACAGGCAAAATATCTATTTTGGAAAACAGGGTTTCACTGGAAAATGTAATAAGTTGCGCTGTACTTGACCTTTCTAAATTGTACGGGTGGCTGCCACCAGTACAATTTAGAAAGGACAGATAAAACGCAAGTTATTACATTTTCCAGTGAAACCCTGTTTTAAAACAGACATTCAGATAGAAAAGGACTGCATGAACTTAGAAAAGAACTCAACACATGTGCATTTTACTCGCTTCAATGGCAGTCACCTTGTGTTGAGCTGTCAAAAAGTATCATAAGTACCTCCAGGGATGATGACATATAATACGTCCTATTTACAGAATACACGCCGCGTATCCGGATGCGGCACGTCTGAAATGATTAACTGTGGCGTGCAGCCGGTACACAATAAGGCTATTTGCAATTCGAGATCGCGTGATATGATAGTTATGACTATGTTATGATTTGTTCTGCTGAACCTACAGAAACCTGCTCCGCGCAAGGAAGGGTTAATAGTTCGCAATATATCCTTGATATAATATATGTTGTTATACCGTCATACATTCAAATAATAATAATAATAATAATAATAAAAAGCATTTATTCGCGCTGAATCCCCAGGAATGCGGTAACTCTGCGGCGGCCGTTCTGTTATTTATTCGGTCGTTGTACAGACACATGTTCCCAGTAGGCAAAGGTCCTCGTGCCCACGACGGCCGCAGTGAGTCCGAAGACGTTTTGCTAGTAGTGTTCCTTCCCCCGGAGGGGCGGGACAGGCAGTACTCTAGAACAGTGGAACAAGCACTAAGTCAGAAATTAACACATTCTAACCCAGGACGGAAATTCCAAATTTTCAAGTTGCCCTCTGGAGGACTATATTGCAATTCTAGAGACAGATCGAGCATGATAGTTCAAGGGTGGTGCCAGAATAGCTTGGCGCCTACGGGCGCCAAGCTATTCTGGCACCACCCTTGAACTATCATGCTCGATCCATGTCTTGCTATGGTGTGTCGGGGCTGAATGAGTTAAGCACATCACTTATATACTAACTAAGCCAACCCCAAACGGTCGCGAGAGACATCAAAGCCCCAGTCGGACTATCGGAGAACTGCCAATGACCTATCAGACCAGGAGGTTGGATGGACAGGGTGCACATATTGGAGCGCGCCATGTTGACATCCCTGCGTACAGATGGCACTTCGACACTCTCTCACGCCTATACCCAGACCTTTTCATACACACACATCTGTACCACTAGCCCCTCAAAATAGCCCTTTACTAAGCAATACCTCATTTTTGTAATAGTATGTCTTAAAATAATTCTGCACAAAAGGGTTAACATAAAGCGACCTACTCTATGCAGTAAACGTTAATAGTTCGCAAATCTGCTTTATTTGTGTTCATATTGTGTCTGACAATAATTTTACTCAAAAGGCTAACTTAAAGCGACCTACTTCAGTTAGTAATTGGCTAATAATTGGCAATATATCATTATAAATGTTCCTTACAATAATACTGGACAAAAGAGCTGACTTTAACTCATTCTATCCCAGACGCACCACAGCAAGATGTGGATCGACCATGATAGTTCAAGGGTGATGCCAGAATAGCTTGGCGCCTATGGGCGCCAAGCTATTCTGGCATCTCCCTTGAGCTATCATGGTCAATCTGTGTCCTGCACTGCACTGCAGTCTTCAGAGGACAACGGCAAAATTTGGGGATTTCGGTCTTGGGGTAGAATGAGTTAACTTATAAAGTTGGAATGTCGTAAAATGAAAGATTTGTCTGCTCTTCTTCTTCTTTGCACGTAGTAGAGTTTCACCGATTCGCACCAGTTGCAGTAGAAAACCCCATGGAACGTGTGCAAACTCGCATGGATTGTGAACAGAAGGGTAGAAAAGTTATATAAGTTTTTGTCTCGATAAATCGTAGCCATCAAACCCCGCTCTGATAAGATACGATAGGATAAGATAGGATAAGATAGGATAGGATAGGATATCCAGACCAAAAAGGTGACTGCCAAGCGTGTAATATGCAAAGAAGTACCCAACGGAGAAAGAAACACGCTTAGAAAAGAAACGATAATGTGATTCCCCTTGGTTTGAGTACTGACAATTCTGCCAGCGCTAGCCTCACCTATCTGGTTTGTGAGTATCATGTATAACTCGAGGCAAAATTTGTATCGTTACATTGTTGTGTAATGTTCTGTGCATCTACTGTGGGAAATCAGGGTATTTACCCGACCACATATAGTAGCGCACCTTCATGTTTGTGTATGTATGTTTCTCCTGCCTACTTCCTAAGTTCCGGAGAAAGACATGGGTTATATAAGAGACCTGATCCATTCTTATTAGGAATGGAAATGATTGTCTTATTCTATACCTGCGTATTTCTCTGTGGGCTGGCGATTGGGTGCCTGATAGGCGGGGGCAGGGGATCTAACTGTTGTCTGTCCAGCGCTGTGATTCCCCTTGGTTTGAGTACTGACAATTCTGCCAGCGCTAGCCTCACCTATCTGGTTTGTGAGTATCATGTATAACTCGAGGCAAAATTTGTATCGTTACATTGTTGTGTAATGTTCTGTGCATCTACTGTGGGAAATCAGGGTATTTACCCGACCACATATAGTAGCGCACCTTCATGTTTGTGTATGTATGTTTCTCCTGCCTACTTCCTAAGTTCCGGAGAAAGACATGGGTTATATAAGAGACCTGATCCATTCTTATTAGGAATGGAAATGATTGTCTTATTCTATACCTGCGTATTTCTCTGTGGGCTGGCGATTGGGTGCCTGATAGGCGGGGGCAGGGGATCTAACTGTTGTCTGTCCAGCGCTGTGATTCCCCTTGGTTTGAGTACTGACAATTCTGCCAGCGCTAGCCTCACCTATCTGGTTTGTGAGTATCATGTATAACTCGAGGCAAAATTTGTATCGTTACATTGTTGTGTAATGTTCTGTGCATCTACTGTAGGAAATCAGGGTATTTACCCGACCACATATAGTAGCGCACCTTCATGTTTGTGTATGTATGTTTCTCCTGCCTACTTCCTAAGTTCCGGAGAAAGACATGGGTTATATAAGAGACCTGATCCATTCTTATTAGGAATGGAAATGATTGTCTTATTCTATACCTGCGTATTTCTCTGTGGGCTGGCGATTGGGTGCCTGATAGGCGGGGGCAGGGGATCTAACTGTTGTCTGTCCAGCGCTGTGATTCCCCTTGGTTTGAGTACTGACAATTCTGCCAGCGCTAGCCTCACCTATCTGGTTTGTGAGTATCATGTATAACTCGAGGCAAAATTTGTATCGTTACATTGTTGTGTAATGTTCTGTGCATCTACTGTGGGAAATCAGGGTATTTACCCGACCACATATAGTAGCGCACCTTCATGTTTGTGTATGTATGTTTCTCCTGCCTACTTCCTAAGTTCCGGAGAAAGACATGGGTTATATAAGAGACCTGATCCATTCTTATTAGGAATGGAAATGATTGTCTTATTCTATACCTGCGTATTTCTCTGTGGGCTGGCGATTGGGTGCCTGATAGGCGGGGGCAGGGGATCTAACTGTTGTCTGTCCAGCGCTGTGATTCCCCTTGGTTTGAGTACTGACAATTCTGCCAGCGCTAGCCTCACCTATCTGGTTTGTGAGTACATATAGTTAGTTTTGTTGTGTAGCTCCCTAAATTATTTATTGGTATATTTTTGTTTAGAGGTTTGACTGAATAAAGATTAGGGTATGTCTGTACCGATAAATGTGATTGGCCAAATATTTATTTGGGGGAAAAGGCTTTGCTCATCGAGCAACATCGTCATCGTAACATTTAATAAAGGAATATATTTATCACATGTTACCTTGGTAATACGTGACAAGGGGACTCCAGTTGCCTTGAGAATAGGCGACCAGGGAGGAAAAAATCGAATAGAGCCAGGCCAATGAGAAAAAATGTAAAGAGACTGAAAAAAGACAAACCGGGTTATTGCTGAGTTTTGCGGAACTATTCAGGACATTGTGTGCCCTGGTGAGTGAACGCATTAACTTCTCAGGATAAAAAGCTTCCCTTTGATTAATGCATGCAGCCCCGACGCCTTACAACAGAAGATAAGTTGACCATGATAATTCACTGGCAGTGCCAGATTAGCTTGGCGCGTGATGGCGCCAAGCTAATCTGGCACTAGCCTTCAATTATCATGGCCGATTCATCTTCTACAACTGATACATAGTCGTTAGGTGACGCATCCAAAATCTGGGTAATGCGCCCTTGGGGTTAAATGGGTTAACAAGATGGGATGAACCATAACCCACGAAGTCTCTTTTATGTGAGAGCCACTACCCACAAAGTCCCTTCTATATGAGAGCTGTCCTCGCTGTCAAGGGTCTCAACCTGTTGTTTTTGACATGATTCTGGTATTGAAATATTTCCTATTGAAAAAGCCTCGCAGATTTGCCTATGTGTCAGTGAGTTCAGGGGCACAGGGCATACGCGTCCTTGGTTTGTCAAACGTTATTTGTCATGACGTAATTTTAGTGTTTACGTAATTTTAGATTTTACGTGATGTGAGTTTCACTTTGCCTCCTTGAAATGGTGACAAAATTAGAATTTAACGGTATGATTTCAGTCTTGCTATAATTTGTGTGAAGTGAGGTTGACTTTACCTGATACATGATATTTTACTGTACACGCGCATGCTCCTCTGACAGCGTCGACGTGCGTGTGTGCTTGCGTGTGTGTGTGTGTGTGTGTGTGTGTGTGTGTGTGTGTGTGTGTGTGTGTGTGACAGAGACAGAGAGAGAGAGAGAGAGAGAGAGAGAGAGAGAGAGAGAGAGAGAGAGAGAGAGAGAGAGAGAGAGAGAGAGAGAGAGATGATGATGATGATGATGATGTTGATGATGATGATGATGATGATGATGATGATGATGATGAAACGTGTTTAAAGATAAAAATTTTAGGGATAGCAATGCCTATCTTCCAAACTGTCCTGCTACGCTACACATATAAAAATACATCAGACGATACAGCAAAAGATAAAACATATATAAGTAAAAAGACCCATCACCTCCCCCAACCTCCAGAAAAAAAAAAAAAAAAATATATATATATATATATATATATATATATATATATATATATATATATATATATATATATATATATATATATATATATATATATATATATATATATATATATATATATATTTATATTGGTTTGAACCTGACATGTAAATGCAGACAGTCGAACTATTACATAATCTCCAGCAACAGTTGAAGATCATTAGGTAATAGGAAACTTGTCACTAACTATACGAATAGTAGTATATGGGAGCAAAACATACTATTACTTATGAAGTAAATATTTATATAGGCGATCTTTGAAGACGCTAATCTTACAAATTGATTTCAGGTGTGGAGCTAAAATATTCCACGCTTTAGCGCCTGAAAATGACAGGTTGGTTTTACAAATGTCTAATCTAATTTTTGGAAGGTGGATCGAACTATTTCTCGTGTTTTGCCTATTATTGTCGGAAAATAGAGTTCGTAGATAGTGTGGGGCTTTTCCGTGCATGATCTTGTGCAGTTGAACACAGCGATTAAATTCCAACTGTTTATTCAATGTTAGTAACTTGAGGGATTTTAAAATTTTCATCAGTCGAAGTAGGACTGGGAAGTATTAATTTAATGCCCGACGATACAAGGAATTAACTTTTTTTTTCATGTGAACTTCGCTGCATTTATCCCAGACAGTAAAACTGTAGTCACAATGCGTTTTAATATGCACATGGAAAAAGAGTTTACGGATATCAGTATTAACTATATGGCGTAGTTTTGATAACAGGAACAGATTTTTGGAGATTGTTTTGCGTATAGAGTCAGTATACTGTTCCCAGCTTAAATGGTTGTCTACTATAACGCCTAATAAGCGATGCCTAGTTACTTGTTTTATAGGCTGGCTGTCTAAGGAGAGTGTTACAGGTAGTAGGACACGCTGGTATTTCTGACGTATGGTAAATAACATGATCTTTATCTTTGGAATACTAATAATCATGTGATTATCACTGCACCAGCCTGCTACTTCATCAAGACTTTGTTGGAGTACCTTATTAATGGTTGCGATATCTTTATCAGATATGTGTATGGTCGTGTCGTCTGCGAACAGATCACAGTTTGCGTCTAAATGAGATATGCACAGTGGCAGATCATTAATAAATAGATTAAAGAATAAGGGCCCTAGAATAGACCCCTGTGGAACACCACAAGTTACTAACCCGACAGAGGACTATTTGCCATTTAGCAGTACTTTCTGCGTTCTGTCCCTGAGATAGGAAGATATAAAGGAGATGGTATTTGAGTCAATGTGATAGAATGGTAGTTTTTCTTAGTAGGATAGAGTGGTTGACAAGATCAAAAGCTTTTTTTCAGGTCAAGAAAGATTGTAACTGATACTTTACTGTCATTTATGGCAGAGAGCCATTTATCAATTAACTGATTGAGGGCAGTTTGGCACGAATGTAGAGGTCGAAATCCTGATTGTGCTGCAGTTATCAGATGGTTTTGCTCCAGAAAGTTTGGAAGATGAGTATGGATATGTTTCTCGAGCGGTTTTGAAATAGAGGATAATAAGGAAATAGGTCTGTACTCGTTTAGGTTGCATAAATCTTTGCTTTTAGGAAGAGGGATTACCTTCGCTTTTCTTTTTTTTTTAGCTCGTCGGAAAAAACGTTATGTCTGATCGATACATTGTAAATAAAGGTGAAGGATTTGACGACGTACGGCAGATATAGTTTTAAAATCTGATTACTAATACCATCTGGACCGCATGACGATTTGTTCTTTAAACTGGAGATAGATTTGCCTACATCTAAGACAGTCATAGGCGGTACTAAAAATGGGACGCAGGCTCTCTGTTGACTATGGTGAAGTAGTTGATGAGAGCAAGTGTAGTTTACAGGGTTAGGTGTATTTGACTTCGCCAGCGTTTGAGCAACAGTTATGAAGTGAGCGTTGAACGTATCTGCAGTAAGATCGGGCGGAATATTAGCGATCGTTTACTGTTACCTTTGGTGAAATTGTTTATTACTTGCCAGACTGAGCGGATGTCTGAGAGAAAGAGAGAGAGAGAGAGAGAGAGAGAGAGAGAGAGAGAGAGAGAGAGAGAGAGAGAGAGAGAGAGAGAGAGAGAGAGAGAGAGAGAGAGAGAGAGAGAGAGAGAGAGAGATGCTGATCATCTTCACGATAAAATGTTTTAGGCATAGCAATGCCTATCTTCCAAACTGTCCTGCTACTCTACACATATAAAAATACATCAGACGATACAGCAAAAGATAAAACATATATAAGTAAAAAGACCCATCCCCCCCCCCCCCACCATCAAAAAAAAAAGGAGAGAGAGAGAGAGAGAGAGAGAGAGAGAGAGAGAGAGAGAGAGAGAGAGAGAGAGAGAGAGAGAGAGAGAGAGAGAGAGAGAGAGAGAGAGAGAGAGAGATGGTGATGAAACGTTTTTATTCAGGATAAAGTTTTAGGCCTGCGAATACCTCTCTTACAAACTGTCCTGCTACTCTACACACATAAATATACATCGAGCAACACAGTAAATATTTATTTAAAAAAAACAACCAAACAAACATAGTGTCAAGACCATTCAAGTGTACGAAAAGCATAAAAGGCGAAAAACAAACAAACATAGTAACAGCAACATAAGCTGAAGGTCATCTTGCAATTAGAACATGTCTCTGAGAGTACAGCATCAATAGAGGCGAATCGCGAATTGAATCGTGGTATTAGTTTAGAAGTAAAACGCGATAAAGGCGATCCTTAAAAATACTAAATTTAGAAATAAACTTAAGATGCTGGGGTAAATTATTCTATGCTTTTGCACCTGAAGAGGCCAGGCTAGTTTTATATATGTATCTAGTCTTGTTCTTGGTAGGTGGAGCGACCTGTTTCTCGTGTTCTGTCTATGATTATCTGAAAACAGAGTTCGCAAATGGAGTGGGGCTCTCTCGTGTAGAATCTTTTACATTAATGCACACTGATTAAATTCGAATTGTTTGTTTAATGCCAGCAATTTAAGAGATTCGATTTTTTTTCTGTGGGAGGAAGTATGAGTTTAACACCTCGACGATACAGAGAATTTACTTTTTTCATATGAACTTCGCTGCAACCGTCCCAGACATTGGAACTGTAATTACAGTGCGTTTTGATATGCGCGTGGAAGAAAAGTATGCAAACGTCAGGATTAACTATACGGCTGAGCTTAGACAAAAGGAACAAGTTTATGGACAAAGTTTTGCATACGTTATCAACATGATGTTCCCAGTTTAACTGGTTGTCTACTGTTACGCCCATCAAGCGATGCTTAATTACTTGTTCTATAGGTTGGCCATTAAAGTTAGTAGGCCTCACTGGTGTTTCTGGCGTGTTGTAACTAACATGCTCTTTGTCTTTGGAATGCTAATCATCATGTGTTTGTTAATGCACCAGCCAGCTACTTCGTGCAGGCTCTGCTGGAGTACCTTATTGATGTTCGCTAGATCCTTGTTAGATGTGTGTACGGTTGTGTCGTCAGTGAACAGATCACAGTTAGCCTCTGGGTGAGATATGCACAGCGGCAGATCATTAATAAATAATAAAAACAATAAAGGCCCTAGAATACATCCCTGTGGAACACCACAAGTCACTACACCGTCTTATGAAAATTTGCCATTTAGGAGTACTTTCTGTGTTCTGTTTTTGATATTTGAAGACAAGAGGGAAATAGTATTCGAGTTAATGGGATAAAGTGGTAGTTTTTCAGGAGGATGGAATGATTGACAAGATTGAATGCCTTTTTAAGGTCTAGAAAGATTGCTCCTGATACTTTGTTGTCATTAATGGGAGAGCGCCATTTATCAATAATGTGATTTAGAGTAGTCTGGCAGGAATGTAATGGTCGAAACCGGATTGTGCAACACTAATCAGAATGATTTTGTTGAAGGAAATTTAGGAGATGTGTATGTATATGTCTTTCAAGTGGTTTCGAAATTGATGATAAAATGGATATAGGTCTGTACTCATTTAAATTGATTAAGTCTTTGCTTTTGGAAAGAGGAATTATCTTAGCCCTTTTTAATTCGTTATGAAATACATTATACCTAATGGTTAGATTGTAGATGAATGTCAGTGACTCAAAGATGAATGGCAGAGATAATTTAAAAAAAAAAAAACTGAGTACTGATGCCGTCTGGACCGCAAGATTATTTGTTTTTTTTTAAAACTAGAAATAGATTTACCAACATCCAGAATACTCATAAGAGACACAGAAAATGTGTGACCCGCTCTCTGTTAACTATAGTGACGCAGCTGGTCCGAGCATGTGTAGTTGTCAGGGTCATTGGTATTGGTCTGTGCCAGAGTTTTAGCAACAGTTAGGAAATAAGCGTTAAACGCATCCGCAGTGAGATCCGATGGAATATTAGGCGGGCGTTTACTGTGACCTTTGGTGAAGTGTTTATCACTTGACAGACTGAGTGGATGTCCTTTTCGCCGGCAATGACACGTTCAGCATTTTGTCAGAACGTGTCATCCGGCGGAAAGGACATCCGCTCAGAGAGAGAGAGAGAGACTCAAGACTCAAGACTCAAGAAGTTTATTGTGGCAGACCTTCTGGTCCATTCACAAGGGGAGGTGGGGGAAGGGATTATACAAAGCTTCACAAACATGGACAATGCTTGTAAACATATTTTCCAAACATGGTAGTCCATGTTTAGTTTATACTTGAAAAATACAAACTGTTTACTTGAAATGTCAGTATCAATGAAATAAACAATTCATAACAGTTTTGGCGATGGCTACAATCTCTGAAAACTTCAGCACAACCGGCGTCCACCTAACCCATGTAATGTCGAAGAAAGGCCCGAATGATTTTCAATTCCATTTCAGCACGCTCACACACCTCCTTATAGCGAACACGGTTGATTGGCGCCCAGCGTCGGAGATCGCTGATGGCTTTATTCTCTTCTTCATTTAGTTCACCTGACAGTCGTTTGAAAAACCAGTGATCAACATGTTCGTTTCTGTTGTCAAACAACAAAACTACATCGTCACTCTCACACACGAACATTTCCTTCTCGAAACGAGTGTCAAGCACAATTTTCTTAAATTCCACATTTCTCTGTCTGTCCCTCAAACGCCTCTGCAGTCTTCTGTCCACTGCCCCGATGTATTGTTTTATTTGTTCCAAGTCATAACCTGTCTTTTCCAAGTCTATTTCTGTCGATCCAGCATCCAGCTCTTCCGTTTCAATGGCTTGTAGGTCATCTGTCAGCGGTGTTGTCACGCTTTCTGTGTTGTTCTGTCTATTCGCCCTTGTGATGCAGGGATCGCTGTTTTCCGTGCGAGTTTCACGTGGGGGGCGACCAATACCACACGGTGTGTTGTCGTTTTGTAGGTCAACGCGTTCAGTAATTGTGTCATTGTTTATTTGCTTCTCTGGTGGTGTTGGAATAAACAACGGGTTGTAAGACGGGAAAAGTTCGTTTTCCTTACTGTCTTTCGCTTGCTTCCGTGTCTCTGCTCTTGTCTGGTCACGCAGTATCTGGGAGGGTGGTTTTCTCCGGTATGTTGACATCTTCTCGGGTGGAGGGCCGCCGGTCAGCCGAAGCACAACTATGGTTGTATCGCCCTTACCGTCGATTTTGTAGGATGACAGGGTGTTTTCTTTGAGCAGGGCATTCAGGATGACATCAACTGCTGATGGTAGTCCTTCAACAGGCATTGTCGCTTTGACTGGAGCCCCCAAATCAAAACCGAATTGCGAGAGCTCGAAAAGGCTGCCCTGTTTATTCAAGGGAGATCAGCGCGCGCCGAGAGAGAGAGAGAGAGAGAGAGAGAGAGAGAGAGAGAGAGAGAGAGAGAGAGAGAGAGAGAGAGAGAGAGAGAGAGAGAGAGAGAGAGAGAGAGAGAGAGAGAGAGAGAGAGAGAGAGAGAATGATGATGATGATTATGATAATGAAACGTTTTATTTACATGATAATGTTTTAGTCAAAACGCATCTATACAGTGGAAAACACACAGGCTCTGGGGTGCTTCAATAGTGCATCATTATGTCAACACGAGGTAACGTCAGTGTTTTTAAAAATAAGTTTTGCCTTGTTTGAAAATTTGTAGAAGGGCTGAATGTTGAAATTTGCTAGAAATTTCTGCTTAGCTGAGAGGAGACATATTTGGTGCTTTGATTCATACCATCCTGAGCTTATCCAGCGGACAATTGTGGGCCTATGTTGAGTTGCCGTTGACGTAGTGATTTGAGGGGCACGCTGATTTCAGCTGTGTTCGGGTGTGGGGTTGGTAAGGAATCAGGTTCATAGCCAAGAAATGAGACTGTCAATGTGCTGGTTTTTTTATTTTGTGCATGGCAAATGTGCAGCTGGTGGGCGCTAGTGTTTTTTAGGAGATTGAAATATTAGGGGATGCCTGGGACTGACTATGGCTAAGAGACTGGACAGTACGGAAACGGCACTGTGTTCCGTGGCCTTCAGGCTTCCAGCTTTCAGATCACGCTTGCAGACATCTTTGTATCTAAGCGCTGGTCTGCCTGTTGGTCTGGTGCCAGAGGCGAGCTCACCATACAGGATGTCCTTAGGAATCCGACCATCCTGCATACGGCAGACATGACCGAGCCAGCGTAGGCGTCTTTGTGAAAGGAGTGCGTACATTGCTAGGAATGATGGCCTGGGCCAGCACTTCAGTGTTTCGAACACGGTCTTTCCAAGTGATGCCCAAGATTCTCCTCAGGCTGCGCAGATGGAAAGAGTTAAGTCTGCGCTCTTGACGGGTGTACGAACTCTACCTCTCGCTGCTGTAGAGAAGAATGCTGAGCACACAGGTCTGGTACACTTTCATCTTAGTGTTGATGGTAAGCAAGCTGTTGTGCCACACTCTCTTGGTCAGGCGAGCCATTGCTGTTGATGCCTTGCCGATTCTGGAGTCGGCAGTTCGTTGTCCAGAGAGAGGTTATTGGAGATAGTTGAGCCAAGGTATGTAATGTTCTCCACTACCTCGAGGGTGTGATCGCCTATAGAGATGCAAGGTGTGCTGCTGACATCCTGGCCCATGATGTTTGTCTTCGTCAGGCTGATGGTCAGCCCAAACTCATCGGTGTCGCGAGCGAAGCTGCTGACGAGACGCTGTAGTGCTTCCTCAGTGTAACGATCATTAATCATAATATTTTAAGGTTGGTGTCAGAATAGCTTGGCGCCTTGAGGCGCCAAGCTATTCTGACACCAACCTTGAAATATCTTGGTCGATCCACATCCTGTCGTAGTCTTTCTGGGCTTTATGGGTTAATCGAAATTCAGCAAATACCAAACAAATGTAAGAGTACAAATTTACAAACATCCGTCCCAACCCAACAATTACATCATTAGTACGCGCGTCAGCGCATCCTCCAAATATATTTGTTTTCAAATTGATCTTTTCATATTCAAATCAATACAGCGCTCGTTTGGGGGAAAAACAACAACAACAACAACAACAACAACAAAAAACAACAACCAATAAGCGGATTTTTTTGCGAAAAGCGAAATTTTCAATGTACTGCAGTGAAAATCTCGCTTTTTGCAAAAATGAACATATTGACTTGTTCCATTATAGAATGGAATATCACTGTCGCCGGCTCGCGAGCACGTGGTTTGCTTGAAGCCTTTTTTAAGGTGGAAAAATCATAATTATGATTTGTCCACCTTAATAAAAGAAGAAAAAAAAAAAAAGGCATCGAGTAAAGCACGTTGGCAGGAGCAGGCCATATTGATGTTCCATACTGATAGATATTTTCAATGCACATATGCATACAGATAATGAAAAGGACCAGTCACGTTATGCGTTCAACGAGTCCCATGTTGAGTTAATGGGCTGCTAACAACCTGACAGACCCATGGTCCCATGCATATTGGTTCAGATACTGTCATTCGTTTCAAATACATGTCTTACATAACCCAGTCCAAACAGCTATTTTGCGGAACACTTTTAACTCTTTCAGCCCCGACACACCACAGCAAGACATGCGAGCATGATAGTTCAAGGGTGGTGCCAGAATAGCTTGGCGCCCAAAGGCGCCAAGCTATTCTGGCACCACCCTTGAACTATCATGCTTGATCTGTCTCTAGAATTGTAATACAGTCCTTCAGAGGGCAACTTCAAAATTGAAGGATTTCGGTAGTGGGGTAGAATGTATTAACATGTGTTATGTATTGTGTGTCGGAATAAGAAACAGACATCCAGGTCACTTTGTAAGATTGCTTTTGAAGTCTATTTTGAATAACTTTAAGAAGTTTGTTTTAGTCAGTTGAATTCCGAGTGCAACTGAAATACAAAGTCTGATGTTACCAACAGAAAATGCTCCACAAATGTACTCGTAGCAATTACCAGTGTTTGTGCGTGGTGTTTACAAAATGCTCTAGGCCAATTTTATTTGATGTAATGTGTGTTTCAACAAACGGTAACATGTGCAGTCCCATGCAAAAATCAATATCCCTTTGACTGCCATAGGACGGAGATTGTGTTTATTAAAATAATTGTGCATTCAGCTTCACAGATCCCAGACGTCAAAGGAACATGGATGCAAAGCAGTTTCAGCAAGAGGCGTAAATCCTCATGATCCCCCGCAACTGCGGGATTTATGCCTCTTGCTGTTTGCACGGTTTTGTGTGTGTGTGTGTGTGTGTGTGTGTGTGAGTGTTTATTTTCACGGCATTCAAGGGGTATAGTGCTCCATTACAAAACGTCGCAGCTGGTATATATACCCTTCTCTTATTCACGGTCATGTACGTTGTTGTGACAGTCAGAGATGGTATATATTCTATTCTTCAATATGATAAAGCGATCTGCTCTAGTGCGGTCTTCGATTGCTAAAAATACCCGGCACATCTGGTTCTCAATATTGTCCCGCCTCAGCTAAGATTTTTCTACAATTCTTTTCACAGTCCATGTCAATGGAAACACGTAACAGAGTTGTTTACAGCCCTTTAGGTGAAAAGGGGTAACTCTCCTACGCACAAAGAGCAGAAAAGACTCCCACTTTTACGACATTCAATCTTCACAAGTACATGCGAACTTCAATAAAGGGTTGACAGCTTGCAAATTCTCCTTATTAAGTCCCTTCTCTTTATAGAAGGGACTTTTTAGGACGGGTCGCGTGGGGCGAATTTAATAGCATGCCCACGATGTCAAAGGCAGGCAGGCTAAACATCTAACAATTGAAGTAACAAGATAAAAATTACGTCATGTCTAGTTACGCTAAACTCGCTGCTGAACGTACATTTGGCGCGAATATGTGCGTATGTATGTATGTGCGTATGTATGTATGTGCGTATGTATGTGTGTATGTATGTATGTGTGTGTGTGTGTGTGTGTGTGTGTGTGTGTGTGTGTGTGTGTTTGTGTGTGTACGTATGTATGTAAACAAGAGAATCTCCGATATTTTGGTACACACAAGCTTGAAACTTGGCAAAATACTTTCTTAAGTGGGTGGCTAAGACAGCCTCCGAGCATAATGTAATTGAATGTCTCATTAAAGACATAAACAACCGTTTATAGGAAGTCGGTTGACACAGATTAGAGGCCGTAATTTTTGTCATATTTACTTACAATTTTGCATAAAAAATATAGCTAGTTCGGAGAAAGACATTGTATGAGTTTGTTAGCCACCTTTGTATCCTTTCAACTTCTTTAGTAAAAATGTTTTTTTCAGAAAAGAATTAAAACACTTAAAAGCCTCTCCTTATAGGGAAGGTCAGACAGTGGCGGTGTCGTAAATGAAGCAACTCCGTCACCACGCCGACCTGACATAATTCTCTAAATATGACGTTATTCTCTCTCGCGCGTGCGTCTCTCTCTCTCTCTCTCTCTCTCTCTCTCTCTCTCTCTCTCTCTCTCTCTCTCTCTCTCTCTCTCTCTCTCTCTCTCTCTCTCTCACACACACACACACACACGCATGCTCGCATCTCCAGGAGGAATAGATCCTCATGCGTCCTCCAGGGGTATGATGAGGATATAAATTATGCCTCTTGGAGATGTTTGGAGCGCGCGCACACACGCACTAATACGCACACATACTTCGATGCGCTTTCAGAAGAGCATGCAGGTGACTCGTGTACTTAGTATGTCATGTAGCTAGGTAAAGTCAACCTGCTTACACACAAATTATAACAAGACTGAAATTGTACCGTGAAGTTCTAGTTTTGTCACCATTTTCTCAAGCCTATGAAGCGAAAGTGAAACTCATATCACGGAAAATATAAAATTACGTTAAAACTAAAACTTACATCATGACAAATGACGTTTGACAAATCAATGACGGGTATGTCCTGCGCCCCTTTTTGAACTAACTGACGCATTGGCAGATCTGCGAGACTTTTTCAATAGGAGATAATTCAACATCACAATCAGGTCAAAGACAAAAGGTAGAGACCATTGACAGCGAGGACAACTCTCCAATAGAAGGGACTTTGTGGGTTATGGTTTATCCCATCTTGTTAAATCTTCTTAGCATATTCTGCAATAATATTGCACACACGAGCTAACTTAAGTTTCGTATTATTATGAGTTTCTATGTCCTGAACAGAAAGATTTCTTTCTATCTGTTTTGCGTAGGACAGTTCTGCTATTATTATTATTTCTATCAAATGGGATGTGTGTGTGTTTGTGTGCGTGCGTACGTGTGCGTGCGTGTGTATTTGTTTGTGTGTGTGAGTGTGTGTGTATGTGCGTGTGTGTGTGTGTGTGTGTGTGTGTGTGTGTGTGTGTGTGTGTGCAGGCATTTGCAGTGTAATTTGATATGTTAGAGTTGATTGACTGTCATGTTTATTTTATGTGTTGACAACGGATGTTCATTCATATGCCACATAAAGGTAGGCACTCGCCAGAAACTTTCCCAGCTCCCTCCCTCCCTCCACCTTTAACTCGACAGCACCCCCATCTCCCTCTCTGACTCGGCCAAAAACCTCGGCGTTATCCTCGATTCCTCTCTTTCCATGACCAGCTTCGTCTCCACCACGGCCAAGGCATGCTACTTCCACCTCCGCCGCATCAGTCAGATCAGAAAATACCTCACTACCAAAGCTGCCACCAAACTTGCCGTCTCTCTCATCCTATATCGCATCGACTACTGCAACTCTCTCCTTTCCGGCCTCCCTCACTCCACCACTTTCACTCTCCAACGCGTCCAGAACAATGCTGCCCGCCTCGTCCTCAGAAAGAAAAAATCCGACCACATCACTTCCCTGCTCAAACTCCTTCACTGGCTTCCCATCCCCCAACGCATCCAATACAAGATTCTGTCTCTCTGCTACAAATCCCTGAACAACTGCGCTCCCGCTTATCTCTCAAACTTACTTCGCCCCTACACTCCTCCCCGCCTCCGACCCTCTCCGCCTCCACATCCCCCGCACCAAACTCAGCACTTTCGGCCCCCGCTCCTTCTCAGTGTACGGTCCATCCACCTGGAACACTCTCCCACTCTCTCTCTCCGTCAGAAACTCTCTCTCTCCTCCTTCCAGTCCGCCCTCAAAACTCACCTCTTTCAACAGTTCTAGCTCTATACCACCACACTCCCCACCCTAAGCAGACTGTCGTAATGTATTTCACTATTTGTGGTACGTGAGTCGTTGTCTAAAGCGTGCGCATGCGTGCGCGTGTTGTGAGTGAGCGCTTAATTATTATAAGATAAGCGCATTATAAATACCGTAATTATTATTATTATTATTATTATTATTATGCCTCTTGCTGACGCCGGTTTGAATGCACGTCCCAGGGAAGGCTGAGGTTCGTTGGCGTTGAATAGACCAGTGCAGAATTTCAAAGCTTTACTAAGACGATGAAGTTAAACCACGGGATAGGAATCTTGAATACCCTCAAACCTAGCCGAGTCACATTCAAAGCCTTGCCAACAAAGCCTTGCCAATGTTAGCTCGTGTTATTGTTCTAATTTTTCTTTCGTGTAGTGCTTGTAACCTGAAGATCTACAACGCAGTACCCAATGCACACAAGGTCATCGGGCCGACGTCGACAGCCGTTGGCCCACGAACGAGCCAACGGTGGCCCGATGACCTTGTGCGCATTGGGTAGATCGCATGTCATGCAGTTGCTTGTTTACTCGGAGTAAAGCCATGTTATGGCTGTGGTCTATTGACGAAGAGCAAAATGTGAATGAGTAGAAAAAATGTAAAAGTTTCAGAAACACAGAGGCCCGTCAGACGGTAAACCCATTATAGGCCTTGTGGCCAAATTTAACTCGCTCCAAGTGATCACTCGACATTAAAATAAAAATTTAAAAAAAAAAAAAAAAAAAATTAATGCTAAACTCTCTCTCTTGGCTTGACTTCGCGAACGAAGATTTTATAGGAGTTGCCCACGACGTCTGCAGGCTTGTTCGTGGCTGCGGAGGCCAATCCGAGACAGGCAGGTTCGACCGCAGTGGCTGCAGGGGAAGGTCTGGCCAGGGTTCTGAGCTGCGGCATCTCTGTTTTTTCTCCTGAGCCGCTTGTCCTTAAGGCTAGCTCTGCGAGAGTCCTCAAAGGAGACAGCTGCCTTGTAAATGGTGGAGCGCCAGGTGTCACGGTCCGCAGCAAGCGAAGACCACTGGTGGTGGTCGATTTGGCAGGCACCAAGTGACTTCTTGAGACAGTCTTTGTATCTCTTCTTTGGTGCCCCTCTGTCACGGTGTCCAGTAGCAAGCTCGCCGAACAGGGTGATCTTTGGTAGGCGATGATCCTCTATCCTGGAGACATGCCCCGCCCAGCGGAGCTGTGTCCGCAGCAGCAAAGCCTCGATGCTCACAGTTTCAGCCTGTTCAAGGACCTCGACGTTGGTGACATAGTCACTCCAGTGAATGCCCAGGATGGTACGCAGGCAGCGCTGGTGGAAGCGTTCGAGGAGTCGTAGTTGGCTGCGGTAGAGGGCCCAGGACTCGGAACCATACAGCAGGGTGGTGAGGACCACAGCTCTGTACACGCTGATCTTGGTGCCTGTTTTCAGCTGTTGATTGTGCCACACCCGCTTGAAAAGTCGCCCGAAAGCACTGTTCGCTTTTGCCAGCCTGCTGTCAAGCTCCTTGTCCAGCTTGGCGTCCGACGTGATAATGCAGCCAAGGTAAGTAAACTGGTGCACTGACTTTAGTTCAGACTCGCCAATGGTGATGTGAGGAGGGCGATACACTGTCTTGGGTGCCGGCTGATGGAGGACCTCTGTCTTTTTCAGACTGACCTCGAGTCCAAAGAGCTGGGCAGCATCTGCGAAGCAAGACGTGATGCACTGCAGGGCTCTCTCTGTGTGTGCAACGAGGGCAGCATCATCAGCAAAAAGTAGCTCACGAATCAGTTGGTCTAGGGTTTTCGTGTGGGCCTGCAGTCGTCTGAGGTTGAACAGGCTGCCATCGAGACGATACCTGATGTACACTGCATCGTCATCATCGAGGTCCACTGTGGCCTGCTTCAACATCATGCTAAAAAAGATGGTGAAGAGGGTCGGTGCCAGCACGCAGCCCTGCTTTACGCCGTTGAGAATAGGGAATGGTTCTGAGAGGTCATTGTTGAGTCTGACCTGGCCTTGCTGGTCCTCGTGTAGCTGGACAATCATGTTGAGGAACTTTGGGGGACAGCCAAGTCGCTCCAGGATCTGCCACATGCCTTGCCTGCTCCCAGTGTCGAACGCTTTTGTTAGGTCGACAAATGTTACGTACAGCCCTTTGTTCTGCTCGCGGCACTTCTCCTGTAGCTGTCTCAGCACAAAGACCATATCGGTGGTGCTCCTGTTTGCTCTGAAGCCACACTGGCCCTCTGGGAGTTGGTCTTCAGCGATGGCAGGTACCAGCCGATTCAGGAGCAGCCTTGCAAGGATTTTCCCAGCAATGGACAGCAGGGTAATTCCCCGATAGTTGGAACAGTCAGACTTCTCGCCTTTGTTCTTGTACAGGGTGATAACGACTGCGTCACGGAGATCTTTTGGTAGTGTTCCTTCCTCCCAGTAGCAGAGAAAGAGGTCATGGAGCTTGTTGTGCAGTGCTGTGCCTCCATGTTTCCAGATCTCTGGCGGTATTCCATCAATGCCTGCTGCTTTGCCACTCTTGAGCTGGTGGATGGCTGTGAGGGTCTCTTCAGCGGTGGGCGGTTCGTCCAATTCAACCTTTACTGGGAGGTGTGGGATTTGTAGGACGACTGCTTCTTGAACAGTGCGCTCAGCGCTGAAGAGGCTCTGAAAGTATTCCGACCAGCGGTTCAAGATGGAGGTATTATCTGTGAGGAGTGCCTGGCCATTCGCGCTTCGCAGGGGACTTTGTACCAGGTGCCTGGGGCCATACACTGCTTTCAGTGCTTCGTAGAAGCCCCTGTAGTCACCATTGTCAGCACAAAGCTGGGTCCTCTGTGCAAGTCTGGTCCACCACTCATTCTGGAGATCTCTGAGCTTGCGCTGGAGACTGCTGCAGACGAGGCGGAAGGCAGACTTCTTCACAGGGCAGGAAGGCTGGGCTAGGTGGGCCTGATGGGCGGCTCTTTTTTTTTTTGCTAGGTGTTCCTGGATCTCTACATCGTTTTCGTCAAACCAGTCTTTGTTCTTCTTTCTGGCGAAACCCAAGACTTCTGCAGAGGATTTTGCAATAGCAGTTTTCAGTTGTTCCCAAAGTGTTTCAGGGGAGGAGTCTACTGGGTCCGCTGTGTCTTTGAGCCTGCGCTGTAAATCTGTCTGTCTTAAACATCGACATCGCCGCGCTCAGCGAAGTACGCCTTCCGGACGAAGGCAGCCTCCAAGAACTTGGTGCTGGGTACACCCTCTACTGGTCAGGCAGGCCTGCATCAGAAAGACGGCTTTCAGGCGTGGGTTTCATGGTCAAGACATCCATTGCGACTAAGCTGGAAAACCTACCAACGGGCCACTCAGACCGCATCATGTCCATGCGCCTCCCACTGAGACACCAGCAGCACGTCACCCTTCTCAGTGTGTACTCCCCAACCCTCCTGGCAGAGCCTGCTGAAAACGACAAGTTTTACACTGACCTGCGCAGCCTCCTACAGAGTACCCCTGCAGACGACAAAGTCATCATCCTTGGCGACTTCAACGCCAGAGTGGGCCAGGACTCTGAAGCCTGGAAAGGAGTCCTCGGCAAGCATGGCGTGGGGAACTGCAATGACAATGGCCGCCTACTATTGGAGTTCTGTGCGGAGCAGCAACTGGTCATCACCAACACTACTTTTCAGCAAAAGGACAGTCGAAAGACCACCTGGATGCATCCTCGCTCCAAGCACTGGCACCTTATCGACTATGTCCTAGTGCGTCAGAGGGACCGCAGTGACGTCCTCCTCACCAGAGTGATGCCCAGCGCAGAGTGCCACACTGACCACCGCCTTGTCCGCTGCAAACTCAGGCTCGACTTCAAGCCAAAACCCAAGAAATGGGGCCCCCCCCCCCCAAGAAAAAGCTTGATGTTGCCAGCCTTCAGCGTGACGATGTGAACGCTGCCTTTCAGACAGATTTACAATGCTAAACTACAGGACAAACAGAACACACTTAAACCGGACCAAGTTTTGGGCGATCACACGACTGAGTTATCTCGGACTAAGTATCGAGTTATGTTGATCACACGACTCACAAACATGACTAGAGTTAAACACCACCAACTGAGGTGGGTTAGCGACTTGTCAAGATGCAGTAGTCGGGGAGTTGACACGGGACCGCATACCTGTGGATAGGAAAAACGATTTCCACGCATTTTGCCTTTTAATATAGTGGACATTTTGCCGATGTTAGGTTCGTGATTTTTACTGTGCTCGGGTGTATCGTTAGATGTTACTAAGCCCATCCTAGAGTGCAAACATGAAACCCATTTGTATACACGGCCCAAAAAACAACAGTGCATGATTCAGACAGCAACACACAACACTCGGGCGCTTGATCTTTGGAAGCAAAAGTATTCCATAAATATTAGCACATTATCCGACATTCTAATTGCCGAATGTAACTACTATCTTGAAAACAGTGTACATGTGTACGTGCGTGTGAGTGAGAGAATGTTATTGGAATTTACTGCCGAGGAGGCTACCGCTTGTTCAAGGCCATTTCATGTCGCGCGCGCGCACACGCGCGCGAGTGTGTGTATGTGTGTGTGTGTGTGCCTCTGTGTGTGTGTGTGTGTTTGTGCGTGTGTGTGTGTGTGTGTGTGTGTGTTTGGGAAGTGACGTGACAGATCCCTCTTTTTCAATTTATTCGAAATATGCAGGTGTCACACTAGGGAGGAAGAGTATATACCACACGGAATTTGTTGGATTTTTAGTTCGATTTTAATAATTTGATTTTCTCATTCGCACGACAAACAATAGACAAGACGTACACAAACCTACGCACTATTCGCTCAATTCATACATGCACCTGTAATACACGCACACCCTTAACCATTCGCACAATGTTCACAGCACTAACCACACATCCTACACTTATTGTTCCACTACGATGTCACATCTCAATGTCTGTCGAAAATAACTGACACTAATTAATGCTTAGATCCTCGAACGATTGAACAGTTTGATTACTCCGACCGTGAATAAAGATGAATGTAGCGTCGCTGCTTGTTGGAATAAAGATGAATGTAGCGTCGCTGCTCGTTGATTCAGTCACACCACTGGTCGAATAATCGCACTGTCTCTCGCGATGGCACGTCGAAGCTCCACACGCACACCGCCTGGATCAACTTGACTATCTCGTACACCACGTTGATTGATTACATTTCCACATGAAGTATATACAAATCCAACTTCTCAGCTGGTGATAAGGAGCATCTATACAACATATAAAACGTATCTCTCCATAAGACATCCGCCATTGCTTAAAAGATACTTCCGCCGGAATGACGACACTGTAGCGATGACGACCGCTAACGGCTTCCGGACGTTGTCGCCGATTCCCGATCGTTTCCGACATCGAATAAAATATCGTAATAACAATCAATTTGAAATACTATGCACACACACGAATACAATGTATTTCCGCAAAACACATAACCTCTCACCACGATACGAATCATTCATTTCAAAATCAACAGGCTCAACGAAACGATTCGCGATCATTCGACACATCCCCGCGTCCGATCGTCAGACGATACCGCAAACTCGCTGATGCGCCCGAATGTCACACAGTTCCGATCTAGAGCCGAACAACTAATACACTTTCCGAATCTACTACTTAACAAACAAATACATACCCAAAGATGCGTGAAAAGTTAGTCTTCGACTATCTTGTGCTTGTCTCAGCGCCCACGACTGATGGCCGTTGACAAAGTCACTGTGATAGTTAGCCGGTTACATTCGTAGTTCGACAACTACTTACTATGTTTTACACAGCCTACAATGAGCATTTAGCTCCACTAACATTCTATCCTTCGACAGATCACACGAGGCACACCACACCGCCTCAATTCCTCACAAAAACTAACTTTTAACTCGAGAGCAAAATCTCTCATGACTGACTGTCTTCCAAACGATTCACAGTGACGTAACTCTTCAAACCAACATCCTACGTGACATGTTCCAAACACACATTTTACGTCACATGTTCTTGACGTCACTAAAAAGTACATGCCCTCACCACAACACACAACATAGAACGAAATTCCTCCCCAGAAGAGAATACTGCATAATGATTAAAATAAATTGTGACAGCAGGTATATGTCTAAATTGCGTTAGGAGTTTTGACTGAGTTTCCTCTTCTGCCCAAAAGGCAACTAATTCTTTAACTTTGTAATCTGTGCAGTTAGCACTGTGCTTTGTGTTGGAAGCCATGGCAGTGAGAGAGGAGAGAAGGTTTACAGGGAAGTGGACCCAAAAACAGAGGTAAATGAGGTCAGCAAAAGCACGAAATTTACACACTAGTCTGATAATGTGCCCATGAGCTGACGGAGTGTATGGAGGGGTTTGGGTAGCTACTGCCACGACTTCACAAGGACTTCGTTAGTAAATCCTATAAAGTATGTCATTAATCAATACCATCAATATCTACATGTCTCTCGATTTATTGACAAACAAACTAACAAATCATGCATCACGGCTTCACTATGTGACCAGTCAAGATAAAGGATGCAAGTCATCCCCCCCCCTCGCCCCCCAGTCAGTACAAGCATAGAGCTTATCCCCCCATCCCCCACCCCACCCCCACCCCCACCCCCGGGACATCTCTTTCCCTAGTGAAACGATAAAGCCATTTTGATGGATTTGTGATTCGTATTAAACCTGTCGTGAATCCGTGATGGTACCCACAATAAAAATAATAATTTAAAAAAATCGACGTATAACATCATTAGCTCTCTTTTGGCCTCACTAAAAAGGTGCTTGTGGTCTGTTTCTATCTGTTTCTTTAGTTTTCGAATTTGTTTTAGAAAATTGTGTCGTACTTGTCATTTTTAACCCTTTTAGCCCCGGATCCCTACTGACCATGATAATTCAAGGGTAGTGCCAGAGTAGCTTGGCGCCTGAAGGCGCCAAGCTAATCTGGCACTACCCTTGAATTATCATGGTCAAGCCATCTCCTGCAACTGGTACATAGTCGTTAAGTAACACCTCCAAAATTTGAGAAATGGGACCTTGGGCCTAGTAAAAGGGTTAAGTGGTTTTTTTTCTTTCCTGGGTATTTTTTTTAGATTTTGCACACTTGGCGGTCACATTATTTTGGTCATGAATCTACTTTTCGTACTGTGTGAGCTTCGTATTCCTACGAGCAGTAGATTAACCCATTTAACCCCAACGGCCAACAGCAGGAGATGGATCGACCATGATAATCCAATCGTCATGCCAATCGTAATGCCAGATGAGCTTGGGACCATCAGGCACAAAGCTCGTCTGGCACTGCCTTTGAATTATCATAGTCGATCCAACTCCTGCAGCTGGTACAAAGACGTTTAACTCATTCTAGACTTGCCGCCTCCAGATACGCGGCTTAAAGCAGCGTATCAGGAGGCGGAACGTCTCGAATGAGTTAATGACACCCTTAAAAGCTAGGCAATGCGGCCTTCGGGCTGAATGGTTTGCATCACTTTGCATAACATACCCACTGCACTGGAAACTACAAGAGCCGACCAAGAAGCGTTTGAAACGCCAAAGCCTAAACCACCAATTAAAGGACCTGCAGAGAATCCATGCGGACATTATGAAGCCGAACGCCAAGATGTGTAAAGAGACCACTCCAGACAGCTTGACCATCTCGGAAAAGCCTCCTATTCATCCGAACTGATGTTCCAGGGCTCACCTCCAAAAGAAAACAGGAAGCGGCACTACAAAAAGCTCTCACGTTGGAGATGATGCTCGAGCGCTACCCTCACAGCAGCTGGACTCGCATCTAAACCGATGGATTTGCCAAAGACGGTGCGGAATGGAGGAAACGGCCTGTACATCTGTGACCACACTACCTCCCTTTCCATACCAGCTGGCGATCGCAGCTCCAACTACCGAGCACAACTGCGGGCATTTATCGCAGCAGCAGGGAACCAGCTAGGGGAAGACAACAGAAGACAAAATGTCGCCTTTCTCACCAACTCGCTGTCAGCTCTCCAAACCCTCATGTCTGGACGCACTGATCTCCTCATCAATCCGCCTCAAGACAGACTGGGTGCCCCGTTCATCCACCTCAAAGTAGTGCTGCAACGGATTCCGGCACATGTTGGAGTAGCTGGGAACGATGAGGCGGACAAGTGGCGAAGGCAGGCGCCAAACTACCACAAGATCATACCCGGCCTGACCTCAGACATAGAAGCCAGGACGCTACTGAAGCGCACGGAGCAAGCTGACTGGCAGCAGCTTAACAATGGCTGCAATCTGCAGGCTGACCACATCAACAAGCTTGACAGGAAGAGCCAGACCACCATCTTCCGACTTCGCACTGGTCACTGCAGGGCTCAGAAAACACCTTAAGTGACTGGGTCTCGCAGAGACAGCACAGTGTGAATATGATGCAGAAGAGCAATCTCCTGAGCACATTCTCCAGACCTGCCCCTAGGGGCAGATCTGGAGAATGTGTTCAGGAGATTGCGTCCGGAAGACACGCCCCTCAGGAGATTGCGTACAGAGGACACGCCCCATAACTAGACCTATGTGTAGCATTTCGAAACAATCTGTTACAGAGGTGTAACTTTAAACAGTTACGGCGATAGTTAATTTGGCGTTTAATGTGAACCGTGATACACGATTTTTGAAAACAAATGTCAAGCGAAGAAAGCAGAATAGCTAAAAAATAGCCCATCCGGTCAAAGTTTACCTGATTACACACTGTTTTTTTTCATGTGATAATTTCATTGTTAGTGTGGTTATATTTCACGCGTTTACTATAAATAACTTAATAGACAAGTCATGTTTAAAAAACAATGCTATCATGATATGACCCAGAAAGTCAATGCGCAGCATTACTTTTTAAACATGACTTGTCTATGATCTATTTATAGTGAACTCATGAAATAGGTCAACTTCCACGAGAACACACATTTGTCGTTAAGCTGAGAAATCGCACGGTTATTTCAAAGCGAACAAATTAGGCTATTTTCAATCGAGATATCGAGCATAAGATAAACACCGCAGTTCTGCCATAACGCAATAGTTTGTATGCATACATCGATATTTTCGATGTATTTCATTGACAATCTCGCTTTTTACAAAAATAGACATGGTCCATTTCATGAAAAGTGAGTTTTTTTAATGTATTACATTGAAAATTTCTCTCTCTCTCTCTCTCTCTCTCTCTCTCTCTCTCTCTCTCTCTCTCTCTCTCTCTCTCTCTCTCTCTCTCTCTCTCTCTCTCTCTCTCTCTCTCTCTCTCCGCATTCACCCTCACTCCGAACCCCCCGCCCATTTTGGCTCACGTGCGAAGTAAAAGTGAGTCTATGTTCTTGACCTGTTGTAGTACGTCCATCGTCCTTCGTCCGTCGTCTGTCGTCCGTCCGCCGTTGTCTATGGTGTACTTTAACGTTGACATTTTCTCGGAGACTATTCAAGATACACAGTCTTCAAACTTGGCCCAAGGATACTTTCTGGCAAGAACTTTCTAAGGATAAATAAAGTTAAAAAAAAAAGAACTGAACTGAAAGGTCAAGGACACAAGGGATCAGAAAATAGGTCAAAATAGCTATATTTTGATATTTAAAAAAAGAAATCTCAAATACTAGTCACAGTTTCAAACCCAAATTTAGTACAAAGAGACGGCCTGATGGTGCGACTTCTGCATACGTACTAATTTGGTTGGTTGGTTAGTTCGGGGTTTAACGTCCACGGCACCGAAGTGATAATGGACGGCCTCGACGGGCGGGTTTATGGGGGACAGGGAAATCTATTTCCTATGGAGTACGACCTGAACACTGATCAATTCAGGCGCACTGCAACTGTGGCACTTTGATTTACTAGGACCTTTCAACGGACATCTATGAAACAAGCCCGTCCTTTATTCCCTGGATACTAATTTGGTTGACACCTCGGAAAGGTCAAGGGTAACAAGAGATGAGGAAATAGGTCAAAATAGTCATATTTTGACAAAAGTTTTTTTTTTCTCAAGTACTATTCACAACTTCAAAACCAAACTTGGTACAGAGATACCTGATGGTAAGAATTATTTATGCATACTAATTTGGATGAGCCCTCGGAAAGATCAAGGGTCATAAGAGGTCGGCAAATGTGTGTAAAATTCCAATTTTTGATACAATTGTATTGATTATCATTTTTTTCTCAAACCTTTCAATCATATTTGGCACAAAAGGTAGCTGACGATAATAACTCGATATGCTTACTAATTTAGTCGACTCATCGCAATGTTCAATGGTCACGGAGGTCGACAGATGTGTGAAAATGCTTTTATTTTGAGAAAACATGGATTTTGCTGTTGCAGAAGCTAGCCCTTTACTTATTGTCATAAGGGCTTTGCCGTTTCCGTTTTTGAAAACGGTTTCACGATAGCCTTGCCACCTACTCTCCCCTCCGATAATCCATTACGGAAACTGAATTTGTAATTGTTTCAATGATTTATTACTTGTTGTGTACCGTGCTATATGCTGTCCCCTCCCCCACCCCCGGGTCCCTCCCGTTTTTCCCCTAGATAGTCCTCAACTCGAAGGTGATATAAAGTTTGCCTTCGGGATGATGTTTAGCGGGTTTATTCGGTCACAGCCAGCCGCCACAGACGCACGCTTGCTTCGCTCTTCTCACCGTCCACAGCCACCCGCCATTTTGAAAATCCTGCCGCAAATCTTCATTGCGCCACCTCTCGCCGGCCTTTGAGTTCTTCTGTCGGCGACCGGGTAGTGACGGGTTCAAGTCCTCTTCAGGGCTAATCATCTGAAAGTTTACCTTTGCTCCAATTATTGGGTCAAAATTCGACTCTAAAATTTTCGTGTTCGTAAATCGAATTGCTTGGCCCCCGGACGAGGGAGAGAGGTCAGTTCTTGGCTATTGAGATTCAGTTCTAAACCATCTTTTTAACAGCTGTGAAATTGTTTTTATCACGCTAGGTTTTTAAATTTTGATTTTATTTTTATTTTTAACATTCTACTCTTAAATCTCTCTGCGGGAATCTGATTGGCCCGCATGGAGTCTTCGTGTATGGAATCCTTAATTGGATCATTGTCCTCTTCTGAGGCCGAGTGGGGATCTGGTTCCTCATCGACCTCTGGACATAGTTGTATAGCTTCTGCCAGAAAGAGAAGAAAGAGAAACAAAACTAGATACAAGCGAACTAGGGCCAGCGCCGACCCCAATTCAAATAGGACTACTGATGCAGCTGTCACGGTCGGGACTAGCCTGACTGCCGTTTCCCAGGATGGGATCCTATTAGAGGATCCCGCCCGGGGAGAGCATAGGAAGATTCTTTTCCCACCCCACTCCCCAGACATTGCACGTGCCGTTGGCACAGTCTCGAGAGAGCTTAGGACACTTTCCCTCCCACAAAACTATTTGGCTTTAGGAGCGGAGGGGCCGGCTGGGTCAGGTGAGAAAGATTCTTCCCCGGCACAGCTATCCCCCCTGGTCCATCAAAATTCTCCTGTTGCACCTTCCCCATCGGAAAGTCTACCGCCCCCACTCACCATCGACGAGACTTCGGCCGGTGTTGATGAGGAGGCGGACACTTTGCTTAAAATTCCCTTTGTGGAGGTGCAAAACAAGAAACAGGAAAAAGCTCGTTCTAATCTGGGGGTGAGACTGGGGGGCGCCGGTGCCTTCGCGGGAGAGTGGTGCACTTACCCAGTTCGGGTCCGTGATCTCGGGACGGGCACTACCCGGCTCCGGGATCACGGTACCCACCAGCCGCATCTGTACGAGGGGGCTGGCGTATCGACCTCTGAGATCACCCTACGACAGGTTGGCAGGGACGCCTGGATTGCTTCTTGCCCCAATTCACGATCTCAAAAACTGATAGCGGCAAAAAAGAGCCTCGGAGGGGCGGATGCCGAGTGCACCATCCCCACCCCTAGGGTGGTGGGTGTGGTTCACGGCATCCCCCCCCCCCGCCCCCCCCCCCCGCCGAGGATCTTGATCAACTTAAGAGGACATTAACAGCCCAAGGGTACCAACCGACAGTCACTAGACTTGTAAATAAGGATAACAGCCCTTCGAGGGCAGTGAAGATTGACTTCCATAATTGTTCTGAACTTCCTACTAGAATCAAAGTAGGTGTCTACAGTCTGACGGTCGAGCCCTATGCCCCTCGTCCACTGCGTTATACAAAGTGTTGCAGGATTGGGCATACGACTCGGGTGTGCAGATCCAAACATTCTATCTGCGTCAGGTGCGGTAGTCGCGAGCATGCCCGGGACGCCTGCCCTGACAGCAGACCAGCTAAATGTGTAAACTGTGGCGGCCTATCAAAAATGTCCCAAGATTGTGCTGAATCGTGAGGCAAACCGTGTTAGAAACCAATTCTATATACCATATAAGGAGGCGGTAAGGAAGGCACAAGCTCCTAATGAAAGTATAAGGCGCCAGTCTCCCTCTGAAAATACCTCTCAAAAAGCAGGAACTCAACCAGTTGTCATGAGTGCTATCTTGCAGGCAAAAAGTAATACTAACATTACAAACTCAAATCCTACTCCTGTGTTAGTGAGAAAAAACGTTCAAAACGAGTCTCAAACTAAATCTCGCTCCTTGTCCTATAGGGATGCCCTGTCGCAAAACGTCCAACACCAAAAAGCTAAACAAACGGAAATACTTACTTCTTCTAACAAATCTCCACCCTTATTATCTCCCCCTCTCCTATGAGGAAGGAAGCCTCACCATTAGCCCGTAGACCGCTCCACTTCGGTGAAGCTCGGTGTGTCGAGGGTGGCCCTGATCTGAGAGCGTTCATGGTCAGGGACATCCAAAGACATCTTGGCTTGACTTCGCGAACGAAGATTCTATAGGGCTTGCCCACGTCGTCTGCAGGCATTTTCGTGGCTGCGGAGGCCAATCCGGGACAGGCAGGTTCGACCGCAGTGGCTGCAGGGGAAGGTCTGGTCAGGGTTCTGAGTTACGACAACTCTGTTTTTTCTTCTAAGCCGCTTGTCCTTAAGGTTAGCTCTGCGAGAGTCCTCAAAGGAGACGGCTGCCTTGTGAATGGTGGAGCGCCAGGTGTCACGGTCCGCAGCAAGCGAAGACCACTGGCGGTGGTCGATTTGGCAGGCACTAAGCGACTTCTTGAGACCGTCTTTGTATCTCTTCTTTGGTGCCCCTCTGTCTCGGTGTCCAGTGGCGAGCTCGCCGAACAGAGTGATCTTGGGTAGGCGATGATCCTCCATCCTGGAGACGTGCCCCGCCCAGCGAAGCTGTGTCCGCAGCAGCAAAGCCTCGATGCTCACAGTTTCCGCCTGTTCAAGGACCTCGACGTTGGTGACATAGTCACTCCAGTGAATGCTGAGGATGGTACGCAGGCAGCGCTGGTGAAAGCGTTCGAGGAGTCGTAGTTGGCTGCGGTAGAGGGCCCAGGACTCGGAACCGTACAGCAGGGTGGGGAGGACGACAGCTCTATACACGCTGATCTTGGTGCCTTTTTTCAGCTGTTGATTGTGCCACACCCGCTTGAATAGTCGCCCGAAAGCACTGTTCGCTTTTGCCAGCCTGTTGTCCAGCTCCTTGTCCAGCTTGGCGTCTGACGTGATGATGCAGCCAAGGTAGGTAAACTGGTGTACAGACTTCAGTTCGGACTCGCCGATGGTGATGTGGGAGGGCGATGCTCTTCCTTTGGTGCCGGCTGATGAAGGACCTCTGTCTTTTTCAGACTGACCTCAAGTCCAAAGAGCTGGGCAGCATCTGCGAAGCAGGACGTAATGCGCTGCAAGGCTCTCTCTGTGTGTGCAACGAGGGCAGCATCATCAGCGAAGAGCAGCTCACGAATCAGTTGGTCTAGGGTTTTCGTGTGGGCCTGCAGTCGTCTGAGGTTGAACAGGCTGCCATCGAGACGATACCTGATGTACACTGCGTCGTCATCGTCGAGGTCCACTGTGGCCTGCTTCAACATCATGCTGAAGAAGATGGTGAAGAGGGTCGGTGCCAGCACGCAGCCTTGCTTCACGCCGTTGCGAATGGGGAATGGTTCTGAGAGGTCACTGTTTAGTCTGACCTGGCCTTGCTGGTCTTCGTGGAGCTGGACGATCATGTTGAGGAACTTTGGGGGACAACCTAGTCGCTCCAGGATCTGCCACATACCTTGCCTGCTCACAGTGTCAAACGCTTTTGTTAGGTCGACAAACGTTACGTACAGCCCTTTGTTCTGCTCGCGGCACTGCTCGCGGCACTTCTCCTGAAGCTGTCTCAGCACAAAGACCATGTCGGTGGTACTCCTGTTGGCTCTGAAGCCACACTGGCCCTCTGGGAGGTGGTCTTCAGCGATGGCAGGTACCAGCCGATTCAGGAGCAACCTTGCGAGAATTTTCCCGGCAATGGACAGCAGGGTAATTCCACGATAATTAGAGCAGGCAGACTTCTCTCCTTTGTTCTTGTACAGGGTGATGATGACTGCATCACGGAGATCCTTTGGTAGTGTTCCTTTTTCCCAGCAGCAGAGAAAGAGGTCGTGGAGCTTGTTGTGCAGTGCTGGGCCTCCATGTTTCCAGATCTCTGGCGGGATTCCGTCAATGCCTGCTGCTTTGCCACTCTTGAGCTGGTGGATGGCTGTGAGGGTCTCTTCGGCGGTGGGCGGTTCGTCCAATTCAACCTTTAGTGGAAGGTGTGGGATTTGGAGGATGACTGTTTCTTGAACAGTGCGTTCAGCGCCGAAGAGGTCCTGAAAGTATTCCGACCAGCGGTTCAAGATGGAGGTATTATCTGTGAGGAGTGCCTGTCCATCAGCGCTTCGCAGGGGACTTTGTACCAGGTGCCTAGGGCCATACACTGCTTTCAGTGCTTCGTAGAAGCCCCTGTAGTCACCGTTGTCAGCGCAGAGCTGGGTCCTCTGTGCGAGTCTGGACCACCACTCGTTCTGGAGCTCTCTAAGCTTGAGTTGGAGACTGCTGCAGATGAGGCGGAAGGCAGACTTCTTCACAGGGCAGGAAGGCTGGGCTAGGTGGGCCTGGTGGGCGGCTCTTTTTTTTGCTAGAAGTTCCTGGATCTCTACGTCGTTTTCGTCAAACCAGTCTTTGTTCCTCTTTCTAGCAAAGCCCAAGACTTCCACAGAGGATTTTACAATAGCAGTTTTCAGTTGTTCCCAGAGTGTTTCAGGGGAGGAGTCTGCTGGATCAACTGTGTCTTTGAGCATGCGCTGTAAATCGGCCTGAAGGGCAGCTTTCTTGTCGTCACGCTGAAGGCTGGCAACATCAAGCTTTTTCTTGGGAGGGCCCCCTTTCTTGGGTTTCAGCTTAAGGCGGAGCCTGAGTTTGCAGCGAACAAGGCGGTGGTCAGTTTGGCACTCTGCGCTGGGCATCACTCTGGTGAGGAGGACGTCACTGCGGTCCCTCTGACGCACTAGGACATAGTCGATAAGGTGCCAGTGCTTGGAGCGAGGATGCATCCAGGTGGTCTTTCGACTGTCCTTTTGCTGGAAAGTAGTGTTGGTGATGACAAGTTGATGCTCTGCACAGAGCTCCAACAGTAGGCGACCATTGTCATTGCAGTTCCCAACGCCATGCTTGCCGAGGACTCCTTTCCAGGCTTCAGAGTCTTGGCCCACTCTGGCGTTGAAGTCGCCAAGGATGATGACTTTGTCGTCTGCAGGGGTGCTCTGCAGGAGGCTGCGCAGGTCAGAGTAGAACTTGTCTTTTTCTGCAGGCTCTGCCAGGAGGGTTGGGGAGTACACACTGACAAGGGTGACGTATTGCTGGTGTCTCAGTGGGAGGCGCATGGACATGATGCGGTCGGAGTGACCCGTTGGTAGGTTTTCCAACTTAGTCGCAATGGGGGTCTTCACCATGAAGCCCACGCCTGAGAGCCGTCTTTCTGATGCAGGCCTGCCTGACCAGTAGAGGGTGTAGCCAGCGCCAAGTTCTTGGAGGCTGCCTTCCTCCGGAAGGCGTACTTCGCTGAGCGCGGCGATGTCGATGTTTAACCTCCGCAATTCATGGGCAATGAGGGCGGAGCGACGTTCAGGGCGTCCGCTGTCTGCTGTGTCGAGCATGGTTCGGATGTTCCAGCATGCTACGTTGAGTCCGGTCGTGGTCGTCATGAGAGTGGATCCATTGTTTTTTTTTCTTGTTTTCTGACCGCATGAGAAGATGCCCGTTGACCGCGGCTAGCCAACTGGGGTTACGAGGGGATGAGCTTTGGTTAGGCCACCTTTTCTAGGCCCCTCTCCGTGTGGAGCAAGCAGTGCTGTCCCTAGAGAAGGCTGCTTGGTCGTTCAGGGTGTGCCGAGTGACGTTGTCATCCCCAGGTCAACATCAGGCGACCAATATCCTGAACCGCCTGCATGCAGGCTTGAGACTGCGGCTTCCAGTGACATCTTTCACCTGCCGTTTTGCCCCTTGCCCATCGCTCCAGGACTTGGAAAGTTCAGTGTCATAGTCCGTGGGCGTTTCCTAAAGCCTGCGCGGTGGAGCTTTTTGGTGGAGTGCAGTGTGCGCAGTACTGGCCCCACCCTTTAAACCCTTGGTTCGTTTGCCATGGCCTAGCAAGCTGGGACGGTGGCATCGAGGTCCTCGGGTCGTAGGTTTTATATCAGACTGTCCTTGTCTTAGTCTCTGGCTCAAAAGCCTTCCCCGGAGACACGGGGGCTTTGATGTCAGGGGTTTCCTCCCTTAGCCTTTCCGCAGCCAAGCGGCCAGGCCTGCAAGGCAGCAGGGGACTCGTGGGGGCCGGGGTCGTCTATGTCCCGTGCAGATGTGAACATCTGCCCACTGCCCAGACGGTGACACCAGAAGAGAAAAATCCAACGCCGGAACCCGGTATCGAACCTCGCACCTTTGGCATTGGAGGCAGACGCCTTAACCATTGCGCCACTTCCCCGCCGATCCAAAGACATACACATATGCTTACCACTGCTATTTCGAATAATAATATCCAGATCATGATAGTCATCCTTCAGTTTAATCAACTGATCATGACCATCCTGGTCCCCTTGATCTCTAACCCAAAAATGGAATAGGTTAGCTGCGATAGCAGGTAATGTTTACTGGATGTCATGGGTGAAAACGGTAAAGTTGGCCTTAAGCTCCTTCAATGGAACTGTAGGGCCATTTCTAGAAATATTCACTTTCTTACTGACTTTATTAAAAATAAAAATTTTCAAATAATCTGTCTACAATCGCCATATACTACTAAAGTAAAATTACCGTGTATAGCTGGTTATCACTATCCCCCCGCATAGTGGAACGAGAAAAAAACTTAAATGATATTATATACACTGCTACTTACGTTAAAATTGGGATTGAACACCAGGTGCTCATAACTCCTGTCCCGCAACATAAAACTCAACCTATTTATAGTAACTATATTAAAATAAAAATACCGTCATCACATAAAGAAATAAATTTGATAAATACTTATGCACCAAAGTCTCTTCAACTAACCGGTCTGGAATGGTTGGGGGCCCTTCGGGGTGATGGATGGGTGGTCTTGGGGGACCTAAACATCCACCACTCCCTATGGTACCCCCAAATTCCGGCCTTTCGTAAAGTAGCAAACAAACAAGCAGAAGACATATTAAATTCCAATTTATTAATTTTAAATAACGGGTAAATGACCAGAATACCGGATAATTTAAACCAACAACCATCCGCAGTAGACCTAACTCTAATTTCTCATGAACTCTTTATGGATACAGAATGGACACTGGGAGATGGCGCTATGAGAAGCGATCACCTCCCGGTGACCATTGAAATAAACCAAAATAGACAATCCATTAATAAATCTCCCCCAAAGAAAGGCAGATTCCTATATGAAAAGGCCAATTGGCCTCTATATGAAGCATATATAAAACGTAGCCTTGGAGGGGTCAGCACACTGGATGCTGACTTCTTCAGTGCTGCAATGACTAAAATCATAATTGAAGCCGCGGAGAAGGCAATCCCTCGTGGGAAGGGCGCTCCTGCTGGCAAACCCTCAAATCCATGGTGGAATAATGATTCCGACGGGGCTGTAAAAGACAAAAAGCGAGCTTACAACAAGGTGAAAAAGTATAAAACTCCGGATAACCACATGGCTATGAAGACGGCAAACGTTCAATGTAATAAAATAATAGCAATGGCTAAACTAAAATTTCTGGATCAACAAATCCACAGGGAGATTCAAACACCCACAGATATAACCAAGGCATGGAGGATCATTAAAAACATCAAAAGTAAATATAACCCCTCACTAGTTCCATTAATAGGAAATGGTTGAATACATAACACTGATCTGGAGAAGGCTGAGCTGCTGGATGAGACATTTGCTGCCACCTGCTCAACCGATAGCTTAAATCTTAATGCAAAAAATTATAGAAGGACAGAAGAAAATACTATGGACCATCAATATACTCCTCCTATAACATCTGAGGATATGCTTCCCATCAATCTTCCTTTCACTCTGATCGAGCTAAATTCTGTATTGTCTCAAATTAAAAGTACAAATACATCCCCAGGTCAGGATGAAATAACCTATATTATGCTAAGTCACCTCCCCCTTTGAGGGTAAGAAAATGCTACTTCAGTTATATAATAAGTGCTATGGAGAGGGTTACCTACCTAAAGACTGGCAGCATGGAATTGTAATTCCTATTCCAAAACTAAAAAAGCCAAGGAATCTACCAACTTCTTTTCGGCCTATAACTTTAACTTCACATACCAGCAAAGTATTCGAAAAAACTCCTAAAACGTCGACTGGAATATTTTCTAGAAAAAAAAATTATACCGATAGTACAAGCTGGATTCCGTAAACATAGATGTTACGTGGTGGATTTGTAGTCGTAGTAAGATAAACACACCAGACGCACGCACGTAAGGTTCTTTTAAATAAACTTCATTCAGCTGCAATCCGTCACACGTGGCTTAAGGATGTAGACAATACTGGAGTAACAGTTCCAACAATATTTTAATTTAGCGATGCGATCTCCACACAATGTAATTCCAAATGCACAAACACTGATACAAAGTCTCTTCTGCAATGTCCACACTGCCGACACAAAGTTCCTGTATCTCTCACAATGTACACCCAAAACGGGCCACGTACCTACGATAACTGTGTGTCTCTACCACTGACAATGCAAGACAATGTACGAACGTGCTTTCCTAGCGCCCTCTTTATATATACTAACAATTTCCAGAATCATCTACGAAAATCATACAACGCAACCAACCAGAACGAAACACGCAACCGAAACTCATTAAAATAATCTTTCTAGAAAAACTACAATAGGCTACACAAATTTGGCTGCTCACTTCAGCTCCAAATCCTTGGTAAAATGACATCTCATAAAAGTATGGAAGACAGTTCACAAACTAGTCGGAAAATTCGAGAACATTTACGATCCTTCATAACACACACACACACACACACACACACACACACACACACACACACACACACACACACACACACACACACACACACACACACACACACACACACACATACAAACGGCTGACGGCTTCACGCACACAGTAAACAACTTGTTGCGAAGTGTCGCTAATTTACCGACGTCACACATACGAGGTCACTAGACAGTGCGACCTTTCTAGAACGTTCTGGACTAAACTTAGCGTATCATAATGAAGTGAATTCCGCTCTGCGCGACCAAAAGAAAATGTTACTTAAAAAGATATGTGAATCATAACCATGATAGCTCAAATAAATATCGGATCGTTTCCTACGATTAACACATGCATGCTCTCACAGGACAACACAACCACAATCGTAACAATAGATCTACTTCAGATCAATTGTTTACTCTTTCCTCATCCATTAAACAGGTCTTTAAAAACAGACAAAAAGTAATGGCCTGTTTTTTTGACGTCAAACGAGCGTTTGACGTAGTATGGCATAAGAAACTTTTACAGAAAATTAAAGAAATCCGGCTTTCTGAAAATATATTTGTCTATCTCCAAATTTTTTTTTCAACGCACCTTGCAGGTAAAATATAAACAAACCCTCTCCAAGACACATAAAATTGATTGTTGCATGCCACAAGGTACCTGCCTGGCCCCTACGCTCTTTAATATAATGATGGCTGATCTTCCTACCTACTTAAAATCTAGCCTTGATAAACGTACACATACTTCTTTAAAGCTATCTCAATTTGCCGACGACATAGCCATCTGGAAACCGGTGAAAATAAAGAACACTGAAAAAGGGCAAATACCATTAAATAAATCAAAACAATTTCAGAGGTCGATAAACGCAACTAAAAAATACTTGGAGATAAATGGTTTCGAACTGGCCCCCGATAAAACTCAACTTATTATCTTCGGCCCTACCAAAACAAAATTCCAGGAACAAGTAACTATAACGACTAATGATGTGAAGCACCCCATAATTAATTCTAACCAAATCAAATTTTTGGGGGTATTGTTTACATCTACATTAAAGTGGACTGCCCTTATAAATAACCTTATTACTAAGGCCAATAAGGCAATAAACTTGATTAAAATCCTTAAGCAAGAACCATGGGGCAAAAACACAAAATTGCTACTACATCTACATCATGCATTGGTGCGATCCAACCTGAATTACGGAGCTGAATGCTTCTTCTCGGCCTCCAAATATATTCTTAAAAGACTTGAAACAGCTGAGATGCGTTCTCTTAAATTGATCTTGGGCACACCTCGACATGCTTCTAACAAAACAGTTTACGCTTTTGTTAACATCCTTCCATTACACTATTTTAGACTAAAATATTGTGCAAATTATGTTAACCGTATTTTTGAAGTTCCTAACAACGCCCAGGGCACTTATCATAATGAAAAAAGAATGGACCACACTGAGTTAATTTTTAAATCCACTCGACCCAAAAGAGCCGGAATATCTCTTACTTCGGCCACTCAGGAGATCCACGACCAAATTGGAATAAAACCCCATACAATTACCGAGTTACCGTTGTCTCCTGTACCACCTTGGACCCTCCTTGCGCCCAACAATCCATACTGAAGTTGTAGGCATTAGTAAAAAAAAAGCGATCCACATATACAAAGAGTTTCTACTTTATCTTGACGCCAACTATCCGCATGCTATTATAGCTTACACCGATGGATTAATTGATGATTCCGGAAATGTTGGATGTGGCGTCTTTATTCCATCTCTGGGAAAAACTATTAGTTATAACTTGGGCAGGGACTGGTCCGTATGCACGGCGGAGCTAACTGCAATTCTGATGGCATTAGAATGCGTGTTGACTCTGCCACTGCAGATGTACCAGTTCCTTGTCTGCACTGACTCTAGGTCTGCCTTGCAATGCATAAAACTTGGGGACAGGTCTAGTCGCCAAGATATAGTACTAGAAATAAAACTGATTATACACCTATATGGAGCAGAGACTTGGAGGTTGACAAAAACCACAGTCAACAGAGTACAGATCTTCATAAACAGTTGCCTTAGAAGAATCTTCAAAATTCACTGGCCAGAGAAGATCAACGTCAGACTCTGGGAGAGAACAGAGCAGATAACAGCAGAGGATGAAATTGGGCGAAGAACATGGGGATGGACTGGTCCCAGTCTTAGAAAGTCAGTTTCCAGTATCACTAGGCAGGCATTGTCATGGAACCCCCCGGGAAAGAGGAAAAGAGGCAGACCGAGAAACAACTGCCGTCGAGACCTCTAAGTAGACATCAAGAGACTATGTTACGACCCCCGCTTCCGGGGCGCGAACTATGAGTGCTACCACTCGAGACGCACCCGACCCACACTAACACAAACCTAACACAAACACCAGAGGAACAATGACGACGACATTTATTACATATAACCCTAACAATAATCAATCTTAATCCTAATTACGCATTCACACATCACATTCACACTCACACACGTCCAAACTCCCCACCCGGAATATCCGTTATACACAATACAAAAAAAAACCAAAACAACAAGATATATAATAAACTAAATGTCCCTAATACAAAAGGTTGAGAAAACTAATATATGATAAACAAATATCCTTAATAAAAAATATAAAAGAAAACCGAGGCTGAAAATCCTAAATCCTAAGCCACCGGATCCCGACGGAAGCACAAGCGTCAAGCGCTAACGCCAGTTAGACCAACGCTTTTGCTTCCGCGAAGAGTCCCTCACAGTACGTGGCTCCTTAAATAACACAGTATTTCAAATAGCACAATATCAAAAATACGATGACCCAAATATGCCTATTAAAACACAAATGAAGATCGAGAAAGAATGAATAAAGTTCGCAAGCTACTGAATCTCCCCAGCGGGAGCACGAACGACAAGTTCGAATTAAATTAGTGCTTCCGCAATCTAAACATTCACAGCACAAGGCTCCTTTAACTAACACGTTTCATAATAAACAATATCACGTATACAAATACAATATAATTCAAGTCACTGGACCTTCTCGCTGGAAGCACAACCGTTAAGCTCAGCTCAGCTCGACGCTCTTGCTTCCGCGATAAGGCCTTCTGTATATCAGGCTGCTTTTAAATACAATAACTCAAAACCTTTCCGTCACTGTGACAAAGCTCCTCTCACAACATAGTCACTACGAGGAGATGAAATAAATCTCACAACGTTCTTTGCGAGATTATAAACAAGCAAAACTTCACTTAAATAGCTTAGAAATAATTAGATGGGACGACCCGACCTGACTAAACACGGGCGTGCCGCAACACTCGAAACAGCACCCGGGTCGGGCGTCGTAGCCCCACAAGGCGGAGTGACACAATCAGCCTCCACTCTCAGTACCACAGCACGGTGGCAGACTTAGCTGGTTAGTTCTTTAAGCTTTAGGCCGTTGGATTTGGACCATTGGATTAGGATGCACTAAAACACAGGTGCCAAAATACACATATAAGTAACTAACAAAAGAAACAAAATAATAACATCACCCTCTATTCTTACACTTGTCCCCCAATACACACTAACCAAAATAATAATAATAACAGAACAAGCAAACACATACAACCCCCCCCCCTCCTCCGAGCAAATGGCCACTAAAGAACTGTTGCGTGTACTTACTGTCATCCGTGAAGACGCCCCGGCTAGGACGAAGACAAACAAGGACAAGACAAGCCAGGGGTTAAGTCGTCGAAGCTCTTCTTCCTTCTCTCCTTCTTCGGACACCGGCTCAGGGACGACCGAAACCGTATCGCAGGGCCGATACAACACGGCTGTGCAGAACCACACTTTTAGTTAGGAGCGGCCGGGGGCCACTGAGTGCAAGATAAGCCGTCTGTGGCAAGGCCGGGCGTGGAGGCAATTATTAGTCATTAGCGCGCGCCTCTTCAGGCAGAGTAACAGAGCTGTTCATGGTCCTAGAAAGGAGTGCTCTTTCATTACCCTACGCTATGTGTACGTGCCGACAGCCGCATACCGGCGCAAGGCAGCGAAAACGCTGAAAAGTGTTAGTAACTGAACATTCACAAAATGCTTTTTTTTCGCAGGAATGTCATTATAACATGAGTGCAGATTTGTAGCTGATAAAATTTGCTTTCTTTTCATACTAAACATGCCCATGCTGCTTACTACCAGCACACCTCAAAGAGCAGTTACATTTCATATTTGCAATACAATGAACATGCACTGACACAATAAAGCACTAACTTTCAAGCTCAATCTGTTGTGCATCTAAGTTTTCTGTGGGATGAAAATTTGATATATCTACGCAACATTCTAGCCTCTACTGTTATCACTTACTAGAATTCTTGTTTCTTTCCTGCTAGAGCAACACTAGCGTCAGAAAGCACTCCACTGCTGAAAAGCTGGTAATCCGTTAGGTTCATCAAGATGATCAACACAAACATGCTGATCCTAGCAGTGTTTATGCAGTACACTTGGGTTTACACAGTAAATTCATAACCACTAACACAACAGGTCTTAAGCACATCACACTGGTTCCTTTATATTAACACCAGAACAGAGAATAAATGTTCAAACCAACTCGGTACTGTGAGGCTCAGATAACTTACCAGCCATGTTCAGTCACACACAAACACGGTACGTACGTTGTTGCGGGAGTTATCTTTGTAGCTTGTTGCATCGTTTACCTGAGTAACAATGAACTACGCTCACGATTTCTCATTTTGCCCACCTTCATGGCAACAGCTTTTACCGCTGCAAACAGAACCGTTGCTGAGTCAGAAATGAGCGGGACGAAGACATATTTAGAATCAAACGTAAATTCCAATTTATCACTGTCGGGGACGCCCACGGATTCAAGTTTACTTTTGCCAGAAAAGAGGACGGAAGATGCCAATCTGTCTACTTTTTCATCTCCGTTTATGCTTGATCTCAACAGCGGGACACACAACTTTATTAACCCTCTTATGCTTTCCGCCACTGATGGCGGCATACGCAACCTTACAAACAACCTTCATTTGAAGAGAAATTTAACCACAAAGCTAATCTACTTTTACAACAAACCGCAGTGGTTTCGTAGAGAGCTTTCTGGGTGCGTAGTGGATGCGTGTGAAATTGTGATAGAACCAGACCTAAGCAAAAAAGCCAACGCAATGTTGATACACGTGTGCAGAATTGAGGGCTCACCTCCTCCCACCAGGCCGCAAGGACAGATCTGGATAGGTTTTGGATTGGAGTCTGGCGACTACGGTACCTACAAAAACCAGCGTGGAGAGGCGTGTTTAACAGGTCTATGACTTACAGAGTGGACTCTGACGTGTTTTTCCCATACAGTTACATAACTTCGACCTTCGGGATACAATGGTCCCTTTGACCTCCCTCAGGCCTACAAGGGTCCATGTAGCAAACCCCTGCGACCAATAATTTATAATATATTCAGCCTCAGTGACTGATCTTTATATGGCATTCCAGGGTCGGGAAAAAAGGTGCGAATCGTATTAAAATTGTTTCCTTGTTTGTTTGTTTGTTTGTTTGTTTCAGAGACGATGTCTACTTATCGCCACTACTTTGTTGCGGTAGTTATCATTGCAGCTGGCTGCATCTTTTACCTTAGCAACACTGGACTACGCTCACAATATCAGATTTTCCACAACTTCTTGGCAAAAACACCTTTGTACGGAGCCGGAAATCTGACCGCCGGAAACGAAACCGTTGCTGAATTTGACAAATCAGAAATCAACAGGACGAATTCAGATTGGTCAAACGTAAATTCCAGTTTATTACTGTCAAGGACGCCCGCGGAATCAAGTTTACTGTTGCCCGAAAAAAGGACTTTGTCAGAATATCTCAATCTGTCTACTTTTTCATCTAAGTTTATGCTTGATCTGAACAGCGAGACACACAACTTTAACCACCTTATTATTGACGCCACAGGTACTGTACCCACTAGCGGTAGTGGCGAACGCAAAGGGGTTAACAACCTTACAAACAACGTTATTTTGAAGAGAAATTTAACCACAAAGCTAATCTACTTTTACAACAAACCAGACTGGTTTGGTGGAGACCTTTCTGGGTGCGTAGTGGATGCGTGTGCATTTGTGACGGACCCAAATCTACGCGAAAAAGCCGACGCCATGTTGGTGCATGTGTGCAGAATTGAGGGCTCCCCGCCTCCCAACAGGCCGCAAGGACAGATCTGGATAGGTTTTGGATTGGAGTCGCCACATCACTACTACGGTACCTACAAAAACCCAGCGTGGAGAGGCGTGTTTAACTGGTCTATGACTTACAGAGTAGACTCTGACGTGTTTTTCCCATACTGTTACATAACTTACAAAGGACCGACTACTCCAGAAAGGAACTACACCTCGATTGCGTTGGGGAAGACGAAAATTGCGGCGTGGTTTGTGAGTAACTGCAGAACCCCTAGCGGACGCATGCAGTACGTCAACAAACTTCGACAATACATCGATGTTGATATTTTTGGCGCGTGCGGGTCTAATACATGCGGCAGAGACAAAGAAAGTGATTGTATGGCAATGCTGAACACATCATACAAATTCTATATAGCGTTCGAAAACTCCTTATGCCAGGACTACGTCACAGAAAAATTCTACAAGGCATTCTATTCAAATATTGACGTGATTCCAGTCGTGCGCGGCGGAGCCAACTACACAAAATACTTCCCTTCCGGAACTTTTATCGACGCAGGAGATTTCAAAGATCCTGAGGATCTGGCAAAGTATTTAAATTCTCTGGTGAGCGACCACGAAGCCTATGCTGCAATGTTACGGCGAAAGGATCGTTTCTCTGGCATCGGGGGTTATCGCATAGCTTCATGCGATCTATGCAAGAAACTGCACGATGACAAAGAGGTGAAAATGTATCGTGATTTCCCTGACTGGGTAGAAAGTGACATGTGTCGGACCGGTTAGCCATGGCTGTGTTCAGATGGAAAATGTGAAACCGTCCCTGAAGAAGGTGCACGCACGTGTATCTTCCAACAAGAAACTTCCAACGAGGGAGTTTAACCCTTCACTGCCGAGAAAAAGTGAACACGATACAACCGCAGGAGGCATAGATCCTCAAGAGCCTCCGAGACTGCGGGGCTCATGAGGATCTATGCCTATTGCTGAGACCAATTTGTATCAGTGTTTCTTGGGCGGTTGCAAGTGAATTTTGTCTGAGATTGTGCCATAAGATATTAATAGTCGATTACTCGCTCAAAACTGTGATTTATTAAATCGCTCATTTATTTGTAAATGTTTCATCCATCCGTACATTAAAACCCACTCATCCATCCACCAATGATTATTCCATCATTCGTGTCTTTATTCATTTACTCATTCGTTTCGTCATTGCTCCACACACAGACCAGATAGGTGAGGTTAGCTCTGGTAGAACTGTACACATACCAAGGGGAATTACTCAGCGCTGGACAGACAGTTAGCTCCCCTGCCCTATGCCCCCGCCTATCAAGCACCCAATCGCCAGCCCACATAAAAAATACGCAGGTATAGAAACAAGACCATCCTATACATCCCTTAGGTATAGAACAAGACTATCATATACACCACTGAGGATGTATAGGATGGTCTTGTTTTATACCTGCGTATTTTTTTTTTTTAAAATGTGGGCTGACTATTGGGTGCCTGATACGCAGGGGCATGTGATCTGTTTGTCTCTCCAAAGCTGAGTAATTCCCCTTGGTATGTGCATATTGCTCCACTCGTTGCCTCATTCATTGCTAATTCACTCATTCTCTAGTTCGTTCGTTCGCTCGTTCCGTCGGCCGTTCGTTCGTTCGCTCGTTTGTTCGGCCGTTCGTTCGTTCATTCGTTCGACCGTTCGTTCGTTTACTCGCTCGTTTGTTCGTTTCTTCGGTCGGTCGTAGTTCGTTCGTTCGTTCGTTCGGTCGGTAACAGTGTCGGTTTTTTCACTCATTCGCTATAGTATTCATTACTGACTTAACTCGTTCAGCCCGACGCACGTATTTCCCAAAGTTTGGAGGCGTCATCTAACGACTATGCACCTGTTGCAGGAGGTGGATCGACCACGATAATTCAAAGGTAGTGACAGATTAGCTTGGCGCCGACAGGCGCCAAGCTAATCTGGCACTACCCTTGAATTGTCATGGTCGACCCATCTCCTGCTGTAGTGCGTCAGGGCTGAATGGGTTAAGATGTATGGATTCTGGAGATTATTTTTGTATGCACCAAAATGTGCAAATACTTTACCTGAATTTACCTGAGTGGCCACTGAGCGCGGCCGACGGGGTAGGAAGTTTGAGAACTTATTTTAACCCCCTTAACTGTCTCTTTATCATGGCGGTTCTTGAACTGGTTGACAGTTTCAGCTTCGACACTTGTTTGTTTCAGAGCATTCCATGGGTTCACAACTCTTTGGGAAAAAAAGTTTTTTTCTAAGATTCAGTCTGGACCTCCCTTTGAACAGTTTGCTGCTGTGACCTCTATGGTAAAATGATGACTGGCATGAAGTAAAAAATATGTCCGCAGAAACTTTTTCAAGTCCCTTTATGATCTTGAAAGTCTCGATGAGATCTCCCCTGTCTCTCCTTTCTTCCAATTTCTGCAAATTGCAAAAGGCCAGTCTCTCCTCATACGGCAGGTGACCAATCCCTGTAATCGATCTTGTAGCTCTCCTCTGCACCTTTTCCAACTCTGCGATGTCTTTTTTGAGGTAAGGTCGCCATGCTTGGATACAGTACTCTAAATGTGGTCGTACAATTGTTTTGTAGAGTGGGACAATAACTTCTCTAGTTCTGGCTGTAACTGTTCGCATGATCTGCCCCACTGCTCTGTTGGCTCGTTTTGCTGCCACGCAGCACTGGCGACTGACCGACAGTGACCTGTGCATGATGACGCCTAGGTCCCTTTCTTCCTCCACTGCTCCAAGTTCTTGTCCTCCCAGCGTGTAAACCTGACAAGTGTTTTTACGGCCTGCATGCAGAGTCTTGCACTTGTCCACGTTATACTGCATCAGCCACCTCTCTGACCATCTTTCTGCTACCTTAAGGTCATGCTGTAGTTTGTCGCTCCCCGCTGGGTCGGAGACGTCGCCGTAGATCTTAGTGTCATCAGCAAACTTTAGAACGCTGGTCAGCATATCGTCCTCCAAGTCATTAATGAACACCAGGAACAAGGTCGGCCCCAAAATGGATCCTTGTGGAACTCCGCTTGTCACATCTACCCATGGAGAAGCTTGTCCGTTGACCACAACTCTCTGCTTCCTGCCACGTAGCCATTCTTCCATCCACTGCAGCACTTTTCCGTCTACACCGTGTGCTTTCAGCTTGTCCATAAGCCGTTTGTGAGGGACCTTGTCGAACGCCTTGGCATAGTCAAGGTAGATGACGTCTACATCTTTCCCTTCGTCCAGCATGCGTGTCATGTCCTCCAGGAAGACGAGCAGGTTTGTCAGGCAGGACTTTCCTTTTGAGAAACCATGTTGGCTGCCTCGGATCAGCTGATGCCTCTCAAGGTGATTGTTCAGAAAATCCCGCACAACACTTTCAAAGACTTTCCCAACCTGAGAAGTCAGCGATACCGGCCTGTAGTTTCCTGCTATACATTTTGCACCCTTTTTGAATATCGGCACAACATTTGCCTCTTTCCACCCCCCCCCCCCACCTGGGTCTGCCCTGGGGGACCTGGGTGGGGTTAGGTACTTTTTAGTTCCCAGGGTCACCCTGGTCAGCCCCACAGGGTGAGTTTTTCTCTCTATTCTGGGGCATGTGTTTCTGTCTACCCTTTGTCCATTCACCTGTATTTGCCTTTTTAAAACTCTCCCTACTGTCTGCACTGCCTGTAGCTCTTGATATTGGATGTGTGTTGCTAAATGGTCTTAGCTTTATTTAGGCCCCATGTGTTAGGTTTATTTAACGTATTTGACCAGATGGCGACATACATTCAATGTTCTGTTTATTTATTTTTTTTCACAAGCAGTGCAGGCACGTCCTGAGAAAGCCTTGTTGCTGTCGGGACGTTAAGCAATGTACAATCAATCAATCAAATCTTTCCACCCCACTGGCACCTCTCCGGTGTCCAAGGAAGCCTGAAAGATCAGTGACAGGGGATATGCTACGGATTCTGCCGCTCCCACCAGTACGGCTGGAGAAATTTCGTCAACCCCTGGCGCCTTGCTAGCGTTCAGGTTTTGCAACTTCTTGAGGACTATGTCCTCTGTAAAGATCACATGTACCAGTCTTTCCTCTGGTAAGCCCGTAAACTTACATTGGGGTTCCGGTCTGTCACCATTGCCCTCCACCGTGAAAACTGATGCAAAGAATTTGTTCAAGATGTCCGCTTGTTCCTCATCATCAGTGTGCAGCTCCCCGTCGCTATCTTCCAGAGGACCAACCTTGACCTTGCAGCGCAGCCTGTCTCTTGCGTAGGCGTAAAAAGACTTTGCATCCTTCTTGATGTTTTGTGCCAGCTTTTCTTCAAACTTCAATTTACTATCTCTGATGAGTTTTGTACTGCCATTCTGCCACTGTTTATACACAAGAAAGTCTTCTTGCCTACCACTCTGCCTGTATTTTTTCCATTTCTTTCTCTTCTTCTTGACACTTTTGAGTGCCTCTCTGTTCATCCACTTGGGCTTCCTAGTGCACCTCGTTTTCTTCAACGGTACGAAACTTCTCACCACCTTCTGCAGCATTTGATGAAACAAGTCCCACTGTTGACTGCAGCTCTTCCCTTCAAATTCATTGTCCCAATTCACCTTATCTAACTTCTCTCTGAGCACTTTCCAGTTTGCCTTTCTGAAATCCCTTATCTCTTTCCTCCTGTCGCTGTTACTGTCTCTAGGCTCGGAAAAGGCCACTTTGAAGTGCACAATGTTGTGATCGCTGTTGGCTAGAGGATCGCCTATCTCGACCTCTTGCACCATCTCTTCTTCAGAACTGAACACCAAGTCCAACACATTTGCTTTTCTAGTGGCTACAGCCACATGCTGAAACCAAAAACAGTCACTTACTGTATCGCGCAAACCTTCCCCTTCTCCATCACACTCATACGTATTCCAGTTAATACCAGGACGGTTGAAGTCTCCAGTAACAACCACATGCCTGTACTTTGCTGCCTCTTTTAAAACTGCAAACAATTTCTCCTCATTTTCCTGACTAACACCGGGTGGATTGTACACAACACCAAACAATGTTTCTTCTTTGTCGTGACCATATATAACACACCAGATGCTTTCTGTATAGTCCTGCTCCTCACAGAGTTTCACTTCTCTAACCTGCAAATTATCTCTCACATACATCAAGCATCCCCCTCCTCTCCTTCCCACTCTATCACTTCTAAATGTCTTGTATCCATTGATGTGAATTTCACTATCTGAAATGTCTCCATGAAGCCAGGACTCAGTAATGGCACTAATGTCTAATTCCTCGCTTAATACAAAGGTGTGAAGATCATTAAATTTATTAACAACACTGTGTGCGTTTATTGATGCGCAATGCAAAAAATGTGGTGAAGAAGTAGAAACAAATGATGCATTATATACATTATTTTGTACAGATGCGGCAGGTTCAGGATAAAAACTTAGTCCTTTTTTGATGCAGAGGGCTTTCATTGTTTGTATGTCCTGCGTTTGTGCGTGCCTTCCTGCGTGTGTGCGTTTCAGGTATACATTACGACTGAATTACTGTACTACAGTCAGTCACTTTAGCTTCGAACAATAGCCTCACAATACATGTACCTGTATAAAGGGAAGCAACACTTTATAAAAGCCGACCAAGAACCGTGTGAAACGCTAAAGCCTAAACCACCAACTGAAGGACCTGCAGAGAATCCATGCGGACATTCTGAAGCCGAACCCCAAGATGTGTGAAGAGACCACTCCAGACAGCTGGACAGCTCGGAAAAGCCTCCCATTCATCTGAACTGATGTTCCAGGGCTCACCTCCAAAAGAGAACAGGAAGCGGCACTACAAAAAGCTCTCACGTTGGAGATGATGCACGAGCGCTACCCTCACAGCAGCTGGGCTCGCATCTAAACAGATGGATTTGTAAAATTCTGTGCGGAATTGAGGAAACGTCGTGTACATCTGTGACCACACTACCTCCCTCTCAATACTAGCTGGCGATCGCAGCTCCAACTACCGAGCAGAATTGCGGGCATTTATCGCAGCAGCAGCACCAGCTAGGGGAAGACAACAGAAGACAAAATGTCGCCTTTCTCACCAACTCGCTGTCAGCTCTCCAAACCCTCATGTCTGGACCCACAGATCTCCTCAAGACAGACTGGGTGCCCCGTCCATCCACCTCAAAGTAGTGCTGCAATGGATTCCGGCACATGTTGGAGTAGCTGGGAACGATGAGGCGGACAAGTGGCGAAGGCAGGCGCCAAACTACCACAAGATCATACCCGGCCGGACCTCAGACATAGAATCCAGGACGCTACTGAAGCGCACGGAGCAAGCTGACTGGCAGCAGCTTAACAATGGCTACAATCTGCAGGCTGACCACACCAACAAGCTTGACAGGAAGAGCCAGACCACCATCTTCCGACTTCGCACTGGTCACTGCAGGGCTCAGAAAACACCTCAAGTGACTGGGTCTCGCAGAGACAGCCCAGTGTGAATATGATGCAGAGGAGCAATCTCCTGAGCACATTCAGGGGCAGATCTGGAGAATGTGCTCAGGAGATTGCGTCCAGAAGACACGCCCCTCTACACCAAATTCTGGGGATCCGCTGCCGACCTCCTGAAAACGGCTTACTACATGGCGACCAACAACATGAAGATTTAAAAGATGGCCATCAAGACATCGAACGCTGAGGAAGAAGAAGCATCACTGAGGCCTAGGGTGGAAATAGAGGTAATCCATAGGCCAATCTTTACACGGACTTCAAACAATCCGTAGATTCTTCCTGCCCGCTCCATCTGCAGGAGGCGTAATTTCTCATGAGGCCCTGCGGCTGCAGGGCCTCAAGAGAACATACACCTCTTGCTCGCAATTAGGAGTGTTATCTATGCTTTTAGTACAAGCTGGTCATATACCGTGACCTTGCTTTCGTCCGTTGCTGTGAGTCGTCCGTAAACGTAAACTCACTAATAATGCGTCACACACCGGTGCTTGTCATGCTCTGATACATCACTGAAGTGTGCGAATTGTACCACAAATACGTGTCTGTTTCCCAACTAGTCTCCTTACAGACCTACTAGACCTGTAAAACATTATCCCCTGTGTCGTCAATGATTGGCCAGAAAGCTCTGGGCTTTCCCGTGCAACTCTTTTTTTAAAAATAAGAAACAAAATACGTCAATTTCTCCCCCCCCCCCCCCCCTAGAGCTGTGCGAGAACGAAGAATATTTACAGGCAAAGTTTAACCCATTCAGTCCTGACGCACTACAGCAGGAGATGGGTTGACCATGATAATTCAAGGGTAGTGCCAGATTAGCTTGGCGTTCGGCGCCAAGCTAATCTAGCACTACCCTTGAATTGTCATGGTCGATCCATCTCCTGCAATAGGTTCACAGTCGTTAGATGACGCCTCCAAAATACGTGCCTCAGGCTGAATGAGTTAAAGTTCCATTAAGCGTAAAACTGAAGACACATTGCAGCACTATGTGTGTTTGGTATGCCTTGTCGACGCACTTAATGAGCGTCTATGGCAGTTTGAACACGCAGTAATCGTATTTATTTATTCTGAGCAGCCCTTAACGTGTCAATCTATGTTTTGCTGTTTCTCTTACTGATAGCGTTGTATTCGTAGAACGGAGTAGAGTCATTGTCGGGTTCCGTGATAACAAAACGACGTGTGCTGAACTGGATTGTCCTGTGTCTAAATGAACCATAACGAGACCTGTGTGTAGCATTTCGAAACAATCTATTACAGAGGTGTAACTTTGATCAGTTACGGCGGTAGTGGGCCTTTAATATGAACCGTGATACACGATTTTTTAAAACATATGTCAATCGGAGAAAGCAGAATGGCAAAAAAATCGTCCATCCGGTCAAAGTTTAACTAATTACAAACTGTTTATTTGTCATGTGATAATTTCATTGTTACTGTGGTTATATTTGACGCGTTTACTATAAATAACTTCATTTATAAACAAGTCATGTTTAAAAAATAATGCTGCGCAGTGACATTCTGGGTCATGATATGACCCAGAAAGTCAATGCGCAACAATATTATTTTTTAAACATGACTTATCTATGATATAGTGAACTCATATGAAATAGGGCAACTTCCACGAGAACACACATTTGTCGTCGAGTAAGCTGAGAAATCGCACGGTTATATCGAAGCGAACAAATTAGGCTATTTTCAATCGAGATATCGAGCATAAGATAAACACCGTCGTTCTGCCCTAACGCAATAGTGTGTATATATACATCGACATTTTCGATGTATTACATTGACAATCCCGCTTTTTACAAAAATAGATATGGTCCATTTATGAAAAGTGAGTTTTTCAATGTATTATTATTTATTAGTATCTCTCTCTCTCTCTCTCTCTCTCTCTCTCTCTCTCTCTCTCTCTCTCTCTCTCTCTCTCTCTCTCTCTCTCTCTTTCTCTCTCTCTCTCTCCCCCATCCATTCAACCCAGGTCCTCTACCCCTGCGTGCAATGAGGTCTCATTACTTGACTCCGGCGATAAGTGGAGTAGTGGCCAGTCCACGCCCCATCGCCCATCTCGTCTCGAGACTGGAGAGAGAAAGAGAAAAGAGACTTGAAGAAGAAAAGAAACCAGAGAGAGAAGAAAAGGAGAGACTAGAGAGAGAGGAGAAAGAAGAAAAGAGACGAGAGAGAGAAGAAAAGAAGAAATTGGAGAGAGAAGAAGAGCTAAACGACGTGAAATCAGGAAACTTGAAATCCAAGCGGAAGAAGCAAAGAAACAGCGAAGAGAGGCAGAGAAACAACGAGAAGAGGAGCGAGAAGAGGCAGAGAAACAGCGAGAAGAGGCGGAGAGGCAGCGTCAACACGAAATTCTTCTAAAGCAGATGGAAATAGAGGCACAGAGCCAGAGGGCTTCTGAAGCAACAGCATTAACCAGCAGAGAGCAAACAGCCCGTGTGCCAAAGCTACCACCTTTCGTTGAAAATTCAGATAAGATTGACGCTTATCTGGAGCGATTCGAGCTCTTCACAGGCAGCAACAACTGGAGACAAGAGACTTGGGCTATCAAGCTGAGCGCACTTCTAACTGGCAAAGCGCTTGAATTTTACACTCGCTTGCCAAGAGAAGAAGCCGAAGATTATACGCGGTTGAAAGCCGCCCTGCTGAGACAGTACGATTTCACTGAAGAGGGTTACAGGCGACGATTTCGGAACTGTAAGCCTGAAGAAGGAGAAACACCCGGCCTATTCATTGAAATAATCAGGAGCTACCTGGAGAAATGGATAGAGCTGGCTGGTTTAAACAAAGAGTACCAGGACCTATGTGACCTTATTATCAAAGAACAAGTCTTCAACGCATGTTCTAAGGACCTGGCCGCCCACCTCAGGGAGCAAAAAGACCAGTCCTTAAAGGCCCTGGCCGATTTCGCTCAAAGATACCTTGACGCCCACAACGTGAAGTTCGGGTCCAGTAAGCCGCAGCGTGTGTCTGCACCAGCAGAGGAAATCCACAATGTCAGAGACACCCCGATGGAGAATCTGACATGTTTTCTCTGTGGAAAGAAAGGTCACAAGGCGATACGGTGTCCTTCTAAAGATGTTCCCCGAGGCGATAACATCAGAAGATCCAACCAAGAACGCGGGATAGCAGATGGAAGCAGTACCACGTCTCAACACAGAGCCGCTGCTGTATTAGCCAATGATGTAACGTCATCCAGTGACTTTGAGTCTAGAGAAACGCGAGTGACACCGGAGCTGATTGAATCTTTCAAAAGAATGGACGCATTCCAGTAGGAGATGGGGCTACATTTTTACCAGTCTCAAACATCGCACTACCTGAGAATGAAGTGCCGAACATGCCGGTGGTGTCAGGATTCGTCGGAAACACAGCAGTGAGAGTACTGAGAGATACTGGTTGTAGTTGCATCATCGTGAGAGAGGACCTAGTAGCTGAAGACCAGAAACTACAGGAGTGGACCACCCTCATTTTGGCCGACGGAACTGTGAGGATTATCCCCCTTGCCAATGTCAGCGTCGACACCCCGTATCTGAGAGGAGAGGTGAAGGCGTTGTGCGTAAAGATCCCTGTCTACGATCTTATCATCGGAAACATTGATGGTGCCAGAAACGCAGACGATCCAGATCCGGAGTGGAAACTTGAAACGTGTGCTGTCACCACAAGAAGTCAAGCAAAGAAGAGTCACCAGACCATCTCTCTAAAAGTGGCGGACAACACGGAAGCAGCTGTGGTGAATAAGGAAATGCTGGTGGAGCTACAGAAAGCCGACCCCGAGACCAGAAAAGATATCCTGTACCAAATATTCGACAGCAATGGAGATAAACCTGTGCGTCAAGTAGTAGTTCCTGAACCTTTGAGAATGCAGGTGATGAAATTGTCCTATGATTCCATATTGGGAGGACATTTGGGAATCAACAAGACCCTCGATAGGGTCCGAGCCGTCTTCTACTGGCCTGATATGGGAGGCGAAGTCACCCGGTTCTGCAGGTCGTGCGACATATGCCAGAAGACAATCTCCAAGGGAAAGGTGCCCAAGGTTCCTCTAGATAAAATGCCACTGATCGATATGCCTTTCAAGCGGGTAGCTGTGGACCTAGTGGGACCTATATCCCCTCCAAGTGAAGATGGTCATCGCTACATTTTGACCATGGTGGACTACGCTACACGTTATCCTGAGGCCATACCATTGAAGAAAATCGACACTCCAACTGTAGCAGAGGCGCTCGTCGACATGTTCAGCCGTTTAGGGATTCCTGAGGAGATCCTGAGTGACCTAGGAACTCAGTTCGTTTCCGACTGCATGGAGGAAGTCAACTGGCTATTGAGCATCAGACACCTTACTACCACCCCTTATCACCCCATGTGTAATGGCTGGTTGAAAAGTTTAATGGAACATTGAAGACTATGCTGAAGAAACTGTGCGCTGAGCAACCAAGGTTGTGGCATAGATATATCAATGCCTTGCTCTTCGCATACCGTGAAGTTCCTCAGGATTCGACATGGTTTTCCCCTTTTGAATTACTGTACGGCAGGACTGTAAGGGGGCCCATGCACATCCTGAATGAGCTGTGGACCAAGGATATCAATGCGCCTGAGGTAAAGATCAGCTACCAGTAAGTCTTCGACCTGAGAGAGAAGCTGGAAGAATGGCTCGAGAAGAACTAGGGAAGGCGCAGAACAAGGGGAAGCATTACTATGATCGTAAGGCGAAACCTCGACGATTCCAGCCAGGTGACCAGGTGTTGGTTCTTCTTCCTACCGACAACAACAAACTCCTGATGCAGTGGAAGGGACCCTACGTTGTCGACACGGTGGTTGGCATCAACGACTACAGAGTCAAGGTCAACAACAAGGTGAAGATTTACCATGCTAATCTGCTGAAGACGTATATTGAGAGATGTCGTCAAGACAAAACACAACTGGCGGTATCGGTGCGTCTTGCTGATGACGAAAGACTAGACGACGAAAACCTGTTTGACCTTAATGAACTTCGAAACAAGGAATATGTAGTAGATATCCAGTTCGGTCAGAATCTGACCCAGTCTCAACGAGAAGAACTGCGCGTCCTGACTCAAGAGTTCAAGCATCGGTTTACACCTGACCCATGGACAACAGACACCATCCAGCACGAGATTAATCTGACATCCAACAAGCCGGTTCGCGACGAGCCATGTGTCTGCTTCACAACACGAGAGAAGGACTGAGGGAGAATGTTGGGGAGACGCAGGACCCGGGAGTCGACAGAGATTCCAGATTACCAGTGGTCATCGGGAATAGACCAGAGAGATCTAGTTTGGTGTGTGGGGACTGTCGTATTTCCGTGGGCCGACAGTGTTTGAACCAGGACCAATAACCGTTGAACTATGTGAACTGTATTCATGATTTGACGATGTTCCAGAAGTGAGTTTTGACATTAAATTACAATCTATCAAGGGTTCGCAGAACTTTGGAGCGGATTACCTGAGCAGAGCAGTTTGAATGAACTTTTCGGTGTTCATAACAGTTTAAAGGGGACATGTCTTCACTCAGGACAGTTTAAACGAACTGTAAGACGATTATTTTAAAGTAATTGATTTGATTTCATTTTGATGTGAATTAAAAAAAAAAATGGTTTTGTCTAGGTTTACACAGCCACAACCATATTTTTGAGATTTGAGAAGAAATTTTTGTGAAATTTAATTCTAAAGAGGGGGGTAATGTTACGATTGTGGTTGTGTTGTCCGGTGAGAGCATACATGTGTTAATCGTAGGAAACGATCCGATATTTATTTGAGCTGTCATGGTTACGATTCACATACCTTTTAAGTAAGATTTACTTTCGTTCGCGCGTAGAGCGGAATTCGCTTTGTTATTATGCTAATTTTAACTTGAAGCTTCCTCAAAAGTAGCACAGAGAATAGCGGTCGATCTTTGTTTTGCGTAGATTCGCGGAGTATAAATTAGAACCTTCGAGCAGGTCGCGCTGTCTTGTGACCGCGTACGTGTGTCGTCAGAAGAGTAAGAAACATTTCGCTACTTTGTTTTATAGACGAGTCATAGTTGTAGACTGTTCGCGTGAAGTTGGCAGCCAGTCAGTACGGTTTTTGAAAGATCGTGAAAGTTCTGGAAGATTCCGACTAGGTCGTGAACTGCCTACCATACTTTTATGAGACGTCATTTTACATTGGGATTTGGGGCTAAAATGAGCAGTTGAATTTGTATAGCCTATTATAGTTATTCCAGAAAATTATTTCTTTATTAATATTTATGAGTTTCAGTTACGTGTTTCGTTCTGATTGGTTGAGTTGCATGATTTTCTTGGATTATTCTGGAAATTGGTTGTACTATAAAAGATTGATGCTGGGAATCACATATGTATATTGTCTTGCATTGTCAGTTGTAGAGACACACAGTTTATCGTAGGAACGTGGCCCGTATAGGGTGCACATTGTGAGAGACGCAGCGTAACGGTGTGATGTACGTTGTATGAGAAACTTTGTGTCGGCAGTGTGGACATTTGCAGAAGAGACTTTGTATCAGTGTTGGTGCATTTGGAATGCATTGTGTGGAGATCGCATCGCTGAATTAAAATATTGTTGGAACTGTTACTCCAGTATTGTCTACCTCCTTAAGCCACATGTGACGGGTTGCAGCTGAATGAAGTTTATTTAAAAGAACCTTACGTGCGTGCGTCTGGTGTGTTTTTCATACTACGACCTCACCACGTAACAATACGTTTAATCAGCATTTTCTCTCTACCGCCACTACACTGCTACAGAATCTTACGTCTCCCGGTCAACCGTCTGATGTTTCAGAAAAGCTAAAAAGGTTTTCTGCTAAAAGATTAACACCTAACACGTCTTGCAACATTCCGCTCAACCGTTTATAAAGTGGGAAAAGCCATCTCTTCACTAAAGAGTAAACGTACATCTGGCCATGATGGAATTAGCTGCACTGTTTTTAAAATGTCTCTTCCATACGTCGCCGAGTCACTGCATCTACAACCTTTGCATACAACATGGACAATTTCCGTCTGGTCTGAAAACGGCAAAGGTAATACCGCTACCTAAAACGAAAGATTTAAATGACCCCAACCATTTTAGACCCATTTATCTGTAGTCAACTCTGTCAAAACCGATTGAAAGACATATCCACACACATTTACAACATTTCTTAGATAAATACAAACTCGTTCATTCACTACAGTCTAGTTTTCGTAGGGGACATTGTTGTCACACAGCTTTGGTTTACCTGGTTTGACAGATGGTTAACTGCTATGAATAATGGGCAAATGACTGGAGCGGTATTTTTTGACCTTTCAAAAGCTTTTGATCTTGTCAACCATGATATTTTAATTACAAAGACTTGCTGCCTATCAGCTGAGGGATGGCACCCTTGCCTTCATTACATCATATCTAAACGGGCATACACAGTACGTCCGTGTGAATGGTACAAACTCACGTGAGGGGGTGATAGAGCACGGAGTACCACAAGGATCCGTCCTCGGTCCATTATTATTTTCAGTTTTTATAGACGATCTTCCCTTACATATATCCGACCCCCGTGTAATCTGTAGTCTCTTTGCTGATGATGGAACTCTTGACGTGTCATCGTCAGATGCATCCTGTATAACAGAGTCCCTACAAAGCGGCCTGAATGATGTTTCCACATGGTGTCAAAACAATTATATGATTTCGAATTCTACTAAGACCAAATGTATGTTAATTACTACAAGACAAAGCTTATTCTTACTGTCAAAATGAAGATATTTTACTAACAAACCAACAAGGAAACTTTTTTTACTGTGCCCATATTCAGCCACATTTGGATTATGCCTCCTCAGTTTGGGATGGGAGCAGTGATGCTAATATCAGAAGGTTGAATTCGCTTCACAGGCGGGCAATCAAATTAATCGTTGACAGACCAATGCAAGTCATTAGTACTGATTACAAGTTCAAGCTGCTGGATATCCTGCCACTTGACAAGCAGTTCATTTATAATAAGGTGGTACTCATGTGCAAAATCACCCTCTCAGACTCACCAGCCTATCTCTCTAATTTTTTCGCACTTGCCCACAGAGCTAGTCGAACATCAGGGAACAATCTGGTAGTACCAAGGCCCCGCTTAGATATTTACAAGACGTCCTTGCAGACTGCTTGGCAAGGAGGCCAAATCTCCTATTCTTCCTGACATGAGCAGTGACTCGGCTGCTGCCTCTCTGTCCCAGTTTTTGTAACGATAAGATTGGTGCCATCAGAGAGCAGCTGTTAAAGGAGAACACAAGTGGTAAACCTGATAGCCAGGAACATTTATCCACTTTTGCTGGTGATCTTTTCTCAGTGTTTGTGGCAGTTTCTGCTGATCAACTGCACAAAGTCATTGCAAAGTCCAAGTCCACGTTCTCTAGTGTTGACCCGATCCCCACCAAAATAGTCTTGGAGAATTTGAACATTCTTCTGCCAGTTATTCTTCACATCATCAACCGCAGTCTCTTCACCAGTGTTGTTGTAGGAGCCTTTAAGACTGCTGTGATTCGTCTCCTCTTGAAAAAGTCAAACGTGGACCCTGATGCTCCTAAGAACTATAGGCCAGTATCAAACCTTCCATATTTGTCCAAGCTCTTAGAATGTGTGGTGGCCGATAGACTGGCTGATCATGTGTCTAGGTACCAGCTACTGGATAAATTTCAGTCTGCATACAGGCCAGGTCATTCTACAGAGGCCGCAGTGCTGCGTGTCTTAAACGACATTCTCTGTGCAGCTTATCGCTGTGACCACTCACTCCTGGTACTGCTGGATCTCAGTGCGGCATTTGATACCATAGATCACCAGATACTGCTGCAGAAACTTCAGCTTGAGTTTGGTATCACGGACTGTGTCTTACAGTGGTTTCGGTCGTACCTTGAGGACAGATTCCAGTACGTCAGAGTTAATGGTGTGGCGTCTGATGTTACCTGGCTAGTATGTGGGGTCCTTCAAGGGTCTGTCTTAGGGCCTGTTCTGTTCTCTATCTACACCACTAAGTTAGGATGTGTGAGTGACAAGTACAGGTTAGGGCGACAGTTGTGTGCAGATGACTCTGGCCTCTATGACTCATTTCATCCTGACAGTGTCTCAGCTTCTCAAACAGTGCAGAAAATCGAGTCGTGCTGCCAAGAAATCAAGTCTTGGATGTCAACCAACATGCTGAAGTTAAATGATGATAAGACTGAGGCAATTCTGTGTGGACCAAAGAACAAACTGGGTGTGGAATCTCTTGATGGCATCCGTGTTGGTGAGTCTCTCATCCCTTTCTCCAAAACTGTCCGAGATATTGGTGTCTTTGTCGATACCAGTGCCGTTGTCAGGGGATGCTACTTCCATCTTCGCTCCCTTGGGAAACTACGACCTGCCCTGACAGCCAAAGCTGCAAACGTTATCGCCGTTGCCCTTGTCCTATCCAGACTGGACTAATGTAACAGCTGTCTTTGGGGTCTGCCAGAGCAACAACTCAGACGTCTTCAACTGGTTCAGAACACGGCCGCCAGAATTGTCACAAGAACCAAAAGAAGGGAGCATATCACACCAGTCCTTAAGCAGTTGCACTGGCTTCCAGTCAAGCAAAGCATTGATCACAAGATTCTCACTTTGTGCCACAAGTCTATAAATGACCCAGACTCACCAGAGTACCTCCGGGAAATAGTCCCACGCCATAACCCTCCGAGGCAGCTCCGTTCTGCTGTCCGGTCCAAACTCTGCACCCCAAGTGTTGAAAGCCACACAAAGAAGCGACTTGGTTTCCGGGCATTTTCACACTGCGGACCTAGGCTGTGGAATGGACTACCACAATCCTTGAGGGACATTGTCTGCATTGGCACCTTCAGAAGGCACCTCAATACCCAACTGTTTCTTGACTTTTAATTCTAGGACTACTGTGTACCAGAAGTTGCGTTTTTTTTTTCTTTCCCCTGAGCATGCTGCTAGCATGGAGTGGATGCGCATTACAAGTGGACATCATCATCATCATCATCATCATCATCCCTCTCCTAATCTGGTGCAAAATTGTTAGCAATACAGCGAGACTTACCTGTAAGGTGAAGCTGATTGCAAATTCTTACGAATTTGTTGTAGACCGGAACTAGTGCACTTGAGAAACGCGCGCTGCCTATCCCCTCAGTATTGAAAGACAGCTCATTACCACTGACAAAAAACCCCGGAACCAGTGCACCTTCCACTGAAGTGAAAGGGCTGGGTAGAGCACAGTGCTCTTCAACACAATGTGGGGTGGGCAAGTGCACTAGTTCCGGTCTACAACAAATTCGTAAGAACTTGCAATCAGCTTCACCTTACAGGTAAGTCTCGCTGTATTGCTAACAATTCTTACTCATTTCCTGTATCCCGTCACTAAGTGCACTTGAGATTTGAGAGCAACAGTGGTAATGAGCGTAACGGCTAAGTCATGCTGAAAAGACCATCAGCCTTACCTCTACTTCTTTGCCAGATACCTGTCCATCACCACCTGCCCTAAGGTGGGCTTCTCACTCGGAACCCGGCAGTAAAAGCGTGAGAAGGTGGTGGCATTTGTCCATCCCGCAGCTTTCATGATGACATCTATGGAAGCACCCACATCTTTTGCTGCTGAGGTGCTGGCCATTCTGGTGGAATGAGCAGAATAATGCACAGTGTCCACCTGTGCTCTCTCTAGAGTCCATTTTAGCCACCTTGCCACAGTATTTGAGCTTGGCCTGCTGTGCGGAGCGAGCATTGCAACAAACAAACTTGTTTTGTCCGTCAGCTCCAGTTTTTCTTTGCGTTTCAAATATTCTTTTAACGTCTGAATCACACACAAAGAACTGTCTGTTGGGAAAGCATGAAGTTCAATGGGTTCCTGATGTTTTCCCCTTCTTGAATGCTTTAATAGTTTAGATACATAAAATATGCACTTGCGTTCTGACAAGTGCATATTAGTAACATCTAGCGCTCTTAGCGTTTGGCACCTCTGTCCAGAGAGCAAAGCAATAAGCATTACAAGTTTTAACGTGAGTTCTTTGAACGTAAGTTTGTTAAGAGGCACCCACGTCTTGAGCATGTCCAACACCATATTTACATCCCATGTGCTATGGTATTTGGGAAACACTGGTTTCCTCTCAAACACACGCTTCATGAATCTCTTAACTACGTCGGTAGATCCTAATGGTACTCCATCGTATGTACACAAATAACAGCTGAGCGCTGACCGCGCTGTAGCTATAGTATTATAGGACAACTCATTGAGTGCCAGTGATGCAAGAAAGTTGACTGCCTCGGCTAGCGGCGGTGAAACATGATCCACCGATCTCTCACTCGCGTACCGTCTCCAGCGAGTGATGTATCCTTCGTACAAGCGACGGGTGGCCGGTCGCCATGATAACATGATGATGTCGGTTGCATCTGAAGAAAATCCCTCACCTCTGTATCTATCCCTGACACCTTGCAAATGAGTAGTTTTAGTTTTTTCCGCAGAGGGTGTCTTTGTGTCAGGTCGCTTGGTTGATATAACAAAGTCTCTCTTGCTGACAGCAGTACTGGTTCTGCTACCAGCATTTGCATCAGCACCGGCCAAAACATCTGGTTTCTCCACGCTGGTGCCACTACAACTCCCCTGGCTTTGTCCTTGTTTATCTTTGCCAGGACCGCCGGTAACAGACTGAAAGGGGGAAAAACATAGACAGTATAATCACCCCAACCAATGGAGAAAGCGTCCACAGCGAAAGCCCCAGGGTCTGGGAGAAACGATACATACTTGGGAAACTGAGCATTGATTCTAGATGCAAACAGGTCAACTGACGGTCTGACATTTAAAAACCGGAGTGACTCTTTAAGGAGTTCAGGGTCAATTCTCCACTTTGTGTCACTGTGCAACTGTCTGGACAGACGGTCTGCTTCTACATTCTCGGTACCTGGTATGTGTGCTGCACTCAACCATAGCTTCCTCTGGTCACACCAGAGCCAGACATCCCGAGTAACTTCATTCAGCAAACTCGCTTTCATTGTGCCCATCTTGGTGTTGTCTGTCAGTACACGCACATGTATGTCTCTCATCTCTCGTAGGAGCGATTTTAAACCAAAGAGAATAGCTTTAAGCTCAAGAAAGTTTATGTGTTGCTTTTTGTCATTTTCATTCCAAAGACCCTTAGCTGTTCGGGTAGTGCCATCAACCACAGCCCCCCAGCCCGAAAGCGAGCTATCTGTTTTCAACGTAACGGTAGGGTCTTTCCTTTGTAGGGGAGCTTTTTGGTGTCTGATATTATTAACCCACCATTGCAGCTCAAGAACTGAGTCTTGTGTTATAGGCATGATTTTCTCCCAGTTTCCTTTGTTTTCTTTGAGAGCCCGGGTTTTGCCTTGTTCGAGGGCCCTATAATAGAGAGGGCCTAGGGGTACCGCCAAAAAACTTGCTACCATCAGCCCTATGACAGAAGCTACTGCTCTAATTTTGGCTACTGGTTTTCTCATTATTTCGGAACACGCTTCGCTCAGTTTTTGCTTACGTTCGTTCGTCAGTATCACCGACATGTCTGTAGAATCAATCACGAATCCCAAGTATGTAATCTCTTGCGTGGGTAAGAATTGAGATTTGTCACCGTGGACCGTGAACCCCACTGCATCAAACAGTCTAATCGTGTCGATAACATTTTGAACTGTGTCTTCTTTTGTCTTTCCCACCAAGAGACTGTCGTCAATGAAGGACGTGATTGAATGGCCCAAATCATGCAGCCTTGCCAGGATTGGTTTTGTGAGTTTCGTAAACTTTCTGGGTATCGGGCCAAGGCCCATTGGCGCTGCTCGGAAACAATACAATTTGTCTCTCCAGCGACATTTTAGGTACTTCTGGTATTCAGTATGAATAGGGATGGAATAGTATGCATCTCGAAGATCAATGGATGCGAAATAGCAGTCCTTAGTGACAAGATTAAGAGCAGTATGAATGGTTTCCATTTTGAATTTCTGGTACTCAATGTCCCTATTCAGAGAACGAAGGTTAAATATGACCCGGTGGGTATGGTCACGTTTTTCTCTGAGGAAAATGGGAGAGACAAATTGATCTGCTTCATTGCAAGACTCCTTAATGACCCCTTTTCGTAGCAGGTCTTTGACTTCTGCATCCACCGTTTTGTTTTCTGCTTCATTGAAATATAACTGTGCTTTACACAGCTTAGTGTCAGGTGTCTGATCGAAACTAAGTTTCACACCAATGACCGTTTCTAGCACTTCCTGGTCGGAAGTAAGAGTTTCCCAAATTTTTAATTTTGTACCAATCTGGCCTGCTTTGAAGGACAAATGTTTCCTGTTCAGGTACGCACGCACCCAAGGTATGCACAGTTCAAAAGTACTGACCTCATTTGTAGTGGGGAGTGGCAGGCGGTGTTCGTCTAGAACTTTCGGGGAAAATTTCCCGCGCGGGGGTAGGCTTTCCCGCCTCGCCCCCGCTTCCAGCCCTTTCTGTGTCGACCTAAAAAAGAGTCGTCACCATTGGTTCTTCCTGCTAGTGGCTGCGTGTGGTGCCAGCCATGACTACGCATATCTTGACCGATTTTGTATGTTTCGCGGGCTTCTTGGAGGGATTTCCCAAAATCTGTGCCATGAGGGTAGAGCCACTCAGAGGTCATTGCCACGTGCGGAGCACAAATGCCGGCAATTTTGCGCGGCAAACACGGTCGCTGCAAGTCTCTGCGCTTCTGTGAGAGGTCCTTGCTGGCATGTCCGGTCAAAGCCAACGCGTCCGAAAGATTTGTTATGCAATCGGAGATTGAGGCCCTGACCTGGGTCAGGTTGACCCCCGGTGCGGTCAAGCTGTCCCTAACGGTCAAAAGCTTATTGGTGCACAAGGTCACCGCGACAGCTGCCTTAGAAAAGATAGTTTGAGTATTGTACATTCGTATGTCCGCCTGCCGCGTGTGGGGTTTTAGCACACGAAACACCACTTCGTTTGTGCAGGGCACACTCAAATTTTTGCAGTTTTCGGGAATTTTGTACTTTTCCAGCTTTTCTTGGAGATTTTTATGCGGCAGCTTGGAACCAAAACGGGAATTAAGTAGGTTTGCCAACCTTTCTTGGACCGGTGGTCCCGCCTCTTCTGAGACAGCAAAGGCTGCCTCCATATCGGCAAAAATATCATCTACTATAGTCTCCTCAGTTTCAATTATATCAGCCGGTTCCCCTTCAGCAAGCAGTTCCCTTTCTATATTTTCTGCATCTGCGTTTCGCTGTTCCGCCTCCCTACCAGCCGTGCTGGCACTGGAGACGGAAAACCGTCTGCGTTTAGCTGAAGGACCAGGGGACTGGGTGTCCTGCGGCCTTTTGGTTTTTTCCAAAGTGCTAACCTTCTCCGTGAGAAGTTGCACCGCTTTACAGAGAGCTGTAAAACTTTTCGTTTCGCTCTTTTCCCGTGTCGGTGACACTCGGTCAGGCGGGGGAGTTGGAAACTCACCCTCGCCAAACGAAATCTCCTCATCCACGTCTAAGACGTTGTCGTCCGAAATCATATCTTCTAAATCCGACATCACAACCACAGCTACACAGACCAATAATCCACACAGGAAAAAATACTCCTTGAGGTACAACACACCGTACACACAACACTCAACAACGCGGTAAGTAATGAGGGTACGTCCGACCTGGTCGGCGGCTAGGCGCGAACTGAGGGGATAGGCAGCGCGCGTTTCTCAAGTGCACTTAGTGACGGGATACAGGAAATGAGTAAGAATTATGGAACACAGTTCCTGCAGACATTAAAGCAGCACCTTCTTTACGAACGTTCAAGAACCACCTGCATAAATTTATTAAGAACATGTTTAGTGTTCGATGTTTTGCTTGGTGTCAGTGTGTGTGTGTGTGTGTGTGTGTGTGTAGACTGGTAGAAATCAGCACGTGTGTGTTTGTGTGTGTGTGTGTGTGTGTGTGTGTGTGTGTGTGTGTGTGTGTGTGTGTGTGTGTGTGTGTGCGGACTGGTATATATCAGTGTGAATGTGTGTGTGTGTGTGTGTGTGTGTGTGTGTGTGTGTGTGTGTGTGTGTAATGTGAGCATTGATTATTTGAAATGGAATTATTGTTGCTTGTACTTTTCACTATTATGTATACTTTTATATATAAAATTATGTGTATGTGTGTTTACGTGCATGCTATAGCTTAGCAATACAATACAATACAATACAATACAATAATACTTAATTAGCAAGGACATGATTGAAAAAAGGTCATTGAATGTACCTAATCATTTATCCTTGAAAAATAATGTTTCATTTCATTTCATTTCATTTCACTCTCTCTCTCTCTCTCTCTCTCTCTCTCTCTCTCTCTCTCTCTCTCTCTCTCTCTCTCTCTCTCTCTCTCTCTCTCTCTCTCTCTCTCTCGTATGCAAAATAGTAGCGAAAAATCTGTTTATGTTATCAAAACTGAAATATTATACTAATTCAGAAACCCGTAAACTATTTTATAACGCTCACATACCTTCTTATATCGATTACGCGTCAACGGTATGGGATGGATGTCATCATCATCATCATCAGTCCCTTGCCCGAACTGGGCGTTGGGGGGACTGAAAGGCAGCAGCAACAGACAGTGCTCTCCACTGAGTTCTATTTTGGGCGGTGGCAAGCAAGTCTGGCATCTCGAGTTCGGTCCATTCTTTTATGTTTGCGACCCAACTCTTTCTCTGACGACCTCGCCGACGACTTCCTTCGAGAGTGCCTTGGAGGATAGTCTTGGACAAGGTGTTGTGTCGGGTCACGTGGCCAAACCAAGCAAGCTTGCGCAGTTTCACGGTTGCCAGAAGGGGTTCATGTGGGCCCACCAGGGAAGTGACGATGCTCCGTACATATTCGTTGGTCTTGTGCTCGCGGTACGAGATGCGGAGCAACTTCCTCAGGCACTTGTTCTCAAAGGCCTGGATTTTCTTTTCTGAGTCTGCAAGCAGTGTCCAAGTCTCACAGCCGTAGAGTAGAATAGACACTACGAGGGACTTGTAAAGCCTGTACTTGATGGTGAAGCTGATGGAGTTACTTCGCCATATCCTGTCCAGCCTGGCCATTGCGGATGTTGCTGTACCTATCCTGATACGGATCTCTGCTATGCAACTACCGTCTTTGGACAGGGTGGCTCCCAAGTACTTGAAGCTATTGACCTCTTCTAGCTTCTGGCCGTTCATGTGAATGTTGCTGCTGCTGTCGCTTGTGGTGTTGATCATCACTTTGCTTTTATCCGTACTGATCTCCATGCCATAAGACCCTGCGCTACTTGAAAGTTTGTCTGTCAGGTTTTGGAGCTCACTATTGCTGCCTGCCATGAGGTCAATGTCGTCTGCGAATCGAAGATTGCACAGGGATCTGCCACCAATAGAGATTGAAGTATGGTGGTCGTGGAGGGTTTCCTGCATGATCTTCTCCAGGAATATGTTGAAAAGGACAGGAGAGAGCAGGCATCCTTGACGGACACCGATCGTCGTCCTGAAGAACTCGCCTGACTGATTGTTAAGTAGAACCGCGCTGCAGGCGTTCTTGTAAAGCGCTTCTATCATTTGGATCACTCCCTCCTCTATGTTGAACGATCTCATGACTTGCCAGAGTCCGTCGTGCCAGACGCGATCAAATGCTTTCCTGAAATCAATGAAGTTGTGGTAGAGTTCGCGCTGATGCTGCAGATGTTTCTCGATCAGGACGCGGCAGTTGAAAATCTGCTCCACAGTGCTTCTTCCAACTCTGAAGCCAGCCTGTTCTTCTGCCAGCAGTTCCTCGGCGAAAGTTTTGAGGCGGTTGAGAATGATTCTAAGCATTACTTTGCTAGGGTGACTTATCAGACTGATAGTTCTGTAGTTCTGGCACTGTTTCAGGTTTCCTTTCTTGGGGAGCGGGATCACTAGAGACTGTGTCCATTCTACTGGCCATTTCTTTTGCTCCCAGATCTTTTGACAGAGTGTAGTGAGGACCTTCGTTGTTACTTCTCCTCCATGTTTCAACAGTTCAGCAGGTACGTTGTCTACACCTGGAGACTTTCCTCCCTTCAGGCCGCGTATGGCTGCTTCCACCTCTTCAGCTAACACTGGCAGGTCTTCAGCCTTCCTGGCCCCAGCCTGGTTGTTTTGGAGGATGCTGGTGTCTGGCTCAGCCTTGTAGTTATACAAGTCTCGGCAGTACTCAGTCCATCTGTTTAGTACAGCAGTGTTTTCCGTAAGGAGTTGGCCGCTGCTGTCTTCGATGACTGTGGCTGTTCGCTGTTGAGTCTTGGTGAGGGTCCTTAGCGTTTCATAAGCCTTCTTGCTGTTGCCGTTTGCCATGCCCTCTTCCACGCTACAACACTGGTCTTCAGCGGAAAAGAAACCAAGCACGAACATGGCGTAGCTTTTATCGTAAGGAAAGAGGTGGCTGGAACTGTCATCAGCTGCACCCCCGTGTCAAGCAGACTAATCTCCATCCGCATCTCCGCCCGACCGCACAACATCACTATCATTCAAGTATACGCTCCAACAGCAGATCATGATGATGAAGAATTAGAAGAATTTTACGAACAACTGGACAACATCATCAAGAAAACACCTAAGAAAGACATTCTGACTGTCCTCGGTGACTGGAATGCAAAGATCGGCCCTGACGCCTACCAACAATGGGCAGGAACAGCTGGCAAGTTTGGCCTTGGAGAAACAAACGACAGAGGCCTGCGACTTTTAGAGTTCGCACAGAGTCACCGTCTCACCGTTGCTAATACCCTCCATCCACACAAGAAGTCAAGAACAGTGACATGGCAATCGCCAGGAGGCCTGGTCCATAACCAGATTGACTTCATCTTGCTGCCTCGACGATTCAAATCCAGCATTAACAAAGCACAAACGAGGTCCTTTCCTGGCGCTGATATTGGCAGCGACCACAACCTCGTCCTTACTAGCCTCAAGTTGAAGCTGGCATTGAAACGAGATAGCAAGAGCCCTCGCATCAGATTCGACCTCCAGAAGCTAAAAGACCCGGAAGTAGAAGAGCTCTTCCAAGCCCAGGTGGGAGGCAGATTTGCAGCCTTGGCTACTTTGGACTGTGACGTAGACACCCTTGCTGGAAATATAAAAGAGGTGTTACTTTCTACAGCAGAAGAAGTGCTGGGGAAGCAGAGGAAGCGCAAACAGCCCTGGGTCACCGATGACATCCTCGATCTCTGTGATGAGAGGAGAGCCTGGAAGAAAAAGAGAGGCCAAGACCTCACATCAGCAAACAAGTACAGACTTGTCAACAAGAAGATCAGGAAGAGGATGAAAGAAGCCAAAGAAGATTGGATTGAAGACCAGTGTTGTAGCGTGGAAGAGGGATGGATGTAGTGAGGTCCATTTAAAGAGACTCAATTCCCTACACAGACGAGCGGTCAAAATAATCTGCCCTGATCCACACCTAAGCACTGAAGACAAGCTCTCGAAAGCAGGTCTCCTGCCTCTTCAAGGTCATTTTAAATATAACAAAGCAATCTTTATGTTCAAAGTGTGGAAACGCAAAACACCTGAGTACATATCAACTTTGTTCCGTAAGTCTGAGTCCAAGCTTGGAAACATCAGAAAGCTTTTCATAGTCCCAAAACCAAGGATCGATCTATACAAAACTAGCTTATCCTTCTCAGGGACACTTATCTGGAATGCGCTTCCCGACCATGTAAAATCCACCTCCTCGCTAGCCTGTTTTAAAAAGGGTCTCTGCAAATATTTTATGGATCATTCGTAGGGATGCCTTAACCACTTGTATTATATGTCTCTTTTTATGATGGGACTAATTTATTCCCAATTAAGCCTGTTATTCTTTTCATTTAGCATTTGGAGTACTTAGCTCTGTCTATGTGTGGAGAGGGGCGGGTGGGGTCTGTGGGTCTAAGAGTATGTCTGTCTATGTGAACAGTATTGTCAATTGTTTGCAAGTATTATGTTTACTTATGTGTATGTATATTTGTAGTTAGTCTTGTAGTTGTTAGCAACGGCAGGTTTGTAAAATGGCTGTGTCGATGACGATGTCAATGCATAAACCGTTGTAAAATAAAGTTACATTGATTCATTCTCTCTCTCTCTCTCTTTCTCACTCTCATGACTCGACCTAGAATTGATTTAAGACAAGCTTTTCTTTAACGGGTGCATCCTTATGGAACTCGTTTACAACAAATGTAAAATCTCTTAAATCTCATAAGGCATTTAGAAATGCACTCTACAAATTATTATTCAGACCTTGACGTACTTCATTTTACTCATTTAACGGTCAGTTGTCAAGTTATCTCAAGTTGTTGAGGCTTACAGCTGCTGATGTTACAATGTAACCAGCCTTGCGCGTAAACATACACACGATTGAGCGTGCATGCGTGCGTGCGTGCCTGTGACTGTATATAACCCATAGATATACATGTGTTTGTGTGTGTGTGTGTGTGTGTGTGTGTGTGTGTGTGTGTGTGTGTGTGACAGTGTGTGTGTGTATGTGTGTGTGTGTGTGCATCTTCTTCTTCACGTTAAATACGTTGTTTCTTTGTTGTTGTCTTGATTATGTACAGTAGTTATAGCAAGGACAGGTTTGTAATGATAGGCCTGCGCGCCTAAAACCTCTTTCCTTGGAAAATAAAGTCAATCAATGAATCAATAAATAAAGTCAATCAATCAATCAATCTCTCTCTCTCTCTGCCTCCACCCCCACCCCGAACCCCCCGCCCATTTTGGCTCAGGTGTGAAGTAAAAGTGAGTCTATGTTTTGGACCTGTTGTCCATCGTCCTGCGTCCGTCGTCCGTCCGGCGTCGTCTGTGGTATACTTTAACGTTGGCATTTTCTCGGAGACTTTTCAAGATACGCAGTCTTCAAACTTGGCCCAAGGATACTTTGTGGCAAGACCTTGCTAAGGGATAAATACAGTTTGTTTGTTTTTTTTAAATTGAAATGAATTGAAAGGTCAAGGTCACAAGGGATCAGGAAATGAGTCAAAATAGCTATAATTATTTTGATTTTTAAACAAAATCTCAAATACTATTCACTGTTTCAAACCCAAACTTAGTACAAAGATACCTGATGGTACGACCTCTCTATGCATACCAATTTGGTTGACACCTCGGAAAGGTCAAGGGTCACAAGAGATGAGGAAATAGGTCAAAATAGTCATATTTTGACAAAAGTATTTTTTCTCAAATACTATTCACAACTTCAAAACCAAACTTGGTACAGAGATAACTGACGTTAAGAACTATTTATGCATACTAATTTGGATGACCCATTGGAAAGACCAAGGGTCATAAGAGGTCGGTAAATGTGTGTAGAATGCCAATTTTTGATACAATTGTATTATTTTTTTTCTCAAAATTTTCAATCATATTTGGCACAAAGGTAGCTGATGATAAGACCTTCATATGCTTACTAATTTAGTCGACTCATCGCAAAGTTCAAGGGTCACGGAGGTTGACAGATGTGTGAAAAATGATTTTATTTTGAGAAAACATGGATTTTGCTGTTGCAGAAGCTAGCCCTTTACTTATTGTTACAACGGTCACACATATGTAAATCGGTCATACACGGAGGTCATAAGGGCTTTGCCTTCTCCGTTTTTGAAGACGGTTTCACGACTGCCAAGCAACCTACTTTCCACTCCGATAATCCATTACGGAAACTGAAATTTTAATTGTTTCAATGATTTATTACTTGTTGTGTACCGTGCTCTTATGCTGTCTCCCCCCCCCCCACAGCCCCCCCCCTCCCACCCCCGCCCGGGGGACCCTCCCTTTTTTCCCCTAGATAGTCCTCAACTCGAAGGTGATATACGTTTGCCTTCGGGATGGTGTTTAGTGGGCTTTGTGTATTAGACACTCAGCCTACTTCGTGCCCAAGCTTATTCCCTGCCTCTCTCTACTCCCTCGCCTCTTCAGCCAGTGCCGCCGAAACTCGGCCAGCAGCCTGTCGACCCTTCGTCCCCAAACCCACGAGGTCAGGGGGAACAGCAGTCACCGATGTTCCAGACAACTGACTTTCCGCCTCTTGTGACTTCATCTGCCGGAACGGCCCAGACCTCAGCTGCTAATGCCTGGACCCCCGCTGCTAGTCGTGACAACCAGATTCCCATTGAATTAGTGATGCAAATTGCGCAACTTCCTTTCACTGCTAAACAGTGTAAACCGCGTGCAAACTAATAATTAATTCTCATTATATGAAAGAAGATTGATGTCTGATGGGCGCCACACTCCGACCCGTTGCCTGGATGGTTCTTGCTGGTGTGCGTATTTTGATTGTTTTTCACAACCTTCTTTAGCATTGACCGGGGAGGGTTGTGGGAGACGCTCGGGTTGCGCCGGTACGGGCTGTCCTGGCTCCGGGTCGGACTGTTGTTCCTGTCATATATCAGCCCGAATGAGATTATTCATACAGGACTGATGTCTTCCAAATGCTCAAATTCATGATTACCAATTGATTAGTACTACAAAACTCTATTGCTGTCGTAACTGTGAAACGTGTGTAGTTTTGATTGCGACGTAGAACCGGTATCAAGTCTATATCCTTCAATATTGACGCTATACTCAAAGTGATTTTTAAACTCAATTTGTACCTGAGAAATCGGTGACTTACTGCACGATATAGATTCATGTACGTTTTTCTGACATAGCTAACGTGTCTAATGTGTGACGTCACGACGGAGTCTCAAATACGTTTAGTTCGTATTTGTTGTGTGATAGACCGTAACGGATCAGTGACACCCAGTGCGTGCGCATCTTTGTGCGACGATTAGTCGCGATAAAATCACACAACATAATCCAGTTCAAGAGGTTCAGGATTAGCACTTGACCCCTGATGACTGATCAGTGTGTGATGACTGGCTTAGTGGTCAGTGTGGATAGACACACCCGCGTGCAATTCTCATCGGAATGCGCGTATAATTATGACAATTGCAGCGCTCTGTGAATTTACAAACTGTGCTAGCCTGTGTATTGAACAGGAGTGCACAGCTTAGTCGCTAGTAAAGTGAATCTTATCACTGACTGTGTCGGTAGCAAATAGAATAAGATTACTCTGGTACTTTTTATCGCGTTTTGTTTTTAGCAACGGTACGTTGCACACGCAGAGACCTATATATCTGCAGATTTTTAAAAACAAATTACATCTACAGCTATCTTTTTCTTCCTTTTTATCATTCGCGCATGTTTCAGTGCTGTGTTTTGACCACTGATCTGCATGCCACATAGTGACACTATTATTGTTGTTTAAACTGTCATTTAGTTTGTTAGTATATTTGAAATTAGTATTTGGTTGCGAAATTACCTGACATGTTTACTAGTGTCAGCGATCATTTGCTTAGAATAGGCCACCTCAATGTATATCACCTTTGTAGTAAAGTATCAGACGTTACAGCACTAGAGAGATATAATAGGAGTCCCGATAGACAATGAATTCAATAAAGCCGCATCGGTCATTAAATTACGTTATTTTTACTATCAAATTTTTGACCTCTATTACACCTCCGTTATTACCCAATCAACCCTTTGTTTTTTAAAACTGACGAGCATGACTGATGCGGCCTTTTTGATCTGATTATCTATCGGAACTCTATTGTTCTCTCTCTATAACTATTGTCTCTGTCAACACATAATGACCTTAATTAATTACTAATTACGGTCATTAACGTACACACTGTCGTTTCTCTCAAATCAAACCAAAATCCTGACAGCGCACTCTATAATAGACTAATGACTTTTACACACCCAATAATTAGAAGAATTACTCTCCATTGTCTCTCTATACTGCCAGAGTCGATTTCCGAACTCACATGCTCTGTCCCGCACATAACATTTCAGTTCACGCATGACAAGACTCAATGACAAGCCCCCCTTTCAATGAGGTGTGGACATGCTTTCAGGGCGCCCATTCGCAGGTTACATTTGAAAAGACCTTTAGAAACGTGTACACCGGCCCGGTGTGACTGAATAGGGCTTCACCAACATAAAGGCTTGTACTGAGTAAATAGAGTCACATGAGCCCCGCTTTACAACATTTTCAGTTATTTATAGTGTTTGATTTCTCATTATGAGTAGGTTTGAGAGGCTTGTTTAACATTGAGTTACTGGTTCATTCTAAGGTTCTGTTTGCATGGCTGAGTATGCCTGATACATAAATACACACATACATACACACTGACACACTGAAACAACATCAAGTTGCACACACGCATACAGACACACACACGCAAACACACACACACGCACAAACACATGAATAAACATACACGTACACACACACAAACACATGAACACACACACACACAAACATTCACACACACACACATGTACAGACACACGGGAATACCTCGGACACACACAATAGCTCTCTCTCTTTCCACATAATTTTACTCACTATCTCTCTTTATGAGTAAGTTGACAGGGTTTAACTGCAAACATTTTCACGTCATGACTGTACCTCTAAGGTAATTTACATATTGCCTTTAGTTCAGAGAAGGTCTTCAAAACCTTTTCACGTTTCCAAAAAGTTTTTCGAGCAGAACGATATTCATCGCACTAACAGTGTATTCATGGGAAAACACCATGTTATGTCTAAGCACGCCAAGGTATGTCTTATTTTTCATTATCGATATGGAGTCCCCCACAAAATGCTAATTGGTTTTGAACAGTGAATGGGAAAACACTCGCCCGCATAATCCCCTATGAGCTCTTCACACAGAGAGAGGCCCGCCATAAAGCCAGTGATCATATACCTTTTACCCTTGTTGTTTTAGGTCTGTGCTTATGACAACTGACAAACACTAGTAAATCTCTGCCCTTTACGCCCTTCCGATCTTCAATTTCAGGTGGGGGACATATCTTTTCAAATGCAGCACGTTTATAGCTGAGAGGTGTCAGCTTAATAAATCCGTCTTGTCAACAAGTCATGCATTTGTGGATGTTTCTGAAAAACTAGAAAATTGGCTACTTACAACGTGTAGGTTACCTCTGCAAATTCTTAAAAGTTAGTTGTTATAATAACTATTAACTACACACACACACACACACACACACGCATACACATACACACGCACGCACGCACGCATACACACACGCACGCACGCATGCACACAAACAAACAAACAGATGCATAAACAAACAGACACACTCACTTACAAACACACTTACAGACACTCATGTCAGTATAATTGTACCGTAAGCATGAGTCTAATGTAACAGCTGATGTCACGGTTAAACCTCACACCGCTATTCAATAGCATGGACGCTTTTCATTCCTTTTCAATTCAGACACGGCAACGGGACTGTGCTTTTGAAAAGCTTTCAGCCGTCAAAGGCCTTTCATAAATACAGCCGTTTAGGAGGGGTGATTTTGTACAAGTGTACAATGTACTCAGGTCTGGTGGTCTCTCTCTCTCACACGCACTAACACACACACACACACACACACACACAAACATATGCACACACACACAATGATAGCATAACACACTTTTCTCAATCATGCCGCCCTAATGTTTACCCATTACCCACACCCCTATCTGGGTGAGTAAGGCTTTGTGTGCTGTACTGCTTAGCGGCTTTCAGTTCCCAGCTGGAGGTGTTTCAATTCCAGTGCCATGTGTATCAACCGTCATGTTGAAAACATGCTATATTTTGAGCCAAACAGGTTTTGTTAGAGGTACATAACACACACACGCACTGACACACAGACACACGCACGCACGCACACACACACGCACACACTAACACACGCGCACACACACACACACACACACAAAACACCATACATAACACCCGCAAAAACACAAGGTTTGTACACAGACTCGCACCAGTGCAATATTATTGTAAGATTTTACTGTACAAGAATCACATGACTCTGACACATCTGACTTCCTCCATTTGAGGAGGTAAAAACCATAGATTATTTTTACAAAAGACTTAGATTCTCAGAAGCCTCTTTCTTTGTAGGTTTAGATTCTCAAGATTTCTCTAGCCTCTTTCTTTGTAGGTTTAGATTCTCAAGATTTCTCTAGAGTTAGATTCTCATGAGCACTGCTTTTTCAGGATTTCAGTCAACAGACAAACATAAATACATAAACAGCCAAAGTTTTCTTTGGGACTGCAAGTGGCCGAGGGGATAGATCGCTTGGATAGTGTGGCTTAGTAATTGATCAATCTAACTTCACTGTGCCGGGGTTCGTTTCCCGATTGCGTCCAGTTGACATTCTCTACACTACAGGGCTTTCACAGGAAAAGGTGAATGCGCTACCCGCCAGGGTTAACCCCCTCCATAGGGGGTTAATAGCGCAGTTTAACCCGGGTTACATCGATTCCTGTGAAAGCAGGTGGAAGGTCACCAAAGCAGCCCTTTTATTAAAAAATTAAAAAAAAATATTTTTTTTCTCATAGATTTATTTTTATAAAAAGAAATATATTTTATTTATTTATTTATTTATTTTTTGTTTAATTTTCTTAAATTTATTATTACAACCACACACACACACACTAGCCTCACCAGTCAGAGGGGTAAAAATGATTCTTAAAATCTGTGGGTGAGCATATAAGTCTATGGGAGACAACTCCCTCTTTAGTGGTTGACTGTGGATGACTTTTTAGTGATTATGTCCCATGTTATTTTTAGTGATTATGTTCCATGTGGGGCATGCTATTTTTCATTTATTATTTTGACGGACAAATTAAAATGACGGACAATTCTCAAAGCCCTGGCCCATCAAGCTTAAGAAACGTGTTTCACACAACAGACTTACCTATATCCAATACTAACAATGTCTATGAATCAATAGAAAACTCTTTTTCTGTCATACAACAAAATCTTCTTACAGGCAGTGTTAAAATTCAAATTGTTGCAAAAATAGAATTTACTAGAGTGGACGGTGAATTGATTGTATCGTACATATCAACAAGACAACACACAGTTAACACAAGAAGAGAATTGGAGAACGTGTTTAGAGACAGACTATTACCTGACTTTCTCCAGGCAATTGACAGTGCAAAATGAAGGGGTCTGGTTGGCACGAAAAACATGTGCATGAACTACAACTAAAGCAGTCAAGGTATCATCCTATATTAGGCAAATCATGGTTACCACTGCCAACTGAGGTTGCAAACAAAAAGGCTGTTGTTAATATACAGAACAATGACAACTATTGTTTCATGTGGTGTGTGCTTGCTAAACTACACTTTGTAAGGTCAAAACCTGAACGTGTATCTAACTATATCAAATTTGTAAATGAACTCGATTTTAGTGGCATTGAGTTTCCTGTTAAAATAGAGGACATAGACTTGTTTGAAAAACTAAATCCTGGTATATCTGTGAATGTATTTGTGTGGGATAATGAATCTGAGAATAAGTTACAACCAATTAGAGTGTCCCCAATTGCACCAACATATGGTCAGTCAGAAGATAAGCATGTTGATATGTTGCTTATCGGTCCTGCCGGTGATGACAATAACTTTCACTACACAATTATCAGGAGTATGTCACGTCTAATTCATGGGCATACAACAAAACACAAGGGCAAACAGGAGGTGTGTAAAAGATGTTTGCAAAGATTCTCCTCTATTTCAGTAGCGCACAAACACATCCTACATTGTAGGTCACCTGATGACATACAAACTGTACTTAAGTATCCAGATCCTGGTAGTCAAGTATATTTTAAGAACTATGGGAATCAGCAAAAGCTGCCGTTTGTAGTGTACGCTGATTTCGAATCATTAGTTGTTCAATATGAAGGTCCTGTTCCAGAATCATTACCAAAGACTATAAAACTAAGTGACCAAGTGGTGTGTTCTTTTGGATACATTCTTGTTAGGTCAGACGGTCTTCATTCAGAGCCTGTTATCTACAGAGGTGAAAATGCAGCATGTCTGTTTTTAACAGAAATGAGACATCTGTATAGTCAGGTAGTACAGTATCTCACAACATGTCAGATGCCTTTGGTGATGACAGAAGAAGACAAACTGAATTTTGATACAGCTGAGATGTGTTGGATTTGTGAACAACCCCTCCAGGGTGATAAAGTTCGTGACCATGATCACATAACTGGGCGTTACAGAGGTGCTGCACATAACAATTGTAACTTGTTATTAAAAACAGATCCCAAGACATACAAACTATCTTTTTCCACAATCTCAAAGGATATGATTCACACATTATCATGCAGGCTGTAGATGAGTCGTACAAAAACATTAGTTGTATTGCCCAGACAACTGAAAAATACTTGACTTTTAGGTTAGACAAATTAGCATTTTATTACTCTATGCAACATTTGTCTTTAGGGCTTGCTAGTCTTGCAGAAGGACTGACTGAGTATCCAATAACAAGTAAATATTTTGAACCAGACTTGATTAAGAAAGGTGTCTATCCATATGAGTACATTGATCACTGGGTTGTGTTTGAAGAAACAAGACTACCACCAAAAGAGAAATTTTATTCTACACTTAATGGTAAAGGCATTTCTGACTCTGAATACCAACATGCACTTGATGCGTGGGATAAATTGGGGTGTCAGACGATTGGTGACTACCATGACCAGTACTTGAAAGCAGACGTTTGTTTGCTAGCAGACGTATTTGAAAGTTACCGTGAAAAGGGTTTGTTGCACTACAAGCTTGACCCTGCCTGTTACATAACTAGTCCTGGCATGACGTGGGATGCATTTTTGAAATCCAGTAAGATATCTATAGACCTGTTGTCTGATCGGACGATGGGTGAAATGGTGGAACGTGGATTGAGGGGAGGCATTAGTATTGCAGCGAACAATTATGCCAGAGCCAACAACAAATATCTAGATGACCTTGGGTTTGACCCCTCAAGGTCAAGGTCATTCATTACGTACCTTGACTCGAACAATTTGTATGGGTTCGCAATGTGTGAGTTATTGCCCTTGAAAAACTTTTGTCTGTATGATTTGTCACAGTATGACATAACAGACATAACAAACAATATTATAAATCATGACCGAAACGACGCGAAGGGTTGGATCTTTGAAGTAGACCTGGAGTACCCACACCACCTACACGATTACCATAATGATTATCCATTAGCTGTTGAGAAAATGAATATGACAGGAAAAAAAGAAGACACTAAACTTGTACCAAATCTAAATGACAAATTCAATTATGTTTGTCACTACCGCTTGCTGCAGTTTTACATCAGACATGGGTTAGTACTAAAGAAAGTTCACAGAGGCATTCAATTTGATCAGAGTGCTTTCATGAAAGATTACATAATGAAGAACACAACCCTTCGTGCCAGAGATGGCAACACTGCATTTGACAAAGACTTCTTTAAGCTTATGAACAATGCCTGTTTTGGCAAGACAATGGAAAATCCTCATCACAGAAAAGATGTGACTGGTCACAACTGAATCGGGTGCAATTAAACTCACAGGTAAGCCTCAGTACACAGGGTACAAAGAGTTTCATTCATCATTGTATGCTGTGTCACTCAAAAAAAAAAGATTGTCAAACTGGACAAGCCAGTATTCATTGGTATGGCAATTCTTGAGTTGTCAAAACTGTTGATGCTTGAATTTTATTATGATTACTTCAAACCAAAATATCCTGACTGTCGTCTGCTATACACTGACACTGACTCTATGATCATTGATGTGTGTACTGAAGACTTTTATGAAGACATGAAAACAGAACTACACATGTATGACACATCTGACTATCCTAAAGACCATCCACTGTTCAGCACACAAAACAAAAAAGTGCCTGGTAAGTTTAAAGATGAACTAAATGGTGTGCCAATAGTTGAGTATGTTGGACTGAGATCCAAAATGTATTCTATACTGCACCAAAAGGGAAGTCAGTCAAAAGCCAAAGGAATTAAAAAAACAGCAATAAAAAATAAAGACATTCGTCATGAACATTACAAGCAAGTGTTAGATGGTGCATTAATGCCTGACTATCCAAACAAGTCACTGAGATCAAACAAACATAATCTTGAAATGATCCAAACACACAAAAAGTCACTTGCAGTTGGTGTCACGAAACGTGTTTTTCACACTAAGGAAAAGGCTTATGCACCTGGACATTACAGGCTCAAGTTATCTGAAGACATTTGTGATGAACTGGTTGATGAATTAATCGATGAGTTAGTTACTGAAATGAGTAACGGTGTCTGGGGGAATAATCTGTAATTCTTCTCTGACAAATGCCCTCTGGGGCGCAGGGTCGAACAGATAATATATTGTTGCGCCAGGACCGTCAGGACCAGGAATTATTTTTTTTATATTGTGTACAGACGTTGACCAGATGGGGTCTGTCGCCCTGCGCTTTATGTCGTTCTCAGCCTCCCCTGGTTGATATAAATATCTCACCTGTTTAGTAAACAAACTTGTGTCTGGCGCAAGCGGTGCGGGGGTTGGGGTTGGTCCTGTTTTTGGCTCTGTAATTGTTTTCAATTTAATAGCATCAGCAGGCTTTGGGTGTCCTTCATTGTTCATTGCTTTTATCACATGTGGTAATCTCTTAACCCACTCAGTGTTCCGGGTGTCATGCATGAGTTCCTTAGAATACTGGTAACTGAAAAGTCTCTCTGATAACTGTTTGTTAAAGTTCTCTACAATTGCCTGTGATCTGTGTACGCCTGGAATGCCTCGTCTGACCAGTACGCCGTGCTTCGCAAATAACTGATTAACAGCACCTTTGAATTCTGATCCGTCATCAACCTGCACTAGTCTGGGGTATCTTAAAGGGCCTCTTTTATAGATACTAGATAATGCTGTAGCAACAGTGTTAGCAGTTTTGTCAGATATGGGTTCAGCGTCTTTGTACCTTGAAGCAATGTCTACAACAGTCAGTGCATACTTGTATCATTTCTTTCTTATTGTGTCATGTGGTAGGAACAGGAGGTCCATTTGGTGTGTGTCATTAGGTGATGTGTTCTCAAAATGGGGTCTTGTTATCTTTCTTGGAGCAGGAAGATATATCTGCCAAATTGCTTGTCTCTGTAACCATTGTTTGACTTGATTGAGTGTTATATCTCCGCCCACAGCGGCATGTAATTTCTGAATAGCTGTCTGTCCTTTCCAATAGCCTGATGGAGAGTAATATATTTTTGATAGTTTATTTTCGGCTGCCATTTTTTCTAGCAATGAAAACTCCTGTAAAATAAACAAATGTCATTCCCACTAGAACAAAGATTATCTCTCCATTTCTTTGTTCTGTACTCGGTTTGTAATAGTCACTTAGTTTTGGTTTTGGAATGGTCATGTCTTCACCCGTGACTAAAAAATATTCCCTGATTGCTTCGTCTGTATTTGAAAACGTATGTTGTGCGTGACCCTCTAGTCTAAGTCTGTCATTGATAAAATCAAGTTTTTCAATTCTTTGTTTTTCATACGCCTGTTCTGCCTGTGCAAGTTTCTCAGATGCTTCATTGTGATGTTTCATTTCTTCTGCAGATTCCTCTCTACCCATTTTTGAAAAGAGATAATTAGAGCCACTGAATGCGAGGGCGTTAACAACTGCCCCACCAATCATAATAGCTATCGTCGCCATATTATTTTTATTTACATAGAAACATTTTCTGGAATAATTCCCTGCTTGACAAGAAAATCTTTTGTCGCAATCGACGCTGTGACAACTACAATTAGCTTAGCGCTGTCTTCGAAATCTAATCTACTCAGGTCTGCTGATTTCATTTTGAGTAGACTTTTTCCTAGCATAGAATAAGCTACTGCTAATCCACTGATTACAGCAGAGTGATACACAAGGTTCATTATGTTCTTTGTGTCATTCATTTCTTAGGCAAGAAAAAATAAAATAATATTTTTATTTACTGCATATAAAATGGGTCAATGGCTTTGGATGTTACTGGTAATGTGGCGACTTCTGGTTTTGTTTTTGGAGTGTCTGATTTTTTGGTCACTGTACGAGTCTGTGGTTTGTATTTTTTTGTATAATTGATAACCTACGTAACCAAATCTGACAACAAATCCGGCAATTATATATTTTGTTGTTTGATGTTCGGGGTCAGGGTCAGACTTAGTTGTTTGTCTCTCACTTTGATGTGGGTGTGATGGTCCTGTCGGTAGTGACAGTGATAACGGTCCTGACGGTGCTGACACCTGGTTAGTTACATGAGCCTTTTCTGTTTGCGTTTGAAGCTGTAATTTTTTCTGCCTGTTCCATTCGGCTAATTTTTTCCCTGCCTCTATTCGACCTGGACTTTTAGCCTTAGTCACAGTTTGAACCTGTGTCAAAACAGGGTCGGGGTTCAGTTGTGGAGTCGTCTGGGTTTCGTCCATTTTCTTCTGCAGTAAAATTTATTTTCGAAAAATCAATATGACTCCCGGTAACAAGCAATGTTACCACAGGTGCAAGGTAATTTCCAAACTTGTAAAACATGACACATGCTAATTTGCCAATTGAACTTGAAACAATAGGATTGCTTTCAAGGTCGTGTGAAAGACTGTCACTATCCACAGGTAGAAAGTGACTCACTGCTTTTGTGTATAGACATACTAGAGATCGACTTAAATCACGTGTCATTAGTGAAGCAATGTGGTTTTCATATTTTGAATGAAGCTTGATTAGCTCGTCAGCCATAAGAGATTCAATATCCTCTGTCATGTATTGTTTTCCAAGATAAGTCTTTGACTTGCCTGAGACAATTACAGACAAAAGACGCTGTTTCTTAGAGTCTAAGTCTTTGTTTTCTACAGCATTGATATCATTCAATAGAAGGAGTTCATCTTGGTTCATTTTATTATAATATAAAAAATATTAACGTTAACTCTGCTGGCTCACCTTGTGTAATACCACTTTATTAACTGTAACACTGTCAATATAAACATTTAGTTTGCGTAGTTGTTTAAATATGCTATAACAAACTTCTCCTAACCAACCATAGTTGGTATCATCAACTTTAAAAGTAGTGTCTTTAAATCAACTGTCATGCGCTCCACACCTGGATGTTCATCAACATAATCCAAAGTCACACTATATGTAGCATATATTTCTGATGGTGCTGAAAGACTTATGTTAGTCTGTTTGGGTGATGTTATTAGGTCAGTAAAATGCATAACATCTTTGAAGCAGTGTGTGAGATCAAGCACTTGTATGATTTGACCGTCTGTCATTTTTATTGGACAAACAAAAGAATAAATTAATTTACTAACCTGTGGGTTGATCTGTCTTTAAAATGAGCTTTAGATGCTTAGTTGATTTCAGTTTATTTTTTACATCATCACGTTCATGCTTATTTGGGATGACATCATTTTCTCTGAGACAGTCTTCAAAGCTGTCACGATCCTTGCAGTAAAACAAACAGATAAACTTTAACTGTTCTCGAAAATCTTTCAGTACAGCATTATATTTCTGAGTGAGAATCCATACACTAACATTTGCGTGTCTGCCACTGAAAGCAAGTTCTGCTAGAGTGTTTCTCTTCTTGACAATGTCTTTCTCTGCTGAGCAGTCATCAACAATAAACAATGTTGTCTGTCCTTCAAATTGCTTGTAAAAATATTGTAGGTAGTCATTCAGTTTTTTCTCAGGGTCAACTAAATATATGTTGTTGTCAGTCCAAATGAATAAACGATTGTGATAAGCTTTGTTGTGTTTTATTGTAGGACAAAATATTACAATGTTTTCAAAGTGGTGTATGTATCTTGTTTGTAAGAGGTTAAGAACAAATTCAGTTTTACCACACCCTGTGGCGCCACAAAATAATCCACAGTGTGGGTCAAGGGTCATCAAGCTCTGGTTCATTTTAATACACAATATAATTTTAATATATGTGTCCACTTAGTCTACTGTCTTGTATATTGAGTTGTGCGTCATATATCAGGTACAAATATATATTTATGGCTTCGGCTTTTTCAACCTTTTTTTGTATCTGGATTGTAATTCCATCACTGCCGTTCTCAACAGTTCGACCTGACCCATGAAGGTAATCATCATCTGTACTACGAAGGTCTAACCAAAGTGCATACTTGTTTGTAAGGTATTGTCCGATCCTTACATCATACAGATGTAGATCTTTGCACGCAATGTTTGCTGGTTTATCTCTAATCCTTCCACCCGCAAAATACTTTGTGATCTCATCGTAGTGTTGATAAGGTAACAAACCTGAAGCATACACTTGATTAGGGCGGCCTTCAATTGTGCAAGACAAATGTGTAATCTTAGGATTGTAGAATTTTTCTGAATCCCTTTTGTATGGAGCCGCTGGTTCAACAAACAACATAAGAATACCTTTCAGTGACCTGGCAGGTGTGTTCAAGTTTATGTTCCACATTGGGTCGCTTTTGTCTTTGGGTATTAAACTATGTCTAATCACCCTGTCATAATAAATTGGAAGTCTTGACTGGTATTGATTTTGAATGAGTCTAGCTAGTTCAGTGTGTGTGACAATTTCGTATTCCAAAGAAATGTTAGAGATCTTATATGTTGCATCTGTGGCAGATGATTTAATAACTTTGGAGTAGTCATTGAAAGTTAATTCAAAGCTCAGACGGTCATTCAGTGCCCCTTGATAATAAGGCAAGTGTGCTGTGAGGATTTCAAACTCAAGTGGAATGTAAAATCTGGTTCCATATGTTTCTGCTATAATAACTTCCTTGGCTACCCCAGTAGTTACCTTATCTCCGGCATCGATTCGAAGTTTACCAGTATTATCTGGCTGTATGCCTTGGTAAACACGGTCTTCTCGTTCTTCTCTTGTGAGCCACAAATCTTTGTAACAGTAGAACACATCTGAGTCATCAAGAATAAACACTTCCTGTCCTTCAAGTTTTACTTTAATAGTTCTAACAATTGCTCTGCCAAGATTGTTAACTAGTGTTCTGTTTACGTCTGCATCTGATGATAGTTCAATATTAAATGCTAGGCGTGCAGTGCCAGGAACAATAACGTCACTGGGACCTAGGTTTGGAAACTTGACTGTAAGAGTTTGGTTCTGGTCTATGGTACTTGGATTGTTTGTGATGACGATTGATTGTCTAATGCCCTTAACACCCAGAGGCTCACGTAGTTTTCTGTATGGGTCTAACTTTGATCCATAAGACTGTGTCATTTTTATTATGCACAATAAAAAATAATAAATTAATAAAACAATGGCAGCGGGAGGATTTGGTCATGAAGATTTTGAAATGGATGACACGTATGATTTTGGTAATACAACAGATATGACAGATATGGCAGATAATACTGGTACAAGAAATATTTACAGTTTACGTCATGAACTTTTAGAAACCAAAGTGAACTCATTTTATGATCATGTTGGTGGCCGCCCAGACAACGTAGATCCTAATCAGTTTGAACTTGATGGCAAGGGTCATTTATATTTAAATACTGTTGACAAAGGAAAAGTACTATTGACTAACAAAAAAGACCCTAGTTAGGTTTAGGGCTTTAAGTACAATAAAAAATGAAGGTGGTGTTGGTGCCTTGCGCCAACTTGGTATTGGAGGGTCTCCTGTCACGCCAAGACTGGCTAGTGTTCTTCACGACACACAAACAAAGTTGCCAACAGGGCAACAAATTGAAATGGCACCTGTAACAAGCCTACCGGAAATAGCAAACACTGTGATACAAGAAACTTCATTTACTGAAGGACAAATAAATGACGCTTTGAAAACAATAGATGATCCACCTTTGTCAATGAGAGAGATTATGGGTTTGGATAAAACACTGCAGACAATAAGAGGTGAGATGGTAAATAATGTTGCCAAACTGGGTGAGCTTGATAAACACATAGAACGTGAGAAAGAGAAACTGGCTACAGCAGACACAGAAATGAAAGAAAGAATCCAACACAGATTAAATGATTTGCAGGTAGAAAGATTAGGAAGGTTAGAAACAATTATTATTGGAAGACAAAAACTGAAATCACAGGTCAACAGAATTAGAGAAACTATTCAGAAAATACTTCACGAAGACACTACTCTGGCTGAGAGACTTAAAACACTTTTCAGAGAACAGGGTATTACAATTGCTAGTTTAATTACTGCTCTTGGATTTATTATCAGTACTGTTGTGTTAGCTGTCTCCGGTGCTGGTGGACCCGGTGGTTCTCCACCTCCAGCACCACCAACCCCGGCACCACCAACAGACCCAAAAGATTTACAGTCATGGGTAAAGAAACAGTTGTCTCACATATCAGATCTACTTAAAAAATTGGCTCTGAAAGCAGTGGATGCTTTGCCTGGCATAATTGGCACAGTTGTCAGTTGGCTGATTACTACAGCAGCAAAGGTAGTTGGGTTTATGGCAGAGCATGTGTGGGTCTTTTTGGTTACAGTAGGAGGGTTGATGGTGGGTTATTTAATGAAACAGATAAAAAAGTAAAACCCCTAATCCTGTTAGACCTATTACCAATGCAGTTCTTTCTGACTCATGTGTGTCAGGGGTTGACTGTACTGGTTGTATGAGGGCCGGTGTTGGGGCCGGGGGTGTTACTGTCTGTAATGGTTTTAACAACTGAACATGTGTGGTTGTGGCCCCCAAGTTTACAGATTGATTAAGACCGAGTTTTTGACCAACACCTGCAACAATGATTTCATTATTATAATTTGTTATTGTCCCCATTTGGAGCTGAAGGTCAGATGGTAACATGTATAAACCGATACCAAATACAAAGTCAACTTTTGATCTAGCATATCTGAGTACGTCTTGGTAACGCTGTATGCTTGACGGGAGATCAACTACTGAATTTACTGAATCTTCTAGATTTGCAAGAAACTGTTTTTGTGCTTCAAATTTACCACATCCATTCAAAATGTTTGATTTTGTTAGTGATTGTGCTCCTAGTATACACCAGACATATGTTCTGATAGACTCATTGACGCGCTCGACTCCTGCTTGAGTAAACCCGTCAGTGTTAACTAAAATAAATGTGGTCCAGGCGTTAGACTGCTTCTGCTCTATTGATCCTAACCAGACTTGTGATTTAGATGAGAATGAAGTGTACCCAGGGTAGTAATCTTGAGGGTATTGTCTGTGACTCATAGCATAATACAATGTACCCATACCATTGTGATCATCAAGTTTTTGTGTGAAGTCATACCGGGGGCTTATGTTAAATTCATTACAAATGCGTTCAAACGCTTTCATATCCATGGGGTTGTTAAACCTGTTGAAACTGGATTCAGTTGGTAGTGGTGTATGCAGTTCTGACAGTATACGTCTAAGCTGGTAATAAACATGGAAATGATACACAGACCTAATCAGTTTGTTTGAGTGATTTAAGTGGTCTGTAAATGAAACACCACAGCCTGTAGTTGAACATAGAATAGCAAAGTTAAGTTGGTTTTGAAACATCTGTAGTGGACTTGAAGACCACTTTCTTGCAGTAGAGTCATCTGTTATTGGAGGGTTTAGGTAATGGTCAAACAGATTTGGTACTTTGACTTGAAATAAATCTTGTTCAGACACAGCAATATCAAGCTGGTTTAGTTGAATTATTTTCTGTTCATAAGTTGGTGCGACATTATATTTGGCATTCACATTAAATTGAAATGCGTTTGTTGTGGTAATGGTTGGTGATTTAAATTCCATCCTTTTTTATATGAGATAATAAAAATGTTTATCACATTAACAAATCTTGACACTAGCAAACCAGTGTGGTTAACTAATGGGATTGATAATCGTGATGGTAGCAAGGCTGTAGCTATCCATGAAATGTTTTATAGTGTAAAATGGTTTAATGTAGAAGATGATATATATAATAAAGTAAATTTAGATGGTAAGACTGAAGCTTTACCACCTGGGTATTATGACTTTTGTACTATAGCTGAATGGTTTCAAAGTAATTTTAAAATTAAAGCAACTTTAAATCCTGCTAACCTACTTGTTACATTAGAATTTCTGACACAAAATTGGTTAAGGATCTCAGATAGATTTGCATATTTACTTGGATTTTATATTGACGAAGATTGGTGGAGAACAGATCTTTTAGATGAATTTAAGTTTGGCATTATAACAATGAAGACAAAAAAAATTAAAATAACTGGGAAACGCCCTGTCAATTTGTCAGTACACACAGTATTTAATGTTTATTTGAAAGAACTAAACACAACTGAGAATGTTCACAATGGAAAGCCTTCAACTTTGTTGAGATGCTTACCAACTGGAACTGCACCCTATTGCGAAAGTGTGGTTGTTAGATTTCCTGCGCAGTTTAAGAAATTAGGTTCTAGTTTCTTTGAGTCACTGTGTATATCTGTTACTAATCAAGATGACAAACTGGTTGTTATGCATGATTTTAGTGTTGTGTTGGAAATTAAATAATTTTATTTTTGTTTATAAAAATGAGTGGTGGTCCAAAGCCGAGAATCATACCAGTTGCATGTCCAGTAACAGAATTGAAAGATTTGGCAGACTTACAGGATTTTGAGAAGGAGGGGGATGTTGGAGAAATATATGGTTTTGAACTTGATTCAAATGGCATGTACAAGAGGAAAGTAATTGTCGACATGAAAGACGGTGAAAGACAGATTCCTAAACTTGGTCAGCTGCGTGATGTTACTGTACCTACTCCACCTGTAAATAATGCGCCTTACAACTTAATACATGTGGGTAGTAAGTGGGTTGTTTCACCTGTACCGGCACCAGCACCCGTAATTGACTGGGACATAAAGTTGGAATTTATTAGTCCTTATGTATACACTGATGATGAAGGTGCCTTAGTGTTTAGGAAGGTTGTTAATTCTGGGCCGCTGATTGTAAGCCTTGTTCCAAGCTTTGCCCCAGACAACAATAGCAGAGAAAAACTGAAAGTAGAAAATTATGAGAGACGGCGGTATCTTCTTACAACTAGAAAGGGTAGATCAGATACTTCTGTTGTGTTTATGCCAGCAAGCTTAGTCGTGGCTAGAGAAGCGACAATAGTATTTGAAATTATCATGAAATCTGTAACTTCTGCAAAAGAGGCAAATATTGCACAAGGAATCAAACTTACATGGGACGAAACAGTATCAGAATCATCAAAGGTCTTTATTGCTGTTACAAAAAATGTTGATGTTATTAATGTTTCGAGCAGTATTCCCGCTGTCAAGGTGGTGGTAGACAAAACAACTTTTGTTCGTCTAAGTTACATAAACCTTGAACACATTGATCTTGTTGCATTTTATTATGCAAGTAAATTGTATACTTTTGAAGAGTTGCAAAATGTAATTGATGATTAAATAAAAAATATTTGTCAATAAAAAAAATGGTAAAATTCTATCCAATACTACCGACGCTTGAGCCGACTGAATCAATTGCAATGACTAAAACAACGCTTGCACCTGATCCGCATGCGACAGCTGTGCCAATTGCATCAGATAAAACATTACAGGCAGACGCATTTCGTTTAATGAATATTACAGAAGCAATTAAATATTTGGAAAGTGAAGAGGCGAGGTACTCCAGATGTAAGAGACGGTATAAGACCGTTTTTAATTCTGTTCAAAACACTTCTATGGCTATTGGTGCAGTTTCAGCTGGATGTTCTGTAGGAGGTATTGTTCTGTTTGCCACGGGAATTGGAAGTTTGGCTGGAATAGCAGTTGAGGGTGTTAGCGTTGCTACATGCCTGGCTTGCTTTGGTTTGGAGGCCTTGAACAAGAGGTTTCACACAAAATTACAGAAACATGAAGCATTGAGTACGCTTGCTGGTGCAAAGCTGAGCAGTATGAAACTTATTATCAGTAAGGCATTGAACGATAATTGTATTGATGATGAAGAATTTAAGCGAGTCCAGGATGATTTAAATAATTACAAGAAACAGAAGTCTGAAATACAAAATAAAATGCGTAGTCAATCTCCTGTAAATGTTGAAGAGCTAAAAGCTAGTTTTTTAGAGATGGGGAAACAGATTGGTGTTCAGGAAACCACAGAAAAACTACACAATCTTTTAAACAAATAAAAATCAGATTTGGTAATCAATCAATATTTTTGTCATATGCTTCGCAGAGAGATGACACGTCATTTACATCACTTGTGCCTGATTGTTTAGCCCCATCTGCACCACCGCCAGAGTACTACTGAGAAAAAAAAGTTTTTTTTATTGTCCTTGTATCTTGACAAATCTGACCGAGTAAGTTGTGACTTAAGTCAAGTTGTTGTAAGAACTTAGGGAAAGTACTTGTAAGAACTTAGGGTAAGTACTTGTAAGAACTTAGGGTAAGTAAATAATAAGTTCTTATGACAGCACACTTAAAGGTTACCTCTGCAGGTTCCTAAAAGTTAGTTGCAACTTGTTAATAAGTATTAAGTTTTACTTGGCATCACTTGATCAGGTAAATCATTATGTAATGACAGAGACAATAGTTATAGAGAGATATAATAGGAGTCCCGATAGATAATCAGATCAAAAAGGCCGCATCAGTCATGCTCGTCAGTTTTAAAAAACAAAGGGTTGATTGGGTAATAACGGGGGGGTGTAATAGAGGTCAAAAATTTGATAGTAAAAATAACGTAATTTAATGACCGATGCGGCTTTATTGAATTCATTGTCTATCGGGACTCCTATTATATCTCTCTGCACTACTCAACCAACCCTCCCTATATGATATATTTGGCCTTACAGAAAGTAGGTTGACAAAGAATATAAGTGACCAAGCTATCACCATACAAAATGTCTCCATTCATTGGCGAGATGCTTCAGCGCCAGGTCATACTCGCATTTGTGCTTATGTTCACAATACTATTGCTAACAACGTAACACGACGATGTGACCTAGAATCCACCCACGTGGAAAGCCTGTGGCTTGAGATAAAAGCAACCGCCACGTCAACCCCGACCTTCGTATGTTTTATTTACAGAAACCCCGCAGCTACAGTGTCCTGGCAAGATGATTTTGTTGTAATGGTTGACAAAGTACAAAACTCCAAGGGTGATATACATATACTCGGTGATTTTAATGTTGATATATTTCAACAACGATTTCCTAATGTATTGTTACATATGGCAATACAGTTCTTCTATCTATCATTCTATCATTGAAACCTGGCAACACGTCATGGAAATCCATGATAACGTTCTACACAAGTAGCTCAGTCACCCACCAGTGTCACTGCTACTTCATCCAGATTAATTGACCATGTTTATACAACCAACAACAGTGCCCTTAGCAATGTCTATGTACCCAGTCAGTGATCATTTTCCTATTTGTTTTTCATTATCTGCGAAGTTGCCAAAGAAATCTCATAAGGAGCATATAACCATCCTCTACAGATCATTCAAAAAATTTAACCAAGATGATTTTTTTGCATGACCTTTCCCAAACATCATTTTCCGATGTGTATAACTATAACGATCCAAATGTAGCGCTGTCCCTCTGGTATAAGTTGTTTCTCGGTTTCTTGACAGACATGCCCCTATGCGCACTAAGCGTGTTAAACACCCCACTGTGCCTGAGTGGCTGACGGATGAGATTAAAACTGCGATGGAACTAAGAGATCTATTGAAACAACAAAAGAAATTTGACGAGTACAAAAAACAGCGAAACATAGTTAAATCATTAGTACGTAAAGCACAGAGGCAGTATGCTGAAAAGATTATTGCGGGCGGCAAAGACATAAGCAGCGTGTGGCAGGTGATTAACACATTTACTAAAGGACAATCTAGCAAATCAACGAGTGTTCCCCCGCACCTTACAGCTGATGTATTTAATGAACACTTTCTTTACATTGCTAAAACCCTGTCACAGACGAACACCAGTGAGCCAGGTGAATAAATGTTCAGAACAATTGAAACAGCACAGTCAGATACACGCTGGCAATACTTTCTCAGTTCCCCTAATGACCGTCCTTGATGTAGGAAAATCTATAACCAACATGAAAAGTAAAACATCTTGTGGTGTTGACGGTATTAGTAGTAAAATCCTGAAAATTGCGCTCCCTTATATTGTTGAATCGTTAACCTTTATATACAACCTTTCGATTCAAAAGAGCGTGTTTCCCGATGAATTGAAAATAGCAAAAGTTACTCCTCTACCAAAAAGCAAAGATCTGAGCGACCCAAGTGAGTACAGACCTATTTCAATCTTATCAGCAGTGTTCAAACCACTTGAAAAGCATATACATAATCATTTACTTCAATTCCTGGAGGAAAACCGCCTTATTAGTACAGCACAATCAGCTTTTTGGCCTAAACATTTGTGTCAGACAGCCTTAACTCTCATAACACACAAATGGCTAACTGCCATAAATGAGTCCAAACTTTCAGGTGTAGTATTTCTAGATCTTAAAAAAGCCTTCGATCTCATTAACCACTCAATCTTACTAAAGAAGTTACCTTTATATCACATTGATTCAAATGCAGTTGCTTTTCTCTCGTCCTATCTCTTAGACTGAACGCAGAAAGTGTTCTTGAATGGTAAATACTCAGCGGAAGGACTGGTGACCCATGGTGATCTTCAGGGATCCACCCTAGGGCCATTATTATTCAACATCTTTATAAATGACCTTCCATTGTCAACATCACACCCCGACACAAACTGTGAACTATTTGCTGATGATACATCATTACATGTTTCTGATTAAAATGTTTCAACCGTGAGCGCTGTCCTCCAACATAGTTTAGATGAAGTGTCAACTTGGTGTGAAGAAAATCATATGATTATTAGTATTCCTAAAACGAAAAGTATGTTGGTGACGACACGCCAAAAGCATCAACGTGGTTTGTAACCCCTTGAGCTGTCCCTTCACTCTAAGCCCATAGAGCAAGTGTCAAAACATCGTTTGTTAGGAGTGACAGTCGACGAACAGCTCAGCTGGGAGCCTCACATAAAAACTGCCTGTAACACATTTTCGAAGAATCTCTTTTTATTATCAAAATTAAGTCATGTAGTTGACATTGATGCTCGAAAACTGTTCTTTAACGCACACACCAAGACACATTGCAATTATGCTTCCAATATCTGGGACGGCTGTGGACACATTCATTTGAAAAAAAAAATCCCTTTACCGGCGAGGTATTAAGCTTATTCTTCCTGGTTCGTCCCCTACTGATGAAAGACTGAAGGCCCTTAATATCCATCTTGAACCGCTGGTCGGAATACTTTCAGAGCCTCTTCAGCGCTGAGCGCACTGTTCAAGAAGCAGTCGTCCTACAAATCCCACACCTCCCAGTAAAGGTTGAATTGGACGAACCGCCCACCGCTGAAGAGACCCTCACAGCCATCCACCAGCTCAAGAGTGGCAAAGCAGCAGGCATTGATGGAATACCGCCAGAGATCTGGAAACATGGAGGCACAGCACTGCACAACAAGCTCCATGACCTCTTTCTCTGCTGCTGGGAGGAAGGAACACTACCAAAAGATCTCCGTGATGCAGTCGTTATCACCCTGTACAAGAACAAAGGCGAGAAGTCTGACTGTTCCAACTATCGGGGAATTACCCTGCTGTCCATTGCTGGGAAAATCCTTGCAAGGCTGCTCCTGAATCGGCTGGTACCTGCCATCGCTGAAGACCAACTCCCAGAGGGCCAGTGCGGCTTCAGAGCAAACAGGAGCACCACCGATATGGTCTTTGTGCTGAGACAGCTACAGGAGAAGTGCCGTGAGCAGAACAAAGGGCTGTACGTAACATTTGTCGACCTAACAAAAGCGTTCGACACTGTGAGCAGGCAAGGCATGTGGCAGATCCTGGAGCGACTTGGCTGTCCCCCAAAGTTCCTCAACATGATTGTCCAGCTACACGAGGACCAGCAAGGCCAGGTCAGACTCAACAATGACCTCTCAGAACCATTCCCTATTCTCAACGGCGTAAAGCAGGGCTGCGTGCTGGCACCGACCCTCTTCACCATCTTTTTTAGCATGATGTTGAAGCAGGCCACAGTGGACCTCGATGATGACGATGCAGTGTACATCAGGTATCGTCTCGATGGCAGCCTGTTCAACCTCAGACGACTGCAGGCCCACACGAAAACCCTAGACCAACTGATTCGTGAGCTGCTTTTTGCTGATGATGCTGTCCTCGTTGCACACACATAGAGAGCCCTGCAGCGCATCACGTCTTGCTTCGCAGATGCTACCCAGCTCTTTGGACTCGAGGTCAGTCTGAAAAAGACAGAGGTCCACCATCAGCCGGCACCCAAGACAGTGTATCGCTCTCCTCACATCACCATTGGCGAGTCTGAACTAAAGTCAGTGCACCAGTTTACCTACCTTGGCTGCATTATCACGTCGGACGCCAAGCTGGACAAGGAGCTTGACAGCAGGCTGGCAAAAGCGAACAGCGCTTTCGGGCGACTTTTCAAGCGGGTGTGGCACAATCAACAGCTGAAAACAGGCACCAAGATCAGCGTGTACAGAGCTGTCGTCCTCACCACCCTGCTGTATGGTTCCGAGTCCTGGGCCCTCTACCGCAGCCAACTACGACTCCTTGAACGCTTCCACCAGCGCTGCCTGCGTACCATCCTGGGCATTCACTGGAGTGACTATGTCACCAACGTCGAGGTCCTTGAACAGGCTGAAACTGTGAGCATCGAGGCTTTGCTGCTGCGGACACAGCTCCGCTGGGCGGGGCATGTCTCCAGGATGGAGGATCATCGCCTACCAAAGATCACACTGTTCGGCGAGCTTGCTACTGGACACCGTGACAGAGGGGCACCAAAGAAGAGATACAAAGACTGTCTCAAGAAGTCACTTAGTGCCTGCCAAATCGACCACCACCAGTGGTCTTCGCTTGCTGCGGACCGTGACACCTGGCGCTCCACCATTTACAAGGCAGCTGTCTCCTTTGAGGACTCTCACAGAGCTAGCCTTAAGGACAAGCGGCTCAGGAGAAAAAACAGAGATGCCGCAGCTCAGAACCCTGGCCATACCTTCCCCTGCAGCCACTGCGGTCGAACCTGCCTGTCTCGGATTGGCCTCCGCAGCCACGAACAAGCCTGCAGACGTCGTGGTCAACTCCTATAAAATCTTCGTTCGCGAAGTCAAGCCAAGAGAGAGAGATTAAGCTTATTCTTCCTGGTTCGTCCCCTACTGATGAAAGACTGAAGGCCCTTAATATCCTACCACTTAGTAAACAATTAGAACTTAATAGATGCTTACTTGTGCAAAAAATTCTAAACGATGCCGCCACTCCCTATCTCCGTGAGCTGTTTTCCCACACGAATAGAGAGAACACGAGGAACAGTTTACTCCATCTCCAAAAACCGACAATCGACATCTTCAAATCTAGCATATCATTTTCCGGTGCTAAGTCATGGAATAACTTGCCCTCTCATTTAAAGTCTATTTCAAAGTTATCTATCTTCAGAGCTCGCGTCCATAATATCTGCTGTCGATGTGAATGTTCTATCTTTCTGCTTAGTATGTTGCTCCAGCACAGCAGATTGCTGTAGATTATGTAATAGTTCGACTGTCCGCATTAACATGTTAGGTTCATACCAGTATATATATATATATATATATATATATATATATATATATATATATATATATATATATATATATTGTTTTTAATTCTTTTTGTATTTTATATTATTATTATTATTATTATTATTATTTATTTATATTATTTATTTATTTATTTTTTTTTTTTTTTGGGGGGGGGGGGGTTGATGGTTGGGGGTGGAGGGGGGATGGGTCTTTTTACTTATATATGTTTTATCTTTTGCTGTATCGTCTGATGTAAATTTATATGTGTAGAGTAGCAGGACAGTTTGGAAGATAGGCATTGCTATGCTTAAAACTTTTTATCCTGAATAAAAAACGTATCATCATCCCTCCCTCCTCCATCTCTCTCTCTCTTTCTCCCCCCCCCCCCCACCCCCCCCCCCCCTTTATCTCTCTCTTTCCTCACGTACACGCATTCACGCTTGCACGCGCCCGCGCCCGCGCACGCTTACACACACTTACATTCCAGCTCGCAATCACATTGTCTCTGCCTCTCTTTATTTGACGTCATTTTTATGTTACTTTGACCGACTTTTGTTCTTCATCTTTTGTTTTACGTCACATCCTTCAGTTGCCACATTCCTTCATCCTTGACATTGTAAGTAGCGGACTGAATTCTATATTTGTTTCTTTGTCTATTTTGAAAAAGAAACACGCTTATACAAGACAGTTACAAGATAATTTATTACAATTTCGAAATATTAATAAATTGTGTTGAAACTGTCTTATCTAAGCGTGTTTCTTTCTCCGCTGGGTTCTTCTCTACATTCCCAAACGCTTGGCAGTCACCTTTTTAGTCTGGATTGACCTTCCTAGGTAATAAAAGGTTAAAAATTCATAATATCTCCTTAGTAATGTCCTTAACTCATTGTGCCCGAGGTACGAAATACCCATATTTTGGAGTTATTCTCCGATGACTGCATTACAATTCAGGAGATAGATCGACCATGATAATTCAAGGGTGGTGGCAGAATAGCGTGGCGCCTATAGGCGCCAAACTGTTCTGCCACTACTTAAACTATCATGGCAGAGCCATATCTTGCTATGGTGTGTCACGGGCAGAATGAGTTAACAGCCTGTGTCTTTTGACAGTGCTGCATAAATAAACTACTTTGCTGCTGTTTAATTATGAAGTCTGAATGTCGTAATATGAAAGACATTTTGGCTCTTCTTCTTCTTTGCAACGTGGAAGAGCTCTCCCATGGGTGGAAAAGCAGTAGTGACGCGTCTGTTATGTGTGCCTACTTCCATGACTTGTAAAAAGATGTGTATGTAAGTCTTAGCTGAGGCAGGACAAACAATGGGAACCCGTTTTACTTGTAATTTCTTCTTCACTCAGAATCCGCCAACTTAATGATTATAAAAGAGTTCAAATGAAGCAGATACCTGTCCTATGCAGACAAAAGACGATGTATACATTTTATTTAGTGTAAATCGAGCGGCTTTTTCCCCGCGTGTTTGTTCGGGCTTTTAATCCACTGTTTTCGCCGAATCACATGCAGTTTGGATCCACTTCAAGTTTCCAAAACAACCTCTATTATTTCCTTGTTTTTATGTTTCAGAGAAGATGAGCACATATCGCTCGTACGTTGTTGCGGGAGTTATCTTTGTAGCTGTTTGCATAGTTTACCTGAGTAACAATGAACTACGCTCACGATTTCTCATTTTGCAAACCTTCATAGCAACAGCTTTTACCACTGTAAACAAAATCGTTTTTGAGTCAGAAATGAGCGGGACGAAGACAGATTTAGAATCAAACGTAAATTCCAATTTATCATTGTCGGGGAAGCCCACCGATTTAAGTTTACTTTTGCCAGAAAAGAGAACGGAAGATGCCAATCTGTCTACTTTTACATCTCCGTTTATGCTTGATCTCAACAGCGGGTCACACAACTTTAACCCTCTTATGCTTTCCGCCACTGATGGCGGCATACGCAAGGGGGCTAACAAACTTACAAACAACCTTCATTTGACGAGAAATTTAACCACAAAGCTAATCTACTTTTACAACAAACCGGAAGGGTTTCCTATGGACCTTTCTGGCTGCGTAGTGGATGCGTGTGAAATTGTAGAACCACTACTACGCAAAACAGCCGACGCCATGTTGGTACACGTGTGCAGAATTGAGGGTTCCCCTCCTCCCACCAGGCCGCAAGGGTAGATCTGGATAGGTTTTGGAATGGAGTCGCCACATCACTACTACAATACCTACAAAAATCCAGCGTGGAGAGGCGTGTTTAACTGGTCTATTACAGAGTGGACTCAACTCTGACGTGTTTTTTCCCATACAGTTACATGACTTACAAGGGACCGACTACTCCAGAAAGGAACTACACCTGGATTGCGTTGGGGAAGACGAAAACTGCGGCGTGGTTTGTAACTGCAGAACCCCTAGCGGACGCATGCAGTGCGTCAACAAATTTCGACAATACATCGATGTGGATATTTTCGGCGCGTACGGGTCTAATACATGCGGCAGAGACAAAGAAGGTGATTGTATGACAATGCTGAACACAACATACAAATTCTATATAGCGTTCGAACACTTCTTATGCCAGGACTACGTCAAAGAAAAATTCTACAAGGCATTCTATTCAAACGTTGACGTGATTCCAGTCAGTCGTGCGCGACGGAGCCAACTACACAAATACTTCCCTTCCGGAACTTTTATCGACGCAATAGATTTCAAAGATCCTGAGGATCTGCCAAAGTATTTAAAATCTCTGGTGAGCGACCACGAAGCCTATGCTGCAATGCTACGGCGAAAAGATCGTTTCTCTGGCATCGGGAGTTTTCGCGTAGCTTTATGCGATCTATGCAAGAAACTGCATGATGACAAACAGGTGAAAATGTACCGTGATTTTCCTGACTGGGTAGAAAGTGGCATGTGTCGGACCGGATAGCCTTGGCTGTTTTCAGAGGGAAAATGTAAAACCGTCCCTGAAGAAGGTGCACGCGCGTGTAACAAGAGACTTCCAACGAGGGAGTTTATCGGCTTGGATAGGACTTGCTTTTTTTTTATTTTTTATTATCATTTTTTCCAACAGCACCGTCAGGTGTAGACACAAGGGAATTAACTCATTTCGAATCGTGACATATACGGATACGCGGCGGCTATTTGCTGCGTGTCCGTATAAGTCACGTCTCGCACGAGTTAACTCTCTCTCTCTCTCTCTCTCTCTCTCTCTCTCTCTCTCTCTCTCTCTCTCTCTCTCTCTCTCTGTGTGTGTGTGTGTGTGTGTGTGTGTGTGTGTGTGTGTGTGTGTGTGTGTGTTGGTAATCATAGCAATAATGTAATGACATCATGCATGTATTAACTGAGCATTAATGAAGCGAACATTTCTCTCAGGAAAAAATGTAAAAATTGTATCATTAGTGCGGATGTGCCAATTAATCTTAACCCATATAATACCGAGGCTAAACGCTTCAAATTTTGTACACTGCCATATACAAGCTACATTATAGTACTTTCAGATAAGGATATAGACCAATGGCTTTAGTTCAAGGGTGGAGGCAGAATAGCTTGGTGCCTACAGGCGCCGAGCTATTTTGGCACATATAATCTTACTTTCTCTGGAGCAGCTCGCTAATTAACCCTTATCATTCGGAATACACCAGTATGTGAAGTAAGTTTGAATAAAATAGTTCAAAGGTAGTGCTATACTGACGAGCAAAGGAAATTATTTCGTTTATCAGTATTTTCTTCCTCGAACACTCTTTTATATGGACAGCCCGGTCTCCTCTATAAATGCTGTCGTGCGCCGCAGGTCCTCCAGGCCTCCATAGAGCTTGCGGGACACCTCTGTCTCTTCCGGCCAGTGTCTCCGTCTGAGGGTTGTGAACGTGGGGCAGGTCTGTAGCACATGGTCTGTTGTCATGCTACCAGAGTTGCATGGGCACTGGTCTGACTGGCCAATTCCAAACTTGGTGTGGAGATGCCAGTTCAGTTTGTTATGGCCGGTGCGTAGTCGGAAGATAACTACCTGCTCCGGTCTGGTCAGTAGGTGATAGCCATCTGTTTTGTTATAGCTAGGGTGTTCTTGCAGCCACTTTCTTTTCTGCTTGTTTTTGATGATAGTCTTGGCTTCTGCATAGGACGTTGTTTTGTCTTCTTGGGTTGTTGAAGATCTCTGCTAGCCTGTCTGCAGTTTCATTACCTTTCACCTTGCAGTGTGCAGGTATCCACTGCAGCACAACCATGTGTGTTGGACAATGGGAGGCGAGAGCCAAAAACAGATCATTTAGGTCCTTGTTTTTGGGTGTTTTTAGGGCCTGTAGGATGGAGAGGGCGGCAGTGAGAAACACAATGGAGTCAGATGTTTCCGAGCAGTTTTTCACTGTCGTTACACCAATTTTCAGGGCTTCTGCTTCTGACCTGTAGTTGGTGGCGTATTTGCCGGTAGCGAGAGAGATCTCTGCTGCTCTCCCTCCTCGTGACTTAATGTAGATTTCGGCTCCTCCGTCTGTGACAGCGTCAATTGCAGAACCGTCCGTGTACACATGGGTCCAGACCTCTAGTGGGTAGTGGGTCTGGATGTGCTCCATCGTGTAGGATTTGCGTTCTGTGTCACACTGGGTACCCTTCTTCTGGATATTTGGTATGCTGTCGCGTATTTGGGGTTCAGCCGAGCGCTTCCATGGAGGATTCTCAAGGGTTTTGGGGATCTCCTTTGGCATGTGATCTAGGAGATCTGGATCATTAGTATAATTATGTATCTTGAATGAGTTCCAACAAAAGATAACTGCCAAAGAGAAGGTTTAACCCTTTTCGCCCCCACACCCTACAGCAGAAGATGGCTTGACCATGATAATTCAAGGGTAGTGCCAGATTAGCTTGGCGCCTGGAGGCGCCAAGCTAATCTGGCACTACCCTTGAATTATCATGTTCAAACTATCTCCTGCAACTGGTACACTTCCCAAATTCGGGAAATGCACCCATGGGGCTAAAAGGGTTAACGACCCCGAACACATAAGAGAAGATAAGAGAAGATAAGATAAGATAAGATAGAACTAAGACAGCGCGCGGAACATGTGTCTATTTACATGGATTGGGAAAGGAAGGGGGTGGGGGGGAATAGTCTTAGGTGAGACAAGACAACATTGATAACCCGTTATTTCGGCTAATTTTAGCAATCAAAACCCGCTGTGGAACAGATCGCTTTAACTCATTCCGTGACGAACGGCATGCGGATACGCGGCTTCTTAAGCCGCGTATCCGGATGCCGTTCGTCTCGAAAGAGATAACCACTGCTTTGTGCACATCCTTACTATGTACAGTTAGAGTCGTCGTTGAAAAGAGTGCACATACAAGTTTGCCCTCTTTCAGTCTCTTTACACTTTTTCTCATTGGCCTGGCTCTATTCGACTTGTTTCCCTGGTCGCCCGTTCTCAAGGCGACGGGAGTCCTCTTGTCACACGTTACCAAGGTAACATGTGAAAAGTAGACTCACTTATTACATGTTTCGATGACACCGTTACTTGCTGAGCAAAGCGTTCTCCCCCTCACAAAAGGCTGGATAAGTAAATATTGAGGGGATTATGCAACAAAATAACTATATGCACGCGTTGTGTTCGGCCTATATTACCAATTTCATACAAAATAATGACTGAAAATGTGTTAAATTAATAAATACCTTAGAGGGAAATTCTCGGCGAATGCAATTCGCGCGAGGTTGTTGACTGATAGTCAGAAGTATTGAGATTTGCGTCCCCTGAATCTCTACGTCACATCTACAGCCGTGGGGTTCTTTCAAGGGTGTTCTTCACTTTTATTCTTTTTACAGTTGAAGACAAAATCGTTGTATTACAAGTTAGGCTTTTCAAGTGGTTCTTGTCGCCTTTCGGGTCCGATCAGAGGGGTCAATGTCGGAGGTAAGAGTCTCGGGCTAAACCCTTTGATTCTTACCTCCGACATTGACCCCTCCCTGGCCGGACCCTCGAGGCGACAAAAACCACTGAAGCCTAACTCGTAATACAACGTAATAAGGTTGACTGTGCAACGTAATAAGGTGAGACGTTTCAACGACGAAGTCTAACCCTCCTGTGCATGCAGCCACCACTGACGCAGCAGTATTGTGTACAGCGGCGCAATCGCACACACCGGCACATGGGATTAACTCATTCGAGACGTACCGCATACGGATACGCGGCAATTCGGTACGTCTCGAATGCGTTAACCCACACATTGCCAACTGCTAGAAGTGATGTGTATTACTGTCCTTTACTTGATGCTGTGTGTTTTTCGTGGGCTGCTGTAGGGAATGGGTCATGTCAGGGGACGGGCTAGTTTGTTTAGCGCTTGAGTGTGGTGTGCGTACTTAAGGTGAGGTTTATCTGAATCTCGAATTGCTTGCTTGACATTTTTGTCTGTTTGAAGCGCACGGACATTAATGAGGTCAGCAAGAGGGGTAGATCCTCATAAGCCCCCGCGACCGCGGGTGGTTCATCATGACCTATCCCTCTTGCAATAGAACTTGTGCATTGATTTCCGGCAGCGAATGGCCTTAAAACTCACAAGCGTTCGACAGTAAATCGGCTGTGAACGCGTCCATGCCAGCGCGTGTCATCAGGGGTACGATCAGGGGTACGATCAAGTGATCTAAACGCCCACACTACAGTCCCTTGTTAACTTTACCTCAGCTCGTCCGTCCGTCGATCGGTCGGTCGGTCGGTTGGTCGGTCGGTCAGTCAGTTCGTTAGTTAGTTAATTAAATAATTAGTTAGTTATTTAAACGCCGAGCAGGCGACTGTCTTACTTTCTTTTGCCTTCCAGCCACACTTCAAGAAAGGTCTTAAGACAAGATGTAAATATATTTTAAAATATTTGAGGCTAAAGTGTCATACAGGTCTTTAAGGGATATGTCTACAGACTCTTGAAAAGGTCAATCAAAACAAAACAAAAATTCACATGGTTTACAAATACTCAAATGTTTGACTCTCAGAAGGCTTCACTCATTCAGTCCGACGGCCGTATTTCCAAGATTTGGAAGGCGTCATCTAAAGACTATGCACCAGTTGCAGGAGATGGATCGACCATGATAATTCTAGGGCAGTGCCAGATTAGCTTGCCGCCGACAGGCGCCAAGCTAATCTGACACTACCCTTGAATTATCATGGTCGATCCATCTGCTGCTGTAGTGCGTCAGGGCTGAATGGGTTAAGATTTTGTCTGGGTGTACACCCAGGGACGAGCCTCATAGCTTTTGTGGCTCTTAGAAAAAAGGAAAAGTTACATTTTTGTCCGCAAAAGTGATCCTTAGAACTGTTTTGGCTAGCTTTTGCAGGACGGTTATGAACATCTCTTGCTGAACTATAGGTTCCAGATGTCGTCAGAAAATGTGGAAAAAAATCAAAGGAGGCAATCACAGCAAAACACGATTTCACGCTTACAAACATCGGCATGAATTTCCACACTAATAAGAAACGAGAGCGTAATATTTCTTTGCCTTAGGAAGGCTTCATTGAGTACGTCCGTTTTGTGAAAAGCGAGATTTTCACTGTGTTACAATGAAAATCTCGCCTTTCACAAAAATGGACCTGCTGTCTTTTCCCTAAAGCAGATTACTTTAACTCATTCAGCCCCGACCCACAACAACAACACAGGGATCGAGCATAATAGTTCAAGGATGGCGCCAAAATAGCTTGGCGCCCATAGACGCCAAGCTATTCTGGCACTACCCTTGAACTATCATGCTCGATCTGTGTCTAGAATTGTAAAACAGTACTTCAGAGGATAACTCCAAAATTTGGGGATTTCGGTCCTGGGATAGAATGTGATAACCTTCGTACAAACCAACAAACCACAAAATAGGCAAGAAGTAATGCTGATTAACTCATTCTGCCCCAACACCGAAGTCCCAACATTTTGCCGTTGTCCTCTAAAGACTGCATTGCAGTGCAGGACACAGATCGACCATGATAGTTCAAGGGTGATGCCAGAATAGCTTGGCGCCCATAGGCGCCAAGCTATTCTGGCATCACCCTTGAACTATCATGGTCGATCCTTACTTTGCTGTGGTGTGTCTGGGTAGAATGAGTTAAAAAATGAGATCTTGTGCCATAAGATATCAACCCCATCACTGCCGAGAATAAAGAGAACGCCATCAAGCTGCAAGATATAGATCCTCATGAGCCCCAGCGACTGCGTGGGCGCATGAGGATCTATGCCTTTTGCTGAGACCCATTTGCACCCATTCTTCTTGTACGGTTGGAAATGATTCTTTTTGTTTTTTTCTGAGATTGTGCCATAAGATGTTAATATGTAGTTGTTCACTCGTCCAAAGCTGTGCGTGATTTATTCAATCCCTCGTTTATTTGTAAATATTTTATCCACCCATATACCAAAACCCACCCACCCATCCACCCGTTTACTTGTTTACTCCATCATTCCTCCATTCGTATCTTTACTCAGTCATGTATTTGTTTCTTCATTTGAGCAATCATAGACTATGTAATTTTTATTATTTTGACCTTTTTGAGAGTTTGTAGACTTTTCCTTTACACGACTTGTGCGACATTTTAGCATAAACTATTGTATAGATTTGTGTACATCTTGTCTTAAGACTTTTCTTTTAGTCTGGCTGGCCAGATTTTTACCCATCCCGCCGTGAGATGGCCTTAGTCGCCTGCTTAGCATTAAACCCAATGTTACGATTGTGGTTGTGGTGTTCTGTGAGAACGGTCATGCATAAATCGTAGCGGAAACGATCTAATATTTATTTGAGCTATCATGATTACGAATCACGTACCTTTTCAGTGAACTTCACTTTCGTTTATGAATAGTGCGGTGTTGATTAGCTGTTGCCGCACGGAGTTGAGTCACGAAGAGTCTAGAAGCAGCTCGAGTATTCATTTGTTTACTGCGCGCGTGTAGCTTAGCGTTCAGTACTAGTGCACTAATCGCGTGTTTTCCAAATATAGCGGGCAAGGTCGTGACCTGCCTGGCCTACTTTTGTGTGACGTCGTTGCGCGCCGGTATTGTTGTCAACATAGCGGCTGGTAAATAGCAGCCAGATTTTTATCGAATATTCCAGTGTAATGATTATTCATTGATATTTAGGAGTTTTAGATGCGTAGTTTGTTTTGATTGGTTGTGTTATGCGAATTTCCGCGATCTTTCTGGAAAGCCTGTTATTATAAAAGGATCGTGCTAGGAAGCTCATGGGTACATTGTCTTGCATTTGTCAGTTGTAGAGACACTCAGTTAGCGTAGGTACGTGGCCCGTGTTGGGTGTACTTTGTGTGAGACGCTGTGTATGAGAAACTTTGTGTCGGAGCGTGGACATTGCAGAAGAGACATTGTATCAGTGTTTGTGAGTTTGGAACTACATTGTGTGGAGATCGCATCGCTGAATTAAAATATTGTTGGAACTGTTTCTCCAGTATTGTCTACATCCTTAAGCCACGTGTGACAGATTGCAGCTGAATGAGGGTTATTTAAAAGAACCTTACGTGCGTGCATCTGGTGTGTTTATCATACTACGACTACAACTCCACCACGTAACATATTGGCACCTCCGACGGGACCTTCTTCAGTTGGTTCAGTGGAAAGGGTAGCAGGAGAAAACAGCCAGCAGTGAAAAGCAGAGATGGCGACATCAGAGATGGAGACATTCCTGAAAATTGGAAAGGAATGTGGACTCGAAGGAGCTCAACTCCTCGAGTTTGTAAAGGAGAGAGAAAAGGAGAGATTAGAGAGAGAAGAAAAGGAGAGACTGGAGAGAGAGGAGAGAGAGAAAAGAAACGAGAGAGAGAAGAAAAGGAGAGACTGGAGAGAGAGGAGAGAGAAGAAAAGAGACGAGAGAGAGAAGAAAAAGAGAGATGGGAGAGAGAAGAAAGGGCTAAAGAACGTGAAATCAGAAAACTCGAAATTCAAGCAGAAGAGGCGGAGAGGCAGCGTCAACACGAAATTCATCTAAAGCAGATGGAAATAGAGACACAGAGCCAGAGAGCTAATGAAGCAACAGCATTAGCCAGCAGAGAACAAACAGCCCGTGTGCCAAAGTTACCACCTTTCGCAGAAAACTCAGACAAAATGGACGCTTACATAGAGCGATTCGAGCGATTCGCAAGTAGTAACAATTGGAAAGAAGAGACTTGGGCTATCAGACTGAGTGCACTTCTAACCGGCAAAGCGCTTGAATTTTACACCCGCTTGCCAAGAGAAGAAGCCGAAGATTATACGCAGTTGAAAGCCGCCCTGCTGAGACAGTACGACTTCACTGAAGAGGGTTATAGGCGACGATTCCGGAACTGCAAGCCTGAAGAAGGAGAAACACCCGGCCTATTCATTGAGAGAATCAGAAGCTACCTGGAGAAATGGATAGAGCTGGATGGCTTAAACAAAGAGTACCAGGACCTGTGTGACCTCATCATTAAAGAGCAAGTCCTCAACGCATGTTCTAAGGACCTGGCCGCCCGACTCAGGGAGAAAAAGAACCAGTCCCTGAAGGCCCGGGCAGTCTTCGCTCAAAGATACCTTGACGCCCACAATATGAAGTTCGGGTCCAGTAAGCCGCAGCGTGTGTCTGCACCAGCAGAGGAAATCCACAATGTCAGAGACACTCCGAAATACAAGCCGGTGGAGAACCTGACATGTTTTCTCTGTGGAAAGAAAGGTCACAAGGCGATACGGTGTCCTTCTAAAGATGTTCATCGAGGCGACAACATCAGAAGATCCAACCAAGATCGCGGGATAGCAGGCAGAAGCAGTACCACGTCTCAACACAGAGCCGCCGCTGTATTAGCCAATGATGTGACTTTATCCAGTGACTTTAAGTCTAGAGAAAGGCAGGCGACACCGGAGCTGATTGATCTTTTAGAAAAAAATAGACGCATCCCAGTAGGAGATGGGACCACATTTTTACCAGTCTCAAACATCGCGCTGCCTGAGAACGAAGTGCCGAATATGCCGGTAGTGTCAGGATTCGTCGGCGACACATCAGTGAGAGTGTTGAGAGACACCGGTTGTAACTGTGTCATCGTGAGAGAGGACTTGGTAGCTGAAGGCCAGAAGCTACATGAATGGACCACCCTCATTTTGGCCGACGGTACTGGGAGAGTCACCCCCCCTTGCCAATGTCAGTGTCGACACTCCGTACCTAAGAGGAGAGGTGAAGGCGTTGTGCGTGAAAACCCCTGTCTATGATCTTATCATCGGAAATGTTAACAGTGCCAGAAACCCAGACGATCCAGATCCGAAGTGGAAACCTGAAACCTGTGCAGTTACGAGAGGTCAGGAAGAGAAGAGTCACCATACCATTCCTCAAAACGTGACTGACAAAACACAAGTAGTAACGATGATGAGAGACACGTTAGAAGAAGAGAAGCGCAAGGCGCTGGAGCCACTGCAAAGCCAGGTGGATACGACCGTGGCCAGCGAGCCAGAAGAGCGGGAGGCAGAACAGCGAACAGCCATCGACCACCTGCAGCAAAAACGCACGCAAGAGTTGAATAGTCTGCAGCACGATGCCGAGTGCCATCGCGAAGAACAGATCGGGCCGCCGAAAATCCAGATGAACGATCGACACGAGCGAGACGGAGATCCCCTGAGTCAGGAGATATCAGAACTGCAGGAGAAGGAGAAGAATCAACTGAAGTTGAGAGTTAAAGCTACGGAGTCGGAACATCGGTTTATATCTGACCCGGGAACAACAGACACCGTCCAGCACGAGGTCAACTTGACATCGGACGAGCCGGTTCGCGACAAGCCAAGTCATCTGTTTCGCAACTCGAGTGAAGGACTGAGAGAGAATGTTGGAGAGACGCCGGACCCGGAAGTCGACAGAGATTCCAGATTACCAGTGGTCATCGGGAATAGACCAGAAAGATCTAGTATGGTGTATGGGGACTTTCGTACTTTCTGTGGACCGACGATGTTTGACCCAGGACCGCTGACCCATGAACTCTGTGAACTGTGAACTGTAACTAGTGATTTAGTATTGTTCCAGAAGTGAACTTTAGCATTAATTTTTAGTTTATCAAGGTTCGCAGAATTTCGGAGCAGATTACTTGAGCAGAATAGTTTAAAGGAACATATCTTCATTCGGGACAGTTTAAAGAACTGTGAGTTAATTATTTTTGTGTAGTTGATTTGATTTTATATTCGATGTGAAATTTGTATTATTTGTGGTTTTGTGTAGGTTTACACAACCACAACCGTATTTTTGAGGTTTGAGAAATTTTTTTGGTGAAATTTCGTTCTAAAAGGGGGGGGGGGGGTAATGTTACGATTGTGGTTGTGGTGTTCTGTGAGAACGGTCATGCATAAATCATAGGAAACGATCTAATATTTATTTGAGCTATCATGATTACGAATCACGTACCTTTTCAGTGAATTTCACTTTCGTTTACGAATAGTGCGGTGTTGATTATCTGTTGCCGCACGGAGTTGAGTCACGAAGAGTCTAGAAGCAGCTCGAGTATTCATTTGTTTACTGCGCGCGTGTAGCTTAGCGTTCAGTACTAGTGCACTAATCGCGTGTTTTCCAAATATAGCGGGCAAGGTCGTGACCTGCCTGGCCTACTTTTGTGTGACGTCGTTGCGCGCCGGTATTGTTGTCAACATAGCGGCTGGTAAATAGCAGCCAGATTTTTATCGAATATTCCAGTGTAATGATTATTCATTGATATTTAGGAGTTTTAGATGCGTAGTTTGTTTTGATTGGTTGTGTTATGCGAATTTCCGCGATCTTTCTGGAAAGCCTGTTATTATAAAAGGATCGTGCTAGGAAGCTCATGGGTACATTGTCTTGCATTTGTCAGTTGTAGAGACACTCAGTTAGCGTAGGTACGTGGCCCGTGTTGGGTGTACTTTGTGTGAGACGCTGTGTATGAGAAACTTTGTGTCGGAGCGTGGACATTGCAGAAGAGACATTGTATCAGTGTTTGTGAGTTTGGAACTACATTGTGTGGAGATCGCATCGCTGAATTAAAATATTGTTGGAACTGTTTCTCCAGTATTGTCTACATCCTTAAGCCACGTGTGACTGATTGCAGCTGAATGAGGGTTATTTAAAAGAACCTTACGTGCGTGCGTCTGGTGTGTTTATCATACTACGACTACAACTCCACCATGTAACACCCAATTAACTCGTTTCTTCGTTCATTATCTAGTCCGTTCGTTTGTTCGGTCGTTCGTTCGTTCTTTCGCTAGTTCGCTGGATCGTTCTTTTGTTCGTTCGTTCGGTCGATCAACCGTGGCTCTTTTGTTCGGTCGGTCGTGACATTTTCGTTCATGACTCGTTCGTTTGGTCGGTCGGTCGTGACTCGTTCATTTGGTCGCGGGTCGGTCGTGGCTCATTCGTTCAATCATTCGCTCTTACTTACTTACTTACGCCTGTCAACCCTCCCAGGGTATAGGCCGTCGACGAGAGACCTCCAGCGACTCCTGTCTTGTGCTTCTCCTTCGATTTTACTCCAGGTGGTTCCCAGTCTCTTGATGTCTGCTTGGAGGTCTCGACGCCAGGTGTTTCTCGGCCTGCCTCTTTTCCTCTTTCCCTGGGGGTTCCATGACAATGCCTGCCTAGTGATACTGGAAACTGGCTTTCTCAGACTGTGACCAATCCATCCCCATCTTCTTCGCCCAATTTCATTCTCTGCTGTTATCTGCTCTTTTCTCTCCCAGAGTCTGACGTTGCTGATCTTCTCTGGCCAGTGGATTTTCAAGATTCTTCTAAGGCAACTGTTTATGAAGATCTGTACTCTGTTGACTGTGGTTTTTGTCAACCTCCAAGTCTCTGCTCCATATAGGAGAACTGCTTTTATGTTTGAGTTGAAAATCCGGACTTTGGTGTGTTGTGACAGCTCTCTGGAACTCCACACTTTTTTTCAACTGGAGAAAGGCTGCTCTTGCTTTACCGATTCGTGCTCTGACATCCGCATCAGTGCCGCCATTTTTGTCGATGATGCTCCCGAGATAGGTGAAGGACTCCACCTCCACTAATGGGGTGCCACCAAACAAGACTGGTTCTTCCCTGGTTGCTTTCAGCCTCATTGTCTTTGTTTTCTGTTTGTGGATGGTGAGGCCCACTTGGGACGAGATGTCGGCAAGCCTCGTGGTCTTGCTCGGCATTTGTTAATGAGTGTGGGACAGTAAAGCCAAGTCGTCTGCAAAATCGAGGTCGTCAAGCTCTGTCCACGGTGTCCACTGTATTTCGCTTCTTCTCTGCTCAGTGGTCCTCTTCATGACCCAGTCTATGGCCAATAGACTCGCACGCTCATTCACTATTCATGCGTGATTGAAAATATATGGATTCAGTGGTTTATTTTGTTATGCACAACAATGTGCAAATAAAGGGTGTTAATGTATTGTGTGTGTGTGTGTGTGTGTGTGTGTGTGTCTGTGTGTGTGTGTGTGTGTGTGTGTGTGTGTGTGGTGTGTGTGTGAGTGTGTGTGTGAGAGTGTGTGTGTGTGAATCAGTGTGTGTGTGTGTGTGTGTGTGTGTGAGTGTCTGAGTGTGTGTGAGTGAGTGTGTGTGAGTGTGTGTGAGAGTGTGGATACGTGCATGCGTCCGTGCGTGTCAGTATTTCACAAACGTTTGTATTGAATTCAGCAAGCGAATCGTAGAATTTCATTGCAAATACAAACTCTCAGAGGACAAAATATATTTTTTAATATATTTTTTTTAAATTTTGGGGGGTTTGCTCTGCTTCAGTCTGTCTCCTTTATTTCAGAATTACATCTGGCGACGACGGACTAGAAAGGTTGTCCCGATCTTTCTAACGTTGTCAGTCTGCTGTCGTGGACTGCGAGTCATGCTCCTCTAGCCGTCGTCATACTGTCTAACCACTGATGGGTTCCTGGTGGTTGCCGATAACTTCTCTTGCTGTTTCCTCGGCCGGCTGAAAGCGATTTCGCACGTGAGCCCGGAAAATGTGGCTGTCTTGCCGTGGAGTTGTCACACGTGGTCGTCCGCTTCGGAGAGCGTCAGCAGAAGACCCGTTGGCATGATAGTGTTGCTGCAGCCTGTAAATGGTCAAAATGTGACATCTAAGGGTCACTGCCACAGCTTGTGTATCATCTCCGGCTTCCAAACGCCCAAGAGCTCGCTCTCGTTGGGGAGCACTAAATCTTGGCATGGCTGAAAGTGACAGAAGGCGTAACACTGCTGATTTTGTATTGCCTTGCATTGCTGAACACAGTGCATGACTCAACATCACTCTGCAGTGTGTGCACGTGCGTGGAAAGCATACGCCGTGCGTCCTAACCTAGGGAAGGTAACACGGTTACTACAGTACGTTGACTGCTTGCTTACATGTTGTTGCTTGTACACTGGCTATCAAAAATAGTGTAACTTGTATTTTCGTGGATTTATCATACAAATACAAATACAACATACGTGCGTGCGTGTGTTTGTATTGTATTTGAGTATATTTGCAGGGGCGGATCAGATACCTCCAAAGGGTGGAGGGGGGTGGGGTGGAGGGGTAGTGTTTCAACTTTTTGTTTCGGACCTTCCAGTGGCTCAAAAATCAAACAACGGGAAGGGGGAAGTCGAAGAGGAAGCCGCGTGTGTGTCAATACTCTCGCCACTCGCCAAAATATCAAACAACGGGGGGTGGGGGGGGGGGGGGAGGTAGCGTGTGTGTGTGCGGAAACTCGCCAAAATCTAATATGGAGCGGGGGCGGGGTTGGTCCAAACACCCTGGAAAGGGACTTTGTTATAGCATTTCAAACAATTTTGGATCGGGGGGGGGGGGGGGGGGGGGTCTGGAACCTTTAGTATCCCCCCCCCCATATCCGCCCCTGTATTTGTGTTCTTTGTCTGCGCGCTCGTGTGTATGTGTGAGTACGTGTGTGTGTGCATAGGGAGCGCCTTGCTTAGTGGCTGGCGCAGGACTAAGTTTACTCATGCAACTGACTCCATCACATAAATCTCCCCGATCTTTGGCCGAAAACCCAGAAAAGGTCACCACTGTCACGAACTGAAGTACTGTACCACAAAGTTGCGTACATAAGGGAAGCAACACTGTCACGTAACGGATGTGACATGTTGTTTCATTTTTTCGCCAAGTCGTTTTCTTGTTAAATAATGTAGGTCGCCGACTTCTGTAAATAGCCTTAGTTTAGGGAAGTTAATAAATGTAGTGTGAGCGTAATCGTAAAGCCCGTGCAGCAAGCTTAACGGTGAGCGAGTACAGCGGTTGCACGCTTTAGCCAAGTAGCTTTAACCGAACAGTGTTCAGAAGTAAAGTTAAACTGCAAGGTAGCAGAAGGATATTACAGTCAGTCAGCGGAGTTAGCCAGCGAAGTGAGAGTCTGGGTCAGGGTGCGTCCTCGTTTGGAGCCCTTGACAAGCTGTGTGAGGGTTGTTTTACCCTCCCTGCAAGACCACGACCAGTGTTCCTGGGTGTGGGTGTCCGAGAGACTTGTGACCACGGCTGCTGCTCAGCAGAAGACCCCTCCGGTTCGTCTTCGTCTTTGTTTGTCTCGTCCTGCCGGAGGACTCACCAGTGACAGGTATTTACTCATGCCATTTTCCTCAGTTAGCTGCTGTGCTCTCGGGTGTTTGAATGTGTACATAGGTTCGGAAGTGTATGTTCGTCTAGTTTTTTAGTGATGTTTTTAATTGAGTCTTTAACCATGTTTTTTAGGTTGGGTTGTAATGTGGTGGGTGTCGGATTTAGTTGTTTATGTTCGGCTGTCGCCGAGTGAGTATATTTAAAGGGCCATGTTGTAAAATGAATTAAAGTGGGTATCCTTTCAAATATATCTGTATTAAGTCCTAGACGTGATGTAATAAGATTGTCACGTTGGGTGGTTGCTGGTGATTATTTCATATCGTTGTATGTACATGTGGATATTTTGATAATGTTGGTTTTAGCAGTGGCAATGTTATTATACAAAAGTGGTTGTGCTAGCTTAATGTTAGTATAATGGAGTAGTGCAGACCTGGTGAATGTTGAATGTACATAGGAATCCTTTTTATCCATGATGGTATATTTAATATGGCCAAGGCGGATATTAGGGTGAGACGAGACACAACTCACGTGGTTTGTGAGTAGATGCGTGTTAAGCCAGAATTAACTGTGTTGGCACTTTGACTGACAATGCGCCCTTTTCCAGTGCACTGGCTTCGATCATTGGCTTCGAAGATTCGTCCTTCGATCTCTTCATCTTCCATGACCAACGGTGACGCATCATCGGGAGTCGGAACGCCTTCGCTAGCCGGTCCTGTTGGACAAGTACGTTGGGCTACAGCGGGTTGATTCTACGTTCTGCGCGTCGGTCACAGGCGTGCGTGGGCAAGCGCGGCTACGGTGCTCTGTGGTGTAAGGGTAGTACTCTTACGTTCGAGCCACCCTGTCTAGTGTGGGACAGAGGACACTGTACAGAGACAAAGTTACCCGCCTTGTATAGCCGTTGGCCATTTTCACTTGTATAGCCATTGCCGATTTTCGTCTGTTAGTCATTTTCACCTGTTAGTCATTTTCACTTGTTAGTCATTTTTTATATGTTAATCTTTTTTAAGTGTTAATACGTTATGAGTGCATGTGTGGGTATGTGTGAGTGTGTGGGGCGTTAGTGGGTTGGGGTGGGGGTTAGAGTAAGAGTGGGTAATAAAGGATTTGTTTGTTGTTTATCACTGGCGTTGTGTGATTTATTTAGAGTGGGTGGGTTTTCTCGAGTGTCTGCACTCATATTGTCCACGGCGCCCTGACTCCGTCAGGCGTGTCGTGACAAACACTCTGTACAATTTAGCTCTGTCTGAAATATCTTTTCAAGAAATAATTACTGCCCTTTGCATGGTGTGCATATGGCTGCGGCCATTTTGGCGAGCGTATGCATGTGTCTACATAGGTCTTTGTTTTCATTCCGTCGTTACACAACCAATCACTTGAACGCATACGGTACCAGGTAACCTCGCTACAAAAACCCTTGTAGCGATTAATGGCGGCCTTTTTATAGCCGTCTTTCTGACGCGGCTAGAATGCCAATTTTGTTCTATACAAAAACAACAACAACAACAACAACAAAAAACAACAACAACGTTCTAAAGCACAGTTACTTAGTGTTGTTAGAAACGGGCACACTACTTGAGTTGTCTGTATGACACATTTGCAACAATAGCTTGTAACAGACCACTAAAGAAAGAATCTTTGCGGAATCGAAAGCACATGAGCATCCTAATCGACTATTGTATCGAAGATTTTTTTTTAGGCAAACAGTCACTCACTTCTTCCATTGCATTATTCTGGCATTTGTAGACAATGCTGCTGGTCATGCAGACGGCAACGTCATGAAAAATCTTAAATTACGTCATATGTCTATTATATATACATGTATATTCTTTTGACGCCAGTCATGTCTGGCGTGATGCAGGTCAGAAGATTTCAGCTTGATTTGTTTTTACGAAAATAGTGGAGAAATGAAAAAAAATACGTTTTTGGTAGCAGGGGTGTGCTGCACGGACCCTTGTGGGCCTTCGGGAGGTGAAATGAACCGTTGTACCCCGAAGGCCTTCTGCCTTCGGGGTACAATGGTTCCTTTGACCTCCCTCAGGCCTACAAGGGTCCGTGTAGCAAAGCCCTGCTACCAATAACTGATAATATTGTTCGGATTCTGATAAACATTAAGCCCAGACCCATGTGTGATTACCACTAAAGCGTGAAAAATGCAAAGAAATAATATAAAAAAAAACCAAAACAACAACCAAACAAAAATATGCAAAGAAATATCCAAAGAAAACATGCAAAGAAATAACCAAACGAAATGTGCAAAGAAAATAACGAAGTAAATACAAAGGAACGATCAAATAAATGAATGAATAGGCTTCAAAGTCAAGTTTGCACTGAATAGACGATGTCCGAATTTAAAAATTAGGTCAAATTGTGCGTGTTTCGACGAGAAACAAAAAATGGATTAAAAGCCCGGACAAACATGTAATATATTAGGTCAAAATTACGCGTGTTTCGACAAAAAATATGGATCCACTTTCAACGTCGAAAAACACGTATTTTTGTTTAACCTAATGCTGAATTCCGACAATGGTCCATTTTGACCTCCACTTAGTTTCAAAATCGCTATTTTGTCTTTGGTGTAACGGGTAGCTCAGTAAAGAAGGCGAGTTCTAAATATATATTAAATTATGCATGGCTAAAGTACTCGTGTTCAGTTCGACCGATAAAATGCGAGCTATTTTATCGGTCGAACTGAGCGCGAGTGATTTAGTGTGTGGAACGGGAAGACAGATGCAATATTAAATTTATACAATGTCTTTTTTTTTCTTCAGGGTTTTATATCTGAATCGACATACTCAAAGTAGTGCGGAGCCGCAATGGGGTAGCTCTTAAATTTTCGTAACACCTCCTTCTTTGAGCCTTTGAGCGGAAAGATGTATGACCCACGTGTGACACAGTTTGCCTGTATCACACGTGGGTGATATAGCTCTGGTGCGTGAACGGCCGCGTGCGCACAAGACTGTCTTGTAGAAAGTCTAATCATCAAAACGGTACTGACGGGCACAAGCGATATTGAAACTTGACCTACTTTAAGCTCTCCTTCAATGACGGCATTTTATGGAGACGTCTGAGACTCTGGCGTCATGTATTCGCTATAACGTCATTATGTACGAGCATTTGTCTTGCATCCAAAATAATGACACCACATTTCAAAATCAATTACGCCATGATATTTGCCAAGAACTGATGGCGACTTTGTTCAGGCTAGGCGTGTGCTGAAAACCAACTCACCTCGGATTACTGAAAGAAAAAGGTGAGTAAGAAATAGATTCTTACATCGGTGTTTAGGTGATACTGAGAATCTTACTCTCGTGGTCTTATAACCTTATCCTACTCGCTTTCGCTCGTAGGATAAGGTTTTAAAACCACTCGAGTGAGATTCTAAGTATCATCTTAACACCATGTAAGTATCTTTGTTCTCATCCTTACGTCACACGACCAATCACTTTAGCGCAAACTGTACCACATGACCGAACTACAAAAACCCTTGTGGCGACTAATAGCGGACTTCTTGTAGCCCCTCTGTGTGACGCGTTATGACCCCGTTTTCGAGTCTTGCTACCAGCTCGGTTCGACGAAACGGGAACAAACGCACTAAAGTAGTGCTGTTTGACACAATACACATCCTCGACTTATTTTATTATTATTATTTTTTACGACGTGAGGACCGATTTACAACAATATTTCACCACGATTTACACAACGCAAGTAGTAAAAGCCTTCGCCGAATCTATTGCATCGCCATACACCGAGCATTTTCAAAGTTCGGGAAACCACCTAACAAAAATAGCTTCAGAATTATTTTTAACCACTCAGAGACAGCAAATACCCTCGCATCCAGCATACGCTGTAAACAACACACTGTTGTCTGCTCAGCCGGCAGATTTCAATACATGCCACGATTCCAGCCGGCTTAGCACCGAGCAAGATATTCAAGAACTAACACGAAAATACGCACCCCAAAACACTATAAAATCTAAAAACACAGCAGTTAACACTCTTCGTGAGTACCTCAGAGAAACGAAGCACTAGGATGCTGATTTAGTCGAATTGTTCGACAACAAAAAGTTGAACGGTGTCCTATCCCATTTTTACGTAGATGTCAGAACGGTGAAAATACAATCTTACCTTAAATTCCGTCCCAGCACCAGTCCAGCTGTCAACTACGAGCCTTCTTTGGTATTCATTTGCAGATATCCAAATGCAACTTTCAAAAGCACAAGGCACGCACATTCCGATCACTTCATGTAAACGCCCCTAACTTTTCTGAGACACACAGCAATCAAAAAGCACTCTACTGTGTCATTGTCATAATTTGACGACCTTATTAAGACATTGCAGCTTGAAGCATTCTCTACACAAGCCAAAATAAACTTTTTACTCTCGAAGTTTGCTCTGAATGCGGAATCATGGTATCAATTCAATTCAAGTCAAAAACGTTATTGTGTCAGTCTAGCCGACAAATTTTCTTTCTTTGGGATCACATGCGCGCGTACGGTTTTAGCCACATTATGACTGGTGGGAAAAGAAAAGAAAAACACTACATGACCACAGTGTTAGTGGTATAGGAGTGAGTCTGCATCTTGCAAGATGCCAATGCGACATCTGAGGTGCAAGTTCCTCGACGGCGTCAACAAGGAGAGAGAGAGATACGCTAGTTAACACACTCTTCATTTAGGAGACGGATGGCCGAGGGTACAAAGCTGCCCTTTTAGCGTTTGGTTTTAACAAGAGGAGCCTTGAATCTACGGCCTGACGGGAGCATTTGAAGGTGCTTAGAGAGGCAGTGGGAAGTGTCAGCTGCCAGCCTCAGGCCCTTGCGTATCATTCTCGTCCTGTAGAGGCCGTCAAGGCTCTCCAACCTGCCCCCAACGATTTTCTCACTAAACCTGATTATCTTATTCAGCTTCCTAAAGTTCTTCTCGCCCAGGGAGCCGAACCATGACACAAAGGAGAACGTAAGAAGGCTTTCTATAAAGCAGAGGTAGAACTGCCTGAGGATTTTGTGGCTCACATCAAAGGAACGGAGTTTGCGCAGCATATACAGTCTCCCTTGGGTTTTCTTAAGATGAGGTCTGTGTTGTCGGTGAAGAATAGCCGTAAATCAATCAAAGTCCCTTGGTATTTGTAAACATCTGTGCGTGTGACAAAAGTGTCGTCAATCACCAGGGACTGAGGAGGTGGGAGTGGGCTCCCGGAAGTTGGCCCACTGCCAGGTTTCCGAAAGTCGACTACCATCTCCTCAGTCTTGCCTACGTTCAACTGTAGATGGTTGTTATGACACCATGAGACAAACTGACCCACTTCTGCAATGTAGTCAGCATATGAGTTTGACAGATCTGCAACTGCTGTGTCGTCTGCAAATTTGACATAGTGAGTCCTGTCGTTGGAGCTGGTACAGTCATTTGTGAAGAGGATGTAAAGGACAGGCGAGACCACACATCCTTGGGGGCTGCCCACGGACGTGGTGATGACGGAGGACATCAAGTTTTTACGCGAACACACTGCGTCCTTTCCACTAGGAAGTTTAAGATCCATAAGATCAGAGAAGGGCTGACATTCATGTGACGCAGCTTGTCAGCCAGAAGGTGATGCCTCATCGTATTGAAGGCGCTGGAAAATTCAACGAAGAGGACTCTGGCAAAGGACTTTGGTGTCTCCAAGTGAGTGAGGATTAGGTGCAGGAGAGTGATGACTGCATCATCCACACCCCTGGTACCACTCTGTCACTCTGTATCGTACGGAAATGGGAATCCCCGGAAGAACATGTATATTCAATGATGTTACCCATTCGCAAGAAAAGCGGCCATCGTCAACTTGATTTTTTTTCTAACGAATACACGGAGGAATGAAAACAAATACGTTATTGGTAGCAGGGGTTCGCTACACGGACCCTTGTAGGCCTTCGGGAGGTCAAAATGAACCTTCGGCCTTCGGGATACAATGGCCCATTTGACCTCATTCAGGCCTACAAGGGTCCGTGTAGCAACCCCCTACGATCAATAACTTATAATATATCCAGCCTCAGTGACTGATCTTTATATGGGATTGCAACGAATGGTCAGGGGGTGCGGCGGAGCTCGCACAACCCGCATCACGACACGTGTACCGAGACAGCCTTGTAACACAGGGTCGGGAAAAAGGGTGCGAATAGTATTAACATTGTTTCATTGCTTGTTTGTTTGTTTGTTTCAGAGACGATGTCTACTTATCGTCCCTACCTTGTTGCGGTAGTTATCATTGCAGCTGGCTGCATCTTTTACCTTAGCAACACTGGAGTACGCTCACAATATCAGATTTTTCCGCAACTTCTTGGCAAAAACACCTCTGTACGGAGCCGGAAACCTGACCGCCGGAAACGAAACCGTTGCTGAATTTGACAAATCAGAGATCAACAGGACGAATTCAGATCGGTCAAACGTAAATTCCAGTTTATTACTGTCAAGGACGCCCGCGGAATCAAGTTTACTGTTGCCCGAAAAAAGGACTTTGTCAGAATATCTCAATCTGTCTACTTTTTCGTCTCCATTTATGCTTGATCTGAACAGCGAGACACACAACTTTAACCACCTTATTCTTGACGCCACCGGTACTGTACCCACTAGCGGTAGTGGCGAACGCAAAGGGGTTAACAACCTTACAAACAACGTTATTTTGAAGAGAAATTTAACCACAAAGCTAATCTACTTTTACAACAAACCAAACTGGTTTGGTGGAGACCTTTCTGGGTGCGTAGTGGATGCGTGTGCATTTGTGACGGACCCAAATCTACGCGAAAAAGCCGACGTCATGCTGGTACATGTGTGCAGAATTGAGGGCTCCCCGCCTCCCACCAGACCGCAAGGACAAATCTGGATAGGTTTTGGATTGGAGTCGCCACATCACTACTACGGTACCTACACACACCCAGAGTGGAGAGGCGTGTTTAACTGGTCTATGACTTACAGAGTGGACTCTGACGTGTTTTTCCCAGACAGTTACATAACTTACAAGGGACCGAATACTCCAGAAAGGAACTACACCTCGATTGCGTTGGGGAAGACGAAAACTGCGGCGTGGTTTGTGAGTAACTGCAGAACCCCTAGCGGACGCATGCAGTACGTCAACAAACTTCGACAATACATCGATGTGGATATTTTCGGCGCGTGCGGGTCTAATACATGCGGCAGAGACAAAAAAGGTGATTGCATGGCAATGCTGAACACAACGTACAAATTCTATATAGCGTTCGAAAACTCCTTATGCAAAGACTACGTCACAAAAAATTTTTACAAGGCATTCTATTCAAACTTTGACGTGATTCCAGTCGTGCGCGGCGGAGCCAACTACACAAAATACTTCCCTTTCGGAACTTTTATCGACGCAGGAGATTTCAAAGATCCTGAGGATCTGGCAAAGTATTTAAAATCTCTGGTGAGCGACCACGAAGCCTATGCTGCAATGCTACGGCGAAAAGATCGTTTCTCTGGAGTCGGGGGTTATCGCGTAGCTTCATGCGATCTATGCAAGAAACTGCACGATGACAAACTGGTGAAAATATACCGTGATTTCCCTGACTGGGTAGAAAGTGGCATGTGTCGGACCGGATAGCCATGGCTGTGTTCAGAGGGAAAATGTGAAACCGTCCCTGAGGAAGATGCAAGCGCCTGTATCTTCGAACAAGAAACTTCCAACGAGGGAGAAAAACAGAAGATAGTGGTAGAAAACCCTTTAAAATAGAAACAAATAACGACGTTTCGGATCAAAGATCCTTCCTCAGGTGACATGGAAACAAACGTAGAACAGAAAAGAACACGACAGAAAGAAAAGACGTCATCCTGTATAGAGAGAATTTAGAATGACGTAAAAAAAAAAAAAAAAAAAAAAAAAAAAAAAAAAAAAAAAAAAAAAAACACCACACACACATAATGACGCAAATACACATGCACAAAACACGTAGCACAAAACTTACGTCTATATACATACACGTCACTGCATACATTCGCATTCACTCGTGCCTGCTGCAGCTCACGCACACACACACACACACACACACACACACACACACACACACACACACACACACACACACACACACACACACACACACACACACACTCAAAGGTAGCATCCAGTATCAATACATGTACTGATTGATACTGCATGCTACCTTTGAGTGCTGTTTTTTTTTTTTTTTTTTTTTTTTTTTTTTTTTTTTTTTTTTTTTTTTTTTTTTTTTTTTACGTCATTCTAAATTCTCTCTATACAGGATGACGTCTTTTCTTTCTGTCGTGTTCTTTTCTGTTCTACGTTTGTTTCCATGTCACCTGAGGAAGGATCTTTGATCCGAAACGTCGTTATTTGTTTCTATTTTAAAGGGTTTTCTACCACTATCTTGTTTTTCTTTCACGTGAAACCCTAGCGGCAACAGTTTTACTACATTCCAACGAGGGAGTTTAACCCTTCTCTGCCGAGTAAAAGTGAACACGATACAACCGCAAGAAGTATAGATCCTCATGTGCCCCCGCGACTGCGGGGGCTCATGAGGATCTATGCCTCTTGCTGAGACCAATTTGTATCAGTGCTTTTTGGGCGGTTGCATGTGATTTTTGTCTGAGATTGTGCCATAAGTCCGATATCATTTATTCAGTCGCACACTTATTTGTAAATGTTTCATCTCTTGGCTTGACTTCGCGAACGAAGATTCTATAGGGCTTGCCCACGTCGTCTGCAGGCATTTTCGTGGCTGCGGAGGCCAATCCGGGACAGGCAGGTTCGACCGCAGTGGCTGCAGGGGAAGGTCTGGTCAGGGTTCTGAGTTACGGCAACTCGGTTTTTTCTCCTGAGCCGTTTGTCCTTAAGGTTAGCTTTGCGAGAGTCCTCAAAGGAGACGGATGCCTTGTAGATGGTGGAGCGCCAGGTGTCACGGTCCGCAGCAAGCGAAGACCACGGCGTTTCCTAAAGCCTGCGCGGTGGAGCTTTTTGGTGGAGTGCAGTGTGCGCAGTACTGGCCCCACCCTTTAAACCCTTGGTTCGTCTGCCATGGCCTAGCACGCTAGGACGGTGGCATCGAGGTCCTCGGGTCGTAGGTTTTATATCAGACTGTCCTTGTCCTAGTCTCTGGCTCAAAAACCTTCCCCGGAGACACGGGGGCTTTGATGTCAGGGTTTTCCTCCCTTAGCCTTTCCGCAGCCAAGCGGCCAGTCCTGCAAGGCAGCAGGGGACTCGTGGAGGGCGGGGTCGTCTATGTCCCGTGCAGATGTGAACATCTGCCCACTGCCCACAATGTTTCATCTATCCGCACATTAATACCGAACCACTTATCCACCATTGTTTATTCCATCATTCTTTAATTTGTGTCTTTATTCATTCACTCATTCGTTTCATCATTGCTCCACTCACAAACCAGATAGGTGAGGCTAGCTCTGGTAAAACTGTACACATACCAAGGGGAATTACTCAGCGCTGGACAGACAAACATTTAGCTCCCCTGCAACCGCCTATCAAGCACCCAATCGCCAGCCCACAGAGAAAAAAAAATACGCAGGTATAGAACACATGCCCGGATCCAGGTGGGGCCGGGGGTCCATGACCCCCCCCCCCGACCCGAAATTTGTTAAAATGCTATAACAAAGTCCCTTTTTGGGGGTGTTTGCCCCCTTCCCCCTCCCCCCCCCTCCTCACTGTTGGTTTATATTTTGGCGAACGGCTGAGCGGACAGCCCCCCTCCCCCTCCCCTAGCAACCCGTCATTTGATATTTGTAGGAACGGCTAAGCTCTAGCCCTTGGAAGGAAGGATTAGTACCATTTCCCCCTGACCCCTTAGTAGATTTATGTTTTGGCGCCTGGAAGCTATCGTGTAACCACATCCCCCCACTGTTGGATATTTCGGCGCCTGGAAGCAATTTTCCTCCCCCCCCCCCTCTCCCCCTTCTGTTTGATATTTAGGCGCCTGGAATCAATGTTTGCCGCCTACACCCCCCCCCCCCCCTCACTGTTTGATATTTCCGCGTCGCCTGGAATCAATGTTTGCCGACCACCCACCCACTCTCCCCCCACTGTTTGATTTTTCGGCCCTTGTGGAAACAAGATCTAGTGCGGCGGAGGCCTTTTGCATGAGGTTCAAGGTCCCAAACAAGAAGTTCCCCCCCCCCCCTTTCTGGAGCTAAGTGATCCGGCCCCGGAACAAGACCATCATGTACATGCCTTGGGTATAGAACAAGACCATCATATACATCCCTTACAGGATGTATATGATGGTCTTGTTCTATACCTGCGTATTTTTCTGTGGGCTGGCGATTGGGTGCCTGATACTGACGCGGGGGCAGGAGATCTAACTGTTGGTCTCACCAGCGCTGTGTAATTCCCCTTGGTATGTGTATATTGCTCCACTCGTTGCCTCATTCATTGCTAATTCACTCATTCTCTAGTTCGTTCGTTCGCTCGTTCCGTCGGCCGTTCGTTCGTTCGCTCGTTTATTCGGTCGTTCGTTCGTTCATTCGTTCGACCGTTCGTTCGTGCGTTCGTTTGCTCGCTCGTTTGTTCGTTCCTTCGGTCGGTCGGGGTTCGCTCGTTTGCTCGTTCGTTCATTCGTTCGGTCGGTAACAGTGTCGGTTTTTCACTCATTCGCTACAGTATTAATTACTGACTTAACTCATTCAGTCCGACGCGGCACGTATTTCACAAATTTTGGAGGCGTCATCTAACGACTATGCACCTGTTGCAAGAGATGGATCGACCATGGTTCGTTCTTTCCTTCGGTCGGTAGTGGTTCATTCGTTCGTTCGGTAACAGTGTCGGTTTTTCGCTCATTCACTACAGTATTAATTACTGACTTCACTCATTTAGCCCGACGCACGTATTTCCCAAATTTCGGAGGCGTCATCTAACGACTATGCACCTGCTGCAGGAGATGGATCGACCATGATAATTCAAGGATAGTGCCAGATTAGCTTGGCGCCGACAGGCTCCAAGCTAATCTGGCACTATCCTTGAATTATCATGGTCGACCCATCTCCTACTGTAGTGCGTTAGGGCTGAATGGATTACAATGTATGGATTCTGGAGATTATTTTTTTATGCACCAAACTGTGCAAATACTTGAAGGGATTTCATGGTTTGTGTGTGTGTGTGTATTAGTGTGCGTGTGTGCGTGCCTGCGTTTGTGCGTGCCTGCCTGCGTGTGTGCGTTTCAGGTATGAATTACGACTGAATTACTGTACTACAAAGTCAGTCACTATAGCTTCGAACAATATCCTCATAATACAGTCATGTACCTGTATAAAGGGAAGCAACACTTTGTACTATTTAGCTCTATCTGAAATAGTATCTCACAAAATAATTACTTCCCTTTGCATGGTATGGCTAGTGCTGTGACGAATACAATTATATCCCTACTCGAGATCCTAGCAAACTTGTGTATGTTGTCCTTTTCGGTTTCTCATAAACGACCGTAATAAACATTAAATGTAGTACGACCAGGTGGTTTCCAATTAAAACAGCATAATAATGGTATTGTGTGGCCGGCCTACAGAGCACCTCGCCCTCGCCCAAGTTCCGGCCTTGTGCTATCCCCTTGGTTGTTGGTGGCGCTTTTGGTCGAGTTGACTCCATGAGTCTCCTCCCCGGCAGGGCGCGCCCCCGACGGTCGAGAGAATAGTGCATATCAGTATTAGCCTAGTCTTACGATATATATTAACTAGTTTTACACCCGACTGTGATCACTAAACTAGTGACATATTTACTCTATGATAGTCTGTTTTCATTTTAAACGATATACCTTTAATTAATTTAGACTTTTAGATTAATAGGCGTGTGTGTTGTGTCAGTGTGTGTGGGAAATGAGCGTGGGTGTGTGAATGGGTACGCATTGGGTTGTGAGATTAGTTGTTCAGTTTTAAAGTTTGACAGTGTGTGTAGAGCATTGAATTGTGTGATAGAGTCGACTGAGATGTTTGTAATTGTAACGACACCAGCACACATTCCTATGCTTTATGTCTTAAGGCAAATGGCAAATGGCAATAAACAGTATTATTATTATTATTATTAAAATGCAACCAAGAAAATATTCAGAGAAATACTTAAAGAAAATATTTAATAAAGAAATGACCAGATGCAAGGAAATACCCCCCCCCCCCCAAAAAAAAAAAAAAAAAAAAAAAAAAAAAAAAGAGCCAAAGAAAGGAGCATGCTATGGAAGGCAAGCACAAAACGCGTCACTATGTCTAACTGTTCTTGCTTGTCCTTTCGAAAGTATTATTCCTGACGCTGTTTATTTATTTGTAAAGACTATTGTTATTGGCAGTGATCGTTGCTGTTAACTATTCGACACTGTATATAAGTAAATCAATCAATCAATCAATCAATCAATCAAACAATCAAACAATCACACGTTCACAAAACACAAACCAATCCGTCAATCAACCAACCAACCAATCTACAAAGAGAAAGTAGACATCTAAATATAGAAAACAAATTTTGCGTATACGCTGCTTTTTCATATTTTCGTGGGTATAATACCAGGGACGGATCCGGGGGGGGGGGCTGAACGTATGGGGGGGGGGGATGGAGGGTCCAAATTCGTCGCCGAACCCCCCCCCCCCCTCCCGTACGTCAGATTTATAGACCTGGACCCCCCCCCCCCCCACGTCAGATGTACGGACCTGGACACTGAACACACACGCGCGCGCGCGCACGCACACACTATAGTTTTACAGCCATGAAAGTTTTTTTTTTAATGCAAAAAGGGATGAAATAACAGAAGACTACAACACTGAAACACCTATTAACCCATAAAGGTCAGACATGCTATGACAGTATGTGTATCGACCGTGAACACATCAGTGGTGTTCACAAGCAACCTCGTCAGTGATATTGTATTTTCTGACAGGTCACAGTCAAACAGTCTGTTGCCAATCAGAGAAGTATGCCAATCTACTTTTCCCCTCCGCAAACAAAAAGAATGGAAGGGGAATCTTGCGGAGCTGCTTGACCGCAAAGTTCCTTACAATGTCGGTTGGGTTTACATTAATGTCCCGATGGATGGACATCAGTGCTAGCGCTATCAGGTGATCTGTCACATAGTGAAGCGCACATCCAAACAAGTGCCTTTTGTCAATAATAACACAAGCATGGGTGGTGACAGATAGCAAACTGATGTATGTGAAATCAGACGGCCGGCCGGTTGTTTTGACAAAGTTGTAAAGAAACAATGGCCGCGGATTGAATAGCACACAGCTCTTTTTTTGATGTTTTATTTCTTCGGATAAAGCGATCTATGAGCCTATTCATTGCAGTAATAGGGCTCGGGAAGTTCCCCGCCTTGCCTAGCAGTGTCAGCGCGTCAGCCGCCATCTTAAGAGGATAGGATAAGCTTCAGATAGTAGCGAAGATATCTGTATGCAGCATGTCCTTACTTGCCTCAATATGCCATAGCAAGATGGCTGACTGACCTTGACAGTTGATGGTGGGTGCCAGACTAGCTTGGCGCCTGTTGGCTCCCAGCTATTCTGGCACCTCCCTTTAACTATCATGGTCAGTCTGTCTCCTGGATTGTAATACAGTCTTCAGATGACAACTCCAAACTTTCTGTTAGGTGACCCGCTTAGGGCATAATGTGTTAATGCTCACGTCCTGTAAATTATCTGTCTGTGGCACATGTTGAACGAGTCAATTAGGCAGTCTGCACACATCCATGTATGCACCATTTAATTCTGGCTGTGGGTAGCAGTTTTTGTCGCAAGGATTCACCAGGACAAAAAAAACAACAACAACAACAACAACAAAAAACCGCTCCCAACAGCCATATGGTTCACTCGTTCAGCCCGACGCACGTATTTTCCAAATTTTGGAGGCGTCATCCAACGACTATGCACCTGTTCCTCGGGGGGAGGTCTGGATATTCTCCAGCGGATGGCGGCGCGCGTGGGGGTAGTCCATACTGCTTTATGTAGTAGGTGTTCAGTGGAAGGCTCAAAATGATAGGTCTGTCATTCCTTCTCTCCCACTACCCTCTCTTTTCTGGAACTAGTGAGCGAGGCAGTCACAAAAAGGGCAGCTGAAGTCCTGATGACACAATGCAAGCTTACCAGCCTGGAATTCCATGGCATTAGCACAGCATTCTCAGAATTGAATGAAAAATCAAGTCCCTTGGAGCTAATCTGATTTAGTGCATTTTTTGGCTTTGGGCGACGCCTTTGTTAAAAGTAAAGTAAAGCATGATATATATATATATATATATATATATATATATATATATATATATATATATATATATATATATATATATATATATATATATATATATATATATATATATATATATATATCTATATATATATCTATATCTATATCTATATATATATATATATATATATATATATATATATATATATATATATATATATATATATATATATGTGTGTGTGTGTGTGTGTGTGTGTGTGTGTGTGTGTGTGTGTGTGTGTGTGTGTGTGTGTGTGTGTGTGTGTGTGTGTGTGTGTGTGTGTGCCCACTCCATGTTTTTCTTTTCCTTCTTTGACACATGTACTGATATCGTATAGCAAGCAAATTAATTATTCATGAGCTCGCTCGATATACTTTCCGGCCGGCTTCCTGAGAAGCCGCATTGCGGTCCTGTCACTTCTTGATAAATTCTCAAGCCAAGGCGGTCTTGCGAAATAAAATACAAAATACTGTTCTGCTGAAACACTAATGCATATGTCTTGATTCGGTGTGCATGATCAGTGGTCTCAAACCTAACATGGTCGCATAGAAGCAAAGGTAAAGTTTTGTTTTGGACTGGGTACATAAATTATATTGAGCAGTATTTTGCTATTAGTGCGGAAAACAGACAGATGTGATTACTTGACCCGAACCTAATGTCCTCGTCTTCGACTCTGACACTATTTTGATTTGGGTCTCGTAATCACATCTGCCTGTTATCGCACTATATCTCTCTCTCTCTCTCTCTCTTTCTCTCTTCCCCCCCCCCCCTCTTTCTCTCTCGCTGTCTCTCTCTTCTCTCTCTCTCTCTCTCTCTCTCTCTCTCTCTCTCTCTCTCTCTCTCTCTCTCTCTCTCTCTCTCTCTCTCTCTCTCTCTCTCTCTCTCTCTCTCTCTCTCTCTCCCCGGCCTCACACACGCGCATTTACTTTTGCTCGCTCCTGCGCGCGCTTACACACACTCTTGTCTCTCGTGTTTAGTCTCTCTCGGAGTCTTTCTCTTACGATTTTTTTCTTTGACGTCATTTTTACTTTTGTTCTTCCTTTCCTTTCCTTTTCTTTTTCTTTTTACGTCACCTTCAGTTGCCACATTCCTTCTGCATCTGAAGATAAGTAGCGGCTAATGTCTCTGTTTGTTTGTCTATTTTGACAAAGGGTATTTACCCGAAATATTAATAAATTGTGTTGTACCGTTTTTTCTAAGCGTGTTTCTTTCTCCGTTGGGTACTTCTTCGCACTATATCAGTCAAGCAAAATGCTGCTCAATATAATATAATATAAGCCCTAATTAAAACAAATCCACAACACATCATATCTCCAAGTCCTGAACCTTAGTGACACGCTTCTTCAAAAGTAAGACCCGCCATTGCAGCAACTATGCACACACATCTGGCTTTGCAAGCTATCACATAGTACATGTAAACAATAGCAGACGACGCAAGTCTCTTGTCAACAATGGGCTAAAGGGAGCTACTAGTGTCCCTCTGGCGAACATGAGTCAATGGAAACGAAGTTTTAGTTGATGCCGCCGTCTGCCATATATAACCCGTGATGTCTGAAATCTAGGACTGCAGACAACATTATAATAAAAGATGTTTTGAAAATAACAAGTTTATTCACAGGCACTCGGATTACGACAAATTCTTGGCGTGATCTCATTGCTAGCAGGTAGCGGACACCAAAACAACACTGGCTGACCGACGGCAAAGCCGGCCAGCTGACTGACCAATCTATGCTAAAAATGAGATCACGTGACCAAATCCCGCACGTTGCGCGCCTGGTACAACAGTGAAACTGACAGTACTAATACAAGTGGATACCGATGCCGCCAGAAAATGTAACTGATCGCTCTATCACTGGTGCTAAGCGGTCTCAAAAGAATGATCCCCAGGCACCATTGAACAAGCCCTGACTACAATCCAAATGATTGATGAAAGTTTCCTTTGGTTGGTAAAAGTGAGTTCTGAAAACGACCCTTAGGTGCCAGAAATAATGGCGGCCATTAAAAAGCAAACAAAATCGTTTACGCCTAAATAAAATCTGATCTCCATGAGAGAAGGCCGAAAAATACTCTAGGCTTGCTCAAATTGGTGCAAAGAATATACATAAGCATAGCATCTTCATCAATAACAAAAAAGTAATCAAACTAACTTAAAACATTGTAAACTTGGATAACAAAATCAAATCAACAACACAAGCCTAAGTGACCATAGCACTCCCCTCAAACTGTCAAAGACAGATCTACAGTAAGAAGAGAATGCAAAATACATCAAAATCAGTGCACATAATATCTCTTAGAAATATGCAAAGGCAACCAACATTTCTAAGCAATGAGATAGTAAAATGTATGACTTACAGAGGCCCAGTAAGACAAAACTTGTAAAGAATTTGACGCTCAATTAGGTCTTGCTTCCGTCTTGGTGGAACAAGCGGCATTCCCGGCTTGGGGACGCTAACAAGAGGGGGCGCTACTGGGTCAAGGTCGAATGTCCTAGCACTGGTCTAATAAAATGATTGGTCACTGCCAGCTAAACCAGAGTCCGAAATAGCTCAGGCGGTTAAACGTCGGAGCAGGAGAGCGAAGGGAATCGCCGGGTCGTGGGTTCGAATCCCGTCCCGGCCCCGGTAGCTGGACTCACAATCCAGGGGGAAAAAACGGATTTGTTTAATAGCATGTCCGTTGACAGGTCCTGGTAAATCAAAGTGGCACAGTTGGAGTGCGCCTGAGTTGATCAGTGTTCAGGTCGTACTCCATAAGCAATAGATTTCCCTGTCCCCCATAACCCGCCCGTCAGGGCCGTCCATGATCACCTCGGTGCTGTGGACGTTAAACCCGAACTAACCAACCAACCAGCTAAACTAGTTTAGATGGGGCAGCCAAATTAAAATCACTAGGCGGGAAAAAAACACTTGAAAGGGGTCCCGGGCGTGGGGACTAAGAAAAGGGGTGGATGAGTGGTAGCAGTAGGTAATGGTGGGAAAGGGAAAGAGGAGCCAGCCTAAGACTGGGGCTAAGTAGGTCACCTCTGCCAGAACCCACACTGAGCAGCTAAGTGGCACCGGCTACACTGACAAAATTCATGCTACAACGACTAGAGGGGTGACGTAATAAGACGTAATATTAAAACATATCAAAACACAGCTCGTCACAGGCATAACCGCAGATGACTGCCTCAGTCTGAGGATGGTACATGTGTATAGCATATCAAAAGAGCCCCTATTACTGCAGGGGCGCATGAAACTCTATGGTTCACTGAGGAGCTCTATGTCAGCAGGGACTGAATTCTCACCCACAATTGGGGTGAACCAACACTCAAGGACTTACATCATATAGCTAACTCCGAGTGAGGATGCGATGCTGATGATATCGCACAGTGAGAAATACTTCTTTTCGTGAGCCCTTTTGACTGCGGGGGCACTTGACACTCTGTTTCTGGCTGAAAGACTATGACGGGTGCATGTATTTAGTGCGAACTGAGGTTATTTGACTAGTTTCGACACATTAGGCCCATCCACTGATTCAGTACGTAAGAGAGGACAAGAAAGGTTAAGAAGACTGTGTACCGTGATGAAAAGAAATATCACCAACCAACCAACCGCCACTAAAAACAAAAATAAAATAATAATAATAATTTAAAAAACAACAACTAACCAACCAACCACTATTAAAAAAATAAATAATAAAAAAAATCTATCACTAACCAACCATCCCCCCCCAAAAAAAAAAAATAAATAAATAAATAAATAAATAAAATAAAATAAATTGTCAGGGCTGACGGGGTGGGGGGAGCCTGGCCCCCCTGGATCCGCCACTGGATAAGGTATTTTGTCACATGCAAATTCACGTGTTTGCCTATCCGTGCCGGTTTGCCTCATTCCCACACCCTTACAACAGATACTGTTCATTATCCTACTGACTGAGGCAGAGATCTTCATGAGCCCCCGCAGCCTGCGGGGGCTCATGAGGATCTATGCCTCTTGTTGGCTCACCACAATCTGTGTCACTACGCCTGAAAATCACGTGATTTAATCTACCATGGTATACGCGAGTTTACACCACGTCACAGTTGCATTCGTAACTTTGAATCAAGGACGACCATTATGGATGATATAGAATTTATCATATGAGATAAATAAATAGGTCACCCGAGGCCGCCCAGGATGTCACGAGACTATTGTTCAAGGGGTCTATTTCGTGAGGTTTTTACATTTTATGTGGTCAGACAACAAGAGAGAGAGGGTCTTGCCCTGTAGATGCAAGTACGTCCATGTAGTGAAAAGCGAGACTGTCATTCTGATAATTACAATGAAAATCTCTCTTTTCATAAAAAAAATGAACTTACTGTCTTACTGTCTTTTAAGTCCATCTTGTTGAAATGGAGATTTTCATTGATATACAATGGAAACCTCGCTTTGGACATTTTCTTTTTCCCTCCTAGGCCACAGTGGGCTACTGGTGTTTGGGGTCATAGTGGTAACGACGTATTTTATTGACTGGACTGAGTGAACTGACTCATTTAACCCTGGTGAACTACAATAGGAGATAGTTCGACCATGATAGCCAGGGGCGGATCAGTTACCTCGAGGGGGCAGAGGGTGGGGGGGGGGCAACTTTTTGTTTGGGACCTTCAACCTGACACAAAAGGCCTCCCCGACGCCAGACCTTCTTCCAGTGGCTTAAAAAAATCAAACAACAGGGTAGAGAGAGAAGGGGGGGGGGGAAGGGGGGGGGGGTCGAAACTCGCCCCCAAAAATCAAACAGGGAGGAGAGGGGAGGTTAAAAAAAACACCAAAAGGGACTTTGTTATAGCATTTTAAAGAATTTGGGATAGTGGGGGGGGGGGGGGGGGGGGGAGGGGGGGCGGAACCCATGGAACACCCCCCCCCCCTCCACCGCCCCCCCCCACCCCTCTCCACTGCCCCCCCCCCCACCCTCCTCCACCGCCCCTGATGCCTGCTTAGCTTGGCCCCTCAAACCCTAAGCCTTTGAACTCGGCACAGCCCTTGAACTATCATGCTCGACTCATCTTCTGAACTGATGTTTTCAGAGGGCAACTCCCTGATTTTGGAATCTCGTTCCCAGAGCCCAAAGGGTTAACCCCCTCGTGCATGAAGCCACCGGTACTGTTCACAGTACCTGTGGCTGCATGCACGAGGGGGTTAAATTTAGAGTGACTAGGTGTCAGATAAAGAAACCATGCGGTACGTACGCAGCTGATCTGTGCGACATAGAGTCTTTTGTCTCAGTGAATGAATCATACCGAGTCGGATGTCATTGTTTCATTGGGAAGAGTGAATTCGTTGTTTCATTGAATACTGATCACGAAGAAACCGACACACTGCTAATCAGTGATAAAGGTCTATATTCTTTTGTCTAAGTAGCTGATTTTTTTAAAAAATGTATTAACCCCCTAGTGCATGTAGGCACCTGCACTTCGTGCCGGTGCCTACATGCACAAAGGGGTTAAATGTATTTTTTTTAAAAAGTAGTATTCGTTTAATTGAATATTGTGCAGCTCTGTGACACATATAATTCGGTGGTGATATGACAGTATATAGTTTGTCCATTGTTTATAAAAACAAGATTTTCTTTGTTTTACAATGAAAATTTCGCTTTTCTCATAAATGAGTTTATTGGCTAGTGTCATGTAAAAATGCAATATTCTTTTGTATCAAGCCATCCAAGGTGTTACATAGGATTAAATGAAAAAGTATTAGGGAAATCTATGCTGCCTCTTCGGTGCCAATAGCAATTTCTGCTCGGACAGCAGATAACCGTCTCTGAGAAGCTGTTTGCGTTGGAAACGGGTTGAAACACAACAAAGCGACTGTTAAGGAAAGGAAAACCCGTAACCTGAAAGTTGAAGCTAAATACCCTCATTGACAACAAGGCCCTTAGACTCGGATGGCATGTGACTGCAAAAAATGCGGTCCTACCAACATGTGACTGACACGAGCTGACGATTCACTTAAAATTTGGATTTTTACAGAGTTTCAAACTCTGAAGGAAAATCTACACCTGCTTCAAGTTTGAAATATTTAGAAAAAGTTGTCAGTGAAACTACCCGGCCTAAACATGGGAAATGAGAGAATCTCCCAACAATTAAAGGACACTGATCAACTCCTTGGAAACACTGCAAGCATCAAAAGCTCAGGTATGTTGTGCGCACGCGTGTCTGTGTGTGTGTGTGTATGTGTGTGTGTGTGTGTGTGTGTGTGTGTGTGTGTGTGTGTGTGTGTGTGTGTGTGTGTGTGTGTGTGTGTGTGTGTGTGTGTGTGAGAGAGAACAATGAACAATGAACCTTTATTTTCCAACGGTAGAAGTTATTGGTAACAGGACCAGTTTTCAAACTTGCCGTTGCTACATCTACTACATAAATGACATAGACATGTAAACATACACATACCACACACTGACGCATGTATGCACTCGCTCACGCACGCACGCACGCACATACGCATGCACACGCACGCTCACACACACACACACACACACACACACACACACACACACACACACACACAAACACAAACTTGCACACGCACGCACTTAGACACACACGCACACATATACACACACGCTCTCGGACACGCACTCCAGACATACGTACGCGCATAACGCGTACGCACAGAAATATAAAATGAGTAAAAATGCAAAGTAACGCAATACACAGAAAATCATTAAGTACATTAGAATTCATACAGCAAAGGCAAATATGTATATATGTGCTCTCTCTCTCTCTCTCTCTCTCTCTCTCTCTCTCTCTCTCTCTCTCTCTCTCTCTCTCTCTCTCTCTCTCTCTCTCTCTCTCAGTCTCTGTGTGTCTCACACACACAGCATGCACACACACACACACACACAGCATGCACGCACGCACACACACACACACACACACACACACACACACACACACGTGAGCGCGCGCCCAAAAATATCGCGTACACACATATGGAGAGAGAGAGAGAGAGAGAGAGAGAGAGAGAGAGAGAGAGAGAGAGAGAGAGAGAGAGAGAGAGAGAGAGAGAGAGAGAGAGAGAGAGAGAGAGAGAGAGAGAGAGAGAGAGAGAGAGAGAGAGAAATGAAATGAAACGAAACGAAACGAATGAAATGAAACTTTATTTTCCGAGGATAAAAGAATAGGTGCGCTACACTACAGAGACCGAGAAAACAAAAGAGAGAGAGAGAGAGCAAGAGCAGGAGAGAGAGAGAGAGAGAGAGAGAGAGAGAGAGAGAGAGAGAGAGAGAGAGAGAGAGAGAGAGAGAGAGAGAGAAAGAGACGAGTACTGTACTGAGTATAAAACTAAAATTCAGGCAGACGTTGGTTCTACGGTCATTTGCTTACTTGGTCAGTTAATGAGAAATGAAACAGATGAACGCTCTCTAGTGACCTCTCCCTAAGTACACCCGTAGAACTGTTGCTAATACACAACTGTGACGTCTCATTATCCTTAGACATTTGTTAGGTACTAGTTTCCTTTACAGAAAGAAGTATACTGACGAGCAAAAGAAATGCGACATTTTTAGAATCATCGTTAACACTGAAGTGTTTCCGATGATTCTAAAAATGTCGCATTTCTTTTGCTCGTCCGTATACTTTTAGTCAATATTCATCAAAATTTTCTTTGTCTAATTACTGTAGATGTAGCGGTTCTTAATGCCATGTCCTGCTATTTTAGAACCTTGGTGCTGAACAACAGACCGGCACACATCTAAGAAGTGTGAAATTGCATTAACTCATTCTACCCCATCACCGAAATCCCCAAATGTTGCCGTTGTCCTCTGAAGACTGCATTGCAGTGCAAGACACAGATCGACCGTGATAGTTCAAGGGTGATGCCAGAATAGCTTGGCGCCCATAGGCGCCAAGCTATTCTGGCATCACCCTTGAACTATCATGGTCGATCCTTATCTTGCTGTGGTGTGTCTGGGGTAGAATGCGTTAAAGGTGCATTTGTTTCAGCTCAAGGTGTTCACTGACCGTTCAGACGCCTTTCTCTTTGATTAGAAATTTAAAATACAAAATACTAATTATAAGAAGAGGAAATTAATGAACGATTCATCTTCTTCTCTTTTCAATCTGAGAAGCAATTATTGTCGCATAAAAGAACCGAATACGAAACAAAGTACGGACAAGAATTGTCTGACAATTTGAATGTGTATTGAGGAGACACTATTGTGAGTAAATGTACTTTTAACACGCGAAAACTTTGATCAAATAATTGTGCCCATGTATGTCTGTTTACTCACCTAAGTGAGAGATAAGAGAACTTAATGATTATTTTTAAACAAATGTTAACACTTTTGCGTGTGGGCAGCGGGTTTTGTCGGACAAAAACCGCTACCGACACGCAAAGGGTTAAGCTTGAAAGAAAATGAATTCAATTTCAGATCGAGTTTTTAAAGTGTAAAAAAAACCCCCAAAAAACAGTGCAATAAAACGTTGGGGCAAGCACCTCATTATTTTTTTCCTTTTAATTGTATTTCTAACAGCGCAGTAATGAAAGTGGCATCCTTTTTTAATGTTGTCGCTGAAGGTACTTGCAAGAGATAGTAGGTCACCATTTTTATAACGTAGTCTTAACTCATTCTACCCCAAGACCGAAATCACCAAATTTTGAAGTCGTCCTCTGAAGACTGCTTTGCAGTGCAGGACACAGATCGACCATGATAGTTCAAGGGTGATGACAGAATAGCTTGGCGCCTATAGGCGCCAAGCTATTCTGGCATCACCCTTGAACTATCATGGTCGATCTTTATCTTGCTGTGGTGTGTCTGGGGTAGAATGAGTTAACAGAGTTCAACGACGTATCGGATTCCTTTGTCTAACCCAATACAGCTGTGCGCTGGCCAACGGCGGCCGACGACGGCCCGATGGCCTTTTGCGCATCGGTACACATACCAAGAGGAATTACTCAGCGCCCGACATACAAGCGGTTAGATCCCCTGCCCCTATGTCCAGCGCTGAGTAATTCCCCTTGGTATGTGTACTGTTTTACCAGCGCTAGACTCACCTGTCTGGTTTGTGAGACTTTTGCGCATTGAAATCCAGACAAAAAAGATGACTGCCAATTAAGCGTGTAAAATGTGGGAGAAGACAGCCAACGGAGAAAGAAACAGGCTTAGGAATGACAGTGACAAACACAATTTATTAATATTTCTTTTTTCAAAATAGACAAACAGGTACGCAGTTTTCTACTTACCCTGTCAGTGTCAAAAAGCTAACAAGCTTCTTCACACTGACAAGATAAGTGGCGAATTGCGTACTTGTTTGACTATTTTGTGTTGTGATTGTCATTTGTAAGCGCGTTTCTTTCTCGGTTGGATTAACTCTTTCGAGACGTGCCGCATCCGGATTCGCGGATGCGGCACGTCTCGAAAGCGTTAATTCTTCTCTTCCATGAACAGTACATTTCATTTTCATCACTAAATGCATAGATTCTAATAGAATTGTAACCACTTTGGTTCTCAGGTGCTAGAAATGTTGCATCTGAAGGTATCTGAAGGTATCTGAAGGAATGTGTCAACACAACGCCACATTCCGTCTGCCATTGAAAGGAAGATTAGTAGCGACTGATATCTCTGTTTGTTTGTCTATTTTGACAAAGGGTATTTACCCGAAATATTAATAAATTGTGTTTTAACTGTCCTTTCTAAGTGTGTATCTTCCTCCGTTGGGTACTTCTTTGCATTTTACACGCTTGGTAGTCACATTTTTGGTATGGATTATAATCATATTTACTTTCATTTCCACATTCATATTCATATTCATGCTCATATTGATATCCATATCCACATTCGTATTAATGTTCATGGTTATATGTTCATGTTCATGTTTTTTCATCCCTTGCAAAAGGGGTACCTTCAGATGCAACATTTCTAGCACCTGAGAACCAAAGTGGTTAAAATTCTATTAGAATCTCCGTTGGGTACTTCTTTAAATATGATCATGAATATGAGCGTTAATGTAAAAAGGAATATGAATATGAATGTGGATATGAAAGTAAATCATGAATATGAATATGAATGTGGATATGAATATGAATATGAATATGAATATGCATGTGGATATGAAAGTAAATCATGAATATGAATATGAATATGAATATAAACACGAACGTGATTGTGAACGTAAATGTGAGTATGCATGTGAATGTGAATATAAATATGAAAATGAAAATGAGTGTAAACTACATTAATCCGAAATGACTGTGCATATAAATGTGAAAATGAAAACGAAAATAAAAATGAATATGAATTTGAATATAAATATAAATATAAATATAAATTTAAATATGAATATGAATATGAATTTGAAAATGAATATAAATATAACTATAAATATAAATATAAATATAAACATGAAAATGAATATAAATGATGCCAACAAGTGACAAAGATCGTCATGAGCCCCCGCCTATGAAGATCTGTGCCTCTTGCATTCTAGTGTTGTTCACTGTGGTCCGAAAATCAATGGGTTAAATCATTCAGCCCGACGCACGTATTTCCCAAATTTTAGAGGCGTCATCTTATACACCAGTTGCAGGAGATGGATCGACCATGATAATTCAAGGGCAGTGACAGATTAGCTTGGCGCCGACAGGCGCCAAGCTAATCTGGCACTACCCTTGAATTATCATGGTTGACCCATCTCCCGCTGTAGTTCGTCAGGGCTGAATGGACTAAACTGATACAACATGAACACTTTTTTCAGATCTTCAGTCGGGACCAAGGTTTGGAAAGCGGCACTCATTAACACTATGGGCCTTTCTGGGTTTCACAACACTCTTTATCCAACGGGTGGATATGAACATTGCTCTCGTTGCCATGGCGACACAGAACAGTTCCACCTCGCTGTCAGAAAACAGTTCCGTCGTCAGGGGGAGTAACTTTTCCAAATGTAAAGATGAGGATGATGCCTTGCCAGATGTCAACGTTGAGGTGATTTTTCTTATTTTATTTGTTTGCTTGTTAGTTGGGTGGGTGGGTGGGTGGGTGGGTGGGTGGCTGGGTGATTGGTTGGTTGGTTTATTGGTTATCTCTATGTTTGTTGTCTTTTTTGTTCGGTGTCTTGTTAGTTTGTTTGTCAGTTCGTTCGTGTTTCACACACGCATATGTGCTTGCCTGTTTGTTGGTTGGTTGAATGGTCGCTTGGTTGGTAGGTTGAATGTCTGACCAGTCGACTGATCGATCGATCGATCGATCGATCGATTGATTGATTGATTGATTGATTGATTCATTCATTCATTCGTTGATTGGGTGGTTCGTTTAACTCATTCGAGACGTGCCGCCTCCGGATACGCGGCTTATGCCGCGTATCCGAAGGGGCACGTCTCGAATGAGTTAATTCCTTTTTAAATACAATCTACTCCGCTTATAACAAGGTCAGATATAACAAAAGTCGGGGCGGTCCGTGGCGCAGCGGTAAAAGCGCCTGCGACCAATGCAAGAGGTGCGAGGTTCGATACCGGCGGTTCCGGCGTCGGATTTTTCTCCTCTAGTAAGTGTCACCGTTAATTCGGGCGGACCGACGGCGGTTCTTTCTCCGGGTACTCCGGCTCTTCCTCCCCAAGGACTTTGGTATCAATTTCAGCCCACGTAATCAAATTTCAAATATAAAAACGATTTGAATTTCCAATACTTCAGTAGCTCGCTTGAGCTTGCCCTTAGCACCACGTGAATGTTCTGTGTTTATGTACAGTGTGTGAGTGAATGCGCGTGATTCACGTGAGCGTGCTTCTTGGGTTCAGTTCGCGGCGGCGCTTTGAGCCGATTTACAATTGGGATAAAGCGCCTATTTAATCCTCTGATTTATTGTTTATTATTATTACATATCAAGACTTTGTCAAAGGTCCCAACAGCAGTGTTTCAACGTAAATTACTTCGCTTATAACAAACATCAGATATAACAACAACAAAAATTGGGTCCCCTGGCGATTTGTTATAGCCGAAGTATTGTGTACTCTTTACTCTTTTTATATTGATTTACCCTCTGTCAGCTGTTACGTTGAAGACGCCTCCACCCCCCCCCCCCACCCCACACCCCCACTACCCCCCCCCCTCCCCTCTTTGTTAAAGGACAGTTATGTACTCAGAGCTCAAAATATTGTTGTCAGCCAAAATAAAATTGTTCATAAACATACAATGCATCCATGGCCATTGTAAAGCTTAACTCATTCTACCCCAGACACACTACAACAAGGTAAGGATCGACCATGATAGTTCAAGGGTGATGCCGGAATAGAATAGCTTGGCGCCTATAGGCGCCAAGCTATTCCGGCATCACCCTTGAACTATCATGGTCGATCTGTGTCCTGCACTTCACTGCAGCCTTCAGAGGACAACGGGCAAATTTGCAGATTTCGGTGTTGGGGTAGAGTGAGTTAAAGTTAAATCAGAAGTCATTTAACAGGACTTTGATTCCCTCTATCGTTTAGTCATTTACTAAACGTCCGATAACCTCCACCGCATAGCGCGCATAGATGTACACGACCCAAGCAAGAGGCGTAGATCCTCGTGAGCCCCCGCAGTCTGCGGGGGCCCATGAGGATCAGCGTCTCTTGATGTTCGAAGATTTCCCCTACGTAATTGGTTGACCTCTCCCGACCCATCAGTACGAAACATGATAACTCGTCATGTGGAGTGTGATAAACTATGTGATATAACTGACATACCACGAGGGCTGTGTGATAAATGCATATACGTTTCTCGTGTCCCTGCAAGGTCTCGTACACATGCAATTAACTCCTTCAGCTCCGACACACCACAGCGAGACATCGCTCGAGCATGATAGTTAGTTAAAGGGTGGTGCCAGAATAGCTTGGCGCCCGTAGGGCGCCAAGCTATTCTGGCACCATCCTTCAACTATCATGCTCGACCTGTCTGTATAATTGTAATACAGTCATTCAGAGGGCAACTTCAAAATGTGGGGATTTTGGTCTTGGGGCAGAATGTGTTAATACATAATATACTTTACAGCATATTGCGTGTTTGCATGATTAATTAGGATGAAATTCATAATGCACTAATTTCCAAGGACACTAACTACCACAACTAACTAACTTAGTAATCTACATGTAGTTTGAAACAGAAAAGTGGTGTACTCAAACCAAGGGGAATCACATATAGTAGCGCACCTTCATGTTTGTGTATGTATGTTTCTCCTGCCTACTTCCTGAGTTCCGGAGAAAGACATGGGTTATATAAGAGACCTGATCCATTCTTTTTGAGGATGGAAATGATCGTCTTGTTCTGTACCTGCGTATTTCTCTGTGGGCTGGCGATTGGGTGCCTGATAGGCGGGGGCAGGGGATCTAACTGTTTGTCTGTCCAGCGCTGTGATTCCCCTTGGTTTGAGTACAATTCTGCCAGCGCTAGCCTCACCTATCTGGTTTGTGAGAAAAGTGGTGGAGAGGGTGGGGGAGGGGGGGGGGTGGGGGGGGGGGGCGGCGAGCGGGAGGGGGGAGGGGGGGGAGCTCCGACTACACTTTTTGTATATAAATTACTCGCGTATAACAAACCGGATACAACATAAAAAACATATTTCGGTTCCCCAGCACAATGTTATATCTGAAGCACACTATATTTTCTCTATTTTTTTAAACTTAGAGGTCCATGTCATTGTTCATATTTTGCCAGGGGAGCGCGCAGGCAAGCAAAATATCATGTAAGAAATTCTTTTTCCAAAAGTGTTGAAGTCTGTTCATAGGCAGCGGCCAACTCTCAGTCGTCAGAACATCTTGTTTTTTCTTGAAAATGCCAGTGACCATAAAGCCAAGGTCACTGCGTCCTACACAGAGGAGCAAAACATTCGTGTTCTTCCCCAGCCGTCATACAGTCCGTGCCTTGACCAAGGCGACTTTTGGTTCTTCTTTAAACTGAAAAAGAGGCCAGCAGGACGAGTTTTTCCTGCATCCAGGGCCAAACAAAAGCCGTGAATTCCCAAGTCAGAGCCTGACCTTCATCAGAATACCACATCACCTGTGAATCTTGCCTCAAGTAGCTATAACTGTGCATAAACAGCGGAGGATAGCGCTATTAGGAGATGTGAAAATATCAAGTAAATTGGACCAGCGGTTTCGGTTTTACGGCACAACTATCATTACGTTTTGATCATACCCCGTGCATTCAGAATCCAGAGCGAAAAGGTGAAGAACTGCCAAGTCTGTAAAATGCACAAAAGTTTTCGACAACAACACAGAAACAAGACAGGCACAAACACAATTTATTAAAATGTCGGGTTAACGCCCTTCTTCAAATTATACATACATATAAAGACATAAATAAACTACATGCACGATCCTTTTTTTTTTCCAGTGAGGCATAATTGATGGACATGCTTTGTGAGAAGAAAGCACAGACAGCGCTAACCTACCCCCTTCGCTGTCGCAGAAATGAGAACACCATCCTTCTGCAAGAAGCAAAGAACCCCCTGAGCCCCCGCAGATGCGGGGGCTCAGGGGGTTCCTTGCCTCTTGTGGGACGATTTTCCTGCATTGATGGGGTCACTCGGCGTTGTCATGGTTTAAAGACATTTTTATTTTGCTTCACCTGACGGTGAAGAGGTTCATGTCAAAGTCTTTTACTTTGAGCTGACGGATTACTTTTATGAGGAAATTTAATTTTGTCTCTATTTTGTAATTTTCTTTCTACCACGTTGTCAGTCGAGGTCCTCTTCAAATTCATTTCCTTGTTGTTAATTCAGAAAATAATGAAATACTTTCTTTTTTAAATGATCTAGGAATGCATTGTTTACAAGTAATTGTTTTTAGAATGGCACATGACTGAGAACATCAGTGTTAGGTTTGAAAGGTTTGAGAGAGAGAGAGAGAGAGAGAGAGAGAGAGAGAGAGAGAGAGAGAGAGAGAGAGAGAGAGAGAGAGAGAGAGAGAGAGAGAGAGAGAGAGAGAGAGAGAGAGAGAGATGTACGCTGCAGAATAAGTTAAACGTATTAATGAAAATGTGCAACGTTACAGAAACTATATTAGCTCACCACAAACGCGTATATTTATATGATCCTCCACAAATTCCAGGGGTCCCATAAAGCTCTATGTTCCTGCAATCCCTTTGCTTTACGTTACACAGGAGAAAAATCACTGTTTATTATTTTCGTAGATTCACGATTTCTTTGTTTATCCAATTCAGCCCTGACGCACTGCAGCAAGAGATGGGTCCACCATGATAATTCAAGGGTAGTGCCAGATTATCTTCGCGCAAAGCTAATCTGGCACTACCCTTCAATTATCATGGTCGATCCATTCCTGCAACTGATGGATAGTCATTAGAAGACGCCTCCAAAATTTGTGAAATACAGCAGTCGGGCTGAATGAGTTAAGGTTTATTACGTATCGTTGAAAAGCAGAAATTCCCGACAAAGAAAAACGCTTAGTGAGGACAAGTTCCACACCATTTATTGTGTGATACTTGTCTTTTCTAAGCCTGCATCTTGCTTTGATGGGGATGTCTTTGCAGTTTACCCGATTGATATGCAGACATTTCTTTCTTTATCTTTCATTATCGTTTTTTTATCGTTCATATAGCGCGCATTGTTGGTTTCGTTCCAATAGATTCATGGAAAGTAAGTGCCAATCTCGTTCTGTTGATTGATCGATCGATCGATCGATTGATTGATTAATTGGTTGATTGATTGGGTTGATTGATTGATTTGTCAATCTCGTTCTGATGATCGATTGATTGATTGATTGATTGATTGATTGATTGATTGATTGATTGATTGATTCATTCATTCATTGAGTTTGACTGTCTTTAATACAATTGTTTTCCTGTTTAATTTTAGGCGGATTTTATTTGGAGCAACACATTACAAGGCATCGTGCTGTCAGCTTTCTATTATGGATACATCATTACCCAGGTAACCCTACAAACGACCTCACATTGTATCATCATCATCATCACCGTCACCATCATCATCATCATCCTCATGCAAAGATGTGTATACTTTATTTCTAATTGTCTATATGTGGTTTTTTTTGTTTTATTTGTTTGTTTATTTGTTTTTTTTCTGTTTGTTTCTTTCTTTGTTTTTTCCCACAAATGTAACTTGTTATTCTAGATTCCAGGAGGCATGCTGGCACGGTGGCTCGGTGGAAAACCTCTGTTTGCCGGCTCTGTGTTGGGGTGTTCCGCGCTGGCTCTACTGACACCTTTGGCCGCTCGCTTGGGAGTCGTGTTCTTAATAGCTGTCAGGGTTGTACAAGGATGTCTTCAGGTAAGGACCATTGCGTGAACGTGTACATATAATGATATACTATAATAACACCAACGACAACAACAACAACGTACTTATAAAGCGCACTATCCCTACTATTCAGTCAGGCTTAAAGCGCTGTTTCACAACACGAAATTCTTAAACACACACGGCACACACACACACACACACACACACACACACACACACACACACACACACACACACACACACACACACACACGTATGCACACACACGCACGCACGCACGCACACACACACACACGCACGCACGCATGCACGCACACACACACACACACACACACACACACACACACACACACACACACACACACACACACACAGGCACGCAGAACTGCTTTGAAATTAAGAGAACGTACAAGAGAAAAGGTGCGCCTTAGGTTGCCGCTGACCCGCACACAGACTGACATTCCCAATGCGCCAAAGGCCATCAGGACGACGTCTGTCGCCGTTAGCCCGCGCACGGCTGTGCGCGGGCCAACGGCGGCCGACGTAGGTCCGATGGCCATTTGTACATTGGGATTCGTGCTGGATTATCATGTTGCGCCATTTGCGTGTGCACATCCTTTGAAAATGTTCTTCTGCCATTGTCATTGTTAACAAGCCCCAACCGCCTACAGTGTTCCCGTACTTTATATTCGTGTTGTACAATTTCGTTATTTTCTTGATTTGTTCTGCGGTATTTTCTTAATCGGTTCTTGGTTTGATTTCTCTGATGACGTACACTCATTTAAAATTATTGTGTAATAGTTGACAACTTGCAGATTCCTACTAGTTGTCATTCTGTCGTTTATTCTTCTACGCTATCATTTTTTTCCCTTATTTTTTTCACTAGCCCTTTATACATGTACAACACCACGGCGGCATCTCTCAAATTTTGGAGGTATTATCTAACGACTATGTACCGGTTGTAGGTGATGGATCGATCATGATAATTCAAGGTGACATTGGCGCCTCAGGCGCCAAGCTCATCTGGTACTACCCTTGAATTATCATGATCAAACCATTACCTGCTGCAGGGCGTTGGGGCTAAATGGGTCAACTGTCGTTCTTTAGAATGGAAGTCCTTTTGTTATAGGAATTAAAGGGATGTATTTTTTTATCCCTTGGTCGGTGGGGTTTCTTTTGATCTTTACACCTGTCTTTTCTGCATGGTAATCACCTGAGTGCAATGTGTGTCGCCTCGTATGTGTCAAATTTGAAAAGTTCTTTATCTTGTTCCACTACCATGCCTTACGTTCCGAGATTATGAGACCATGTGGGCCCAATCTGAGTGTAGGTTTATTGAGAATGTTAGTGAAAGAAGAAAAATATACATCACTGAGCTTTTTGAGGTCATCAAGACGGTTAAATCCTTCACCGCCTTGTTCATTACATTTGATTAATTGTAGTTGACAAGATCTACATTCTTTGATTTTATTTTGAACTATGCAAGCACCCTGCTTACATTTCACTCTTTTCATCCAGTACAATGAATTAATACATATTATATCAAAACAAATGGTTTGACATCTCTCAGATGACCCATAATCATCAAAATGCTGGGTGGTTTCCGACTTTCACCGACATTATCTGTGGAACCCTACACTCAGACTAACACCACATCGGACGTAAATTATGGAGCAGCGTGCAGCGGCACACGATAAGGAATTGTTGAAGTCACAGCTGTGAAACTTTCTGTTAGAAAGGCCCTAAACGTTTGTGTAGGATCTGTTGTGTCAACCCAAATGTCAAACCGGCATGACATGAAAAGAAATCATATGACTGTGAGATAAATATGTTAAACCATGGATGGTGAAGATTTATGAGCCTCGACTTTCTTTTGACATACAGTGCCTCGGAGCCAGAACTTGTGTGTCAAAAGCACGTCGAGGCTCGTAAATCACGACAACTCTTGGTTAAACATATGCATATTTCTCCACAAGGCACAGTCTCCTCTTCGATGCAAATGATCATTAAAAGATATAAATGAAAATTTGCCCTGCTACTTTCCTACAGGGTCTCGTCTTCCCGTCGATGCAAGTCCTCCTGTCAAAATGGGTTCCAGCCGCCGAAAGAAGCAGGCTCGTGGCTTTCACATACGCCGGGTGCCAGGCGGGGACAGTCTTTGGGATGCTTACTGCGGGGTATCTCTGTGATGCGCCGCAACTTGGGTGGCCCAGCGTTTTCTATTTGGGTGGTAGGTAGTTTTAACTCACTAAGCCCGTGGCATACACCATTAACCATACACCATAGCAAGATAACTGATGGACCATGATAGTTCAAGGGGGGTGACAGAATCGCTTGGCGCCTGTAGGCGCCAAGCGATTCTGGCACCACCCTTGAACTATCATGGTCGACCTGTCTGCTGGACTGCAATATAGTCGGCAGATAATAACTCAAAATTTTAGGCTTTTAAGCTCAGGACACAGCGGGTTAAAATGTTCCCGATTTGTGTCCTCGTCTATGAATTTGGAGCATGCGTCTCGAGAGTGGTAAGGTCTAAATTCACAGAGCACAGAACTGGTTCTAAGCTGCATGCTTTTAAACCTAACGGCATCACAACAGCGAGGTAGTCATAGCGTGTTTTATGTTCGATGGAGATTATTTATTGTTGGTCATAATTATTATTTTGGTCATTTGATATTGTTCATGTCACATTTTTCATTAAATATTAGTTGTATCCCATTTCTATGAAGTATTGACTGTATCATATTGATTATTTACCGTTAGTTATCCTGCTGTTAGGTTATATTATAACAATCGTTATATCACATCGGTTATTTAATGTTATTTGAGGTTAGTTATATCACATTGATTATTTAAAAGTGGTTGCATCCCAGTGTTTATTTCATACTGGTTATTTATCACACTGGTTATTTTATACAGGTTATATCACCCTGGTTATTTTATACAGGTTACATCCCCCTGATTATTTAATATTGGTTATATCACATTGATTATTTAACATTGGTTATGTCACATTGCTTATGTAACATTGGTTATATCACATTGCTTATTTAGTATCGCTTATGTTAGTGATAGGCAATATTAGCAATGCTCCTTATTTGTTTGTTGGATATTGATTTTGGGACATAACGCTACAAGCCGTAAGGCCCAAAATCATAGATCAGGACACAAAGAATTTGGTCCTAATTCTGTGATTTTTTTATTTTATTTATTTTTTTTTATTTTTTTTTTTTAACGGCTGTAGAACTTGAGTGTCCTTGGGCTTGATATGTAACGATGTTCCTTGTTAGTGTGCTGGTCTGTGATTTTGGACCTTACGGCTTCCAGCCGTAAGGTCCAAAATCACAGACCAGCACGTGTTTGGCAACCGTGTACTCTAAACTTAAATTGACACGAACTTAGCAGTATGAATGGACCAACCAATTAATATGAATTAAAACAAAAAAGGAGGTTGACGCCACGTTGGTCTTAATTTCAATTTACCTTGGCTGTCAGACAAAACCCAATGCAAACTGAATTTCAAATCATTGTTGACAAGGGCGTAGGAACCGGTAGGGTTGGGTACAGGTATGGCATGATCAGTGTGTCCTTTGACTATACACCTAATTCCTATTTAGACATATTTGTTTTTTACCTCTCTCACCAAATGCAAATGGACGGTCTGGTCATGAACTGCACGCGATATCGCATGTTTGTTCGAGTTTTTAATCCACTGTTTAAGCGGAAACACGAAGGATTTTGATATACTTTCGATTTCCAAAACAACGTCTGTTTAATCTACTGCATGCTGCTGAGAGAACAAAAGACTGCTTGGATGCCAATATTCAGTGTACAAATGCTAGATTAGTATGTTCATAGATTAAAAAAACGGCAACACGGAACTTACATGTAGCATTCTGCTGAAAAGGACCACGACAGGCTTGGCTCACGTCCATTGCCAGTCTATCTACACACAAACCAAGGGGAAATACTCAGCGCTGGACAGACAAACAGTTAGATCTCCTGCCCCCGCGTATCAGGCACCCAATCGCCAGACCACAGAAAAATACGGAGGTATAGAAAAAGACGATCATATACATCCCTTAAAAAGATGCATCAGGTCAAGCCTATAACCCATGTCTTTTTTCAGGAACTTAGGAAGTAGGCAGGAGAAATACACATACACAAACAAGAAGGTGCGCTACTAAATGTGGTCGGGTAAATACCCTGATTTCCCACAGTAGATGCACAAGACAATACACAATAATGTAACGATACAAAATTTGCCTCGAGTTATAGAATACTCACAAACCAGATAGGTGAGGCTAGCGCTGGTAGAACTGTACACATACCAAGGGGAATTACTCAGCGCTGGACAGACAAACACTTAGATACACTGCCCCAGCCTATCAGGCACTCAATCTCCAGCCCACAGAAAGATACTATCTACAACGTAACTGGACAAAATATTTTCGGACATACTTGAAGAAACGTCACTTAGAATCCTTCATCTTTTGAAAGAGTGTGACAAAAGTAGACCTAAGCATTCAGTGAAATAAAGAAACCACCATATTGCCTTCTGTTAAGACAACAATCGCAGGTTGGACGGACGCCATCTCAGTGTGCAAGCACATTTTTTTTTCGATTAAAAAGTCACATTGAACTTTTAGCATTCTACTGAAAGGACCCATTAAGCCCCGACGCTCTACAGCAGGAGGTGGATTGACCCTGATAATAAAGATGACTGTCAAACGTGCAAAAATGCATAGAAATTCTCAACAAAAAGAAAGAAAAGTCTTAGAAAGGACAAGTATACAACACAATATGTATTGTACTTGTCCTCTTTTAAGCGTGTTTCTTTCGCAGTGTGAAATTCATTCTCACACAATGAGAATTTCCATGTTTGTTCTAAGCGCATTTGCCATGATTTCGCTGCTCGGTGTACTTCAGTCATATCTGCCACCCCATCCCCTCCTCGATGTCACCCCACCCCCCCCCCCCAACCCCACCTACAACTCCGACCCTTACCCTTACTTACCCCAGGTCGTGGGGTGTGCCGAGAGTTTGGGCCATACATCTTCTGTAAACCTTCCTACTCTTCCACTGTGTTGTATCAGCGTCAACTCGTGCACTAACCAATGTGTGTATAATTGAAATGTAGGCCCCTGATTTAACACGTTCGAGACGTGTCGCATCCAGATTCGCGGTTGTTTTTTTTAAAAAAATAATCAGCTATCATAACTAATGCTATGTACGAAAGAACAAATTGAAGGTGTTTGCGTGCAACATCGTAAGTGACATTTTGTTTCCCGCGAAATCATGTTTTGGTACGGATGCCTGCTTTGATTGTAAATAAATATTTTTTTCTAGACTCTTTAGCTCGAGAGGAAATGCCCATAACCACTTTGTAAAGGAAGATCGGATCACATATTCTGGTCGAAATGGGAAACATTTTTTTCCCCCCGTTTTTCTCGGAACCACAAAGTTGTTAGTATGGAGGGTTGCGCACGGACACCAATGAAATGAGAAAATGGAGTGTATGTGAAATGAAATAATCTCAAAGAAATCCTAACTCTAAATTTAGTTTGGACAAGCGGACTTAATAACATTGCTCAAACTGAATGTAAAGTTAAAACCTTTACAGCCAGTGACCATGAATCAAGTCTATGGAACCCAACGTAGAAGGAATGTCAGATGACGAATCCTTTTGAGAAACACGGATATTAATAAGACCAGCAAGAGGCCAAGACCTTCATGAGCCCCCGCGACTGCGGGGGCTCATGAAGGTATGTGCCTCTTGCATATTGTTTTTTTAAAATAGCTATTTCCCAACAGTGAATGAGTCAGCCATGATTCTAATAGCTTCAATTAATCCATTCACTGTCTGTGATCGCAGACTGTGTTTCTGAAAGCTTTGTCAATCCAACGTCAAACATCTCCAACCAACTAAGGGACATGGATACAAAGTGATATCAGCAAGAGACATAGTTCCTCATGAGCCCCCGCAGGTGCGGGGGCTCATGAAGATCTATGTCTCTTGCGTTCAATTTTTGAAAAGATGAAACCGATCTTTGCTCATTTGCAGGAACGATAGGATTGCTATGGACGATTGGTTGGGTGGCTTTTACCTACGAATCCCCAGAGAGGCATCCGGGGATAAGTGCAGACGAACGGAGTTACATAGAAGTGTCAATAGAACGCCCAAAAGATGAAGTAAGTGCATCATGATTTTTTTTTTCTCGCTGCGAGCAAATTTTCCTATTATCAAAACGCATTGTATTTCTGCGCAGCAACTATACCTAAGTACATTGTAATTGCAAGAAACAGATACCACAAAGCTTCGGAGCCAAAGAACTTGTGTTTTAAAAAGAAGTGTCGACGATTAAAGTCATCCCCAGCCATTTTTTAACACATGCTTGATGCGTCAAAGTTTGATGAAATCTTTCCTCACGTGTTGTTCTCTGTATATGCCAGTGAGAGAATTGATGTCAATGTCAATGTTTTTGCAGCTGGCAGTAGCAACACTGCCTTGTAAATTAACTCATTCAGCCCGACGGCCATATTTCCTAAAGTTTGGAGGCGTCATCTAATGACCATGCACCAGTTGCAAGAGATGGAGAGACCATGATAATTCCACGGGCAGTACCAGCTACTGCTGTACTGCGTCAGGGCTGAATGGGTTAAGGAAAACAAAAAGACAGCAACTCCATTTTTGTGAAAAGCGAGATTTTCATTGTATTATAATAAAGTTTTAGCTTTTCTCAAAAATGGACTTAAAGTCTTTAATCTTCGAAGATCACACAACAGCAACAACAAAATCCACCATTTAAGCACGTCACTGCCACGCGAACGCGAACGCGAGAAGCTCCAGTCGTACCTTGAACGATGGATACAAAGTGGTTTCGGCAAGCATAGATCCTCATGATTGCAAGGGCTCATGAGGATCTATACCTCTTGCAGTAGTGTAGTATTCATTTTTTTCTCGCCAGTGAAGAGGTTGAATGGTAGATTTATTGGGGGATTATTATTATTATTATTATTATTATTATTATTATTATTATTATTATTATTATTATTATTATTATTATTATTATTATTATTTATTATTATTGTTATTATTATTATTATTATTATTACATTTATTATTTAATGTTTTATTTTATTACTTTTTTTATTTTTTATTAAATTTATTTATTTATTTATTTTTGGGAGGGGGGTGGGTGGGCGGGAGGGGTGTGTGTGTGTGTCTTTATCTGCTAAGTGATCAGGGTCTTGTTGTTAAGTCAATCAATGAGCGAGTGGTTCGATTTTGTGAGAAAGTTCGACAAATGTAATATTTATTAATTTTATGCCTATGTCATTTCTTTCTGTCAGAAACTGAATCCACCATGGCGCTCCATCTTTACGTCTCCCGCCCTGTACGCTATCGCAGCAGCCCACTACGCCAACGACTGGGGATGTTTCGCCTTTATGACGTGTTTACCGAAGTTTATGAAGGATATTCTCAAATTTGACATGTCCAGTGTGAGCGAAGATTTCAAATTAAATTATTTTAACAACGATATACTCGTAATTATTTTGGATTATCATTGAACTCATTCAGTCCTGACACACAACAAAGACATGGATCGAGCATGATAGTTCAAGGGTGGTGCCAGAATAGCTTGGCTCCCATAGGCGCCAAGCTGTTCTGGCACCATCCTTGAACTATCATGCTCGATCTGTCTTTAAAATTGTAGTACAGTCATTCAGAGGGCAACTTCAAAATTTGGGGATTTCGGTCATGGGATAGAATGTGTTAACTCTATTGTTACGTTCATAAAAACATTCACAGATATGGAAATGTCCAACGTGAGTAAAGGTTTCAAATGAAACGTTGTTTTTAATTTTATAAAAAAATCGCCGTACATATTTCATATATATATATATATATATATATATATATATATATATATATATATATATATATATATATATATATATATATATATAATATATATATATATATATATATATATATATATATATATATATATATATATATATATATATATATATATATATATATATATATATATATATATATATATATATATATATATATATATATATATATATAACCTTTTACCAATAAAATCATGATTACATATTCTTATACTTGTAATGTTCAATGGAAGTGAACAATTTAGCTGTTTGTTGTTGTTGGTGTTGTTGTTGTTGTTGTTGTTGTTGTTTTAATTTTAAAAAATTGTTTGTTTGTTTTCAACATACGCTCTTTATTCAGAACGGGTTTTTGTCAGCCGTGCCGTACCTGGTAGTCTGGGGTTTCAATCTGCTTGCCGGCTCCTTAGCAGATTTTCTACGAAAACCCAACCGTCTTCGTACGGTGCATGTCCGCAAACTTATGGTGTCCATAGGTAAGTGGCTATCATGCATCGCTGGGCAAACCAACAGTGAAGCATCCTTTGTAGGGATGTGCATTTCGTGGGCTGGAGGTTATCGTTGGCCAGCACTTATGAGAACTAAGTACATAATGCGTTTACAAATCGAATCATTACATGTACTATTGCGTTTAATAAATGTACTAAATCAGCCAATCAGTGTTCAGATGATGGCCCACGTGACCAAATTAGTCCTAATTCAGTACGTACGTTATACCTGTAATACCCAATGCGCAATAGGCCATCGGCCCGCTGGCCTTTGCGCACTGGGTAATTCTTTTTTCAGTCAGCCAGTCACAGCAGTGATTACAAAGCGCCTGGGATCTAATTTGGCATATTTTAATTTATTTTATTTCTTTCTATCTCATATTTTGTGCTTGTGTTTGTGTCCGCGAGTCATTTAACAACCTTCACTGCCCGAGAATAAATTGAACACCACCCAACTGCAAGAGGTATAGATCCTCATGAGCCCCTGCAGTTGCGGGGGCTCATGAGGATCAATTCCTCTTGCTGAAATCCCTTCATATACATGTTCCTTTGAAGGCTGCGGATCTTGCACGTTGAAATTATTTCGACATTTTCTGCGTCCTCTAAGTGACAAGCTTAAATAACGGCAAGCATGAAAAGTGACAGATATGCCAATTACTTCGTCCCTTCGGAAATAAAGTTCATTGTTGTCTTCCCTACGTGGTCACACGACCAATACCTTTAGCGCAAACCATACCATGTGACCTCTCTAAAAAAAAAACCTTGTAGCGACTAATGGCGGACTTTTTGTAGCCCTTTTTCTGACGCATCTTGGATGCCAGTTTTGTTCAATAAGAGATTACCAAAACGTTCTAAAGTACAAAGTTACTAAGTGTTCTTCGAAACAACAGGTACACTGCTGGAGACGGCAACGTCATGAAAGATTGTAAATTACGTCATAAGTGTATTATGTATAAATGTATATATACCTTTGACGTCAGTCATGTCTGGCGTGATCCAGGGCGGAAGATTTCTTCTTGATTTCTGTTACGAAAATAGTGGAGGAATAAAAACAAATACGTTATTGGTAGCAGGGGTTTGCAACACGGACCCTTGCTACCAATAACTTATATTGTTCATTGTTCATTGCAGGACTGATGGTGCCGGGTAGCTTGCTTTTGGCTGAGGCCTACTTACCAGGGTGTGGTCGTGCGCCGGTGGTGGTGGTGTTGACAGCAGCCATGGGTTTCTCTGGCTTCACCATGGCGGGGCACAGCGTCAACCATCTGGACATCGCCCCTGCTTTTGCTGGTTAGTTTATGTTAAACAGGATTAAAAAAATTAAAATATACAATAAATCCCCCAAATCACTTCTAAAAACTCACCTCTTCAGCACTGCCTTTGACTAGTCCATATCCGCAGCCATAACCATCACCACTATCACGCGCGCGCGCGTGTGTGTGTGTATGTGTGTGTGTGTACGTGCGTGTGTGCGTGCGTGCGTGCGTGCGTGTGTGCGTGCGTGCGTGCGTGCGTGTGTGTGTGTGTGTGTGTGTGTGTGTGTGTGTGTGTGTGTGTGTGTGTGTGTGTGTGTGTGTGTGTGTGTGTGTGTTCGCTTTTATTTTATTTTATTTTTGTATCAGCGCTTAGAGCTATTTTTAGAATGATCGCTTAACAAGTCTTCATTATTATTATTATTATTATTATTTACTACTATTATTATTATTGTCATTATTATTATTATTATCATTATATTATTATTATTATTATTATTATTATTATTATTATTATTATTATTATTATTATCATCATCATTGTCATTATTATTATTATTATTATTATTATTATTATTATTATTATGTTGATGATGATTGTCATTATTATTAATATTATTATTGTCATTATTACTATTATTATTACTATTATTATTAACGCAACATTAATTTATGGGTATATAATAATTCATTAAGATTGTTCTGTTGATAGCAAGAGGAAACGGTTAACCCTTAAATCGATCCATTCCACGGCGTGTTTTAACCCATTTAACCTCAATGCCAAATTTCTCAAATGTATTGAGATGTCACCTATCGACTATGTACCAGTTGCAGGAGATGGATCGACCATGATCATTCAAGGGTAGTGCCAGATTAGCTTGGCGCCATCTCCTCCTGTAGTGCGTCGAGGCTAAATGTGTTAATTTTTCTTCTCTTCTATTCTGACACCAAATTCGCGAATACAAGAGGTTCATCCTAAACGCCAAGCTAGATGGCACCACTCGTGTATCTTTTTATTTTTATTTTTTTTAACACTATTATCGGCGATACATCCTTGTGGTGTTGTCTTAATGGTGAATGCACGTTCACTGATGTTACCTTACCTCACTGAATTACCTTTGCGTGCAGAGTCCTCTCTGCTAAGTTTATATGCAAAAAAAAAAAAAAATAGCATGTGAACCTTTTCTGAAACACTGACTGGCATTACCACATATCTTGTCCACAGGTATCCTGTTCGCCCTGACCAATTCTTTTGGTACCACGTCCGGTTTTATCGGACCCGCCCTGGCAGGAGCACTTACAGAAGGACACGTGAGTAGGACAATGCACAGCTCAGTACAGCGGCTGGTTTGCCAGTTGGCTGGTTAACCCCTTCACTGCCGAGAAAAGGTGAACACGACCCAGCTGCAAGAGGCATAGATCCTCGTGAGCCCCCGCGACTGCGGGGGCTCACGAGGATCTATGCCTCTTGCTGAGACCAATTTGTACCCATGTTTCTTGGACGGTGTTGGCCGTTTTGGTCGTTGAATGAACAAACATTTCAGAAATAAAAATGTTCGTACAGGGGCGGGGAAGGGGTTAGATGGTTTGTTAAACACCTAGTACATGCAGTCACCTGCACTGTTTACTGGCATGTGGCTGCACGCACTAGAGGGTTAACAGGCTATTGCTTCATAATGTTACGTGGATTACATAGGTAGTTGATTTTACCGGACGCTTAGCTGATTGACAGAAAGACAAGCGCAATTACTGACCGATTACTGAAAGGAGGATGGATGGATGGATGGATGGATGGATGGATGGATGGATGGGTTGGTGGGTGAGTGGATGGATGGATGGATGGATGGGTAGGATGGATGGATGGGTTGGTGGATGGATGGATGGATGGATGGGTGGATGGATGGATTGGCGGATGCTAAGTCTGCCGATGGATGGAGCGGAGCGCGCTTGGGCCTTTCCGACCGCAAAGATTCTGTCTTAACCGAACTACCCTAATCTGAACCGAACTGAACTGAACAGCGGGACTGGCTGAGTGGTCTGAAGATCACTGATTAACCCCCTTGATTTGCCGAGAAAATAGTGAACACCCAATCCAACTTCAAGAGACATAGATCTTCATGACCCCCCGCGACTGCGGGGGCTCATGAAGATCTATGCCTCTTGCTCAGACCAGTTTTGTATTTATGTTTCTTGGACGGTGTTGGCTATTGGTAGTTCAGTGAACCAAGATTTTAGAAACAAAAATGTAGGCTACGTACAGTAGCTGGGAAGCGGTTACCCAGTGCGCAAAGGTCATCGGGCCGACGTCGGCCTGATGACCTTTTGCGCATTGGGTATACTGGATCCAATGAACGTACGAACGGGAAAGAAACTAAAAAAACAAATGGATGATTATTTAATTAACTCTTGTTTATTATATTAATGTTCTTCTCCCCAGGACACAAGAGAACGATGGCAACTGTTCTTCCTCATATCGGGAGCCATATACGCCGCTGGCGGCTTCATTTTCGTCTTCCTGGCACGTGGTGACATTCAACCTTGGGCCAGGGTCATGGTTATGGACTCAGAGGTAATCGTGCCCCCGCCACCCAAATTCTACGGAAGCATCCAGAACGGCCAGTCTGATACATCGACTGACGAAAACGGTCATTATATTGTCAATGAAGAACGATGATCGTGGTGATTAATTTAGTTGGAACTATTAAGATTGTGCTGTTGAAATGATGTTCTGTTTACAGTTGAGTATTAAACGTAGTTGAAAACGCACACTTTACTTTATATACAGTATATATGTAAATATTTTGAAACGTATGCAAATTATGTACTTTGACTATATTTTAAAATATTTGAAAGCATACACACTTTACCCTGATGTTTTAAGGGTTTACATTGGACAATATATGTATGTTAACAAATCGTGATACATCAATATTTGTGACCTGGTCTGCCATATTGGCCCTTGCGGCTTCAGGCTGTAAGGTGCAAACTCACAAAACAGCGTACATTCTATAGCTTAATGGGGTAGATATACATGGGTGTAAAACACTGTTTAACAATTCAAGTCGTGAGGAGTTACTTTCACACGTGCACATAAGTACTGTCTAGCACATCTCCCACCGCAGAAAAGCGCCAACTCACTCAAGACACGTTATTTCCAATTTCCGGTCTGCAATCTCCTGTCAGAAGATAATACACATTACTCATACTTTAGGAGTAGTTTGTATTATCTTCAACACAGGAGGTTACCGACCGGAAGTGGGAAATAACATGTCTTGAGTGAGTTGGCGCTTTTCTGCGGCGGGAGATGTGCTAGACAGTACTTATGTGCACATGTGAAAGTAACTCCTCACGCAGCCTGAAGCCGCATGGGCCAATATGACAGACCAGGTCACAAATACATAATTGATGTATCACGATTTGTGAACATACATATATTGTCCAAAATGGCGGGCCCATACGCATGTTTATGAATGCGCTTATCAAGGTTTATTTAGACTGCGTGCAGTTATAAAGACATAAAGTCAATGTGTGCTGATCTGTGAATTTGGATCTTACGGCCGCAGCCGTAAGGTCCAAAATAGCAGACCAGCACACACGCACATGTACACGATCATTTAACTTTTATTCAGGCTGCAGGTCGAACGGAACACACTGAATAAAATGATCTGATAAGAAATTGCAAGTATAATAATGTCACGAAATGCGAATACATTAACTGATGGGAAGTCATGTGAGAATGTCTTTTTATAGCTTTTTATATGTACGGGTATGCGTGCGCAGACTTAATGAAGGTCAGTTAAGATGAGGTCCTTTATACACGGCGGTTTGGCGTGAGAAGACTTTCACACTAAAAATGACTCGAGATCACGCCAGATTGGTCTGATAATCACTTTGGCATTTGCCAGAGTGACTTTGGGTCAGTTTTGCGTACGCCGGATTTGAACAAGGATCATTTTGGCGCTGAAGTTTGCGTGATTCAAGTTACATGTCAAAAATGACTTCATATCACGCCAGATCGATCCGATGATCACGCCAGAGTGACCTGGGTCAGATTTGCGAGCGCCGGATTGACCCAGGATCAGTTTGGCGCTGACGTTTGCGTGAGGCGAGAAACAGGCTTAAATGACTCCGGATCACGCCAGATCGGTCAGATGATCACGATCCGAGAATCACTTTGACGCTAGCGCCGATCTTCACCACAGCTGATTACTCACCGGAAGTGGAAATACTATGTTTTGAGTGAGTTGGCGCTGCGGCGGGAGATCGACACTGGATCAGTTTAGCTTAATATATCTATCGGTAGCGGTTTTTGTCGAGATGATTCCTGCAGGAGTCAGATCGACCGGCGATTAGATATACAGTCGAATTCGTTTATGACACAAGTGGGTTATAACAAACAACACTTTTTCAGAAGATTTTATATATAAATTACTTCGCTTATTGCAAACTTGTACAACCAGAAAAATCCCCCTCCTCCTCCTGGCAATTTATTAGATCCGAAGTTTACTGGATCTTGACCGTCCCTACAATTTAAGGGTGGTGCCAAAATAGCGTGGCGCCCATAGGCGCCAAGCTATTCTGGCACCACCCTTACACTTTTCATGGTCGACCTGTCTCCTGAACTGCGACTTAGTCTTCAGATCTGGGAATTTCAACCTCAGGGTTCATCGTGTGCCGGTCCGTGATACTGGACCTTACAGCCTTGAGCCGTAAGGTCCAAAATCACAGACCAACAACAGGATATTGACATCGCTATTTGCAAATGTATAATAAATATCCGTGATGTGACTGAGTAGTGAAGTATGATTAGCTGAACTGAAATGACGTAAATTTAACTCTCGAGTCGCGCCGCAACCGGATTCGCGGCATGAAGCCGCGAATCCGGACGCGACACGTCTCGAATATGATAATTGATTTTTTTTTTAAAAATCCTTTCAACAATTAAACGCAGCATGTCTCATGCATTTTGTTCTGACTCTTACGGGTCGCATCTCATTGTGTGTTCAGTTGAGACAACACGATATATATTAATGTATAAATACAATGCGTAAATATAAATAATATATATACGCGTATGATATATAATACAATGTGACTGTGCAATGGTAGAACCAGTGTGATATAATACAGCTGTGAAGTTGTACATTAGTGTAATATACTTTATTATATTAATAGTGTAAAATAAAATATTTGGTCTTTCATACATGCGGGATGTTCTTCTTTTTTTAAAAAATGTATGTGCTGGCATTAACCGATGGACTTTACTTGGTGAATTAGTTTGTTTACTTTGTGAATTACCTTTTCTTAGTGAATTCTTATTTTTTTTTTTTTTTTTGGGGGGGGGGGGGGGGGTTTGTATTGCGAATTTACTTTTCTTTACTTTTGTATGTATATGTCTGTTTGTACCACGAGTTGAATGTATTGAAATAAACATGGAATAAAGCATCTTTTGGGCGAGATCACCTCTTTGCTCATTATATGTGCTGCCCTTTGATTATGGGTATTGCGACTCGGCTCCAAGCCGTACAAATATGGAGAGAGAGAAATAATGTATGTACAAACTTTCGCTGACCAATCTAGCATATGAAAAGGGTCAGCTTTGCCTAAGGGGCAGGAGTACAATAATAGCCCTATCAATCCTTAAAACAACAACAGAAGTCGAATCTATCTAGATAGTCCAAGGGTGGTGCCAGAACAGCTTGGCGCCTTAAGGCGCCAAGCCGTTCTGGCACCACCCTTGAACTATCGTGTTCGACCTGTCTCCTGAAGTGTAGTCCTCAAACGACAACTCCCGACGTTAGGAATTTTATCCATTAACTGAGAAGGTTACCTATCGCATATGATATATGAAATATTGTCACCTGCCAAGCCAACCAACCAGAAGTAGGCAACCAAATAAACAACCAATCAATCGACGAAAGAAAAAACAAACATTACGCCACTAGAAGACGTTTGATGCACTCTAATTTTGAACCTTGCGGCTCCAGGCGTAATCGTTAACGCTGAGTTAACGCTGCCAGGAAAAAAATTCACATCGGGTGTGCTGTTCTGTAAGGTCCAAAATTACGGGCCAGCACACACACAGAGTCGTTATCTTGACACAGTGAAATAAAAACAAACTTTCCAATGCTATAATCATAAATCTGAATCACACAATCCTTCACATCAGCGCCCAAAAGTCGTGTGTATGTGTGTCATTATACACTTTATTAGCAGTCCCAGCCTTAATCCTTTCGCTGCAAGCAGTCACAGGTTCTGTTTTTGAAACCATGGCAAATTCAAGGCCAATATTCCCGCTCATCCAAGGAACACGGACATAAATGGGGCCAGCAAAAGGCGAAGAACCTCACGGGCACTCGTACTGCGGGGACTTGGGGCATTCTTTGCCTTTTGCAGTTGGATGGTGTTCACATTTTCGCAGTCCGTGTTACATAGACGATGACATTTTACCGGCAGTTATTTTGAAATATGACTGAAACGCCCGGAGTTCTCACATTCAGTTAGTTAGGCCATGTCGCTCCATTTGCACGTATCACATAGGACATCTCAAAGACCCTGCACCCTCCTTAAAAAAATAAATATCTTAACATTTCCACTGCCGAGAAAAAGTGAACACGATCCGACTGCAAGAGACATAGATCCTCATGAGCCCCCGCGACTGCGGGGGCTCATGAGGATCTATGCCTCTTGCTGAGACCAATTTGTATTCATGTTTCTTGGACGATTGTGGCTTTCGGTCGTTGAATGAAGAAAGATTTCAGAAACAAAAAAAGTACGTACAAAGGCACGAAATGGGTTAAAGATACGTACAACAAACCAAGGGGAATTACTCAGTGCTGGACAACAGTTAGATCCCCTGCTAACTGTTGTCCAGCGCTGAGTAATTCCCCTTGGTTTGTTGTACAATTCTGCCAGCGCTAGCCTCACCTATCTGGTTTGTGAGTAGGGTTAAAGATAGCATACAGAGGATTTTTAAGTATATGTATCATACTGTGACAGATGGCACGCGTTATCCTTGCACTGATCGCAGCTCTGAACGGCATTGCACGCGGCATCCTTTTGTCTTCCAATGTCAGACCTAATTCTGATCTAGGTTAGTTAGTTAGTTAGTTCGGGTTTAACGTCCACAGCACCGAGGTGATCATGGACGGCCCTGACCGGCGCACGTTATGGGGGACAGGGAAATCTATTGCCTATGGAGTACAACCTGAACACTGATCAACTCAGGCGCACTCCAACTGTGCCACTTTGATTTACCAGGACATGCTATTGAACAAATCCGTTTTTCCCCCTGGATTGCGAGTCCAGCTACCTGGGCCGGGACGGGATTCGAACCCACGACCCGGCGATTCCCTTCGCTCTCCTGCTCCGACGTTTACACAGCCTGAGCTATTTGGGACTCTCTGATTTAGGGATAACCTCTCTAGTTAAACGAGGGTACCTTACGCCCCTTGTACATGCAGCGACCGGTATGCGCAAGGGGGGGTTGGGTGGGGTTAATATAAACATTATACCGGCCATATGAGCGTCAATGTGCTTCAGCTTGAAGACACTCCCTTTGTACATCCTAGTTCAACTGAAAGCCTCAAAACCTATGGGCGGATCAGTTACCTGTTCATGGGAGGGGTTTTCAAACATTTTAAAATTTTGTTTGCGAATTTTACCCGAAGATGTGGATCACGTTCAATTTCAAGTTTATGTCTTTCTTCATCTAATGCTGGCCCGAGAATGAATAATAAAAATGAAAAATATCAACTATGCAGTTACATGTATTAACTCATTCACACCGACGGCCGTATTTCCCAAATTTTGAAGGCGTCATCTAATGACTATGGACCAGTTGCAGTAGGTGGATCGACCATGATAATTCAAGGGCAGTGCCAGATTAGCTTAGCGCCGACAGGCGCCAAGCTAATCTGCACTACCCTTGAATTATCATGGTCGACCCATCTCCTGCTGTAGTGTGTCAGGGTTGAATGGGTTAAAAAAATTCACAAAAAAAAGAAGAAAAAAATGGGGGAAAGAATTGCAGGACTTTGGACAGAACAAAAAGGAAAAGAAACAAAAAGTACAAACTTGAATATCTACAGAAGTAAGCGTGCTTTCCAGACTCTCAAAAACTTATATGTCAAACGAAATGAAGGGGAGATTTTTTCGGAACCTGTGCCTCCCTCCTCCTCCTCCCCCTTGTCCAGATCCGCCCCTGGAAAACTGAATAAGATTCCCACGGGATGGGGTCGTGGTACAGTAAACTGCGCCTGTAAAAAGTAACAGTAAACTTCGGCCATAACAGTAACAGTAACCTTCGGCTATAAGTATAACAAAACGACAGCCGACGCAGACTTGTCCGTTGTTATATAGCCAAAATGTTGCATGGGCAAAGTAATTTACATACACAAATTTGCGATCGGGACATATGGAAAACCGTTGTTGTATTCGACTTTCGTTTAACTCTTTGGAGATGTGCCGCCTCCGATACTCGGTATCCGGAGGCGGCATGTCCCGACTCAATTACGGCAATGCACTCCTGTGTGGATGTCCTCTGTACCTTCTGGATCGGCTGCAGAGGGTGCAGAACTCAGCAGCACGGCTTCAGTTGTCAAGGCAAATAAGTCAGACCACATCACACCCATCCTGTGTTCACTCCATTGGTTGCCTATCACATCTAGAGTACAATATAAAGTTCTGTCCATCTGTCATACCTGTCTGTCTCCTTCTAATGGCCCTGTTTATCTTTCTGGGCTTCTTCATTTGTACACACCTTCAAGACAGCTCCGTTCATCAGCAGACATTCAACTATTACGCGTTCCGATCGTGAGAACTAAGTCTTTTGGTGAGAGGTTTTTCTCATACCAAGGACCATTTCTTTGGAATACACTCCCACAGTCCCTCAGATATGTTGAATCGACCAATAGTTTCCGGCAGTCTTTAATGACGCATTTATTCCTTTAAACGTGCATTTACCGTTACTAATTTTTCGTTGTCAGTGACAGCTGCCTACTGTATCCGTTATTAGTTTTATGGTACACGTATATATCTTTAGTGTGTGTGACCATTTCTTGTTGGTGTGTTCACTCTGCTAAGCTTATTTTCCTTGTATATCTTGTTGCGTGAGTGTGTATTTTAGGGAGTATATAATGTGTGTGTGTGTGTGTGTGTGTGTGTGTGTGTGTGTGTGTGTGTGTGTGTGTGTGTGTGTGTGTGTATGTTAGTATGTCATTTGTACGGCGCCTAGAGCGTTTCTATCGAAAGTATAAGCGTCTTCAAAGTATACATTATTATTATTATTATTATTATTATTATTATTATTATTATTATTATTATTATTATTATTATTATTATTATTATTATTATTATTATTATTATTATTATGTCTCGAATGAGTTTACATGACCATGATATAAGCGAAGTCTACTATATAATAGTGCCGTTATATGGCCAAAGCATTCCTTTTTTTTTTAATAGAAAAGTGAGATTTTCATTGTGTAACAAAGAAATCTCACTTTTCTCCAAAATGGACAAGCTGGCTTTTGAGTAAATCGATATTTTCATTGACTAACAATGAAAATCTCGCTTTTTTCTAAATAACAGACGCACTAGACTTGTGTCATATAAAGGCAGACCTTTCGTAGTATTTACTTATAGTGGTGTCCAGTCAAAGTGTTTGCGCGCTAATTTAGACACATGGATGTCACTGCCCGAGGCCTATCCTACATCTCTTTTGAGTTGCTGTTGTAGCCGGCTAGTACCTTTCACGCCGGAATCAAATGCTTCAAATGGTAGAATTAACCCGTTTGAACACAACCCAGCTGCAAGAGGCATAGATCCTCATGAGCCCCCGCAGTTGCGGGGGCTCATGAGGATCTATGCCTCTTGCTGAAACAACTTCGTGTCTACGTTACTGTGACGGCTAGGAGCCTGGATGTTGAGTTTACAAATCACTTCGAAAATACGGTCTGCGTCAGCCGGCGATAAAGGAGATAAGCAGTACTTTTAACTCATTCAGCCCAATGCACGTATTTCCCAAATTTTGGAGGCGTCATCTAATGACTATGCACCTGTTGCAGGAGATGGATCGTCCATGATAATTCAAGGGTAGTGCCAGATTAGCTTGGCGCCGACAGGCACCAAGCTAATCTGGCACTACCCTTCAAGTATCATGGGTGACCCATCTCCTGCTGTAAATCGTCAGGGCTGAATGGGTTAAATCACAAGGGAAGGATGGACAGCAGAGACTATCTCTGGTAGTGTCTGCTGATATCTGTATGTTTAATTAATTAATTAATTCTTCGTTCATTCGTGAAATCTTGGTGAAAGTATTTATGAAGTTATTTGTTTGTTTGTTCTTTGGTTGGTTGTTAGGTTCATTCATTCATTCATTCATTCATTTACCCATGTTTACTTACTTACTTATCTACTTTCCTACCTACCTTAATACTTGCTTTCTTACTTACTTACTTACTTTACTTGACATTATACGTTTCTCTTGACAAGTCTCTTGGAGATGACTTCAGCATGATGGCTCATCGACAGCGCTTGCATGATCAGCCGGCTTGTCGCCTTTGACAGCTCAAATGTAGTGTCTGATTTGCCTCTCCGGGCTCCTGGTCAGTTAGGCGCTGCCCTTACGTTATTCTGATAGCTGCATATTCTTCAAAATTGTATCTGTAAGGGTGTGAAAGGTGATCAGGCACTACTTGATTAATTAATTGAGTCGCAACGATTGGTGTATTTCTCGCCAATGCTGCAGCACCTGATTCTTCATTAACCCTTATCATTCGGAATACAGCAGTGTGTGAAATAAGTTTGACTAAAATAGTTCAAGGGTAGTGCCAGAATAGCTTGGCGCCTCTAGGCGCCAAGCTATTCTGGCACTACCCTTGAACTAAAGCCATTGGTCTATATCCTTATCTGTAAGTACTATAATGTAGCTTGCGTATGGCATTGTACAACTTTGAAGCTTTTAGCCTCAGTATGATATGGGTTAACACGCTTGTGGGTGCAGCCACCTCTAATGTTAACTCCTCTTCTGACTAGAGAATAAGAAATTGTTTGTTTTGTTTTTTTAATTCATATCTTGTCTGTTTCCTTTCTCGTGTTGTCATTGTTTTTTCCAGTTATGTAATCTCACCCCAATTCGAATGGGTCGTTGACCTACCGAATAAAGTGTTCTGAGTGTTCTGAGTGTACTGACTAGAGAATGTGAAGACGACCAAACTGCAAGAGGTATAGATCCTCATGAGCCCCCGCTTTGCGGGGGCTCATGAGGATCTATGCCTCTTGCTGACACCACTTTGCATCTATATTCCATGGGCGGCGAGGGCCTTTTTTTGTACGGCGTTTAAGCGCTGGGGTTACACCAAGCCTAAACATTGACCCTGGACGTGAAGGGGTTAAAATCTCCCTCAATAGAATGCGTACTACCACTAGGCGTGCTCTGTTGTTTCAGGCTCACAGAGGTTAATCCCAGCAAACACAAAGGGTCAGGGCAGAGCGTTGCAGCGGACGCGCAGGTATTTTAGTGTCGCCAAGTTTTTGTGTGCCTGTTTTTTTTGCATAGGCAAATAGCGCCCGGGATATTTCTGCTTGACGCTTTCACGCCTGTTCTGTAAAGCTTGTAAAACTTGACTAAACGAAAATACCGCAGATTAAAAAAAAAAGTAACCTTAAAGTAATCACCTTGCAACCTGTATTATATGGCCTTCAAAAGGAGGTTTGCGGAAAGCATTGTCCAACCCAGACATTTCAATAACAGCCCAGATAAATTTACAATTATGAAACAAAATAATGCACGAACACACAGTAGATTGGAACGTGGTATGATGCAATCACAAACATTTTGCAAGAAAGAAATCTTAAAAGACATGTGCTTGAAAGTCAAGTCTTGGAAGGCAACAGGTGTCATGCACCTGTCTTTAAAGACCACCATTTAGGTGGCTACAACCACAGTCACAGCTACAGCCACGTAAATGATGGTCTTTAGTGACAGGTGATCTCATATTAGAGTGGTCGCTGAGAAAGGTTGTGCTGTAGTCTTAATCACACGACAGCTCTCGACCTGAGGGTTCGATTGATGCAAAAGGAATGCATCTATTTTTTGTTCGTAATACAATACAGTGCAAAACTGCCTGTGAAGGCTAATAATCTTTTGAGAAAAGCGAGATTTTTAGTATATACCAATGAAAATCTGGCTTTTCACAATAATAGACTTGCTGTCTTTTGCCCTCGCAAAGCAGAATACTGATATGATTGGACAAAATCCAGCGTGTGCACTTTTGAGAAAAGCTGGATTTACAATGTATTGCAAAGAAAATATTGCTTTTTACCCAAAAATTATTTACGATCTTTTGCCTTCACAATTTACACTGCACAATACTTTAACTCATTCGCGACAAGCCTCGATGAGTTAACAATTAACCAACACAAAAAGAAAGATGACCACTTTATGAACAGGTTACACTTTTAAGGAGGCAGTCATCGGGAAATGTTTGACTGTACTGTGAGTAACCGCCCCTTCCATTGTAACATATTCCTCCCACTACTGCCCCCCCCCCCCCCCCCCTTGATTCCCCTGCCCTCCCCTCCCCTCGCCCTTCCCCACCCATCCCAAAAAGTGTGGCTATTGTTTTACGCATTGCCCATTGTGTCGTCTGTAAGTCAATGTGGAAAGAGGGAAAACACAGTGTTGTAAATGTGCTGCGTACTTTGTGACTGTCAACTATGATGTAGGAACATTTCTCTAGACCGGTTAGTGGACCATTGTGCACATACAGTATTCTAAGGCTTTGAGTATCGTAGATTTATATAATTTATTCGCGTACCCTGCGGAACAAAACTTCTACGCACACGATTTTCAGGTAAGTACATTTTATGGTATGTTAATTAATTGTATCGACTCATTCACACATCTATAATGACGTTAGGAGGCGTCTATAAAGAATGCAACAGTGTACCAGGTGTGGGAGATGGATCAGCCATGATAGTTCAAGGGTAGTGTCAGGTAAGCTTTGGCTTTTTGGGGAAAAAATTGTCACTGGACATTTGTCAAGTATCAAGTCACTCACAATTCAGTGATTTCGTGGCTTTAGACGTGTCTCAACCACGGCGGCTGTACCAGCTGTGAGAGATGTAGAACGGCCATGACAGTTCAAGGGTAGTGACAGATTAACTTGGCGCTTTTCCGAGCGCCAGCTAATCTAGCACTACTCTTGAACTATGATGGCCGAGCAATATCCCAAGGTGATACATGACTTAAGGGAGTATGCATTAAGGTTGGTAAGCCCCTTAAGCTTCTATTATGAGTATCTTATAATTTTTGTGACATATAATTTATGCGAGAGATAAACAGTGGTATATCCCATGCCCAGTGATATCTCCCTTCATAAAAAAAAAAATTGATTTTAAGCTTAAACTGGATTAAGGTTCACTCCCAAAAACTATGGACTGCTTTTTCAATGACACCGGGAACATAGAAAGTGCTTCTTGTTGCATCTACCCGATAAAAGCTTAAATTGGGTTAGTGTTTACTTACTGTGGTACCCGGAAATCAGTTTCCATTTATTCAATGACATCATGACATGGTTGTTTTTTTTTCGTGTTTCTTTTCTTTTTCTTTTTTTTGCAGGGGGGAGGGGGGCGGTGGGGGGGGGGGAGGGGGGAGAGAGGGAGGGGGGGGGGGAGGAGGGTCCCTTTGAACCACTGACTACAACTGTCGAAAATTCTTTCACGGCGCACCCAATATCCTCGGCATAATATCTGTAAAATACTATGTGTTTTACCCTCCTGTGCATGCAGCCACCAGTACTATGAACAGTACCGGCGACTGCTTATAGCAAGAGACAAACGTCTTTACCTGAGTAGATCTGTCAATTTTCGCATCCGCACGATAAAATGCCCCATCTGGAGGACTTAGATGGGGTTAAATACTTTTTAGTTCCTCGGGTCACCCTGGTCAACCCCACAGGGAGGGTTTTGCTATTTGTTTTCGGAACTTCTCTTGGTCCATTCACATCTATTTTCATTGCAAATCTCCCTATTGGCAGCGCCGCTTGTAGTCACTCTGCCCGCGACGCACCACAGCAAGATATGGCTCGACCATGATAGCTTGTCGCCAACAGCCTCATCTACCTGTTTAATGTCTGGTTAAACTGTACATCCCTGTTAACCAATTCAGCCCTGACGCACTACAGCAGGAGATGGATCGACCGTGATAATTCAAGGGTAGTGCCAGATTAGCTTGGCGCCCACCGCCGCCAAGCTAATCTGTCATTGCCCTTGAATTATCATGGTCGATCCACCTCCTGCAACAGGTGCATAGTCGTTAGATGACGCCTTCCAAAATTTGGGAAATACGTGCGCCTGGCCGAGAAGTGCTGCATTGGGATGCGCGGGTTTAAGCTAACCCTAAATATAAGCGCGGGTTTAAGCTAACCCTCGAATGAGCTAACCCTAAACGTACTTTATTGACATAAATTTGTTCCAGGCTTATTCATTCGTGACAGATGAAGATGTTATCAATTTAATGTTGCTAAAATTACGTACGCGCCTCCGGTTATTAGGTTGAATTCTCATTTGTAGGCATATTCTGGGCATTCAAATTTGCAAGAAAGGAAGGGGGTGCATGACAACACAGAGATTGGAAATTGAGTTTACCTTAGGTTTCGTCTAACTCCCATGAATGTTTACCGTATGTTTCTTCTGATTACTTGTTTGAAATTGCGTTTTCCTTAGGTTTTGATTGAATTACATGTAACAGTGATTTGAAACTGAAATCACATTAGGTTTCGACTCAATTCCATGTAACAGTGATTTGAAATTGAGTGTATATTATTTTTCGTATGAATTCCATATAAACAGTGGTCTGAAATTGAGTTCACCTTAGGTTTCGACTGACTTTTAAATGTAATCCTTCACTCGGTATGTGATGAAAATTATTTTAACCCATTCAGGCCTGACGCACTGCAGCAGGAGATGGATCGACCATGATAATTCAAAGCGTAGTGCCAGATTAGCTTGGCGCCGACAGGCGCCAAGCTAATCTGGCACTACCCTTGAATTATCATGGTCGATCCATCTCCTGCAACAGGTGATTAGTCGTTAGATGACGCCTCCAAAATTTGGGAAATACGTGCGTCGGGATGAATGAGTTAATAGTTAATTTTGTTGTAGTTTAAAAACCTGTTTCAGTATGGCCTGTGTGGCATGATAGTTACCGACTATTCTGTGTGGTACTGAAAGAAAAAAAGATCAATTTGGGTATGAGTCGAGTTTTCTGGGCATTGCCTCCTTTTGAGGTCATTGGTTGTCTCCCTCGATTCGCTACCGCTTTTTGAGGAGATGATCATAGGAAAATTGTTCGTAAGGTTTAAAATGCACTGACAGTAGCGCACGCTATAGTTTCGGCTTCGTTAGGGCATCTACAATAAACCAATAGAAAAACATCAGTAGACATTAACTTTGATGTGGCATGGCTGAACGAAAGATATCGCTGTAATATGCACCGCTCGCACCCCCAATCTCCACATCGCTTGAATTTTTAGGCGCAGGATCAAGTGACAATATTCCCACGCCACAGTTTCGGTGAAAGCTCAATAAACATGCCATCTCCTCCCCCTCCCCACTCTCCCCCCCCCCACACCCCCTCAACCGCCCCACACACGTACGCACTAACTCTCGACAAAACACCATTACTAACAAGATTAAAAGAGATACACGCACAGGTTAATGTTCAATTAGTATTATTACATCGTATGAGACTTTTAGTATGTACACTAAATTCGGATAATTATAACAAATCGCAAAACGTCACAAAACCGACATTTTGTGTCGTTATAACCAAAGTTTGTTAAAAGCGAAGTAATTGACGTATAACATGTGTTTGGGATCTCTGAAAAAGTGTTGTTATATCCGACTTTTGGTATATCCGACCTTGCAATCAAGCTAAGACGACTGCTATATATTGGTTGTCTTTATCCCAGACAACAATGGAACATTTGTCCTTGCAGGACACAATAAAGTGTTGTTATATCCGACCTTGTAATCAAGCTAAGCCGACTGCTATATATTGGTTGTCTTTATCCCAGACAACAATGGAACATTTGTCCTTGCAGGACACAATAAAGTGTTGTTATATCCGACCTTGTAATCAAGCTAAGCCGACTGCTATATATTGGTTGTCTTTATCCCAGACAACAATGGAACATTTGTCCTTGCAGGAAACAATAAAGTGTTGTTTCAGTTTGGAACTTGCTGCCTGTCAGTCTTCGAAATCTCTCTACTCTCCCTCAGTTTAAGGCTCAGTTGAAAACTCACTTCTTCCAGCATGCTTTTCCTCTGTCGTAGATCCGTGGTCCTGTTGTATTTATTTGTAATGTTATTGTATTCGTCTATGTCATGTTTGACTGCGTGTGTTAGCGCAATGAGTTTTTGCCACAAAAAGATTTTGCGCTATACAAGAACCATTCATTATTATTGTTATATCCGACCTTGCAATCAAGCTAAGTCGACTGCTATATATTGGTTGTCTTTATCCCAGACAACAATGGAACATTTGTCCTTGCAGGACACAATAAAGTGTTGTTATATCCGACCTTGTAATCAAGCTAAGTCGACTGTTATATATTGGTTGTCTTTATCCCAGACAACAATGGAACATTTGCTCTTGCAAGACACAATAATGTTTCTTGAATCTTGGAGTTTAGCCGACATTAATAGACGATCTCCGACAATCAGAATTAGGTCAAAATTGCACGTGTTTCGACGAAATAAAAGTGGATTAAAAGCCCGCTATATTTGATTAAAAGCCCGCGATATTTTTTGACAAAACAAATTTGATTAAAAGCCCGAACAAACATGCGATATCGCATGTTTGTACGGGCTTTTAATCCACTTTGTTTCTTCGAAACGCGTGCAGTTTTGGCTGACCTAACTCTGATTACAGGAAAACATCTATTCTATGATTTGGGCTCACACTTGCAAATATTGACAACGTAACATTATCTTTGACAGCATAATATCAATATCATTGCTGCAGTGGCTATGTGGCCATCATTATAAAGCTACACTAAACAGTTAAATTGTTAATTAATACCTTAAGTTTTAATAAGTCATCGGTAGAAAATTCCTATGAAGCAATGGATGAACATTCTTAACCCTTTGACTCCCAGAACCAAATGACATCCATTCTGATTGCTTCGAAGTCATTTAATACTGGGAGTCACATGGTTAACGTGAGCTAGTCTGTGACATAGAACCTCTAGCTTGACTGTATGCCGCGAGTTTCAAAATCATAGACCAGAACACAAATGAATAATTGTAATACAATTTTAAACCTCTCTGTCCTGTGAAGAGAAGAGACAGTTAAGGCAATTTTTTGATGTTGTGAAAAGCGATATTGTATTACATTGAAAATCTAAATATAGCTTTTCAAAAAAAATGGACTTACCTTCTTCTGCCTTTGCAGGTCAGAGGAAGTGTTGAAAGTCCATTCACTTTAACCCACACTTACAATCCCTTTCACTGTCAGTTGGTTAGTTCGGGGTTTAACGTCCACGGCACCGAAGTGATAATGGACGGCCCTGACGGGCGGGTTATGGGGGACAGGGAAATATATTGCCTATGGAGTACGACCTGAACACTGATCAATTCAGGCGCTCTGCAACTGTGCCACTTTTATTTACCAGGACCTTTCAACGGACATGCTATGGAACAAGCCCGACTTTTTTTCCCTGGATTGCGAGTCCAGCTACCGGGGCCGGAATGGGGACTCGAACCCACGACCCGGCGATTCCCTTAGCTCTCTTGCTCCGACGCTTAACCGCCTGAGCTATTTCGGACTCTATCACTGTCAGTGGACGCAGATATCGTGCATAGGGAATCATTGTCAATTCAGCTTTATAGACCACCAGCCGTCAAGGGAACCTGGATACAAAGCGGTTTCAGCAAGAGGCATAGATCCGCATGAGCCCCCGCAATTGCGGGGGCTCATGAGAATCTATACCTCTTGCAGCTGGGTGGTGGTCACTTCTTCTCGGCACTGAAGGGGTTTAAGTATAAATTCGGAGTGGCAGATTTCAAATGTCCCACTGAATTGCCACGGGTGAATATGTCAGCTCCAAGATCATTCATTATACATGTACAAATAAAGAGATTATTCGAGTTTCGCCAATACATGTATTTCAAATAGTTTGCCAAAGGCAAGTGATGAAAACCAAGAATATGTCATAATAACAACTGACAATACGCAAGATGGAGAGTTTTTTTTTAAAACTTCGTCATACAGTAGTCTTAGTGCAGAAATGTTTATTTTGTCTGGATATTTTTTCTCAAATTTCAACATGCCAAATATATCAACACCAATACAATTCAGTAATGACAAGGATCATTAAGCAAAGGGACTTCACAAATCGAAGCGATATCTTTCGACTTCTTCTAGAAAGAAACAGTGTTCTTAGTGTAGAACTGGTTATTCTGACTATGTTTTTCAAGAGCGTAATTGCACCGCCAAAGGAAATTTATGTTAACCCCAATAAATCCCATAATGACCCGGATTATTATATAAAAGAAAATTCACAAAGTGGATTTGAGATCTTTATACATCGTCTTTAAAGATACAGGTGTCTTAGTGTAGAAATAGTTATTATGTGTGCGTGTTCCAGCATATTTCAACATTCCTGTAAAGCCAGTGGGAAGCTGTCAATACCAGTTAACTCATTCTACCCCAGACACACCACAGCAAGATAAGGATCGACCATGATAGTTCAAGGGTGATGCCAGAATAGCTTGGCGCCCATAGGCGCCAAGCTATTCTGGCACCACCCTTGAACTATCATGGTCGATCCGTGTCCTGCACTGCAATGCAGTCTTCAAAGGACAACGGCAAAATTTGGGGATTTCGGTGTTGGGGTACAATGAGTTAAAGTCTATAAAGACAGGGATGGTTAAAGAAAGGACAATTCTTAAAAAACAAAGAGATCCTTCGACTTTGAAGATACCGTGATCTTAGCGTAGGTATAGTTATTCTGTTTGCGTATTCATCTTCAACATTCCAGCTTTATTGCCAGAGGGAGGTGGTCAACGCCAATAAATTTCCGCAGTGACAGGATCATTACAATATAATAATTCGTCCTACAGTTGGCTTAGTGCAGACATATTTATTCTGTTTGCGTTTACCAGCATATTTCAACTACACAGACCAGTTGCAATGCCAGAGCCAAGTTGTCAACACCAAAACAATTCCAATTTGAATCCACCAATAATGACACTAATTATTAAGCAAGGAAAAATTCACAAAACGAAGAGATTTTTCGACTTCGTCTTTAAAGATACAATAGTGTATATCATTCGAGATCTGCGGCATACGGATACGTGGCATTAAGCCGCGTATCCGAATGGTGCACGTCTCAAATCAGTTAAGGATTTTTTTAATACCCATTTACTTGTTAATTTTTTTCAAATCAAACATTCCGGCTCAGGGGGCGGATCAGTTACCTCGAGGGGGACGGGGTGGGGGGAGGGGGGGGGGGTCCAACTTTTTGTTTGGGACCTTCAACCTGACACAAAAGGCCTCCCCGACGCCAGAGACCTTCTTCCAGTTGAGTGGCCGAAGAATCGAAGAGTAGAGGAAAGGGGGGGGGGGGGGGCGGGTTAGAGGAAGAAGCCGTGTGTGTGTCAACTCTCTTGCCACTCGCCAAAATATTAAACAACGGGAGGGGGTAGCGTGTATGTGTCAAAGCTCGCCCGAAAAATCAAATAGGGAGGGGTGGGTGGGGTCCAAACACCCCCCAAAAGGGACTTTGTTATAGCAATTTAACCAATTCTGGGTGGGTGTTGGGTTGGGGGCGGAACCCCAAGGACCCCACCCCACCCAGATCCGCCCGTGCCCACTGCGTTGCTGAGGGTAGGTTGTCCACGCCAATAAAATCACATGACAGGTTTCATTATAAAAAAAAAGAACATACAAATACAATCCCAGCAAAGAAAAAAAAAGACAAAATACAACATAAGCTATTCACTAATTCAACTCCGACACACCACAGCAAGACATGGATCGAGCATGATAGTTCAAAGGTTGTGCCAGAATAGCTTGGCGCCCATAGGCGCCAAGCTATTCTGGCACAACCCTTGAGCTATCACGCTCGATCTGTTTCCAGAAGTGTAATACTGTCTTCAGGGGGCAACTTCAAAATTTGCTAATTTTGATCCTTGAGCAGAATGTGTTAATATCTCAACCCAGTTCGCATCTCCATCAACAAAAGAAAAGATAACTTGTGTACATAACTGTATGTCTTTTTTTAAAAAAAACGGAATCTAATATAAATAATAAATAAAATAAAATAGATTGTGTCGTAATTGTCTGTTCTAAACGTGTTTCTTTCCGCGTTTTATTCATTCATTCATTCTTTCCATTTTAATGTCCAGAATGAATGAATGAATAAAACGAGGAAAGAAACACGTTTAGAACAGACAATTACGACACAATTTATTTTATTTTATTTATTATTTATGTTAGATTCCTCGTTTGGAATTGTCTTACATTTTACACTTTTTGCAGTTGCCGTTTTAGTCTGGTTTTTGGGTTTTTTTAAAAAGAAAATTCACAATCATGAAGGGATCTTTTGATTTTCTCTTAAAAGATGCGTAGAAATCATGACTTTGTTTATTCCTACGCAATGTTTGTTAACTCATTCCGTCCGACGGCCGAATTTCCCAAATTTTGGAGGCGTCATCTAATGACTATGCGCCATTTGCAGGAGATGGATTGACCGTGATAACGTAAGGGTAGTGCCAGATTAGCACACCGCCTGTCGACCAATCTCCTGCTGTAGTGCGTCAGGGCTGAATGGGTTAATATATAGTTTTCGGAAATTAAAAATACCTTTGCCGACCTGGGTATTTTCAACGCTTACAAAATCAATTAAAAATACCATTGCCGACCTGGGTATTTTCAACGCTTACAACATCCCTGTTATTTATAAAGAATAGAATCAAGAGATGAAGAGATATTTCAGCCTTGATTTCAAAGATACAGTGCTCAAAACGTTGAGATATTGACTGCGTTTGTGATTTTTGTAGATGCGAACTTCCTCAACACTCGCTCGCTATATGTGTATCCTTTATAAGAGTATATTTTTAAAAATGAGTTACTTATTAGCATTTAACGCCGAGCAGGCTACTGAGGCCATCTAACGGGTGGATTTTCAAAAGGAAATGATCCAATGTATGCAAATTTTAAAATAGTATCAGTACACGTGTACTCATCTTTTCGCACAACAGTACCGAATTGAAAACTGATGAACGGACTATCTGACATCGTTTTTTTTCGATACAACCATCTCTGTCCGAGGTCAATGTGCGCTGGTCTGTGAAAGCCGTAAGGTCCAAAATCACAGACCAGCGCACGTAACTTAAGCCTGTCGACAGTCCGCAGAAGCTACTTCTTAAAATCTCCCGTATTCAGCTGAGCGCCTTCATCGCAGTGATTAAGATCAAACTATCCCAGTTTGCACAGACAATCCCATGCCACACTGCCCGAGGATGGTTAGACTTCAGCCACTTCGCAGATTATGTTATTGAAGTCGTTGTTAATTCAAAGCCAAAGAGCCCCAGTCGTCCATGGGCAAGAGGCATAGATCCTCATAAGCCCCCGCAACTGCGGGGGCTTATGAGGATCTATGTCTCTTGCAGTTGAATTGTGTATAGTTTTCCTCGGCAGGAAAGCCCCTTATGCCTGCAATCACGACTACTGGTGGCTATAACACGAATGGGGTTGAATACATACTAAAAAGTTTCACGCAGACAAAAGTCACAGAGCTTTATCACTCAGTAACGCAGTGTCATGGTCCATTAAACATCATGCACGTCTGTGACCCGCAGCAGCGAACGCTCAGCAGGTGTTCCGTCACGATCGCATGACGGCTTTGGCGTGTCATCTCTCGAAATCAGCCGAGGGTGTCTGCATAATCTTTCCTTGTCGAGGCATCCAGCGAACGTCTTCCCTGCATGACCGAGCCGCCAACTGGTCGGATCCAGTGCCCTATCCTCGTGTTAGGATTAAGCCATCTATTTTTCTAGGCGGTGTGCAAGTACTGTAATTCTTTTAGGTTAGTAAATGGCGGCTGACTGTGACTCGGCACTGTGTACTTAACCCTCTTCGTGTCGGTAGCGGTTTTTGTCTACCGACACGCAAAGGGCTAATGAAGAGAGAATTCTGACTCGGAACCGGCCCAAAATAGTTACTTATAGCGATATCTCGGTTGTTTCCCACAGCCTTCATCAGCCTACTGGTGGAGTAGACTCGGCTGTAACGGTGGGTTTAGCTGGTGAAAAATCTGAAGATCAGTAAGCTCAGAACCCCAATAGCAAAACGTCTCTGGGCCCACTGCGCCGTCGTGGGCCCGAGGACCTTTGATTTCTGCTGTGGGATACAACCAAGTATACATCAACTAAATGGAAGCTCTGTAGTCTGCTTATGATACAATCCAGACCCAAAAAAGTGTACAATGCAGAGAAAAACCCAACGGAGAAGAAAAACACGCTTAGAAAAGGCATTTATAACACAATGTATTCGTTTATTGTGTTGTAACTGTCTTTTCTGAGCGTGTTTCTTTCTCCGTTGGGTTCTTCTCTGCTGATGATATAGACATGCTTCCTGTTTCAGAGAGGACGGACAGGCGTTTATACGACAAAAGAAGGAAAGAGCTCAGGTAAGAAAACTATGCCACATTTGAACAGCAACAGCATCAGCAGCAATCATCTTGGACTGGGCAGCTGGGCGATTGTCTTAAGACAGGCGTGAGAGCCCCGCAAGCATACAGACTTCCAAAAGGATCATAAAGGAAACTTTTTCAAGGACGTTCGAAATCCCCCATATTAATGTGGACCGTTTGTGCGAAGAGAGAGTAGACAGAAGGATCAGCTGAACGTTTTCGAGTTGTAGTTGTCAACCATATTGTTTCAATGTTTGAATATTATGAGCTTCAAGATTTGAAAGTATTGAATACCAGTATCAATCAATCTAGAGAAGCATGGAATAAAATAGCATATGGGACTGAAGACAAGGAAACAACTTGCCGTCAACATACGCTGATTTTATTTTGAAGATCAATCAGTTCCAGACAAGCAGTTTTGTTCACAGAAGAAACAGGCATCTGGAGAAATTTACTTCTGCCCAAAAAGAACTGCCTGCTACGTGACAGAGATACAATACAGCACAGTCCAGACATCTTGAAGAGGCACCATGTGGAATATAGCTGCGCTCGGAGTTTGCCTTGCTCTTCTAGGTGAGTAAATATTCAATATTCATGAAAAGCAAGATAAAAGTTGTGTTACAATGAAAATCTCGCTTTTCACGAAAAATTGACTTACTGTCTTTGCCTTTACACTGGAGGGTTCATTGAGTAACTGTTAGGCCATAGAATACCAACCTGTACTTCTAACACCTGTACTTCTAACACCTGTACTTCTAACACCTGTACTTCTAACACCTGTACTTCTAACACCTGTACTTCTAACTAATTATAACGTGTTCAGCCCTAACACTTCACAACAATAGACCTGCTGATCAGATGGATCGACCATGATAGTTCAAGGGTAGTGCCTGAATATCTTGGCGCCGGGAGGCGTCAAGATATTTAGGCACAACCCTTGAACTATCATGGTCGATCCATCGTCTACGTCTGATTCGTAATCTCTGATCCAGTATAGTCGCTCTATATATCTTTAAATGATTATATCGTGTATACAAGAATTCTTCTATGTGTGTTAAATTACATATTATGGTGGGCTCATCCGATTGTCTCTAATTTAAATGTGTGTGAATTATGCAAAACAGAGTACAAATCATGCCAGTGAGATTGTTTGAAAGAGAATGAAGAACAATTTACAATGTTCAGCTGATTGGTTCTGCTCGTAAATGTCGAATTCATCTTCTTTGTATGGGCTGTGCTACATATAAGTTAGTCAGTTTTATGATTGATCGATCTTGAAAATCGTTGCACTGTATGTTTGACAAAGAGCTGTTTGATAACAATGTCTGCTTGATTTAGTACATAATGCATTTGTTTATAGTGTTACTTAAAATCGAATGATCAATGTAAAATGAATTTACACGTACCTTTTTACTATTGGTGATTTTTTTCATAGTATTTTTCTCAGAATCCCTAAACGGAGAAAATGAATAATAAAAAAAATCCTGACTCTTGATTAAGAATACCGGTGGCGAAGATAAAACAAATGGCCCTGCCGTGCTTGCAACCTTGAATGCGTTAAAGGTCAAAATCAGAGCTACTCCAGATGAGATCAGAAATAATGTCAAGGTTGTTATAGTACGCCCAGTTGTTTTATATGGCTACGGCCTAGAGGCCAAGGCCAAGGTGAATGAAATGTCAGAATGGGACAATGTTCTCAAATCAGGCAGGTCTCAACTCAACGCCCGTCTGAAATACATGTACCGACACCGAAGTAGCCATTTTGGTTCAGTGTGTTTCTGTGTATAGCAGCTTTGAGTTGAGTATAAACTACGTCACATCTGGATTTGCAAGTTCTTTAAACAAGCGCCTGCGTCTGTGTCACCTTGACTTTTTCGAGGTCAAGGTGTCACAAACGCGGATGCTAGTTTTTAAAAGTGTCAGGCACAGGCACATACATATCAAGATTACCTCATACATGTATAACTGCAGTAGTTGATTATTTTTTATTGACTGTGTTTCTATGATTACAGCCTTCAAAGGAGTTCAAGGTCAAAGTGACTGCAATGCCAGAATAGGGACGTGCTTCCAGACCTGGCAGAGCCAGACCCAAGGTGGCCAAGCGGCCGCTGCAACAACATGCCCGTGAGTTTGTAAATTGATCCCTATGGTAGAAACGCACATTGCAGATCTGGAATCTGTCCTCTGAAATTTACATGACAGTTCAGGTTGTTCCATAAAGATGGTGCCAGAATAGCCTGTCAGTTTCCCAGTAAGCGAAGGTCCTCGGACCCACGACGGCCTCAGAGGGCCTGCGCACGGCCGTGCGCGGTTCTACTGCGGCCGTCGTGGGCCCGAAGACCTTTTGTTACTGGGGTTAGTCATCTAGACCACAGTTCGAAATTCGCAGACCCTGGAAACTCTTCTCTGGCGACTCAAGCGATCTTCTTCCAGGCAAGACAGGTTAACCCTTTCACTACCGAGAAAGAATGGACACCACATCACTGCAAGAGGTATAGATCCTCATGAGCCCCCGCAATTTGCGGGGGCTCATGAGGATCTATCCCTCTTGCTGAAACCACTTTGTATCCCATTGTTCATGGGACGACTGGAGCTATTTCGCGTTGAAATTACACAGCTTTCTGACGTACAAAGACACATTTATTTCTTTAAACGCGCATTCGCCGTTATAATTTTTCGTTGTCATGACAGCTGCCTATTGTATCCGTTATTAGTTTATGGTACACGTATATCTTTGGTGTGTGACAGCATTTTTTGTTGGTGTGTACACTCTGCTAAGCTTATTTTCCTTGTATATCTTGTTGCGTGAGTGTGTATGTTAGGGAATATATGTGTTGTAGGATGCAAGGTGTATGTATGTTGGTATGTCATTTGTACGGCGCCTAGAGCTTTTCTATCGAAAGCATAGGCGCCTTAAAAATAGACATTGTTATTATTATTGTACGTACAGTGGCAGTGATGGGGTTAACTCATTCGCGGCATAAGCCGCGCATCCGGATGCGGCTTGCCGCGATTGAGTTAATAGCTCACAATATCTCCTCAAAATGATCTTAGTACGTATATCTTCCAACCGCAATGGCACAAAAGACTAAGTTTAACTTTTGTTTGATTAGGAAGTGTCAACGTCGTAACATGAAAGACTTTTCTGATCATTTCTAATTTTCTACGTAGGACAGCGCCCTTGTTGCACACAAGGCAAAGCGCAAAACATATATATGGTACGTTTGCCTACTCACATGGACTATGAAAATGAATGGTAGACAAATCTTATTTGAGGCATAAAAACAATGAACATCCGTTGAATCCGCATTTTAACAATCAAAATCCGTCCTGGAGTAGATCGTTTTAAGGTTCTGTTAGCCGGACATTTTCTTCACCTTTTCAGTATTGATAAGTTGGTTGGCTGAAATACCTTTAGTTAGTTAGTTAGTTAGTTAGTTAGTTAGTTAGTTAGTTGTAGTTTGTCAATTAGTTTATTACCAAACATGCTACGTGTACTGAAAAACCATAAAATGATCATAATGCCTCTTTTTGAACAGCTTTGAGGACAAGGACAATGTCACGGCGGTGAAGTAACATTTGAGGTTAATTATTAGTAGCTAAAACAATGGCTCCCCCAGATTATGCGAAATGAACCAGTCCTTGGTAAGGTCGACAGATACAATGCTCATTAAAATGCACATTTTATTATACCAAATTAGCACCGTCGGGGTTCTTCGTGTAACAGGGGGTAGGCCATCATTTACCCCTCCACTGCCGACATAAAGTGAACACGATCCAACTGCAAGAGACATAGATCCTCATGAGCCCCCGCGACTGCGGGGGCTCATGAGGATCTATGCCTCTTGCTGGGATCCGTTTGTATCCATGTTTTTTGAGTCGGTTGTGGCTTTTGGTCGTTGAATTAACGAACACAGGTTTCAGAAACAAAAATGTACGTACAGTGGCAGGGAAGGGGTTAACAGTACCGGTAGCTACATGCACAAAGGGGTTAATCTGCATCTTGTATTTCTGTATTTTTTCAGAGCTTCAGAGCAATTCGTGGCGTGTGCTATCAGAGAAACTGGAATTGCCCCGTGCGACCCTTTTGCCGCTGCCGATATTAAAAGCAACGTCAATGGATTTATCCGAGCTTTCTCCGACCCTGCCGGCTCCTTCAGATGTGTCTTTAGTAAGTAATATACTGGCGAGCAATTTAGTAAGTAGTATACTGGCGAGCAATTTAGTAAGTAGTATACTGGCGAGCAATTTAGTAAGTAATATACTGGCGAGCAATTTAGTAAGTAGTGTACCGGCGAGCAGTTTAGTAATTAGTATACTGGCGAGCAGTTTAGTAAGTAGTATACTGGCGAGCAATTTAGTAAGTAATATACTGGCAAGCAATTCAGTAATATACAGGCGAGAAATTCAGTAAGTAGCAGTCTGGCGAGCAATTTAGTAAGTAATATACTGGCGAGCAATTCAGTAAGTAATATACTGGCGAGCTATTCAGTAAGTAGTATGTTGGCGAGCAATTTAGTAATTAGTATACTGGCGAGCAATTTAGTAAATAATATACTGACGACCAAAAGAAATGCGACATTTTTTTTAATCATTGGAAATTAGATTGATTAAAATAAATTCGCATTTCTTTTACTCGTCACTGTATTTAGTCTTTTGTTGATGATTGGATGGTCGGTTGTTTGGCTGGTTGGTTGAGTGGGCGGTGGGTGGATGAGTGATGAGTGGGTGGATGTTTGGATGGTTGGGGGGAGGGTGGTTGGCTCATTGGTTGTTTGCTGCTTGATTAGTTGCTTGCTTGCCTAGTTGGTTGCTTGCTTGGTTGGATGTTCGGTGAGTTGATTGCTTGGTTTGTTGATGTGTTGGTTAAGTGATTGGCTAGTTGTTTGTTAGTTAGTTAGTTTGTTTGTTTGGTTAGCTTTTAAACTAGAATGTCGAATCCATTTCTCGTTTGGTCGAATTATTTGTATATAATTAACTTTTGTAGTTTTTTTTACTCACTGTACAATATTTCTTGGTCTGTAATTTTAGACAGAATCATCCATGGCCATATGGTTTACAATCACAAATAAACACACGATCGGTGTGTTAGTTAACATGTACGGTTGCATGCACGAGGGTTGATCGGTATCTCTGGCTTAAGGTATATGGTTTGATCGAGATTTCTTTATCGGTGGTGTTGATCATTTTGAATTCTGTGCTGTTCTGTGATTTTCGACCTGACGGCTCTAAGCCATCAGGTCCAACATCACAGGACAGCACTCACACCTCTTTCTTATTTTAGAAAACGCCAGCCACCCGGCCTTGCAAGTCAGCCCATGCGACGCCAGCCTCAACAATTGCTCAGGCAACATATTCAAAGATTTCCCAAATCTTCAGGAGAACTGCGTGTAAGGTCATTGATATACGCACAGTCCTTTATGTGTCGGCCAATAAGCCTGTCATTTCATACTCATACACAGGAAAGCCTCAGTTTTACTATACAGCGCTGTCTGCATTTTTAACGCACGCAGGTATCTGGCTTCCAGGGGGTGGGGGTGGGGGGGATGCTTAGTGAGCAACAGGTTCTCGGGCCGACGTCAGCCTTAGCTGGCCCGCGCACGGCCGTGCGCGGACCAGATAAGGCTGACGTCGGCACGAGGAACTTACGCCGACAATGCGCTTTGTCTTCACATGTCTGTGTGAATTCAGCACTACTATAACGCGATCGCGAATAGCGCGGTCTGACTTTATGGCTCCCGGGTACCGGTATACTGAGGCTGACCTGTAGCATGATAGGTTTGAACCATTTAGCCACGACGCACTACTGCAGGAGACAGATCGACCATGATTATGCAAGGGTAGTGCTAGATTACCTTAGCGCCTGATGGAATTGTCATCCTGCAAGTGGTACATAGTCGTTAGGTGGTTCCTCCAATTGGGGTTAATGGGTTAATGTCGATCGTATGCGGTTATTCAGCACTAGCATGTTAACTCGGACCGAACAGTTCATCTGTACCCTGTGATCCAACGGTTAACTCCTTCACTGCCAGTTCTCACATGTTTAAAGGGGCACACCCGACCTTTTTTAAGGCTTCAGTTCGCAAAAAGGGATTCAGTATAATACCCACTTAGACAGTGACCACCCTATTGTCCCACCAAATGCTTTCTTTTGTCCGTTCAAAGTGAAAAGATGCCCACTGGAATCTTTCCTAGGATCCCAGGAAATATTGCTTGTGATAGGCGATAGTAGCTGACGTCATTACTAGTCGAAAATACCTTGGGTCATCTGCATAATTTTAACCAGTCAGACATCGAACAAGGGAATATAGATATGTGGCAACGCGTAAAGCTAGAGCTTGGCTTGACCGGAATTTGTCACTTTCCTGCTGAATCAGTAAGTAATATATGGTCTTTGTCGATCTTCCTATAGTTCCGCGAGTGCTAGTGATTTTCAGATTTTCATGATCTTCAGTAGAATTTATCTCTTACTGATTTCGCAAGATTTTAAACCTGTTTTATCATATAGTTACGAGCTAGTTTATACTGCAAAGATTTGAAAACTACGGTGTGTGTCAAAGTTGTACATCGCTAGTCATAACATGTTTTTGTCTGTGCCGGCTCTGATTCACTCGATTCAGAGAGGTAGTGTTTATGTAGACCTCGAAGTTTGAGACGTGAAATTGTGTGCAGTGCAGAAAGTCGGTATAAATACCAATGTTCTGTTTCAATGATGGAAGACGGTGCGTGTTTCCGAGGGGTAAAGGTCAAAAGTCAAACTAGGCACCGTGGACTCATGATCGCTTTGCATGCCCTCGGTGCTCTACGCCAGCAGGATCGTCTTTTTTTTTACTAGTAAATACATGTACTAGCAGGTCGAGCGGAACCCGCATTGTGATTTTGACAGCATAGCGAGTACGGAAGGTTTATTCTACTTTCTCGTGAAAATTTACGTCAAAGGGATGCCGGAGAACATTAGTACACGTGTACACTGACATGTGTGTACATCACACCGATGACCTTGTAACCTGCAGTATAGTGATACACCGATAGTCAGTCTGGGTCTGCCTTGTGTCGTAGGCTCATAAATATGCATATTAATTCAAAACAAGGCCGATGCAGACGATAAATTTGCGACTCGGGTACAAAAACAATACACCCTACAAACGATGAATTTCGACATTTGTCATGGTATTTACATCATAAAGCTCTAAGACAGTACACAAAGGACCCATAGCAGTATCTGTTGCAGACAGTTTTCTGACTGTGTTGAGATGCTTGATCCACAGGGATTTCCCTGTCTACCAGGGAAAACAAAAACGATTCTATCCCCCCCCCCCAACCCTCTTCTCCCCCTTCCCAACCCTCTTCTCCCCGCACCCGCCCCCCCCCCCCCCCACAAAAAAAAGAAGTAAAATTCCAACTCCCCTCACCCACCCACCCCACTCTCCGCCATACCCCTTCCACTCCTCACCCCTCTTCCCGAAAAAAAGGGGGAAAAAAGAAGAAGAAACGAAAAATAAAAGAAGGAGAAAAGATTATGGCCAAAACGTCCTTTTATCGACTGGACTTCAGTAGAAGGCTCACTATTTACTACAGTCTCATAATTGACAAGTTTCATAATTAATTACAGTGTCGTCAGGAAATCTTACTGCTAACTAAAATATCATTATGAATTGTTAGGGTCTGTCTCATTGCTTCAGTTTATTTACAACTTCATTAATAAGTCATAATTCACACTTAAGATTGACTGTTGTAACTTCTGGATGTGTCTGTAATGACTGTTAATAACAGCTGCAAGAGATGGATCTGCCATGATAGTTCAAGGATAGTGCCCGATTTGCTTGGCGCCTTCCAAAGCGCCAAGCTAATCTGGCACTACCCTTGAAATATCATGGCAGATCCATCTCCTGCTTTTGTGTCCTGAAGGTGACCGTGTTAATCTTGGTTTAAATGGTGTGTGTGGACATTTTCAGTGCATTCGACACCTTCCTACGCTGTACACAAAGCAATCTATCCATCTGTGGGCCCAACGTCTTGGCGTTCGTGAACTCGTATGCTGCGAATGAGACTCGGAGGCTTGATGCCTTTCCCACCTTCTGTGCCGGAAGTACGTTGATAATTTGATACGTAACTAAGGCGCTCGACCCATAAACACGAATCCGATACGAAATCGATCCGAATCCGAAGCGGGTCCGAAACATTTGGCTTCGAATAAAATGAAGCAATGTTCAAGGAACATTGCATCAACGCATCGGGTTCGGATCGTATTCGTATTGGATTCGTGTTTATGAAACCGTAGCTTATGACAGAAGATGACATGAGGTAAAGAAAAATTCGCTGAGATTGAGCGATGAGATGAGATGAGATGGATAAGATAAGATAAGATAAGATAAGATAAGATAAGGTAAGATAAGATAAGATAAAATAAGATGAGGTGAGGTGAGGTGAGATGAGGTGAGGCGTGATGAGGCATGTCGTGTCGAGACAAGACAAGACATAGTTGCCCTATGAAGGTCAAAGACAGTAAATTAAGTTTTGTGAAAAGCGATATTTTCATTATTTTCATTGTAATACGATGAAAAGTTTGCTTTTCACAAAATGCATGTACTGTCTTTTGCCTTGACAGATTTCAAACTTTTCTTTGAATATCTGCAGTAACACGTGTGCGATGTGTGGTATTTGCGCAGGACGCCAAGGGTTTGATATTGATGGATCGAGCAACAAGTACTTTGAATGTCTGCAGAAAAATACTCTGTCCATTTCCGGCAAGACCAGGGATGACAACTGTCGGTCAGTGTTATGGATGGATGAAGAATGGGTGGGTGGGTAGAAGAATGGACGGAGGGACGGACGGGTGGGTGGGTGGGTGGGTGTTTGGGTGGGTGGATGGATGGATGGATGGATGGATGGATGGATGGATGGATGGATGGATGGATGGATGGATGGATGGATGGATGGATGGATGGATGGATGGATGGATGGATGGATGCCGGATGGATGGATTCATCGACTCATTGACGAACGAATAAGACAGACTGACTGACTGTACGGTTTTTACATTAAAAAGAAAATCCAGACCAAACAAATGACTGCCAAACGTGTAAAATGCAGACAAGAACCCAACGGAGAAAGAAACGCGCATAGAAAAGACACCAATAACATAAATGTTGTAACTATCTTTTCTAAGCGTGTTTTTTTTCCGTTGGGTTTTTCTCTGTATGATTTGTATGACTTGTCTCACTTACTTGGTTGTAATTGTAAG